>CM046879.1:583368706-584712365 GCA_025667525.1 Glebionis coronaria
GAGCATTCGACTTAAATTCTAAGGGTATAAATTTTGATGTCAAAATCTACGTATGGAGAAGCATGCATACAATCTCCATAACATGAGTTTAATAAAATATTTAGTAAACTTATTCATGAGATTAAATTTCTTCATAAATTATGTTGCGGTATTGGTTAAACCAATTAAATATTTTACCCACAACTCATCACATCGTACTTT
Organism: Glebionis coronaria; assembly: GCA_025667525.1. Lineage (NCBI taxonomy): Eukaryota > Viridiplantae > Streptophyta > Magnoliopsida > Asterales > Asteraceae > Glebionis > Glebionis coronaria. The sequence continues at coordinate 583,368,908 of CM046879.1, forward strand.
GCTAGAACTCGTCTACGCACAAAGCAATACCCTTATTCATTGTGGTTCGGATGTGAAATTGTTGTAAATCACCCTTAAGGTATAATTCAATTAATAATCGTAGGTAATTTTAATTTTGACGCATAGGCGAGCCGGGAATTTGGTCAGTGACTAATAGTATAACACCTCCTTCCTTAACCGTGTACATGACCAGCGGTGCGTTAAACTCACTTTATAGTTTGTCTTAATTGAGTAGGCAGTTAGATTATTATTACAATTCACCAATCAAAGTAATCTTATGTAATTTAAAATCTCATAACAAATCATTATTTTTAATATGATTTAGTCCATATTATTTCTTTTAAAAAAAAAACCTTGTTTACAACAATACAACAATTTTTATATATAAACAAGTAAAAACACTAAATCATAAACACATAATAACAATTTATATGTGCAACAAATAAATCAACTAGCCACATGCATACGATTTATTCAATAATCATCAAATCTAGGTCTTTATATCTCTATATAAAAGTCTTCCCTAATTCTAGATTTATGGAATCAAATAATCACGTAGCACATAAAATCATATAAACATATAATTTTACGATCCATGAAAACATGCACGTAATCATGGAATCCTCACAAATCTTAACAATTAAATCTCTACGGATTGTAATCATACATGACATAACAATTAATCATGCAATTTAATCTAATATTATCCCACATGTAATTTAGGATTTCAAAACAATTCACCTTTTTTAATAAAAATAGAGTAAAAAACCTAATTTTTAAAAATCAAAACCCTAATTTTATGACAAACCTAAAAAACATGTAGTTTCAACTCAAAACAATTATAGTTTAAAAACTTTAGATTTTCGATAATTATAACATGTTAAAACGGCTCTCGATGCCACTAAAGGTTTATTAGTATCATAACAATTATATAAAACCTAAACGAGATCAAAGCACATATAGCGGAAGCGATTTAACAAGATCATAATAATAACACAATTATAATTAATCGAATTATGGTTACATACCTTTACGCTAAAGCAATTCCACAAGACGAAGAACAAATCACCGATTCGGGTTTAAACCGTATATACCAAGATATAGTCTAAAGTAGGATTATATTACGTTCTTGTACACACGTAATACAACGAGCTAACCGTGATTCTAGCACGTGAAAACCGAGCTACAACGCTTGTAATTAATCTACCCAACAACCCTAGAGAGGGGCTAGGACTAGATTACGTATACAATCGATCAACCAAGAAAACCAGCCGAAAACCCTTCCTTGGTGGGGAGTGGCGATCGACCAAAGATAAAGAAGGGGATACAGATTATCGTTGTGTGATTATGAGGGGATTGGGAGGTGTATTTATAAGCCTAAACATCTTATAGCCCAAGATAAATATAAGGCAACAATTACCCCCCCCCCCCCCCCCGCCACCTTTGGCATGACCGACGGTCGAACACCCCCCCAAGGGGTGTTCCGGAACCTTCCGTCCTTCTTTCCTTTAGTATACATTCTATATATTTATTTAACGCTCGTTATAACTTAACTATTAATTAATTAACGATAATTAAGGCTATATAGTTACTTGTTCGGTTAAATTAATAAATACATAAGTATATTTATTAAATAAATTAATAAATACAATAAATATATTTATTAATTATATTAACTTTTTACGTATTGTGTGCAATCCCGTAATCTCGAGTTCGATCCTATCACACGACTATTAAATATAATTCCATAAACTTATAATAACATCCTTTATCCAAATACTAATCACAGATTTATTGCATGAGTTCGCTAGCTAGTTGCAGCCCAATCTCTTTGGCATGCTTAACTACCTTTGGTCTAGGCACAACCTTAGTCAAAGGATTTGCTACATTATCATATGTGTGAACTTTTATCAATTTGATTTCTCGAGTTTCAACTTGTTCTCGGACGTAGTGATGTCTACGCATAAAGTGTCTGGCGCCTTTCATGACTCCAGGGTCATTGGCAAATATTATTGCGACAGAATTGTCACAATACATATCAATAGGTTCTTTAATTGAAGGCATCACTCCAAGATCTTCAATAAACTTTCTAATCCAAATAGCTTCCATTGCAGCTTCTGAAGCAGCCATGTATTCAGATTGAGTAGCATGCATTGCAATCGTTGTCTGTTTCTTGCTCTTCCATTCAACTGCTCCTCTATTGATAAAAAAGACGTAACCCTTCTAAGACTTCGTATCGTCATTATCACATTACCAGGACGCATCACAGAAACCTGTAACATTCAGTTTTGTGTCTGGTTTTCCACCATATACCAAAAACATATCTTTCGTCCTCCTCAAATACTTTAGAATATGTTTAACAGCAGTCCAGTGGAGCTTCCCTGGATTCTGTTGGTATCGACTGACTAATTTATGAGCAAACGCCACATCAGGCCTTGTGCATCAAACATCATACATTATAGATCCTACAGCCGAAGCATAAGGAACCTTCTGCATGTATGTCTCCTCTTCAGGAGTTGATGCATCCATCTCATGACTTAGATTATGCCTAACTTCTATAAGTTGAAAACCTTTCTTGGAATTATGCATATTATACTTCTTCAAAATCTTATCTATATAAGCATCTTGACATAGACCAATTAACCGTCTTTTCATATCCCGATAGATCTTAATTCCCAGAATGTATGCACCTTCTCCTAAATCCTTCATAGAAAAACATTTACCAATATAGTCCTTAACAGCTTTATGTCTTGGAATGTTACTTACCTTGATTAATATGTCATCAACATATAGGACTAGGAATCCTACATCACTCCCACTAGCTTTACGATATACACATGGCTCATCACGATTCTGAATAAATCCAAACTTTTTGATTTCTTCGTCAAATCTTTTATTCCATTGACCTGATGCGTGCTTTAAACCATAAATGGACCTTTGAAGTTTGCACACATGTCCTGGATTTACAGGATCAACATACCCTTCTAGTTGTTGCATATAGATGTCTTCATCTAAGCGACCGTCCAAGAAGGTAGTTTTAACATCCATTTGCCATATCTCATAGTCATAGTATGCTGCTATATCTATGAGATTCCTAATAGCTCTTAAGTCTGCTACAGGAGAAAATGTCTCCTCGTAGTCTACGCCTAAAGTTTGAGTAAAACCTTTAGCTACTAAACGAGCTTTATAGGATTGTACTTTTCCGTACATGTCGGTTTTGTTCTTGTATATCCACTTACGTCTCATTACTTTAGCATTCGGTGGTGGTTCTACAAGAATCTAAACATCATTTAATTTCATGTATTTCATTTCCTCATCCATAGCAACCATCCACCTATCCTTTTCAGGATCAAGTATGGCGGATTTATAATTAGCGGTTCACCAAGATCCCCTAACTCATCATCATCCTCTATGTTAAGACACATATTTCTATTTGTGTTTTTAATCCTTTTGGATCTACGCATAGGAACTAATTCTGGTGGAACCGTCAGACTTTCTAGTTCTATAGAAATTACATCGCTAGTGTATTCAGAAGGTAATGAATCTATATGACTCTCCTCAAGATCATAATTTCTCCCACTGAATTCTTGATTTACAAGATCAGAGTCAAGGAAGTCTCCATACCTAGCCTTAATCACTTTGTTCTCAGGTGGATAATAAAAGTAGTAACCCATAGTTTCCTTAGGGTATCCTACAAAGATACATTTTACAGATCGTTGTTGGAGTTTGTCACCCGAGTCACGTTTCATATACGCCTCGCAACCCCAGACCTTTAAATAAGACAAATATGGCTTCTTGCCAATGCATAGTTCATATGGTGTCTTATCGACCTTCTTTGTGGGAACCATATTTAAAATACGAACAACATATTCTAGAGCATAATCCCAAAAGGATAAATGTAAAGTTGTAAGATTAAGCATAGATCGTACCATATCCAATAATGTACGATTTCTCCTTTCGGATACACCATTTTGTTGTGGAGTATAGGGAGAAGTAAGATGCTGAACAATTCCATTCTCACTTAGATAGTCTATTAAATCTTGACTTAAATATTCACCACCTATATTAGAACGAAGAGCTTTAATCTTCTTCCCTAATTGTAGTTCTACTTTTGCTTTAAACACTTTGAATGTTTCAAATACCTCCTGTTTATGCTTAAGATGCTCCTTCAGCAAGATCCTCCGGATAGGGAGTAGTCAAGATATCGATAGTACCCGCTGCTCTCAAAACAATTCTTAGCAAGCGGTACCAATCATTGAAGTTTGGGACAGTAAGTTCAGGTCGTTCAAAGAAAGCTTTGAACGCAGAACTTATCGTGTTATTGGTGGGTTGAGCCATTTCTACAAAAATAAGTTCAAATATTAGTATTTTTGATAACAAAATACTTTCAAGAAAATAAAATTACCCCGGTTTTAAAACCATATTATTTTCCTTGAATTCTAGAACTACATTGACATATATCCATCACATCAGTTGATCTACTAGTAATGAATGTACTCAACATAGCGACTTGTCGAACAATTCAATTGACAAACAATTTTCAATTTCTAGATTTTTAAAGGATTTACATTGCCAAAAACGTTTTGCATTGTAAACATGTTTCATCCCTTCTGAATGCATTAAGTTTCCAGATCTCACTGAGTAACTTAACTAAGTCGTCTAATATGAGTAACTTAAAACCATCATACGAATTCTCATTCTACAAACGATTTTCTCTCCATCACAACATCACTCAAAAATCTCATTTGATGACGAAGTAATTTCAAGTGCTCGTCAATTAGGAGCATTCGACTTAAATTTCAAGGGTATAAATTTTGATGTCAAAATCAATGTATGGAGAAGTATGCATACAATATCCATAGCATAAGTTTAATTAAACATTTAGTAAACTTATTCGTGAGATTGAAATTCTTCATAAATTATGTTGCGGTATTGGTTAAACCAATTAAAGAATTTACCCACAACTCATCACATTGTACTTTGCTAGAACTCGGCTACGCACAAAGCAATACCCTTATTCATTGTGGTTCGGATGTGAATTTGTGGTAAATCACCCTTAAGGTATAATTCAACTAATAATCATAGGTAATTTCAGTTTTGACGCACATGCGAGCCGAGAATTTGGTCAGCGACTAATGGCATAACACCTCCTTCCTTAACGGGGTACATGACCAACGGTGCGTTAAACCCACTTTATAGTTTGTCTAAATTGAGTAGGCCGTTAGATTATTATTGCGATTCACCAATCAACGTAATCTTATGTAATTTAAAATCTCTTAACAAATCATTATTTTTAATATAAAATAGTCTATATTATTTCTTCTCAAAAAAACCCTTGTTTACAACAATTCAACAATTTTATATATAAACAAGTAAAAAAAAACTAAATTATAAACACATAATAATAATTTATAAGTGCAACAGATAAATCAAATAGCCACATGCATACGATTTATTCAATAATCATCAAATCTAGGTATTTATCTCTATATAAAAGTCTTCCCTAATTCTAGATTTATCGAATCAAATAATGACGTAGCACATAAAATCATATAAACATATAATTTTACGATCCATGAAACATGCACGTAATTATGGAAGCCCCACAAATCTTAACAATTAAATCTCTACGGATCGTAACCATTCATGACATAACAATTAATCATGCAATTTAATCTAAAAGTATCGCATATGCAATTTAGGGTTTCAAGACAATCACTTTTTTAATTAAAAATAGAGTAAAAACCCTAATTTTTAAAAAACAAAACCCTAATTTATGAAAAAACTAAAAAACATGTAGTTTTAACTCAAAACAATTATAGTTAAAAAAAACTTTAGATTTTCGATAATTATAACATGTTAAAACGGCTCTCGATGCCACTGAAGGTTTATTAGTATCATAACAATTATATAAAACCCTAATGGAGATCAAAGCACATATAATGGAAGCGATTTAACAAGATCATAATAATAACACAATTATAATTAATCAAAATTAGGGTTACATACCTTTACGCTAAAGCAATTCCACAAGACGAAGAATGAATAACCAATTCAGGTTTATACCGTATATACCAAGATATAGTCTAAAGTAAGACTATATTACGTTCTTGTACACACGTAATACAACGAGCTAACCGTGATTCAAGCACGTGAAGACCGAGCTACAAAGCTTGTAATTAATCTACCCAACAACACTAGAGAGGGGCTAGGACTAGATTATGTATACAATCGATCAACCAAGAAAAACCAACCAAAACCCTTCGTGGTGTGGTGTTGCGATCGACCAAGGGAGAAGAAGGAGGGAAAGATTATTGTTGATGTGATTATGAGGGGATTAGGAGGTGTATTTATAGGCCTAAGCATCTTATAGCCTAAGATAAATATAAGTCAACAATTGCCCCTTAGCCTTAACCGACGGTCGAAACACCCCTTAGGGGTGTTCCGGAACCTTCTATTCTTCTTTCCTTTAGTATAAATATTATATATTTATTTTAACGCTCGTCATAACTTAACTATTAATTAATTAACGATCGTTAAGGATATATAGTTACTTGCTTGGTTAAAGTAATAAATACATAAATATATTTATTAAATAAATTAATAAATACAATAAATATATTTACTAATTATATTAACTTTTTACGTATTGTGTGTAATCCTGTAATCTCGAGTTCGATCCTATCACACGACTATTAAATATAAGTCCATAAACTTACAGACTCCAAATATATCTATCATGAGAATTATCCAGGGAAATTGAACTAACCAAATCGACCATATCTTGAAACTGAACCAACTCTCTACCACCCCTAGGAAAGCGTCTGAAAGATTTTGAAAGAGAGCTGGGACAGTTTAACAGCCACCGATTTGTCTTTGCAGGATTATAGCTAGTACGCTCTCGGAAATAATTCTTTAAGCAAACCTTGATCGAGCCACCTATCGTTCCAGACTTTAATCGTCTCTCCATTCCCTACTATCCTACGCATATACTTCTGGATATCTATACCCCTCCCTAACAATTTGCTCACCTCTTCAATTAGAGATGTCAAACATAAATGACAGCCGACCTTCTTATCCACCCAAAGACGACCGTTATCACCATGAATAGCCCTGATTATACGGGCCCATAATGTTTCCTTCTTTGAAAAGAACCGCCAAATCCATTTAACAAGAAGACTACGATTTAAAGCATATAAGCTAGAAACACCCAAGCCATCTCTATCCTTTGCTGAAAGAACTTTTTGCCAACCTATCCACGAAGCCTTGATACCTTCAGCATCATGACCATGGAAAAATCTCCTACGAATACCTTTAAGATCACACAAAACTCCCATCGGAGCCTTAAAATGGACATGTTATAAATAGGCATTGACCCTAACACCGCTTTAATCAACGTTAACCTACCACCTATCGACAATATTCTCATATTCCAATTCGAAAGACGACTTTTCACTCTCTCCTCAATTTCTCCCCAAGATTGCATACGATTCATATTACGACCAACAATCGAACCAAGATACGAAAAAGGAACATTAAGAATCAAGCATCCTAATCTCCTCGCCACATCTTTAATCAAATCCTTATGAACAAGAAGCCCTAAAATTTTTCTTTTAGACATATTAATACGTAAACCCGAAGCCAAATGAAAACACTAAAAAACATGAACAATAGTCATAATATTAGTATCGCTCCATTTCCCCATAAAAACAACATCATCCGCATAAAACATGTGGGACAAATTCACCATACCTCGTCCAATATTTATACCCTAAAATAATCCAACATCCACAACTCTTTGAAACGATTTGTGAAGACTCTCCATAATCATGACAAAAAGAAACGGAGATAAAAGGTCTCCTTGTTTAAGACCTTTATCGAACCGAAATTCCGCCGTAGGACTTCCATTTACTAAAACAGACCCTCTAGATGATCTAAAGCAGCATTGAATCCACTTACACCATTTATCTCTGAATCCTAATTTCCTAAGAACATCATCTAAAAAATCTCGTCTCACTGAATCATACGCTTTCTCGAAGTATACATTAAAAATTAAGGCTTGCTGCTTTTTCCACTTACACCATTTAGACACTTCATTAAGAATAAAAGGCCCATCAAGAATTTGTCGATCCGCTATGAAGGCAGATTGAACCTCATTAACAAATCCATTTAGAACACCCACCAACCGATTTGCTAAGATTTTGGCAATAATCTTGTATAAACAACCCACCAAAGTAATAGGTCTCAAATCTTTGACTAAACTCGCGTTGGGATGTTTAGGAATGAGAGTAATACAAGAGGAATTACAACCTCTAGGAATATCACAATGAAAGAAGAAATACCTTACATCTTTAAAGATGTCTTTCTCGACAACATTCCAATATCTCCGAATGAAACCAAACGAAAAACCATCCGGTCCTGGTGCTTTATCCATCCCACAATCCCAAACTACTTTTTTCAATTAGTCTATAGTAACATCACTTTCAATCATCAATTGTTCAATCGTTGATAACCTCTTAGGAAACTCCAACTCTAACGGAACACTACTATTCCCAGGATGTAAAAACATAGAAGCAAAGTTATCAAGATACTCCTTTTTAACCTCATTCGGATCCTCCACCCACGAACCATCAATCATAATGCCTCGAATATTGCTAAGATTTCATTTTTTATTAAGATTCCCATGAAAAGAACTAGAATTCTCATCTCCTTCCACTTCCCCCATTTTATCTTAGATTTCTGAGCCAATTCCTTCGAATACAAAGTATCAATATTGGAGAGTTGTTTAATAACGTCTAATCTTATTTCCAAAATACTATCATTGCTGCCCTCAACATCAATAATCTTATCCACTGGCTCCAGTTCCTTAAGATATGTCAACCGTTGCCCAATGTTTGCCCTCTTACGACTCATTTCCCAAGTTCGAATTTTACCCTTGAGAAATTTAAGTTTTCCCATGAAATAACATATAGGATTATCTTCTTTACTCAAATATTCTTCCCAATTATCCTCCACCAAATTACTAAAACCTTCTAACTCAAACCAATAATTAAAAATCTTGAAAGGAGTAGGACTATAAACGAAGTCAACTTGACGAAGTAAAATAGGACGATGATCGGATAAATACCTCTCAATAGTAATAGCATTAAAATTAGGATACGCATTCATCAAAGCTTCAGATATTAAAAACCTGTCTAACTTACTCGTTTTAGCCGCTGATTTGTGGCACCAAGTGAACGAGCTCCCTTTTAAACTGACCTCCACCAACCCCGAATTCAGAATGAAAGAATTGAAAACCTTCACTTCATACACATGAAATGTCGAACCATATCTTTCCAATTTGTCCCCGACCTCGTTAAAATCTCCCATAACTACTACCTCTCCATTCCATCTAAGAATATGTTGTTGAAGATATTCCCACAACATTTGCTTATACTTGATTTCACCAGGAGCATAAACAGCAATCACTATAAGTTTCTTACCTGTCAATTTCCACTCCCCACGATAATGATAAATGAATCTGACTTTGTCACATTCTCTTTAGCAAAACAATTATAATCCCACAAACATAAAATACCCCTCGCAAATCCAACAGAGTCACTATGAACACACTCAAAATTACTATTACCCCAACATTTTTAACACACTACAAATCCATATTTTCCATCTTAGTTTCTTGAAGAGATATAAAATTCACCTTATTTTTGTTACATAAAACCCTAACCCACTCCCGTTTGGTCTTCTTACTGAGACCTTGGATATTCAACAAAAGAAAATTCATTTAATACCTTCTCCCACTCCATGTGTTTCTATAATTTCATTTATATTATTCATACAACCCTCCATTTTATAACCCATTGTTTGGCCTACTCTAACTACTTCATCAAGCAACCCAAGCATCGATCCTCCCATTCTAGGTGCTTCAGATCGTTTAAAACGACCCATTGTAACAGACCCCGTACTTTCCTGTGAATTATAATCGTCTCTTAATGTAACATGTTCCGCATCATTCACTCATGCATCTTTGAAATTAGGTATGTCAAGAGGACTCTCATGTTGCTTCTCTCCATCATCACTTTTCCCAACCTTTTCTTCCATAAGATTAAAACCTGGAGGGAACTTCAGTGATTCTTCTGAATCTTCACAAGGTTTTGCTTTCCCATCCTTTTTCCAGTAAAGGACACTACTACACAAAAGGCAATAAATACCCCTAAAAAAACAGGTTTTGAAATAACCACTACTTATTCTAGAAAAATAAAAGGATGGAAAGCATAAATACTGGTTTTAAAAAACACAAGTCTTTATAACTTAAAACGCATCAAAAAGTGTCTGTTATAGAAAACCACTTTTCATAAGTAGCAAAAAAGGTTTTATTCTCTAAAATTTCCGAGCGGGAATTATCCCTCCATTTTTTCTAAAATTTGGTTCTCTTAAAATTGAAGAAACAACACGTCTTTTAAATTCTACCCAATGGATTTAATTTCTTCCCCTAAAATTAAAATTCTAAAAAAATTCCTTCATGTTTTCACCAAAACACACTATATGATTTTAATCATAAAGCTTCTCGATGATAGCAACAGCCATACCACCAAATTAAATTATGAGTAAAATGCACATATTACCTGTGGTATGTTCAGATTGCAGATTTAATAACCAGTCTTTTGAAAGTGTAGGCGGCGGCCTCCCTGGTCTTTCAATAAGTGTTCACTTAAGTACTTTGACCGTAACGATAGTTAAGCGTTGACCGTTATGTTTTGTTACTACAAGGTTTTTTTGTCTTTATCCTTTTTTTACCTATCACCCCTTCCAACATCACCACTAACACCTGCACAATCACCACCTCCGACGTCACCATCACCCCACCACCTCCGTCGCCACCATCACCGCCCATTTATTCCATTTGTTTTTTGTTACCGAAACTCATAATCTTCATCAACAACAAAACAGTTACAAAACCCACAAATTCATCACACCTCACAGATCCTTCGTCATCCACATCCGCCGCCATAAAAACCTCCAGATCCACAGATACTTAGATCCATCAAATAAACAACAGCTTTTCCCAATTTTCTTTTCACCAACAGCTTTTGTCATTTTCCTTTAACTTTAGACGGCATTGTTAAGTGTGTTCAAGGTCAATTACCAAATCCTATGTCATTTCAAATGGTTACTCATTTACATCATCATTTATCATTAGCTAATATAGGTGTATCTTCTGTTAATTAATTTACAGAAATTGATATTAAGTCATAATAGGATTGCTGGTGGGTTGGGTTTAAGGTTTTACGAAACCTTGATTTGTCGTATAATAGGATTTTTGATGTGGAGGATTTAAGGCCTTTAGCTGAGTTTAAAATTATCAGTTTGGATTTGTATGATGGTGAAAACAAAGGAAAATTGTTAGTGGCGTGGATGATTTAAGGCCTTTAGGTGAGTTTAAAGTTGTCACTGGCGTGCTTCATGTGCAATGTGCAGGTGGTAGTGGTGATGTTGGAAAAGGTGATGGGTAAAAAAAGGAAAAAGACAAAAATAGCCATGTAACAACAAAACATAACGGTCAACACTTAACCATCGTTACGGTCAAAGTACTTAAATGAACACTTATTGAAAGACCAGGGAGGCCGCCTGCACTTTCAGAAGAGGTTTTTGAACAGAACTTCGATAGGCGAGAGGTGTAAGCACCGCGAGGTGTGCCAAACTCTATAATAAGGGTGGGGTATCCGAATCGACCTCCAACACTGATTCCGGATATCGTGATCTTGGATCCAGGTCTAGGCTGCAATCTGAACATACCACACGTACGATATGTGCATTTCTTAAATTATTTATGTCAAGATTCATAATTAACAAGAAGGTCAAGAATAAAGGTATATAGATTACTAATATTGTTACCAGTTTCTAGTATACTAATTGATTCATAGTTATTAAGATTTAACTTTCTTTTAGTTTATGTAACTAGTTAAAATGTGACTTGTAGCTTTCCGTATGTTAGATTTATGTGATATGAGTGTGGACGATTGTTCAGTTAATTGATATAATGGATTTGATTTCTTGTATCACTTTGATAGAGTGTTTGTTTGGTAGAGGTAGGTTTTAAGAGGCCGGGTTTATACTTTATAATGTTCAGGATCTTATAGAAGACGGAACTTGTTTTCCTATCAGATGGGAACTTGTATAAATATGTATTGAGGTGGTGTAAAGAGGTACATCTACGAGATCTAATTCTTCAATGTAGGAATTTTATAAAAGCTAATGGAGTTGGCTCTTTAATTAGTTTTCTCAATGTTGATGGGTTAATATATGAAGTAATCTTTAAACAGTGAGAGAGTGTACGTAGATTTTTCGCATATATTGGTAAGTTATAGTCGAAAATACACTTTGGGGAACTATCAACCCGTTCAAAGTGTGTCTTTTTAAGGTATATCTTTTTTTACCTGTTCTACTTATTGGAGATAATTCATAAGCTGAAGCGTCCTAGTCATGACAAGCAAGGCCACGTCTTAAAATTATATATCACATAGTAAACGTTTAATCATGACCATATACTAAGTATTTGTTGGTTGCATTTCAGTGGGGTGCAAATCTTCAATGGATGTATGGTCGTGTTTTGAAGCATCCCCAGCGTGTACAAAACTTCTACTTTACTTATCTCTTCGTTCTTAGAGCTGTGATGAAAGTGAGTACAATTACAACCCTAGGAAACATCATAAATATATATGTATCACACAAGTTTTTTTTATCTCACGTATGATCGTTTGTGCGTCTTGTATGTGTTACAGGCAGGTCCTTACTTAGAAGACGCCGATTACGACTCTGGCCCTGGTAAACCATTTGGAGGAGAAAGCCCATTCCTTGATTGGGTAGTTGGTACATAATCCCAAATTGCAAACTGCATGCCGATTCCCTTTGATGGGGCTAAACTATGGCAAGGCCAAATTCGACCAGAGGTGGAGCACCAGGTTCATTTTTTATCTTAAGTTTGGTATGCCTTATAGCCCAAGAAATTGTTTGGCTTCTGAACATAAAATGATTTTTCCTTTAAAAATCAGTGGTGACAATTATTACTAGGTCCTTTGAGTTATCTTTTATCTCTACTTCTCGAGTAGGGTAAACGGGTATAAGGATTATGAAAGTCGACTGAAGTGTATTTCAAATAAATCCTTGAATCCATTTTTAGCCGGTTTATCTCTTTATAGTGGCGATTTTTTTCAATCATGCGCTAACTGTTGACTTCGACTAATATATACTTCTTATCTTTTTATTTGCAGGAGTACATGACATAGATTGATAATCTAGTATCGTTGCATGATCCTGCGTGATTGTGGCGTTATCATGAATACTCTGTTCGGTGGATTTCAGGTAGGTGATCACATATTAGATCATAGTGCGTTTTAGTTTAAACACATCAAATAGGTGCAAAAGAGTACAAATTAACATTTAATTTTTGTATTACATTCTTTTACTATTTCTTCTTGATTGTGGTAGGTTGAGATTGGTTCATTTAGTTCCGACATAAAAATTATTCAAGAGAAATCCTTAGACATGGGTTGAAGCTCAAGAATTGCAAGGTATTGTGTGTCTATGTATCGACAAACATGTGTATGTGCATGTCTTTAGTAATCCACTACGATTTACATTTTGTGGCATATCTCACATGTTGTAGAATCAAAGTTGGTCAAATTTGTTGAAGACAAAAATGAACCACCAAGGATGATAAACATAATTGTTGATGAGGAGCTAATTAGTTTTTGTTTCTGCTCATTTTTATTAGTAATTAATATGTTTGTTTTTGGCTTTCTATTCTACTGTATGTCCCTGTTATATCTTAAAAATGTATGTTTGTTTACTTAATATTTCATTTTAAACGTCTGTATAGGTGAATAGTTGATGAGTCTTGAGATTTGAGTAAGAAGCTGAAGTTTGTTGAAGTAGATTCCATGGTAAAAACGTTAAATGCACTAAAAGTTGTTTAGCCCGAGCTTGGAAAACTCAGACAAAAAGCAGTTTCTAAGGTAAAGTGGACTAGTTATTTCTTTATTCTTTGTATGCGTTCATCTCTTAGCGTTCCTATGTTTCCTCAACTTAGTTTCTATATTTCTTTTCATTTTTTATGTTTTTGAATTCATGATCCAGAAGCTTTATGGATTGAGGAAACCTAAAACCAATATCCAAATTCTTCAGCAAAGTATTTTGTTAAAATACAAGTGAGTTTTGTCTTCTCCTAATGTTTAATATAATATATCCAGTAATTATGGTATCTGTTGAATATGATCATTTTCGTAGTCGCTGATAGATCGAAAATGTGGAATGAGATTGACATATTTTTATTTATGACAACATCATTTCAGTGAACGTTAAGAGCTTTAACTGAAGGTACTGATGCAGGTATGTTATTTTATTCCTCAAGGAGCATGGGAAGGAGGTCTATGGTGAAGTGTGGGACGCATACACGGATACAATGAACCAGGTAGATTAGTCTCTTAAGTCATTCTAATAATATGTTATATAGTTGTATAATAAACCATTCTTTTGTATTGTGTATCATTACCATATCATGTACGGAGTATTAAATCAGGTCATTACAAGGATTCATTTACCGTGAAAGTGATATTTTTATGATAGGCATGTCCTAAGTGCTAATTCCCGTGCTCATATTGAAGCATTGGAAAAACTACAACTAGATATAGCGGCCCCCGCTGATATGATCGGTGTTGACACCTGAAGTACAAGCCTTTTTCTAGAGGAAGAGAACCTTTGAAAAACCGATTTGCTATCTTTGCTCTTAGAGATAGGATCAGTGTTCTCAAGGTTTGATAATGTTACCTAAATAAGTCGTTATATCTTAATTTTAATAATTCTACGTATTATTGTTTGCTTTATTGTACACCTAATTCAAAAATGCTTGGAAAGAGATGGAGCTCGCGCGCAAAATACAGGTGCTGAAATGGCAAACAAATTGCAAATTACTCATAGGAACCTTGGAGTAAAGAGTGTCCGTTAGAGACAAAAGAGTTGAACGTGATCATTGACGCATGGTTTACAGTTTACATTATAATCCTAGAAAATTATGTTGAATTCTAGTGTTTTCTTTATGATTATTTGTTGAATTCTACTGCATCTCTTAGTTTACTTTGTCGATTTCGACAATTGTCTATCTAAATCAGTTTATATATATTTGTTGGACTTATGTTTTTTTATATTTTGGCGAGTTAATTTTGTAGATTATGAAATTTATTTTAATCTTTTTATTTTTTTAATAAAAAAGACTAAAAAACTGGTTTTTAGATAAAAACATATATTTTTATTCTTTATAAAGACAGGTTGGATATTCTATAAAGACAGGTTGCAGAAAAAGCAATGTTCATTTTCAATAAAACATGTGTGCTTATTTTATTATGGAGACTCATTCTTAGGGAGAGAATCAGTGTTGATTCTTTATTAGAGACTGGTTGCATAACCGGTTTTCATATGTTTCGATCATAGAGATACCCTCTTTGGAGAGAGATTCTAAAACCACTCTTCATGGGATATTTTGACCAGTTTCTATGGCATTTTTTTAATAGTGGGATAGACCTCAAAAGAATCATTAGACATCTCCACACTAGCATGAACTTCTCCCTCTTCCACATCATTATTCTCCAATTTCTCTTCGTCTACCTTGCTCTCCGTATTCATTCCAATGTCCTCTTCGTCTTCAAAGACATTATTCTCTTGTACTACATCATCACTCCCATTGAAATCATTAACATCCATTTCCTCCTCATCGATCACTGTATCAAAGTCTGGCACCCATCCAGGAGTTTCGTGAGCACGAATCCAGTAGGTCTTCCCATTGTAGATACTTTTAAAATCTTCAAATATACTTCTATCCAACTTAGTATGAATACATAGCCTTTTTGAGTGAAAGCATGTATCCTCTAAATCATCAACATCTAGAAGCTCTCCCCACTTATATGCAACACGTTTGAATGTAGCCTCAGTCCAAAGTTTAAACGGTATCCCTTCAACCTCCGCCCACACAACTCTTTTATCAGCTTGAAACTCCAATGTACCTTTTTTCATGATAGAGAACCAGGATCGAACACTGACATTATCTTGAAATTTTCTCATAACCTCAACATTCTCAAAATCAATCATTACCCAAAATTCTCCCATGTATTGGATCTTGATATTCACAAAACCTTCATTCTGGAGTGATAATTTGAGATTAGACAAGGAAGCAAACTCTTTTACTCTACACATCATCGGCTTAGATAAATCATTAGACATCACACAACCTTTGTCTAAAACAATAGACGCATGAGAGTCCACTGTTCCTTTATTAGTCAATCATTTTACCACCTTAGCATATGACGTATTCCCCTTATACGTCTGTGACTGCTAAGAAGTACCATTATCCTTAGAACCTTTACTGGACACGTTATTCTCCTTCTAACCCACACCCGACTAACCAGCCTTCACATTGTTAACAGTATCTCTATTGAACCTAGAAATGTTTGCGTGCAACTTAAACCGATCGATCCACACCGTACACAAATTGTTAACCAATCTCTCCTCGTTGAACACATTAATAAAACGAACAAATCCAAATCGTTTACCGTTTTTAGCTCTCTTAATCGGAATGAAAGAGTCCACCACGTGACCATATACCTTGAAGGAGTGAAACAATTCTTTAGCCGTCAAATACTCAGGGAAATTAGTAACATACACCGTTGTAGAAATCTTCGCAACATCATCTTCTTTTGATCTAAAAGACGTCATACTTGTAATTGGGATACGAAGCGACACCAAAGAAACAGAACCAAAAAAAATCCCTAAATAAAACCTAATTTGATCAAAACCCTAATCGCACCATTACAAATATTCCTAAGGTCTTGTCGATCCTTGATAACAATAAATTATAAGTAACAATTTCGATATGATAACCAAACCTTACAATTGATTAATATTGAGCCAAGACGATCACTGATCAAAGATCAAACAACTGTCCTTCCCAACTACGTCGAATCAATGAATAAGATCAGATCCAAAATCAAAATTATAAACCCTAATTGATCGTTATAAAGTGAATGAAGAACCAACAAGAAAAAAGTAAAAGATACGAATTAGGTTAACGAAATCCCCCAAAAACTAATCGCTTCTTTATGAAGATTCATCGAGCCAAATAAAAAACCATTAAGGACGATCTAATAAAGATCATACAATAACAGATCGTTATTTAGCGAATGGATTTCAACAAATAATTAAGGAACGATTAGGTTAGAGGAAATACCGTATGATCATCATTTAATTTTTTCTTTTAATATATTGGTTTTAAATGCTATACGTGGTATAGCAATATTAAAGGTTGGAGTGGTTTTTCTTAAACATTTAGTCAAAGGTTATACTGTTTAAAAAAAGAAAAAAAAGTCAAAGGTGTTATATTTATTTGTACTTTCTAAACGTGATGATGAATATAAGGCTGCCACGTTAACACATTTTAATGCTCGTTGCTTTAGAATACATATAAAAACACTCTTTTATTAGAGAGTGTAGATATAGATTCATGGAACTGGAAACATCTTTGGACCTAAGAGATAAAATAAAGGATTTTGTTTATATGAAGTTTTTTTGAACTAAATGTTTATATGAAGTTTGGTAATGGGAAATAGTGAAATGTGTGGTTTGTCAAATGGTGTGTCAATGGTCTTTTGTAGGGCTGTAAACGAACTGAACGTTCAGCGAACCGTCCGTCGATCGTTCGACAAAAAATTCGTTTATGTTCGTTTATTTAATAAATGAACGAACACGAACAAGATTTTTGGTCCGTTTAGTTATATAAACGAACATGAACAAAGGCTTCATTCGTTCATTTACGTTCGCGAATGTTCGATTATGTCCGTCCAGTTACGATCGTTTATTTTGTTCATTTATGTTTAATTAACATCCCAAATATTAAGAATATAATGAATTACATATCAAATAATATAAAATGCATAACAATAATATATTAGTATTATAGTACTTAGGTATAAAATACTTATAAATTTCTCTTAAAGTAAATAAAAATTATCATGAATATTAACTATGATAATGTTGTTTTATATGTCCTTATGTAAGCATGACATTAATGATACTAATGTAGTAATTTGACTATATTTTAAGATCAACTAGGATGGAAAGGATGTTGTTTTTAAGATCATAATTTGGAATATAATGATTATATAAGAACATATGATGATGATATGGATCGTTTAAAATAACAACTTTAGTTAAACGCTCGTTTTGGCCCGTTTACATTTATATATGCTCGTTTACATTCATTTAAGTTTGTTCGGTTACGTTCGTTTAAGTTATAACAAACTAATATAAACGAAATGAACAAATTCAAATCTAAATATACGAACATGACCAACAATTTTGGTCCGATTATGCGTGCGTGTTCGTTTATTTGTTCGACTATTATTAAATAAACGAACATCAACATACCTCCATTCACGTTCGTTCGGTTCGTTTACAGCCCTAATCCTTTCTACAAAACTGATTAATAATATGATTTTGGATCAAGCTGGTATGTGGTATGGAATTGGTCACTAGAATGGGATGATAGGTTTCATGAAGTTCTTGATGTGCATAGGGGTGTTCATGGTTCGAGTTTAACATAAAAATCGAATTGAATCGAACTTGAAATAGAACAAACCGAAAATGAATTCAAGTTGTGGGTCAAAACCAAAACGAGTCGAACTAAAATTTGATTTTCAGGTTGGATATGGGGTTGACTATCAGACCCGAAAATCGAACCAAAAATCAAAGTTATAGAAATATATATATGTTTATATATATTTATATACATAGAATAATTATAAAAATTTAATCATGATTTAAAAATACAATTTTTATACTTGAGATAATTTTTTGGGTAAACATTTAAATAATTATGTATTTATTGGAAGAATTCAGATATTTCGGGTTATTCGGGTCAAACCGAGAACTGAATCGAATTCAGGCTACCTGCAACAGCGACCTACTCCGACCTTGATTTTTTAGTTTTCTCTCTCATGCGACCTATTTTCCCCAACAACACGACCTAGTGCGATCGATTTCAAAAAAACTGTTTTTTTTTTAAATTTAAATCATTTTTTCCCTTTATAAATACCACATTTTCACACGCAAAATTTTCACACACAACTTTCAGTATTTACCCACACAAGTGTCTGTATTTTCAAACACACTTTCAGAAATAAATAATGGCATGCTCTTTTCCACACACCGATGACGAGATTAATGCTATGATTCAGAAACAAATAATTCAACAACAACATCGTTACGATGCGCTTACGACGTTAGCTGATGATTTCGATGCCGCGTACGAAGATAATACGAAACTACGCACAACATGTGAGAAATGATCTTTCCCCACAGAAACATCATTTAATCGACACGTTTCTAAGTAATCAATCTGATATCGATTTCAACATCTGAAGATCTTTGTTTAGAAAGTCGGCAAAATTGGAGGCTCGAATTGAAAAAAATATTGAATGGCTGAATAACTTGGGTTCTTCATCCCAAACTCATATCGGTTCTTTATCCCGAACTCAAACAACTCATATCGGTTCTTCATCACAACAACGTTAACACCGACGCTGAGATGTTTCTCCCGATCAACTCTTTCCAATTGTAAACGACTCAAATGGCTTACTTACTGACAGTGAGGTGTATCAACTATACCTAGATCAAAAAGTATTGAGAGAAACACTGCAAGAAGAAGAAAGGACACAAAGGGAGCTCGAGGCGGAAATTATGACCGAAGAAGATTACCAAGAAACAATACGTTGGGAGTTACCTTGTCAGTTATCGGATTTGGATCCGGGAACTGACTACTCGTATTATGTATTTTTTATCTATCTAGTAGTGTGTTTCCATTCCTTTTGTATTTGAATTCCAGTATTTTCATGTTTTACGTATGGAATAAATGTTTAATTTTCGAATAAAAATTGTTTACGTGTACATTTTTAATTTACGAATTTAAATAATTAAAATGCAAATAAAATAGGATATGATTTGATGATAACTTTCTAACAACGAGTAACGATATAAGGTTTTGATACGCCAGGTTTAATGATAAGATTTGCTTATCATATTTATTTAGTATTTTGGATATCTTTTAATGTTTAGGAATATCTTTTATGTTTAATATTTATCTTCTGATCAACTTGTGACACAAGCTAGGGTTATACGGTATGAATACCGAATCATTATTATGAATTAAGCAATCAAAGTTAATCAATAAATCACTAAGTCTTCTTGTCCTTTTTTCTTACGGAGCTCGCACACGCTATTGTGGTGCTATTATCCCGATACAGCCCTTAACTAGGTCGTATCAACTAGTGCTTTCATTGAGAGCCCTCAACTCGTTGAGGGATTTTGATCTAAGATTCCAATCATAAAAAAAGTTACTGTTCATCGTGGCACTGTTCACCATCATACTGTTCATCATCACTGTTCGCTGGTACCGCTCATCGACGTACTGTTCATCAGTTACTATTCACGGATTACTGTTCACCCGGGTACTATTCATCGGGAAAATTTTTGTTGAGTCTAACAGATATAGATCTTGCAGCCTGTCAGGACCGGTGAATGACTTCTGTAATCACAAGTCAAATCACAAAGAGACTCTATACACAATATGAATGTAGAATATAAATATAAACAAGAGAAACAGAATAACTATGAAGACTTGATCCTTTCTAAGGATTTCTAATATTGATAAAGACTAGAACTACGTTTTGTGAATCAATGTCTAACCCTTCTGCCTCAGGTTCCTTTTATACTACAAGGAAACCCTAATACAGCTTACAAGAAAACGTGTAAAACTGATATGCATATCTTCTCCTTATATAACTCATGCATATCCTAACAGAATATTAAGTAAATAACAATGTTTGACTTTGACTAGGACCAGGAGCAGGACTTGCTCCTACTACGACTAGGACCAGGAGGAACTACATACCTCCTAGTCTACCTATTACATATAACTATTACAATGGTCCTAACAATCCTCCCCTAAACTTGAATTTGACCTGTTGAGTTCAAGTTTCCAGGAAAACGCGCAAATAAAACCCGAGGATTGTAGCAACAAAACAAACAGCAACATCAATAAGATAAGAATCAGAAGAACAGCCGCACGAACTACTAGAAGCTTCTCCAAAGCTTGGAACAAATCAGCATCGTGTTGAATCTTTACAGCAACATGAGCAGATTTGATGAGCCTTTACCAAGTAGCTGCTCGCTCTTGGGCTAGCTAGTCATTCTGGTGGAATAAGCATCACCCTGGGAGACTAGAACCCAGCCCAACTCTTAGAACGTGAATCAATGGTGAGTGGGGGTACCCTGATGATTTTAGGCAAACCATCACAGCCGTCAACGGATTTGATGTGTCTTTACCAGAAGCCGTACCCCTCTGGACTCGCCAACTCTTAGCAACAAAGCATCGGTGAGTTGAACACCCTATAGCTTTAAGCAAGCTATTACAGCTGTCAACGGATTTGATAAGATCTTTACCAAGAGCCGTACCCCCTTGGATTAGCCACTTTTTAGTCCAATACTATGGCAAGTGAAAACCATCTAGTTTTAGGTAACCTGGCAACCATCAACGGATTTGATAATCGCACCAGGAGCCGTACCCTCAAGGTGAATCAACTTTTTCTCGTCGATGAGACATGGTAAGTTGAGAACCATTTGTTGTGTGGACCACGTCCAACACCAAGTGAAACCAAGGACCAGAACAATCGCAAACCAGGAACCACAAGTCAAACCATCCAAGGGATATTATGTACAAGTATAAAAGCTAAACTGTGTTAAAGTATAAGCAGATATTATATAAAATGTATATATGTTTTTTTTTTTTTTTTTTTTTAAGATTTTTTTTTTTTTTTTTTTTTGTTTTTTTTTTTTTTTAACTATAAAGAATAAAAATCACCAAACACTATACACATTGGTGAAAAGAATCAAAATAAGAATAAAGTAAAAATAAAAATAAAGTAAAAACACTTACAACCCAATCACCTTAGATACCAGAAGCGGCCCTCTTATCCGCTAGCAGCCGTGCTTGAATACCCTCCACCAAAGACGTAGCCATACTCGACTCATTCCCTGTAGGAGCAGTAGAAATCTGCAAATGACTTGCCAGCATTGCCTCCATGGAAGAAATAGTCAAAGGATACACAACATCAGTCAACATAAACACCACAAGACCAGAACCTAACTCCAACACATGGACTCCACATCCAGCATAAAGCTTCCAGCGAACAATCTCCCATTGCATTTGATCCTTCCATACGCCCAAAGGAGTAGCGGATGGAGGAGGATCCAACATCAGTTTGAGATCAGCCCAAAGACGCATACCAGGCCAGGAAGACACCGCCATAGGATTAAACGGCATACTAGAATCCACAAGCCCAAACAAGGTCATAAGATCCATACGGTCAACCCATGATAACACACCCTGCAAACCAGTTACCAATCGCACAGTCCCATCACTCAAAGAGATCCGATGGGAGACACCACCAGGAAGTGTTGTAGACCGCTCAGCCGCATAACCCGCAATGCTGCCATTGCCTAAAGGTAAGTCAGAATCACTATCCGAAGCTGCATCAATTAAGTTTTCAGGATCACGCCTCTCAAAAGGAACTGATTTACCGTGACGAACACGACGAGTAAGTTTCTGGCGAGTGGAACGTCGAGGCGTGGGAGCCGAAGAAGTGGATTCAACCTTCACCTGAACTTTGTCAACAGCAGGGGAAGCAGTAGGAGTAGACTCAGGAACATGTCCACCCAAAGAACCACTCGGAGCTGCATCAGAAGTGGGAGTAGGTTGTGTTGCAGAAACTGGTAGTGATGAAGATGGCACATCAGATGGAGCAGCAGCAGGTATGGTGGAATCAACAAAAGTGCTTGCTGGAACAGGAGTGGTGGAAGGACCAGGTGTGGTGGGGGAAGCATGAGTGGTGGTGGTTGTCACAAAGATAGTAGCAGCAGGACCAGTAGTAGAACCAATAGGCGCAACCAAAGGTGTAGTAGAAGGACCAACAGAAACAGCACCAGAACCAGAAGAACTACCAGTGGAACCAGGAATGGGCAAGGATGAAGAAACAGTAGAAGTAGCAGGCATCGAAGTTGTCACACCACGAGGATGGTAAACAAATTTTTCCGGTATAGGTTGACTCGCACGCCTCACCATGTTCTCATAAAGTTTCTTGAGCTCATCAAAAGTCAAAGCCCGTACCCGTGCCCAAGACCAAGGAGCATTGAAATGAGCAGCAGATTGAAATTTGACATACCGTTGCATCTGCTGGCGCTGCTCAGCCTTAGAAAGAGGTCTGTTCCTACGCTGTTTCTTTAGTTCCTCAGCAAGAGTCAACTGATGCTTACGCATCATTACCACAGCACGCGGAATGCAGTTGTGTTCATCAACATCATCACCCAACAAATCTTTAAACTGAGCATAATCCCGAGTGAGAACAGTTAACACTTGCATCCATTCGCCGTCAGTCCAGTGCATAGCATCATGCTGAATTTGCGCACGCCTTTTGTCACGGAGCTCTTCCTCAGCAGCAATGTCCTCCGCATCAAGCTCAGCCTGAACCCTACGAGCAGCCTCTTCACCAAGTCTGTCTTCTTCAAGCTGGCGACGAGAGCGCTTGCGGGTAGGAGATGGAGGGTCAGTCATTGGAGCTTTGCCCTTAGGATCATGTGAGGGATCAGCATGAGAACCAGCAGCAGCATCAGAAGCACCACCCATAGAAGGGGGAACAGTACTAGAAGAAGGAGCATGGGAGGACATCGGAGGACCAGGCAGATCATCATAAACTTTATCAGCAAAGGCAGCCTTTGCCAGCAATGTCAAGCCATCCTCAACATTCTCCGAACCCTCATCCTCAGACTCGGAAAGAACCACATGCTTCTTTCGACGACGCTGTTGATTCTCCAATACCTTAATACGATCGGCCAGAGGAAGAACAAATTCCCGTGTGAGCTTCCGATGTTGGTTCAAGTCAGCTTCCAAGCAAATCATCCTCTCATGGTACCTGTGCATAAGATCTAGCAAAGATGTCAGAGTAGTAGGCTCCTCTGCCTGCCCACCAAGAGAACTTGGATCAGGGAAAGCATCACGGGAGCCTGAAGCAACATTGGGGTCAACGTGTGGAGTACTATCAGCAAAGGGGATATCTGTCGAGTGTGGGGCAGGACTAGGAGGTGGAGTCTCCACAAATGGAGACCTTTGTGGAGCCGAGGACGGACCAGCCTTGGGAGGGGATGGTTGTTCCACCACCACCTCCTCAACTAGCTCCTCCTCTACCACAGGAGTGGCATTACCAGCAGGAGCCTCCTCCTCCTCCATGGGGTCATCATCTAAGACAACCAACTCAGGAGCCTCCTCCCCCTGACCGATGGGACCCTGAGCCAAACCCATCATGGCTTCAGTCAGGGGCCTCCAATCCCCACGAAACCCATTCATCATGTTATAATACACTTTCGCTGTTAGTTTAGAAGGCACATGCTCAGTCCTATCACGTGGAATGCAAACAAGCATTTCCTGAATAAACCTAGGGTACATAAGGAACTTTTTCCTAGAACCAGCAGTTGACAAATTACTAGCCATCCCTTCAAAGATATAATGCGAAAAGTTAAACACTCTACCCTGGGCTAAACATATAAGACCAGTAGCCAACGGAGTAGGGAACGCATCCCAACTCCCCGACTTGGGACTCAAACAATGTATTAAATAGTGAACCAGAAGCTTCCACTGAGGGGAAAACCTATTCTTTTGGAAGTTAAACTTCCCCCCATGTTCATAACCTATGGCAGCCATACCCTCTAAAACTTCCTAATTTGGAAGTGATACAACACCCCCCTCATCTTGAAAATGAAGAGAAGAGCGAATAGATTCTTCAGTGACCACATAAGCACGTCCATCTATGGTAGCATGGATTGCTCGTGGACGTCCAGCCACATTTACCAGTTCAGCAGACGCCCAAATTTGACGTACCACAGTATCATATATGGTAGGACAAACAGTAAATGCATACCTTAAGTTAGAAGCTTCAATAAACTCCAAGATATCAGCAAAATGTTCACTATTAGGACCATCCCCCAGATAAGCAACACGATTATGAGCAGGTTGATAAGCAAGAGCAGCCATGGATCTTGATGAATGGATGAAGAAGGATTTAGATTGGAAGGAGAGGAGTAGAAGCGGTTTGTGTGTGTGTTTTAATTGTAATGAGTGTATGTTGACCATATAAGAAGAAAATAGTAACTGTTCATTGACCCCTATTAATGGGGGGTTGCCCTTTCAAATTATTCCATAATTGCATACTAACCACTTGCCCTTTTTAACATTATAACTTACCCCCAATTTATTTGGTGAATTCAAACTTGTAAATATCAGTATTGGAAGCGTTGACCAAAAGTCAAAGTGCACAATAGTCGGACCAGGAGCAAAATGTGATTAATAAAGGACAAAAGGAATGAACAGTAGCCAGACCAGTACCAGCACCCATATCCAAACACTACTATACTGGGAAGGATTTGAGACCACCAGAAGGCATTCAATCATAACTAGAAGCTGACCAAATAGGACCAGAAGCCAGTCATGTAAGGCCATATCCATCAGAAGAGAGCAAAAATCCTTCATCAGAAACACCACACACCACCAGAACCAAAAAAAATATGTTGTTAAATACTACGAATACGTTAGACTAACCTAATATGTACACAAAGCCTCCCCTTAGGCTTTGCCTCCCCTCAATCCTAGACTTCAAGGATTGACCATCCCAATATGAACCACCAAGTGGTTAAACCGAGGACCATCAAAAGCTTTAGTCAACAGATCTGCAACATTGTCATCCGTATGAACTTTAAGAACCTGTATCAGCTTCTTCTCATTGGCATCGCGTATAAAGTGATGCCGAATCTCAATATGCTTCGTCCGCTGATGAAATACAGGATTCTTCACAATACAAATAGTGCTTTGATTGTCAATAAAAATTTTGGTGTTCATAAAATTGAACCCATAGTCCAACATCTGATTTTGGATCCATAAAACTTGACCACAGCAACTAGCAGCAGCCACATATTCAGCTTCTGTTGAAGAAGTAGCTACTATTGTCTGTTTCTTACATTGCCATGAAATAAGCCGACGACCCAAAAATTGACAACCACCAGTAGTTGACTTCCTATCATTATTAGCACCAGCATAATCACTATCACTGTATGCTTCAAGTATAAACGGGGATTCTCTAGGATACCAGAGACCCAATTTAGGTTGAGCCTTGATATACTTGAAAATCTTCTTAACTGCATTTATGTTCGAAACCGTTGGAGTCACCTGGTGTCTAGAACAAGCACTTACTGCAAACATAATATCAGGACGTGATGCAGTCAAGTACATGAGAGAGCCAATCATAGACCTGTACATATGAACATTTACGGGTGGATCTGGCTCATTCTTAAGTTTGATTTTAGTAACTTCATAAGGAGTTGCTGCTGGACGAAGAGGATCCATGTCAAACTTTTGAAGAATCTCATGAACATACTTATCTTGACTGATGAAAATCCCATCCGATTGTTGCTTGACCTGAAGACCAAGGAAAAATGTCAGTTCTCCCATGGCACTCATCTGAAATTCGCCTTTCATCAAGTGTTCAAACTCATCACACCACTCCTTCCTAGTAGAACCAAAGATAATGTCGTCCACATAAACTTGAACAAGGATAATATCCTTGGAATTCCGCCGAAGAAATAGTGTTTTGTCAATAGTACCTCTTCTATAGCCATTCTTTAACAAGAAAGTGGAGAGACGCTCATACCAAGCTCTAGGAGCCTGATGTAACCCATAAAGAGCCTTGACCACTTTGTAGACTTTCCTTGGATGAAGTGGATCAACAAACCCCTTAGGTTGAGTAACATACACTTCTTCGTCAATTTTTCCATAGAGAAATGCACTCTTGACATCCATCTGGAACACCGTAAAGCCAACATACGAAGAAAAGGCCAAAAACAGACGAATGGCCTCAATCCTTGCAACAGGCGCAAAGACTTCAGTATAATCAATGCCCTCAATTTGAGTGTGTCCTTGTGCGACAAGCCTAGCTTTATTCCTGACCACAATTCCCCGTGCATCCTTCTTGTTTTTGAGAATCCATTTGGTATTGATAGCTGTCTTCCCATCCGGTAGGTCAACCAGAACCCAAACATTTTGAAACAAGAATTGCTGCATTTCCTCCTGCATAGCCTCCACCCAACTTTGATCCTCAAGAGCATGAGAAACAGACCTAGGTTCCACCTGTGAAAGAAAACAAGCAAACAAGCAGTGTTGAAAGTCCGTATGATTATTACGCTTTTGATCCTCAATATAGCCCACAAGAGCATGATGATCAGACGAGGCCTTCTGCTGCATTCTGCGTGTCTTTACTGTAGAACCAGGATCTCCAATAATTTGAGTGGTGGGATGATCTTTATGTGATTGCAAGACTGGATTGGAGGTAACCTCCACTTCTGGTGCCATGTTACCGAGATCACCAACGAAATCAGCATCATATGAAGCATTTTGGAAAATCCCGTCTACTGGTTGCTTATGAATATCATCCGGCTTGGTAGAAGACTTCTTTTCATGATTCCCCAAATCAGAAGGACTAGAGAAACGTGTATTTGAAGCAGACTCACTAGCCGGAGTACCAGTAGGTGAGAGACTGGCACCAGGAGCAGAAGCTGGAGTACTAGGAGCAGCTTTGTCAGAAGGCTCAACCAAGGGAAACTCAAAACTACCTTGAGCCGCCGCTTTAGTAGCTTCTTGTTGTTGCTTTAGAAGAGTATCAAGAGCTGCTTGGGAATCCTGTACTTCCAATGGAGTTGCATCACTAGGAGGAGTAGGAGAAACAGTGGTGGAATAGGATGGAACCACAAAAATGTCATCCTCATCATCTGAATCAGAAAGACTAGAAGGAACACCAGTACCAGAAGTTGCAAACACTTGAGGTCCTGCATCATGGTTAGTTTTGAAACGAAAATATCCTAACGAATCACTAAGATAATCAAGATCAAAATACCATTCTGGACCTGTTCCTTGAATGTTTGTCTTCTCCTCAAAATACCTGAGATTAATAGTTTCAACTATTCGTTTGGCTTGAAGATTGTAGACACGATACGCCCGAGAATGAGCTGAATATCCCACAATATATCCTTCATCAGCCTTGCCATCAAACTTCCCCAAATAGTCACTAGTATTCAGAATGGTGACTGGACATCCAAACGGCTTCAAATGAGCAATATTGGGAACTTTG
Source organism: Glebionis coronaria (assembly GCA_025667525.1). Taxonomy (NCBI): domain Eukaryota; kingdom Viridiplantae; phylum Streptophyta; class Magnoliopsida; order Asterales; family Asteraceae; genus Glebionis; species Glebionis coronaria. The sequence continues at coordinate 583,397,230 of CM046879.1, forward strand.
CCCGTGAGCAGCTCATAAGGTGTTTTCTTGTGTGGATTGGTAATAGACACCCTATTTAAAACATAACTGGCCGTATTAACAGCTTCTGTCCAGAACATGGTCGGAAGCTTGGAATCGGCAAGCATAGTCCTTGCTGCTTCTATTAGTGTCCGGTTCTTTCTTTCTGCCACACCATTCTGTTGAGGAGTCCGAGCAGCACTATAATCTCTTTTGATGCCCTTAGTATTGCAAAGTGTGATGAGGTCTCTATTTTTAAACTCGGTTCCATTGTCGCATCGAATACCTTTAACTTTCTTGGACAACTGATTCTCTATTAAGGTAAGAAAATCTCGAAGAATTGAGTAGGTCTCACTTTTGGTAGCCATGAAGAACACCCACGCAAACCTGCTATAACCATCAGTCACCACCAAACAGAATTGCTTGTGGTCTATGCTTCTGATGGAAGTAGGACCAAATAAGTCCATATGTAGAAGCTGCAATGGTTCAGTAATGAGACTTAAAGCAGTAATGGCCTTGAAGGATGCTTTATGTTGTTTGCCTTTGCTGCAGGCAACACAATTTATGTCATTTCTAAACGTCTTGGGAGGTAAACCAGAGACCAGATTCAAATTGGCAAGCTTGTGAATGGTCTTGAAGTTCACATGTCCCATCCTTCGGTGCCATTTTGTGGCTTCATCTTCCGAGGCTTTTGCAACCAGACATGCTAGTTGACCAGTAGGGTTGACTTCATTCAACTTGATGCTATAGAGATTGTGTCTTCTAGGGATTCTGAGTAAAACTTGTGAGTCATCCGGAAGCTTAAAATCTTTGGAGAGCACAAGTGCATCAGTATCGGTGAAGAGTACAAACTGCTTCTTGTCACAGATCTGAGAGACCGATATCAAGTTGAAGTGTTGAAGTGCTTCCACATAGTAGACCTGCTCAAAATTGAGATTTGGAGTCTTTATCGTTCCCTTGCCGGTGATTCTGCCTTCACCTCCACCAAAGTAGACCTTGCCCCCATAAAATGGTACAAAGTTAGAGAGAAGGCCTTTATTACCAGTCATGCTCCTGGAACAGCCACTATCAACAATGCCTAGACTAGGATCCTGGTATGGTGTAACCTACAACAACAAGATAATCACAATGCAAAAGTTAGTGACTTAAGGGGACCCAAACCTTTTCAGGTTTGAGCCTGCCTTGTGGATCATAAGTAGAATGCCAAGAAGATTGATGAGATCCACTATTGTTCCTTGGTTGCCTATTCATCATAAGGGTATTATTATTTGACCAGGAACAACCTGCTGAGGGCTTAACAGCAGTTCCCAAATCTCCCAAACCAAAATACGTGTGGTCAAAATGATGCGCATAGTTTGGGTTATAAGTTGGAAAATAATTACTAGTTGTCTGGTATCCATTTTCTCTCCAATAATCAGACATGTAAGGAGAGGATACTCTAGTAGTATGAAACAGTGGAGCACTAGGATTAAGTCCTCTAGTAGCATATGGAGCAGCTCCTGGTGATCCAGGAGCAAGGAAAGCATGATTAACAGATGCATGTGTGTCATAATAATCACAATCTTTAATTAAATGAAAGGGACTGCCACAAACAAAACATGTTTTGAAAGACCTTTTATTAGAATGAGACTGTTTCATACTGCCTACTTTATTACACACAGTTCTAGAAAAAACATTCTTCCTAGGACTCAATAAACAAGGACCAGACACACTTGACTTGACAGCGACTTTCTCTTCACACTTCCTAGCACCAGTAGCAGCATGTTCATCCGACTTGGAACTCGTAGGTCTTGACTCTTCACTTGAACCATTAGATGCAGAGTCTCCGGCTTTGTCACTGAAAGTACATGAGACAAAGTCGTTAGAATTAGTAGAACTTGTTGGGGACTCAAGCATCTGTGATCCATCCGAGTCATTATTCCATGAGGTAGGCATGAAAGTTCCAGTAAGAGGAGGAGGAACATCATGCATTTCTGCTGCTGGTTTAAACCTATTGTAACTAGGTTTGCCCTCATCCTCTTTGTCGGCATCAAAGACGCTTGAGAAAGATAAATCAAATACATCTTCAGAATCAATATATTTTTCAAATCCTAAGCCTCTTTTAGTTCTGCCGGACATGCTACTATCAATTAATTTTGAAAGATTTTTAGGTGCCTTTTGCCATTTGTCAAATCTTAACATTGTAGCATCTAATTTAGCTTGCATCTCCTCTTTTTCTTTGATACCAGCATCTCTTTCAGTTTCTGTATATTTAAGCATATTTGTAGTGTTTTCTAAATCAATGCTTAGTATCCTGATTTTATCCTCATAAGCACGTTGTGTATCTTGTAACCATTTCTTTTGTTGTTCCAATGTGTTTAATGAAGCTTTATAGGCTTGTACCTCTAAGTAATACTTATCATTTTGTTCATTTACTTCATTAAATTGGGACAATAGTTCTGTGTATTTATCATGACAACCAAGGGGACAATGTTGTACCTGAGGTGAGATGCCCATAAGAGCAAACTCTTCTGCTTCTTCTGCATCAGAGAGGTTCCCAGCAATCATTGCCAACACATCAGTCGTTGATTCCGCTGATTCCAGAGTAGAAGCCTGATGATCATTCCAGTTGACCATGGAGTCAACAGATACCAATGCCTTCTTGTCATCTTTAACCTCCTGAACTTTGAAAGCGGAGTACCTGCTCTTCTCCTGATCATTCTTGCTAGGGCACTCTCTAGCAAAGTGACCCTGTTGCTGACAGTTATAGCACCGTACCTTGCTTCTATCGAATCTTGCTGGCTCCCGAGGGTTGTAATTAAACTTCCTTCCTGCTTTCTTCTCAAACTTGTGAACCCTCAGAGTAAGCATGGCCATCTGCCATTTAAGATCTATCTCATCCAGATCCAGCTTATCGATCTGTTTGAAGTCATCAAACGCAAGTTGTTGTTCAGCAGTAACATCAGCAACAAAAGAATGAAGAATAGCTTCTACCATACTACCAGAGTTGGCAGTGGGATCAGAAGCAGAAGACATGGGACTAGATGCATATGACATGGGACTAGTATGTTGAATAGTATGCTGGGGAGACACATTATTGCTCTGGCTACTTGCATATGCCATGGGACTAGACGCCATAGAGCTCACAAAGGCTGAATTTGCAGGAGTGGGAAAAGAGTCACTCGGATATCCTCTCACATGAGGTTCGAATGTTCTGAGCCGATGAAACAAATCATCAAAACTGAGATAATCAAGCCCACCTTTGGCTTTAAGAGAGATTACCACCTGGTTCCAAGAGTAGGGTAGGGCTTTAAGAAACCTTGCATTAACATCACCATCTTCAGGCTTGGACCGAAGTTGATTCAACTGGCTCAATATTTTCTGGAACCTATCATACCCTTGATTCAGGCCTTCAGTTTCTGAGATTTTGAACTCTGTGAATTCATCTCTCAGCATGGACCTTCGCATTTTCTTTGACTCCTCATTTCCGCCAAACCTTGCTTTTATGCCATTCCAGATCTCTCTGGCATCATCCAAATGGTAGAAGTCACCCATGTGATCTTCAGGAAGAGATTGAAGCAAAATTGTTTTTGCTTTTACCTCCTTCTGAATAGCGATAATTTCCTCATGAGTTTTAGGGTCAAGAAGAGTAATATTACCGTTCTTGTCTCGTCCAGTAAGCTTTCTGCTGTTTCCATTCAGAATGATCTTCCAAAGATCTTGATCAGTGTTGGTGATCCACCATTCCATCTTCATTGCCCAGTTGTCATATTCACCTTTCTTCAGAAGAGGGAATTTTCCATTCGTGTTGGAAACCGTAGCCAGGATCTGCTGAGGTTGCACAATTTTAGGAGTGCCTTCTTCTCCTGTTTGAGTAGAAGTTAAGGCAGACATGATAAACAGATTGTTAAAAATAAGAGAACTTGATTCTTGTTGTATAGAGACCCTCCCAGGCTCTGATACCACTTGTTGAGTCTAACAGATATAGATCTTGCAGCCTGTCAGGACCGGTGAATGACTTCTGTAATCACAAGTCAAATCACAAAGAGACTCTATACACAATATGAATGTAGAATATAAATATAAACAAGAGAAACAGAATAACTATGAAGACTTGATCCTTTCTAAGGATTTCTAATATTGATAAAGACTAGAACTACGTTTTGTGAATCAATGTCTAACCCTTCTGCCTCAGGTTCCTTTTATACTACAAGGAAACCCTAATACAGCTTACAAGAAAACGTGTAAAACTGATATGCATATCTTCTCCTTATATAACTCATGCATATCCTAACAGAATATTAAGTAAATAACAATGTTTGACTTTGACTAGGACCAGGAGCAGGACTTGCTCCTACTACGACTAGGACCAGGAGGAACTACATACCTCCTAGTCTACCTATTACATATAACTATTACAATGGTCCTAACAATTTTTTATTGTTTTTTTTCGATTTGCTATGGCATCGGGCAACAGTGATCGAGACGCACTATCTAAGCTCTTGCATAAAGGTACGGTGGCCGATTATGAGAGTAAATTTGTGATACTTGCAGATCGAGTTATGGGGATGTCTGAAGATCTACTTATGTATTTTTATATATGTGAACTTAAACCAATTCTACAATGTGCACTCTTAAGGTCGGGTCCTACAACTTTAGAAGATGTGTTTTCTTTAGCCCGTATAATGGAGGCTCGTTTTGAGACAATTGCAGGGAAAGAGTTAAGGACTGAAGAGAAACTAAATGCCGTTCTATCATGGCCAACTAAAGAAGCTTTATCGAAGACTAAAGGGTCCTTATCTTATGAAGATATTGGTGTTGATGAGGTTAGTAGGGCACTAAACGGTGTTGTCGATATTGGTGAGAGTAATGTGGAAAGCACGAAAGTTTCTAGCGAGTTTGACGAATTTTCAGAAAATAAAGAAAGTGTGGAAGAGGTTGAATGTGGTGGTTTTAATGATCGTTTAGATGAAATAAATCTTAATCTAAACGAGGAATTAGGGAACAATGATGTTAGTCCTTCTTTGGCAACTTATGAAAGTACGCGAGTTCGTCAATTATGGGAGAGAATTGGTATCGGTGATGTTCACGAGCTCATGGATAATTGGCGTATCTAATATTTGTTTAACCGCAGGCGCGGGAATTGATATCAGACTCCCTATCAGCGTATTTTTCATATCATCTTGAGGGCATGGTGGATTTTGAAGGTGTGAGGAGTATTAGGGCCTGGGCAGAGGTAGGCAAAAGAAAGGTATTGTGTTATCTCCAAGGCAGTAGCAGGAAGAGGAGGAAAAAGGGTGTTCGTATCGGTAGCGGACGATTGGAGAACAAACTGGGTTGGAGAACAATCTGTGTTGGAAAACTATTTGAGTGGAGAACTATTTGGGATCCTGGAATTGAGAGTGTTTTTCAAGACGTCACCTTGAGGGCAAGGTGGTTTCGAAAGAGTGGGGAATGATACGCCATGTTTAATGATAAGATTTGCTTATCATATTTATTTAGTATTTTGGATATCTTTTAATGTTTAGGAATGTCTTTTATCTTTAATATTTATCTTGTGATCAATTTGTGACACAAGCTAGGGTTATTCGGTATAGATACCGAATCATTATTATGAATTAAGCAATCAAAGTTAATCAATAAATCCCTAAGTCTTCTTGTCCTTTTTTCTTATGGAGCTCGTGCACGCTATAGTGGTGCTACTATCCCGATACAACCCTTAACCGGGTCGTATCAGGTTTAAATTTTAAATTAAAAAAAAACTGTTTAAACTAAACACACAAACACAAACACAAAAAACATAGCTCAAGTCGATCGTCTGAACGACCTATTTGGGTTCCAAAATTTACACGAACTCGTCGCTGCAACGGGTCGACCGGGAGACGACTCAGTCGCAACCTTGATTTTTGCCCGCCGTTGCGGGTAGCCTCAAACTCGGTTTTTGATTTTGTACGATTGAAATCTAGTTCGGTTTAGTTCGTTTTTCAGATTAACACAGAAAAAAAAATTAATCGAATAACCCGATCAAATAAACCGAAGGAAAAAGATCCCCATTGACCCTTAATTTAGCATAGACTCAACCAACCAATCACAACCATTCATTTTTATCATGTAACAAAAAAACTCATTTTTTAAAAATTAAATCTCACAAACCGTTTATCGTTACGTAAAACAAAACATATCATCGCGACGAGAATTAAATCATCTATCTATCGAGGGGCACATGTATATACTTTCGACGAACTTTTTTTCGTCTTTTTTTCTTAAGTCACGTCTGGAGAGAATCATATATGATTAGTTACGAAACATATATGATTCTCAGAAAATCATATATGATTCATATCACGAATCAAATATGATTTTCTGAAAATCATATATGATTCGTGACGAATCATATATGATTCGTGACGAATCATATATGATTTGTGACGAATCATATATGATTCTCTCCAGACGTGACTTAAGAAAAAAAAATCGAAAAAAAAGTTCGTCGAAAGTATATACATGTGCCCCACGATCGATAGATGATTTAATTCTCGTCACAATTGTGTATTTTTTTCCGTTTGACGATTTACCGTTTGTGAGATATTTAATTTTTAAAAAAGTGGTGAGAAGTGAGTTTTTTAAAAAATTGGTGATTATAATTGGTTGGATAGATTTATGATAATTTAAGTGTATATAGATCTTAACTTATAAACCGAATCAAAAGACACCTCTAGATGTGCATGTTCCGCACCTTGTGCCTGATATGCAGGACGTATATGGATTTCTAAAAAAGGTAATGAGAAGATTTTTCTATTAATAGAAGTTTGGAATGTTATTAATACTAATTCACCCAATCTTATCTGCAATATATATATATTTATTTTAAACAAAAACTCATAAACTTCTAAGTTTGCAATTGTTGACTAAGGGGAAGAAAAATACTTGAATTTTAAATTCTTGTTGCCTATATCACATGTCTTAAAATAGTAATAGGTAATGTATATTTTAATATAAAATAATCAAAATTCAATCAAAATAGAGATAGGTTATCAATGCCCTTAAAACAGCATGTATACCCTTTTTAAATTTTTGTAATTTTTTTTTTACATTTTTGTAATATTGCTTTTGTTATAAAACTATTAAACTGAAAGTACGGAATGAGAATATAACGCCTAATAGGTCTAAAATATTAAACTGATAAAAAACGTGGAATAAAAATTAATAAAAACTATATCAGAATGAATCAGAAGAGGCTCAAAATATATATTTTGTACTTTTTAGTAGCACTTTTTAAGGGGCCAAGTGAGTCTACAATATAACCCATCAAAACATTCTTGGTAGTATTAGGTAATGTATATTTTAATATAAAGGAATCAAGATTTCATCAAAATATTATCACATGTGTTATACTAAGTATATTTTAATAAAAGTAATCAAGATTTAATCAATATATTATCACAGGTAATGTATATTTTAGTATAAAGTAATCAAGATTTAATCAAAACATTTATTGCTTTTTGTACTTTAGTATTGCTTTTTGTACCGAGTTTGGCATAGAATCTCAAGCAGCCCGGTTCTCAAACACAAATAAGCAGATTACTCATCAATATCCATAGAATCACAATCTTTACACAGTTCGTCCACCATTCTTCTATTATACTCATCCTTGTTAATCTTCAAATCCTAGATACCAACGGCTTAAGCAGTACTAGAAACCCCATAAGCTTCATTCTAATAGCAGCTTTGTTCACAATTAAAGAGCAGTACTAGCCCAATCATTTGAAAAACACTCCAACTTAGCCATAGGCTTAAGCCTTTCCCACAATCTTTTAGCATAAGGACGTAAGAAAAATAAGGGTCCGTTTGGTTTGAAGTCGGGTTTTACGGTTTGAAGTCGGATTTTACTTTGAGTGTGGTTTATAAAATAGGTGGTTTAGGTTTAGATTTAATGAAAAGAGAGATATATTATTTTATAAAAAAGAAAAATAAATAAATATATAATTTTGGGCTAATTCTTGAAATGCCTCAAATGTTACCTTGTTTCCCTTTTTGCACCCACCAAATGAAAATTTCTCAAAATACCTTATGCAACTTATGCAACTTAGGCAACTTATGCGACTTTTCCAAAAATGGTAAAATTTTGGGAAAATTTTTGAATTTTTTTTTCTATTTTTGGAAAAGTCGCATAAGTTGCATAAGACATTTTGGGGTATTTTCATTTAGTGAGTGCAAAAAGGGAAACAAGGTAATATTTTGGATAATTTCAAGAATTAGCCCTATAATTTTTTATTGTTTTAAATGGATATAATAAATTTTAAATAAAAAATAATAATATATAAGAGGTGGAGGTAAAAGAAGCCCCCTTTCAGAAATACCTTTACTAGCACCTGAAAAGGATGAAATTAAAGCATGTGTCAGGATACATTGTGAGAACGAGACATGCTTCCATGAAATACTATATTTGGTTATGAATAAGAAATAAAAAATTGAAACGTGGTTCATTAAAATATGTTGTAAAATACCTCTATAAATGAATTGAGTTATAGAGTTTTTAGAACATGCATCAATTGATTACAAACAAACTACAAACTACAATGGGAGATATGATGACATGAAGCTTTTGGAACGTGTTTGAACATCCAAACCTCCATTTGAATTCAAAGATCTAGAGGTGAGCATTTTTTTTCCCTCGAACGGACTAGATCGGACCGACTCGGACCGGACCATGAAGGTCTGATCCTCAGTTCGGTCCTTGATTCAAGGTTTTGGACCCTTTCGGTCCTTGGTCCGGTCCGGTCTTGACCGTTCCGACCAAGCGGAAAAAGCTATGATGGCCACATTCATGGCCTATCTGCCACGAATCAGCAAGGTTATATAACCTCGAAAGCTCCAGTAGACGGGCCACAAATACGAAATGAATCGAGGGAGATTATGAATATAGTTTGATGCTAGATAGTAAAGGGTAAACATTGGCCACTATGTATAGTTAACATGGTAAATAAGGAGCGAATAAGTTTTTTTCGAAACACTATGGTTATATCGCATTTTGTCAATTGATATAGTGGTAATGTTTACCCTTGACTATCTGGCATCAAACTATATTCATAATCTCCCTCGATTCCTTTAATCGTATTTTGTGGCCTAGTGTCTACCGGATCTTTCAAGGTTATAAGCTTGCTGATTTGTGGCAGATAGGCCATGAATGTGGCCATCTGGTTAGTTAGATGATACCATTGGCTAATTGTTCCATAGTTTCACCCTCATATCCCTAAGCGAAAGTGTCGCCGATTACTATGAAGTTATGAACAATCAAATTGGTTGGATGTTCACGATCTTGTTTTGGACCACTTTTTATGGGCCATTGTATGTAATTATAGTGGCAGGAAGTTCAAAGGGTTCGCAAGCCACTTTTACCCTCAGAGCCCTATCTTCAAGAACAGTCAACGTCGTAAGGTGTTTGTCTACGATGTCAGGATTTTTATCGTTATCTATGCTTATTATCGCGTTGTGATGACACAAGGTGCAACTTGGGCCTTTTATGTGTATGGAGTTCCTTGGATTTTTATGTGTTCTATTTCGCTAATGGTTACGTATCTCAACCACAATCATCCTTCAATTCATCATTATGATTCCACCAATGGAATTGGATGGGAGGTGCTTTATTGACAATCGACGTACAGGGATTTAGGGTTTGGGATAGTTAAAACAAAACAAATCATCATGTGTTGCACCATTTGTTTCCGTCTATTTCACGTTGCCATGCACATAAGCTGGCCACCGAGGCCATCAAGCCGATCTTAATTAGTTGACTATTACAAGTACAATGGAACTCCATTAATTAATAGCCATTTTGAGCGATATGAAAGAATGCATTTATGTCGAATCTGATGATGATGATAAGGAGAAGAAAATCGGTGATTACTGGTTCAGGAAGTAGGAAAGATGTTCTTCGTTTGAAGTCATGTACTAATATGAAGTCCTCGCGGTTTTATGGAATAATATTTGTTAATGATTAATAAAATGAGACAATTGCATATATATCTTTATAATAATTGCATACATAATAATTGCGTATATATACTTCTAAATATTTATATATTACATATATTTTGTTAATTTAAAACATAAAGTTAAAAAATAACTAAAATATCAAATATCAAATACCAACTTTACCCTTAACATTGTCTTCTACAATTCCAAACTCTAACATTAATTAAAAAAATTCAGTAATTATAATTATTTTTCAATTGTATCTTGGTTTGTAGCTCTTTGTAGGGCTGAGTATCGGTCTAGGACTGGACCGGACTAGACCGAGGAGCGAAATGATCCGAAATCTCGGACCGAGACCGGACCGAAAAAGTCTGGTTCGGTCTTCGGTCCGGTCCGGTCTATTAGACATAATTCTCGAAATTTTGGAAAGACCGAACCGGACTGGACCGAATCGAGGACCGAATTCGTCCAAAACCCCAAACCAAAGATCGGACCGAAATTGTTCGGTCCGATTTTCTGATCCGAGTCGATTTTGGATTTGTCGTGCTCAGCCTTAGCTTCTTGTACCAATTGCACTATTATTGTACTTGTTTTGAGTTTTTTTTTTTTTTTTTTTTTTTTTTTTTTTTTTTTTTGAACGGCAATTTTTTACAACTCACACACTATCTCACAAATTCTATCTCACATGTCTCCACCGAGACTTGAACCCACAACCTATAGGTTAGAGGGTCATTCATATACCGCTAGGCCAAGAAGCCTTTGGTTGTACTTGTTTTGAGTTAATTCATTGATTGATTTATTTAATATTAATTGTAATAAATCAAATTCAAATGCAATTCATATTAGATAATAGCAATTAATGAATTAACTCAAAGCAAGTACAATCTTTAATATAATCTTTGAGTTAATTTTAGTTAAAGATTGTATTTATGTTTTTGTCAATGAATTACACCATTATTGTAAGGTAAATTGTGCAATTCATTGGTTAAAGATTGTATTTAATACACCGAGTTTACAAGTAACAAAAGCATACATACAATCTTTAACTAAAATTAACTCAAAGCAAGTACAATAATGGTGCAATTCATTGAAGATTGTATGTATCCTTTTGTCACCAGATGTTAAGAACCACGTCTTGGCCAGGAGAAATGATAAGAATAAGGTAAATTTGACATTTCATATTTTAAACATATTTATCATGTATTTTAAGGTTTTGAATAAGTATAAAATAATAATTTGGATAAAATTAAATTTTTAATTCTTTGTGAGGATATATACCTAATTATAACCTTTTGTAAGAATTATATGCAATTTCTCCTAATAAATACTACGTAATACAATAGTTATAATGTGTTATAAAGTTTCGAATACCGTTTAACATGTGTTTTGGAATACTAAAAGTAATTATTGTCTCATTATTTAGGGTAATTTAACATGTGAGTAGGTAAGAATTTGCTAAACACTTGATTTATGTGAACTTTACTACAATAAAATGAATTCAAGGCAACACAAAGTGTCATATTATGTCTTTTATAAGAATATGCGACTCATCTCTAAAGTGTTGCTGCTCATATATAGTGATTGTCATAATTTGATATACAACACTTTTTCAAATACAGCTGATAACTATATATATATATATTCAACCCGTTATTATAATGCCACTTTGTATTATTAAAAAGAGCTTTCGATACTTAATATGTTGCGTTTTATATGCATGTATGAAGTATGGAGAAGCAAAGTGAAGAAAATACAAAGAAGGGTCGTTATTGTGCAATTTAGCCAAACTATTGAAAGAAGATTCTGGAACGCACAAAAGTGCGGCGCACATTGTCAGAAGTGTGGCGCACATTCCCACATCCAAAGTGCGGCGCACTGTCGGATAAGTGCGGTGCACATTTGCTCTCAGCCAGCACTATAAATATGAGCCACTTTTACTCATTTGATATATCTCATCTTTCAACTACTACTCTAATCCGAGTATTCTTAGCTTTTTAGTAGTATTTTCAGTATTATCCACTTTTGGGAAATACTTGTAACGAGAGTATTACACTCTTCGATTCTTGGAGGAACGATACAATCGTGAAACTTGTGTACTCGTTCATTCGATCAAATCTAAGTATGATGTTCTCTTACTCTTTTACATTTGTTACTTTGATTACTATGTTAGGCTAAGCTATTTGTGACTATATGGGTATGTGACTATGATTAGTGATGATGCTATGATATGATCCTTTATAAATTGATTTCAAGCTAATGTTGTAGTACCATTTTACCACCTTGTTCTATAAACCATATTTTATCTAGAGTTGATTTGTTACGATGGCTTGGCGTTGAGAAACGCAAATCATTGTAATAAGTTTTTAAAGACTTGTCCATGGTTATGAATCTTTGGTTGGAGAGATTCGCTTAAAAACCGTGATAAAATATTGAACTCGTTGGCAACTTGTTTTGAGTTTTGTCGCTCGAATAAACATAAGTCTTGAATCACCCTAAAGTAAATTGTGCAAACGCCATTTTGACGAAAAAGGATTATCACTCTTTACCTACACAAACATATCTCGATCATTATTATCGTCATCACGAACTCATACGAACTATCCTATATTAGTCATATTTGTTACTATTGTTATTCATATCAATCATTTCTTTCTTCAATTATTATATTGATTACCAAAACGAAACTAAGTCTCAGCGAACGATCTCGGCTTACCACTACAAGCTATATTACGAACGAAAGGGTATATTTGCCCGTGTTTGTATTCTAGTACCTTGTTTTGTCTAAACCTTGTAATATAAATTTAAGACTTACGAAACGAACATCAAATTTTTGGCGTCGTCGTCGGGGACTTATAATCTTGTTTTGTAACCAAAACTCTCGTAATCTTTGAAGAACTGAACCATTTCCCACTCAAACAAACCAAAATTTTTCTGCAGTGCAGAAAGTACGCCGCACAATCCAAAAAGTGCGCCACACTTCCTGAAGCAAACAAAAGTACGTCGCACAATCCAAAAAGTGCGACGCACATTTCTTCTGTAAACCCAAAAACTTTGTTGGATTTACAGCCGTTCATCCGAAACTCCACCATTATCACCATTATCAGAACCTGAACATACCCTTAGCCAAAGGTTACGTAGATTTCCTTCGTGTACCTTTCGATAGGAGACACGAGCAACATCAACCTCGCGAAATCAACCAACCTTTCGACAACCTTTCTCAATTCCTATTTCTTACCAAACTCATCAACCGTTACGATCCAATGTCTGACACCGATTTTGAACCAATGTGGCCAGCCGATAGATTTGTAGCACCAACTCATGGCGAATGATTTTGCAATCAAAGGAAACCACTTGACACTTGTCAAAAACCACCAATTTGATGGTCGAATCAAAACCGATCCTCACAAACACATCCATGAATTTAGCGGAATATGCAAATTTTTCAACTATGGAGAAGGACAAGCCGAAGCCGTTCAACTCATGATGTTTCCATCATCCCTCACTAGAGAAGCCAAGTCATGGCTAGACGAACTTAACGAAGGAACCATTCGAACATGGGAAGGTCTTAGAACCGCTTTCATTAGCCGATTCTTTCTTCCTGCTCTATTTGAAAAACTCCTCGAAGAAATCCGACGCTTTTCTCAACAAGATCGAGAAACTCTCACTGACGCATAGTTAAGAATGAAAGAATTACTCAGAAACTGCCATGGTCATGGACTTAAAAAGGAAGGAATAATCAAGATTTTCTATCATGGTCTTGAGGATGCTACCCAAGATGCATTAAACGCCGCAACGGGCGGTATTTTCCTTTATAAAACCCCTAACCAAGCTTACCAATTGTTAGATGAAAAAGTATTACTCAAGCTTGATTGGTCCGAAAATCACAAAAACAAAAACCCACGAAAAACCGTAGCTTTTTCCGAAGAAAGCAACAACCCAAACGACACTAAAAAATTATGGATTGTATGGACGCCATGTCTCTCAAAATCGACACTCAATATAAAGAGATTAAAAACAAAAGTCGTGAAACCTGCAAACACTGTGGAGGAAACCATCCTTCTAGTGAATGTGATGACGATGACACCCCTATGACAAAGGAAGAAGAAGCCAATTTCATGAACACCTTTCGTCGAACTCAATTTTATAACGATTATCGTAATCGTAACCGCGATAATTGGAGATATAACGATAAACCAAGTTACGATCGAGACGAAAGGAAACCTAACTAAACCGAAAACAAACCCAACCTCGAAACCAAGATCGACAATTTTATCGAATCTCAAAGAAAAACCAACCTTTTCGTGCGAGATACATTCACTGACCTCAAAACAAAGTTCGAGACTTCAAACAAAAACCACCAAGCTTCCATTAAAAACCTTGAAGCTAAGTTTGATCATTTTTCCGATAAGCAATGGAATCGCGCTTCTGGTTCTTTACCAAGCAACACCAACCCAAACCCCAAAAAAAAACAACAAATATCAACCACCGCAAGCTCGTAATGAACATGTGAATGTCGTATTCACGCGGATCGGTTTATCTTATTAATCACCTACCAAACCTACCCAAGACACACTCATCGAAAACCCACACGATAGTGACGATGAGGATGAAGCCTAACCAACCAAAACCAAACCCACTGAAAACTCAAACCCAACACCAAAACCATATAAACCAAAAGTACCATACCCCTAATGCTTACGCCAGCAAAAGATGCAAGCTAAATATGGTAAATTCCTAGACTTTATCCAAGAAGTTCTAATTAACATGCCTTTAGTCGATATTATGGCTGGAATGCCAAATTATGGCAAATTTCTCAAAAAACTTATCAAAAGCAAACATAAGTTTGAAGATGTATCTTCAGCTTTTCTAAATGATGAACGTTTTGTCATTATCTAAAACAAAGTACCACCAAAACTTGGATATCCTGGAAGTTTTCTAATTTCATGTACTTTCCATAACTCATACTCTCGTAACGCCTTGCCTGATCTTGGCGCTAGTATCAACCTCATGCCATACTCCTTGTATGCTAAACTCTCAAAAGATGTTTTCAAACCTACAAAAATGAGCGTTCACCTCGCGGACTGTTCTTTTCAATACCCATTGGGAATAACCGAAAAGCATGCTCGTTGGAGTTGGAAAATTCATTTTTCGTGTCGACTTTGTAATCTTAGAGATGGAAGAAGATAACAAGGTACCACTTATCCTTGGAAGACCTTTCTTGCATACAGTTGACGCTGTGATTCGTGTGAAACAAAAAAAACTCAACCTTAGAGTTGGAGAAGATATAATTTCCTTTTCTATCGACGAAGCAATGAAACACTCTTATTCTAATGACGATACTTGCTTTAGTATTGATGTCATTGACGAAGTTGTTGAAGCCGATTTCGACGCTCTTCTTAATGAAGGAAGCGATATATTATATTCTATCGAAGCAACCATCGTTGAAGAAGAAGTTTTTTTCTGAATTCGACGCCTTCATAGCCGTTAGTACTGACAAACCTATAGAAACACCTGAAGAAGAAAAAGAAACACCATTTGAAACCATAACTTTCGAAACCGATTTCAAAGTTAAGAAATCTGTGGAAGATCCCCCTACAGATTTAGAACTTAAACCTCTTCCTGAACATCTGGAATATGCATTTCTTCATGAAGAAAAATTACTACCTATAATTATTTAATCCCAACTTTTGGAAGAACACAAAAACGATCTAATTGAAGTTCTCAAGAAGCATAAACAAGCTTTTTCTTGGAAAACTTCTGATATTCCTGGCATATGTCCATCATTCTGTAACACAAAATCCAACTTTTGGATAACAAGAAACCAATTGTTGAAAAACAACGAAGACTAAATCCTAACATGAAGGACGTTGTTAAAAAAGATATTCTTAAACTCCTCGATTCTGGAATAATCTACCCAATCGACGATAGCCCCTGGGTTAGTCCTATTCATGGTATACCTAAAAAGGGAGGTACCACTTTATTAACTAACGAGAATAATGAGTTAGTACCAACACCAACCATCACCGAATGGAGAGTTTGTATTGACTATCGAAAATTAAATGACGTAACTACGAAAGATCATTTTCCTTTGCCCTTTATGGATCAAATGTTAGAAAGACTCGTAGGGAAGAATACTTTGTTTCCTCGATGTTTTTTCTAGATATTTTCAAATCCCAATCAACCCTATGGATCAAGAGAAAACCACATCTACTTGTCTATTTGGAACTTACGCGTATAAGCGCATGCCTTTTGGCATATGCAATGCACCTGCTACTTTTTAGAGGCGTGTGATTGCAATCTTTCACGATATGATTGAAGAATCAGTCAAAGTCTTCATGGACGATTTTTCCGTCTTTGGAAATTCTTTCGACACATGTCTTAGCAATCTTGATAAAATGTTAGCACGATGTGAAGAAACAAATCTTGTGCTAAACTGGGAAAAATGTCACTTTATGGTTAAAGAATGAATTGTGCTTGGACACAAAGTGTCTGGCGCAGGCTTAGAAGTTGAAAAATAAAAAATAAACGTAATTTCAAAATTCCCACAACCTACTAATGTGAAAGGCATTAGAAGTTTTTTAGTTCATGCCGGATTTTATCGACGATTTATCAAAGACTTTGCGAAGATCGCAAGACCTTTAGCTCAACTTCTAGAAAAAGAAAGAACATTCGATTTTAATGATGAATGCCTTTCAGTATTTGAAACTCTTAAAGAAAAGCTTACATGACACCAATTATTGCAAGCCCCAATTGGAACCTTCCATTTGTGCTTATGTGCGATGCAAGTGAACACGCCCTTGGAGCCATCCTTGGACAACAAGAGGGAAAACAATTTCACCCCATCTACTTTGCTAGTAGAACTCTAAACGCAGCCCAACAAAATTACACCATTACAGAAAAAGAACTCATGGCTATAGTTTATGCGTTTGAAAAATTCCGATCATACCTCGTATTATCTAAAACAATGGTTTACACTGATAACTCAGCCTTAAAGTACTTGTTTAAAAAACAAGATGTCAAACCTCATCTCATACGATGGATATTGCTTTTACAAGAATTCGATTTAGAAATTAAAGATAAAAAAGGTGTTGAGAATGTTGTTGCCGGTCATTTATCTCGCATAGTTAATGATGATTCTAGCGATGATGAAATCGATGATTTTCTCGATGAACACATAATTCAAATAAATACTAACATTACACATTGGTTCACAGACTTTGCAAACTATTTGGCTGTAGGTATTTTACTAAAGGGAATGACCTATCAACAAAAGAAAAGATTCTTTTTTGAACTTAGAAAATACTTTTGGGACGATCCTCACCTATTTAGAATCTGTTCCGATGGAATGATCCGACGTTGTATTTCCGGATCCGAATCTCGAAAAATTCTCGATGGATGTCACTACGGACCGACCGAAGGACATTATGCAACGAACACCACCGCAAAAAAGTGTTCGATGTTGGCTTTTACTTGCCAACGATTATTCGTGAAGCTCATACCTTAGTACGATTATGCGAAGCATGTCAAGGGACTAGAAATCTTACAAAAAGAGATGAAATGCCTCTAAATAATATCTAAGTCTGTGAAATCTTTGACGCGTGGGGTATCAACTTCATGGGACCATTTCCTAAATCTTATAAATGTGAATACATTTTAGTCACCGTCGACTATGTATAGAAATGGGCCGAAGCTCAAGCCTTGCAAACTAACGATGCAAGAGTTGTTATAGCATTCTTAAAGAAATTATTCTATCGTTTTGGAATACCAAAGGCACTAATAAGTGACAGAGGAATACATTTTAGTCACTGTCGACTATGTATCGAAATGGGCCGAAGCTCAAGCCTTGCAAACTAACGATGCAAGAGTTGTTATAGCATTCTTAAAGAAGTTATTCTGTCGTTTTGGAATACCAAAAGCACTAATAAGTGACAGAGGAACTCATTTCTGTAACAAACTCATGGAAAAATCATAAAAAGATATGGAGTATAATTGTAGGTATTTTACGACCTTTTAGGAAAAAGGCGTAAATGCGGTAAGTATTAAACAACTGATTAACGAGAATCAAATGCTAATGACCCAAAGTAAAGTTGTGTGAAAGTTCGTTTCCCAAGGAGGTTTATTGTGTGTGAAAAACTTGTTGATTTTGGATTAATATTAGAAAGAAAAGATGAGAAAATAGAATGACGGATACGAGAAAATTTTACTACGACGGCAAAACGTAAAACCGTAAAATAGACAAAATTAAAACTTGCACTAAAAATTCCCAAAAAATTACCAAAAATTCCTAAAAATCCAATTAGGGTTTAAAAATGTTCAAAACTTTTCCAAACTTTTTATTTAATTAAATATTAATTTTTTAATGCTAATTAAAGCCCTAAAAATAAAATTAATTAATAAAAAGCCCAAATCAAGATTTTTCAATTTGTAAAACTATAAAATGACTTAAATAAACTAAAAATTATTTTTGTAAAATTTAAAACCAATTAAACTATTTAAAATGATTAAAAACTAAAATTAAATATTAAAATAATATTAAAAATTCAAAAATTCTAAAAATTCTAAAAACTTGCAAACTAGTTTATTTTAACCAAATTAAATAGAAAATAAAGTTGAAATTACCAAAATACCCCTATTGGGCCCCCAAATGGCTAAAAACAAAAACAGTCCAAAATTAATGGGGTTTTCAGCCCAATAATCAAAAGTGTCCAATAAGCTCCCAAAAAGCACAGTCAAACTCAGAATTCAATTTTAAACACCAAACTCTAAAGGCCCAAAAGCTGATTCCTAGCTTATCACAACTTAAAATGCCAAAAGCTTATTCTTAATGGGCCAATAAGCCCATTAAGCCATAAGTTGGTGCCATAAGCTCTAATTTAACACACAACCTTCTTTTGGGATACAAAAGAGATCTGTAAAAAATAATTATGAAAAAGCTTAACCAATAAGCCAGGAATAAGCAAAGTAAAAAAATCCACTAAACGACAAAACAGTCAGGTTTCACTTTTAGGAGGTTTCAGAAGCTCTGGTTTGTTGCAAAGCTCACAAATAAGTTAACTAAGACGAATCAATAAAGAAAACACCAATAAGCCAAGTAGAATAAGCTGTGGGATCTGATAAACACTTCTTACAAATACAATAAGCTGATTTTCTAGTTAAAAGCTCTTTTTAAGATCTGATTTCTTCTAGTTAAGATTAATAGGTGTAATGATTGATGAAATGTACACAATTAAAGTTGTTGCACGTTTTGATAAGCTGAATGAGCCAATAAGGTCTTTGGACAAGTTTGACCAAAGTCAAACACTAACAAATACAATTCCAACGCTGACAAGTGAAAATTTAGGCACTGACAAATCTTGGTGAAGTATATTTGCTATGTTTAACACATGCTGGTCAAGGATTGAGTTCAATCCTTGTGAATCAAAGTCTAGCAGTTGTTAGACTTGATGTTGTTCTTGGTACAAAAGAGCTAATAGGCCAGTGAGCTTATCAGCCTTTCCAATAAGCAACCAAATAGCAAGGTACACTGACAAGCAGCCAAATATAAAATGTAGATAAACATTTACCACAGGCATACAAGGTTCATGCAATTTGTTGGCCAAAAATTGCAAGTGTCTTTTGCTGATGTAGTTGACACTTGCAGGGAACTTCAATAAGTTATAAGTCCCTGAATTAGCTATCAAATCACACAACCAAATACTGTAGAGATGCACACCAACTAGGACTAATCCCAAACTAAATTTCATCCCTTAATTCCAACTTATGAACAAGTTATCACTTCTGATGTGTTTGACCAAAACCAAACCAATTTTTGACAGATTTTTCAAAACTTTGCAAAGCCTTTTCCAACCTTTAAGAGACTTAACCAATGACTAAAACTACTTCAAAAACACTTGTTTAGAGTAAACAAACCTTAAGAACCAAGGGCACAAGGCCACAAGGCCTTTTGATCCCAAAATACCAAACAACCTTGTTTTAGTTCTTTTTCAAACAAACTTTTTATTTCCACACACAACCTAGTGCTTTTATGGATCTTGGAGGTCTACTAGATAACAACTAACATATGTAAATGATAAAACTAACAATCCAAACACAAGAACTCAAAAATCACATAGCACTTAATCATAGCAGATTTCAACCAAAATTTGTAAAAGAGAAAAGGGAATAGAGGGTGCACCTATCCTCCACAACTTCCTAGGAGGATTCAACAATGCTCCTTGGACCACTTTCAACAACAAGAGAGTGACCAAGGTCCTTGAACAAAGGAGGAGGTCTGTTGATGGTTCAATAGCTAAACCAAGACCTCCTATCAATGGATCTCCAACACAAATCAGCAAACAACCTATCCAAAGGCTCAAAACCATTCATAAGCTTAGTGTTATCAAGCTTGAAAGAGCTCAAGGCTTTTGGGTAGGGGTTAGTACCAGTAATAAGCAAGCAGGGGTAACTTAAAATAGTAGGGGTATTAACCACCTTTCAAACACTTGTAAAAAATTTTCCAATGAAAATCCAAGCTAACCACCCAAGAACTGAGGTCTTGGGTAGCCAGTGAGTGGATCTAAACACCTAGAGTCCAAGGGCTTCAACTGGTAAAGCCTTGATTCCTTAGATCAAAACTGCTTTCAAAACCTTTTTTAAAAAACTTTGAAACCTTAACAAAATCTAACGTATGAAACAATAACAAACAAAACAACTTCAATATGATTATGGAACACATATTCAAGCTTCAAATACCAACTTCATTCAATAAAAGGAATTACAATTGCAAAATTTGCAAAATACATAAACTTATATTGAAGTGAAAGGAATTACAGAGAAATTGCCTAAAAATGGAACAAAGGGACTCTCACAAGCTGAGGTCTTCTTTTCTAATGCTACAAAGACTAATCTAGAACTAAAATACCTAGCTATTGATTTCCAGAATTGTCCTTGAACGTTTTTGGTGATGAGTTGTCCAAATTGATCTTGGTCTTTCCTTTTTGCCTTTGGGACCAAGTATGAAGTGTAGAACATTGATCTTGCCACGTTGGATGACTTGGAGGTTAAGTTGTTCTTTGATTGGTTGAAAGGGAATTGGGAGTGGGGTCCATGGTGATGGGATGGTTGATGGGATAGAAGCGTGGGAGGTTTAATCAGACATGGGTTAAGGTAATTTGGATTTACCCCTTGTTTAAAGTGATGTGGTAACTAGGGATGATGGTGAATAGTAAATCCCTTTGATCCGTTTTTTGTGAGATGTGTGTGTGTTTGGCGTAATTTTGGTTTTTGAATGTTTGGTGCCCATGTTTAGTCCATAGTCTTTGGTAAATGTTGTAAACAAAGTTTATTCAGCCTAAAAAACGAATTCCCTTTGTTATGCAAGTTTGGTTTTTCATACTTTTGCCACATAAACTTTTCCAAAGTGTTATCAAGGGCTTTTTTTGACATTCTTGGATATTTCAAGGGCTGATCTTGTATATTCTTGAACTTTGAAGGTCTTCTAAGTATGTTTGACATTATGGAGGACCATTATTGACAAATCTATATTTATGAGGGACTAATCTTGCCAATTCTTCAAAGTTGAGGGACTCTTTTGTAATTTTGACAAACTTAAGGGACCAAACTTGTAATTATCAATATACAAGGGTATTAGGTGTCATTTCTTCATTGATGAGGGATCATTCTTGAACATCTTCAATACTTCAAGGTCTTTTCTTTGAAAAATCATAACTAGGGCCCGATTCATTGTGCGGCTTCATTTCTCATGTTCGTTTTCCTTGTTTCTTGCGATCTTTTCTCTTTTTCACGATATCCATACCTAAAATACACAAGTAAACAAACACAAGCATATATATGGTATATTTATGACATTTTTAGCATTTTAAAGCCCGAAAAGAACGATGAGATCATGTATAAATGCCATCTCATCACTACCCCATACTAAACCATTGCCGTGCCCTCACGCAATGTTAGAATAAAGTATCTAAGCATCTACAAATTTCAATTTTATTACCCTTTATTGATAATTAAACTTGCTACAATACTATGAAGATGTGTTAAAGACATAATGTATGATTTTCATCACGAATGTGACTTTTAGGGTCAATGAATAAAAACAAGTGAATGTCTCATATAGTAAAGTTCGTCATCCTTGATTGTCATACATTCCATGCTAAGTGCAAAAACGAGATCATTGTTGGTACAAGTCACAATGCTAACACTACTCATACGTCCAAATTGTGTAATACTTTTTCTCCCCGCAATCCTAGTTATTATGAAAGAAAAAGGTGTCTAGACTTTTTTTAACTATTTTTCATGGATCACAAGTGATTCATGTTGACTTATTTGAGTATTTATTATTCTGAAAATAAAGTAGCACGATTTAATCGATAGTTAGCTAAAGGAAAAAATCTTTTAAAACGGTTTCTCGTAATCTCCTTAAGTTCATATCTTGGCATAACTCGTTTCACGATTTGAGACCTTTCTAGGACCGATATTTGGTATGTACTTCATACTTCGAATCTTCGGAAGACGTTCTTGAAATTATGGCCTTCTCTTCATATTTTGGAATTTCTTCACATGACATTTTTGAGAGATTCTTCATACTTGGACCACGACTTCATCATTTTTCTTCAATCTTTATTTTGGATTTCGATATACAACGATCCGCCTCCTTTTGGGACTTGGATATATTTATCCTCATACCTTGCTAGGGTCTTTTTGGATAGACTTTCTCCATGATCTTTAGGGGAGTAAATTGCTTTTCGTCGTGTGTCTCGATCCTTCTTATTGATTTTGGAATAATGATTCTTCACATCATCTTAGATCTTTAGCAACCAAATAGAGTCCTCATGCCTTGTTAGGGCATTTTTGGAGCTTCACCAATCTTCGCGTCCCGCTTCATTAAGTTATGCCTTGGCTATGAACTCTATTCAACCACGAGCAACTTTTAAACGATCTTGGGCTAGAAGCTAAGTAACCTTTCAAATCGTACGACCTTACTTATTGCAATTTATTAATTCCTAATGCATTGATCTTATGGGAGAAAAAGCCACAATTAAAAACATATGAGTTTCTGAAAGAACATTTTCATGTTCTACGTTTAACATGATCACTTGTCTAACTCTATCACTTCTCGTTCTTCACTATTTAAAGACCTCTAATTAAAGAGACTCATGAATACTTAGCCATGCAAGTCAAAATTAAGCCAAATATATTAGCTTCATTAAGACTATATTAAATCGAAGTTTTGAGTTTTCAAGTCACCTATAGGATCTTGCACTTTCTTAGACCTTTTCATGTTTAGAGAATGCATTTTAAAGTTCCCTTGATAAGTGACTTTCTAGGATTAATTATAGGAACTTGCGAAAAGTTCTTGTTCTTACCCGTATGAGCTAAGACTTTCGCGTTTTAAAGTTCCCTATATAAAAGTCTAGCAGAACTTGATTCAAGCGGGTTAAGGAATGTAAAGGGCTCTAAAAGCCCATCAAGTCAAAAAGCAACTCTTATTCTACCTATCGGAAAATATACATTTGTGTCTTAAAAACACTTATGAAAACTAAGAAAATGTTCAAAATTTGGCCATTTTTAGCCTTATTTGCAACAAAACAAAACAAAACGATGAAAGTTGGAAAACGTGAGGGCGTAGCAAGGCAAGTATCTATTCACCCCCCATACTAAAATTAAACATTATTCTCCTCAATGTTTTGAGTCTAAAGGTGGAGCACCCCCATACTAGAGACGAAGAGTAGAATGCTTAGGATCTAGCATGGAAAGGGTGATCAACAATATATCTAAAGCCGTTTATGAATTATGCTAAAAGATAATTGTTAGAATAATAAAGGATATGTCATAGATTCGTGAAAAACTCTTTAAGCAAACGATCGAGGCTCATGTAAACGAACACGAGAGTCTTCAATCGTAGTGACGATGATGATCTGGATAACACTTTCACAAACAACCACGAGACAACGAGTTGGAAGGGTGCAAATACCCTCTCATTAACTAAATTAGAAAGCGATAATATGTACATGGATAAGCATAGGATCTCCCCCACAAGGCACCTCATTTTTTATTACCGATTCATGAGCTCGACTCGATCCCTCAATGCTAATTATCATTGGGGAAGGTGACTTGGTCGACGTAGTCCAAAGAAGGGACTTCCCTACCGAAGTAGTGCTTAAGCTTATGTCCATTCACCTTGAAATTAGGACCATCATTTTGAGCCAACGGACCCGACCAACGAGATTTTAATTTCCTGGAAAATATATTCAAATGAGAGTTAAAAAGTAACACTTGATCACCAATGTTAAAAACCCGGTTTTTAATATTTGAATCATGAAACTTTTTAGTCTTTTCCTTAAAGATTAATGAATTTTCATAAGCACTGTCTCTTAATTCATCCAATTCATTAAGTTATATTTTCCAGTGATCTCCCGCGGTCTTCAAGTCATAGTTGGCATGCTTTAGGGCCAAATATGCCTTGTATTCCAATTCAATAGGCAAGTGGCAATTCTTTTCATAAACCAACTTATAAGGAGTACAACCGATAGGTGTCTTATAAGCGGCGCGAAAGGCCCATAAAGCGTCATCAAGTTTGTCGGACCATGAAGCACGGTTTTCTCCAATCGACCTTTCCAAAATCCTCTTCAAAGCTCGGTTTGAAACCTCGACTTGCCCACTCGTTTGCGGGTGATAAGCCGTATAAAGACGATGTGTAACCTCATATTTCTTTAGAACCTTTTCAAATTGGTCATTAAAAAAATAAATTCCATGATCGTTTATAATAGCACGGGGGGTTCCAAACCGAGAGAATAGTTGCTTCAAAAACTTCACTACCACACGAGCATCATTCGTAGGCAAAGCCTTAGCTTCCACCCACTTAGATAGGTAGTCGACGGCGACGATGATATACTTGTTTCCATGAGATGATGGGAACCATCCCATAAAGTCAATGCCCCAAACGTCGAAAATCTCACACACTTGAATTATATTTTGCGGCGTTTCATCCTTTGAGAGGATTTTCCTTAACGTTGGCAAGAATCACACGACTTCACAAGTGCGTGTGCATCATGATAGATCGTTGGCCAAAAGAAGCCTACATCGAACACTTTCTTAGCCGTGAAGTTATCACCGTGGTGACCACCCGTGGGTCTTTCGTGACAAGCTCTAAGAATGTTAGAAGCTTCGGTACCAAAGAAACAACGTCGAACAAGTTGATCCGCATAAACCCGAAAGAGATAAGGGTCATCCCAAAAATAGAACTTGACGTCACGAAAGAATTTTTCGCTTTTGTTGTGTCGTTATACCCTTAATTATGAAGTTCCCCACATGGTAATTTGCAATGTCGGCAAACCATGGGGTGTCGTCTTTAGAATTTACTACACCGAGAGTCTCGAGAGGAAATGTTTTGGTGATTTCCTTGTTCTCGAACTCATTCTTGTGAGGATCTTCTAAACGAGAGAGATGATCGGTCGCTAGATTCTCGGCTCCTTTTTTGTCAAGTATGGTGACATCAAATTCTTGTAGGAGGAGAATCCAACGGAGCAATCTCGGCTTAGCATCAAGCTTAGAGAAGAGGTACTTGATAGCCGAATGATCCGTATACGCGATGCTTTTCGTCAAGACGAGATAAGGTCAGAACTTCTCAAAAGCATACACCACATCAAGTAGTTCTTTTTCTGTTGTAGTGTATTTCATTTGAGCCTCGGTCATCGTCTTGCTAGCATAATGGATAGGTTGAAAGTGCTTTTCATGACGTTGCCTGAAACGACCCCAATTACATAATCACTTGCATCACACATGATTTCAAAGGGTAATTCCCAATTAGGAGCAACAAGAATGGGAGCTTCGGTAAGTTTCCTCTAAAGAGTTTCGAAAGCTCGAACACAATCCTCATTGAAGTTAAAAGGATCATCCTTCTCAAGAAGGTGTGTCATAGGTCGAGTGATTTTCAAAAATCTTTGATGAAACGATGATAAAAGCCCACGTGGCCTAGGAAACTCCTAACTCCCTTAACGGTTTTGGGATGAGGTAATTTGGAGATGACGTCTATCTTAGCTTTATCTACCTCAATCCCCGCTTTCGAGACCTTGTGCCCTAAGACGATTCCTTGTTTACACATAAAATGACATTTTTCCCAATTAAGCACAAGGTTGGTTTCTTCACAACGTTTTAACATTTTCTCAAGATTGGATAAACACGAGGTAAACGAATCACCAAACACCGAAAAGTCATCCATGAATACTTCCATCGACTTCTCGATCATATCATGAAAAATAGCCATCATACACCGTTGAATCGTTCCCTGTGCATTACAAAGTCCGAAAGGCATTCTATGATAGGCAAAAGTTCCATATGGACACGTAAATGTATTTTTCTCTTGATCAAGAGGGTCGATAGGGATTTGAAAGTAACCAGAAAAACCATCTAAAAAGTAATATAAGTCATTTCTCGCAAGTCGCTCCAACATTTGATCCATGAAGTGCAAGGGAAAGTGGTCTTTACGAGTGGCGTCATTTAACTTTCGATAGTCAATACACACCCTCCAACCGGTCACAACACGAGTGGGAATTAACTCGTTGTTTTCATTAGACACAACGGTCATTCCTCCCTTCTTAGGGACACAATGGATTGGGCTCACCCATGGGCTATCAGAGATAGGAGAAATCATACCGGCGTCAAGAAGTTTTAAGACCTCTTTTTTATGACATCGTGAATTTTAGGGTTTACCCTTCTTTGACATTGAATTGCGGGTTTGTAGTAATCCTCCATTAAAATCTTGTAAGTACAAAATTTTGGGTCAATACCCTTAATGTCGGAAATTTTCCACGCAATTGCCCCTTTATGAGCTTTATGAATTGCCAAAAGTGCGGTTTTCTCATCATTGGAAAGATCTTTCGCAATAATAACCGGCAACTTGTCATCACCTTCCAAGAATGTGTATTATAAGTGAGGTGGAAGATCTTTCAATTCAAGGATTGGTGGATCCTCGATTGATGATTTTTGTTCAGCACTCATAACTTCCATCAGCGAAAGAAATGGTGGAATGAGAGTATCATTACCAATAATCACCTCATCTTCATTGTCGATTTCATTCAAAATAAAATAGCTTCCTTGGAATGGAGTGAGATTTGGTGTAGAATTAGCAAGAATCAGATGCATAATAGTAGGATTGCCACTTGACGAACTATCAGAAAAACCTAACACTTCTTGTGAAAACTCATTGCAAACTACATCGACTAAGTCAATGTGGTTGATGGTAGCGATTGCATAAACATGAGAAGGTTTAGAGTTTTGAGTAGAGTTTATAACAAGTTCCTCCTCGTTGAATCGCAAAGTGATTTTTATAGCATGCACATCAATGATCGATTTCGAGGTATCTAAATATGAACGACCTAAAATTAGAGGAACTTGAGGATCCGCGGGGATGTCCACTACGATAAAATCAACGGTATAGTAGAACTTCCCCACTTTTAAGAAAACGTCTTCGGCTACTCCACATGCGAGAATCGTAGAATGATCGGCCATCTCGATTGACATTTTCAATGGAGTAAGAGCCGGAAGCGAAAGCGATTTCCACATGGAAAAAGGCATCAAATTAATGCTCGCGCCAAGATCGGCCAAGGCGAGGCATCCTTCCATTACTTGAATATCACAAGGAATGAGAAACTTCCCGGGGTCATAAAATTTCTTCGGTATTCGGTTAAGATAAACCGAAGAACAATTCGGTAGCTTTGAAAGCTTTTCCTTATCGTTCATCATACTTTTAAAAGTGGAAGAGAAACGAGGCATGTATAACAACGCGTCGGATAAACTCACATTAAAATAGACTTGTTGAAACATTTTGATTAAAAGTTCAATTATTTGTTTATTATGATTTTGCAACTTCTCCTTATTTCGTCTTGATGGGTAAGGTAAGGGTGGTGTGGGTTGGGGCGTAGGCAACGGCCTTAGAATCTCGGGTTCCACAATTGGTATTGGTTCAACCGTAGGTGTGGTTTGAGCGGTACTTCGTGGGCTTGTAATATTCTCCTTTTCTACCATCACCTTGGGCTCTTTCTCGATTTCCTTCTCCGTAGAAGTACTAGAACGAGAGATTGGTTCTTTGAAAGTTTTACCACTACGAGTAGTAATAGTCTTCATTTCTCCCTTTGGGTTTGCAATGGTATCACTAGGAAGACCACCCGAGGAAGACGTTTTACACATTATAGCTTCAAACATACTAGCCATTCGATCTTCAAAGTTTGACTGCCTTTTATCCGCTTTTAACAACTCTTGCTTAATCTCATGTTGACCTTGTTCCATATTTTGTTGATTTTGTTGAAGATGTTGAACATTTCCTTCCATTTTATTAGCATGAGTTTTCAATTCATTAGCAAGTTCGTTTTAAGCTCTTTTTCAACTCGGATCTTAAGCTAATCATTTCTCGTTGCATATTATCAAACTTAGCATCATTTGCCTTAGCATAATCCAAAAATTCTCCTTGAAGATTTTTAGTATGAACATTTTGAAAACCTTGTGTAGTATTTTGAAAATCACGGTTTTGGTTTTGATTTTGAACATGCCCATTTTTCCCACTTTGGTAATTAACCTTGTTATAGTTACGTTGATTTCCTTGATAACCACCACTTTGATTGTTGTTTCGATAGTTGTTAACATTTTGATTTTGGGGAGCTTGATTTCGGCGGGAACCTTGACTGTTTTGGTTGTAAGTTCCCGTTGCTACGTAAGCACTCGAAGTGTTACCACCAGCGGTAATGCACTCAGAAAAATCATGGGCTCTACCACAAGATATACAACTCTTTTCAACCGTTTTAACCGATGCGGAATTCAAAGCATCTTGTGCTTTCCAATGATTCATAAGATTTGAAAATCTATCGAAAAACCGATTCTCCTCATTTGCTTCATCATGTAAGGCATTCATGTTACAAGACGATGACGACGAACCCATAGTGGCAACACTCGGTGTGTTACGAGGGTTATAAACCTTTGATTTATTCTAGATAATCTTTAAAGCTTAATCGGTCGTTTTGCACAAAAAATTACCACCCACGGCGGCATTCAAATAGTCTCGTTCATGATCGTTAAGCCCATTAAAAAAAGTATCAATTCGGTGCAATTCGGAAAAATCATGGTGAGGACATTCATGCAACATTTCATTAGATCTTTCCGTAAACCTTGAAATCTCATTTTTCAAATGTGTCGTCTTAGATGGAGGGAAAAATTGGTTCACCAACTTAGAGACGAGATCACCCCATGTTAAAATCGATTTTGGCGGTTCTTTTTCGAGCCAATTTTTTGCGGGTCCATCTAAAGAGTATGGAAATAACATCATTTTAATGGCGTCATGTGGAACATCCTTAAACTTCCTTGTTGCGGTGAGACGATTGAAATTTCGTATGTGATAATGTGGGTTGTCCTTTTCATGTCCGCGAAACTTGTTTGCTTGTAGCATCGACATTAAACCCGTCTTAATCTCGAAATTCTCCGCAAGGATGATGGGAATCACAATAGCTTCTCCAAAAGCCTCGGTGGGTGCTTGAAGCAACTCCATCATAGTACGATTAGCCATAGTGACTATTGGTTCTACAACGGGTTCGACAATTGGAGGTTCTTCTTCAATAAAAGGTTCTTGATTTCCTTCCTTTTGACGACGTTTGCTAGCGCGTTTTGCTTGTTTACGAGTTTGCATAAACGTGGCGTAGAACGTGGAGGTGAGAAAAGAAGATTCTTTTGGGGTTTTTGTTGATTTTCAATTTTTTTTTGTGTTTTTGATTGTTTTTAATTTTTCTGGATTTTGTGTGTATTATGTAGACAACAATCTACCAATCTCTACTCGAATCAAACTCTTGATTAAAGGAGCCTCAAAGAATGAAAACGATCACATGGAGTGAACACCTTCGATTGACTTTAGAACGTTGGTTGAAAACCAAAACGTTTAAGAGGTTTTAATCACAAGAAACCAAGCAAATATATATGATCCGTAATAATACTTTGGGGGGCAAAACCCTCGATTAGCATTCAAGATCAAATACTCACAAGTGAACGGGGGGAATGAGGTGGCGCGAAGCACTTAAGTACCTAACTTCCCTTTAACGGCCTTTTATAGCACGTTGCCTATCTATTCACCTTAAATTTCGTATTTTTCAAAATCAAGCTAATAGAAAGTATTTATCTATTTTTGCCTTTTTCTTTTTGTTTGAGATTAGAATACAATAATTAGGAGATCAAATCCCAATTAAGGTTGGGCTTTCACAATTTTGGAGATATTTTGGATTAATTGTGATACATATGCAATATAGTAATAATATTTCACAAAGAAAACGAAAAAACTGATAATACGTGTTAATAGATTTGTTAGCCTCAAATTAATGAGTCAAACAAGAATGCTCGGTCATAATTTATATTGTAACACTTATTAGAACGTTGTAATAGTTAGTTAAAATAGTCGTTACATTACGGGCTTGATGGCTAGCTTAAAAGGCCTCTTTCAAGGTACTAAGCATTTATTCAAGCCCGACCCAATCAAACATATAGCCCATTATGCCACATGTAGGCAAGGCTATAAATACCTCTCCTTTCATGTAAGGAGAGGTGTGTTGGTTATTCATTTTCTTAATCTAACATTCCTAAAGTTTCACACACTTCTCTCTCTAGTTTCTCTATCTAGAATTCATCAATCTTTTATCTACCTTTCTTTCTTAATTCGTGTAGAATCATCATATAATCTATGGGATAACAATTGGTATCAATCGCCATGGGGTAGATTTGTGAATGATTGTTGTGTCTTTGTTTGATTCGTATGATTTCATCTCTATAACATCTCTCGAATTCAAATTTTTTGTGTTTTCCGTGCTCTAAATCTTAATCTACATCTCCTACATAGTTGTGGTAGGGATTTTGTTGTTTTGGTTTGGTTAAAATCACGGATTTCTTGTCAACAATCTCAATTTTTTACCTAAAATTTTGAGTACTGTTACAATATTCCGACAGAGTATTCCGACGGAATTCCATCGGAAAAGGGTTTTAAGATTCCGACAGTTATTCCGACAGAATTCCATCAGAAAAGGGTTTTAACATTCCGGCGGTTATTCCGATTGTGTATTCCGACAACATTTCGATAGAACATTCCGACAGAATTCCGATAGTACATTCCGACAGAATTCCGATACTACATTCCGACAATATTCCGATAGTACATTCCGACAGCATTCTGATACTACGTTCTGACAGTATTCCGATGGACATTCCGATAGCACATTCTGATGGACATTCTGATTATATGTTTAGCTAAATTTTGTTCGAGTAGTTTTTAGACTTAGCCACTATCTAGACTAGTCCTGGAACATAGTTTACACGAAGATTAAAAAAAAGTTAAAATTTTCCAGTCAAGTAAATTCAAAATTTTTCCATACTAGTTTTAGGACATTTCTAGCTCGATTTAAAGTTTTGGCGATTACAAAATTTTTTGGTCTACCGTTTTATCGGACTGGGGGATTTATTGTCGGATTGAAGAAAAATTGCAATTTTTGGAATTCAAACCACAACAACAATCACAACACATTTACTTAAGATCCTTTTTTTCACTTCAACATTTTCAAGTTTTTCAACATGGATTCTACTCAAGAGTATCGTGTCACAAACAACAACCTCATAGTGGCGGAAAATAAAGAGAGACCACCAATGCGTGTGTCCGGTCGATATGCACAATGGCAATCACGATTTCTTTGATATCTTGACACAAAACCTAATGGTGATGTTCTTCACCGTTGTATCACTGATGGACCTTATACTCCCACTACAATCACCATTCCTACAACTCCAGCAACCAACTCGACGCCAGGTGCAGCTGAGCAGACTATTAAGGAAACATATGAGAATACTTCCAAAGAGAACCGTGCTTGGATTGATGCAGAGAAGGAAGCGATCTATCTTATTCTAAGTGGGATTGGGGATGATATTTACTCAATGGTTGATGCATGTTCTACTGCTAAAGAGATGTGGTTTGCAATTGAACGACTGAACAAGGAGAATCATTAAACAAACAAGATGTCAAAACAAACTTGTTTTGGAACTTTGGTAAGTTTACTTCATTGGATGGGGAATCAATTGATTCATATTACTCCCGATTCTACAAAATGATGAATGATATGACAAGAAACAATTTGGAAGTCTCCACCATGCAAGTCAATGTGCAATTTCTACAACAACTTCAACTAGAGTGGACAAGATTTGTAACTTTGGTGAAACAACAAAATAAGTTGGTTGAGGTCAACTATCACACGCTCTTTGAAATTTTGAAACAATTTCAAAATGAGGCAAATGAACTTCATGTTGAACGGGTAGCAAAGACTGCTAATCCACTTGCTTTGGTGTCTACCACTCACCATGTCCAAGATCATCGCTCTCGTGCTCCAAAGTCATACTACACTACATCCTCATCACCAAGACACTCTACTTCATCAAAGTATTCAGCTCCCACAAGATCACGAGACAAAGAACCAAGAGCACCATCACCATCATCTGAGCCATCATCTGAAGAGGAAAGTGATGAAGAACTAGCTCAGAAGGATAGGGAGATGAAACAACAAATTGCTTTCATTATGAACACCTACAAGAAAATCTTCAAACCCTCCAACAACAATCTTCGAACATCATCTAACACAAGGAACGAATATGTTGAGAGTCCTCGAAGGTATGACACACGTCAACGTGATGAAATTCCTCCTAGTTATGATCGACGTAATCCAGCTCATGTTGAGGGTTCTGCAAGGTATGATCGACAAACTTCTAAGTATGATACTTAGAGGATTGCTACTTCTTGCTGGGAATAGGAAACTGTTGGCACTCAAGTGGTTTAGAAAAGTGGGATTCAGTGCTTTAATTGTCAAGGTTATGGACATATGGCAAAGGAATGTAGGAAGCCGAAACGAGTTAGGGATTTTGGTTATCATAAAGAAAAAGATGTTTCTTTGTAAGAAGATGGAAACTGAGGTTAAATTGTCGGCTGAAGAAGGAGCAATGCTTGATGATACTGATGATGAAGACTCCGACCAAGAACTTGAAGCACATTACTCGTACATGGCAAAGTTTGAAGAAGTTCTCAACGTCACTGAAGATGACAATGGTCCTATCTTTGAGCCAATTGATAAGGTACAAATTGAATAGGAATATAATGTGTTTGGTAATATTCATGAGCATTGTGAGCTACCCAAAGCCATTAATGACACATGTATGACGGAAATGGTTGATAGCAATACCACACCCGATTCATCAGACATGTGCAATAATGAGTCTGAGGATGATCAACATGCAAATGAGTATGATGAGGAGGAGGAGCGTATTGCGCTTGCTAACTTAATTGCTTCTTTACAAAAAGATGTCAAAGAAACAGGAAAAAGTCAAAAGCAATTAAAGAAGGAAAACGCTACACTTACTCAAAATTTTGAAGAAAGCAAAGTTGCAGTTATAAAATCTAGTGAGCTTCTTGCAAGCTGCAGAGCTGAGCTTATTCAAAAAGACAAAGAGCTTGCAAGGTACAAAGGGGGTGTTGTTACTACTGTAAAGGATGTTTATGAAACTAAATACAACGAAACTCTTAAACTTTTAGAATAAGAGAAATGTAATTATAACACTTCTTTAAGTATGAAACGACACAAAACGTATCTTGCTACCACCAAAGTGAATGAGTTAAGTCAAAAGATTGATTTTCTTCAAGAGGATAAAACTAAACTAGTCACTGCAAAGACGGAAGAGGTTGCTAACCTGCAAAAATCTTTCAAAATTAAACAAGCAAAAGACATTGACAAAGTCGTGGAACTTGAAGTTCAAATTGATTTTTATAAGAAAATTGTTTATTAAACAAATCAATCTATTCAAACCATGCGAATGTTGGCACCTCATTCGATTTTCAAGGGTAAAGCTAGTTTTGTTGGTCCTAAGTACCTCGAGCAAGCTCAATCTGAGAACCCGCGACTCTATCTTGAGGATTCCCAATGGACCGACCTTGATTGTCTTCTTGTTAGGCCCGTTAGTGATGAGTCACTATGTTTTGAAGAAGAAGGTAGATCACCAGTGAATAAAGACTTTGTGAAACCATATAATTATTCTTATGAAAATAGTCTTTATGAAATTTTCAAACCAGAAAAACAACAGTCTCGTGAGCAAATATTTTACGAATGTGAACAAATAAGAATTAAATGGAGACAAATTTTTGCCACTAAGAAAACTAATGTTTCAGAATTTATTGAGCACTTTCCATATAAAGCTTCTGTAAGCAAGAGTAAGAAAACACTTAGTTTTCTTAAACAAAACATCGAAAATTTCAAAAAGGTTGTTGACGAAGACTGGAAAGAACGTGAACGTTTGAAAGGCAACAAAGAAATTCCTCACGATATAACTGTGCTTGTGAAAAGTATTTTGATTCCGCTTGCGGGAAGAATGCAAAAATATTTTTTGGAATTTGAAACATTAATTAACCAATAATTGTGTGATGATTTGAAATATGTGGAGTCCCTTGAACAAGAAGTGAACGACCATCAACCTGGAAGAGACGAATTTTCTATAACATATGATCTACTCTTGCAAGAATGCCTCTCAAAAGATATTATGTGTGCTTATGTTACATCTTGTGCTGATATTGATGAATATTCTGATGTTGCATGCAAATATCTTGATCAAATCAAAGAGTGTGAACGTCTTGAAACTAAGCTTACGAATAAAATTGACCAAAAAGAGTTTTCGTTACTTCAACATAGATATGATTTTCTTCAAAAACATTGTCATTCACTTGAACTTGCTTTGCAAAACAAAGTTGGCAGTTTCTCAAATGATACACCTTTGGAAGTAAAATTATTTGAGTCTTGTCGATTACTAAACGAAAAAAGTTTTGATATTGCAGATTTGAAAGCTTAGTTACAAGAAAAAGACATAGCAATAGAAGAGTTGAAGAAACTCGTTGCTAAGATGGGTGGTAAAGTTGTGGAACCTTGCGTTAAGAAATCTGTTGTTAGACAACCCAATGCCCATAAAGTAAATAGATCCTCTATCTTGGGAAAACCATCTGCTTTCTCAAATTCCTCGTTTGCAAAACCTGTGTTTGCCCCCAAGATGGATGGAAAGGAAATGTTACCACAGAATCAACCCATAAGGAATACTCTAGCACTAAGCGATAAGCACAATAATGTGATTAAACCAGGGATGTATAGAATGACCACTAAACCCACAAACAAAGTTAGTCAATCGCCTCAGACTTCTAGAAACACTAATACTCGTGTGTCTTCTACTACAAGAGTAGTCTCCACTGCTAGTGTTAGCCGGCCTCAGCTTAAGAGCACTCAAGTGAATGATAAGGTTTGGAAACACAAGAGTAAAGGGAAGATGAAGGAAGTAGAAGAACACCTTAGGAATTTGCATGTTTTTAAGAATAAAACGTCTGTAACCGCATGTAATGACGATTTGAATGATTCGACTGCTTTTAATGCTTTAAATGTTAAGTTTGTTTGTGTGAAATGTGGAAAGTGTGCTAATGCTGATCATTCTATGTGTGCTATGAATAATGTGCAAGGCGTAGATACTAGAACTAAGAAGCAATTTGCGATGCCTATTAGTGCTAGTAAACCCAAACGCAAAGTGAACAATTCTGGTGTAACCCACACTAAGAAAAGTATTGCATCAGACTCCACCACTAAGAATCCTAGAAGCAGAATTAGGGAATTATATGAGTCTGCTAGCAAGTCGTGGAAATGGTGGTTTGTAAATCAATGTCCTCCAGGATATAAATAGATGCCTAAAGCTAGGACAGAAAATGTAGCAACGAGTGTTAGTATGCCTTTAAATGATGCTAATGACACTAATGCTTCTGAAATCATAACTAACGTGGTATCCAATTTAGCAAATGCTCCATCGTGTTCTAATTCTTCTGTAGGTGATACAAAGAATTCTTTTCATACTTGACTCCGGATGCACGAAGCACATGACGGGGAATCTCAGGCTTCTAATTAACTTAGTGGAGAAGTTCCTGGGTACGGTCTGATTCAGAAATGATCAATTTGCACCGATCCTAGGATATGGAGATTTGGTTCAGGGGAATATCACGATCAAAAGGGTATACTACGTCGAAGGGCTCAATCACAATCTTTTCTCGGTTGGTCAATTTTTTGATGCATATTTGGAAGTTGCTTTCAGAAAGAAGACATGTTTTGTTCGTGATTATAATAGGAATGACTTACTTACCGGTTCACGAGGTACTTATCTTTACGCAATTTCACTTCAAGACACAACTTCCTCAACTCCAATTTGCTTCATGGCTAAAGCTTCAACGACTCAGGCATGGTTATGGCATCAACGTTTATCCCACCTCAATTTTGATACCATCAACTTGCTTTCCAAGAAAGATATTGTGAGAGGCCTTCCAATCTTGAAATTCATCAAAGATCATCTTTGTTCTTCTTGTGAACTTTGTAAAGCTAAACGAACTAGCTTCAAGACAAAGACTATACCAAGCTTTAAAGGACGGTTAGATCTTCTTCATATGGATTTTTGTGGCCCTATGCATGTTCAAAGTATCAATGGGAAGAAATATATTCTAGTAACTGTCGATGACTACTCAAGGTACACATGGACTCACTTCTTGAGGTCCAAGGATGAAACACCCGAAGTCCTCATCAACTTCCTTAAGCAGATACAACGTGGTCTTCAAGCTCAAGTAAATGTAGTTTGTACTGACAGAGGCACATTATTTTTGAATTCAACTTTGAAGAAATATTTTGAAGAAGAAGGAATTGAACATGAAACTTCTATTGCTCGAACACCCGAACAAAAAGGCGTTGTTGAAAGACGAAACCGTACATTAGTTGAGGCTGCTCGAACATTATTATCCGCTTCAAAACTTCCACTATTTCTTTGGGCCGAAGCCGTGTCAACCGCATGGTACACACAAAACCGATCCTTAATTATCCCAAGACACGAAAAGACACCATATCACATAATTCATGATCGAAAACCTTCACTCAAACACCTTTACGTTTTTGGATGTACGTGCTACATTATTCGAGATGGTGAAAATCTGGACAAGATGAAAGAGAATGCCGGTGCATGCATTCTAGTGGGATATGCAACTCAGTCTAAGGGATATAAAGTGTACAACAAGAGAAAAAAATTGATAGTCGAGACTATTCATATCAGATTTGATGAATTACAAGAAATGGCACTTGAACAAAACAGTTTAAGTCCCGATCCACAACGACAAACGACTTCCGTTCACAACCGCACGGAACTCGAAACTCAAGACCACAGCAACGAACCGTCAAGTTCAAAGTTGGTTCAAGGAAATGTTCCAAGAGCAGACATGACAGTCAACACGACAATTGAAGAGTTGGAAATGTTATATGGACCAATGTATGATGAATATTTCACGGGGGAGAAACATGTTGTATCAAAGTCTTCCGATGTCACCCATGATAAGAATGATGATGCCGATCATCGTCAACAAAAGGATACAACTTCATCTACTTTAACACGGGTTGTTGCAGATCTACCTCCTTAGAATATCACTTCAACAATCGATCCTACAACATCCACAACTACTGTCATTGCTCCAGAGTACACAAATCAAGCAGACAATGCATTATCTGACGAAGACGAATTTATCAACCCATTCAGTACACCGGTATATGAAACTGGAGAGTCTTCTACTCACCATGTTGATCCGTCAAATATGGATATGTTCTACTAACGACATCCGTCAACACATCATTGGACCCAAGATCATCCTTCGGTTCAAGTAATTGGAAACCCTTCACAGCCCGTTCGTACAAGACGACAGCTTGAAACCGATGGCTATGTTTGTATGTTCGCACTCGTCGTGAGTACAGCTGAACCGAAAAACATCAAAGAAGCCATGGCTGATCATGCTTGGATTGAATCGATGCAAGATGTACTTCTTCAATTTGAAAGACTTAAAGTCTGGGAACTTGTTGACAGACCATATGATGTAATTCAATTAAATCTTTTATGGGTCTGGAAAAACAAGATGGATGAAGAAAACACAATCATCAAGAACAAAGCAAGGCTAGTGGCTAAAGGGTATGGCCAGAAAGAGGGTATTGATTTTGAATAATCATTTGCACCAGTAGCTCGAATGGAAGCGGTCAGGATTTTCCTGGCTTATGCTGCACATAAGGGATTCATTGTCTATCAAATGGACGTAAACACGACGTTTCTTAATGATCCTTTGAAGGAAGAAGTCTATGTCACGTAGCCGGAAGGATTCGTCAATCCTCATTATCCTGTATCGTCTCCACAAAGCACTTTATTGACTCAAGCAAGCTCCATGGGCGTGGTACGACGAGCTCTCGAAATTTCTGGTATCCAAAGGTTTCTCAAAGGTCCTATTGATCTAACTCTGTTCACTTATAAATATGTGGATGACATTTTACTGGTGCAGATTTATGTTGATGACATTATTTTCGGGTCTACAAACCCAAAACTTTCAAAATGGTTTGAAGAAGTAATGCACAACAAATTTGAATGTCTATGATGGGCGAACTAAAATTATTTCTAGGAATTCAAGTTCAACAATCCCCAAGTGGTATCTTTATCAACCAAGCTAAGTATTGTCAAGAGATAATCAAAAAGCATGGTATGACCTCATGTGACCCCGTTGGGACAACATTATCAACCACATCCCTAGATGCTGATTTGGAGGGAGATGCCATAGATCAAACGAGATATCGTTCCATGATAGGCTCCCTCATATACTTAACAGCAAGCCAACCAGATATATCACATGCTACGTGTTATTGTGCACGATAGCAAGCACGACCCACTGAAAATCACCTCAAGGAGGTTAAACGGATCTTTCGGTACCTTAAGAATACCATTCACATGGGACGCTAGTATCCGAGGGAAACTGGTTTCTTTCTAACGGCCTATTCAGATTCTGATCATGCAGGGTGTCTTGATAAACGTAAAAGTACTTCTGATGGTGCACAATTTCTAGGTCAAGATAAGCTTGTGGGATGGTCTTCCAAGAAGCAGGATTGCACATCATTGTCATCAGCCGAAGCGGAGTATGTGTCTCTATCTGCGTTTTGTGCTCAAGTTCTTTGGATGAGAATACAACTCACGGATTATGGCTTCCACTTTGATAAAGTACCTATGTACTGTGAATCAAAGTCCACCATAGCCATCTCCTGCAATCCGGTACATCATTCCCGCATGAAACACATTGATGTCAGATATCATTTCATTAAGGAACTAGTTGAAAGGGGTATTGTTGAACTATACTTTGTTGGAACTGATTACCAATTAGCTGACTTGTTTACAAAAGCTCTTTCAAAAGAGAGGTTTGCGTATTTAGTTAGGAAAATTGGCATGAGATGTTCGAATACAGCAGAACTGGAGATTCTGGCAAAGAAGCCTGATTGATTCATCTATCAAACATCTACATGTCAATATTAATGAAAAAGCAAAACACAAAATTAAAAATCTTTGAAAATCCAAAAATATTCTTCTCGACATGTCTTTCAGTATCGATTATATGGACGTGCCTAGAAATGTCGCTCAATAACGACACGGGTGTGTACATAAAGCTTGAATGAAAGTTGTAAATATCTTTCAAAACGTGTCATTTCTACTTTTAATAAAGGAAAATGTCTATTTTGGACAACTTTTCCAACAACGGGTAGAGCAATCTATCTTGGGTTGAGCTTGTCACAAAACATTCAACGTTTTGAGATCAACACAATGGCTTGTAATCACTTTCAGATTGAAACCCGGATCTATATCACGGGGGAGTGTACGCTTTAGTTCCCTTACCCTCAGCAAAAGAAGAGAAATCTTCTTACACTTGAGTGGATTTGTCAAGACACTCAAAGTCTATGAACTCAAGTTTATGCTTTAGAAAAACTTTTTCGCCAAAAAGAAATAGAGTTTTTCAAAAAGCGTTGAACATAATTTTTTCAAGAATTTTTCAATGATTATTCAAAATATTTCAAAAATTGTGTGTTCAACAACTCCTATGCTCAAAAGTTTAATGTGAATCATATCCTTACAATGACAATTCAATTGGATCAATTATTGAGGGGCAGCGTTCCAAAATCTTGCTAAGTTTGACACATTTTTCTCCCGAAAGTTTTTAAGACTATTTTTCACAATATATTTTAATCAAATTTGGTATCTCTAATATCAAACAATTTTATATATTAGAGATATGGGGAGAAAATGTGATTAAAATGTGATCTAAAGACTCAAGCACTTATGTTTATGATCAAATACCCACAACATCTTTAATTTACGACGTTATTGGTGTCAAAAGGGTGGTTAGGTTTAAGTTCTATGATCCGACCAGAACCAGAGGGATCTTCCCAGGATAATCCAATAGATTATTAGAAGCCCTTAGGAAAGATGGAGTAGAATGTGAACGTAGCTGAATGTAGACTAAGTACTGAAGCTAGCATTGGAACAATCACAACAAGGTGTTAGTAATGATGTATTGGTAAGCATTGAAGGGGTTGAAGAATGAAAAAGAAATGTAAGGATAAAGGGTGTAAAGAAATTAGCCCTCCATACAACTTAGGGAGAAACCGGGTCAACACATCAAGAAGAAAACGCATCATGGACCCAGTGATGTAATGCACAACCCCTCCCTAGCTGACTCAGGCTTCTCTCAAAAGAAGTTTGTTTTATTGTCACGGAGATCAACACGAATTATATTGACTTTCTCACTCCGAGATAGTTGATATTGAATAGGTGGCATCTGCTCCAGCCTCCGACCACTAAAAGTGCACAAATCGAGTCTAGAGATAAGAGATCAATCAAATCTCGTTAGGACACACGGATGACGAACAAGAGAGTCCTACGCTATATCCTTGCGATATTGCTAGAACACTCATAGTGATACTACTTAGTATTCACAATGATGAGTGGAAATCCTTCCAGTGTTAACATCGAACAGCACTGCGGTAGGTCATGTGTAAGATTCTTTTAGAATTGAACATGTGTAAACTGAAAAGAAACTGTGGTTTGATTTTGAATTGATTCAAACTCGTTTCAGGTTTCTACGCAATATCTTTTTGATCTTGCCAGAACATTCAGAGTGATATTAATTAATATTCACAGTGACGAATGCAAATCCTTCTAGCATCACCATCAAACAGCGCTACGGTAAGTGACTTGTGAGATTCTTATGAACCAAGCTTGTGTCAACTGGAAAGCAACAATGGTAAGATTCTTTATGAATCACACTTGTTCCAGGAATTTGAATTGACGACTTTAAGCAAGCGGATATTTATCCAATTGATTCACTCTTTATGTTCACAGTCTTGCTTTGAGACGGTCGAGTAAAGAGAACGGTTAGTACCGCCGCGAAACCCTGTCAAGGAGGTTCTTAATTGAATCTACCTAATCACAGGTACGATATTTAATATCGTGTAACGGTCTTCACCGACCGGAGGTAAAATGCTACCGATTTAGAACGAATGTCAAAGCCATTCATTTTGTGTCTAAGTTTTGTCTCGAGAAGGTGGCGTTACGATGTACTCAGCAAAGTCAAATGTTCAAAACCACATACTCATGACCAAAGACATTCAACAATCAAGAAAGCTAAAGACTTCCGCAACTCTGATGATCAAAATCGACCTCTCTTCAAAGGAGATTGTTAGCAAGCTTTCAAGATTGTGCAAAGTATGAGCATGTGGATAAAGACAAAAGATCGCAAGAGGGCAAACACAAGTCAAGAATGATTTGAAGATATCAAGTTTAAAGATAAAGTCGAAAGACAACGACAAAGGCTCAAAGATCACAACATGAAGGAACAAGACTACTATTACACGTTCAAGATTCATTTATGACGAAATTCGTGACCTCCATTGAACTCCAAATACCAAAGAGGAATGATCTCACATTGGGGGAGATTGTTAGCCTCAAATTATTGAGTCAAACAAGAATGCTCGGTCATAGTTTATATTGTAACATTTATTAGAACGTTGTAGTAGTTAGTTAAAATAGTCGTGACATTACGGGCTTTATGGCTAGCTTAAAAGGCCTCTTTCAAGGTACTAAGCATTTAAAACCCGAACGCTTTTACCATAAACAGTACCACATATAATCGTACGTACATGATTAGAACTTTCCTTGTTTAGCACGTTTACGTTTCACTAATAGGGATTATAAGTATTACGTAAGTGTTATTACACGATAAGTATTTATTACATATTAAGACACGAAAATTATTATCAATAATAATTATAATCACGAACATGAAAATGATGAACGTAAATAATCACGAACCTATTATTATGTATTTACGTATATTTATTACGATTACGTATAAATATATTTTACGACACGAACAATTAATAATTAAATCACGTAAACACGACATGATAACATGTAAATAAATAGAACACGGAAACACAACGGGTTTCCCCATGTGGGGCCCACATAGACGCGACATAGACACCAAGGTGGGCCAATCCCACTTAAAAATTTAACAAAAAGGAAAAAGAAGGAAATAGATTTTCATATTACAGAATAATTAGAAAATCACAAAACCCTGCTCCTCATTTTTCTCTTTGTGGCCGCCGCATAGTAACACCAAGAGGGTAGGTGTTGGTTGATTTTGGTAGATCAAATTTATTGCTAGATCGTTCGTGTTAGTGTTTTCCTTTTAATCCACGAATCGGTAATCTTCTTAAACCTTTTCTTTTTAATTGTTATTAGATCAAAACACATGAAATCATGGGGTTATTAAAAACAAGTTAATAAACATGTAGATCTAATCAAGTGGGATTAAAAACATATGGTCTAAGGGGTGGTTGGTTCGGCCGGTGCACACAAACCGAGAGCCCATGCTCTCGGTGTGGCTCGTGTGGCCACAACCGAGACCAAGTGGTCTTGGTGTGGGGTTTCGTGGCTCGGCAGCAAGCAACCAAGGGACCCCGATGCAAGTTGGGGTTGGCCTTGGTGGTCGGGGGGGGGGGGGGGGGGTCTCGGCTACAAACAAACACGCACCACCGGCTTAAGTCGGTGGCACCTTTATAGGGATTGTTGGTTGATCCGGTTCAAGGGGTTCACGGACTAGTTCATGACATGTTTAGATTTAAAA
Source organism: Glebionis coronaria (assembly GCA_025667525.1). Lineage (NCBI taxonomy): Eukaryota > Viridiplantae > Streptophyta > Magnoliopsida > Asterales > Asteraceae > Glebionis > Glebionis coronaria. The sequence goes on from CM046879.1 coordinate 583,440,266, forward strand.
CACGAGTTCGTTTCATGGTTTATTTTTACAAGTTAATTATTTATTTTTACAAGTTAAATAATTACAAGATTTAATTGAATTAATTTAACATGCTATGTAATTAATTTAATTTGGACATGACTTAGGTTAATTATTAGTAATAATAATACATGATTTTAACCTAAAGTATTTTATCATTTAGTTTTAGACTAAAGTAATTAATTAATTATTAAAGCATGGCATATAATTAATTAATTTCCATGACATAGGTTATATTAATAATAAATATTAATACATGTTTAACCTAAGTATTATTACCTTTTATTTGATTAAATCAATGTTATATTTAATTAAATCTTATAACCTATAGTTTATTTAATTTACATGTAATAATTAATAAACTATACTATATATCACATGACTTAGAATATTTATCAGTAAAACTTATGCTTATATTATTGGCTTAATTATCCAGCTTATTTCTAATTATGGAAACTTTCTATTTTTAGGAACTTATTTATTTAAGGCAGCTAATCTATTTATGGGAACTTTCTATTTTTAGAAACTTATTTATTTAAGGCAGCTATTCTATTTTTGGAAAGTTTCAATTTTTGGAAACTTTCAATTTTTGGAAACTTTCAGTTTTTGGAAACTATCTATTTTTGGAAACTTTCTATTTTTGGAAACTATCTATTTCTGGAAACTTTCTATTTTAAGAAACCTGCTATTTTTAGAAAGTTACTTATTATTACACAACAAGTATAATAATACAAGAAATACAAGTAATACTTAATCAGAATTGACAGTAGACATGATAAACACAACATAACGATAAAATCGGTAAAACATGACATAAACATATAAAACAAGCTAAGACATGATATGAAACTAGTTACGTACTCAGTAATCAGAATACTTATACACGTATATTATTTATGTAGAGTTAGTGATATCGAAGCAGGACTCTCTTCCGTTCGTCTTCTTCGTTCACTGGACACAAGGTACGGATTCTCCGTCCTTTTAGTATGGACATTCTTTCCTTATTAGGATTCTCCCGTATGCAGCCAACTGTTTTCCCAGTATTTGTTTTATATGTTTTGATTGCTTATGTTTAATAAATGCCTAAGCCATATACATGCATGACTAGTTTCACCTAGTTATGGAGGTACCATAACCATAACACTAGAGGCACCAGTGTTATGACTTCACCACAGCGGAGTGATAGCTCGTGGCGCCCCTTTCAGCTTTTGGCCATATTATTATGTTATAATGTGGGGCGTATGGGTGCATCCTAGGTTACATGTTTTCAGCAGATTATTCAGGTGAATCTGGTGTGTGCCTTGCATCCTTCACAAGGAGCTGATCCTTCCTACCCTAAAACTTATATTAATTAGAGGCAGCCCCTCTAATTGCATGACGAGGTTACCCCTCCAAGTATTCATGCACGTTGATATTTCATGACCTATATTGGCTAATGGTAAACATGTTAAACATATTTTATAAGATAAACGTATAGCTTTTCAAACTATAAAACCAGTTTTACTAAGTTATGTCGGGTTATCCAGGACTGTCTTTTTCGCTGCTATATGCTTATATGATTATATTATTCATGCTATGCTTGTATATCCGTGAACTGAGCGTTATGCTCAGCTGTTTTCCTTTCATGTTCCCAAAACGGCAGGTACTCAAGGACGCTCGTAGACTTTAAGCGTACGTGCATATGGATTGGAAGCATCCTAGCCTTCATTACTTTAGGCATTTCTTCATACTTTGATACTCATTTCTATGGACATTGTTTAGTCCTTTTCTATTACTGTACATATGTTGCGTGTGATGAGCTTTACTTTTGGGGTATCGATGTTTGTTTCTGGTATTTCCTTTATGGTCGTGTAATGTTTTATACATTTATCTTTGTATGCTTTGATGACACGCCATAATCATGCGTGACATTACATTTACCAAAATGGGGTGTTACATTTATGGTATCAGAGCCAAGGCTTCGACCAGTAGGCTCTCAAAACACGACCTGTGGTTAGTGGGTAGTCACTATGGTCTTCCTAGAACTGACAGTCGATTTTCATGCATTCATTGTTTTCATGCATTCATATATATATATATATATATGTTATTGTCGTAGGTTTATGACTAAGTAATGGTTGGTACAGGACCAGCCCTATTTAGTCGCATGTGTTTTACCGAAACATTTAACTTTGGGACCGACCCATTGGCGTCCCCTTGCCATGTCTTTTGTTTTGAGTGAACTGACCATAGGCGTTCACTATCGATCATATAAAAGTTTTCATAAAACTGCATCATGCATTCCTGCATAAAAATTTTCTCATAATTTATTTGGTATAAAATTTTTTCATGTATATATTTTATGTTTGTATAAGTTTAATCATGTATTTTTATGTTATACTGTCAGATGGTTCTCACACGCGAACAAGAACAACTCAATGCAGCAGTCCAAGCTGCAATGCAAGCTATGCTTCCTCAGTTGAGGAATGAAATCAAGGCTGAAGTGCAGGCTGCCAACAACCAGCACCAGCAACCTAATCCTCCTCCTCCTCCTCCAGCAACATTGGTCACATGGCTGGAGAGATTCAATAAGCTACACCCTCGAGCTTTTGAGAGAACAGATAGCCCTAGTGAAGCTGAAAGTTGGTTGGCTCACATTCAGAAGATCTTCGATGCCATGGGCTGTGACCCCGTCTTCAAGTCAAGGTTGGCCTGCTACCGGTTCGAAGGTGATGTGCTATCATGGTGGATGGCACTGAATCTCTGAGGGAGGTGATGCTTGGGTAGTTGGTTTGACTTGGGCTCAGTTCAGGGATTTGGTGATGGGACTATTCTTTCCCAAGGCTGAGTAAGACAAGCTGAAGAAAGAGTACCATGGAATTCCATAGAGAGCTGGGGAGAATAGCAACGAGTTCATGCAGTGCTTTCTTCGCTTGGTTGGTTTTCTTGGTGCAGCAGTAGGTACTCCCGAAGAGCAAGCACACCACTTCTAGTGGTCTCTTCGTACATCGGTCACAAACAACTTAGTGTGTGCTACGTTCAACACGGTAGCACAAGTAGCTGATGCAGCACGTAAGCTGGAGATGCTGCAAGAAAGAGAAGAGTTCGGGGAAGCAGAGAGACCCGAGAATAGGTAGACATTCGTTATTCAGCGGTGACCAAATCATATTCTTTCAGCATATTTACATCTCTTTTAAACTGTATCATCCAGGCAGAAGACTGGGGACCGGTCTCAGCTGGCTACTCAGCAACTGTAATAACCCGAACTTTAAAATCAACATTTAGACCGAGATCTAATCTGATTTCTAGTATTCGGATCAATATTTATTACTCAACTTTTATTTGTGATATATGTTCGACGAATAATATTGATTTCTCGACTAGACGGCAAGATTAGGGTTTCAACATATCGAATATGTGTCATTTATTATTTATCGGCAAAGTCTATATCCGTCGTGGACCGTAAATATCCTCGTTATGACATAGAAATATTTTCTATTATCGTCGTTTTAATTAATTATTTTACGAGCATTCTTCATAATTGGCGTTAAACCTTTAGGCGTCATTCGTTTATATAAAGGGTCAACACATTTTAAACAATAAGCCTCATTTATTTATCGAAATATAATTTTTCTCCGAATGTCGATGTTTTTATTTTATATTGAGCGTTTATTTTTCTAATCTAACGCGTATCTTTTAAACCGCGTAACTTTTAAACTATCGGGTTTCGATAATACCCACTATACCAAAACTTAAACAAAAAGTTCACTCTATATATCTTCACAATAAACATAGTATCATTTTGTGTATCCAAAACAGATGTCACATTGATTCCTAGGTATATCACACGTGTAACATTTTGTACATATCAACTTTGGTTCTCATATTCACGTTTAACAACAATCTTATACTCTTTTCTTGTTTTCATATTTAGCCAAACCACCACAATACAAAATCACCATCATTATTTAACTATAAACTATGCTCTTGTAGTATAGTTTAGTTTCACACTTAAATCAACTCTTCATCATTTATTTGATGTAAGGGCAGATTTCATTAAATAAATTGCAAGGTTATGAGATTTATTATGGATGTGGTTTAGGTGAAGAAGTAGTTGGTGGTTCCATTCTTTTTTTTTGTAAGAATCACCCTTTATCACTATTGTTATTTCTTTTGTTTCATGATGTTACATGTGCTTATTCTTCTAATATATATATATATATATATATATATATATATATATATATATATATGTATTTATGTGATTATTCACTATTTTATAAGAGTATGGACATTGTATTTGAGATATAAAAGTGGAAATCTATTTTGAATGGTATTGTAACTCCTAGTGTCGGGGTTGTAACTAGATCAGTGGGACAAACGTGTGGTTTGAGAAGTATCAGTAGTATTTAATACTTAGAAAAACATATGAGTGATAGTTCTATCTTTTGTGGTGATTTGGCCGGGTGACTCGTCTCGTGACGATACCTGATGAATTAGATATGGGTGAAATGATAAAAAGGGTAAAATCTGAACATGCTGAATAAACGGACTGATAACTCTTACAAGAACTCAGAATCATTTGAATAGATAATACTATGGGTTATAGATAAATTTATGAAGAACTAGAACCAATTGGATAGTCCACCAGTTCCTTACGATTTGGAAATGGCGGCCGAAACGGTGAAAACGAGATTGGCTGTCTAAAACATCCAACATCTCTATGTGAGGAAATGCGTGATTAAGATATGATAAGCATAAATTAGGGGTAATTAGACTTAAAATAAGTAAACTATAAATGAGTTGAGAATGATTTTAGCCAAATTAACTTACATAGATGATTTATGGTTTAAGAGTAATGAACTAAACACCATGACATATCGTAAAATTTACGATTTTGAACCGTAATAATAAAGTATAAAATTTGATAATTTTTATAAAAATAGAGGTTGTAGAACCCACTTATAGGAAATTCGAGACCCATTTATATACTGAGTTATATGAAGCTCGAGACCCGACAATCGTGAAATATTAAGTGGACATTGTTTGGAGGCGTTTTAGAACCCGTAGTGCATATAAAGTGGATTTGAGCCACAAAAGCCTAACTTACACTTATAATGGCTATTGGGCCATTATTGGACCTGAGATAAACTATATATTAAAGATCAATAATGAGTTTGAAATGAACTTTAGTCACATGAACTTGTTATGGGCCACTAATGGGCCTTAATGGGCTTAAAGGTCATAGTGGGATAATACATGGTAAATTGTTCCAAAAGTCTTACGAAAAGTTTTATAAAACTTATCCAATGTCCAAACTTACTAAAGTGAACTATTTACATATATGTATGACTTTTTATAGTCTCAGACCTAAGACGCGTCTCGTTATTTTAGGTCTCGTTCGGTCATATGACGACCGTTGGGCATCTCGTTCTCAAGCAATCAGCGACTGATATCTCGTGAAGTCTTGTATCGACTATTGGATGTTTGTTCCTTGATAAATGTGTGATAGCTATATCAGGTGAGTCTATAGCCTCGCTTTTATATTATATGGTAAATGATTTTTAACCCGTGAGGGGGAATACATGCTGTTTTATAAAATGAACACAAGTTGTTTTTGGTATGCTGGACCCGAATATGATGATAAATGCCTAAGTACCATTGTCTTATGAAGTCCCTGAATTTCATGAACTGTTAATTACCTTGCGAGGTAAACGCTAATACATATGATAGATCTATTTGGTTTGACAACCTTATCCTAGGGTATGTATCCTTGTGATCACCTGAGAGGGATATTATGTATAAGAGGTCGTTGGTATATGACAATATTACCTTTCAGTAGGGGCGCCGTAAGTGACTCGGTTTGACGTGTTGGTTAACGTTCAGTTGCATGAGCTTAAGGCATTTATCGATATATGTATGACTTGTCTGTGTGGCAAGCTTGAGATGATTAAAAATTCTTGTGTTCAAATGATAATTTGAAAAACCTATAGACTTGCTCAACCTTTGTGTTGATGATTTTAAGCATGTATTTCAGGTAATCAAGATGGATAGCCGTGGAGCGTGCGAGGAGGGAGTTGGTGCTTACTTGTCTAAAGTTTATATTATTTTCCATCTTTTGAAATTAATAAATGACTTTTAAGTCTTTAATGAATGTGATGTGTTGGTAACGGTTTTTAGGACCAAACGCTACTCTGATTTTATATATTGGGATGGGAAACTTTTAGACAAGGTTTGTATTATTTTAACGTCTCTTTTGAGGTCGTTGTCTATGATTGTGTGCGATGTGCTATGAGTAGCGCCCCAAAGTGGTATTCCGCTGCGTGGTAATTTGGGGGTGTTACAAAATGGTAATCAGAGCCACAAGTTATAGAGAACTAGGTCGATTTTGAAAAACCTAAACTATAACTTTGGTGTGTTCTAAAAAGTTTTAAGCACATAACTACTCCGCATGGCTCCGGTAAGGCTATTCTTGCATTACTTTATGATTGATTTGTGATTATGTGAACCTATGTGTATGTAGGAATGGTAGTATGTATATGTATGAATATACTATGATATTTAAAGGCATTGTGCGTGAAGCAGTGGTCCTTGCGTGATTAACGTACATTTTATAATAAGGTTTTGTATCGGATTTGGCCTCACCGCAAATCACCGATCTTGATGATTATGTACTATCTGAATACGAGTATGAAACTCATTTGATACTTTGAGTATGTATATATTGTTTCTTAAGCTATCGCATATCGACTTGTTTAAGTTCGGTTGTTATCATCGTATCGTGATGTGCCATTTTAGGACATCTCCTTTCGAAACGTAATTGATTGATGTGATATTCGTTTTCCGAGTACTTTTTCTGATTTTTAAGAATCATTAACCCGAGGCGACATCTTCTATGTAATGCGACGTGTGATTTGATTTTATATGACTATGTTTTATTGGCGAAAAGGAGGATGCCAATGCTAGACCTAAGATATATATATCCTAACCAAATATATATAGTTTGGGTACAACAAAGATATGCTCGTAGTAGTCATTCGGTTGTGTGACTTAATATATTGTATCTAAATGGAATGGGACATTTAGATATAGAGATTTTAACTCTCCCAACTATGAGTCACTTAAGGTTGTCTTATTGAAATGGGTTAGGACATTTGAATAAGAAAATTTTAAACCACTAGACCTTTGATTGTTGTGTTTTCCTTATTCAAATGGAATGGGACGTTTGAATACGTAAATCACGATGTAAGTTTATTAACACCTTGTACTTACTATGTTATGTAATTTGGATTTGATATCGTGTTGAGAGGTAGTAATACTTGAGTAGGATGACTTATAATCGTCTTATTGAAATGGATTGGGACGCCTTTTCATTTGAACAAGAAAGTTATAAGTTCCTGAACCGTAAATTTATAAATTCTTGTATACATGGAAAGGGACGCCTTTTGATGTAGACAAGGAGTTATAAATGAGTGGGACCAAGTATGTCTGGCTCGATTTGTGAGTGTTTGATGTGCGTACGTTTTCCTTCAAATCGTGTTTCGTTGGTATGAATCGTCCAGTGTCGTCGTCATTATGATGATCGTCGATTATCATCTACGCAAGAGTAACCCGTTGGACTTCTCCTTCGAATCATGTATTATTATTTTCTTATAAGGATTGAAGTTACATTCAAACCATTCAATTATGCCTGTTATGTATACTCATTGCTTTGACTTTTGTTCAGCAAACCTTCGTTTGAAACCTCGGTGATGACTTGTCTATTCCTCACATCTTCGCCATAAAACCAAAGACTATTGAGACAAATTAAGCACCGGGACGTCGCTTCCTAAAGGGTTAGATGATGTAATAACCCGAACTTTAAAATCAACATTTACATCGAGATCTAATCTGATTTCTAGTATTCGGATCAATATTTATCACTCAACTTTTATTTGTGATGTTTGTTCGACGAATAATATTGATTTCTCGACTAGACGGCAAGATTAGGGTTTCAACATATCGAATATGTGTCATTTATTATTTATCGGCAAAGTCTATATCCATCGTGGACAGTAAATATCCTCGTTATGACATAGAAATATTTTCTATTATCGTCGTTTTAATTAATTATTTTACGAGCATTCTTCATAATTGGCGTTAAACCTTTAGGCGTCATTCGTTTATATAAAGGGTCAACACATTTTAAACAATAAGCCTCATTTATTTATCGAAATATAATTTTTCTCCGAATGTCGATGTTTTTATTTTATATTGAGCGTTTATTTTTCTAATCTAACGCGTATCTTTTAAACCGCGTAACTTTTAAACTCTCGGGTTTCGATAATACCCGCTATACCAAAACTTAAACAAAAAGTTCACTCTAAATATCTTCACAATAAACATAGTATCATTTTGTGTATCCAAAACAGATGTCACATTGATTCCTAGGTATATCACACGTGTAACATTTTGTAGATATCAACTTTGGTTCTCATATTCACGTTTAACAACAATCTTATACTCTTTTCTTGTTTTCATATTTAGCCGAACCACCACAATACAAAATCACCATCGTCATTTAACTATAAACTATGCTCTTGTAGTATAGTTTAGTTTCACACTTAAATCAACTCTTCATCATTTATTTGATGTAAGGGAAGATTTCATTAAATAAATTGCAAGGTTATGAGATTTAATTATGGATGTGGTTTAGGTGAATAAGTAGTTGGTGGTTCCATTCTTTTTTTGTAAGAATCACCCTTTATCACTATTGTTATTTCTTTTGTTTCATGATGTTACATGTGCTTATTCTTCTAATATATATATATATATATATATATATATATATATATATATATATATATATATATATATATATATATATATATATATATATATATATATATATATATATATATATATATATATATATATATATGTATTTATGTGATTATTCACTATTGTATAAGAGTATGGACATTGTATTTGAGATATAAAAGTGGAAATCTATTTGGAATGGTATTGTAACTCCTAGTGTCGGGGTTATAACTAGATAAGTGGGACAAATGTGTTGTTTGAGAATTATCAGTAGTATTTAATACATAGAAAAACATATGGGGTGATAGTTCTATCTTTTGTGGTGATTTGGCCCGGTGACTCGTCTCGTGACGATACCCGATGAATTAGATATGGGTGAAATGATAAAAAGGGTAAAATCTGAACATGCTGAATAAACGGACTGATAACTTTTACAAGAACTCAGAATCATTTGAATAGATAATACTATGGGTTATATAGACAAATTTATGAAGAACTAGAATCAATTGGATAGTCCACCAGTTCCTTACGATTTGGAAATGGCGGCCGAAACGGTGAAAACGAGATTGGCTGTCTAAAACAGCCAACATCTCTATGTGAGGAAATGCGTGATTAAGATATGATAAGCATAAATTAGGGGTAATTAGACTTAAAATAAGTAAACTATAAATGAGTTGAGAATGATTTTAGCCAAATTAACTTACATAGATGATTTATGGTTTAAGAGTAATGAACTAAACACCATGACATATCGTAAAATTTACGATATTGAACCGTAATAATAAAATATAAAATTTGATAATTTTTATAAAAATAGAGGTTGTAGAACCCACTTATAGGAAATTCGAGACCCATTTATATACTGAGTTATATGAAGCTCGAGACCCGACCATCGTGAAATATTAAGTGGACATTGTTTGGAGACGTTTTAGAACCCGTAGTGCATATAAAGTGGATTTGAGCCACAAAAGCCTAACTTACACTTATAATGGATATTGGGCCATTATTGGACCTGAGATAAACTATATATTAAAGATCAATAGTGAGTTTGAAATGAGCTTTAGTCACATGAATTTGTTATGGGCCACTAATGGGCCTTAATGGGCTTAAAGGTCATAGTGGGATAATACATGGTAAATTGTTCCAAAAGTCTTACGAAAAGTTTTATAAAACTTATCCAATATCCAAACTTACTAAAGTGAACTATTTACATATATGTATGACTTTTTATAGTCTCAGACCTAAGACGCGTCTCGTTATTTTTGGTCTCATTCGGTCATATGACGACCGTTGGGCATCTCGTTCTCAAGCAATCAGCGACTGATATATCGTGAAGTCTTGTATCGAGTATTGGATGTTTGTTCCTTGATAAATGTGTGATAGCTATATCAGGCGAGTCTATAGCCTCACTTTTATATTATCTGGTAAATGATTTTTAACCCGTGAGGGGGAATACATGCTGTTTTATAAAATGAACACAAGTTGTTTTTGGTATGCTGGACCCGAATATGATGATAAATGCCTAAGTACCATTGTCTTATGAAGTCCCTGAATTTCATGAACTGTTAATTACCTTGCGAGGTAAACGCTAATACATATGATAGATCTATTTGGTTTGACAACCTTATCCTAGGGTATGTATCCTTGTGATCACCTGAGAGGGATATTATGTATAAGAGGTCGTTGGTATATGACAATATTACCTTTTAGTAGGGGCGCCGTAAGTGACTCGGTTTGACGTGTTGGTTAACGTTCAGTCGCATGAGCTTAAGGCATTTATCGATATATGTATGACTTGTCTGTGTGACAAGCTTGAGATGATTAAAAATTCTTGTGTTCAAATGATAATTTGAAAAACCTATAGACTTGCTCAACCTTTGTGTTGATGATTTTAAGCATGTATTTCAGGTAATCAAGATGGATAGATGTGGAGCGTGCGAGGAGGGAGTTGGTGCTTACTTGTCTAAAGTTTATATTATTTTCCATCCTTTGAAATTAATAAATGACTTTTAAGTCTTTAATGAATGTGATGTGTTGGTAATGGTTTTTGGGACCAAACGCTACTCTGATTTTATATATATTGGGATGGGAAACATTTAGACAAGGTTTGTATTATTTTAACGTCTCTTTTGAGGTCGTTGTCTATGATTGTGTGCGATGTGCTATGAGTAGCGCCCCAAAGTGGTATTCCGCTGCGTGGTAATTTGGGGGTGTTACAGCAACAGCCTACTCAGCCCAAGGGAAACGGTTAGACTCACGACCGTTCTGCTACGGATAGGCGTGGCGGTAATGATAATTACCGTAGCAACGCTGGGAATTCCAACAGCAGCAGGTCCTTACACTTACTCATTTTCTTATGTTACATGTTATAGTTCATAATGCTGACACATTAGCAATCTTCTACCAGGAACCACGGTAACGGGAGGGACCAGAACCAAAGAGGTTCGCAGCCTAACCGTCCATCTATCACTGGTATGACATCTTATAAATATTTCGCATTGTCCTTTGTACCTATAACCATGTCTCACGTATACTGTGCTTATCAGGCTCTCAGCCAGCAAGGACACCTGCTAGAGGGTATACTCATCCTCTTTGCACTACCTGTAACCGTAGGCACCCAGGGCCATGTCACCGTGACAACGACGCATGCTTCAAGTGTGGTCTTCCTAGCCATCGCATGAAAGACAGCCGCAAGGGCGAGATGGAGGGCACATCGGGACATGCTGATACTAAGCCGCCTCCTACTAGTGGACGCGTTTACACGACTTCTCACGATCAGGCCAACAAGTCTACGGGTACCATCACTGAAATCTTGTACATATATGGTCAAGCTGCATGTGTTTTATTTGACACGGGTGCTACTCATTCGGTCATTTCTACTGCTTATGCTAAGAATGATAGGATATCCCCTATGCCATTAGAGAATGTACTAAACATTTCCACGCCTTTAAGAGACTCGGTACACATAACCCATGTGTACAAGAGCGTTCCCCTAGAATTTGACGACAAGGTTCGTCTTGTTGATGCACTTCCGCTAGACATGAATGATTTTGACATGATAATAGGCATGGATTGGCTATCCAAACATCATGCCACCATAGATTGCCATACATATCGGGTCATCTTTGGTGATGTTAATGCACCAGAGTACATTCACAACGGGCTCGTACCCGGAAGGTCTGTACAAATCATATCAACCCTGCAAGCACGTGTGTTACTTTCGCATGGTTGCGAGGGCTATCTAGCTACTGTTAATGACATGGATGCTGAATCTCCATCAATTCAGAATCAGCCGATAGTGTCAGAATTTTCAGATGTATTTCCAGAAGAAATTATGGGCATACCACCTCCACGTGAAGTAGAATTTAATATCGAGCTCATCCCAGGAGCTGAGCCGATTTCCAAGGCTCCTTATCGCATGTCTCCCATAGAGTTGAAGGAGCTGAAGGATCAATTGCAAGAACTTCTGGAACAAGGTTTTATTTGACCGAGCGCATCCCCATGGGGCGCACCGGTTTTATTTGTTAAGAAGAAGGACGGAAGTATGCGTCTTTGCATAGATTATCGAGAACTCAACAAGATCACCATCAGGAATAGGTATCCTTTACCACGTATAGACGATCTGTTTGACCAACTCCAAGGGGCCAAACATTTCTCCAAGATTGATCTGAGGTCGGGCAATCATCAGTTATGGGTTAAAGATCAGGACATCGCCAAGACTGCCTTTCGTACACGCTATGGGCACTACGAATTCGTAGTTATGCCATTTGGCCTTACCAATGCTCCAACAGTGTTCATGGATTTGATGAACAGAATTTTCCATGAATTTCTGGACAAGTTCGTCATTGTCTTCATTGACGACATCCTAATATTATCTAAGTCCAAGGAGGAATACGAAGACCATCTTCATATAGTACTACAGATTCTTCGCCAGAAGTAGCTTTATGCTAAATTCTCCAAGTGTGAGTTCTGGTTAGACAAGGTGGCGTTCTTAGGCCACATTGTATCAGCAGAAGGAATCACTATGGATCCAGCAAAGGTTGAGGCCATTACCAACTGGCCACGACCGACATCAGCGACTGAGGTTCGCGGTTTCCTAGGCTTAGCTGGTTACTACCTTAGGTTCATGGAGAACTTTTCCCGTCTAGCACTACCATTGACCAAACAGATGCGAAAAGGGGAGAAATTCGTCTGGACTGAAGAAAGAGAGAAGAGCTTTGAAGACCTAAAGCAGAAGTTAGTATCTGCACCGATTCTTACTCTCCCATCTGGTACAGGTGGATTTCAGATCTACAGTGATGCATCGAGGAAGGGGCTTGGTTGTGTTCTCATGCAACATGGGAAAGTGATTGCGTATGCTTCACGGTAGCTTAAGCCTTATGAGGAAAATTACCCTACACATGACTTGGAACTTTCAGTAGTCGTGTTTAAATTGAAGATATGGAGGCACTACTTGTATGGAGAAGCAAGTGACATATTCACATACCACAAGAGATTGAAGTACATCTTCACTCAACGTGAATTGAACATGAGACAGAGGAGATGGTTAGAGCTATTGAAGGATTATGACATTAATCTGCAGTATCATCCTGGCAAGGCGAATGTAGTGGCAGATGCACTTAGTAGAAAGTCCGGAATGATAAACGACATTGAAATAAAGAAGGAAATTATTAGAGACATGGAGCGACTAGACATGGAGAACATGATTCGTGGAAAGCAGGGTTACTAGGTTAATCTTAGAGTGTAACCTGAGTTACTCTCTAGGATCAATGAAGCTCAAAAGGATAATGGTGAAATCTGGGCGATAATTTAGAATTTGGAGAAGCAGACATAATTTCGAGTAGACACAGACGGTATCTTATGGCAGGGTACGAGACTTTGTGTTCCTGACGATCTAGAACTCCAGGAAGAATTGTTAGCCGAGGCTCATAGCTCCCCATTCTCTATTCATATTGGTTCGACCAAGATGTACCATGACATCAAGCAATACTTTTGGTGGAGTGGTATGAAACAGGATGTTGCGACTTACGTCTCTAAATGTCTTACCTGCCAGCAGGTTAAGATCGAGCATCAGCGATCTGGCGGTCTTCTACAACCGTTACATATCCCAGAGTAGAAGTGGGACAAGATCACCATGGATTTTGTTACCGGTCTTCCGAAGACAAAGAGGAAGCACGATGCGATTTGGGTTATCGTAGATCGACTTACCAAGTCAGCTCATTTCTTACCGATCCGTAAGGAAGATTTGGTCACTAAACTCGTCGATACTTACAAGAAGGAGATCATGAGACTTCATGGTGCTCCATCTAGTATCGTCTTGGTCAGAGATCCTCATTTCACTTCGCGATTCTGGAGAAGTCTGCAGAAAGCTTGGGTACGAAACTTAAGCTTAGCATGACTTTTCATCCTCAAACAGACGGGCAATCGGAGCGAACGATTCAGACATTAGAAGACATGTTGAGGTCATGTGCGTTGGAATGGACGGGAGATTGGGACGATTACATCTGTCTGGTAGAGTTTGCATACAACAACAGTTGGCACGCAAGTATTAAGTGTGCTCCATTTGAGATTTTGTATGGCAAAACGTGTCGCGCCCTAATCTGCTGGGATCAGGTTGGTGAGCGAACAATTGAAGGATCATACATGATAGAATTGACCAACGAGAAGGTCGCAGTAGCTAAGCAGAAACTGCAAGAAGCACGGTCATCTCAGAAGAGTTATGCCGACAAGCATCGTAGGGACTTACACTTTAACGTAAGAGATCACGTTTTCCTTAAGATTTCACCGGCACGTGGTGTTAGACGTTTTGGAATCAAAGGGAAGCTCAGTCCTCGATTCATCAGAACGTTTGATGTCATTGAGCGAGTCGGTGAAGTATCTTATCGTTTAGCGTTACCTCCGTAGCTTTCTCATGTTCACGATGTTTTCCATGTGTACTTACTCAGAGGGTACAAGTATCATCCCCTTCACATGGTTCAATATCCACTTGAACAGATTCGTGAAGATCTTACCTTCATAGAGGAACCCGAACGAGTTCTTGACAGACAAGAACGGGTCATGAGAAGGAAGACGATTCCATTCGTCAAAATCCTTTGGAGGGATCATACCGAGCGGGAAGCCACTTGGGAAACAGAGGAGTCTATCCGGGCTTCTTACCCTCATTTCATATTTTTGAATTCGGGTATGTTTTCTTTTCCAGTTTACGTTATCTATAATTCGGGGACGAATTATTGTTTTTACGGGGGAGAGTTGTAAAATCCGCACGCTTTTACCATGAACAGTACACATATAATCGTACGTACATGATTAGAACTTTCCTTGTTTAGCACGTTTACGTTTCACGAATAGGGATTATAAGTATTACGTACATGTTATTACACGATAAGTATTCATTACGTATTAAGACACGATAATTATTATCAATAATAATTATGATCACGAAATGAAAGTCATGAACGTAAATAATCACGAACCTATTATTATGTATTTATGTATATTTATTACGATTACGTATAATGTAATATATTGTAAATCTTGCTTATGTTTTGAGATAGAAAGAGATAGAAAGATGGTAGATTTCACACACACTTTAGAGAGAGAAAGTGTAGAAATACACACTTAACTATGTGTAAATTATGAGAAAACCACCACCCTCTCCATCTAAGGAGAGGGTTTATATACCAAGCCCATAAGATGGGCCTGGGCATACAATTGGGCTGGCCATACAAGCATGGACCGGGCTTTTCCTTGTTTGATATATATATATATAACGATATCTAGACTACGAGCTACTACTTAATATATTGTCAGAGTGACCGAATCTTTCTAAATACGTAAAAACGTATTTCCAACAATCTCCCCCTAATGGAGGTCACTCCAAACAAGGGCGTTACCCAAGTTACAATAATAAAATAAACCTAACATACTATGCTTGTCTTGAGCTCGTAGTCTTCGTCTTTCTTTTCTTTTTCTTTTCTAGTGAACATGCTGATGTGATCATTGATATCAATCTTGAGCATTAATCTCTTGCCTTGATCTTGTACATCCATCACTTGTGATTTTCGCCTCTTCGTGACTTCATGTCCCACATACTTATACCTTCATAATTCTTGAAAACTTCAGAGTTCGATACAGCGGAAGACTTTGACTTTTAGGCTTTCTTGAATTAGATGAAGTATTAAGTGCATAAAGTATAAGCATGCGGGGAAGACTTCTTCTCGGATTCCAAAACGCCACCGTCTTTAAATGCCGCAACATAAGTAGACATGAACGAAATGGCTTTGAACATTTTATTCTAATTCGGTAGCATTTTACCTCCGGTCGGTGAAGACTGTTGGACGATATAAAATATCGTACTTGTGGCAGGTAGATTTAATTAAAAATCTCCTTGACAAGATTTCGTGGGTAAACCCGTTCTCTTTACTCGACCGTCCAAAGCTGACTGCGAACGTAAAGAGTGAATCATTTGGATAAAATTATCCGCATGATTGAAGCCGTAAAATCTGATTCCTGAAACAAGTTTGATTCATTAAAGAATCGAACCATCGTTTCTTTCTAGTTGTCACGAGCTTGATTTGTATAGAATCTTGCAAGTTACCTACCAAGTGCTGTTTAAGGTTAACACTAGAAGGATTTCCACTCATCACTGTGTGTTGGGAATAAAATGTAGCCAGTACACTTGGATGCTGACAAGAAGAAAACAAGCGTTGATAAGAAGAAAACAAGCACTGACACATCAAGTGTTGACAGGGAGAAGTCAAGCGTTGATAGGATGAAATCAAGCACTGATAGAAAGATTTAGTCTACGCGTATTATGTTTCTAGTTTGTTTCTAGTAAAGATATGATCAACAATGTATTTTCTATATTTATCTTTACCTAGAATAGCTGATACGTAGACTCTTGTACAAGGCTTCTTATGTCTATAAAAGAAGACCTTTAGGTTTTGTTTCAATATAAGTTTTTCATACGTTTAACACTTTCGTTGTAAGCAAGCTTGTTCTAATCAATCAAGTGAAAGTTTGTTTTACATTCTTTGTGTGTTCTTGTTTGAGTATTAATTCCGCATAATACTTAAATTGTTTTATACATAACAAAGTTTCTCTACGTGTTTAACTTGATTTAATCTCGTTTACACAAGCAAAATCGATCTAAGTTTGGGATCAACAAGTGGTATCAGAGCTTGTTGAGAAACTTTGATCTAAAGAACACAAGAAACCTAAACTGCCAAAAACCCTAAT
The DNA here is from genome assembly GCA_025667525.1 of Glebionis coronaria. Taxonomy (NCBI): domain Eukaryota; kingdom Viridiplantae; phylum Streptophyta; class Magnoliopsida; order Asterales; family Asteraceae; genus Glebionis; species Glebionis coronaria. The sequence continues at coordinate 583,457,300 of CM046879.1, forward strand.
TTTCACAAAACCATAAAAACATCATGTCTACCCCAGAAGTAAACTCCTCCTCCTCCTCAACCCACAACATCAAGATTCCCATGGTTAACCCAGACAATTTTGAGCTGTGGAAGTTTAACTTTGAGCAATATCTACAAATCCATGACTACACCCTATGAGAAATTATTGAATATGGAAACACATTCAATAAAGCTCAAAAGATTGCAGATGCCATCTTACAAAGAACAAATGTTCAAGGTTCTACTGAAGAGGATCGAAGAGAAAAACCTGAAGATGGTAGAGCTTTCTCAACTGAGGATATAGCAAAGAGAAGGGTTGACATGAAAACCCTAAGCATTCTGAAACTCTCTTTAAGACAAGAAAATCAGCACAAATATAGAAGCTATGAGTCTACAAAAGATCTTTGGGCAGCTCTTGAAGTTGCTTATGGTGGTAATGTAGATACTGTACAAGAGAAAAAGAAACAACTCTTGCATGAGTATGTAGTTTTTAAAGCTCCACCCAATGAAAAGCTAAGTAGTGTGAGAAGCAGACTTCTTGACATTACAAGCAAGCTATCCTTCATGGGAACAGTGCTTGGTGATGTTGATATTATCGCCACTTTTCTTAAAAGCCTTGGTGATGCATGGAAGATTGAAGCAAAGTCTATAATTGCTAACAACACTCACAAAAGTTCTACTTTTGATGATGTTTACAATAAACTGAGGCTGATAGAGAATGAAACTCTCTTGGATCATGGAAGCAAGTCTACCAATGGAAACATGGCCTTTTTCTCACATAGTGAAGGTCAATTTGATCAAAAGGAGTCATACATGCACCCCGTTACTAGATCAACTTGTGTCAATGCTGGATCAAATCCTATCAACGCCTCACATTCAGACACTGGCACATACAAAATTAACTCACAAAAAGTTAAGCCTGCTGGTATTGATCTAGATACTGTGTGTGCATACATTTCTTCATTGCCCAATGGTTCAGTGATTAGATATGAGGACCTTGAGTAAATTAGTGATGAGCATTTGGAGGAGATGGACATAAAGTGGAATATGGCCCTTGCAAGCATAAGGGCAAATAGATGGAATAGAAGATTTAAGAAGAAGATGACTTTCAATGCCAAGGACACTGCTGGATTTGATAAATCCAAGGTTGAGTGCTATAATTGTCATCGAATGGGACACTTTACGAGAGAATGCAGATCTCCAAGAAGATCTGATGCTGAAAAACCCTCAAGCCAAATCATTAAGGCTTAGGATCCCAAGGCCATGGTTGTAATGCAAGAAATTGATGGTGTTGGATGGGATTAGAGCTACTTGGCCAAGGATGAGGAAGAGAATAAAGCTTTGGTTGCAGAAAAGGAAGAAGGAGAGCATGTTCACTATGCTCTAATGGCACACTCCTCATCTTCATCAGACAATAAGGTATATGATGATGCTTTTTGTAGTAAGGGTTGTCGTCTAAACACTGAAAGACTTAACAAAGAAGTTTTAAAATTTTCAACAGATGTGGGTAATGAAAGATGCAAGTTGTCTAACTATCAACTTGCTCTTACTCAAACTGAAAAGAGTGTAGTTGAGGATAAGAAAATGGAGCTTGACCTAAAAGATAAAATCAATATTTTAAAACATGATTTAAACTCTAGTATTGATATTAGAAAAATCATGGAGAGAGTCAATGCTAAATTACAGGATAAGTTGGATGAGGCTATAAAAAATAAGGATAATGTAGACCTTAAAATTTATAGATTTGATAAAGCCTCACAAACCCTAGAAAAATGTGTCAGTGAACAAAGGGATTCTAGGGATATGACTGGGATTGGGATGAAAGAGTACGCTGGTGTTCCACCACCTGCTGGGGATTTCTATGGTGTCCAAAGAAAGGACTTATCTTGGACTGGTTTACCAGAACTCCAAGAAGAGGAATTTATTCCTCCACCAAGAGTTCTTACCCTAGTAGAGGAATATAGGCAGAAGTTGACTGATTTGAACATATGGAAGAAAGCCAACCCTACCTTGTTTGTTAAGGGTGGTATGCTTAGTGATAGCCCAAATGAGTCTACACCCATCAAATTGACAAACCCAGCCACTGGCAAGACTGTTGACCTTGTCTTAAACGTTGTTAGAAAACCTAGTATTAAATATGCAGCAATGTATAGAAAACCTAGGTCACCAAAAAGCCAGATTAGTGATAATGGAACAAGTTTCTTTTCTTCTAGACCTAGAGTTATGTCTAGAAAAGCCTGTTATACTTGTGGTAGTTTTTCACATTTAGCCTATAAGTGTGTCAACGCTTCAAAGGTCAACGTTGACAAAAAGTCAAACACTGTCAAACCCAAAACTTTTGTTCAGCAAAGTCCACAAGTTGTTAGACAAGCCTCATTCTTTACTAAAGGATCTAAAACTTATGGACAAAGACCTTTTCAGAAGACCAATAAATAGTCTAATAGACAATGGGTTCCTGTAGCAAACCCTAGGTTCAACGCTGACAAGGGTAATTTCAGCGTTGACAAGACCAAATCAAATGCTAACAAAAACGTTGCCAAACCAAATAATGGTAAATATTTGCAACCAAAGGGAAAGGGGTCTAAAGCTTCTTCTAACTTGACATGGAGACCTAAGCAAGATCAAAACCCTAATTCAGATGGGATTTCTATGACCTGCAACAGATTTAATTATATTTCAAAGGTCATAACAAAACCAATTGGGGTTAACTGGGTGTCTAATCCAAAAAGGGATGAACAAGGGATTGTTATGAGGACTAATTCTGTTCTTGTTGAACAACCAAATGAATCCAAGTATGCTCAGGCTTGGGTTCCCAAAGAAAACTAATTTTTTTTCTTTATGTGCAGGGCATTCAAAAGCAAGTTAATGATTATGGCTATTGGGATAGTGGATGCCCTAGGCACATGACTGGGAAGGAAGATTATCTCACAAACTTCACTCCCATTAAGGATGGTGATAAAGTTTACTTTGGAGGCGGATATGGAACTATCACAGGCAAAGGAACTCTTCTCACCAAAAACTTGCGTTTTGAAAACGTGTTTCTGGTAAAAGAACTTGACAATAATCTGTTTAGTGTATCACAAGTTTGTGATAACAAAAATAAGGTTCTTTTTACTGATACTGAATGCTTGGTGTTGAGAAAAGATTTTAAAATACCAGATGAGAAATTCATTGATTATAGAACACCTAGGCATAAGGACATTTATAATGTGAATCTTAATGGAATTAGGATGAATAATAATCTGTCATGTCTATATGCTAAGGCTTCAGTTGATGAGAGTAATCTTTGGCATAGGAGATTAGGGAACATTAATTTTAAAAATATAAACAGACTTGTGAGACATGGTTTGGTTGATGGTTTGCCTGAAAAGGCTTTCCATAATGACCACTCTTGTGTTGCACGACTTAAAGGCAAACAACACAAGGTCTCCTTCAAGTCTAAACATGTGCAATCTAGTTCCAAACCACTTCACTTGCTGCATATGGAATTATTTGGTCCAACTAATATAGGAAGCTTAAATGGTAAATCTTACTGTTTTGTCATCACTAATGATGTTTCTAGGTTTACTTAGACTTTCTTTTTAGCTTTGAAAAGTGACACTGCTGATACTTTAATTAACTTTATTACCCAAATTGAAAAGAAGTTTGGTAATAAGGTTAAAATGCTTAGAAGTGATAATGGTGGTGAGTTTAGAAATAAGCTGTTGGATGATTTCTGTGCCAAGAAAGGGATTACTAGACAGTTTAGTGTAGCTAGAACCCCACAACAAAACCGGGTTGCTGAGAGAAAGAATAGAACCCTCATAGAACCAACTAGGACTATGTTGGCTGATGCTCACTTTCCTATTGCTTTTTGGGCTGAGGCTGTGAATACAACTTGTTATGTTCAGAATAGGGCATTAGTCAACAAGATTCATAACAAAACACCTTATGAGTTACTTTGGGGAAGAAAACCTAATATTGGTTTTCTTAAACCTTTTGGTTGTCATGTAGTGGTGTTGGATACTAGTGATGCCTTAGGTAAATTTAGTGCTAAAGGTGATGAAGGCTACTTCATGGGTTATTCAGTGCAGAGTAGAGGATATAGAGTTTACCTTAAGAAGGAAAAACATATACTTGAAAAAGTACATGTTAGGTTTTTAGAAAGTAAACCTAGTGATCCTGAAAGTGGTCCAAATTGGTTATTTGACTTGGAACCTCTATCTAGGACTTTGAATTATATGCTTGTTACTAATCTAAACATTGTGAAGGTAACTTCAAATGTTGTAGAAGAACCAGTTGTTGATGTTTCAGGTACACAGGTTAATGAAGAGGTTGGATCACAAGCAGCCAAATCAACACCCATACTTGATTATGTTACTATTCCCATATGGACAGATGCATTTGCTGCTGCTGCTGGAAAAGAAAATGGTGGTCCTCAAGTATCACCAGTTGACAACATACATGATCTTTCAGACGCTGACAAAGGAAAATCTGGCGCTGACAAGACAAATTTAGACGTTGATGGCTCAAACGCTGACAACCTTGGTTGAGGTGTTGACAGCACTTTTGGCCTTATTTTCTCTTCCAATTTTGAACAAGGTGAACCTTTAAACAGAGATGGAGAGGTTCATTCAGATGTTGATGAAAGAGAGTCTGAAGAGGATATTGGTAACATGGAAGATGAGATTGAGGACAACACACTTATTGAGGGAGGAGTGCTTTCTTCTACAATCAAGAATCACCCTTCTTCTCTCATTATTGGTGATGTGATGTCTCCTGTTCAAACTAAAAGATCTCATCAGAATCCTGGTGGATTTATTGTCAATATTAACAAGAAGGTTGATACCCCTCTTGTTCAAGCATGTTTGTTTGCCTGTTTTCTGTCACAACAGGAACCCAAGAAGATTTTTGATGCTCTCAAAGTACCAAGTTGGGTGGAAGCAATGCAAGATGAGCTTCACCAATTTGCTATCCAGGATGTTTGGGAATTGGTTGATTGTCCCAGACATGTCAGACCTATTAGGACAAGATGGGTTCTTAGAAACAAAAAGGATGAAAGAGGCATTGTGGTCAGAAACAAGGCACGTTTAGTGGCTCAAGGTTATACATAAGAGGAAGGGATAGACTATGAGGAGGTCTTTGCACCAGTTGCAAGGATTGAGGCTATAAGAATTTTTCTAGCCTATGCTTCCTGCATGGGCTTTACAGTCTATCAAATGGATGTGAAGAGTGCTTTTCTTTATGGCACAATTGTAGAGGAGGTTTATGTAATGCAGCCTCCTGGTTTTGAAGATTCAGAACATCCAGACAAGGTATATAGAGTCAAGAAAGCTATGTATGGACTTCATCAAGCCCCAAGAGCATGGTATGGCACATTGTCCACCTATCTGGTGGAAAATGGATTCAAAAGGGGCACCATAGACCAGACCTTATTTACAAAGAAGACTGGTAAGGATTTCTTACTTTTCCATGTTTATGTGGATGATATCATCTTTGGCTCTTCAAGTCCAAAGATGAGTGAAGACTTTCCAAGCTTATGACAGACAAATTTAAGATGACTGCAATGGGGGAGATGAACTTCTTTCTAGGGTTACAAGTTCAGCAGAAAGAAGATGGTATCTTCATCTCTCAAGATAAATATGTAGCATAAATCTTGAAGAAGTTTGTCTTTTCTTCACATGAGAAAAGGGCTAGTACTCCTATAGATAGAGAACACCCTTGGGGAAAAGTTGGAGATGGAAAAGATGTGGATGTCAGGCACTATAGATCAATGACTGGTTCATTGATGTATCTCACAGCTTCAAGACTTGACATTATGTTTGATGTATGTGCATGTGCACGTCATCAAGTGACTCCCAAAGAGTGTCATCTTCATGCTGTCAAGAGAATCTTTAGATACCTTAGATGTTATCCAGACCTGGGATTATGGTATCCGAATCACCATTGGAGCTTATTGCATATTCAGACAGTGATTATGGTGGTGACAAGTTTGATAGAAAATCCACAACTGGTGGATGTCAGTTTCTTGGGAGTAGATTGATATCTTGGCAATGCAAGAAACAAACAGTGGTGGCCAATTCTACAACTGAAGCAGAGTATGTTGCAGCAGTTGCTTGTTGTGGACAAGTCTTATGGATTCAGAACCAACTGTTGGATTATGGGTAGAATTTCATGCATACCAAGATTTTTGTAGACAATAACAGTACTTTATGCATTATTAAAAATCCTGTACATCATTCTAAAACAAAACACATAGAAATTAGACATCACTTTATAAGAGATTGTTTTAAAAAGGGTTTAATACAACCAGATAGGGTTGACACAGAAGAGAATGTGTCTGATTTATTGACTAAACCTTTTGATACTAGAAGATTTCAATACTTGATAACAAGTATTGGAATGATCAATCTCACTTAATATGTGTTTTGGGGTCTTATTATAAAAGTATGTATAGGATATGCATTGTTATTGGTCTTTTTGTGAAATTAGATTTTCTACTTTATTTTTCTAACGCTAAGAAAGGTTATCTTAACGCTGATAAGTGTTATCGTGACGTTATCAACAACATGTTAGTTTTGTGGTTTTTGATCTAAGTGTGCAGGCGTTGTTAGCATTGTACCATTGGATACAGATTTGCTTATGGATCCTTGTAGAATCATTGGAGCATGTTTCAATTTATGGATGATGGATGGAATATTTATATTTATTTCTTGACATAAATTTTTATTTACATGCATATTATTTGGCAACTTATGTATCACAGTTTAAGGGGAGGTTTTAGGAACGTTTATGACTTTTTGGGTACTCTTATAGTACTCTTGCACAATTCTAGATTGTGTCCATTGGTGAGTATGAGTTAGGTTCCTATCTCATGAGGCACTGTAGCATGCAAAGTTGATATACTATGCATGCTGCCAAGACCTTTTTGGCCTAGAATTGGATGTGGTCTGTTGGGAGACTTGGGTATGATTTATATTGGGTTTTACCTGGGAGTTACAAGAGATTTTATGAGATAACTTAACTGTTAAGCATTTTGGTTAGCAAGGGACACTAGAGGACTGTTATGTCTATCTTGCATAAGCAAGTATGCATAATTGGACAGTGCTTGCCACCCTATAGTAATTTTCTGTTTATAGGTTATCTCCACTAGGATAAATTACTTTGCTAAGGTCCTTTTTCATTTTTATTATTTTTACTTTTTGGACGTTGACATATATATTTCCAAGCGTCGTTGTGACCAATTTAGACGTTGACATGGCTTTTGTAAACGTTGACAAGAATATAGCCGTTGGGCGTTGATGGGTTATTTTTTACCGTTGACACTCATTGGATCCTACCCAGTTGTTATTTTTGACGATTATTGGGGCCGTAATTTTGGGAGTTGATAACTTTTAATTAATGCACAAGATAACTTATTTTTTTCAATATTTTCATCATTATATTTTTAAAATACTTGCCTCATTTTTGACCAATCACATGTGCCTATCACTCCTATATATCTGGATCCTATTTTTAAAACAGGTTACTCTCATATTCTTGTCTAACAATTTTCTCCTATAATTCATCTTTTACAATCTTTCATAAACAGCTTTCTACATCATGGCGCCTAAGTTTAAACCAAGTGACTTGGTATTGGGATTCAGAAGTCAGCACAATATGATTGCTTATTTGGTGGCTGATGATGCTCTGTTTCCACAATACACTCAGATGGTGGCGTATTTGAATGCATCTCCACTTAGGTATGCACTTTCTCATGCTCCTCTCATCCCTGTCACTCATATTAAACAGTTTTGGAACACTGTTAGTTCCTCAACGCTTAATAATGTGACTACATTAACAGCTTGTTATTGTGCGTACTTGGGTGGTTACTGAAGCCTTGGTTCGCCAGGCTTTGCATCTTAATGATGCAGATGGTATAACCACTCTCCCCATTAATGAGATAGAACAAGGACTTCAGGCTTTGGGGTATCCTTTCCCTAAAGAGGGTACTTTAAATAAATATCATAAACAATAATTTCCCCCAGCCTGGAAGTACCTCATACATGTCCTTCAATGTTTGAGTCCTAAGTGTACTGCATATAATGAAATTAACAGATCAATTGCTAGTGCAATTGTGTGCATTACAAATGGGCAAAAGTATAATTTTTCTAAACTATTTTTTGATGGCATGTGTAAAAACAAGGGTAATAAGATGACTTTGGCTTATCCCAGATTTTTACAAATGATTTTTGATGACCAAGGGTATTGCAAAAGGGATCATGATGATTTTTATGAGATTCCTATGCAATAGAAAGCTATTTTTAGTAAGATGAACTCACCCCCTCATAGAGATCTACCCGTCACCCAAGCTATGCTTGCTGTTATTACAGCAGCACAACCTCAACCTGACCCACAACCACAACTTGACCCAATACCAGACCCCTTACCTTCACCTCAACACATGAAACTTGACCAAGATTCCTTCAACGTTGACACGTTAAATGTTGGCATTGACACTAGTATTCCAAACGTTGACACATTTCAATGACAGACCCAAACACCCCTTAACCTTCAAACTACCACCCAATCCACATCATCTTCTACACCCCCTGACTATAGGTTGATTAAACAACCAAGGACTACTGGAGTGTTCTCCTCTAGTGGTCCTAGCCATGTTGTAGAGAGAACCACCACCACAAGTGTGGTTGGTGCTATGGATGAGGTTGGGACTATTGGTACTCGCTTAGATGTAGGCCAAGACAGTCCTAACATCTTTAAGACCTCATCCATGCCCCATGACTCTACTTTAGGAGGTCAAATACCCATTCTAAAGGAGGGCAGATTGGAACCATACACAATGTTGGAATTGACGGCTGTCTGCATTAGCTTGCAAAAGCAAAATGTAGACCTGGTATAAACAATCAGTACGCAAGGCCTTGAACTCAAGCAATTGAGGGAGAGGATTGTTGTTTTGGAAACTGCTGAATCTAGGAGAAGGCAGACAAGAGTCCTTTCATCAGGGGAGGATTCTTACAAAGGGGAGGAAGCTGCTACAGAGCCTGTTAATTTGATTGATAAGGGCTCACATGAAGCTGCTACAGAGCCATTTGATTTAAGTGGAAAATGCTCAATTGATGGAGAATCTTTGGGTGGCTGAAGCCCTTACTGAATTGAAGAAGCAACCAGGTTTTGATACATCTTTGGTTACTCCTACAAACTTGAACTTATCCTTTACACCAATGATGGAGCAATTCACAAGAGGCGCTGAGACGAGTAAGGTGAGCGTTGACAAGCAGACTTTGGACGCTGACACACCAAGCGCTGACAAGAGTAAGTTGGGCGTTGACACACAGAATTTGAGCGTTGACAGACCTACAGATATGGTTGATGTATTCCAGTCATCAGCTATCATCAAGGAAGTGTCTTCACGGGTACCATCATCATCTTTACCTATTATTGATCCATTAGATAAGGGTAAAGGAATCATGGTAGAAACAGAAGTTCCAAAGGATGCAGCTCAAGTAGAGTTTGATTCTGCACAACTTGTGGAACAAGAAATGAAGAAAATTGGTGAATCACCATTTGTTGTTACTTCTGAGGAACAAGAAGGAAGTGATGAAGGGAGTTCAGATTCAAGTGTTATGATAATTGAACAACCAGAAAGACTTGAATATGGTGATGAGTTGGCAAGGGAGAAGCTTAGAGAGTTAAAGTTGCAGGTAGATTATGATATGCCAGAAGTTGCTCAGATGTACCATGCTTGGGAAAATAAGGTTATGGAGAATCCAGATATGACAATTTCAGATCAAATTTGGGGATTGGAGATTCTTCTAAGAGTATAAAGAGATTGCAAGGTAATTTTGAAGCATAAGGCTAGCAACGATTTCTCACAGCTGAAGAGAGATAGAAAGGAGCTTTACTACATGTTGCTCATATGTCATCAAACAGGATGGACATTTTAGAAATTGTAGGGATTAACCTTTGAAGAGTTGGAGTATAAGGCTTATCCCATTTGGGCAACAATGCAGGAAATGAATACTATCAGACTTCTCTCAGATGAAAGGAGAGAAGAACTTGCAGAAGAGATGGAGATTCAAAAGGCAATGATTGTTCCAAGGCCTTTGAAGAAGGGAGTTCCACTTGAGTTCCCTAAAGATATGGATAAGTTGAATCCCAGTGAAGCTGTTATTAGAAGGAGTATTAAGCTCTCACCTATGGAAGCTTCAGATATGGTACAAGTGTTACCTCTTGATGCCAGAAACCCTATCATTAGCTATGAAGAAGATGCAAGTGGGTTTTGGATGATTGGCAGATATGGGAAAGAGGTACACACATTTACTACTCTTATGTCTCTCTTTGCAAGTATGGATAGGGAGGACTTGGCAGACCTTTGGAGGTTGTTGATGGCCAATTATGAGACTGAAGCACCTACTTCAGTCAATGGAATAAAGCTTTGGTCAACATTCAAGAGAATGTGTGCACCAGAAGAAGAAGATCCTGTTTGGAAGGATCTTGAGGGTGATATCAGTGGACTTCATTGGCATTTTTATTCAGCTGCTGGTGTGTATTATTTGAGTTCTACAAAGTTTGCTGAGTATCTTCTTGTAGATGCTGAGTATCCAATGTCCAAAGAAGTTTTGGAAAAGATGAAGACAACACAGCTGGAGATTGACTACTCAAGTGATGTGGCAAAAGATTTGATTAGGCATGTTTATTACCAGTATGATAAGATTTGTAAGAATCCTTGATAACTAGGCTTTTGCCTAATTAAAAAGATTCTTTGTCGTGTGTCTAATCAAATTGATCTGATTTAACTATGCGACTCAGTCGTTCTTTGGTGGAAACAAATAGTTGTGTCTGTTTTTAAAATTAAAGTGCAAAGACGTAAAAGTAAATGACTTTAAAGTAAATCTAAATCTAACTTAAAGTAAGGGGCAAGTAATTAAAAGCGTGACGAAAATTAAAAGGCACTAAAAGTAAATAACGCAAACTTAAAACTAACTAAATCAAATTTAAAACGCAACTAAAACTTAAAACTAAGGCAAGGCTAAAATAAATCTAAGGCAATAAACTTAAAGTGCAACTAAATAAAAAGGCGGGAAAAATAAAGCTTGAAAATTAAAAACAGAAAATTAAAGACATAAATTAAAAAGAACCTTAAATCAGCTCATCCGGAATAATACCCTCATTCGGAATAAACACTCATCCGGAATGTCACCTTCGTTCGGAATGTTTTTCTTTACTCGGAATATCAACCAAAGCCCTTGATCCGAAATAAATTGCTTACTGGAATATGTCACCTATCCGGAATAATCTTCTCTATTCGGAATAAAGCCTTGATGCGAAATATTGCTCCTGATCTGGAATATCTCTTGATCCGGAATATTATTCCGAATAAAACCCTTGATCCGGAATGTCTCAATATGCCGAATGAAACTCCTTGATCCGAAATAATAAATTATTCCGGATGAACTTGTTTGATCCGGAATATTATTTGATTCGGAATGTGAGGTTGATCCGGAATATTTCCTTGATCCGGAATATTCTGTTGATCCGGAATAATATATATTCCGAATGAAGGTATTGATCTGGAATAATAAATATTCCGAATGAATCTCCTTGATCCAGAATGTCCAATATTCCGGATGAACAACTTTGGTTCGGAACAATTGATATTCCGAATGAACAACTTTTTCCACTGATCCTTGATCCGGAATGCAATGTTGATTCGGAATATGTACCTGGGAACAGAAACTTGTAGCGAAGAACAAGGAAGAACCAGAACACACGAATCTAAATAATTCCAAACAAAATCAACCACAAGATTAAATCTAACTAATTAATAAACATCTATTAATCATAAACAAACAATCCAAAACAATCAAACTAACAAAACTAACCACAATAATCAAAACCCACTTAAATAAATCGGTAAAAATCAAGAACATGAACATGAACAAATCAACATAAAGATTAAGATCAAATAAAGAAAGGTAGATAAGAGATTAACAAGAAAAAGTAAAGATTGACAAGAAAAGTAAATGGAAACTTACTTGAAATTAAATGTAATTAAGGTGCAAGACAAGGTATTTAAATTTGACAAGTAATTAAATGGACATGAATTTAAAGGTGCAAGGTAATTAAAAGTGGAAGAAATAGTGTGTCAAACTATCCAACAAAATGAAATGATTATTCCTAATGACTATTTATAGGGGAGGATTAATGAGTGCTTAGGAAGCTTCCTCGCCTCCTTCATTTCTTCTTAATTGCACCATTAGGTCCTTAAGCCTTTAATCTTCTTTAATCTTGGACTTTAATGACTTTTGGCTCGGGATTTCTTCAAACTCGTCTTGTAATTCTTCAATAAATTAGACTTGAGTTTTTCGGCTTTTGATAAACTTCCGTCTTTTGACTTTTTCTTCGATAAATCTTCAGAATTGGTCTTGGACTTCTGTTCTTTTTGCACTCTTGACTTCTCGACTTCGTCTTTCGTCTTTTTCTTTGATAAAAGCCCGTGAATGCCCGTGTTTTCTCCACTTTTCACCGTTTCGTCCTAAATCACTACAAAAACACAAACCACGCATAATTCCGACATAAATGACATAAAATACATGTTTTGGCTCGGTTATTATTGTAATTAAGTGGTAAAAAGGATGGGTGTTTACACACTTATCAAATCCCCTACACTTGACCATTGCAATGTCCTCATGCAATGCATTAGTTACAAAGCAAGTTTACACTTTTCATCATAATCAATCCATAATGGCCTTTATTAAAGAGATAGAAAATTACAAACATTCAAAGTAAAGAAATCAAAATCATACCTTGGGTTTTGGAAATGTCATGAATAATCATCATTCTTAAGTTTTCACTTTCTCCCAACCAAGCTTAAAAACAAGATGATTGTTATTATAAGTTAGCAAACTAACACGAACTCATGTGGGCCAATTACTCACTTAGACTCCCTTATTCCTAGGTGTATCTCTTATATTTTATTGTTGTCTTGAATGATCACGAGGATGCATTGTTGACTTATTTCGATAGTTATTTAGTCCGAAAATAAAGTGAACGATTTAATCAATAGTTAGCTAAAGGACAAAATCTTTTAAAACTGCTTCTCGGGACCTCATAAAGTTCATATCTTGGCATAACTCGCTTCATGATTTGAGACCTTTCTCAGACCGATATTTGGTAGCGACTTCATACTTCAAACCTTGAGAGACGTTCATGAAATACTGGTCTTCTCTTCATAATAGGAATTTCTTCACTTGAAGTTTTGAGAGATTCTTCATATATGGACCACGACTTCTTCATTTTTCTCCAATCTTTATTTTGGGCTTTGATATACAACGATCCGCCTCCTTTTTGGACTTGGCTTTATTTATCCTCATACCTTGTTAGGGCCTTTTTGGATAGACTTCTCCATGACTTTTGGGGAGTTTTTGCTTTTCGTCGTGTGTCTCGATCCTTCATATTGATTTTCGATAAATGATTCTTCACATCACTTGGGATCTTTAGCAACAAAATGTAGCCCTCATGCCTTGTTAGGACCTTTTTGGACTCGCCAATATTCGCATCCCGCTTCAATAAGTTATGCCTTGGCTATGAACTCTAATCCATACCGAGCAACTTTTAAACGATCTTGGGCTAGAAGCTAAGTAACTTTTCAAATCGTACAACCTTATTTATTGCAGATAAATTTATTAGCAAGCGATGGGAGAATAGGCTTATAATTACCTCACATAAATTCACGAAAGAATACCAAACTTATAATTGACTCTATCATCTCTCGTTCTCCACAGTTTAAAATCTCAAGGAATGAGACTCGTGGATGCTTAGCCTATTAAATCAAAGTTTTGGGTTTTCGAGTCGTCTATTGGATCTTGCAAACTCTTAGACTCTTTCAAGTTTAGAAATCGCATTTTTAAGTTCCCATGATAAACGACTCTCTAGGATCAATTATAGGAACTTGCGAAAAGTTCTTGTTCTTAACCCGTGAGAGTAAAGACTTTTGCGTTTTATAGCTCCCTATATAAAAGCCTAGCAAAACTTGACTTAAACACGTTAAGGATACTAGCTAGAGTAACTTAGATAAGTAAACTCGGGTTGAGTCAAAAGATTCACAACGTTTGAAAATTAAAACCACTTTATTAAAGATTTATTCTAGCAAGGAAAGAAAATAACTATACAAAAGGAAAAACTAATAGGCCAAAATAGATCAAAATTTTTGAAAAATGTCGAAAAATGATTTTCCGGTTAAAATGAGGACAAATACAAGGAAAAGACCACTTAACTTCGATAGAAGTCCCCCTTACACTTAATATAAACATTGTCCTCAATGTTTAAGCATGTGGGATTAAACTCCTCTACACTTAGGACATAGTGCACTTTGTTTAAATCTCGCTAAGGAAGAGACAACTAAAGAGATTCCTATTTTAATATTGAGAAATATAAAATAGTGAATCGAAAAGAGTTTAGGATAGAACCGGGAAAATGGGAAACACGGAATCACGGGTCGTCAAGAATCATCAAGAGTGGATCATTGAGCGCTCGAATCTCTGATTAGTAGAAGAGAGAGCAAACACCAACGGGTCTCCCCTACACTTAGGATAAAGAAAGCTAAAAGATAGATACATGGGTTGCCTCCCAAGAAGCGCTTGATTTTTGTTAACCGAGTCATGAGCCTGACTCGACCTTGATTATCATAGGAAGAAGCATGAAATATATCCACCAGGATCAAAGACATAGTTTTCGTCCATCAAATAGCACAAGCTTAAGGCGAACAAGGCAAGCCAAAGAAGAGTAGGCAAGGTTCCTTTAAGAAAAGACGAAGCACGGTGGAAGCAAGGGTGAAGTGGTGCAAGCAGATTTCCATAAGTTCCAAAGATATTTCCTTTTATTTCATCAGGTGGATACTGAGATGGCTGCAGAATATCGATACCGGGGTCGAACACCTTTTCCTTTAAGGGAAAATAGCACTCAGGCTCAGCAGAATGTGAAGAAGATCCGCGAAGAAGATGCACAACCTCGTCCTTAGAAGGTGGACAAAGAGGTGTTAAATCATATGTGCTGCGGATATTGGTGTCGACCGGTTTCTTCTCCTTTGAAAGAATGTTCTTTAAATCCAAAGTAGGATCAAGACGATAATCTTCAAAGTCCAAAGGAAGTGCATCACTCTCATGAGGGAAGTATGTATTGAGAAATGTAGAGAAGTCTTCCTCAAATGAGTAATCGTCCAAAGTAGGATCGAGTGATGGCGGAGGATCTTCATCATTTGAAGAATCACTCAAAAGAGTATCAGCCTCATCAAAATCATCATAAATGGGCAGGTCGGGATACTCGGAAGCAAAGGCATCATAATCATCTGAATCTGAGCTAGAATCATCATCATAAGCATCAAAGATCGGTGGAGAATCATAAATGGGAGAAGGTTCCACATTGGAAAGAGAATCATCCACATCATCTTGACAAAGTGGATTATCAATACAAGACTCGAATAGAGGATTGTTGTAGATGACAAAATCATCGAGCACATTAATCATATTCGCAGATTCTCGTCCATAGGATTTGCTTGTAAGCTTCCCCATTTTAAAAACTTGGGCATCATCCCCGACTCTTAAGATTAACTCACCTTCGGCAAAATCAACTAGAGCTCTTCCGGTTCTCAAGAATGGCCGACCAAGTATTAAAGGAATATGAGGGTCCATTTCATAATCAACAACGACAAAGTCGACCGGGAAAGTAAATGTGCCAACTTTAATGAACACGTCTTCGGCAATACCAACGGGGTAAGCGAGAGTGCGATTTGCAAGTTCAAGAGTCATCTTTGTAGGAGTAAGGTCGGGTAATGATAGTGTTTCCAAACACTCAAAGGCATAAGATTAATACTGGCCCCGAGATCAGCTAGGGCAGTAAATTCTTCGGTTTTGTAAATGAGGCAAGGCAACACAAAACGACCGGGATCTCCAAGTTTTTCCGGAAGTTCTTTAAGAATAACTGCAGAACAGTTTTCATTTAAGCGTGTGTTGGCGAGCTCAATCAACTTCTCCTTCTTGTTAAGCAATTCCTTGAATGCTTTGACAAATTTCGGCATGTGGACAAGTGCTTCGACAAGGCTAATGTTGATGTTCATTTGAGAGAGCATCTTCCAATAGCTCGACACTTGAGATTCATCCTTGTTTAGCATTGTGGTCTTGCCTATCCGTGAAGGATAAGGGATATTGGGTTTGGGTGGTGAAGGTGAAGGTGTAGTAGGTAAAGGTTGAGATGTTGAAGGGTTCTTTTTGAAAACATCGTCATGACGAGGCGGAGACGGTAATGGTGCACTAATACTAGTGTAGGAGGAGTAGGGATAAATGGTGGTGGAGGAGGTGTAGATGATGGGGGTGGGATAGGTGGTCCTACGATGGTAACTCCACTACGGGTAGTAATAGCACTCACATTCGCTCGCGGATTGGTGACGGTGTTTGAAGGTAGAGAACTCGAAGTAGAAGGTTGAGCGGTGGCCAAGAAACTAGCCAGCATATTCTTAATATCACTCGTTGGAGTGCTGAAGGAGGATTGAATGTTATCTCGAAGCTCGGATCTAATGTCATTTCCTTGATTGGTGATATCTCCTTTCAGATTGATGATTTGGCTCTGCAGATTCTTGATTTGCTCACCTTGGGTTCTCATGATGGCTTCAACATCTTGATTGATGGGTGGGGCTTGTTGAGCGAGTGGGTGATAAGGATTAGAAGCTCTTGGTGGGATTTGGTTGCTTCTATTGTAGTTGTTGATGGCTTCAACATCTTGATTGATGGGTGGGGCTTGTTGAGCGGGTGGGTGATAAGGATTAGAGCTCTTGGTGGGATTTGGTTGCTTCTATTCGCAGATTACCTATAGGTAGTTGTTTGATCGGTAACTCAGCAAATTTCGATCCCCTTGAGGTCGAACTTGGTAATTTTCCGGTGAATAATTACCATAAGCTGCATACACATTTTCCGGATTTCCTTGTGTAGGACAATCAGTGTATGAGTGTGGACCGCCGCATGTTTCACAAGGATTAGCAACCGCTTTAACTTGTTGTTGTTGTTGGTTTGAAGCGAGAAGCAAGATACTTTTGTTCATTTCAGTCATCATGCGGGTGAATTCGGTCATGTCGGGGTTTGCTGAAGTGGAGGAAACATTGACTCTCGGGTTGTTCCTTGAAGAAGCGGAGGAATCCCAGTTTTTGTGGTGAGTAGTCATGTTCTCAATTAGCTCTCTACACTCCTCGGGTCTCCTTTTCATAAGCCACCGACGGCTGCATTAATCGTATCACGATCACGAAAAGTCAAACCGTAGTAGAAAGTATCAATTAAGGTCACAGGGAGCATGTTGTGGTTTGGGCAACGATCAATCAAGACATTATATCTTTCCCAAGCATCAAAAAGAGATTCATCGGGATCTTGCATGAAACCGCTGATTTGATTACGAAGGCTCGTGACCATGGATAGTGGAAAGTAGCGCGACAAAAAGCGTTGAGTCATGTCATCCCAAGTATGAATTGAATTCTTCGGGAGACGATCAAACCATTTCTCGGCGTGATGTGATAAAGTATGTAGGAAGAGTTGTAGGCGAAGAACATCCATTGTGGCACCGGGAAACTTCATGCTGTGGGTGATTGTAATGAACTTGTCGAGGTGTTTATTGGCATCATCATCAGGCATTCCTCTAAAAGGATTTGTTTGCACTTGCTGAATCATGTGGTGCTTCAACGAAAACTCCAGAGCCGTGATTTGCATCAGCGCAATCGGTCCTCCTCGTCCAAACATGGTTGGTTGACAAAGCTCCTCCATTGTCCGAAGATCGGGCTGTGGAAGAACATTGTTGTTGTTATTATTGAGGTGCGGTGGATTATTGTTGTTGACACCTGCCATACTTAAATCTTCTTGAGTCTCGGGCTTTTGATAATTAGAAGATCTAGTACGCATACACCTACAAAGGCAAAAGAAAACAATACCAAACACAAAGACAATATATATACACAATAAAGATAAAATCTTTTTGGATTTTTGAAATTTTTAATTTTTATGGATTTTTAACAATTTTTTAGTTTTTATGGTTTTTTGAAAATTTTTGTGCAAGAAAATAACGCTCACAAGTGAACGGATCCCAAAAAGCAACGCGTCTCTCACAGAAAACCGTTAATCTTTACGAAAAGAGCCGGTAGCGGCGCCATTTGATAACTAGGCTTTTGCCTAATTAAAAAGATTCTTTGTCGTGTGTCTAATCGAATTGATCTGATTTAACTATGCGACTCAGTCGTTCTTTGGTGGAAATAAATAGTTGTGGCTGTTTTTAAAATTAAAGTGCAAAGACGTAAAAGTAAATGACTTTAAAGTAAATCTAAATCTAACTTAAAGTAAGGGGCAAGTAATTAAAAGCGTGACGAAAATTAAAAGGCACTAAAAGTAAATAACGCAAACTTAAAACTAACTAAAGCAAATTTAAAACGCAACTAAAACTTAAAACTAAGGCAAGGCTAAAATAAATCTAAGACAATAAACTTAAAGTGCAACTAAATAAAAAGGCGGGAAAAATAAAGCTTAAAAATTAAAACAGAAAATTAAAGACAAAAATTAAAAAGAAGCTCAAATCAGCTCATCCGGAATAATACCCTCATTCGGAATAAACACTCATCCGGAATGTCACCTTCGTTCGGAATGTTTTTCTTTACTCGGAATATCAACCAAATCCCTTGATCCGGAATAAATTGCTTAATGGAATATGTCACCTATCCGGAATAATCTTCTCTATTCGGAATAAAGCCTTGATGCGGAATATTGCTCCTGATCCGGAATATCTCTTGATCCGGAATATTATTTCGAATAAAACCCTTGATCCGGAATGTCTCAATATTCCGAATGAAACTCCTTGATCTGGAATAATAAATTATTCCGGATGAACTTGTTTGATCCGGAATATTATTTGATTCGGAATGTGAGGTTGATCCGAAATATTCTCTTGATCCGGAATATTCTGTTGATCCGGAATAATATATATTCCGAATGAAGGTATTGATCCGGAATAATAAATATTCCGAATGAATCTCCTTGATCCGGAATGTCCAATATTCCGGATGAACAACTTTGGTTCGGAACAATTGATATTCCGAATGAACAACTTTTTCCACTGATCCTTGATCCGGAATGCACTGTTGATTCGGAATATGTACCTGGGAACAGAAACTTGCAGCGAAGAACAAGGAAGAACCAGAACACACGAATCTAAACAATTCCAAACAAAATCAACCACAAGATTAAATCTAACTAATCAATAAACATCTATTAATCATAAACAAACAATCCAAAACAATCAAACTAACAAAACTAACCACAATAATCAAAACCCACTTAAATAAATCAATAAAAATCAAGAACATGAACATGAACAAATCAACATAAAGATTAAGATCAAATAAAGAAAGGTAGATAAGAGATTAACAAGAAAAAGTAATGATTGACAAGAAAAGTAAATGGAAACTTACTTGAAATTAAATGTAATTAAGGTCCAAGAGAAGGTATTTAAATTTGACAAGTAATTAAATGGACATGAATTTAAAGGTGCAAGGTAATTAAAAGTGGAAGAAATAGTGTGTCAAACTATCCAACAAAATGAAATTATTATTCCTAATGACTATTTATAGGGGAGGATTAAGGAGTGCTTAGGAAGCTTCCTCCCCTCCTTCATTTCTTCTTAATTGCACCATTAGGTCCTTAAGCCTTTAATCTTCTTTAATCTTGGACTATAATGACTTTTGGCTCAGGATTTCTTCAAACTCGTCTTGTAATTCTTCAATAAATTAGACTTGAGTTTTTCGGCTTTTGATAAACTTCCGTCTTTTGACTTTTTCTTCGATAAATCTTCAGAATTGGTCTTGGACTTCCGTTCTTTTTGCACTCTTGACTTCTCGACTTCGTCTTTCGTCTTTTTCTTTGATAAAAGCCCGTGAATGCCCGTGTTTTCTCCACTTTTCACCTTTTCGTCCTAAATCACAACAAAAACACAAACCACGCATAATTCCGACATAAATGACAAAAAATACACGTTTTGGCTCGGTTATTATTGTAATTAAGTGGTAAAAAGGATGGGTGTTTACACACCTATCAATCCTCCTAGTTCTTAGTTTTTATTCTGAAACTTGATTACTAGAGTAGATATCAAGTTTAGGGGAGGATTGTTGGGAATAAAATGTAGCCAATACACTTGGACGTTGACAAGAAGAAAACAAGCGTTGATAAGAAGAAAACAAGCGTTGACACATCAAGCGTTGACAGGAAGAAGTCAAGCGTTGATAGGATGAAGTCAAGCACTGATAGAAAGATTTAGTCTACGCGTATTATGTTTCTAGTTTGTTTCTAGTAAAGATATGATCAACAATGAATTTTCTATATTTATCTTTACCTAGAATAGCTGATACGTAGACTATTGTACAAGGCTTCTTATGTCTATAAAAGAAGACCTTTAGGTTTTGTTTCAATATAAGTTTTTCATACGTTTAACACTTTCGTTGTAAGCAAGTTTGTTCTAATCAATCAAGTGAAAGTTTGTTTTACATTCTTTGTGTGTTCTTGTTTGAGTATTAATTCCGCATAATACTTAAATTGTTTTATACGCAACAAAGTTTCTCTACGTGTTTAACTTGATTTAATCTCGTTTACACAAGCTAAATCGATCTAAGTTTGGGATCAACACTGTGAACACTAAGGTATCACTCTGAGTGTTCTGGGAAGATCACTAAGATATTGCGTAGAGGTCTGGAACGTGTTTAAGTTCAGTGAAGAATTAAACCACTGTTGCTTTTTAGTTATCACAAGCTTGATTCATAAAGAATCGTACAAGTCACCTACCATGAGCTTTTTGATATTCGCTCAAGAATGATTTCCATCTTCCATTGTAAATAGTTTCGTATTACTCGGATGTTCAGGCAAGATCATGAAGATTTTGCGTAGGACTCTTAAGATCTTTCTTACTTTTCACAGTGCGTGAAGAAGCAAGGAAATATGGAAGTGTGTCCTAATGAGATATTTGATGATCTCAAATGGCTCTATACTCGATCGTGCATTTTGGATTTTAGTGATCGAAGGCTGGAGAGGAGTGCCACCATTTCAATACCTATTTATTCAGAGTGAATAAATCGCTAGATAATGTGTTGTCTCCATGTGATTATAACAAATACCTTTTAAGAGATATCTGAGTTAGCTGGGATGGGTTGTGCAATGCATCACTGGGACCATGATGTCTATCTTCAATATCGAGCATCATTAAAATGATCTCAATAGCATATGTGTTGACCCGGTTTCTGCCTAAGGTTGTAAGGAGGGCTTCTTTCTTTACACCCTTTATCTTTACAATTCTTTTTCATTCTTCAACCCCTTCAATGCTTAACAATACGTCATAACTAGCACCTTGTTGTGATTGTTCTAGTGCTAACTTAAGTACTAGGTTGACATTCAGCTACGTTCACAATCTTTCTCCATCTTTCCTAAGGACTACTATTTCTAGTTATGGAATGTCCTTGGGAAGATTCCTCCGGTTCTAGAAGAATCATTGGACTTAACCTATCCTACCATCCTTATGACACTACAATCTTCATCGTCGTGAAATAAATAGGTTTAGGGTAAGTATATGTCACCATGAAATCCATTTTGGAATAACAAATCCATTTTGCTCCCCCTTAACATATGCCACGATATTCAAAAACATTTCGCACATGTCGGGATGAGCCATCACGTTAAGTCAAACCATTTGTGATAATTTCTCATATTAAATCACATTGTCTCCCCTATATTAAAAATGTTAACCCAATCGACGTTTTTAATATCAATTGATTTGATGAAGTTTTAACAAAGGTTTTGGGAAGAAACATGCAAGTCCTTTTATCTTCATGAGACCAATTTGTGAGATATGATACCGATTTGTAACATGATCACATATTTACCATATTAGAAGAAATTGACAAGGTTGGACCTGATAGATGAGAACATCATATGATAAGATCAAATGTTTCTTGTCGGAAAATGTTGGTCGCCTCGTCACGTCTGAAGTCATCTCTTGACACCACATGTACGATTGGATTGTAGTCTTGACACCAACTTGTGAGCTTGGCACGTTCGGTATCGAAGATTCTGAATGCATGACAATTGCTCCACCTCAATTGTTGACCCGTGTTCTATTGAAAGAGCTGTAGTCGCCGTTTGAGTAGTCGCATCGTCGAGTATGTAAATACCAATTGTAGAGTGCTATGGTTGTAGAGATGGTAACTTCATAAAAACAAGATTTATCTTGTTTTGACAAATAAATGCACTGATGCGTACATATATCCGTGTTAGAGTGTGTTATAACGTAAACACAATCTCTTATATGGTTATAAAGTAAACCATGCCCGAGAAAATTAATTCCCGTTGTTGAGTCAAAGCTTTCATAAGAAATACTTGACTTTAATATGAAAACCGGGTTGTAGTCAGAAATAACTACAAGTCATATAGGCATGCTTTATGAAATATTTACAACTTTTGTACGAACTCTATTTATGACGCCGTGTCAATAATAATCAACATTTCTAAGGCCATATTATCGTACTAAAAGACATGCCTTTGAAAAATAAAGTAAAAGTATTTTTGGATTTTTCTTTCAATTTTTATATGGTTTTATAATTTTTTATTTTGCTTTTGTGAATAAAAATATAAACAATATATACGAATGATCACCAAGGATACGGAGAATAGTTTACCACCACTATTCTTTCGCTTCATCTGGCAGTTCCTTTAGAGTCTCAGGCGAGAATGTTCTCAATCCTAGCTTGTCGGCCAAAAATTCCATTCGAGTGCGATCTAAAGCCTTCGTGAAAATATCCGCCAATTGATACTCAGATCGGACAAAGTAAAGCTCTATTACTCCATTTTCCACTTGCTCCTTGATAAAGTGGTAGCGAACGTCAATATGCTTCGACCGGGAGAATTGAACATTGTTGCAGCATAAGGCAATTGCACTCTTGTTGTCACAGTACATCGGAATTTTGTTGAAACCTAGACCATAGTCGGTTAATTGCGATCTCATCCAAATAATTTGAGCACAGCAACCGGACATAGCTATGTATTCTGCTTCCGTACAAACTGCAGCATTTTTCTGCCTTTTCGATGCCCAACTAATTAGTCGATCTCCTAGTAATTGCAAAGTTCCACTCGTGCTACGCCTTGTATCTTGACTACCCACGTGATCCGCATAGGTCGAGTTTGATACTGAGCACACATACAAATGGCAAACTGAAGATCAGGTCGACTAGCTGTGATATACAGAAGAGTACCGATCATTCCACGATAAAGTGTCGGATCAACGGAAACTCCATGTGGATCTGCATAAAGCTTGGTTTGTTCCACCATTGGAGTATCCACGGGGTCGCAAGATTTCATCTTATATTTCTTAAGAGATTCAAGGGCATACTTGGATTGATTGATAAAGATGCCTCTAGGACTCTGAGATATCTGAAGACCTAAGAAGAATGATACCTTTCCCATCATTGACATCTTAAACTTGGAAGACATGAGTGTCCCAAACTTATCCGATAAGGTTTGGGTCAAGACATCAAATATAATATCATCAACATATATTTGTACGATAATCATATCTTTACCTCGTTTCTGAATAAACAGTGTGGGATCCACCTTGCCTTTAGTGAAGCCTTACGTAATGAGGAATTGTGACAATAGATCATACCATGCGCGTGGAGCTTGCTTCAACCCATAGAGAGCCTTCTTAAGCTTGTACACATGATTAGGGTATTTAGAATTCACAAAACCATCCGGTTGTTGAACATAGACCTCTTCCTTGATTTCACCATTGAGAAATGCCGTCTTCACATCCATCTGATAGACGATCATATTCATGTGGGCTGCATAAGCAAGGAATAGTCTTATAGCTTCCAAACGGGCAACAGGTGCAAAGGATTCCATAATGTCGATGCCCATAAATTGCATGTATCCACGAGCTACGAGTCGAGCTTTGTTCTTCAATATTCTGCCTAACTCGTCGAGTTTCACCTTGTAAACCCATTCCAAAGTGAGTAACTGCACTTGATCCGGGCATGTGACCAGTTCACGTACTTCAAGACGTATAAATTCATTAAGTTCTTCTTGCATAGCTTCTATCCAACAGGATTGAGTAAAAGCTTCTTGCCATGTCTTAGGTTCAACTTTAGTGAGAAAAGCATCAAAATGACAAAACATTGCATTTTCTTGTAACTGACTTTGTGTGGATACCAGACGATTAGGGTCACCAATAATAGAATCTATAGGATGATCCTTTGTCCACTTGCTTCCATGTTCACGAATCCTTGGATTGGAGTAGACCATAGTAGGAGCTTCCTCTGAGGTGAATGACCCGACTTGATTAGATCAGGAATTGGTACACCAAAGAATGGAAGTTTACGCATTTGAGCGAATTCCAAATCGTGATCATCATCATCCTCTTCATCATCAATAGGCATGACATAAGTAATTGATTCGTTAGTTGGTTGAGAATTACTCGTTGAAGCTATATCTTGACCAATTGTAGGTGTAGACGTATTTTATTGTGCTTCGGTTGCTGGAGCGACAACTTCGGTTACCGGAGCTATTACTCAGGTTCTGGAGCAATAATACTTGGAGGAGTAAAGAATTCATCAAAGAACGGTTGAAACAACGTATCCCATTCATTCCTAGAAGGTGGTGTAAATGATGATGAAGTAGGGTTGTTTGGGACAAGACCAGAGCTAATGTTACTAGGTCCCATTTCATGAAGTGCGGGTTCAGAGCTGCTTTGCTCAGAAGCCATCGCTATCACCTCATCAAAATCAACATTCATAGTTTCGAGGATCTTACGAGAATTATGGTTGTAGATTTAGTATGCCTTCTCTGTGGGTGCATAACCAATGAAAATACCAATATCAGCCTTTGGTTGAAGTTTTCCCAAATTGTCACCATCATTATTTGGATAGCAAAGAGAACCAAATACATGAAGATATGATAAATCTGGTACTTTTCCATGTAGGAGCTCATAAGGTGTTTTACCATGGCGTTTATGAATTAGTGACCGGTTTTGGGTGAAAACTGCTGTAGATACTACTTTTACCCATAAAAATAATGGAGCCTTTGCGTAAATTAACATCGTTCGGGCAGCTTCCATAAGTGTGCGATTTCGCCTTTCAACGACACTGTTTTGTTGTGGAGTGCGAGCAACGGATGTTTCATGAGATATGTCAACTTCTTCATAATAATCACGCAATATTTGATTCACAAATTCGGTTCCACTATATGTACGAATGCGTCGGACAGTAGTGTTGAGACGCACTTGAATCATCTTGAGAAATTCGATGATGAATTTAGGTGCCTCATTTTTTGTTGTAAGAAATTTTGCCCATGTAAACCTAGAGTAATCATCGACAATGACGAGGATGTACTTTTTACCACTAAGACTTTCAACACACATTGGCCCACAAAGATCCATATGCAACAAATAAAGTTTCTCTTAGTTGGTGTCTTCAGTCTTGGGTTTATATGATTTCTTAGTGCTTTTCCCCATTATACACGCGGAACAAAAATGATCCTTGTGAAATGTAAGCTTAGGAAGACCACGAACAAGTTCGTTTTCCGCCAAATGATTAATAGTGTCAAAGTTAAGATGAGATAACCGTCGATGCCATAACCATGACTTAGTCTTTGATGCTTTGGAGAGAAGACATATGGGAGAAGCGGCCATCATGTCTTGTAGAGACAAAGTATACAAATTATTCCCTCGAGTACCTTTCAATAAATCAACCCCTTCCAAATTATGAATGATTTAGGTATGCTCTCGAAAAGCAACTTCTAGGTTTGCATCACAAAATTGTCCCACAGAAAATAAGTTGTGACCGAGACCTTCCACATAAACACTCTTGAAATTATAACATTCCTAATATGATATTCACCGTAACCCATTATCTTTGCAATATGATCATTACCAAATCGAACCGTAACAAGAAACTTGCTGACGAAATTTCTGAGCTAAGAGCGATCTCTGGTCATATGCTTGGAGCAACCAGAGTCCAAATACCAGAGAACAATTTGGACCACTTGTTTTTAGTAACAACAGTAGACAATGCATTGGAAACTATTGGTTCCAAAGTGTTAGCAGTTACAAATATAAGTTTATCAAAATTGTTAAAATTTGTGTGACCCTTAGATTTCCTACGTTTTCTAATGTGAATTTTAGCACTAACAGGTTTTACTGTTCCAACTTTCTTAGATTTTGGAGTATTAGCGGGCACTACAGTGGGAGTAGACCTATTTAAAGGGCACTTCTTTCCTACGGTAGTGTTGGTGTTCCTAGTTAAATGACACGCTTGTGTTTTGGTAGCCTTGATACTCCTAGTTAAAGGGCACGCTTTCTTCGTTGTAGTGGGAGTGATCCTAGTTATAGGGCACACATTTCCTACTATAGTGAAAGTTCTACCAGTGGGACGCCACATCCAACCAACTTGGGTTAACACTTTCCCAGTCGGTTTCCATTCTAAACCATTTTTACGGGCATTCACCTCATTCACATGGTCAATAAGGCAAGAATCATGACGACTAGAAAACATACATTCATTACAATTCCAACATTTAAATCAGAATTCACAGTAGGCTTAGAACGCTACACAACCGCAGAGCCTTTAGGTTTAGCTACATGATTCTTTTTATTCAAAACAAAAATAACATTACTAGGATGGGCTTCTACTTTATTCTCCACTTGACTACTAGATGAGGGCAAGATCCTACCATTCTTCTTGTTTCTTTTAAGCTTAGATCTTTGAGCCTTAGTAGTGGTGCTTACTCCTGTAGAAGGCAACACGGGAATATTAGAAGCTAGTTTTGATTTTGCCTTATCTTTGGTGACCAATGTTTGAGATGGTTTAGTCCTAGGGCCCTTGTTAAATGGTGTGACGGTGATGAGGTTCTTTTTTATTGCACTAGAGGACGATGTTGAGACAGTGGCTGCGTTATCCACAATATTTTTACCTTTTAGGGTACGAAGTGTTTCCTGTAACTCAGCCAAAGCCAGTTTATTTATCACAAATTTGTTCCCTCAAATCAAATATTTCCACCGACTTTCGATTCAATTTTCAATCAATGATTGATTATGTGCAGTGGTATTAGCACATGCGGGCTTTACTGAATCGAAGAGTTGTGTATTTTTCTGTTTTAAGTTATCAACTTTGGACAAAATCTTGGAAACTCGATTATCTAGATCAAGTTTAAAATTCTCAGCGGCCTCAAGTACGTTCACACAGTTAATCTCCTTAGATTTCTCTATGTCTATCAATAATGATTTAGCAACCTTGTCACTTAACTGACACTGTTTTGATTGTAAATTCAATCGAAAATTCTTTTGAAAATTTGCATCATCGATATTAACACCTTCGAATGACGTTTCAAAGGTTTCTTGAATAAATTGTTGCTTGCATTCAAGCGAAATAGAATGTGTTTGAATCTCATCAAAACTTTTTGAAAGCGAAGAATACGAATCTTGAAGCTTTAAAAATTCAGCGTCAGATTTGTGACAAGTACTATATACCACATTATCCACAGATTCAACATTATGCATAATAGAATCATTATCAACACTTTTATTCACACAGACGGAAACAATATCATAAGACATCACTTGCTTCAGAAGCTGATCATTTTAGCGTAAAACTCGTTCTATTTCAAGTAAACTGTTTTCATAAGCATCATCCATTTCATTGAAAACACGTCTGACTTCTTCTAATTCCAAAAGAAAATCTTGATCAATATTACTAAGACAAGCTTTAACATTCTTTACAAACGGAACAATTTCATCTCGAAACACAGTTCTAGTGTGCTCAAAATTCCATTCACCTTCCGTTATGGCCGAAGCCGTCGTACGTTCCAAAATGACCTTGTCAAAATCGGCAAAGTATTGGTGCACCGCATTTAAGCTATCTGACACCTTACTTACCGGTGGAATTAAGTTAGTTAAATCCTTTTTAACAAGTGTAGGAGACGTACTAGGAAGGTTTTCCGTTGACAAACTTTGGGGCACAAAAGCTGATAATTGAGCTAATACCTTTTGTAAGCGAATGCGGGTCTTTTTAGAAAATTGATCTTTATTATGCTTATCATAATCAAGCTTATGGAATTTTGAAAGCATTTTAGATTGAGTTTCTTCCGCAAGTAACTGTGTCTCCTCAGTACTATGAACATAAGGTGCTTCTTTCTATTTGGCAATCAGGGTCACATCATAAAGACAAGGAATATATTCCTGAGCTTGTTTTGCATAACCGGGATTAGGTGGTAAATCTTGAAGACGCTTAAGTTCGAGTTCTTTAAACGATTTAGTTAAAAGATGAACCTTTTTTGTGGAAGCGTATCGTTTTAAAAGCTGTTGTTCTTTGAATTTAAGAAGTTTGGTAGCATTAATTTCCGATTCAAACTTTTTAGACTCGAGAGTTTCGAAATCCATTTTAAGTTTCTGAAAATCATTGACAACCGACTCTTTTGCTTTTAATTCACTTGAAACATTAGCTTTTAATGATTCTATTTCTTTTAAGTGTTCGATCTTTTCAAAACAAAATTGGTCATATTCAGAACACGTCATTTTCTCTGCTTGAGGGACCATTTCAAATGTTTTGACCTTTTTCCTTATACAGCGCAAGGTCAACGGTTAAGTTGGTATTCATATCTATGGTTTGTTGAACAGCCACATTCATGTTATCAATAATATGTTTAGGTACCATTACCAGATCACGTTGATCATAAGATTCCATACCCGTCGTAGCATTTGGTTGAGGTTCACTCAAATGTGTTGGATTGGATACCACACCATTTGAGTTACTAGTTCCTGAATGCTATTCAAGGTTGTCATTGTCATGCTCAACATGATGTGGATTATCATGAATATTATTAGATGTGGTTGGTACCTCACTGACGACATCAAAACCATAGTGAGAGAGATTAGCAACGAGTGCAGCTTGGGCTGAGTGAATGTCATCACAATCCGAATCATATGCATCAAGATCATCTGCTTGATAAGCTGCAATAGAAGTGGACACGACTGCAATGCCTTGATTGTCTGTTGCCCCTGGGTCTGCAAGAAATGCTAACTCTTCTGAATCCAAAATCTTTCCTTTAGACTGAGCATCGACCATATACATCTTCTCACGAAATCACGTTGCATCCCTTCTCCTTTTTGGCTGAGTGCATTCCCTAGCCATATGACCTTGTCCTCTATAATTGTAGCAAGTCACAACCTTTTGTGGACCAATAGTGCTTCCATTTCCATTATCTTGAGAATTCACAACTTGAGCATTCACGGTCCTTGTAGGAGTTCCATATGAATTTTGCCTTCCCTGAATAGGTTGCACCGTCACTTGACCATCTTGAATAGTGGCTTGTTGTCGAGGATTTGAAGAAGTGCAAAGCTGATTGTTCGTTGGTGGAAACCTCTAGTAGCAACAAGTTTTGACAAGTAGGCAGTGAGATGGTTTAAGACATCAGTAGGCGTATCATTTGGAGTAAAGACCGGTGGTTAAATTGGTGGAAGTTCATTGGAGTAGAATGCTTGTGCTTGTGGTGCTTCAATTGGAAAATATCCTTGCTAAGGAGTATAGCCCATAGGAGAAGTGTTAGCTTGTGAGGGTGATGCCTGATGTGTTGGTAACTGTGGATAAGGTTGTGGAAGAACACTTTGTTGATATGCTTGTTGTGGCATCAGCAGTGGTTGATAAGATGGTTGCTGTGGTTGCTGATATGTGTGTTGTGGTGGTTGCTGCAAGTATGATTGTTGTTGATAAGTGTAAGCCATGTTTTGTTGGGGAGGTCATTTGTTGAGAAGCATACATGGCAAGTGGATCACGAACTTATGGTGTAGACAACCGAGCCTCGATTACATGGCATTCGTGTTGTTGAAGAAAAGCTTGAAGTTGATCCACATCGGTGTTATGCAAGTCCTAAGCCAATTTAACAGCCGTCACATACTTACGCCATTCTGAATGAAGGGTGTTCAAATACTTGGTGTTTAATTGAAACGTAGGAATTGTCATGCCATAGATATTGATCTCATTCAACAATAGGATAAATCTCAAATGGTAGTCATTGAGAGTCTCCCCGGGGACATAGGCAAACTTATCAAAAGTATCATAAAGCTTACACTCTCGTTCTTGTTTAGTTAACGAGGTGCCTTGCATTAGAACATGAATTCTATCCCATAACTCTTTGGAAACTTTATGTTTGCTGACGAGTTTGTAGACATCTGGAGGAAGGGCTTGGAGAATGATGTTTGTAGCATACTTATCACATTTGTCTTGAATTTTCATATCTCCGGTCAATTCACCCGTTGTGCGAGGACGAGTAACTGTACCTTCGGTTACTGTACCATAATCTAATGGTCCATTGAGCACCGATGCCCAAATGAGATGTCCATTCTCTTTGTTCAACAAGTAAAGTTCCATTCGAGAAGTCCAATCCTCGTACATAGACTTCTCCAACATTGGTGGACGATTATCCGTACCCGATAGGATGGACTTATCCGTAAGAGATGTGTACTCCTTTTGTTAAGTTAAGATTTACAAATGTGATCGAACAATGAGAGAAAGTAAATGTATTTGTTGTTGTGTGTTAAATCCGAGAAATAATGTTGAAATCCCCTAAGTTATGTTCTCGATGACCAAAAAATTCCAACACGAACAAAAAACACATGGAATAACTGATCGGAATACCCTGTCGGAATAATATATCCGAATACCCCTGTCGGAATAATCAATCAGAATATGTTAGAAATACGTTTTTACGTATATTAGAAGTATCGGTCACTCCACAATATTATTAATGTTGTAATAGCTCGTAGTTAGTGTTACTTATTAAGTTAAGTAAGAAACCGACCCATGGGCTTGTCATGGGTCGGCCCAAGCCCAAATAAGGCCTTGGATATAAATACCCCTTTCCACCATGGAAAGGGGTTGGTTGTTGTTCATTCCATAGTTTCATTTTAATAAAATTACACATAGTTTCTCTCTCACTTTCTCTCACTAGTTTTTCTCTAGGAATCTTCAACCCACTTCATAGATTCATAGGTTATCAATATTCTACATTTGGTATCAAGAGCTATGGGGTGATTTAAGGTAATGATTTGTGTTGTTTTTAGTTTTTGATTGTATTAGTGTTCTTTAAGAAGATCCATCTTGATTCTTGGAGTTTTTGGTGTTTTTGTGATTGAGATTAGTAGATAATGATTAGTTTTACTTATTATTGTAGAAATCACAAAACTCTTTGGGTTATTTGGTAAAAATCTGGGTTTAATCTTCATATTCATAGTCGACTGTTCATTCGAACAACCTTCTGTTTCCCAGTAAAGTTCCGAACCAAAAAGTTCCGGATCAACAAAAGTTCCGGATCAACAAGTTCCGGATCAAAAAGTTCCGGATCAACAAGTTTCAGATCAAGAAGTTCCGGATCAAGAAGTTCCGAACCAAAAGTTCCGGATCAAGGAAACTTCCGGATCAAGGAAAGTTCCGGATCAAGGAAAGTTCCGGATCAAGAAGTTCCGGATCAAGGAAAGTTCCGGATCAAGGAAAGTTCCGGATCAAGAAGTTCCGAACCAAAAGTTCCGGATCAAGACAAAAGTTCCGAATCAAAAACTTCCGAACCAAAAGTTCCGAATCAAGGAGTTCCGAGCCAAAATCTTCCGAATCAACACTTCCGAATCAAGGGATATTTTACTTGTTTTTTCGACATTTTTTTAGAGGATTTAATCTTGGTTTCTTACAACAAAAACTCAACACAATTCACAAGCTTTACTTCACTGCTCGATCAACCGATAATCTTTGTCTCTTTGAAGTGAACAAAATGAATCCGAATTCATTAATGCCTCAGATGACATCACTTACCAACATTTCCGTCATTACGGGAACGGATAATCGCCCTCCAATGCTCATTAAAGAAGTCTCTGAAGCATGGCAAGGCCGTATGATGTGGTAAAACCGGTATATGGGAGGCTTATGGTCAAGTCAATTCTGAATGGTCCACTTAATTATGGTACCATCGTGGTTAACAATGTGACTCGACCAAGGGAGTTTGAAGAACTTACACCAGCTCAACAACTTGTTGCCGATGCAGACGAAAAGGCTCTTCAAACCATTCTCCAAGCTCTTCCACATGACATCTATCGAATGGTAAGTCAGTATACGGTGGCAAAGGATTTATGGGAACGTCTAAAGGTGTTGCTACAAGGTACGTCTCTTATCAAACAGGAAAGGGAATGTCAGTTGTATGATCTGTTTGATAGATTCACGTACAGCCCAGGGAAAACGCTTCACGACTATTACTTTAGATTCACTACTCTCATGAATGATCTGAATGTATACAATCTCGTGATTGCTCCATTCCAGGTTAACACCAAATTTTTGAATACTTTACCTCAAGCTGAATGGGGTGAGTATATTACCGATGTTAAGTTAACCAGGGACTTGCATAAGTGCAATTTGGATCAACTATATGCTTTTCTTCAGCAGCATGAGAAACATGTGATCATGCACCGTTCGCCTCGAGGTATGTACCCTGATTCTTTAGCTTTGATGGCGAATCAACCAAGCTTGTCACACAACAACACTCCTTATATTTTGGGACACCAAGCCTATCATCCATCACCTTACATGACACCAAGCTTCCCCCAATACTCGATTCTACCGCAACCACCCACCTCACATCAGCAACAATATCGGTTTAATGCACCTTCATCACTCTATGCTTCACAACCTCACCCAGCAAGCATTGCACCTTATGCTCAGTCTCCATATTCTTCTTATCAAGAGACTGCAACATATCCAACAAGCTACCCTGACCACATGAGTATTCCACCTAGTGCTTATGTAGTTCAACAAGACCAGGCAATGTATTGTGATGATGATGAAGTCCCCATTCCTGAATTCAAACAAGGAACTGATCTAGTTGAAGTGTTAGCCACTATGTCTGCTTACCTCACAAGGACTTTAAGCAAACGAGGATTTAGAGGAACAAATCCTACTAACAATCAGCTGAGGAATTCATCCAATTCTCGCTAACAAGCTACTATTGAGAATGGCAGTGTAATGGTTCAACCTATTCAACCTTATTAGGGGAGACCTACTACATCAACCACCAATGCACGCACGGTCAATCCTGCTCCAATGGTCAACACTCCTCCACGGGCTAATTCCATAGGCAAGTTGAGAATGATTACATGCTACAACTGTAAGGAAGAAGGTCACATGTCCAAGGATTGCAAGAAACCCAAGAGGAGAAGGGATGGTCAATGGTTTGCAGAGAAGATTTATCTGGTGAATGCTCAGGCACAAGGAAGGGAACTTGATGAAGAGGAGCTTGCATTTCTTGCTGATCCAGGGATTGCTGAACAAGACGTTGTCACTACACAGAATGCAGCATACCAAGCAGATGATCTTGATGCTTATGATTCAGACTGTGATGAACTTCAATCAGCACAAGCAGCTCTTATGGCAACTATCTCTAGCTTAGGGCCAGAAAAGAGATCTGAGGTACTTATTAATACCACTGATAATACCACTGATGCTAGTATTCAATCACATCAAGTTGTGCAAGAGAGTGCTGATTTGAATGAGTCTTCGGTGGTGAGTCTTTCAAATGAGGAGACAATCAATGATATAAATATCAATGTGAGTCCCCAGACTTTGAGTGAATCACAACCGGGAGCCATTTCGCATACGCATACTCCTGCTCAACAAGATTTGGTCATGGTTCCTGCTACATTACTTAGCCAAATGAATGCTGCACTCTTAGAAACCCTAGCTAAGAATAAGAATTTGTCTGATGAGCTTGCCTTATGCAACGAGAAAGTTCAAACTTTGGAATTAGTTCCTTCGTCTAGTGTTCTAACAAATCCCGAATACGATCATTTTCGAAACAAACAAATGGGTCATTTGCAAGAAACTGAAACCTTAAGAGCAGATCTTTCTAACGAACTTAAAGAAAAAGAGTTAGTGGTCACTATATTTCAAAAACTTCAAACGGATTTTGAGTTACTCGAGTCTAAGAAGAATGAAATGGAAATTAATGCGGCTAATAAGATTAGAAGTCTAGATTATTTGCTTTTAAGACAATACGCTGCCTCTCAACTAGTGCACTTATTTGATGCTTCGTTTAGAGAATTTAACTTATCACGTCAAAAGGCCTCCCCCTAACCCACGGTATGCAAAACAAGCTTTTATCCATAGTCCTAGACTTTATAATGCAACCCAATTAGGATTGGTTTTAGACCCGATTGTTATTTTTGATGATCGCACAAGTAAGGATCTAGTTGATGAGGATCGGTCATACAACTCTGCAAAATATCCCGAGTGTGATTATTTTAAAATGAATCAGGAGCTTGCAAAAACGGATTTTAGAATTCGCTTCCATATGGACAAAGATCTCATCACAGCACCAACCTACATGTTATATGATGAAAACCCTAGTACACTTCCTACACTTGTCAAAATGGAAGGTCCTAAGGAAATTCCAAAGGATCTTCCACCTGTTAGCACTGTATGGTTAAACTTGCAAGAGATTAATCAATACTTTACTAATTTTGACAAGGTCATTTTGGAATGTACGACTTCAAATGGCCTAAACGCCGGAGAATGGGCTTTCGAACACATGAACGAGGTGTTTAAGAATGAGATCAATCCGTTTGTCGAAAGTCTAAAAGGAAGTTTTGCATCTCTTAAGGAAAATCTTGAGTTTGAAATTGGAGAAGTTCAAAAAGTGTTTTATGAAATGGACACCGCTTACGAACTACAACTAATTGAAAAGGAAAAGATTTTATCCGAATATGACCGATTCTTGTCCCAAGTAATTTCGTGTGATGTGCTTCCTACTGTAAATGTCAATTATTCGAATGAGCTTACATCCGATATGATTAAATGTGATGATGTGAATATTTGTGATGTGTGTGATCTCTCTGTAAATGTTGCTGATACTGTAAATGAGGTAGATAATCATTCTTGTCACGAATCTAACGCTGAATTTTTAAAGCTACAAGATTCTTACAATTTACTTTCAAAACGCTTTAATCAACTTGAACAACATTGTATATCCTTAGAATTAAAATAACAAACTCAAAATGAGGATCTTTTGATAACAAATGGTTGTGAAAACGGTGTTGAGACGAGTGACAAGATGATTGCAATAGTTAAGGCATTAGAGGAAGAGATTATGAGATTGAAGAGAGACGTGTCATCAAATGAAACATTAAAATTGGAACTAGAGGCCGCAGAGTCTAAAAACAAGGACTTAGAAATTAGACTTTCGTCTATTCTAGGGGAGATGGATCGGGCAAGACAGGGACTATCCGCTCTTTATGGTTCAGTAGAAGAACGCTTAGCTTTTAATGCTGCACAGCAACAATCTTATGTTGAACAACTGAACCAAAAGTGTGAGGAAATCTATGACTTAAACATCCAGCTCATTGACAAAAACATGGTTTTGGCCGAGTTAAAGGAGACACTTCTTCTCACCCGACAAGAAGTTGTTGATAACTTAGCTATCGACTCTGCACCGTCCTCTAGTGCTCCAACAACCAAGTCAGTAGTGCTCTATAAGAACCCGCTCCATAAGAAAAACCCGGTTGCCTACGATGATTATATGAGGAATGCAATTAAGCATGTAGATCTTGTTAGGGATATCTTAGACGATCTTTATGCCTTAGATCCCTCAAGTAGCTACTATTATTCAGCCCATGAATATATTAAGCGTGTTCAATATTGCTTAGCCTACTTGCAATACATAGGTAAACCAAGTTCAACACTACTCACTAATCGACCCATTGCTGTAACTCCATTCAATAAGACCCCAGGAGCAAAACCGTCATTGGCACCATCAAGTAAGGCACCTTTAAAATCTGTTGCTAATGTTCCCACTTTGCCTTCTACAGGAGTAAAAGAGTCTACTAAGGCTAAAGGATCGCCACTCAAGAAAGATAAGATCAAGCCGTCCACTAGTATTACCAACAAGAAGAAAGTAGAAGCTCACCATAGGAATGTTAGTTCAGTTTTAAATAAAAATAATCATGTTAAGACTAAAAGCTCTGCGCCTGTGCAGAAGCCTAAACCGTTTGTGAATTCTGATTTAAAATGTTGGAATTGTAATGAATGTATGTTTTCCCAACGTCATGATTTGTGTCTTATTGATCATGTGAATGAAATGAATGCCATTAGGAATAATCTTGAATGGAAGCCAACTGGTAGAACTCGTGCCCAAGTTGGCTGGCAATGGCGTCCCACTGGTAGGACCTTTACATTAGATGGAAAAATGTGCCCTTTAACTAGGAATGCATCCATTGAGGTCAGGTCTGAGTGTCCTTTAGTTAGGAACACTAGCACTAAAGTATGGAAACAACGCCCTTTAATTAGGTCAGCCCCCACTATAGTGCCTATTAGTGAAGAAATACCTCAGGATTTAAGCCAACTAGAATCTACACCACCAACTAAGAAGAAGAAGGCTAGGAAATCTAAGAAACCTAAAGTTAGCAAATCTAAGATTATTAAATCTGTACCTGCTAATAACAAGGAACATTCAGATTCCGATACCTCTACATTGTCCTTGTGTGGTGATATTTCCAGGTGGTCCAAATCATCCTCTGGTATTTGGACTCCGGTTGTTCAAAGCATATGATCAGAGATCGCTCGATGCTCCGAAATTTCGTCAGCAAGTTTCTTGGAACGGTTAAATTCGGTAATGATCATATTGCAAAGATAATGGGGTATGGTGAATATCAGATTGGAAACGTTACGATTTCAAGGGTATACTATGTAGAAGGTCTTGGTCATAACTTATTTTCAGTAGGACAGTTTTGTGATTCCAACCTAGAGGTTGCTTTTCGACAACATACTTGTTTCATCCGCAACTTGGAAGGAAAAGACTTGTTGAAGGGATCTCATGGTGCAAATCTTTATACGTTGTCCCTACAAGACATGATGGCCGCCTCTCCAGTATGTCTTCTCTCTAAAACATCTAAGACCAAGTCATGGTTATGGCATCGCAGATTATCTCATCTCAACTTTGATGCTATTAATCATCTGGCTAAAAACGAATTAGTTCGTGGTCTTCCAAAGCTCAAATTTCACAAGGATCATTTATGTTCCGCGTGTTCAAGGGGGGAAAAGTACCAAGAAATCATACAAGCCCAAAGCTGAAGACACCAATCAAGAAAAACTTCATCTTTTGCATATGGATCTTTGTGGGCCAATGAGAACTGAAAGTGTGAGCGGTAAGAAATTCATTCTCGTTATTGTGGATGATTTCTCCAGGTTTACATGGGTTAGATTTCTACGTATAAAGGATGAAGCACCGAAGGCTATCATCACTTTTCTGAAATTCGTTCAGGTACGTTTAAATACTACTGTCCGCCGTA
Organism: Glebionis coronaria; assembly: GCA_025667525.1. Classification (NCBI taxonomy): domain Eukaryota; kingdom Viridiplantae; phylum Streptophyta; class Magnoliopsida; order Asterales; family Asteraceae; genus Glebionis; species Glebionis coronaria. The sequence continues at coordinate 583,494,700 of CM046879.1, forward strand.
TTCGTATAGATAATGGAACAGAGTTCGTCAACCAGACTCTTCGTGATTACTATGAAGAAGTTGGTATTTCACACGAGACATCCGCTGCACGTACTCCACAACAAAACGGTGTCGTTGAAAGACGGAATCGTACGCTTATGGAAGCTGCTAGGACTATGCTGATTTATGCGAACGCTCCATTGTTCTTGTGGACAGAAGCTGTATCTACTGCATGTTTCACCCAAAACCGCTCTATCATTCGGAAACGCCATGGAAAAACACCTTACGAGCTTCTACATGATCGTAAACCCGATGTTTCATTCTTTCATGTGTTTGGTGCTCTCTGTTATCCAAACATTAATAGTGAGAACTTGGGCAAGCTTCAACCGAAAGCCGATATAGGTATTTTCATTGGTTACTCACCCTCCAAGAAAGCATACCGAATTTACAACCGTCGTCTTGGTAAGATTGTAGAAACTATGGACGCAGATTTCAATGAGCTGACAGCGATGGCTTCTAAGCAACGCAGCTCTGAACCCGCGCTTCACGAGATGGGAACCGGTACTATTAGTTCCGGATTAGTTCCCAATAATCCTACTTCTACATCATTTTTACCACCAACAAGGCCCGAGTGGGATAAACTGTTTCAACCGTTGTTTGATGAATTCTTTGATCCCCCAAATGATGAAGTTCCAGCACCCGTAGTGATAGCTCCAATTCCTGAAGTTGTTGCTCCAGCTAATGAAGCTTTATCAAATGCATCCTCAATTAACATTGAACCGGATGCACCTTTACCAAGTGATTCTCAAACTACACCTGAATCGTCACCCCTACTTGTGCCTAATGATGTTGAAGAGGATTCTACTGATCACGATTTGGAATATGCTCACCTGCAAGAGCTTCCTTTCTTTGGTGTAGCGATACCTGAAAACCCTTCAGCCGCGTCTACCTCAGAAGAAGCTCCTTCTATTGTTCACTCTAGACCACCATGGATTGAAAAACATAGCACAAATGGACAAAAGATCACCCAATTAGGAATGTCATTGGAGATCTAGATCGACCAGTCTCTACACGCCATCAATTACAAGAGAGTGCACTCTATTGCTACTTTGATGCATTTCTCTCCGAAGTTGAACCTAAAAACTGGCAACATGCTATGACTCAATCATCTTGGATTGAAGCCATGCAGGAGGAACTAAATGAATTCCAAAGACTTGAAGTATGGGAATTAGTTCCTCTCCCTGACAAGGTTAACATCCTTACTTTGTTGTGGGTTTATAAGGTAAAACTCGATGAGATGGGTGCAGTATTGAAGAATAAGGCTAGATTGGTTGCTAGAGGATATAAACAAGCCTTGGGTATAGATTTTGAAGAATCTTTTGCTCCTGTTGCAAGATTGGAGGCTATTAGACTATTCCTTGCGTATGTTGCTCATATGAACACGATCGTCTATCAAATGGATGTGAAGACGGCATTTTTGAATGGTGAACTAAGGGAAGAGTTCTATGTTAGTCAGCCGGATGGGTTCGTTAGCACGGAGTTTTCTAATCATGTGTACAAGCTTAAGAAGGCTCTCTATGGGTTGAAACAAGCTCCACGCGCGTGGTATGATCTCCTTTCAACATATCTCATCTCGGAAGGCTTCTCCAAAGGCTAGGTGGACCCCACTCTATTCACTCTCAAGGAGGACAACGACATGATTCTGGTATAAATTTATGTTGATGATATAATATTTGCTGCCTCTAACATAGAATTGTCAAAACGCTTTGAGAAGATAATGTCCACACGCTTTCAGATGTCAATGATGGGAAAATTTTCATTTTTCTTAGGATTACAAATTTCTCAGAATCCCAGAGGCATCTTTATTAATCAATCCAAATATGCTCTAGAATCTTTAAAGAAATATAACTTTGAAAATTGTGACCCCGTGGACACTCCAATGGTGGAGAAATCCAAGGTAGATGAAGATAGGAATGGGACTATTGTCGATCCAAAACTTTATCGTGGGATGATCGGCACCCTTCTATATCTGACTGCTAGCAGGCCTAATTTGCAATTTGTCGTATGCATGTGTGCCCGGTATCAGGCTCGGCCTACCGAAAAGCACTTACATGTTGTTAAAAGGATCTTTCGGTATCTCAAAGGAACACTTCATCGTGGTCTATGGTATCCGAAAGATTCCTCTATTGCTTTAATATCATACGCAGATGCCGATCATGCTGGGTGTCAAGACATGAGGCGTAGCACTTCTGGATCTGTGCAACTCCTTGGAGACAGATTGATCAGTTGGTCTTCGAAAAGGCAGAAAAGCGCTGCAATTTCTAGCACGGAGGCTGAATACATCGCCATGTCCGGTTTTTGTGCTCAAGTCCTTTGGATGAGATCACAATTAACTGACTACGGTTTGGGATTCAACAAAATCCCGATGTATTGTGACAACAAGAGCGCCATTGCCCTTTGCTGCAACTATGTTCAACACTCCCGGGCCAAGCACATAGACATTCGCTACCATTTCATTAAAGAGCAGGTGGAGAACGGAGTGATCGAGCTGTATTTTGTCACTACTGAGTATCAGCTGGCAGATATGTTCACCAAAGCCTTAGATCGAGGACGAATCGAGTTTTTGATCGACAAGCTTGGCATGAAATCATTCTCTCCAGCGACTCTCAAAGAATTGGCAGAAGAATCAGCTGAATAGTGGTGGTAAACTATTCAGGCGTATCCTTTGTTCGTGATCATGTATATTATCGTATATATTTAAACCCAAAAAGAAAAATACAAAAATATAAAACCAAGAAAAACCATAAAAAATATAAAACCTACAAAAACCATAAAAATTATAAAATCAAGAAAAACCAAAAATATTTTTCGTTTTTTAAATCGGGCATGTCGTTTAGTACGGTAATATTTACGGCTTTAGAAATGTCGATCAATATTGACACGGCGCCATAAATAGAGTCTGTATAAAAGTTGTACATTTTTAAAAACATGCCCATTATGGCTTGTAGTTATTTCTGACTGCAACCAGGTTTTCATATTAAAGTCACGTATTTCCTTGGAAAACGTTGGCTCACAACGGGAATTAGTTTTCTCGGGCATGATTTACAAGCCAAATCATGCAAAGGGATCAAGTTTACTTTACAACTTGGTCTAACACGAGTTAGTGTACGTCTCAGTGCATTAATTTGTCAAAATAAGAGAAATCTTATTGCCACCACGAATCAATCTTTTCAAGACATTAATTGGAAATGCTTTCATCTATATTTGACTCTTTAAACAATGACTACAGCTCTTTAAATAGAAAATGGGTCATCGTTTAAGGGGGAGAAAATATTAAATTATCTTCGTCATCAAAATGATTTTCAAAATTGTTTGTGGAAAATTAATTGGCTAAATGGTTTATGAGTGGTTTTGCTTTAGAACATGACTTGTGCTTGCTCAATGAGATAGGACTTGCTTTAGATCTTGGAGATTTGCTAATCAGTTGCGATGCTTTAAGTTGTGTGAAGGTTAAGTTGGCGAAATTTAACAATGATTAGGGTGACTAGAAAAGAAAAAGAGTAAGTATCTAAAAAGGATAAGAAACGAAAAGTATAGGGGACTTAGGTGAGATTTGTGAAACTTGTCAAAAGTTGACCTTAGTCAAACCAAATCCCCCCCGTTTTTTTCATCTTCACTGTTTAGGTATTATTTTCTCTCTGCCGCCATTAACACACACACATAACACAAATACAAGCTTCTAAAACTCTCATTTTCAGTCAGTCTATTCGTTTCATTCGATCAAACAAGGTACAAACATCAATCTTTAATTTATAATTCGCCATAATTCATCATTTAATCAAGTTAATTGATTCGGGTAATGAACTTTATCAAATTAGGGTTCGTTTTGCCTAATTAGGGATTAATTAATTGGGGGTTTTTGATGGGTTTTGCTCGGAATATCATTAGAATGTGTTTAGTTGCCTTAGATTGCCTTATAACTCACAAACGCGACTAGATTAATCATTAATAGGTTGCGTTTAGAAGTTCCGGATGAACATGGCTAGCAAACTTCCGAATGAAGGAAGTTCTGAACAAACTTCTGAATGAAGGAAGTTCCGAACGAACTTCCGAATGAAGGAAGTTCTGGATGAACTTCCGAATGAAGGAAGTTCCGAACGAACTTCCGAATGAAGGAAGTTCCGAACGAACTTCCGAATGAAGGAAGTTCCGAATGAACTTCCGAATGAAGGAAGTTCCGGATGAACTTCCGAATGAAGAAGTTCCGAGTAAACTTCTGAATGAAGAAGTTCCGAGTGAACTTCCGAATGAAGGAAGTTCCGGATGAACTTCCGAATGAAGAAGTTCCGAGTGAACTTCCGAATGAAGAAGTTCCGAGTGAACTTCCGAATGAAGAAGTTCCGAGTGAACTTCCGAATGAATAAGTTCCGAGTGAACTTCCGAATGAAGAAGTTCCGGATGAACTTCCGAATGAAGAAGTTCCGAATGAACTTCCGAATAAAGAAGTTCCGGATGAACTTCCGAATGAAGAAGTTCCGAGTGAACTTCCGAATAAAGAAGTTCCGAATGAAGAGTTCCGAATGAAGAGTTCCGAATGAAGGACTTCCGAATGAAGAGTTCCGAATGAAGGACTTCCGAATGAAGAGTTCCGAATGAAGGAATTCCGAATGAAGAGTTCCGAATGAAGAGTTGTTGGATTGATAGTTGTTTTCCTGTTATAAGTACTTGTTGAAATGTGTTATGCTTAGAAGTAATAATAATACATATCTATATATTTTTGTGCATCAACCTTTCATGTCTTATCTTAAACAGATACGATGACTAATCCAACAGTACAAGCAATCCAAGACACTAGAGCAGCCGCAATTGCCGAAGCACGTACCCTCAAATTCATACCAAACAACTACCGGCTGAAGCCAGTCTCAAAATCCACTCACCATGGATTTAAAGTCGCCATAGCAATCCTTGATCACTCTCATTTCAAGAATGCTTTAAGGAGTACTGCCTCGGTGCCTTATGATTACATGTATGAGTTCTGGGCTACCAAGGAAAGCACTTCAAACAAGATCACCTTCACTCTCGACAACAAGCAGCAGACACTTACTGTTTCAGACTTCTGTAAGATATTTGGCATTCGGGATACACCCAAAGGTATGGCATTTTCGAGGGATCCTACCAAAGACGAACTCATGGAGATGTTCGATGCTCTTGGATGTCCTGACATACGAGTTGTGTCTGAGTTTACCACCGCTAAAGTAGGTCAACCTTGGAGAGCAATATTGGGTATTCTCAGTAGATGTCTTACGCCTAAAACAAGTGGGCATGACGCTTTGCGTAGTCCAATAATGAACATCTTACATGGAATGTACAAAGGCTCAAATTCAGATTATGCCTTATTGTTGTGGGAAGAATTCACCTTTCAACTCTTCCAAAACAAGAAGCTGAAGACTAATTTCTTTCCTTACCCTCGGTTTATCAAGCCTATCATTAATTATTTTATGAAGAATGATGTTACTATTGATAGGCGTGCAGCAAGTCGTCATCACACTGAAGAGGCTGATCACACTGTGGATCTAAGGCATGAAGGACCATCTGGTGGTGTTATTCCTGGTCCTATTCCTGATTATCTTCTGACGGATAGAATTAAAGCTTCAGCTGATTACAAGCTACTGCTGCTAGAAATCAAGAAGCTAAAAGCAAGCCTTCAGACAGTAGAAGACTCGTCTACTACGGTCAAGAGTAAAGGTAAACGCAAGCAACCTGCTGCTTTACCTGAACCCAAAACCAAGAAGAAGAAGACTGAGGCTAAGAAGGGAAAAGGCACTACTGATGAGTTTGTTCTACGTGACGAAGAAAATGTTGTCGATCCTACTCTTGACAAGGCTGAGAGAAAATTAATGAAGATAGCTATTGAAAGGAGTAGGAGAGACACTGGAGGTAGTGGTTCGGGTGCACAAAAGGATATTGAAGAAGAGTACGAGGAGCCAGAGGATATTGATGAGTTTGGATCACCTGAACGGTATTCTACTTCGAAGGAGACATCCATCCCCGTTTCAGCAAGTGTTGAAAAGGAGTCTGGTGCTCCTACAATCATGGTACCTACTCAGCCTTTAGTAACTCAACCTCCACCAATACAGCCCTTACCAACCCGACCGGTTTCAACACCATTCCTTCCACCTCCAATAACTCCCATCCTCAGTACTGTGGTTACAACCGAGCCTCTTCAACCAACCCAGAGTAGCTCTGCATCATCTTCAATGGCTGCATTTGTAATGGCAGAGATGTTAGATAAACACACGGATAATCAAAGAAGAGAGATGAATGAACTTCGAGAAGAGATACTTAGAAGAGTGCAAAGTGAAGAAGCCTCAAAGAAAGCACAAGAAGAGATGCTTGCTAAGTTCGCTGCAGAGATGGAGACGACACGTAAAGCTCATGCAGAAGAACTAGCTCAGGTTAAGCAGGCTAAAGCTGATAAGTATGCAGCAAGAATCACGAGACTTCAAGCGATGAGGGATAAATACAAGGAGCAGAAAGAAACACTTGAAGCTTCTGTTGTAGAGAGAGTGAAAGAATCCGTTAAGTCCCTTATGCCAAAACTGCGTGATGAGATGAAGAAACTCGCAGCTGATAACTTGATGATTAAGTCATCCAATCCTTCTCAATCCGCCAACAAAATTGCCTATGACTTGATGGATTTTGAATTAAAGAAGATCCTCAAAGCTCGTATGAGGGAACTTGGATCTTTTGATAAATCTAAAGTTCAACGGGCTCTCTACAAGTCACTCAATGACGCTATCATGGAGGATGATCGCTTGTTCAAGATGTTTGGAAGTGTGGTACCTTACCACATTTTGCCTGAGGAAGAAAGGGAAGAAAGTGAACAAGAAGAGGGTGACGGGGAAGAAGAAGGTGAAGAAGAAGAAGAAGAAGAAGAGGATGATGATGGTGACGATGATGATGATGATGATAAGGATGATGATGATGATGATAAGGATGATGATGATGATGATGATGGTGATGATGGTGGTGATGGAAATGAGGAGAGTGCTAAGGGAAGCAACGAGGATAACGATGAGGATGATGATGGTAAACAGCCTGAAAAAGGGGACAAGGTTGCCAGCACAAAGAAACCTGCTAAGTCTGGAACCAAGTCTAAGAAAGATGCTGCGCAGAAGGAAAAATCCACCTCAACGGAATCAAGACGATCCAAGTGGCGCCACGATGTGAATGCTACTACGGCATTATCGATTCCCGGTACATCTATTGTTGTGTCTATACCTGTTACCACTAACCCTGTTAGTTTTGTTGTTGCTCCTGTGATTGCAGAGTCGGTAACTGAACCTGAAGCTGCACAACACTCGCCTGTTCATGACACCGCCGAGATGCCTGAATCAGAACCAGCACGTGTTCATGTCTCTACTCCTCTACAACAAGAACCACAATCTATTGTTCCTGAGTCAAGCACACGGGACTGGGCAGACACATTGGAGATTGACGAGACTGCACCGCCACAAGCTTGGATCACGGCGGCGGCTCAATATGATCCAATCACAGACGCTGACAGAGATGTTCTATATCTCCGTATCCGTAGTCCGATTGACTTGTGTGCATTTCTGGCTCATGAGTATAAGACTTCGGTCACTCCGTCTTTGGTGAAGAGAGCGCTAAAGGATAAGAGAATTCACGCCAAAACCAGGTTAACCCGAATGGAGTTCGAGTATTATGTTGACGAGGTTCTGAAAGCTCTTAACACCGTTCAAAGGCCAGGCCTCCATGAATCATAAAGAGCTCCACCTCCACTTGATCCTTCTCAAGACAATCAAATTGCTCTCGACTTCTTCGTCACTTTTGATCTTGATTATCTCCTCAAGGGTTCATCAAAGTACGCAACCTCCCTGACCTTGCTTAAAGCTGCTAACTGGGGGACAATACCCTGGATCGAGGAAAAGGTAAACCGACTCTGGGTCCCAAAGGTAAATCGTAATTATGATATGTATGCTGTCATAGGTGCTTCACATTGGGACGAACGAGTCAGAAGGGCATACAGGGGTTGCTGCTTAGCCAATTCAGGAAGCAACGTTAGATCCGATATTCGCATCTCCAGGATTTTGGGGCTGAAAACTGAAGCCAAGAATGGCTATTATCATGTGACGTAGATTCGTCTAAAAAGGGAGGATGACAGAGAATACACAATCCAGCAGGGAGATTTTTCTATCATTCGCCTTGAGGATATCGAAGACATGTTGCTTATGATGACCCAAGATCAACTCACCCATATTGCTCGTGAAGACATCATTGCCTTGAATACAGCACTTCGTATGTTCACACGAAGCGTTGTTATTAAGAAACGAGTTGAAGATCTTCAATTGGGAGTCGAAAGCTACCAAAGGAAGCTTAACCTCACCCGTCCAGTGAACCAAGTTCTACCTCAACATGTCACAAGATGTCCCTATACCGGCATTTCTGTTCCGAGTTACGGGATCTTCTACTTGAACAGTCGAGGGATAATGAAGTTTATGAGGGTAGGTGAACTGTATAAGTACAGTGATGGGACTCTCCTTTACGTTAGAGGAAAATTGGAGCATCTTAATTCGGGTGGGACTTTACCAGAGATGACTGAGGATTGGCATCAGGTTTATCGGCAAATGGCGAAGTATGTGATCAAGAAGATTGATCAAAAGCTCCGTGAACGTAGATTGATGAGGAGCTTAGAAAGATTCGTTGGTGGTAGACCATATGGAGTGCACCACAAGTTACTGCAACGATCCATCTAATGGGTCGTACATTTTAGGTCCACTTTATATTGGTTTTTAATTGTGAATATGTAAATTTGTGAATATTGTGCTTTTGTGGCTTGATGTAGTGTTAAGGTATGATAATTTTTCAAGAATTTCTCACGAGATTCTAAATCTTTCAAAATATATCATACTAAAGCACTACACCTATCCCTTATTAACTTAAGGGGGAGCATTAACATGTTCTATGGCCAAACATCGATTTTATTTTTACCCAAAGACCGGTTAATCCATTTAATATCCCAAATATTAATGGTTAACATTTTGGATAAGGGGAGAAAATGGGGTTAAGGAGACTTAAATCATACTTGGCTAAAAGATGAAAAAGACTTAACGATAATCCTACTTAATATGTGTAAAGCACGTGTTAAGGGGGAGCGTTTTTTATGAACAAAACACCTAAGGTACAAAACTTTTGATTTCAATATCACAAGTACCTTAAGTGATTTTTAAGGATTTTTCATGGTGGCTATACCTTCCCAAAACACGCTTAATTCACGACGATGTGGTGACAAAAGGGTGGTAGGAATAGGTTTAGTCCAATGATTCATCAGAGCCGATGGAATCTTCCCAAGGACAATTCCCTAGATAGAATTAGAAGTCCTAGGAAAGATGGGGAAAGATTGTGAACGTAGCTTAGAACCGACTAATTACTGATGCTAGCACTGGAACAATCACAACAAGGTGCTAGTGATGATGTATTGGTAAGTACTGAAGGGGTTGAAGAATGAAAAAGAAATGTAAAGATAAAGGGTGTAAAGAAAGAAGCCCTCCTTACAACTTTAGGCAGAAACCGGGTCAATACATATGCTATTGAGATCATTTTTGTTAATGATTCTCGATATTGAAGAAAGACATCATGGACCCAGTGATGCAATGCACAACCCTTCCCAGCTAACTCAAATATCTCTCAAAAGGTATTTGTTTTAATCACACGGAGATTAACACGTTATCTATTGGTTTATTCACTCCGAATAGACTGATATTGAAAAGATGGCACTCCTCTCCAGCCATCGCTCACTAAATCAAAACGCACTATCGAGTCTAGAGCCAAGAGATCATCAAAAGTCTCATTAGGACACTTTCCATTTATTCCTTGCTTTCTCACACACTGTGAAAAGTAAGAGATTTTTTATGAGTCCTACGCAGTATTCTTGTAATATTGCTGGAACATCCGAGTAATACGCAAGTATTACAATGAAGATGGAAATCCTGCTTGAGCCAACATCAAACAAGCTCATGGTAGGTTACACGTGTGGTTCTTTTAGAACCAATCTTGTGAAAAACTGGAAAGAAACAGTAGTTTAATTCTTAATTGAACTTAAACTCGTTCCAGGCCTCTACGCATTATCATATGATCTTGCCAGAACACTCAGAGTGACTCTTTATTGATCACAGTGACGAGTGGAAATCCTTCTAGTGTTAACATCAAACAGCACTTGGCAGGTGATGTGCAAGATTCTTTATGAATTGAGCTCGTGATAACTGGAAAGCAACGATGGTGAAAATCTTAATTGAAATTCACTTGTTCCAGGTTTCATGAATTGACGGCTTCAATCATAAGGATTTTTAATCCAAATGATTCACTCTTTATGTTCGCAGTCAGCTTTGGACGGTCGAATAAAGAGAACGGGTTTACCCGCGAAATCCTGTCAGGAAGTTACTTAATTGAAACTATCCGTCACGGGTACGATATCTAATATCGTTCAACGCTCTTCACCGACCGGAGGTAAAATGCTACCGAATTAGAATAAAATGTCAAAGCCATTTTATTCGTGTCGTTGCTATGTACCTGTTAAAGACGGTGGCGTTGCTGTGTACCTGTTGAAGACGGTGGCGTTGTTGTGTACCAGTTGAAGACGGTGGTGTTGCGGTGTACCTGTAGAAGTCGTTCCCACATGCTTATGTTTTTCTGCATCAAAGTTCAACAAAATTCAAGAAAGTGCAATATGAAGTCTTCCGCTGTACCAAACTCTGAAGCTTTCGAGAATTCAACAAAAAGACATAAGTTTGTGGAACATGGAGTCACGAGGAGGCAAGTCTCACAAGAAGGCAAAGATCGCACGTGATTGGCCAAAAGAACAATGCTCTCAAGCCAAAGCCTAAAAGATCAAATCAAAATATTCACAACAAAAAGAAAGAAGAAAAGACTACGAGCTGAAGAACGAAGACTTAGTATAGTATGCTAGGTTTAGAACTTTGTAAACGTGGAGTGACCTCCCTTAGGGGGAGATTGTTAGAAATACGTTTTTACGTATATTAGAAGTATCGGTCACTCCACAATATTATTAATGTTGTAATAGCTCGTAGTTAGTGTTACTTATTAAGTTAAGTAAGAAACCGACCCATGGGCTTGTCATGGGTCGGCCCAAGCCCAAATAAGGCCTTGGATATAAATACCCCTTTCCACCATGGAAAGGGGTTGGTTGTTGTTCATTCCATAGTTTCATTTTAATAAAATTACACATAGTTTCTCTCTCACTTTCTCTCACTAGTTTCTCTCTCTAGGAATCTTCAACCCACTTCATAGATTCATAGGTTATCAATATTCTACAGAATACCCATGTCAGAATAATCTATAAGAATACCCCCTGTCGGAATAATCTTTCCGAATAACCCTGTCGGAATAATCAATCGGAATAACCAATCGGAAAACCTGTCGGAATATAACTATCGGAATGACCTTTCGGAATACCAGTATCGGAATAACCGTCGGAATGACTTGTCCGAATACCAGTACCGGAATACCCGTCGGAATAACGATCGGAATATGTAAACCCTTTTCCGATGGGAGCTGTCGGAATACCTAAACCCTTTTCCGATGGTTTCTGTCGGAATATTACCCACTTTTCTCGGACAAAACTCAACCAATTCGAGATTTTAAGCCAAAAAATGATCAAAATACCCAAAAATTTTGTGTTTTTAGCCAAAGTAAATATACCAAATCTCTACCACAACTATGTAGAAGATTTGTATCAAGAAAAAACCATAAAAAACACAAAAAAAAATTTGGTTCGAATGTATTTAGATCAAAGTAGGCGTATGAATCAAGAACATAAACACATAAACCAAACAATCATCCCATGGATCTTGATACCATTTGTAATATATTGTAAATCTTGCTTATGTTTTGAGAGAGAAAGAGATAGAAATATGGTAGATTTCACACACACTTTAGAGAGAGAGAAAGTGTAGAAATACACACTTAACTATGTGTAAATTATGAGAAAACCACCACCCTCTCCATCTAAGGAGAGGGTTTATATACCAAGCCCATAAGATGGGCTTGGGCTTACAATTGGGCCGGCCATACAAGCATTGACCGGGCTTTTCCTTGTTTGGTATATATAAAGATATCTAGACTACGAGCTACTACTTAATATATTGTCGGAGTGACCGAATCTTCCTAAATACGTAAAAACGTATTTCCAACATATAAATATATTTTACGACACGAGCGATTAATAATTAAATCACGTAAACACGACACGAGAACATGTAAATAAATAGAACATGGAAAAACAACGGGTTTCCCCATGTGGGGCCCACATAGCCGCGACATAGACACCAAGGTGGGCCAAGCCCACTTAAAAATTTAACAAAAAAGAAAAAGAAGGAAATAGATTTTCATATTAAAGAATAATTAGAAAATCACAAAACCCTGCTCCTCCTTTTTCTCTTTGTGGTCGCCGCATAGTAACACCAAGAGGGAGGTGTTGGTTGATTTTGGTAGATCAAATTTATTGCTAGATCGTTCGTGTTAGTGTTTTCCTTTTGATCCACGAATCGGTAATCTTCTTAAACCTTTTCTTTTTAATTGTTATTAGATCTAAACACATGAAATCATGAGGTTATTAAAAACAAGTTAATAAACATGTAGATCTAATCAAGTGGGATTAAAAACATATGGTTTAAGGGGTGGTTGGTTCGGCCGGTGCACACAAACCGAGATCCCATGCTCTAGGTGTGGCTCGTGTGACCACAACCGAGACCAAGTGGTCTAGGTGTGGGGATTCGTGGCTCGGCAGCAAGCAACCAAGGGACCCGACGCAAGTCGGGGTTGGCCTTGGTGGTCAAGGGGGGGTGTCTCGGCGACAAACAAATACGTACCACCGGCTTAAGCCGGTGGCACCTTTAAAGGGATTGTTGGTTGATCCAGTTCAAGGGGTTCACGGACCGGTTCCTGACATGTTTAGATTTAAAACACGGGTTCGGTTCATGGTTTATTTTTACAAGTTAATTATTTATTTTTACAGGTTAAATAATTACAAGATTTAATTAAATTAATTTAACATGCTATGTAATTAATTTAATTTGGACATGACTTAGGTTAATTATTAGTAATAATAATACATGATTTTAACCTAAGTATTTTATGATTTAATTTTCGACTAAAGTAATTAATTAATTATTAAAGCATGACATATAATTAATTAAATTCCATGACTTAGGTTATATTAATGATAAATATTAATACATGTTTAACCTAAGTATTATTACCTTTTATTTGATTAAATCATTGTTATATTTAATTAAATCTTATAATCTATAGTTTATTTAATTTACATGTAACATTTAATAAACTATACTATATATCACATGACTTAGAATATTTATCAGTAAAACTTAAGCTTATATTATTAGCTTAATAATCCAGCTTATTTATAATTATGGAAACTTTCTATTTTTAGAAACTTATTTATTTAAGGCATATAATCTATTTATGGAATCTTTCTATTTTTAGAAACTTATTTATTTATGGCAGCTATTCTGTTTTTGGAAACTTTTTTGGAAACTTTCTATTTTTGGAAACTTTCTATTTTTGGAAACTATCTATTTTTGGAAACTTTCAATTTTTGGAAACTTTCTATCTTAGGAAACCTGCTATTTTTAAAAAGTTACTTATTATTACACAACAAGTGTAATAATACAAGAAATACAAGTAATACTTAATCAGAATAGACAGAAGACATGATAAACACAACATAATGATAAAATCAGTAAAACATGCATAAACATATAAAACAAGCTAAGACATGATATAAAACCAGTTACGTACTCAGTAATCAGAATACTTATACACGTATATTATTTATGTAGCGTTAGTGATATCGAAGTAGGACTCTCTTCCGTTCGTCTTCTTCGTTCACTGGAAACAAGGTATGGATTCTCCGTCCTTTCAGTATGGACATTCTTTCCTTATTAGGATTTCCCCGTATGCAGCCAACTGTTTTCCCAGTATTTGTTTAATATGTTTTGATTGCTTATGTTTAATAAATGCCTAAGCCATATACATGCATGACCAGTTTTACCTAGTTATGGAGGTACCATAACCATAACACTGGAGGCACCAGTGTTATGACTTCACCACGGCGGAGTGATAGCTCGTGGCGCCCCTTTTAGTTTTTGGCCATATTATTATGTTATCATGTGGGGCGTATGGCTGCATCCTAGGTTACATGTTTTCAGTAGATTATTTAGGTGAATGTGGTGTGTGCCTTGCATCCTTGACAAGGAGCTGATCCCTCCTACCCAAAAACTTATATTAATTAGAGGCAGCCCCTCTAATTGCATGACGAGGTCAGCCCTCTAAGTATTCATGCAGGTTGATATTTCATGACCTATATTGTCTAATGGTAAACATGTTAAACAGATTTTATAAGATAAACATAAGGCTTTTCAAACTATAAGACCAGTTTTACTAAGTTATGTCGGGTAATCCAGGACTTAGTCTTTTCCGCTGCTATATGCTTATATGCTTATATTATTCATGCTATGCTTGTATATCTGTGCACTGAGCGTTATGCTCAGCCGTTTTCCTTTCATGTTCCCAAAACGGAAGGTACTCAAGGACGCTCGTAGAATTTAAGCGTACGTGCATATAGATTGGAAGCATACTAGCCTTCAGTACGTTATGCATTTCTTCATACTTTGATACTCATTTCTATCATTTCTTCATACTTTGATACTCATTTCTATGGACATTTTTTTAGTCCTTTTCTTTTAAAGTACTTATGTTTGCGTGTGATGAGCTTTACTTTTGGGGTATCGATGTTTGTTTCCGATATTTCCTTTATGTTCATGTAATGTTTTATACATTTATCCTTGTATGCTTTGATGACACACCATAATCACACGTGACATTCCATTTACCAAAATGGCGTGTTACAAAGCATTTATTCAAGCCCGACCCAATAAAACATATAGCCCATTATGCCACATGTAGGCAAGGCTATAAATACCTCTCCTTGTATGTAAGGAGAGGTGTGTTGCTTGTTCATTTTCTTAATCTAACATTCCTAAAGTTTCACACACTTCTCTCTCTTTTCTCTCTCTAGTTTCTCTCTCTATAATTCATCTATCTTTTATCTACCTTTCTTCTTTAATTCGTGTAGAATCATCACATAATCTATAGGACAACAAGATTTATATTTAACACAAATACTATTATGGCTATATATTAAAAACAAAATTGTTCAAATTAATCACAACACACCTCCCTGCAGCGGCACCAAAATGATTGTCGGTATTTTACGACCTTTTAGGAAAAAGGCGTAAATGCGGTAAGTATTAAACAATTGATTAACGAGAATCAAATGATAATGACCCAAAGTAAAGTTGTGTGAAAGTTCGTTTCCCAAGGAGGTTCATTATGTGTGAAAAACTTGTTGATTTTGGATTAATATTAGAAAGAAAATATGAGAAAATAGAATTACGGATACGAGAAAATTATACTACGACGACAAAACGTAAAACCGTAAAATAGACAAAACTAAAACTTGCACTAAAAATTATCAAAAACTCCTAAAAATCCAATTAGGGTTTACAAATGTTCAAAACTTTCCCAAACTTTTTATTTAATTAAATACTAATTTTTAATTCTAATTAAAACCCTAAAAATAAAATTAATTAATAAAAAGTGAGACAATCCGTCAATTTATGGTTGATATTTTATTCTCAAATATTATTTAAAAACATTATTTTAATGTTATATTATGAATTCACTCGTTTATGGGAAGAAATTTGGGTTTACGTCTTGAAGTAGCATCGACTACGTCTAAACCGGAGGATTCTACGTTACGTGCTTACGTTTACATACACCGTTTTTGGTTACAGTCCGACATTTCAGGAAATAAATTTATCCGTGAATATTATTTTGGGATTTTAAATTTGTGTTGGTTCATAAACTCACAAATTTACGAGAAGAGATTAGGACTTACGTGAATAATTTAACGTCCTTTACGACTAAACCCGAAACCTTAGGATTACGTATTTACGTTTTTTAACTCCGTTTTTGATGGGACAATTTTTATTAGATTCGTCTTGTGCCGTTGATTCATAATTTATAGAAATGTTTTTCGTAAAACGACCCGAGGGCACGCAAATCGAGGAAACTAGAATCGAGGAATACCCGTAAATTAGTGGGATGAGACAAGTATACACTTGTCCCACCTCACTCAAAGGGACGGCCAAAACAAGGACACCACACCATGATGTGGCAAACTTGTAACTTACAAGTTAACACATGTTAACTTAACTAGCTAAGTTAGCTAACAAAACCATCAAACCACTTCAACTAAACCATTTACACATTCATCACATGCAAACTACTCTCAAACTCTCTCACCCTCTCACCACTGTCGTCCCATATCATCATCAAGCACCCCTATTTGATCAATTTTAACCACAAACTATGTGTTATCTACACATATGATGAAGAACCTTTGAAGCCTTGAAGATTGGAGGTGATTCTAACATCCAAAGAGGAGATTTCTTGGTGTCATAGGGCTAATTTCCCACAAGGAGTTTATAAAGATTGATAGACTTGAAGATAATATTGGTTTATCACAAGTTTTGCCATCAAAATCTAAGCCTTGTTCATCAAAAACTCATATTTTCATCACTAATGCTGGTATAAAGATTGTTTCTTCCTATCCTCTTGTTATTTTGATTATTTAATATTGTATTTTATTTATTTATGTATATGTATATGATGATGAATGATGATTAAAAATATTATGTGGGGATTTGGTGTTGATAAACATGGGTAAAAAGATGGAAAACCACATGTAAAATGGTTAAATCATGCTTAAAATAGTTGGCTGTATAAAAAAAGTAAGAAACCATATGATAAATTGATAAAATGGCATAGTGGAATCAATATACAGTAAGTATTAAGTCTTTTACACATGTGAGAGTTGTCCATGTAATGGAATCATTATAATGAGTGAGATATGATCAAAACAAAATTGATGTATCAATCAGAATAGTCTGTTTTGTGAGGACTTTTAGGGATACTTAGACTTGGATTGAGCAGTAGCTAAAACTAATTTATATGTAACGCATAATATGAAGTTTATGTCATCCAAAATTGAGCTTCTATCTCCTTGTAGAACTCAAGATATGATAAAAATGGTAAAAGTGAAACTAAAAATCAGATTTTGTGAAATTAAAGTATAATAGTATTATAATAGCACTCAAATAAATATAGTATAAAATGTAAATTAAAACCCACTAACTTATATATTACATTTATATTATTATGTACAATAATACATAAATGAGACATTTTATAAAAATGGTTATTTGATAAGTTTTATAAGTTATAAAACTATGAACATGATTTTACGTCTTTTCGGCTAAAACTGTAAAGTTAACGTTTTCGTCAATTAGAACTTAGACGGTCGGACCCGTCTAATGTAAACTTTTTATAACTCATATAGTTATGTATAAGTACATATTACAAGTAAAAACCGATAAAACCCGAGCTTTATAACATATGAACATTAACGGGCCAAATTAGCCTTATTGGACTATTAATCCAACTAATTTGGCTAAACACTTATGAACTTACTTATTTGGCTTAACCCACTTGGGCCTAACATGTAAGTATAGGACTGATACTAAAAGTGTAAATTGGACTAATAGAATGTAAGGGGCTTATAATGGGCTTATTGGGCCTTGACAAGTAAAGAAGTTAAACTAGTGAAACTAGGATGGAAATTTACCAACACATGACAATATAATGAGTAAATAAAGATGTACAATCCCACTTGATCATCATCATATTTATAAAATCATCATATGTATACATAGCTATTGTTTTTATAAAGTCATTGGACAAGAGTCTAAGACGAGTATTATTTGTCTAGGTTTCCGTGATTCAAGCACGTACCGTACATCCAAATCGCCGATAACCGCCTTTCCCAATCAACGTGAGTTCATAGCCTCGCACTCTTTTAAATGCTTTTATGAAATGTTTTATAAACCCGCGAGGGAGATAACATGTTAGTTTTAATAAAATAGGACACCAGTTGTCCCAATTATATGTTTATTGATTTGGACCCGAATGATTGTATGACCCGTTGAATGATTATATGACCCGATAAATGAAATGAAATGGATTATTAAAGTTAGGTTATGTCACTAAAAGTCCCATTAGCATGAATTGTGAACTACCGGAATTTGGTAGACGCTTATGCATATAATAGTACTATTTGGGGAAGATCACCCTAGTTCGCGCCTTGACGGTTGATCCCCGTCGTACCACATTGATTGGTAAGCGAATTATGTATGAGAAGATTTATATAAGCGTGATTATTGTGACGACACGCTATATTTGATAGGCAAATGAGTTTCGGGTTAGCTACCCGTTGTTTGTTTTAGTAAGGTAGCAATGTCATGCGGCTTATAATAATCCAAAAATAACAAAAATACTGCTATACGCATCGAATTACAATATATTGCCTGATTAGCAATACGGGGTCTTATTATTGATGTTATGTTCGTGTTTTGGTTTTACATAACCATATTCATATAACGGTTTTTATTTAACTCTATACAACGTTATAAAACGTATTGTGTGATGTTTTTACGACATTGGTTCGTATAATGGTTTTGAAGGCATAAGCCTATAGTATGATTTATAACAAATATTTGTATAAAAATATTTTTGGCCTATTTTGTGGCCTACTACAAGGATTTGTACAAAATGATTTTCGGTAATAAATATATACCGATGATATATTAATGGTTTTATTAAACTCTATGAATTCACTCGGTGTTTTCGCTGACCTTTCCTTTTAACATGTTTTATCTCAGGTACTTGAAGGTAATTTTCGGGAAGACGACAAGAATTCATGGCCCGCACTTAAATAACAATTTCCATTCAAATATTTTGTAAATCTTGTATGAAATACTATGACTTGGGACCTATGTAAATTTGATATTTATGAATGGAAATGCTTTATTATTAAACGACGCGATTTTTAAGCGTTGTCTATGATGTGAGTAACGTGCTATCCCGTAACACCAATGACTCTTCCGCTGTATTAAATTGTGTATATTTGGGGGTGTTATAGTTTGGTACCAGAGCTCTCGTTATAGAAAACGAAAGATTTTTAAAACCAATGTTTTGAACAAAACATTTCTAAATCTTTTAAGTATAAACATTTTTCTCAAAATGTCTAAAAATCTTTGACTATAACGGCGCCGAAGAATTCCCGAGTTACCGACAAGGCCAGACTGAGAAGTGTCATTTTAATATATATATAACTTGGATTATATATATATATATATATATATATATATATATATATATATATATATATATATATATATATATATATATATATATATATATATAGAATTAGGATCAAATGAGAACTAATTAAAGTTATAAAAATAAGAACCATTGAATAATTAGTAGAGTTAAAGGAAATGTGAATTAAATGCATGGTAATTAATACAAGAAATGAAAATTAATAATATAACCTTCATTTTTTCTTTTGACCAAACATAAATGCTCTTTATTCTTTAGAATATTGTACTATGACACATCGGTTATTTTCGAGATATTGTACTACGACGCATTAGTTATTTTCGAGATATTGTACCACGTACCATGAGTTATATTCGATATATTGTACCACGACGAATCAGGTATTTTCGAGATATTGTACCACGTGCATCAGTTATTTTTTAGATTGTATCACGACGCATCAGTTATTTTCGAGATATTGTACCACGACGTATCAATTATTTTCGAGTTATTGAACTTATAGTTGGTAAAAAAAAATATAAGTAAAATATATTTTAATATACATTTAATGATCATAATTTCACTCATTAATTATCATTCTTATTTAATACAACTTAATAGATCCAACGGTGTAGATTGGTTCTCATTTTAATAATTTTAAAAAATCTCTCACATTAACCCTCCTCTATATATATATATATATATATATATATATATATATATATATATGTTGTAATTTGATTACATGATTGTTTGATGATTATTTTAATATTTATACGAGGTATTTATACGACGTAGATTGTCACAAGAAACCCTAAATCCCCTAGTAAATTAATCGAAGCTATTCCCGTAGGAATTCTAGCTATTCCAGATCTAAACCAAGTTGTGGATATTTATGATCCCAACAAAATGGTTGATATTCGTAGAAATGTTGATATTAGTTGATTGTGATATTAAAGAAGAATTGGCGAGATTAAATCTGATATCGATGTCATGACGATCTTACCTTATAGAGTGGAGTTTGACAAAACGTTACCACCTGGAAAGGTGTCATCTGATTTGGTGTTACCCAATTCTTAAATTTGAAACCGAAAGGGTGAATATTGCACTTGAGGCTGTCATCGGAACCATTACCCAAAAGCCTCATGCCACTAGTACCTTTCCGAGAAGTCTAATTGAATATGTGAGTCATTTCATACTAGTGACTCCTTTGATAACTATTGTTGTAAGAGCTATAGGATTGGAAATTAAGTGTTAATCATATCTAGATTTTATTGCCCTTTTAAGGTCTAAGAATAAGGTTGAAAGTATTGGAAAATGAGGTAGGATATTGAATTGAGTATAAGTTGATTGAAACTTGAATGAAGTAAAAATTTAACCCGTATGGAATATGAGATTGTTAAGAGGAAGTCGTTAAGTTCTGTGATTGAATTATAAGGTTTTAATTGATTGTTGATTCGTGTTAAAGGTTTTTCCTAGGCCATTGTCCAATGACGAGGATGCCCATTGTCCAATAAATAAATCGAAGAAATCTTCTTCTGAATTGGGACCGATGGATCTTTCGGGACAGGTGGAACACCTAATGACTCTTGTAGATTAGTATTCATTGTGGTATCTTTTAAAAATCCCTAACTTAACTGAGACATCAGTTGGTAGGATGAGTTCTTGGAATTATATGACATAGTGACACGTAATTTGTTACGGTACAATTTTTGAGTTGTTTGAGATTAATGAAAAGGCTACCTCTGATTGCTAAATACTACATGTATCGATGTTATCTATCTTTTCTTGCTTCTTCCTAATGTTCGAATTAGTGATGCAACCAATGAACAAGTACTCATCTCGATTTGAGTTACGTTGTGGATTATTCTTTTTTAGCGCCATCGAGGTCATGAACCTCATGATTAATTGGCTAAGCTCATTTCCTATTATATTGTAGTTAGTTCTTGGTGAACAACTTTTCATCACTCTTTTGCAGATCGCTCATTGTTTTTATAAGTTAAAACAGTATCCCTTGAGAAAAATTGAATTTTCATCACCATATGGATTATTCAAAGTGAGATTTATGAGTATTCGTTATCGAAATAAAATTGTTTATGAAACACCTTGGAAAACTTAATTGTTTTCATAACAAAGAATATCTTTGTAAATTCATTTGATTTTTATTTCATGATTAAGCATGAATATATATATACTAAACATGATGACAATGTTTTGACGAACTGAGTATTGCATCGTTAATCTTAAAATTCTATATAGTTGCGCGCCTACATACAATTTGGAATGGACCATGCAAGGCTGATAAGTAGTCACCATGAAAGTGTTAATAAACACTACATTTTCTTTGAAGATTGTGAAAGATTAAATTTTATGAGATCTGCAAGAAGTGCAAAAATAGGGACATATTGTTAAAGGCACCTACATATGTGCCCGTGCCATTTATTTTCTGAATAGAATTTACTCATCTGTGGAAATTGTCTTAATTGACAATTGATCTCCCCTCTTTGTCCAATTTTCCCGTGGTAAGATTCGTTGGAAAAGTATATGATTACCGAGTGTTGATACCCGACTGGATGTATCGACGTTCTTATCATATCTTTTGATTAGATTTCATTTGAATGACCTGGGTAACGATCCGAGGAGCTTTCGAATGCGTACTCAAATTTATGAAAACATGGGATATACTCATATTCGTTAATGTTTTCGTCTGTATCTGATTTGAAATTCTCTCACGTATATCATGCGTTGACCTTACTCTTGTAATGTTAGCTATGTCTCCATATATCCTTGAATTTGTGAAGGATTATGATTTATTATTATTAGTCTTTTGAGAAGTTCACATCTTATCAACGATAACAAAACTAGAAAGTTGATAGTGCCAGTAGAATGGATTGATTGATTATGACATGACAACATTGTCTTAATTAATGGGAACCCGTGTAGAATTCCCCTAAAAGATAAGATGATGATTATCAAAAGTGATCTAAATAATTCCTGATGCATGACCATATCCTGCATTTAGACTTGAAATTATACCATGAATGGTTGTGAACTAGTCATAGATCTTGTAATCTAGGAAGAACTTAAAAGTGAATTTATTAAAATATGTTTCTGTTATTTAAAATTTTAGGAGGTATTTTCTGATTACTTACCTAGACTTTCGCCAATAAGGCAAGTTGAATTTGGTATTGATTATATTCTCGGTGCTGCACCTATGGCATGTGCACTGTACGTCAGCACCATCTGAATTAAAAGAATTACCGTACAACTGAGAGAGTTGTCGGAGAAAGATTTTATTCTACCAAGCCCGTCATCATGAAGAGCTATGGTGTTATCATTCCTATATTTCTTGAATTACCATGAACTAGGTAAATTGATGATTAAAATCTATATCCACTACCCAAGATGATAGATTTGTTCGATCATTTACAAGGTTCTAGCGTATGTTCTAAAGATTTGATCCACGACATGGTTATCATCAACTTCGCGTCCGCAAAAAAGATTATCTATTCCAACCACTACATCCAGAACTTGTAATGAACATTATGAGTTTCACGTGATGTCGTTTGGATTGACCAATGCACATGTAGCATCCATAAATTTGGTGAATCTCGTGTGTAGGTTGTAATTTGATAAGTCCATGCTCGTGATCATTAAGGACCATTAGTTGTTTATAAGAATAGGAAAGAGTTAATAATAATTTATAGACCGCCCTGTGTCGGTCGAGCAATGAAAACATGTACCTTGAGTATTTAACATGAGATTTAAGGCTAAATCCTTTACATTATTTGACCGTGTGATTAACAAGATAATGGAATCTATATTGACTTTTCAAAGATTAGAGCCATTAAGGCTTTGGGTTATACCAAAAAGAAAAGTGCCAAAGTGTTTTAACAAACGTTTTATCAAAGGAAGTTTTAAGGGATCATTCCCTTATACCCAATCATTTAACTAAACTCCTGTTTATGGGTAAATGTTTGTGTATACCTCAAGACAACCTAAGAGGGATTGAGGAAACCGTTTAAACCAAGACTTAAAACGACAATTTTTGCTTTTCAATTAAGAAATTTTTGACCAAAGTATAACCAAAGATATTTCGAACATTTATGAATCTTATTAATTATTTTCGATAAATCAACAAAAATCGTGTTAATTAAATTCAAATTTATTTTGAACATTTTTTTATAACTAGGCGAATTGAGAAAAATTAAAACTTTTACGTTTACATTTCATAAAATTAAATATTTATTATTTAATTACTTGCAATATTTATCGACTCTTTAAACGTCGGATTGAGCAAAACTGATAAAAATGATAGTTGAGACGAAACTAAAATTTAGAAAATATGAAGAAAGAAATTTTGAATGAATACGGTCATCATATTTATTTTATCGGGGAAGGTGAATGTAATTACTAACACGTTATGTAGAAAGCATAAAGAATCAACTAGGATGTGTTCCTTAGTAATTACTGTGCAAAATAAATTGCCGAGCAATTTAAAAATAGCTGATGTTTGTAAAAAGGATGATATAGATAATAAAAAGGGGTTCGCGGCTAATGTGAACCATGAGAATTGAGAAGCCGATGGCGTTAAATGTATAAAAGGCCGCTTGTGGTTGCCTAAATATGGAGGATTTCGAGATTTAGTCATATTGAAATCTCATAAGTTTAAGTATTCTATACATACCATTTCTGATTAAATGTATCTTTATCTGAAGAAGTTGTACTGATGGCAAATCATAAAGGCAGACATCGCCTCATACATTAGTAAACGTCTAACTATTGCAAAGGTCATCATCTGAATTTGATTCGATTTGGGTCATCGTCGAAAGACTGACCAAATCTGCTAATATCATTCCTATAAATGATAAATTCTCGATGAAGAAATTGACTCTTTGTATTTAAAAGAGTTGTGTAAACATTGTGTGCCGTATCAATCATCTCTATCAAGATCCTCGCTTCGCATCGAATTTCTAGAGATTTGCTCAGAAGTCATTGGGAACGAACCTTGATGAGAGTACTGTTTTCCACCCCAATCGAAGGGATGAGGTAAAGTAATGATACGAAACACTAGAAGTGTTGTTATATGCATGAATGATTGACCTTTGGTAATAAACCGTATAATCATTTTCTTTTGGAGAGATTATCATTGATAATCATCGTATTAGGATCAAGATCGAATCTTGCAAAGAACTAAATATGAGAGCATCTGTAAGCAGGAGTTGGGATGAAGACACCCGACATACACCCATTGTGAGTTGGACATGTCTTTTAGGTTAACGTCGCCTACGATGACAAACCTAACCTTACAAAATACCCGACCCGCGAGACCTGAAATGATTGTTGAAATTAGGATATGATTATTGATTGATAGTAGTGGGCAGAAGGTTATGTGAATATGAAATGTAGATCTTGAAGTGTAGGATGGGTAGCGAAGTTATGCCAAAAATTTTCACCTTAGAAAAATGAATTGATGATCTGAAAGATCATGGGAAATAAGTCCCTGTTGTATGTGACCATTGAGATGATATAAAAAGTTGGTTTGAAAGGCATATAAGCTGGATCTATCCTAGGACTTCAAGGGCTGCGTGAATTATGTTTCGTATATCGAACTTGGTAAAATGTATATCAAGTGAAAATCTGATTACTTCTTGATAAAGTTTAGATCGGCGAAAAGTTGCATTCATCAAAAACCCGTGAACATCATGGATAGAGAAACTAAGTCAACTTAAGCCTGATCTTATTCCCGTAGTTATGTTTGATGAAACTCACGTATTGTAATGAATTACACTTGTTAGAAAAAACCAAATGTGGAGGAAATACCCACATGGCTTAAACTCTATAAGAAGTGAATAGTAAGATAAATCGATTTTTGAGGACAAAGATCCTGTTTAGGGGTAAATGTTGTGACAATCCGTCAATTTATGGTTGATATTTTATTCTTAAATATTATTTAAAAACATTATTTTAATGTTATATTATGAACTCACTCATTTATGGGAAGAAATTTTGGTTTACGTCTTGAAATAGCATCGACTACGTCTAAACCGGAGGATTCTACGTTACGTGCTTACGTTTACATACACCGTTTTTGGTGACAGTCCGACATTTCAGGAAATAAATTTATCCGTGAATATTATTTTGGGATTTTAAATTTGTGTTGATTCATAAACTCACAAATTTACGAGAAGATATTAGGACTTACGTGAATAATTTAACGTCCTTTACGACTAAACCCGAAACCTTAGGATTAATACTTACGTTTTTGAGCTCCGTTTTTGATGTGACAATTTTTATTAGATTCGTATTGTGCCGTTGATTCATAATTTATAAAAACGTTTTTCGTAAAACGACCAGAGGGCACGCAACTCGAGGAAACTAGAATCGAGGAATACGCGTAAATTAGTGGGATGAGAGAAGTATACACTTGTCCCACCCCACTCAAAGGGACGGCCAAAACAAGGACACCACACCATGATGTGGCAAACTTGTAGCTTACAAGTTAACACATGTTAACTTAACTAGCTAAGTTAGCTAACAAAACCATCAAACCACTTCAACCAAACCATTTACACATTCATCACATGCAAACTACTCTCAAACTCTCTCACCCTCTCACCATTGCCGTCCCATATCATCATCAAACACCCCCATTTGATCAATTTTAACCACAAACCATGTGTTATCTACACATATGATGAAGAACATTTGAAGCCTTGAAGATTGGAGGTGATTCTAACATCCAAAGAGGAGATTTCTTGGTGTCATAGGGCTGATTTCCCACAAGGAGTTTATAAAGATTGATGGACTTGAAGATGATATTGGTTTATCACAAGTTTTGCCATCAAAATCCAAGCCTTGTTCATCAAAAACTCATATTTTCATCACTAATGGTGGTATAGAGATTGTTTCTTCCTATCCTCTTCTTATTTTGATTATATAATCTTGTATTTTCTTTATTTATGTATATGTATATGATTATGAATGATGATTAAAAATATTATGTGGGGATTTGGTGTTTATAAACATGGGTAAAAAGATGGAAAACCACATGTAAAATGGTTAAATCATGCTTAAAATAGTTGGCTGTATAAAAACAGTAAGAAACCATATGATAAACTGATAAAATGGCATAGTGGAATCAATATATAGTAAGTATTAAGTCTTGTACACATGTGAGAGTTGGCC
This sequence comes from Glebionis coronaria, assembly GCA_025667525.1. Lineage (NCBI taxonomy): Eukaryota > Viridiplantae > Streptophyta > Magnoliopsida > Asterales > Asteraceae > Glebionis > Glebionis coronaria. Next base: position 583,521,205 of record CM046879.1, read on the forward strand.
TTGCAATAGAATCATTATAATGAGTGAGATATAATCAAAACAAAATTGATGTATCAATCTGAATTGTCTGTTTTGTGAGGACTGTTAGGGATACTTAGACTTGGATTGAGCAGTATCTAAAACTAAGTTATTTGTAACACATAATATGAAGTTTATGTCATCCAAAAATGAGCTTCTATCTTTTTGTAGAACTCAAGATATGATAAAAAATGGTGAAAGTGAAACTAAAAATCAGATTTCGTGAAATTAAAGTATAATAGTATTATAATAGCACTCAAATAAATATAGTATAAAATGTAAATTAAAACCCACTAACTTATATATTACATTTATATAAGTATGTACAATAATACATAAATGAGACATTTTATAAAAATGGTAATTTGATAAGTTTTATAAGTTATAAAACTATAAACATGATTTTACGTCTTTTCGGTTAAACCGTAAAATTAACGTTTTCGTCAATTAAAACTTAGACGGTCGGACCCGTCTATTGTAAAAATTTTATAACTCATATACTGATGTATAAGTACATATTACAAGTAAAAACTGATAAAACCCGAGCTTTATAACATATGAACATTAACGGGCTAAATTAGCCTTATTGGACTATTAATCTAACTAATTTGGCTAAACACTTATGAACTTACTTATTGGGCTTAACCCACTTGGGCCTAACATTTAAGTATAGGACTGATATTAAAAGTGTAAATTGGACTAATAGAATGTAATGGGCTTATAATGGGCTTATAATAGGCTTATTGGGCCTTGACAAGTAAAGAAGTTAAACTAGTGAAACTAGTATGGAAATTTACCAACACATGACACTATAATGAGTAAATAAATATGTACAATCCCACTTGATCATCATAATATGTATAAACTCATCATATGTATACATAGCTATTATTTTTATAAAGTCATTGGACAAGATTCTAAGACGAGTATTATTTGTCTAGGTTTCCGTGATTGAAGCACGTACCGTACATGCAAATCGCCGGTAACCGCCTTTCCCAATCAACGTGAGTTCATAGCCTCGCACTCTTTTAAATGTTTTTATGAAATGTTTTATAAACCCGCGAGGGAGATAACATGTTAGTTTTAATAAAATAGGACACCAGTTGTCCCGATTGTTTGTTTATTGATTTGGACCCGAATGATTGTATGACCCGATGAATGATTATATGACCCGATAAATGAAATGAAATGGATTATTAAAGTTAGGTTATTTCACTAAAAGTCCCATTAGCATGAATTGTGAACTACCGGGATTTGGTAGACGCTTATGCATATAATAGTACTATTTAGGGAAGATCACCCTAGTTCGCGCCTTGACGGTTGATCCCCATCGTGCCACATTGATTGGTAAGCGAATTTATGTATGAGAAGATTTATATAAGTGTGATTATTGTGACGACACGCTATATTAGATGGGCAAATAAGTTTCAGGTTAGCTACCCGTTGTTTGTTTTAGTAAGGTAGCAATGTCATGCGGCTTATAATAATCCAAAAATAACGAAAATACTGCTATACGCATTGAATTACAATATATTGCCTGACTAGCAATACGGGGTCTTATTATTGATATTATGTTCGTGTTTTGGTTTTACATAATCATATTCATATAACGGTTTTTATTTAACTCTATACAACGTTATAAAACGTATTGTATGATGTTTTTACGACATTGGCTCGTATAATGGTTTTGAAGGCAAAAGCCTATAGTATGATTTATAACAAAGATTTGTATAAAAATATTTTTGGCCTATTTTATGGCCTACTACAAGGATTTTTGGCCTATTTTAAACTCTATGAATTCACTCGGCGTTTTCACTGACCTTTCCTTTTAACATGTTTTATCTCAGGTACTTGAAGGTAATTCTCGGGAAGACGACAAGAATTCATGGCCCGCACTTAAATAACAATTTCCATTCAAATATTTTGTAAAACTTGTATGAAATACTATGACTTGGGACCTATGTAAATTTGATATTTATGAACGGAAATGCTTTATTATTAAACGAAACGATTTTTAAGCGTTGTCTATGATGTGAGTAATGTGTTATCCCATAACACCAACGACTCTTCCGCTGTATTGAATTGTGTATATTTGGGGGTATTACAAAAAGCCCAAATCAAGATTTTTCAATTTGTAAAACTCTAACATGACTTAATTAAACTAAAAAGTATTTTTGTAAAATTTAAAACCAATTAAAACTATTTAAAAAATTAAAAACTAAAATTAAATATTAAAATAATATTAAAAACTCAAAAATTATAAGAAATTCTAAAAACTTGCAAACTAGTTCATTTTAACCTAATTAAACAGAAAATGAAGTTGAAATTACGAAAATACCCCTATTGGGCCCCCAAATGGCTAAAATAAAAAACAGTCCAAAATTAATGGGCTTTTTAGCCCAATAATCAAAAGTGTCCAATAAGCTCCCAAAAGCATAGTCAAACTCAGAATTCAATTTTAAACACAAAACTCTAAAGGCCCAAAAGATGGTTCTTAGCTTATCATTGCTTAAAATGCCAAAAGCTTATTCTTAATGGGCCAATAAGCCCATTAAGCCATAAGCTGGTGCCATAAGCTCTAATTTAACACATAACCTTCTTTTGGGATACTAAAGAGATCTGTAAAAAGAAATTTTAAAAAATCTTAACCAATAAGCCAGGAATACGCAAAGTAAAAAATCCACTAAACAACAAAATAGTCGGGTTTCACTTTTAGGAGGTTTCAGAAGCTCTGGTTTGTTGCAAAAGCTCACAAATAAGTTAACTAAGACGAATCAACAATGAAAACACCAATAATCCAAGTAGAATAAGCTGTGGGATCTGATAAGCACTTCTAAAAAATACAATAAGCTAATTTTCTAGTCAAAAGCTCTTTTTAAGATCTGATTTCTTCCAGTTAAGATTAATAGGTGTAATGATTGATGAAATGTACAAAATTAAATTTGTTGCACGTTTTGATAAGCTGAGTGAGCCAATAAGGTCTTTGGCCAAGTTTGGCCAAAGTCAAACGCTGACAAATACAATTCCAACGCTGACAAGTGAAAATTTAGGCACTGACAAGACTTGGTGAAGTATATTTGCTATGTTTAACACCTGCTGGTCAAGGATTGAGTTCAATCCTTGTAAATCAAAGTCTAGTAGTTGTTAGACTTGATGTTGTTCTTGGCACAAAAGAGCTAGTAAGCCAGTGAGTTTATCAGCCTTTCCAATAAGCAACCAAATAGCAAGGTACACTCACAAGCAGCCAAATATGAAATGTAGATAAACAATTACCACAGGCATACAAGGTTCATGCAATTTGTTGGCCAAAAATTGCAAGTGTCTTTTGCTGATGCAGTTAACACTTGCAGGGAACTCTAATAAGCTATAAGTCCCTGAATAATCTACCAAATCACACAACTAAATACTGAAGAGATGCACACCAACTAGAACTAATCCCAAACCAAATTTCAGCCCTTAATTCCAACATATGAACAAGTTATCACTTCTGATGTGTTTGACCAAAACCAAACCAAATTTTGATAGATTTTTCAAAACTTTGCAAAGCCTTTTCCAACCTTTAAGAGACTTAACCAATGACCAAAACTACTTCCAAAACTACTTCCAAAACACTTGTTTAGAGTAAACAAATCTTAAGAACCAAGGCCACAAGGCCTTTTGATCCCAAAATACCAAACAACCTTGTTTTAGTTCTTTTTCAAACAAACTTTTTATTTGCACACACAACCTACTAATTTTATGGACCCTAGAGGTCTACTAGATAACAACTAACAAATGTAAACAATAAAACTAACAATCCAAACATAAGAACTCAAAAATCACATAGCACTTAATCATAGCGGATTTCAACCAAAATTTGCAAAAGAGAAAAGGGAATAGAGGGTGCACCTATCCTCCACAACTTCCTAGGAGGATTCACCAATGCTCCTTGGACCACTCTCAACAACTAAAGAGTGACCAAGGTCCTTGAACAAAGGAGGAGGTCTGTTAATGGTTCAACAGCTGAACCAAGACCTCCTATCAATGGATCTCCAACACAAATCAGCAAACAGCCTAACCAAAGGCTCAAAGCCCTTCACAAGCTTGGTGTTATCATATCAAGCTTGAAAAAGCTCAAGGCTTTTGGTTAGGGGTTAGTACTAGTAATAAGCAAGCAGGGGTAACTTAAAACAGCAGGGGTATTAACCACCTTTCAAACACTTGTAAAAAAAATTTCCAATGAAAATCCAAGCTAACCACTCAAGAACTAAGGTCTTGGGTAGCCAGTGAGTGGATCTAAACACCTAGAATCCAAGGGCTTCAACTGGTAAAGCCTTGAATCCTTAGATCAAAACTGCTTTCAAAATCTTTTTTGAAAAACTTTGAAACCTTAACAAAATCAAATGTATGAAATAATAACCAACAAAACAACTTCAATATGATTATGGAACACAGATTCAAGCTTCAAATACCAACTTCATTCAATATAAAAGAATTACAATTGCAAAATTTGCAAATTACACAAACTTATATTGAAGTGAAAGGAATTACAGAGAAATTGCCTAAAAATGGAACAAAGGGACTCTTACAAGCTGAGGTCTCCTTTTATAATGCTACAAAGACTATTCTAGAACTAAAAACCCTAGCTATTGATTTCCAGAATTGCCCTTGAACGTTTTTGGTGATGAGTTGTCCAAATTGATCTTGGTCGTTCCTTTTTGCCTTTGGGGCTAAGTATGAACTGTAAAACGTTGATCTTGCCACGTTGGATGACTTGGAGGTTAAGTTGTTCTCTGATTGGTTGAAAGGGAATTGGGAGTGGGGTCCATGGTGATGGGATGGTTGATGGGATAGAAGCGTGGGAGGGTTAATCAAACATGGGTTAAGGTAATTTGGATTTACCCTTTGTTTTAAGTGATGTGGTAACTGGGGATGATGGTGATTAAAAAATCCCTTTGATCTGTTTTTTGTGGGATGTGTATGTGTTTGGCACAATTTTGGTTTTTGAATGTTTGGTGCCCATGTTTAGCCTCTAGTCTTTGGCAAATGTTTTAAACAAAGTTTATTCAGCCTAAAAAGCGAATTCCCTTTGTTATGCAAGTTTGGTTTTTCATACTTTTGCCACATAAACTTTTCCAAAGTGTTATCCAGGGCTTGTTTTGACATTCTTGGATATTTCAAGGGCCGATCTTGTATATTCTTAAACTTTGAAGGTCTTCTAAGTATGTTTGACATTATGGAGGACCATTGTTGACAAATCTATATTTAAGAGGGACTAATATTGCCAATTTCAAAGTTGAGGGTCTTTTTTGTAATTTTGAAAAACTTAAGGGATCAAACTTTTAATTAACAATATACAAGGGTATTAAGTGTCATTTCTTCATTGATGAGGGATCATTCTTGAACATCTTCAATAATTTAAGGTTTTCCTTTGAAAAATCATAACTAGGGCCCGATTTATTATGCGGCTTCGTTTCTCGTGTTTGTTTTTCCTTGTTTCTTATGATCTTTTGTCTTTTTCATGATATCCATACCTAAAATACACAAGTAAACAAACACGAGCATATATATGGTATATTTACAACATTTTTAGCATTTTAAAGCCCGAAAAGAACGATGAGATCATGTATAAATGCCATCTCATCATAATAAACCATCGATTTTCCACATCTTACCACCCTCAAACGAGTGGCCAAGTTAAAAACACTAATAGAGCTCTTATGCGAATCCTTGAAAAGACCGTCCTAAACAACCCTACTTGTTGGTCTAAGAAATTAGAAGATGCTCGGGCCTTTCGTACCGCATTCAAAACACCAACTGGAACCACACCATACAAGCTCTTATATGGAAAAACATGCCACTTACCAATAGAAATTGAACATCGTGCATATTGGGCTCTTAAGAACTGCAACCCTGATCTTATTGTAGCTGGAGAAAAACATATATTTTAACTTCATGAGTTAAATGAATTTCGACATCAAGCTTATGAAAGTTCACGTTTATACAAAGAACGAATCAAAGTGTGGCATGATTGCAAACTGCGACAACGAAAATATTTCAAACATGGAGAGAAAGTACTTCTCTTTATCTCGAAATGTAAATTCAAGCAACCTAAGCTTACATCGAGATGGACTGGACCTTACACAGTAAAACACCAATATCCGTCTGGATATGTTGAACTCTACGGTAGAGAAAATACCAGTTTTATTGTCAATTGTCATAGACTCAAGCTCTACTACGAAGAAGAAAGCTGTAATGATATTGATGAAGAAGAAATTCCCTTCTTTTTGAAATAAAACCGAGTAGCCGAGTCTGGCTGAAGACTCTAAACTTAGCGCTATTCGGAAGGTAATCTGTATTTTATTCCCCACTTTTTACCTTAAGTGTGGAGGAGGACCTGTAGATAAATAAAATCTTCCTTGTATATATTGCATGTGTTTTGTTTTATTTTATGATAGCATGCAGAAAAATAGAAAATTTGGAGCTTTGAGTTGGATTTATCTGTTGAAGTCCTGCAATTTTCTAGTTAGCCCCAAGAAGTTCTCGTTTCCCTTTGCGTTTTTCCTATTTTTAGTTTTTATCAGTTATCACCTCGAGGACGACGTTCACCTTAAGTGTGGAGGAGGAGACAAATAAGATAAATAATAATAAATAAAAATTTCTCCACATGAAAAACTTTTTGAAAATAAAATAAAATTTGATATATTTTAAAATAAATAAAGTTTTAAGCAAAGAAAAAATCTCATTGATTGACACTATAACTAAACACAAAAACCATCCACCAAATATGTGAGGAAACCTAGCCTTATATTTCTCTATTTTGTGTGAAAGCTGATAATCTAGTATGCTTCAGAATTTGTACTTGATCATCATTTACTAAACTGTAGTGAGGTTAATTTATAGATATTTTCGAGAAGAGACAAAACAAATCACCATTTTATCATTTTAGTTAAGCTACACTGTCTTGCTAAAATATGTTGCACTCATACCTATGTGCTATTATCCTTATGTTGATGCCTATCCATTTGTCAAGTCAAAAAAAATATATATGATGTTCTCATAATATATATATATGATGTTCTCATATATATATATATATATATATATATATATATATATATATATATATATATATATATATATATATATATATATATATATATATATATATATATATATATATATATATATATATATATATATATATATATATATATATATATATATATATATATATATATATATATATATATATATATGGGATAATTTCATATATACCCAATAAAACTTCATAAATTACATATATCCCCATAATACAAGTTTTTGATGCATAATGTACAATACTATTAAAGCATGTTTTGGGGATATATGTAAATATGGATGTTTTGTTGGGGATATATGTAAATGCCCCTATATATATATATATATATATATATATATATATATATATATATATATATATATATATATATATATATATATATATAGAGAGAGAGAGAGAGAGAGAGAGAGAGAGAGGGAGGTTAATGTGAGAGTTTTTTTTATGTTCTAAAAATGAGAACTATTCTAAAACACCACTAAAACATTGATACATAACCATTTTACTATTACTACACCAAAATATACATTATTTATACAACTATACACTCCATCGACTAATAAACAAAGGATAAGTGTTTAACAAATTACTGATACACAATTAATAATGTGATACATATACATCAAAATCTCAAAAAATTAATATCTTATACATAAATTGGTACACTTGATACACAACCACCACTAAATAACTTGATACACGATACCAAAACATGATACATATCACACCTTGAATCAAAATGTATCACTTAGATTTCCGCCAATTTTCAAAAGAAAGCCCATCGAATCTTTAAAAATTATATTTTTACTTAATCATGTTTTAAAATTGTTTCAAATAGAGTGTCATTTATGAGATTTTGGTTGGTTCTCATTTTTACAACTTTAAAAAGTTCTCATATTATCCAAATTCTATATATATATATATATATATATATATATATATATATATATATATATATATATATATATATATATATATATATATATATATATATATATATATATATATATATATATATAGGGATGAGATCAATAGAAAACTTCATCTCGATGGAAAACTTAGAAAACTCCTTCCCAACCGTTGGATCAAAGACACCTCACCCTCCTTTTTTTTCGTAGAAACTACAGGGACCTTATTGTAAGCTCCTTCATTCTTTGAGGGAGGTTTTTGTAAATTTTCTTTTATCATATATAATTTTTATTTTTTTTTCATTTTTCTATCATTCCTCGATCTGAATTTTTTTTCTCTCATTTCTAGATTGATTATACACACCTTTGTCGAACTGAATATTCGTGAAATCAAATTCATGAAATTCATCTCGAACATAAAATTATACGCCATCATAGTTTATCAAGTCGAACATATTAAGGTGCGTGACTGATTTATAACCTTGTAGATTCTATTATTATTGTATTATATACACGATTTAGTTTTTATAGATAGTTATCCTGATGTTATGGTTTTATGAGATTTGATTCGGTACACCGTACACATCATCTTTGTGTTTAGTTGTATAAATTTTAAGAGCTTATTGCCAGGATTTATTGTGTATAATAGTTATTTTGAAACTAAACTGATAAATAAATACATGATAAACATGTATACAAAAGTGCACACCAAGTGTTTGATAAAATATCTGAATGATAATATATATATAACTTTGATGCACGAATTTCACATTTTTGATGCCCAAATAGATTTTTTTGTGAACAGATATCCTAATTAGTTTAGTCAATAGAACTTTAGATGGTGAATATATAGTTCTGGTTTTATGTCAAAAAACACTTTGAAAACGGATTTTGCATAAAAAAATAAGCAAATAAGCAGAAACAATGTACAATTCAAAACACCCTGCTAAGGTTCGACTTGATATCATTTAGATGGTTACAGTAGTTTCCATACCAACAGTGAGGTGTAAATATACGATACATATAATAATCCGGATGTTTACATGAAGAAGAGTTGCATAAGATGATGGAAGTTTTATTGTTAGATCGTCACTTTGTATAAGAGCCTAGGAGGATATTAGTTTGGGTTAGTAACATTATAATTTCTATAAGCTGAACAAAGCATAAAAACAGCGGAAGAATCAGGCAGCAAGTACATCTTTGTCTTATCATTACTTGTTAGTAAGGTAACCTGTTTTGATTTAGATAGTTTTAAGTGGACTGCGTTTCATTAAGGCTTGTTTGATTACAGCTGAATTAAAAAGTTTATTTAATCTTAACCACCGTCAAATGGCCTAGTGATAAGGCGCTTAACCTCCTCACAATAGGTATAGGGTTCAAACCTCACCGCATACACATTATACAATTGGTTATGGTGAGGGAAGGTTTAGAAATGGTCACGAGGGTACCTAGGTTAGGCCACATACATATCTATCGCATGTTCACCCTTCTAGGTAACCTGAAAACGGAAAAGTCATATGTTTTCCCTTTTTTTACTTAAGAAAAATAGTGAGGGGTTACTTTATGAATCAAGTCAATGATATTTCCATGATTAATTTGTTGAGATGCTTATTCAGCATACAAATCAAACAAAAATTGTTCTGTATATCTACGTAAACACCACATGTAGACAGAACCTAATAAAAAGTATAAACAAACAAACCCTTAGTGTATTAGGATTGTGGCTATAGACGTAGGCCAAAACCAGCATATGGAAGTAGTCAAAATGCATTTGACTTATCATAGAAGCATCTAAACGTGAGGTGTCATATTTGGGTTTTGAGAACTTAATAATAAACATAATCGGTTTTGAAAGCTAAAGAATTATTATATACTCATTGATGCCCTGTAGATGCACCGAATATACAAACAGATGCCAAAAAGCACCTCAAACAGATGCACTAAAATACCCGTTAAATCAGTATAGGTCTTTAGCTTTGTGAAGGGCCAAAATTGTGTTTTTAAAATCTGCATAAGCTGTTTAAAACACCATGGCCAAACAACCACTAAATAACATGTAGAAGTCAATGCAAGGTTGCTACATAACTATGATATGACAATAGTTTAGTACTATATGAAACTAGAATCTGTTAACTAACATTTATCAATTGTGTTACAGGTGACAGAGTGGCAAGTAAGAATGTCATCTGTTTGCAAAAGTATGCAAGTTTAGTGTTATTTGGGGATTCCAGCTGGTGAATAACAGTGCATATGAATGATACCGAAACCAAGAAGGCCTCAATAGTTGTACTGTTATAACTTAATGACCAAATATGAATCCATCATCGAAAGTCGATTTATGCATCACAATTATGTTGTAGTGACTCCCGCGAAGCACCATTGGTATTGAAGACTCCATAAAAGTTACGTCATTTAGCATGTCAGATGGTAAAGGACAACGTCAAGTGGTTTGCTTTATGTGGATGATATACGTTCTATTATTTTTTCCCCTTTTAGCTTTGGATTTTTTGAGTTTGCAATTGATTAAGGTGTCGTTTACTTGTTTGTGCAGTTAAATACAATATTATTAATTGTTTTTTATATGCTTATGTAAAACAGATGTTTAACATTGTCTAGTACTCATTTTATATCCACTTGGGTTGTACTGTTGTAGGTAGTTGCAACTTGCAAGATCAACTAAAAGCTATAACCAACTAGATAAAATATCTAAACTATATGAACCTTCAAGGAACCAACATCACGTGGTAACATAGAGCCAATTCTAGACATGCAATTACAAATACATCATAGACAACAAGAATGTAGAAAAACTGAATGGTTTCATTGTAGACAACTGGAATGGAAATGTAATTCGTAGAATATTCAATCTAACCTTTGTGTGATAAATCTTAAATAGAATATAGGAAACAATCATCAAAAAACACAAATCATCATATCTCATTATATAGAATACAGTCGTTGTTGATACATCAAAGATAAAGAGGCTATACACATGTTCACCCAAAATGAAATACAAATACTACTATCATAGCAATCTAAGCATGATCCCCACGGATATGCCTGACCAACTGGATATCCTTGTGTATGATGGTAAGCTCTTGGCGCGTGAATGTCACACAAGCTAGTTTCATCAAATAGTCCCACCAGGGATACCTCGGTAGCTTCCTGGAGATCCAACACAACATGACGCTGGAACCTCAAATTAGTCAGCAACAAAACAAAATAAACACTAGACGAGCATTATATCAAGAAAAACAGTTGCATATAAAAACTGCACAATAGAGTTAACCACCTTGAAATATAGATCAATTTTACGAACATGCCTCTAGAAAGGCAGTTTGCGGATCAACAACTACCCGCTACTCTTATGGTACTCACTGATTTCATTGAATTACAAAGTAAAACAATGTTAATGTTTCAGGGCTGTATATACTGTTTAGAAACAACATCTTTAGCGTCTAGCTTTGTCAAACATTGTCACTTCACCTTTTCAGAGCATGACCAACCATCTCATTTTCAATTCATTCTAATAAGAATTGTGAAGGTTAAAATTATGATATAAGAGGCCAATGTATACATACTATTTGTTTGTACAGCGAGAAACGTAAGTTTACCTGCTGATACACATGAAAGTAGACAACCGAATCTATGCAGGAAACAGAAGCTGATCTTTCTAAAATAGGGGTCAATGACTTGATAATGGAAGACCAAATTGTCGAAAAAGAACAGCTAGACCAGGAAGTAGCAGCAACGGTGACCAAAGATCCGGCTAGTATAAAAGTTGGTATAAATAAAGTACAAGTTTGTGAACAAACACAAGAACAAGTTCCTATAGAAACATCCATGGAGGAGAGCGAAACCATGCTTTCTAATGTGGCTGATGATTCGACAAGCACAAAAGTTGGTAGAAAGACACAAGAACCAGAAGTTGGTGAACAGAACAAAGAACTAGAAGCTGTTGAACAAACTTTCAAGGAGGATATAGAAGCGTCGCCTTCTAAAGCTGAGGCTGCTGAACCTAAAACAATAAAAATAAAACCAATTTAATAAATAGAAATAGACATTGGAAAAAAATAAATGATAATGTGTAATATGGACATGTCCTCATGGAGGTATAACTTCTCTTACTAACACGAGCTCCAACTTCAGATGGGATGGAGGCAATATTACTGCTTTTACCAAATCAAATGGAGCAGTATTCTATTCTGGTTTCCAAGAGAAGTACGAAATGGCCCTGGTGACCTCGCCATTCTGCTTCAATACCAAATATGAGATGATATACAATAAGTACACAGATGCAAAACGTACTATCTTAACTTTCTTGAAACATAACAAATACATCAATAATTCCGTCTCATACACTCTTAAGACCGATGTTCCTCTTCACGATACCTATATGCCTTAGAAATATTTTTGAACAGATTCCCTAAAACGAATTTGAACTGATGCCTGAAAAAAGTTTTGAACTGATGCCCGAAAAAATTATTAAAAAGAATTTCCTTATACAAATAAAGGGATCTCATAATATAACATTAATCTAAACAAACCCAAATTATGTGTCTTTTGAAGTCGCAAGACTTGCTTTGGAAAAGATTAATGTAAGACAAATTGTCGTAAATATACACTTTAGTGTTTGAATTTTTGTTGGAACAGGTAGCATGCAAGTTGACGTAAGACAAACTTCTATAAACATCCATTTAACAACATGTTTGAATTTATTTTTGGTTAATAAAAGCCTCAACTGATGCCCTAGTACAATTCCCAAACTGATGCCCTAGTACAATTCCCAAACTGATGCCCTATTATAATTCTCAAACTGATGCCCTAGTACAATTCTCAAACTGATGCTAATACAACAAGTTATAGTATTAAATAATAAAACAAAGATACGCATGGTCCACGAGGGAAACTTACAGCTTTAGCCTTAAACTTGTCGGTATTTTTCTTGTATCTCGGAACATGTTGAGCAGTACAAACTCTAAGGAATGCACCCTATACACTTAAGAAATTCTCAAAAGTGATCTTATTACATCATAAAATGATTTAGGACGAAAATTCTTTTACTATTGAAACTATGTCACTTGTTAACCAAAAAATGATGCTATATAAACAAGCATATGTAAACAGATTGAAAGGAACATTTTGTGTAAAAATGATGCTTTCAAAATATTTTTATAAGCTTATATATGCATAAGTCATCATCCATAGAAATTCTGATTCTCATCTAATTTCAGTGATTTAAAATGTTCAATTAGTCGTTTAAATTAGTCAGGTAAAAGCATGTGGTGGGTGGAAGGAGATGTGTGTTAGAGTAAGGCAGTGGCGAATAGTATTGGGTGGCAACTTTTATAAAAGGGAAGATATAAAATCAGAATAACTATCACTGCTTTTCCATTTAGGCTTGCTTGTACTTAAATAAAAGAATCAACAAAGTTACTCTTTGTTAAATAAGTTAAACACTACGAAAACCACCTAAAGCCTACATGAAGAGTTGCATTTCATGAGCATATTACAAATTTTTTTGTTATTTAAATCAGAACAAACATAGGCTTTTTAGAAACATCTAATTTTGCTACACTCGAAATGCTTTTAATTAGTGCATCAATTAAACAATCTTATTCAGATATTTTAACAAACACGTGGCCAGTAATTTTAACAAATACATTTTCTATGCACTTTTTTTAAAATTTGTTTTATATGCCCTAGCTTTTAGTTATACAATTCTGAATCTGCACAAACACCCTAATTTTACAAATACTCGCAAAAAAAGTAAACATCATACAAGCTGTAAAGTATTTCCGAAGGTATCATCAACGGTGGACTGTTTGTGACAGCAAACAAAGGTTTTGTAATGATGTCGGTGGTAATTCATAGTAAACGATTTGACAGTTGTTACTGGCGGCCAATGGTTTATAATTATGGCGGCGTTTTTGATAATTCCCAAGGTAGTTTTAATGGTAGCTACCATTGATAAAGGATGTGGTGCGGTTAAATTGATACATGGTGGTTACCGGTGGAAATGGTGGTTCGCGGTGGAAATGGTGTTCCCGGTGTAAATGGTAGCGACGATGATAAAGATGAAAGTGATGATCAAGTTGTTATCTTTTTATAATATTTTCACCTTTTACCCTAAACTTTGATTGATTTGCAAACTCCACCCTGTAGTTTGTTTTCTAGGTTTTCTATAAATATAAGGTTTTCTCTAGAACCCAGCCCTATATATATATATATATATATATATATATATATATATATATATATATATATATATATAGATATATATATATATATATATATATATATATATATATATATATATATATATATATATATTTGTGTTCAAGTGCGTTACACCTTAAAATGCATCATAATAGGCACCAATGAGAATAGGACATGTGTCATTAACCACCAAATAAAAAGAAAAATTATATTTCAATTTATTATTGAATGAAAAGGCTATTTAGGTAATTTACAAATTTCTCAAACATGTTACAGTATCTCATTATACTTGTACGAATTTGTAGCTCCCCATTATCTTGACTTACTCTCTCTCTCTCTATCTCTCTCTCTCTCTCTCTCTCTCTCTCTCTCTCTCTCTCTCTCTCTCTCTCTCTCTCTCTCTCTCTCTCTCTCTTCTATCTCTCATATTTCAATATGGAAAACATGTGGTAACGGGTCCACAAGACATGAACTCTATCTCTTTACAAAACTCTTGTAGGTAAAGAGTGGGTTCTATTTTTCCGGCCACCATGTTCTGATGGTTTCATATGAATTTTAGTTCATGTAACCCATCCATCCGATCTGTATTTTCGTTTGTTTTACAACAATCGCCGGTGATTTTATAGAAGGTAGTACTAGTCAAACTTTACATACCATATTTCTCTCTCTCGTAAAAAGCAACTTGCACTTCTCTTCATTTTCTTCATAAATTCTTCTCTTATCCCAACATTTAAAAAGAAAAAAAAACCGATCAGGGTAGTGTCCTTGTCGGCGATTTTTCAAAATGACACACCCATGCTTCAGTCGTCTTTCAACAATATAAAAATTGAATACGCTATGATTTCGTCGTGTTTCATGTCTCACGGTGATACATAATGATTCAATTCGTGTTTCGGGTTGTTTGTAACTCCTACCATACCTTCTTCTATCTACGATCAATTTAATTGAGACATATCTTTTAGATCCGCGCTTTTCATTTGGTTTGTGATGGGATAAATCGGTTTAAGAGAAAACGACTTTTACAAGCGTCCCTTGACACTATTGGTCAGTTAAGGGGTTAAATTGCAAGACTTTCAGATCTGGATGTAGGTGATGCGTGTTATGGGAAGGTGATATGTCATATGTTGTATTTAAACTCCGACAAAGCTTCGAGATACACATAGTTTTAAGTTTTGGTTTTGGCTATTTTTTTCCGCAACTGTTCGTCGGGTTAGTCAAGTTTAATGAATTTGTAATCACATAAAAGTGCTACAAACATGTATTTGGGTCTCGTTTGCAGCTTTGAATGTGGACCTTTTTTTTCCTTTTGTGTGTTTTTTGATACACAGAGGTTAATAAAACAACTTTGTTTTTTTGTTTTAAAGTGTTTGCTTTTTTGTTTATTTACTTTAAGGAAGAAATGAATCTATGTTAATATTTTAAAGTGACACAATTTTGATCGCTTGTATCAAGTTAAACAGCGAGTTTTAAAGTTATGGGTCAATCGTCAATATAAAAAAAGGTAGGTTATACTATTTCAAGCTACGCAAAGTCTCACAAATGAGATAGATATGTATATCGATTTTTTTTTGGTTTTTCAAAGAAATATTGATTAATTTATACATTAGTTTAATTAAAAAAATGATGTAAAGTATAATAAAGGTTGCATGTTATATTTAAAAAATATTGCATGGTACATGTAAGTTTTTTTTCACGTTATTTTTTTTAACACTAATTTTTTATGGATTATATTTCATGAAATATTTTACGTCGCACATTTAGTGTCAACATGCATTTTGAGTGAGAAAGCTACGATTAATGTTTAAAATTGAAGTGCAATGTATCACGTTTTTTTAGCAAGTGCAATGTATCAGTTGGTTATGCAATGATAATAATGAGTCAAAGTGTAGTAAATATGAAAGCATTATACATGTATAATCAATAAGTGAACAGTAGTTGTGATTATTATGAAAGAAGCCAAAAGCATCAGCAATAAAATAAATGTGTATCGGATTTTTTAATCAAATAATAAAAATATAACTAAGATTGTGTAACCATCAAATAAAAACGTACCAAATAAAAATGTACCAATTAACAAGAATGTTAATAAATAAACTCTCATCTAGAATACATGGTTGTAGGGTTTGACGATACAAAAGAAAAATATGGTAGTAAATATTGTAATAAAAAATTGTGTACCTGTATACTTTAAAGAAAAAAAGTTTAATTATGTAACCGGTTGTATTAATTCACGTTTAATGGCTATATAAAACTGATTCATAATGCCCCTTTTTTCCTATATAATTACACTTATGCCATTTGCTTACTTAAATCTTATTTTGATACATCTATCTTCATCCAACGGTCTAAAAGTGTGCCTACCGTAACCTATTTTAAGGGTGTATACCATGTTAACGCTCCCCTACATATATATATATATATATATATATATATATATATATATATATATATATATATATATATATATATATATATATATATATATATATATATATATATATATATATATATATATATATATATATATATATATATATATATATATATATATATATATATATATATATATATATATATATATATATATATATATATATATATATATATATATATATATATATATATATATATATATATATATATATATATATATATATATATATATATATATATATATATATATATATCTTTATATATTATATATAAGAGGAGGGATTTGCCCCGTCATCAATCAGGCTCCTAATCCACGTCAGCACTACAATAAATTTCGTAATTTTAAAAAAGCTGTTAATTCCAAATTCGAACTCGGGTATGCGAGACCACGCACATATGCCTCAACCATTGGACCAGACTACTAATTGTAATATTTATATGCAAAACCATCTTTATAAACGCACGAAACAATGAAAAAAACCTACTATTAACACCCTGATAACATTCAGAAAAAGAAAACATGTATCTTCAAAAACCCAGATGCATGTCGTTCATGTATCTTCAAGAACCCTAATATTGGCCGGTAGGTAAAGCTCTCTTTTTACCTTGAATTCATGATTTTTTGTTGATCTTATATTGTTATTTAATCATTCTACCAATCGATCGATACCCTAAAAAATTAATCACAGCCTAGAAAAACCCCACATAAAACTTTAAGTGGACCCCCTAGAAATCGATATCAGATTATCCGTATATAATGTATTTAATTGAGAAATTGTATGAAGTTCAGAACTCTTTGATACAGGTCTGTATCACATGTTATGAATGATTATGAGATGTACCTCTATTTGTAAAGAGTAGGTTTATGTTTATGTGTTGTTTTTGTATATAATGTATGCAGGTTAGGGGAAGGGTAAGCGCAAATCCTTTTTGTGGTCTTTGTCTGGTGCTTGGAGGAATGAGCCGAATCCGAATATATTCAAGGTAAAAATTATTCTCCGTATATATTCATTCTAGAATCAGTGACATGATACTCGTCAATCTAGATAACACAAAAGAGGAACTAATAGACAACCATTCTATTACCATTTGAAGAGATCAATGGTGCGTGTTATTTTCACAACTATTTCATCTATTCTATACCATGGCCATAATACTTAAAACAACCCACCCCGAAGAAAAACCGTAGGTAGAAGATCAAAAATCAAATCCATAACAATAAAATCGAAGATTGATCAGGTATACTCTCAATTCAAACCAAGAATTTATTATTTGAGTCAATTTGTGAAAAAGTAGCTGGAATAAGATAGTTGATCCATTAATTTTAGCAAGTTTAATGTTAAAAATTAACGATGATGACAATTTTTGTAATTGTGTTTCTTAGGAGCGATGTTTCGCGACACCCGTATCTTGGTAGTAACCTAGATTTATTCATTCCATAATCTTCTTATACATGTATGCTTCCCGGTTTATTGAAGGAACATGGTCTGATGTCGGTTGATGGTAACCAACCATTGCAGGAAA
Organism: Glebionis coronaria; assembly: GCA_025667525.1. NCBI lineage: Eukaryota > Viridiplantae > Streptophyta > Magnoliopsida > Asterales > Asteraceae > Glebionis > Glebionis coronaria. Next base: position 583,539,385 of record CM046879.1, read on the forward strand.
AAAACTAGCAATTAATAGAGTCGATCACTTTTGCTATAAATGTGACTGTAAGGAGAGTTATTGGAGAAACCACGACCACCTTCTCCTTATAGAGGTACGTACGTATATATACAAATGCGTTACAGTACTCAACTGGCGGTGACTCCAAGAACAATATAACTGCTTCTATTCCCTCTAGCTCCTAACAATATATAATGATGTTTAACAGATTGACGTTCAAGCGTTGAAATTTTAATCAAAGAAGTGGATGTCAACTGGTCTGATGTTGTTTGATGGTAGCTAGCCGTTGCAGGAAAAAGACAGCAAATAATAGAGCCGATCACTTTTGCTATAAATCTGACTGTAGAGAAAGTTATTGGAGAAACCACGACCACCTTCTCCTTCTAGAGGTACGTACGTATATATACAAATGCATGTCTGTTATTTATATTATAATTTTTAAATTTTTTACTCAATATCATATAAAATGGTTCTTTCTAATGATACCTTAACTATTTTCTTAATTCATTCTTGGAACATTGTTTTCTGATGTATCTTTTCATATGAAGAATTTTCAAGAGATTGGCAGCAAGTCGGAGCTAATGATACACTTTCATGTGCCGATGAAGATAAAAGTTACTGTATATTGTTTTCCAGCAGCATGGCAAAAGCAAGTTCTGCCCATAGAATACTATTTTGGTCGACCATAACTATTCGTCCATAAACACCGGGTGAGTAGAATATGTTGTTGTCATATTCTAGAAGCTTTAATAATTGGTAGTTTTTCGGTAATTTAGTAATTAAAAACGATGAATTTAATTGATCATTACCTGAGTGTCTTGTTATTACTGATGCCGAAGAAGAGTATAACAATTCTGCTACGTTAACACGAAGCTTTGTTGAATATATGCTATTCTTATCTCGTTATCATCTCTTGGGTGCTGCCATCGAGACCTCTTGAGGCTACTGTATACATTTTTGGTGGCATTATGTCTTGCATATAATGCTATCTTTGACGTGTGTTAAAACATAATACATAATTGCTTATATAAATGTCTGATATTTTCCATATATATTGCTTATACAGATGCTTTTATTAGCTAAATGATGAATTATTATTGAAATATCCTATCACATCTATGAAATTTGAGGTAGCTTACTAATAACCAATAGCCGCGTTACAAAAACAGATGTAAACAATAATTATTTTTTACTTCTTCAATAGTTTATGTTCTTACTCTTATGGATTTCTAATTCTTTCTTTCTTTAATATTGTTGCATTTTGGAACATGTTTTTTAGACACACCATCGGCTCTAACTGGAGCTTCTTTCTCCAGTAGAAATGCTCAGCCTGAGTTCAACTTAGGCATTCCACAGATGCAGCTTGATACCACTCACATGAATATTAAGCTATTATTTTCATTTCAGGTCTGCTCAAGTCGGTCAGATGTAGACCACTTGCACACGTTCGACAACCTTGAAAGGTAAAGTGTAATCTATTAGTTTTTTTTGCTCATTCATATTCTCTGGCAGTTTTTACGAACTAGCATTTTTTGTGTCCGTTGAATATTTCAGGAACATGGTAACACGTACAAAGAATTACTTCAAGTTGTGCCAACACAAAGTCTGTCCAAAATCCATCCACAACCTCCATCTTTTGACGAGGCGTTAGATATTATCGAAGCTGCAGGTGGCTCCTTTCATCTTATCAACCCCCAAGTAGGTCAATGCGCAGACTCGACGTCCTGCTCAGAACTTGAAGCGAGTTCTTAAATGTACACCTTGGTTCTTACCATCTTACGTGTTTTTTAAGACTGCCCTTTGTTGCTAATGTGTGTTTTTTAAGAGTTACTATCTTATGTGAGTTGCTAATGTGTGTTACTGATGCATAGTTTACTGATGTGAGTTGCTTATGTGTTGCTGATGCGGTTATAGATGCCGATGTTGCTTGTGTTGTTGATACGGTCATTGATACGAGAGTTACTGATTTTCTTTGGTATCTTTATAACGACCTACACTCTTATCCACTTTGATTATACTTTGCACTGAATCCTCTAACCATGATGCCAAAGCTTGTCTAAAACACAAACCAAAATAATTTAATATAATGTTAATAGATTACATTAGCCGCATTCAAATATTTAGTGTCTAGAATAAGTTAAGTCATGTACTTTATAATTTCAATATATATGCAACAACCTTTACTAATTTTTTCCCTTTTCACATCATTAAAGCATGCGGTTTGAGATGTTTAATGAAAATAGCTATGGAATTGGATATCGAGTATACGAAGCGATGAAAAGACCAGAAACCGCCCTCATCCATCGGCTTTATAGACGACACCTCATGTCTAAAAAACTCTTACAAGGTGCGGCTTAAGTATGGCTTTGAGGGTAAGCTTCTTTTATTATTCGTTAATTGTTATTATCATTGCATTTCTTCAAGATGAAGTTTTAGAATCTGAATGAATCATCAAAACAAAAATATCAAAAAGACCATTAGGAAGCTACTTACGTTGTTTGAACGCGGATATGATAAATTTTTTAGATTAATGATCTTTTTGCCCCGGTTTTGATGTATCTGTAGTAAGAATATTTAGCAATTGACTTGCCACCAGCACTTGTCCCTTTGTTAATTAACAGCCACAAAGGTAGGCAATCCTGATTTTCTCACGGACGCCTCAAGTGTGAACCTCACTAGGCACATCTTGATGTGGCCGACCATTGAAAGGTCCATAAACGGGTACATGATGCGCAGGTTAGGCAGCGTACGTATCCTCTTATGTAATCCGAATATGAAATTACCCCATCCATTTAGTAAAGTCGTGGTTTTAGTATAGCTGCGAGTCTAAGAACAAAACAAAGAGCAGTATACAATTCTTGATGAGGTATTAGTTTAAAACATTTTACAATAGAGGATGCAACTTCAAGCCATTTACTTATGAATGGGTTTTCATGTCAATAATGTTTTTGATTGTAGATTTACCGAGAATTGAGTTCTTAAGGATGACCATCAACTAATAAGGGTCTACTCAATCTCACACAATAAATCAAACCCATAGCCAAATTCAATACTTGGTGGTAGATTAGAGTTGCACTAGCAAAATCCACTGAGCTATACGTTAGATCTGAAATAAGATATTAACAGAATAACTGATAAGTACCAGCACTAAATCCACTTATTAGCAGCAACATCATCCTCAGAACTATAAGCTTATGCCTCTAATGTGTCCACAAAATTACCTAAGTCTAGGAACTCATTTCACTTTATAGTAGCAGCATTAGCCTCGACATTTGCCTCTATACTAAACATATTGATAACATTCTTTGTTAGTGGCTCAATCATTCTCAACACATTCTTAACCCACGAGGACCGATTGCTTGACTCCACGTACACCACAGCACACGACAACTTCCATATTATTATTTTAGATTTACTGTAATTTATATATGTTATGTATGTATTCTGCAGAAAAGAAGTAGAAGCCACTAGCCAAAGTTCTAAAGGAGTTTGATTTACCACCTGCTATCTTTCTACGTGAAGTGAAAAAATGTGTGTTATCTTTCTATTAGAAAGAAAATGACATCATACTTCAATATGTATTTGTGTGACTATCAATATGGATATTTGTCAACATTTCGTCATTGACATTAGTAATTAGTGACTGTAATTTTAACTCGGAGTCGGGCAGCATTTGTACATTTATTACAACATCATATATGACCATAAGAACTCGGCTTTCAACTGTATATTCTTTTCATTTGTGGCAGATCAGAAACTTGAATGAAATTCCATGCGTGGACGGACCAACTAATTAGCCTTGGGGGATCATCTCAGGATGCATCTAATGATACTTAAACACGTGATCAAGAGTTTAATCAGGTAGTAAAGCTTCTTTTGTTACATGAAGAACTAATATACTTTTTCATATTGATGGTTCTACAATGATATGGCTTCCATAGTTGAATAACGCATTGTAAAAACTTATTTGGGTCTAAACTTGACATCTTTTGCTTTTTTGGCACTCAGATGACAACGAAGAGGGGACATCTATATTGAAAGCTAAAACTAGCAGCAATTTGTATCTTATATCTCAGCAGGCAGAGGTAAATCAATATAGAAATGTGCTGCTAATGAATCGACTTCGAGTAATGGGAACACTGAATTAGTTGGGTCGACAATGGAACAAGCAATCTATATTGTCATGTTGGAACATACATATGAGAATACACTTGGGTTGCACAGGATCAAACCGTAAAGTTGTCAAAAGATAACATGACCTATATGGCTAATTAAACCTTTTTCACGACCTTGCTATTATATACTTATAAATCTGTGATTCATCTGTGATGAGGCATTGTTGGTTTAAATTATATCAGATTTTCGACTTAGGTTTCATAAGTTCGCCTTCTTTCGCTCATTTTTGAATATTTCCGGCTGATATAACCTTACTATAACATACTAAGCTTATATTACTGCAAATGTTTTGAAATAAGCCAAAAAATGAACTTATGAAACATAGACTAAAAACCAAATAAGCCACAACCCCCCGATATAAGCGTAGAAAAACGCCCCCGAGTTATGATTTAATTGATTTTCGCGTGGGTATCACGCCACTTTGCTAATTAGAATTGTGATTCCATAATCAATCTTTGTTACGAGTAATGATGAATATTAAATTTTGTTTCTTTTTTACTATTATTTTATACTTACTCCCAGCGGCGACGGATACTCTACTTTACTTAACCTTAGATATTGGTTTCAGATGTCACCTTGGTTTCAGAATATCACCTTGGTTAGTCACCTTGGATACTTTACTATTATTTTATATTGGTTTCAGAATGTCACCTTGGTTAGTCATTTTTGATGATAAGTTTCCCATGTTAAATGGAGTTTATTTTAAGTGGACTCTGCTATTTAATTTGAAAAGAAAGTCCAATTTTATTTCGCACTAATTGCAGGCTACAAACCTTGGAATGACTAAAGAGGACATAAGATGGTGTAAAAACAGTTACGCGTGGCAGCCTAGGAATACTCAAAAAACGACCATGTAAAGGCGAGTACTTTTTGCGTACGTTACATCATTACCAACATGAAAATATTGAAGGAAGAAAGTGTAGCAATACAATGGCAGAAGGGAACTGTTTTGCTATTAGATAAATTAACTGTGAAATACATAATATTTTAGATTTTGTTAGCTATTTATAGAACCCTTCTGAGCAATATCGTACTCCTCCACTACAAGCTATATATCATACTTTTTAGAAAAAATAATTATATGATCCTTCAAAATTTTGCTTTCATGCTCTCCTATTCCGACAATAGTTGTGAGTCTGTGACTTGCGTAGCTTGAAGGTATTATGTAAATTCATATTTGTTTTTGCTATGGATGTTTATGATTTGCTATTTACTTTTTCCAACTGAGTTCAAATTAGAATTACACGGATATTCGGCACCAAAAGCAGCGCTACTGCTTCGTATGTCAAGGCAATACTTCCGTATACAAATTATCCTTTTACAACAAGTACTTAACCAATTTATATAATGGTTTGTATTATACAACAAAACTAAAATTCCTTTTACAAACTTGTCTCATAATATTATAATTAAAAAATAAAATGATAAAAATAAAAATGCTTAGTACATACAGGATATAAATAATAAAAAAAACATGATTTAGCTCGACTAATTGAATCTAAACATAATTTTAAAATCGCTTCTTTAATATCAACTAGACGATTACACGCGCATAGCCGCGGAAATTCCTAGCGACAAATACTTAACGATATGTTATATTGTGGTAAGTGTTTCGTGTGACATTTAAAATAAAACGTGTACAGATCAAGTTATTCACCTTGTGTTACACTGAAACAACATAAAAAATTTAAATTATCATGCATAACCCGTTGTAGAATTAATATGTTTTCACCCACTAACCCAAATATTTTAAAAACCCAGTTTGACCCGACCGGTTCAACCAGTTGGAAAAATGGTTAAAATTAAACCTGGTCTTATATTTTCGAACCCTGTTACACCCGGTGGGTGGGTGGACCTGGTGGACGAACCGATAACCGGGTGACTTGATCGGGTTGACCCGGTGGGCGAACCGTTGACCCGCTGGTCGAACGGGTGACCCGGTGGTCAAAATTAGGAGTAGTGAAATTATGAAAGAAGTTTGACTAATTAATGATTAAATCTATTTATGGAATTTAAATTTTCACATTTAACTATTTGTGGAATTTTAAGTTTTCACATTTCACTTTTCACTTTTTCAAGAAATGAGAGTTTTTCCTTTATACGTAATATGGTTAAAAAATAATTATATTGAGATGCCAAAAAACACCTACATATGTTTAGAAAAACAACCTAAGGGATTCTAACAAAAACAGTGAATAAAACAAAAGTCATAGACGACCAATATTGCATTAAAAATAATGATACTAAAAAAAGTATAAGCTAACCAACGCTATTTTAAGATGATAAAAAATATTTCTCAAAACAAAAAACTTACAAACAATTAACTACTTAAATAAAAAAACTTAAACATTAAATACAAGTCAATACGACTGATAATGCATTACGAGTAAAAGAAATTTATTTTTAAAAAGCAAAAACAAATATTTATCAAATAAAAAATGGTTAAACAACAATTAGAAGTCATACCCGTCCATCGGACGGGTTTTGCCACTAGTATATATATATATATATATATATATATATATATATATATATATATATATATATATATATATATATATATATATATATATATATATATATATATATATATATATATATATGTATATATATATATATATATATATATATATATATATATATATATATATATATATATATATATATATATATATATATATATATATAGGAAGGTTAATGTGAGATCAAAATTAAAATTATAAACATGAGAACTAATAAAAAACCATTAGATCTACTAATTAGTCTTTGATGAGATTGGTAATAGATTAATTGCAATATAGTAAAAAATATTCGTTGAAGGGCATTTTAGGGATTTTGTTTAAAATCTGGTCGATCAAAATTTTTTACGTAATGGTTAATCATTTATTGTATTTATTGTGCTCTTTTTCTTATTTTTTGGTGTTTCAAAGAGTTTCTGGTACATCACTAAAAAATAAATCCATCATACCAAAATAAACAATGAAACTACACAAATTATTAAACAATCAAACTTTCGCTAAACTTAAAAAAACTGATACATCACTATAAATAAATCTCATATAATGAACAAGTATATTGTACAATATAACAATAGCATATTCTGGTACACCTAATACACTATTTGTGCAGACCCGGTACACATGATAAACTGTTTGTGCAGATTCCGGTACACTTGATACACTGTTTCTGCAAATCCGGTACATATGATACACTGTTTGTGCAGATTCCGGTACACCTGATACACTGTTTCTGCAGATCCGGTACATATGATACACTGTTTGTGCAGATTCCAGTACACCTGATACACTGTTTCTGCAGATCCGGTAAATATGATACACTGTTTGTGCAGATTCCGGTACACCTGATACACTGTGCAGATCCGGTACACATGATACATTGTGCATGCAAATTCTGGTACAACTGATAAATTGTTTATGCATTGTTTATGCATATTTTGGTACACCGAATACTATTTGTATCAAGTATGGTACATAAAATAGTATATTTACAAACAGATCAAAACCAAATGTAAATCTTCACCATATTTTATACATATATGATACATAAACCGATTTGTAAAACAATAACATATCGAAAGTGATATGGATTCATAAGCATACCTTGGTACACCGACTTAACAATGGTTTTCGGCGCATAACCATGGATCCGCGTTACTTAACACAACCATGGTTAATGGATCTAGTACAAGAAGCTTTACACAGCCATGGTGCATGTGTTTTAAGAAGAAACCATCTAACACGACCATAGTTAGCGGCAGCTACTTGGAGCTACGTTGTTGATTTTGACGGAAAAGACGAATGAGTAGCGATGAATGGGCTGCGGTGGCTAGATCTAGGATGGCGACGACATAAGGTTCTTTAAGGATTGTGTTTTTTTTGTTATGAATATATAAGCTCATTTGTGTACTCTTTCTTTTGTTATGGATCAATAGAAATATAAATGAAGTTGAAGGTTGTGTGTTAGGAGACGTGTATTTTGAGGATGGAGGATGTAGCAATTTTTTATTTTTTGATGTTCTGGTTTTGAGTGGTAGAGGTTGAAGAGTTAATGAAAATTTATAGAGTCAAAGTACCTATAATACCCTTTTGGGTATTTATTTAATTTTCAGTTTTTTAATGACTTAGTTCCACTTGTCAAATATTGATTGAGTTCTTACTTTTATAAATTTAAAAAGTTCTCATTTGATCTAGATTCTATATATATATATATATATATATATATATATATATATATATATATATATATATATATATATATATATATATATATATATATATATATATATATATATATATATATATATATATATATATATATATATATATATATATATATATATATATATATATATATATATATATATATATATATATATATATATATATATATATATATATATATATATATACATATATATATATATATATATATATATATATATATATATATATATATATATAGAGAGAGAGAGAGAGAGAGAGTTAGGATCTAATAAGAAGATTAACTAAAATGAGAAGGATGAGAAGAAACCATAACCACTCATTTTAGATGCACCTATAAAAACTCCTACATCTCCCCTTAAAATTCTCACTCTTATTTGGAATGTGTGGTCCAGAATTCTTCTTATTCTTCTTATTTTTATTTCTCTTCTTACTGGATCACTACTATATATATATATAGATATATATATATATATATCAAAAACTCTTATATAGGAAGGATGGTGAAACAATACCTTAAATACAAAATTCTATCAAAATGACACATGTAATTCATTAAAAGGTTTCCATAAAATACTTCAAAAAGAAAATAGAAATTACAAATGATGCCTTAAATACAAAATTCTATAAAAAGGATGGTGAAAAATGCCTTAAATACAAAAAAATAGGAATTAAAAATGATGCCTTAAATACAAAATTTTATAAAAAGGATGCTGAAACAATGCCTTAAATACAAAATTCTATAAACATGACACATGTGGTTTTTATAAAATGCTTCAAAAAGAAAATAGGAATTATAAAATTCTATAAAAAAGATGGTGAAACAATGCCTTAAATACAAAATTATACAAAATTGATGCATGTAAGTCATTAAAAGGTTTCCATAAAATGCTTCAAAAAGAAAATAGGAATTACAAATGATGACTTAAATACAAAATTCTATAAAAAGATGGTGAAACAATGCCTTAAATACAAAAAGAAAATAGAATTTACAAATGATGCCTTAAATACAAAATTTTATAAAAAGGATGGTGAAACAATGCTTTAAATACAAAAGTCTATAAAAATAACACATGTAATTTATTAAAAGGTTTCCATAAAATGCTTCAAAAAGAAAATAAAAATTACAAATGATGCCTTAAATATAAAATTTTATAAAAATGACACATGTAATTCATTAAAAGGTTTTCATAAAATGCTTCAAAAAGAAATAGGAATTACAAATGATTCACAACAGTTTGACTTACTAAAATGAAAATATTTTTAGATATTCGGATTGTCAAGTTTTGGACTGGGCTATATACTGTAGCTATATTATACACGTGATAAAAAAATAATCTCAGAAATGAGCTTTTTGGGTTTACTTTTGCTAAAATACACTTTACCACAAAACTTACAAAACAAAATCATTTCTTGCTAACAAAAATAAAACTTAAGAATAATATTAATTTAAAAAAAATTAATGTAGAAAAGTTATTCATAACATTAACATATACAAAATTTATTACCTCATAAAATTCAAAAATACATAAAATATTTATACAATATTATTAAAGCTCTAAAAATTTTAATGTAACAAACTTATTCATAACGTTAACGCATGCAAATTCAATTAACTCGTGATATTTTTATTAAATAAGATATCTTAAACTACGTTATTTTTTTCCATTCTATACTACATTATTAAAATATTAATGTCATAACTAACACTACAGATACTAAACTTCTAATACAAACACAAATCACTTCAATTTTTATTAAAAAATACTTACTTAAAGCTAGCCCGTCCACCGGACGGGTCTAAAGGCTAGTATATATATATATATATATATATATATATATATATATATATATATATATATATATATATATATATATATATATATATATATATATATATATATATGTAGAGAGTTAAGATCAAATAAGAAGATTAAGTAAAATGAGAAGAATGAGAAGAAATCACAGCCACACATTTCAGATGCACCTAGGAAGTCAGATGCATCTCCCCTTAAAATTCTCCTTCCTTTGTGGAATTTGTGGTCAGGATTTCTTCTTATTCTTCTCATTTTAATTTTTCATCGAACCTGGGTCTTTGATCCCAATAAAAATAGCTTCCACCACTAGACTAACCCAACAGTTTTGATATCTGAATGCAAAATCATATTAATAAACGCACGAAATAATTTAAATTAAAACTCTATACGGGCCTGTGATATTTACAAAACAGATTAACATCAACATGGATTATAACATTGAGTAGCGATTATCCAACCAGAAAAACCTACCCTTATTTTTCTCAAAACCCTAATCATCATGTATCCCTACAATCGATCTTCTTCTCAACATCATTTGTTATAATGCAATTTTTTATTATGTTTGTTTTTATTCTTTTGGTGATTTTTTATGCAAACTCACACTTCTACTAATGTAATTGTATGGAGTCTCGCCAATGTTCTCTGACTTTATCCTCTCTATGATCATGCTGGCAAGGTGGTAGCGCTTTCTAAACAGTTGAAAAATTGGTACTTGGATTAAATGATTCAATCAAAACTAGGGAAGGATTTCCTGAGAGGTATGATACAATTAAACGCTTTGAAAACTTAATATTGTTATTGTATTGGTATAGTCGTATTTGATATCTGATATATTTGAAAAAATATTCGGATTTTTTAATTGAAAGCAAAGTAACTATTCCATATCTAACAAACATCTACCGAATATTATTAGTTATATTTTTCTTTTCTCAAAAACCCTAAAATATCCGGTTATGTTTATCTATAGGTTCTCTTTTTACTCAAAACCCTAATATTAGTTCCTGAAGAAAAGCAACTCAGTTTTTTTAGAAAACATAAATGTGGTCCTTGTGTATATAACATCAATTGTGATCTACGTGTTTGGTATATTTATGTGTTTTCAAGGTATGAATTCTGATCCGCCTGTTTGTGAGATTTAGGTATTTTCAAGGTCTTGATTTTGTTTAACGTACAATGCTTTTATGTTAAGCAGGCAATGGAGGGTGACAAGAACCGACATCAAATTATTTGTTTGACTAAAAGATCTAATCGACTATTATATATAGTAACATAGGTACAAGTCTCTATATGTAAGTGTTACATTTTTTCTATAGGCAATAGGCACCAGCTTGGATCAGATAATTATGCATAATTTATGAAACAGAAAGAAGTGATGATAGATAACTTCAATAGAGGTATTACTTTCTTGAGCAATTTATGACTTTTACAATTATACGCAGTCATTTGTATCTATTATAGTTTCTTGAGCATGTAATCAGTGCTATAGTTGTACGCACACTGATTTGTATTGTGGCTTCTAGATCATTTAAATCATTTTCAATAATATGTACAGTCTTTTCTAAAGTAATCGTACTTTATTTTTGTTTAGGTATGGAACATATGCAAGAAAAAACCACTCTGTAGCTTCAAAAGATTAAGCATTAACAGAACAAAAGGGGCCGTTGGTGTTACAAATGATATATATGTTAATCTAATCTATTATATGTCCGCAAACTGATTTTATTTATATCATTTGTTGCGTTCGATGTTTTGTTGATGGCTTTTCGAGAATCAATTGGCGATTAAGGAGCAGAAGAAGGTGGATGAAAGAATGTTAAAGTTACCTAAGAAATAAGAGGTTTCTAACAGTCGTTTGTGGGTTTCGCTTTCTCAATTTTATTGAATCTTGCTCTGAAATCTGTCAATTTGTTTCTTGAATCAGTATATGACCAAAAGAACCCCAACTGATCCGGTGGAAATATTTAGAATCCATCGTCCTTCTGTTATGGATTTTTATTTTCATCCTACTCAAAACTTATTATTCTCAGGGGAACCAATGTTTCTTACGTTAAAAACTATTTTCATCATATCTTGAGTTGTTTTAACGGAGGGTTTTACTGCAGTTCTTCAAACGGTGAATCGCGAATCTTTAACAGCGTGCAAAATAATAGAACATCATACTTAAAATTCTACACTACTCGAGGTTAATTATAAACATTATATGGTCAACACGATTTTTGTAGCTGCTGAAGACGCGACTTGCAACTGCTCTTGACGAATCTTGCTGCTGATGCAATTACATTATAAAACATTAAAGGTTGGCATCCATTATAATAATCCTAATTGTTTATGTTGTATGCACTCCCTTTGAAGTGGAAATTACATGATATGATTCCACTAAAGGTCTTCGTTCTCTTTAGAAAATTTACTAAGGTAGTTTAATTATTAGTTAGTTTCTCTAATCATGTCATTCATCCGTACGATCCTGAAACAGATAGTAAGCTTAGCTTAAATGTTGATGATTACGTGATAGTTGACCAAGTATGTTCTACGTTTATGATTTAGTAATGCAGCTATCAAGTAACAACATGGAAAATGGGTATTTTAGAACATATCAAAATGGACCAGGCGGGTAATGGACCGAGAGTTGCTGTTAGTGAGGACTTTGTTTCCATGACAACATGTCATCTACATGCTAGAACTTTGGTCACTCAAGATGGAACGCAAGGTGCGAGGAAGATGAAACGCTTTTCTGTGCAACGCCCATAAATGATGTACAATCTGTTGGTAGCGCAAATGATAGTTTCAAGCAATTGTCTGCTGATACTTCAAAGCATGATAGAATTGCATCTTCTGCGATCAAAAGGCACCTGGTTGAGGTACTATCTTCTAATATATTTTGCCTTTATTTGTCTTCTTGATACATGGACGCTATAACTGATCTAGCTTGTAACAGATGGAATTGTTTCTCCATGCATGGAAGCAATTTCAGATAGACTTTACCATGATGTATAGGATCCACTATTTTTCAAAACATCAAAGTTTATATATATAATCAATTATAGATTTACAATATCAAGTACCAGAGGGAATATTTACTATCATCACTTACAATCGTGATTGGAAGGCTTGGAAATATTCATATAATTTAGTTCAGAGAAAATGAAATATCAAATATAATGATCATTGAAAACGTCTTTGTTCTGTTTCAGTTTAGGTATATAGTTGTTTGTAATATTAGTAATCAAATGCACTGGTCATTTTAGTAAAAAATTTCATTACCAATACTCTATGTTTCATCATCTCACAGCAGCCCACTCATTCGTAATGTTGTATCTAGATTCTGAAATGTTACTTCTTAATGTAGGACGAAAAGCTACTAGGAAGTCTCGGGTGTGTTATCAAGGACCTGGAATCCTTCTTGCCAATGTTATTTTAAATGATTAAGCATTACTATACTTTATTATCACTATTAGAATAATGAAAGTTCAGTGTTTTATAATGTAGCAATGATGGTTTATGATTATGGTTTGTTTGCTTTGCAGCTATATATATGTCTTTTTTGAATCTGCATGAACATATATGGAACTGATATTAAGGATGTGTTTGGATTAGCTTATTTTATGCGTTTATCAGCTTCTCTAAATTATGTAGTTATATTCAAATTATGGTAGTTGTCTGTTGGATGTTGTTTTTGCCGCAAGGGGAGGAAGTTATGCAATGAAACAAAGATTTGCACAATGAGTAGCAAAAAGGCTAGGTGAAGGAAGGGCATCTCTGATTTTCAATCCACATCATCTCTAGACAATATCATTATGTATCCCCAGAAGTCACAGACAAAACTTCTGCATCATGTCTAAACTCAGCAGAGGATACGCAAGCAGTCTCAATAGTAGTATCATTTTCAAACAGACTAAGATTTTCTGGATCTTCGTAAGCATTACTTGGATCATTTTCACAACTAACCATCAGTTCTTTTTATTATTCAGATGCATCCGAGGAGTTGTATCTTCCTAAACCTGTAGCAAAGTTGCTAATGTTAAAAAACTAATAGACCTTTTTGAAAGAACCAATCTCATGTTTTTCAGGATCATCTCGCCATTCAATCTGCACCTCTAAGAGCTCAGCCAAACTTATTCCCTCTTCCACTGGAGCCCCACTTTTGTTCCTTATATTTTCTTCGAAAAAAATCTATTTCACCTGATAAAAACATAAATATTCAGGCCAAAAGCATTTTAGTTATAGTGATGCAAATTAAAGTCTGGTTAGTATCGGCTCTAAACACTTTTAACATATATATTGAGACTTATAAACAATATGGGGTCACACTCTTCCATGTTCAAGGCTCTGGACCTATAAACATGCGGGCAATCTAAGTCGAACATGTAAGTCTGTCAATAGTTTTGAAGATTAGTTGAATTTTCAAGTTTAACTTTTATGTTATCTTCAATATATTTACTATACCTCTTCTTTAATTTTTATCATCAATCAAGACATCTATTTTTTCAACAAAAACCAGTTCTCAAGCATCTATTTTAGCATTGACCTCTGATAATAGTTTTTCTCTATTAGTGTAGCTAAAACCGATATCCAATACAAGCTGGTCCAAAGCACAAATAACACCAACATGCCTGCTGCAAAGTAATAGTAAGTTTTACTGCCTAATTATTGTATATATGGTTTATCATTGTCGTTCTACCATAAAGGCGTTGGTTTTGTTTATACTGGCCTTAAACGCAACTGAAACCTTGAGCAAAATCATAGCTATTATATCTTATCAATAGTGGAACGGTCGCATCCACTTAGGACAACAACTGATGTCTTTGGATATTCACACAACCTCTTCAATTATTCTTTTTAATTTGGTTCCATTTGTTTAAACTGATGAACCCTTCTACCACAGTCCAAAGGTCCTGTCAGCATTGCACAAAATCACACAAAATCCATGTCATATCAGAAGTTTGTTGGCTGAATCCAAACGAAAGATTCTATTGCTATCATAACTGGTCCTTCTGCTAATAATCTTTGAACAGGAATGGGTTTCAACATCTTTTGAAATCTAAGTTGCTTGAAAACTGTGGTACTACAAAAGCTGGTCTGATTGCAATGTCAAAGTGATAGGAATATTCACGCCTACAAGGCAAAAACCATGGCCAACAGCCAGTGCTAAACTACAAGTAACCATGGATGACACAAACTCTTATACCAACTACCATAATAGAAGTAAGACATAATACAACTGCTCTTTGATTCAACTAAAACTACTGTTTCAGAATACTTATCGGCGATGGAACAACATCACCGTTCACAATTTCAGCCCAAAAGCCCATACTTTCGTGCGTGATTGCAATGAGGTGGTCAATGAAACCAACGAAAAGATCGTTACCATTTCCCACATGCCTTAAAATAACTTGAAGGGACAACACACGTATTTCAATTAAACTTTGGAAAATGATCTAAACCAAGGGAACACGACCTCAAATTAGATACGGCTTTCAAACCTAAAACATTTTCATTCATGCCTCCAACGACAACAGACTTTGCTGCAACATAATCTACCTCACACGACATGAAGATGTTACACTATTCATCACAATCAAGGACAAAACTGACATATCAACACCACCCACCCGAAATACTTCATAAGCTACAAAAAAACCTTTCTGACAACACAACCACAAAGACATTGTTAAGGAGGGAACTCTCCAAAGAAACATCAATTCCGAAAACAAGGGAACTACAAAATACAAAAGTACGAAGGCTAGAAAAACGGTGTACGCTACTATCTTGTGCATATTGTAATTAACATGTGATGTAAGTATCTAGAAACAAATTAAGTATACGTATCCATGAACTTAAGTGCACCACATCCGTGGAAATTGCACCATATTTACAATGGTTGCCGGCCTTTAGGATATAATCTTGCTATTTTTAAAGAGTTTCCACTATTGAGTTTAAAAAGCAGTAGTTTCTTAGTTTATAGTAGGGCCCTTTATAGTATTTGTTGTAGTTAGAATTATTAAAATTATGAAATTGATATAAATAAGCTAATATTCTTGGAGTCGTTGTAGCTATATAGTTATTTACATGTATGGAACATATTGAACAAATACAACTGTAAAGAATTTGTTATCTCTCTTCGCACATAGAAGCACATATTGTTATCACATCAAACGTGGGAGCATTATATCATATGTAGAGGTGAAAATCTCGCTTATTTTTATAAATATAAGCACTTTTTAATATTTTTTTAAAAAGGATAGGACGTTTTTTGCTTTTTTTATTATTAAGGGGTTATACGGGCACACATGTAAGAAATTAAATGAGCTTAATGGGCGCATATGTAAAATACTAATTAGGCTACTCGACGGATATTTTATATTTAATTTTTATCCCTGGCTTTCAAAGAAGTATTTTTTTTTTAAATCTACGTTTTTATATGTTTTTTTTTCGTATTATCTTGCGCCCGTTACGCCCCCATTTAGCCTGCCTGTTTTGCCCGTGCCCATTTATCTCGCACCAGTTTAGCCTGCCGCCCGTTTAACTCGTTGCCCGTGGAACCTGCCGTCCGTGCCCGTCTGCCCGCCCGTTTTGCCACCTCTATATGGATCTTGCAGTACCAAACTATCAATGCTCCAGGCTGTTGAGTCTCATAAAACTATATGGGAAAAAAATGCTCACAGCATCGTGCGAACACATTACGGATTATTTTGTTACATTTGTAGATGTATACTCTATTTTTATTACGAATAATAATATTTTTTAAGCATACTTTGAGAATGTCATTAAACTGAAGCTAAAATGGGATTGTCCTTAAGATATAGTTTGCTTCTATATATGTGTGCCTTTTACCCTCAAAACAATTACTGTATCAAGTTATATTTCTCGATAGCTTATGGATGTTTGTTCATGTTGTATCTTTATTGTGTTTGTTTTAAAGATAAAAGTATATATTTACCCATTTACTTGTGTCATTGTCACAAAATATCAAAAGTGTGATTTTGGACAAGAAGATTCTTCTATTATTTCATAGGTGATTTGTTCTTGGTCTAATAGTAGACAAATAGCATAGGTTTGCTCTAATACTAAACAAATAGTGTTACATACAGAACATACGATGTAAGAAGGCTAGGTATCGTAATGTCTCAACGGGCATTGTCTGTCGTTGGTCGGTGTTACAATACCCCAACTGTAAAATCCAAACGCTTTTAGGGCAACACGCGTTAGAGGTATCTCACTACTAGAATACTGAACAACAGCGACGCAAATTAGCGACAAAATGGGTCCGTCACAGAAAAACAGTTGGTAGTGACGGATTAGTGAAAGATTAACTATAAAATTATCTTTAATAAACTAGCATTAAAGTAGTGACGAGTTAGTAACAAAATTAGAGACGATTTACGCATTCGTCACAATTCCATTAGTAAATATAATCATATAGAGACAGAGTTAGTAACAAACATAGATTGAAACTATTAGCGACATAATTATGACGACTTATTGATGGACTTTTTTTAGTCGTCTCAAATACGTCATTAAATTTTTACACCTAGCCGCGGATTAGCGATGAACTTGGGTATATACATTTAAATTTATGAGCAACAACGATATGATAACAACCGATAGTTAATCCGTCTTTATTAATCACATATTTTTAATAACAATAACGTATGTCCGCGCGCACACATACATACATGTACGACTACGACAAAAATGCCATGAACACATTCTAAAAGAAACCGGTAAAAAAAACACTTTTTATTATTAAAAAATTAAGAGATATAATCATAAACACTAGTTTTCTCGAGATACCCGCTTTTTATAATAACTTTAAAATGAATAAAAACAATTTGTGTTTTAAGAAACACGTCTTTTTCACTTACATTGTGTTCTCAAGATTTATTTTTAAAGAAAATGAAAGTAATTGATTTCATTTCACTTTATTTCTAAATTCAATCAAATAACACTAGATTTTACTTTCATTTCATTTCTTTATTTAGTTAAAAATTTGAGAACATTACCTATTTTTGAAAAGTAAACCCGATCTTAATTTAATTAAAAGTTTTTCAAACTTTTAGCTAAAAAAACTGATTTCGATTTACCAAAAATTAATAACCGGGAATTATCCCGCCATCTTTTCACCAAAAACTTGAAACCCACAACAATTTTATCCTATCTCCGAAAACCTACATCAAAACACAACACAACCACCACTAATATCTTATCTCCTCTAACTACCCTTCACATTTACATCTAATAAATTCAACGTTTAATAATGACTTGATTATCAAACAATTCATCTTTCTGGTATGATTCTGTGTTAATTAGTGGTTTATTTTAGGTACTGTTTATTTAATTTATGATTAACAAATATTTCTTGTTTAATATCGGATTTGTGGTTGATTCGAAATTGGGTTTATTGTTGGTTTATTTGAACAATTGGGGATCTAGTGTTCTTAGTTCTTTATTGTTAATTTAAGAGACATTTTTTTTCTTCTAGTAGGTGTTAAGCTATATCTGAACTATGTGTAAATAAATTAAAAATAAAGCATCTAAACACCTTTTGGTGTGCAAAAAGAAAAACTCGAATTTGGAGAGCTGGAGTGGTTAATCGACTATGGTGTATTTGGTGAACTGCAGAAGTTCCTCAACTGTGCACTTTCACAACCCGCTGACACAATATGTGAATACACAATGAGGTATTAAATAGGTGGCACTGCCTTAAAAATAGCCTCCCAAATTGATTGGAATGGGAAGGGTAGAGAGCCGTCTCGGGCGCCTATTCAGATAAGCAAAACAGCCGAACCTGAAGTCATTTCACAAACCCACAGTTTTGAGAAAGATTTCAATCTCCATCACCAACGTAGCTTAGAATCAGAATCATATTTGAATGTGGTGGACCTTCATTGAGGAGTAATTAATCTATTGATAGAAAATTGAGGTACTCTTTTTATATAATCTTATCTTTTTCCATATTTTTTTGAATGTGCTGACCTGATATATATGGTGTGTTTGGTAAATCAGTTATGCTTGGTATCATTGAGGATGCTGCAAACAGAAACTATTTGGCGAAACTTCTTAGCTTTGAAAACATGTATTTGCTCGTATCCCTGCATATCGCAAGTAACTAAACGTTTCATGTTACTTTGCATTCCAGAGTCAAAGAGGTCACCTTTGTTTAAGGTCAAGGCATCATACGATAAGATGCATCACCTGTAGATGCTAACAGTTGTTTAGTGACCTAAAGGAAAAGGTACATACTGAAACTTCAAAAGCTTTTATCCTTATTATGCTTCCAACTTTAACTTTATTTTTCTTCTTTACTTTGGTTGTTTGTAATTATATGCCACACTATTTACATTAAGAAAACAACAATATGTGATGATCTACATCTAGTTTGGTTGGTAACAGTACACACTTTGTTGTTTACATTTTATATGATGTCGGTCCCTTAAATGAATTGTTAAATGACCAATGACTGATTGCTACTTGTAGTATTTGGTATTCATGACATATATACTCGTATTAGATATTTAGATATGAAAACTCTGACCAATTTAGGCCTATGTTCTATCGCAAGTAGGGGTGTTGTCGGGTTAATCGGGTCGGATTGAATCGGGTTTTGAGTTTTGGAAATATAACCCGCAACCCGACCCTATAAGAGATCGGGTTATCGGGTTCGGGTTATATCAGGTCGGGTCTAAGAGAATTGGGGTTGACCCGATAATTATATTACTGTCGTAATTTAGATACAAATATACAATTCCGTTTACAAATATAGCAATGCATGGAAGAGAAGTAATGTGTGCGAAAAGAAATATATTACACAATTATAAAAATTCTTCAAGGAAATCAAATTTTAGCACATATTCACATTCATGATGTTAGTTACTTAAGTGTGAACAGAAGGTGTTAGTCCTGGATGTTCCAATACTGTAAAGAAAAATGACAATTATATAAGGATGAAAACCAACATAAAAAACAAATGCATGCTACTCTTAAGATTTACGAGTCCTATACACTATACTACTAAGTAGTTGATTATTTAGGAGTACTACCGTTGTTTGTTGGAATTTAGCAAAATGACAATTTTATAAAATCATTCTAATGATAGGATTTAATCGATTAAACAGTACTACAATTCTAGTCGATTATGTATATGGACTAGCAACCGAACAGTCCAACAGAAATACTTTTGAAAATACAAAATGCATTTCGGGTCATATCGGGTTGACCCGATAACCCATAAGATACAAAACTCAACCCTAACCCGACCTGATAACAATATCGGGTTCAGGTCAAATCAACCCGATAAGCTTTTTCGACCCGATTAAACCCGTCCATATAAAGCTTATCGGGTTCGGATTCGGGTCAACCCGACCCGATTAACACCCCTAATCGCAAGTGTGAATCAATATACAAGGTATTAGCTAAAACGGGAACGGTCAAATGGGTTTAAAGTAGCCCAAAGTGTATCTCTAGGGCACACACCCGCCTATGCATCATATTTCTTTTGTTAAACTTCATAGAATATTTAATATTTATAACTTTTTGTTATCATATTTACTTTACAAATAAATCTATCAATAAAAATTAGAAAAAGGTGTTTTTGTTCACTACAGCCCGACCTGAAATGTACTATGGAGTAATGCATGTACAAGAATATTTGAAAAATGGACAAAAATTGTTTGTTATCAACCCAACTTTACTTGGCCCGTATGGATCCATACTAAATTATTAACCATTTAATCCGAACTTGTTTTGACCCCTTAGCCGACATGGCCGGTTCATCCATGTCGCCATCTCAAGCTTGTATGTTCAGTTTTGTATAGTATGAAAAATTCATTAGAAACACTTAACCATAATTTTTGGTTTAATGAAATAGCTCTCTACAATCAATTTATATGATTTTATTTGACCAATGACATTCATAAATTAACATGAAACAACTTCATAGATTTGTTTTCATAAATTAATTTTGCCATGTAGTGTAGCGTTTGATGAGTGCATTATTAGTTTCTTTATTTCTGTTACAAGAGCAGAAAAAGGGTAACAAAATTATGAGATGACAAACATGAGAGGGTGTTTGGAATTGCGTAGAAAAGTTACGGCCTTTTTTAGGAATCAAGATTCCAACCTTATCACATCTGTAAATGGAAAGAACGTCGCTAACGGTAGTGTTTTGGACATAATTCTTGACCAACGTAAAGTTGGTCAAATGGTAACTTCGAAAAAGCTTTTTAGTTTCTGTGATTTAATATTCAGCTTCTTTGACACTCGTCATTAGCTTTTAGTACGTTACCTCAAACTCTTTGGCTAAGTTGTCAATTGTCCTTATATTTTTAAACCATAATTGTATCCTAATGGTGGAAAGATGTATCCCAATGGTGAAAATATGTAGAATTGTGATTTCACTCTTTTTTAACGAGATTCTTGGTTATCATTAATGATTATTTGATTGGGGCTTTCTTGCAGGAAAAATTGGGAAAATGGTGTAGGAATGAGAATTAAGAATTTTCCTCATTTGGATATGATATGTTGCAGCTCTGTGAATGGTTTGAATGCTTGATACTTCCTATCTTTGGAGTCTAGCTGAAACAACTTGATTTTATAGCTTTAAAGATATGACAGCAGGTGATTACCCTAATGTTAAAGATATCGTTTACGACGTCGATTCCGGTTCTTCTACAGGTATACTATCATCAACTAACGCTTTGCCTAGCATCCTTTCTGGTGGTTCACAAGAAATTATATTGTTCAATAGTTGTTTGGTGGTTCACAAGCAATTATATAGTTCAATAGTTTTTATAAACTGAAAAAAATTAAGGGTGGTTCACGGGCAAATATATACTTTCGCTAGCTATTTTTAGTTTTTCTGTGTATAAGAATTCTAAATGCTCATGCTTGTACACATTTTAAATTAACTCAACTTCATTTGTATGTTTGTGGGTAGAACGTGTGACTTCTGCATCATATTGTTTATGACTTTTTTTTATGTTGTGGATTACATCGATAATAATAGTTCAAATAGTAGATGATAGTCCTTGAAATAGATACATCATACGGGGCGTCTTGAATGCTTGGTTTATTGCTTCTATTAATCGTGTTAGTTCATGATTGCTACAATGCTGTGAGTTGCGTAGATAGCTAACGTCATGACCATATACTTAATTATATTTTACTCCTTGTTTTTGCAGATATATTTGTACCATAACATGATCGACAAAAAGGTAGCTATGGTGAAGAATACGCTTACCTTTTAATGACTTACAAACACCCTCAGGAATTATGAATATTTTATATAGATCTATAAATGGTATGTATGCATTGTGCTTTTGAAGTTATCAGTAATTACAATATTTAGGACATGTTTGTTATTTGGATATCTTTGTTATTTAACTTGGATATGGATTTTCTTATTATCAGTGTCGTATTTGTTTGTGTGACATCTTCAACAAGCGGCAAATAAATTGTATCGTTTACCGACTGATTGACGGCATATTTTATCCTTAAAAGATTTTTAAATAGTGACAAATCAGAGATGGGTCTGCTCGAATATACTATGAAATCGTGTTGATCTATGCAAAAAAATAGCTATCGACACTTTTGAGACAAAAGTTTTAGTGGCGAATTAACGATCAATATATCCGTATCTAAGTAGCGACGTAATAACAACAGAATGACTGGTCGATTATTAGAAATGGAATTGTGACTACTTCCTCGTTATTCTTAGCGACAGAAATTTTGTCACCAAGCCATCACTATATGGTCGAATCAAATTTCGTTCAAGTAACTTTATAAAGGCTATAGCGAGGGGTTGGCTACCAATAATCCGTCTCTGAAACTAACAAACTTTTGTCGCTAAACTTGTCACTAAAACTTTGCGAGGCCCTTTTTTGCGATGGAATATATCAGTCAATGTTCCGTCGTTGAAGGGCTTTAGTGATAAAATAGCGATGAAAACGACCGTTGCTGATGCCAGATTTTCTAGTAGTGTCTTTTGTAAAAAAAAATTACCAAATACTCCTTTGCAGATTAAAAAAGCTCAAAAACTGCTACTTACTTGGATTTTGTTACTTGGAATATGTTTTGATTGATGTCGATGGTATTTTTTTTTACAGGTAGTGGCGGCTGAGAGAGGAAGAAAAAGACACTGTTGGGTGAAGGGTTGAAACTAAATAAAGTAGTTTTAAGCCCAAATTTGTATAAATATAAAAGCAAAAAAAAAACAAAGTATTTTTAATTTTTTGTATTTTATATTATGTCGTAATATTTTTTATTTTATAATAATTTTTTAATTTCGTAATATATTTTTTTTAAAATTTAGTGTGTAATTTTAATGATGAATAAAATAGTTAGTTTGTTTAAAGAATAAAATATTGTTTAGGAGGTTTTATAAAAATAAATAGTTGAGTCGTGTTGTTGGTGTTATGATTTGAGGGGTTGGTGTTATTTGGGTGTTATATTGATGTGGCGCTGATGTGGCGGTTTGAGTAACAAAAGTGATAAGTCGCGATAAAATGAGACGCCCAGAGGCTTTTTTTAGTTGAATTTCAATAAAAATATTATTTTTAAGTAAAAATAAAAAATATTACATTCAAAGGTAGCTTTTAACTTTATTTTTTATGTATAACACTTTTTATAACCTCAATATCTTTATAATATGATATAAATATATATATATATATATTTATATATTGTGACGCTTTAGTTTACGCCTTTAAAACGCTATGACTCACCATAGCACCCAAAAACGTGAAGCTTGAACATGCTATCATCTCGCACTTCATGGTATATAGGACCTTAGTTGTAAGTAAACTATATATAAAATCCTGAAGTTGTCATCACATTAGATCGATGCTCGAAAATTATAACCAAAAAATGATAAGCTATTGTAAACAAATGATGTATATTTCATTCCTCTTGGTAAACACATATAACTAAATAACATTTCATGTGATCATGTTAATTGTAAAACATAAATGTTCAAATTTACCATTATTTTCGCATGGCGAATTATATGTACGAGTTTCAAAGGTTAAAAGGATGAACGTCTTTAGAAAATAAAACACGTAAACAAGAATCACAAGTCATACCCGCCCATCGGGCGGGTTTTGTAACTAGTATATATATATATATATATATATATATATATATATATATATATATATATATATAGATATATATATATATATATATATATATATATATGAGATCAAATAAAAAGACTTATTTTGTGAGAAGCATAAGAAGGGTTTTTAGCCATTGATTTAAAATCAAGGGATGAGATTAAACCACAATCTAACTAACTAACTAACTAACTAACTAACTAACCATGTAAATATGATTTTTTAAAAGTTCTTCAAAAATTCAAAAAAAAATCCAGTAGATCGGGTATGTTGGTGTAAAAAACTTTTGTAAAAAGATTTTTTTTAATTTGAAGTTTTATACGTTTTTTTAATGCACAAAACCAAATTTTGATGCAAAAAAACGATACTTTTTAGGCTTTTTTACGTTTTTTGTGCATCAAGAATTCATTTTTATGCCCAACTTCTTTTGACTTTTTGCTTTAAAATTTGATGCCACATAAAACTAAAAAAACTTGAAAACATTGTGCATGAAAAAAAATTGTACACCGAATTTTACCTTTTTGTGCATCAAATTTCGTTTTTTGTGCATTAAAAAAACGTAAAAAACTCTAAATTAAAAAAACTTCTTTCACAAATTTTTTATGCACCAACATATACGACATTGTGGAATTTTTTTAGAGTTTTTCAAAAACTTTTTTAAAATCATGTTTAGATGGTTGGTTAGTTAGTTAGTTACAAGTATAGATTGATCTCATCCATTGATTTTAAATCAATGGCTGAAAACTCTTCTTATCATTCTCACAATAAAAAGGTCTTTTTATTTTAACTCTCCCCTATATATATATATATATATATATATATATATATATATATATATATATATATATATATATATATATATATATATATATATATATATATATATATATATATATATATATATATATATATATATATATATATATATATAGTGTAAGGTTATTTTCAGAACCAAATAAATATACAGAACTGCGAGAACCACCTCTATACTCTTAACAATGCATATGTATTTTCATTATTATGTTTAAATTAACATTTAATAATTGTTTTATTGGTTATAGATCCGTGTATGATGAGCGATATGAAGAGTGCACATGTGTTTTTATATTATCCAACAAAAAGATAGTTATAATACATACAAAACAAATACGTGTGCATGGTCCTAAGATACATGTTCCCGGTGACCTACGACAATGAAAATTCATGTATTTCTACCTAATGAACTAACCTAATGAATATACATGTGTATTTTAAGAGTAAAAAGGTGGTTCTCGTAGTTCTGTACATTTATTTAGTTTTGAAAATAACCTCATCCTATATATATATATATATATATATATATATATATATATATATATATATATATATATATATATATATATATATATATATATATATATATATATATATATATATATATATATATATATATATATATATATATATATATATATATATATATATATATATATATATATATATATATATATATATATACATATATGAAAAAAAAGTATTTTAGCATAGTTGTTTTATGACTTTGACAAGGAATTTTTGTTCTACACCCTCATCATTATCATGTTTTGTCTCTTTGAAAATTTATCTGGTGCTCACGCCACAACGGTTATGTTTATGTATCATGTACAAACCTATGGTAGCTATCTATTTTATGTCCGTGCTATTTGAGTGTTATCTTACATTTATCCCTTGTGAGTGACATTTGTGTGAACTTAAAGTCTAAACACTATCCATGTGAGGTGCTAAAGTTATTTGTCATTTGATTTTGCTGCTTATAAAAATTTAATCATTTTCCTATCATACTTCATAACACTTAAAAGCATTTTTAAAATCTAATTTGTTTTCTCGCTTTGATTGTTTGAGGGCAAGCAATAGCTAAGTGTGTAGGAATTTGATAACGACCAAAATATACATATTCAACCCGTTATTATAATGCCACTTTGTATTATAAATAAGAGCTTTCGATACTTAATATATTGCATTTTATATGCAGGTATGAAGTATGGAAAAGCAAAGTGAAGAAAATAAAAAGAAGGGTCATTATTGTGCAATTTAGCCAAACTATTGAAAAAAGATTCTGGAACGCACAAAAGTGCGGCGCACATTGTCAGAAGTGCGGCGCACATTCCCACATCCAAAGTGCGACGCACTTTCGGATATGTGCAGCGCACAATTGCTCTCAGCCAGCACTATAAATAGGATCCACTTTTACTCATTTGATATATCTCATCTTTCAACTACTATTCTAATCCGAGTATTCTTAGCTTCTTAGCAGTATTTTTAGTATTATCTACTTTTGGTAAATACTTGTAACGAGAGTATTCCACTCTTCGATTCTTGGAGGAACGATACAATCGTGACACTTGTGTACTCGTTCATTCGATCAAATCTAAGTATGATGTTCTCTTACTCTTATCCGTTTGTTACTTTGATTACTATGTTAGGCTAAGCTATTTGTGACTATATGGGTATGTGACTATGATTAGTGATGATGCTATGATATGATCCTTTATAAATTGATTTCAAGCTAATGTTGTAGAACCATTTTACCACCTTGTTTTATAAATCATATTTTATCTAGAGTTGATTTGTTACGATGGCTTGGCGTTGAGAAACACAAATCGTTGTAATAAGTTTTTAAAGACTTGTCTATGGTTATGAATCTTTGGTTGGAGAGATTCGCTTAGAAACCGTGATAAAATATTTAACTCATTGGCAACTTGTTTTGAGTTTAGTCGCTCGAATAAACATAAGTCTTGAATCACCCTAAAGTAAATTGTGCAAACGTCATTTTGACGAAAAAGGATTATCACTCTTTACCTACACAAACATATCTTGATCATTATTATCATCATCACGAACTCATACGAACTATCCCATATTAGTCATATTTGTTACTATTGTTATTCATATCAATCATTTCTTTCTTCAGTTATTAGTATTATATTGATTACCAAAACGAAACTAAGTCTCAGCGAACGATCCTGGCTTACCACTACAAGCTATATTATGAACGAAAGGGTATACTTGCTCGTGTTAGTATTCTAGTCCCTTATTTTGTCTAAACCTTGTAATATAAATTTAAGACTTGCGAAACGAACATCAACAACACTTTTTATTTTCAAGTGCAACACTTTAAATCTCAAATGTTAAAGGCATCATGTTACCAAGCAAGCGCAACACTTTTCACATAAAAATGCAGCACTTTAGTTCAGGGACGAAGTCATGATCAAATATGATCGATGACACAAATTTTGTTTGAACCTTAATATACATAGTTCAATTTTTATTAAGTATACAAACTAAATAAGGCATTTAAGATATATTTGGAAAAAACGATATTTTTTCAAAAATTAACACAATATCAAAAAAAATCCATTAGTGTCTCAAAGACTCAGAAGACACACTTGGCTCCGTCCCTGCTTTGGTCAATGAAGTGCGAAACTTTTTGTTGTTTTCTACCATACAAGTGTCACACTTTTTAATGTCTTGCAACAGAATCATGCAACATATGCTATACAAGTCATTCTATAACACAATTTAGAGAAAGTCTTATATTTTCCTTTCATTATAGAAATAATAAAGTACCATTAATAATCTCCACTCAAAGTCATTGAAACTGTGACATCTTCTTTGCAAATCTCCACTCACAGCTTGAAGTGCGCCATGAAAATATGAAGATGAAAATTGTTAGTGCCAAAGAAAACTAGCTAAAACTGTTGCAAACAATGATAAAAAAAACATAAAAATAAAAATGCTCAACCAAATCTCTACAGTTTTTTCCTCATAGTATTCAATAAAAGACAATAACCCCAAACAAATGAACCGCTTTGGGTTGTTCGATTAGTAATGCAACAACATAAACCATATATGTACAAAAAACATGATATATTGGTCATTGTTCAATATTTAACATGACGTCTAATTTGTTGGTAAATCTAATGATAGTGGGTAGGTTAGGTTTGGTCATGTAACAGGTTGGAGCATATCTGGGTCAAACTGGGTTGAGCCATATACATCATTTTAGAAACTGATAGTTCAAATAGTTTTGGGTCTGGTGATTCAGTTTGAAAAATAACTTTTTTGGTTTTATCTTTAGTTTCAAAATAGTGAATAGGTCTTTATTTCAAATGAGAATTGATACACTACTAAGGCTAAAGGGGTGGCACCACAAAAACCCACTGCCAACTCAGCGCCACCTCAGTTTTCTCACTCCTCTCATTAACCCACCAAAAACTCACATTTCAAGGCTATTAATAAGGAAAAAAACCATCTCCGCCCCACCTCCACCTTATCTTTCTACTATCACTTTTATTTAATTTATTCATACATGTAATTAAAAACGAAACACGCGGGTAAATAAAATCGATACTCGAATGAATTATAAACAAAAACTTTTATTAAATACGTAAACAATACATTGGGTAATTAAAAACATTACAAGGATATTAAAAACAACACATAAATAAATAAAACGATACACGGATAATTTAAGAAGAAGGGAAAAATCGCGGATAAGTTATCAAAACCTCCCAACAATGAAGATACTGAAACCGGCACCTATACTCAACTTCATATTCACGGAGGGTGTTATTTGTTACATCCTCGTCAGTTGCTCCAATTACCCGTGTACGCGTTGCGTTGTTGTAGCATCCAACAAACCTTGCACGACACACATTAGGGACTTCCATTTCAGGTTTATGATTTCATATGTTTGTTTCCTTGGATCATCTAAACGACCCTCTAGTCTTTGCAAAAGCAAGCCCCAAAAACTACGACTATTTGTTGGGTTACTTGACATGGAGTTTTCAGCAACAAATCCCCAAGAACGACATAACGCTATTTCTTCCTCGGGTTTCCATAGTACAGGCGCCAATGGAGAAGTGAAAGAAGATGAATTTGTGTTTGAGGAAGAAGATGAATATGAGTTGTGAGGAAGAAGATGAATATGAGGAGTTGTGAAAAAATGATAAGGAAAAAGGTGATTATATAAGAAACAATAGGGATAAAAATTAAATTTTAAGGTAAAATTGGGAGGAGTGAACGGTGAGAAAGTAACCATTGTGGGGTTTTTTTCATTGATTCTTCAACCCACGCATGGGTTTGTGGTGGGATCGTATGAGTTTTATGGCAACCCACGCGTGGGTTTGTGCCACCTTGGACTCACCAATGGAATTTTCCCACCACTCCCTTCGGCCTAAAATCTAGACTAATGAATGGAACCACTGGGGTCACTCATCAACAGATTTCATTTTTAACAGGTCATGCTTCGGTCTGGTTCAGTAAAAGCTCATTAATACTCTATTTTCAGCTTCTATAGTGACTTTCAATTCACTGATTCCATTAGCTCTCATGGAACCATATATAATTTCTCACCATCATTCACCTTCTATATCAGCTTACTATTAACGTTTGAATCTTTTAAATCCTTGTAGTTCGTCATGCGTTCCTTCATTTTCAAAAAATAAAAGAAGCCCACCGAGTTTACAAGTAACAAATAGCATAATTATATGAAGATGTTTTATTTATCTTACAATTATCCTTGTCGTCTCATCGTATATATCAACAAATACATTATACACTCAAACCTTTAAGTTAAGTAAGATACTTCCTGGTGGTTTTGCTCATAATTTATCTATATTCATACTTAGGCCAGGTATTGTCAGATAAAATAATATTTAACAGTAAATTGTTTGTATCTACCAAGTTGCCCATGAGTTCCTTACCACTCCAAGGGCAGGCATTTTAAAGAAGCCAACATATCCACTTTCTAAACCAGCTGAGCTAACTCAGTTGTCTACCAAGGGTAACTTTGGAGAGGTATTCTTGAAGAGGTCTCAAGTTTAACTCTCACTTAAAATCTACTAGGGCGTGAAATCAAATTTCTAACTACTAACTTGCCGTTAAAAAAACATATCTAATTTTTATTGTTCCTTATGTTATGATGTTACTAGAAAAATGTAACTCATTCTATTTGATTTTTAATTTATGTTTGTGCCTTGAATGTCTCCTCTTTTTGATTTGGATAATTAAAGGTGCACGGAAATTAGTGATGAAGAATAGAGGGTGCTACTGCGTAAGTATATAATTAAGAGCATCGAGTGTAGTCGGTTGGCACCCTCACCAAGTCGACATGGCCCTTGCACCAACCTACGCGACTGAAACAGTGGCCACCCTCCCAAACCCGAATGCCAAGATATCATTTGATAGTATTAAGCGAATAAAAGATCAAAAATTTTATTTAAGAGATCATCCTCACAAATTTCTACTATATATAAATTGTGTAACTCCTTTTATTGAAAATAATTTTTCTAATTGTTATTTAATAAAGTTTTTAAACAAGAAAACTTGTAAAGACTGTAAATCGAATTGCCCATCGAATTTCGGATTCGATCATCAGTCAACTCGGTCGAATCATCAGTCAACACCACCACGTCATCACCATCATCACAAATCCACGTCAGCATCAGCATGTCAAACTCTCCTTCTTAATAACCCAGTTTCAAAAAACCTTCTTCTTCTCGCCCTGTTTTAAAATTTAAACCCAACAAAAAACTCAATAAAACTCGGTCTTAATAGGTTCATGTCAATTCAGTTGGTCACTCAGTTGGTGGAAGCAATTTTGATCGTAAAGCATCCAAAACAGAAAAGAACCAGACTGAACCGGTAACGAACCGGACTGAATGGGTTGGTAAAGGGTCTGACTCGGTTCATGTCAAGCCAGGTGGTTATTCAGTTGGCAGAAGCAGTTTTGATGGTAAAGCATCTGACGCGGAAAAAACCCGATCTGACCCGGTTCTTATAGGGTCCGACCCGGTAACTAGCCGGGTCGAACTGGTTTGTGATGATAAGTTGGGGTTTAGTATTCGGCGTATAAGCGGTAGTTGTGATAATGCTGGTGTTGGATAGTGATAGTGTTGTTGTACCAACTGTTGGTGGTGGATCATGTATTGCGAGATTTGCGTCGTTTGCCAATTTGCTTAAACCTCGCTTGAATTTCGAAACAAATGATGTAGGAAAAGTTGAGAGTACTCGTTTAGGTGGCAAAAATGTGATTGGAGCAAATTCGGGCGAAAATGGAAATGAGATATTAGGTGGAGACGCTAGTCGTGTAAATTTGGGCGATAGTGAAAATGTAGGTGGTGAAAATTTGGGGAAAAGTGTTAAGAAGCATCTGAATTTGATAGGAGCGAATTTGCGTGATTTTGGATGTGGAAACGAGATGTTAAGTAGTGATGTTAGTGTTAGGAGTTTAGGGAAAGTAGTGAGGAAGCCACAGAATTTGATAGGTGGAACGGTTTTTCCACCAAATGTGTCGGGGGTGAGTAAGCCGAAGGTGGTGGCAAGTGAAGGGAATTTCGTGAGATTGAATATAAACGGACACGGAGGACAGAAAAAATTTGGGAATAAAGTAAGGAAAAGGAATCCAAACGCGTATAACAGAAGTAAGAAGTCTTGCAAAAGGAGTAACGAAAGCTAAAAAGTGGCGGTGAAGGAGACGACGGAGAAAGGAGTTTATGTGAGGAAGAGAGTTTGCGTTTCGAGGAGAATGAAGTGAAAGAGAAAAGACGAGCAGATTTTGAAGTGGTCGAGCAGGCGGTTTTGGATGTTAGAAATGATCCGTGTGATGAGAATTTTGTTAAGTTGTTGAAGTTGACGACACATGGGTACGAGTCATTTAGAGACGGGCAGTCGGAGGCGATTAAGTTGATACTTGATGGGAAGTCAAGTATGGTGATTTTGCCAACTGGGGTTGGGAAGTCGCTTTGTTATCAGTTGTCTGCTTTGGTTTTGCAGGGGATGTTGGAAATACGTTTTTACGTATTTAGGAAGGTTCGGTCACTCCGACAATATATTAAGTAGTAGCTCGTAGCCTAGATATCTTTATTAAACAAACAAAGTCAAGCCTAGCCTACAACATGTGTAGGCCGGCCCAACATTGTAAGCCCAAGCCCATCACAAGGCTTGGGTATATAAACCCTCTCCTTTGATGGAGAGGGTGGTGTGGTTTTCATATTTTTTCACATAGTTCCTTTTAGTTTCTCTCTAGCTTTGTGTGAAATCCACCATCTCTCTATCTCTTTCTCTCTCCAAAACATAAGCAAGATTTACAATCCTACAAATGGTATCAAGAGCCATGGGATGATTGTATTGTTCATGTGTTTGTGTTCTTGATTCATACGCCATTTTTGATCCATTTTCACACGTCCAAAATTTTTTTTGTGTTTTTGATGGTTTTTTCTTGATACAAATCTTCTACATAGTTGTGATAGGGATTTGGTATAGTTACTTTGGCTAAAAATACAAAATTTTGGGGAGTTTTGATCATTTTTTGGCTTAAAATCACGAATTGGTTGAGTTTTGTCCGAGAAAAGTGGGAAATATTCTGATCAGGTCATCGGAAAAGAGTTTATATTACATTCCGATCAGTGTAATCGGAATAGGGTTTAGGTATTCCGATTGGTATTCAGATTGGGTATTCCGATCACGGCATTCCGATTGGTATTCAGATTTGGTATTCAGATTAGGTACATTCCGATTGGTATTCAGATTGGGTATTCCGATCACGGCATTCCGATTGGTATTCAGATTTGGTATTCAGATTAGGTACATTCAGATTAGGTACATTCCGATTGGTATTCAGATTGGGTATTCTGATCACGGCATTCTGATTGGTATTCAGATTTGGTATTCAAATTAGGTACATTCCGATTGGTATTCAGATTGGGTATTCCGATCGCGACATTCCAATTGGTATTCAGATTTGGTATTCCGGTTAGGTACTTTCCGATCAAGGTTATTCCGATCACTATTCCGACTGATATTCCGATCGCTATTCCCGACTGATATTCCGATAACTATTCCGACTGATATTCCGATCACTATTCCGATCAACATTCCGATAACAAAATTATTCCTTAAAAAATTGTGTAATTTTGACTTGGAATTTTTGGTTTATTGAGAACATATTTTAGGGGATTTTAACATTGTTTCTCTACTTCAACTCACAACAACAAACACATTTACTTTCTTTCATTGATCGATCAACGTTTGTAAATCTTAACTTATTGAAATGGAGTACACATCTCTTATGGATAAGTCCATCCTCTCGGGTACGGATAATCGTCCACCAATGTGGGTGAAGACTATGTATGAGGAATGGGCTTCCCGAATGGAACTTTATATGTTGAACAAGGAGAATGGAATCTCATTTGGGCATCGGTGCTCAATGGACCATTAGATTATGGTACAGTGACGGAAGGTACGACTACTCGTCCTCGCACAACGGGTGAGTTGACTGGAGATATGAAGATTCAAGATAAATGTGATAAGTATGCTTCAAACATCATTCTCCAAGCCCTTCCTCCAGATGTCTACAAACTCGTCAGCAAACATAAAGTTGCCAAAGAGTTATGGGATAGAATTCGTGTTCTCATGCAAGGCACCTCGTTAACTAAACAAGAACGAGAGTGTAAGCTTTATGATACTTTTGATAAGTTTGCCTATGTGCCAGGGGAGACTCTCAATGATTACTATCTGAGATTTACCCTATTGTTGAATGAGCTCAATATCTATGGCATGACAATTCCTACCTTTCAATTGAACACCAAGTATTTGAACACTCTTCCTTCAGAATGGAAAAAATACGTCACGGATGTTAAATTGGCTAAGGACTTGCATAATACCAATGTGGATCAACTTCAAGCTTTTCTTCAACAACATGAATGCCATGTGATCGAGGCTCGGTTGTCTACACCTCAAGTTCATGATCCACTTGCAATGTATGCTTCTCAACAAAACATGGCTTATACTTATCAACAACCATCATACTTGCAGCAGCCACCACCACACATCTATCAGCAACCATCCTATCAACCACCAATGATGCCACAGCAAGAATATCAACAAAGTGTTCATCAACAATCTTTTCCACAGCAACCACAATATCAGACATCACCATCACAAGCCAACACTTCTCCATTGGGCTATACTCCTCAGCAAGGATATTTTCCAATTGAAGCATAACCAGCACAAGCTTTCTACTCTAATGAACTTCCACCAATCCAAGCACCGGTCTTTACTCCAAATGATACGCCAGCTGATGTTCTAAACCATCTCACCGCCTACTTGTCAAAACTTGTTGCAACTAGAGGATTTCCACCAACAAACAATCAGCTCCGCACCTCATCAAATCCTCGACAACAAGCCACTGTTCAAGATGGTCAAGTGACGGTGCAACCTATTCAGGGAAGGCAAAATTCATATGGACTTCCTACAAGGACTGGCAACAATCAAGCTGTGAATTCTCAGGCTAATGGAAATGGAAGTCCTATTGGTCCTAAAAAGGTTGTGACTTGCTACAATTGCCGAGGACAAGGTCATATGGCTAGGGAATGCACTCAGCCGAAAAGGAGGATGGATGATGCATGGTTTCGTGAGAAGATGTATTTGGTTGATGCTCAGTCTAAGGGGAAGATTATGGATTCAGAGGAGTTAGCATTTCTTGTAGACCCAGGGGCAGCAGATACTGACGGCATTGCAGTCGTTTCCACTTCTAATGCAGCTTATCAAGCGGACGATCTTGATGCATACGATTCGGATTGTGATGATATTCACTCTGCCCAAGCTGCTCTCGTTGCTAATCTCTCTCACTACGGTTCTGATGTCATCAGTGAGGTACCAACCACATCTAATAATATTGATGATAACCAACATCAAGTTGGGCATGAAAATGACAACCTCGAACAGCATTCGGGAACTAGTAACTCAAATGATGTGGTACCCAATTCTACACATTTGAGTGAACATCAACCAAATGCTACGACAGGTATGGAATCTTATGCTCAACATGATTTGGTAATGGTGCCTAAACATATTATAGATCAAATTCATATGGCCCTCAGACAATCCGTAGATACCAATTCCACCCTAACTGCTGAGCTTGCGTTGCATAAAGAAAAGGTCAAAGCTTTTGAAATGGTCCCTCAAGCAGAGAAAATAACATGTTCTGAATTTGACCAATTTCGTTTTGAAAAGATTGAACACTTGAAAGAAATAGAATCATTAAAAGCTAATCTTTCCAATGAATTAAAAGCAAAAGAGTCGGTTGTCAATGATTTTCAGAAACTTAAAATGGATTTCCAAACTGTTGATCCCAAACTTAGATCGATTTAGCTTTGTGTTATCGAGATTAGATCAAGTATAACAAGTAGAGAAACTTTGTGTATTCAACAATCTAAGTATTATGCGGAAACTAATACTCAGAACGAAGAACAAACAGAATATATGAATACCAAACTTTCACTTTGATTAATAATAACAATGAAAGATTACAATGAAAGTGTTATGAGATATGTGGAAGAGGTGTATGTGAGATGTGTCTTATGTCTAACCCTAAGGCCTCCTTTTATAGGTTTAAGGAGCCTTGTACAAAAAGCTAAGATCAACTATTTTAGGAAGAGACACAAGATAAACATACTCAAATAAAATATTGACTAAATCTTTTTAAACATTAAGAATATATTCTGAATTCTTATCTTCATATTTTGTCCACGAGCTGGAAGAATTCATCATTGACAGATTTAGTCCTTGTCTTTATGTTAAGATTCTTCTCATCAGCGTCTTGATAATTCTTATCAGCGTCTCATCTGTCAACGCCCTGTTTACTCTTGTCAGCGTCCAAGTTCCTCTTGTCAGCGTCTAGGGACTTGGTCAATTTTATTCCCAACAATCCTCCCCTAAACTTGATATCTACTGTAGTAATCAAGTTTCTGAATAAAATAAAACATACAGAGAGGATTCTTACAAACATACTTATCCCTGAATTTGAGTAATAATAAATCTCGAAAAGTCAATCACTCAAATCACTTGTATAGTCAGCCTTCACTTGGTCTTAATCATCTTCAACACCTGTAGAGTCTTTGGAGCTTTCTTTATTACTTTTGTCACTCAAATTTGATTGCTCCTCCCCTTTTTAAGACTCCACTCCAAGATCAATATACAAGGAAGGAACCAAGAACGTCCTCCTTGCATTAGCTTCCAAAACAACAAGTCTATCAGTTCAAACAGTGATCCTTGACAATTTGTACCATTTCTATATTATGCTTTTACAAGCTAATATAGATTTTCGTCAATTCCATTAATGTCAAAGGTTTCATACTGTCCTCATCCACATTCGGGAAATGAATCCTCAATGTTGATTCATAGGACATGGGGATGGACTTACTGATGATAAGACTGACTTGAACTGCATTAAAGCTAGTGCCAATAGTCTCAGCCATCTCCATAACACTATACACCCTTGTGAAAGTGATCTCTGCTGCTACTAGATGTCAATCACTAGGAAAAACATCTCAATGATCATTAGGCTTCCAGATATCTAAAAATTTGAAAAATAAAAGGGTGATGAAACATTTTGGGACTATAAAGAAGTTTATCAGTGACACCAGCTAAGATGTCATAGCATAAAATGGACTTGAGAATGGAAAACTTTAGTTAGAACATAAACAAAGGTAATTATCCTAAGGAAACTAACTAGTCTCTAATAAGCAAGAGTGACAAACACTGTTCATGCATACACTCATGCAAAAGCATGATAGACACACATGAACTCTAGAGTCCTTTGTTCACAAATGCCCCAAAGAGAAAGTTAACTCAAATAAAACCTTTGCAACTCCCCAAGTAACCCAAAAATATATCTACCCCAAGTCACCCATACGACCACACCCAATTCTAGGTCAAAAGTCTTGGCAACATGCATGCAAAATAAACTACGTGCATGCTACAGTGCCTCGAGGTTTAGAAATTCCAACAATTTCATAAGGAAAGAGCCTTCATTATTTATAACCCCCACTCACCAGTGGACACAATCTAGAATTGTGCAAGAGTGCTCTAAGAGTACCCAAAAAACCTAGAGGTTTACCTCCCCTTAATAGAAGCATACAAATCATTATATGTGAAGAAGCAAAATTT
This sequence comes from Glebionis coronaria, assembly GCA_025667525.1. Taxonomy (NCBI): domain Eukaryota; kingdom Viridiplantae; phylum Streptophyta; class Magnoliopsida; order Asterales; family Asteraceae; genus Glebionis; species Glebionis coronaria. The sequence goes on from CM046879.1 coordinate 583,576,717, forward strand.
TATCTCAAGATAGGAATATAAACACTCCAACCATCATAAATAAAAGTTTGCAATTCTGTATCCATCCTAATGTAGCTCCATTTTCCTGCATAGTTAGACAAAAACCACACAAACACACCAACAGAGGCTACCCTTTCCTATAACAATGGGTAGAGATAACATGTTAATGGATAAAAATAATATTAGTGGAAAGACCAACAATGCATGTTCCTTGAGCATCCACTATCCCAATATCCTTGATCATTAACCTGCTTTTGGATAGGCTGCTCAAAAAGAAAACAAATTAGTTTTCTTTGGAGATCCAAGCCTTATCAGACTTGGATCTGTCTAGTTGTTCAACTAAAGTGGTCTTATTCTTTACCCCAAATCCCTGTTCATCCCTTTGGGACCTAATCACCCAATTTGTTCCAATGAGTCTAGTAATGACCTTCTCAAGATATTTAAGTCTATTGCAACTCATTGAGATACCATTAAAATTGGAGTTTTGTTCTTGTTTAGGTTTCCATGTTAAGTGGGATGATGCTTTAGACCCTTGACCCTTATTAACCAAGTATCTTTGTTTATATGTTCTAAAATAAGGTCTCATACCAAACTTGGAGCTGTCAGCGCTGGATTTGTGCCTGTCAGCGTTGAGTTTGTTCCTGTCAGCACTGAATTTTTTCTTGACAGCGTTGAATTTGTTCCTATCAGCGCCCAAATTAGGGTTTGCTACAGGAACATACTGTCTGTTTGACCAAGTGTTGGTCTTTTGAAAGGACCTTTGTCCGTGGGTGTTAGCTGCCTTAGAGAAGAAAGGAGCTGGTCTAGTAGCCTGTGGTCTAGTGTGGACAAAAGGTCTATGGTTGACATTGGATGACCTATTGTCAACGAATGAATTGTATCCACTCACACAATTATAGGCCAAATGTGAGAAGCTCCCACATGAGTAACAAGCCTTTTTGGACACAAACTTAGGCTTAGACTGATAAAACCCTGTCCCATTAACAATTTCTTGGCTTTGGGGTGACCTAGGTTTCCTATACATTTCAGCATATTTAACACTAGGTTGTTTCTTAATTGGGGATCCAAGATTAACAGCTTTTCCAGTGATGGGATTGGTCACAGTGATAGGTGTAGATACTACTGGACTCTCAATGGGTGTAGGCACATATGGACTCTCACTAAGCATCCCACCCTTAACAAACAAAGTGGGGTTGGCCTTTTTCCACTCTTCTAGGTCAATAACCTTTTGTTGATATTCCTCAACTGGGGAAAGAACTCTAGGTGGAGGAATAAATTCCTCTTCTTGGAGTTCTGGAATACCAGTCCAAGAGAGATCCTTTCTATGGACACCATAGAAGTCCCCAGCAGGTGGTGGAACGGCAACATATTCTTTCAACCCAATCCCAGACATCCTTAGAATCCCTTTGTTTATTAACACATTCTACTAGGGTTTGTGTGGCCTTATCAAATCTCTGAATTTTAAGACTCACATTGTCTTTATTCTTATTAGCCTCATCTAACTTAGCTATTAAATCAACATTAACCCTATTCACGATATCGTTAATATCATTACTTTGATTTAACTCATGTTTTAAGATATTTATTTTATCTTTTAAATCAAACTCCATTTTCTTATACTCAGAAACAGTCTTTTCAGTTTGAACAAGTGCCACTTGATAATTAGATAACGTGCATCTTACGTCTGAAAGATCTGATTTTAATTTTAAAATCTCTTTATTAAGTTTTTCAGTATTTATCCTACAAGAAGAGTCATCACATACCTCATTATCAGATGACGAAGATGAGTTGGAACTTGAAGTAGACTTCGCCTTGACTGAAAACATCATCAGATTCTTTTTCACCTTCTTCCTTAGCCTGGTTCACCTCACGATATTGGATCTCGTTCTTCAAATCAAAGTTTCTCAACAAGCTCTGATACCACTTGTTGATCCCAAACTTAGATCGATTTAGCTTTGTGTTATCGAGATTAGATCAAGTATAACACGTAGAGAAACTTTGTGTATTCAACAATCCAAGTATTATGCGGAAACTAATACTCAGAACGAAGAACAAACAGAATATATGAATACCAAACTTTCACTTTGATTAATAATAACAATGAAAGATTACAATGAAAGTGTTATGAGATATGTGGAAGAGGTGTATGTGAGATGTGTCTTATGTCTAACCCTAAGGCCTCCTTTTATAGGTTTAAGGAGCCTTGTACAAAAAGCTAAGATCAACTATTTTAGGAAGAGACACAAGATAAACATACTCAAATAAAATATTGACTAAATCTTTTTAAACATTAAGAATATATTCTGAATTCTTATCTCCATATTTTGTCCACGAGCTGGAAGAATTCATCATTGACAGATTTAGTCCTTGTCTTTATGTTAAGATTCTTCTCATCAGCGTCTTGATAATTCTTATCAGCGTCTCATCTGTCAACGCCCTGTTTACTCTCGTCAGCGTCCAAGTTCCTCTTGTCAGCGTCTAGGGACTTGGTCAATTTTATTCCCAACACAAACTCTCGAGTCTAAAAAGTTTGAATCAGAAATTAATGCTACCAAACTTCTTAAATTCAAAGAACAACAACTTTTAAAACAATACGCTTCCACAGAAAAGGTTCATCCTTTAACTAAATCATTTAAAGAATTCGAACTTAAGCGTCTTCAAGATTTACCACCTAATCCCGGTTATGCAAAACAAGCTCAGGAATATATTCTCGGTCTTTATGATATGACTATAATTGGCAAATCGAAAGAAGCACCTTTTGTTCGTAGTACTGAGAAGACACAGTCACTTGCGGATGAAACTCATTCTAAAATGCTTTCAAAATTCCATACAATTGATTATGATCAACACAACAAAGATCAAATTTCGAAAAAGACACGCATTCGCTTACAAAAGGAATTAGCAGAATTGACAGTTCTTGTGCCCCAAAGTTTGTCAAATGAAAACCTTCCTAGTACGTCTCCTACACTAGTCAAAACGGATTTAACAAAGTTAATTCCACCGGTAAGCAAGGCGTCCGTTAACTTAAATGCGGTTCACCAACACTTAGCCGATTTTGACAAGGTCATTTTGGAACGTACGACGGCTTCGGCCATAACGGAAGGTGAATGGAACTTTGAGCACACTAGAGCTGCGTTCCGAGACGAAATTATTCCGTTTGTAAAGAATGTTAAAGCTTGTCTTAGTAATCTTGATCAGGATTTGTATTTGGAAATAGAAGAAGTTAAACGTGTTTTCAATGAAATGGATGATGCTTATGAAAACAGTTTACTTGAAATAGAACGAGTTTCACGCCAAAATGATCAGCTTTTGAAGCAAGTGATGTCTCATGATATAGTTTCTATCTGTGTGAATACAAGTGTTGATAATGATTCTATTGTGCATAATGTTGAATCTGTGGATACTATGGTAGATAGTACTTGTCACGAATCTGGCGCTGAATTTTTAAAGCTTCAAGATTCATATTCTTCGCTTTCAAAACGTTTTGATGAGATTCAAACACATTGTATTTCGCTTGAATGCAAGCAACAATTTATTCAAGAAATCTTTGAAACGTCATTCGAAGGTATTAATATCGATGATGCAAATTTTGAAAAGAATTTTCGATTGAATTTACAATCAAAACAGCGTCAGCCAAGTGACAAAGTTGCTAACTCTTTGCCGATAGAAGTAGAGAAATCTAAGGAGCTTAAGTGTGTGAATGTACTTGAGGCCGCTGAGAATTTTAGACTTGATCTAGATAATCGAGTTTCCAAGATTTTGTCCAAAGTTGATAACTTAAAACAGAAAAATACACGACTCTTCGATTCAGTACAGCCCGCATGTGTTGATACCACTGCACAGAATCAATCATTGATTGAACAATTGAATCGAAACTCGATGGAAATATCTGATTTGAGGGAACAAATTTGTGATAAGAATCTGGTCTTGGTTGAGTTAAAGGAAACACTTCGTACTCTAAAAGGTAAGAATGTTATGGATAACGCAACCACTATCTCAGCATCGTCCTCTAGTGCAATCAAAAGGAACCTTATAGCCGTCACACCACTTAATAAGGGCCCTAGGACTAAACCATCTCAAACTTTGGTCACTAAAGATAAGGCGGAATCAAAACCAGCTTCTAATATTCCCGTGTTGCCTTCTACAGGAGTAAGCACCACTACTAAGGCTCAAAGATCTAAGCTTAAAAGAAACAAGAAGAATGATAGGATCTTGCCCCCATCTAGTAGTCAAGTGAAGAAGAAAGTAGAAGCCCATCCTAGGAATGTTATTTCTGTTTTGAATAAAAAGAATCATGTAGCTAAACCTAAAGGCTCTGCGGTTGTGCAGCGTTCTAAGCCTACTGTGAATTCTAATTTAAAATGTTAGAATTGCAATGAATGTATGTTTTCTAGTCGTCATGATTCTTCCCTTATTGACCATGTGAATGAGATGCATGCCCGGAAAAATGGATTAGAATGGAAACCGACTGGGAAAGTGTTAACCCAAGTTGGTTGGATGTGGCGCCCCACTGGTAGAACTTTCACTATAGTAGGAAATATGTGCCCTTTGACTAGGATCACTCCCACTACAGCGAAGAAAGCGTGCCCTTTAACTAGGAGTACCAAAGCTACCAAAACACAAGCGTGTCCTTTAACTAGGAACACCAACACTACTGTAAGAAAAAAGTGCCCTTTAAATAGGTCTACTCCCACTATAGTGCCCGCTAATAATCCAAAACCTAAGAAAATTGGAACAGTAAAACCTGTTAGTGCTAAAACTCATATTAGAAAACGCAGGAAATCTAAGGGTCTCAAAAATGTTAGCAATTCTGATAATCTTATATCTGTATCTGCTAACACTCCGGAACCAATAGTTTCCAATGCATTGTCTACTGTTGTTATTGAAAACAGGTGGTCCAAATTGTTCTCTGGTATTTGGACTCTGGTTGCTCCAAGCATATGACCGGAGATCGCTCTCAGCTCAGAAATTTCGTCAGCAAGTTTCTTGGTACGGTTAGATTTGGAAATGATCAAATTGCAAAGATAATGGGTTATGGTGAATATCATATTGGGAATGTTATAATTTCAAGAGTGTATTACGTGGAAGGTCTTGGTCATAACTTATTTTCTGTGGGACAATTTTGTGATGCAAACCTAGAAGTTGCTTTTCGAGAGCATACCTGCTTCATTCGTAATTTGGAAGGGGTTGATTTATTGAAAGGTACTCGAGGGAATAATTTGTATACTTTGTCTCTACAAGACATGATGGCCGCCTCTCCCGTATGTCTTCTCTCCAAAGCATCGAAGACTAAGTCATGGTTATGGCATCGACGGTTATCTCATCTTAACTTTGACGCTATTAATCATTTGGCGAAAAACGAACTTGTTCGTGGTCTTCCTAAACTTTCATTTCACAAGGATCATTTGTGTTCCGCGTGTACAATGGGGAAAAGCACTAAGAAGTCTTACAAACCAAAGACTGAAGACACCAACCAAGAGAAACTTTATCTGGTGCATATGGATCTTTGTGGGCCAATGCCTGTTGAAAGTCTTAGTGGTAAAAAGTACATCCTCGTCATAGTCGATGATTACTCTCGGATTACATGGGTGAAATTTCTTAAAGCAAAAAATGAGGCACCTAAATTCATCATCGGATTTCTCAAGATGATGCAAGTGCGTCTCAACACTACTGTCCGACGCATTCGTACAGATAACAGAACCGAATTTGTGAATCAAATCTTGCGTGATTATTATGAAGAAGTTGGCATCTCTCATGAAACATCCGTTGCACGCACTCCACAACAAAACGGTGTCGTTGAAAGGCGAAATCGCACACTTATGGAAGCTGCTCGAACGATGTTAATTTACGTAAAGGCTCCATTGTTTTTATGGGCAGAAGCAGTATCTACAGCAGTGTACACCCAAAACCGGTCACTAATTCGTAAACGCCATGGTAAAACACCTTATGAGCTTCTCCATGGAAAAGTACCAGATTTATCATATCTTCATGTATTTGGTTCTCTTTGCTATCCAAATAATGATGGTGACAATTTGGGAAAACTTCAACCAAAGGCTGATATTGGTATTTTCATTGGTTACGCACCCGCAAAGAAGGCATACCGAATCTACAACCGTAACTCTCGCAAGATCCTCGAAACTATGAATGTTGATTTTGATGAGCTGACAGCAATGGCTTCTGAGCAAAGCAGCTCTGAACCCGCACTTCATGAAATGGGACCCAGTAACATTAGTTCTGGTCTTGTCCCAAATAACCCTACTTCATCATCATTTACACTACCTACTAGGAATGAATGGGATACGTTGTTTCAACCGTTCTTTGATGAATTCTTTACTCCTCCAACCATTGTTGCTCCAGAACCTGAGATAATAGCTCTGGTAACCGAAGTTGTCGCTCCAGCAACCGTTGCACAATCAGATATATCTGCACCTAATGGTCAAGATATACCTTCAACAAGTAATTCTCAACCAACACATGTTTCAACTACCCATGTCATGCCTATTGATGATGAAGAGGATGATGATGATCACGATTTGGAATTCGCTCAAATGCGTGAACTTCCATTCTTTGGTGTACCTATTCCTGACCCTAATCAAGCCGGGTCGTCCACCTCAGAGGAAGCTCCTAGTACGGTTTACTCCAATCCACGGATTTGTGAACATGATAGCAAGTGGACAAAGGATCATCCTATAGATTCTATTATTGGTGACCCTAATCGTCTAGTATCCACACGAAGTCAGTTACAAGAAAGTGCACTGTTTTGTCACTTTGATGCTTTTCTCACTGAAGTTGAACCTAAGACATGGCAACAAGCTTTTACTCAATCCTGTTGGATAGAAGCTATGCAAGAAGAACTTAACGAATTCATACGTCTTGAAGTTTGGGAACTTGTCCCATGCCCGGATCAAGTGCAGTTACTCACTTTGAAATGGGTTTACAAGGTGAAACTCGATGAGTTAGGCGGAATATTGAAGAACAAAGCTCGACTAGTAGCTCGTGGATACAAGCAATTATTGGGCGTTGACTTTATGGAATTCTTTGCACCTGTTGCCCGTCTAGAAGCTATTAGACTATTCCTCACTTATGCAGCCCATATGAATATGATCGTCTATCAGATGGATGTGAAGACGGCATTTCTTAATGGTGAACTCAAAGAAGAGGTCTATGTTCAACAACCTGATGGTTTTGTGAATCCTAATTATCCTAATCATGTGTACAAGCTTAAGAAGGCTCTCTATGGGTTGAAGCAAGCTCCTCGCGCATGGTATGATCTTTTGTCACAATTCCTCATTACGCAAGGCTTCGCTAAAGGCAAGGTGGATCCTACGCTGTTCATTCAGAAACGAGGTAAAGATATGATTATGGTACAAATATATGTTGATGATATTATATTTGCAGCCTCGACCCAAACTTTATCCGACGAATTTGGGAAACTCATGTCTTCCAAGTTTAAGATGTCAATGATGGGAAAGGTATCATTCTTCTTAGGTCTTCAGATATCTCAGAGTCCCAGAGGCATCTTTATCAATCAATCCAAGTATGCCCTTGAATCGCTTAAGAAGTATAAGATGGAATCTTGCGACCCCGTGGATACTCCAATGGTGGAACGAACTAAGCTTGATGCAGATCCACATGGAGTTGCCGTTGATCCGACCCTTTATCGTGGAATGATCGGTACTCTTCTGTATATCACAGCCAGTCGACCTGATCTTCAGTTTGCTATATGTATGTGTGCCAGGTATCAAACTAGGCCTACTGAGTTACACTTAGCTACTGTTAAAAGGATCTTTCGATATCTTAAAGGAACCATTAATCGGGGACTTTGGTATTCGAAGGACTCTTCTATTGCACTAATGGCATATGCAGATTCGGATCACGCGGGTTGTCAAGATACAAGGCGTAGCACGAGTGGAACATTGCAACTACTAGGAGATCGACTAATCAGTTGGGCATCGAAAAGGCAGAAAAGCGCTGCAATTTCAAGTATGGAAGCAGAATACATAGCTATGTCCGGTTGCTGTGCTCAAATTCTTTGGATGAGATCACAATTAACCGACTATGGTCTAGGTTTCAACAAGATTCCGATGTACTGCGACAACAAGAGTGCAACTGCCTTATGCTGCAACAATGTTCAATTCTCCCGGTCGAAGCATATTGACATTCGCTACCACTTCATCAAGGAGCAAGTGGAAAATGGAGTAATAGAGGTTTACTTTGTCCGATCTGAGTATCAATTGGCGGATATTTTCACGAAGGCTTTAGATCGCGCTCGAATTGAATTTTTGGCCGACAAGCTAGGAATGAGAACCTTCTCGCCTGAGACTCTAAAGGAACTAGCAGATGAAGCGAATAAATTGTCTTGGTAAAACTATTCTCCGTATCCTTGGTGATCATTTGTATATATTGTTTATATTTTAATCCACAAAAGCAAAATACAAAAATATAAAACCATATAAAAACCATAAAAATTGAAAAATTCATAAAAATCCAAAAATATTTTTACTTTATTTTTCAAAGGCATGTCTTTTGGTACGATAATATTTACGGCCTTAGAAATGTTGATTAATATTGACACGGCGCCATAAATAGAGTTCGTACAAAAGTTGTAAATATTTCATAAAACATGCCTAAATGGCTTGTAGTTATTTCTGACTGCAACCCGGTTTTCACATTAAAGTCAAGTATTTCTTATGAAAGCTTTGACTAACAACGGGAATTAATTTTCTCGGGCAAGGTTTACTTTAAAACCTTGTAAGGGATCAAGTTTACTTTATGACTTGGTCTAACACAAATCTATGTACGTTTCAGTGCATTTATTTGTTAAAACAAGAGAAGTCTTGTTTTTATGAATCTATCATCTCTACAACCATAGAAATCTACAATTGGTATCTACATACTCGACGATGCGACTACTCAACCGACGACTACAGCTCTTTCAATAGAACACGGGTCAACAATTGAGGGGGAGCAATTGTCAAGCATTCAGAATCTTCGATGCCGAACGTGCCAAGTTCACAAGTTGGTGTCAAGACAACAATACCAATCGTACATGTGGTGTCAAGAGATGACTTCAGACGTGACGAGGCGACCAACATATGCTGACAAGAACCATTTGATCTTATCATATGATGTTCTCATCTATCAGGTCCAACCTTGTCAATTTTTTTCTAATATGGTGAATATGTGATCATGTTACTAATCGGTATCATATCTCATACATTTGATACCATGAAGATAAAACGGACTCGCATTTTTCTTCCCAAAACCTTTGATTAAAACTTCATTTAATCAATTGATATTAAAAACATCGATTGGGTTAATATTTTTAATATGGGGGAGAAAATGTGATTTAATATGGGATATTATCACAAATGGTTTGACTTAATGTGCTGGCTCATCCCGACATGTGCGAAATGTTTTCGAATATCGTGGCATATGTTAAAGGGGAGCAAAACGGATTTGCATATCAAAATAGATTTTCATGGTGACATTTACTTACCCAAAACCCATTTATTTCACGACGATGAAGATTGTGGTGACATAAGGATGGTAGGATAGGTTAAGTCCTATGATTCTTCCAGAACCGGAGGAATCTTCCCAAGGACATTCCATAGCTAGAAATAGTAGTCCTTAGGAAAGATGGAGAAAGATTGTGAACGTAGATGAATGCCGACCAAGTACTTAAGTTAGCACTGGAACAATCACAACAAGGTGCTAGTTATGACGTATTGGTAAGCATTGAAGGGGTTGAAGAATGAAAAAGAATTGTAAAGATAAAGGGTGTAAAGAAAGAAGCCCTCCTTACAACTTTAGGCAGAAACCGGGTCAATACATATGCTATTGAGATCATTTTAATGATTCTCGATATTAAAGACAGACATCATAGACCCAGTGATGCAATGCACAACCCATCCCAGCTAAATCAGATATCTCTCAAAAGGTATTTGTTTTAATCACACGGAGACAACACATTATCTATTGATTTATTCACTCCGAATAAATTGGTATTGAAAAGGTGGCACTCCTCTCCAGCCTCCGATCACTAAAATCCAAAATGCACGATCGAGTCTAGAGCCATTTGAGATCATCAAATATCTCATTAGGATACACTTTCATATTTCCTTGCTTCTTCACACACTGTGAAAAGTAAGAAAGATTTTAAGAGTCCGACGCAAAATCTTCATGATCTTGCCTGAACATCCGAGTAATACGAAAGTATTTACAATGAAGATGGAAATCCTTCTTGAGCGAATATCAAAAAGCTCATGGTAGGTGACTTGTGCGATTCTTTATGAATCAAACTTGTGATAACTGGAAAGCAACAGCTGTTTAATTCTTAACTGAATTTAAACACGTTCCAGGCCTCTACGCAATATCTCAGTGATCTTGCCAGAACACTCAGAGTGATACCTTTGTGTTCACGGTGATGAGTGGAAATCCTTCTAGTGTTAACCTCAAACAGCACTTGGTAGGTAACTTGCAAGATTCTATACGAATCAAGCTCGTGACAACTGGAAAGCAACGATGGTGCGGTTCTTAATTAAATTTCACTTGTTCCAGGAACATGAATTGACGGCTTCAAATCATGCGAATATTATTATCCAAATGATTCACTCTTTATGTTCGCAGTCAGCTTTGGACGGTCGAATAAAGAGAACGGGTTTACCCGCGAAATCCTGTCAGGAAGTTACTTAATTGAAACTATCCGTCACGGGTACGATATCTAATATCATCCAACGGTCTTCACCGACTGGAGGTAAAATGCTACCGATTTAGAATGAAATGTTCAAAGCCATTTCGTTCGTGTCTACTTATGTTGCGGCATTTGAAGACGGTGGCGTTGCGGAATCCAAGAAGAAGTCGTCCCCGCATGCTTATACTTTATGCACTTAATATCTCATTTAATTCAAGAAAGCCTAAAAGTTAAGTCTTCCGCTGTATCAAACTCTGAAGCTTTCAAGAATTAAGAAGGTATAAGTATGTGAGACATGGTGTCACGAGGAGGCGAAGATCACAAGTGATGGATGCACGAGGTCAAGGCAAGAGATTAATGCTCAAGATTGATATCAAAGATCACATCAGCATGTTCACCAGAAAAGAAAAGGATAAAGAAAGACAAAGACTACGAGCTCAAGACAAGCATAGTATGCTAGGTTTATTTCATTATTGTAACTCGGGTAACGCCCTTGTTTGGAGTGACCTCCCTTAGGGGGAGATTGTTGGAAATACGTTTTTACGTATTTAGGAATGTTCGGTCACTCCGACAATATATTAAGTAGTAGCTCGTAGCCTAGATATCTTTATTAAACAAACAAAGTCAAGCCTAGCCTACAACATGTGTAGGCCGGCCCAACATTGTAAGCCCAAGCCCATCACAAGGCTTGGGTATATAAACCCTCTCCTTTGATGGAGAGGGTGGTGTGGTTTCATATTTTTTCACATAGTTCCTTTTAGTTTCTCTCTCTAGCTTTGTGTGAAATCCACCATCTCTCTATCTCTTTCTCTCTCTAAAATATAAGCAAGATTTACAATCCTACAGGGGATGATGCTTGTTATTGGTCTGTTGGCTACACTTATGTTTGATCAGCTTAAACAGTTGCCACCCGTGATTCCGGGTGGCTTGTTTTGTAGCAGTCAGGTGTTATTTACACCCACGTTTGACTGTTTGTAGATTGTGATTATTATTCGTGTACGCATGGTTATTAATTGTGTTTGTTAATGTTTTAGACGTTAGAAGAGAGTTCATAAACACTTAGGCGGGTTCAACAAGGATCCTTAAAGGTCAATATCCCTTAATAGTTTTAATCTGGTTGCACATATAGTTTGCTATAACGTGTGACGATAAATAGTTCATCTTTAGGTTCTCTTTGTGTCACCGGAGAGATTACTAAATGCGGAACTTACTTCCATATTCTCTGCAACTTCGCTCATTTCGCTTGTTGTGATTGATGAAGCTCACTGCATATCCGAATGGTGAGTCGACATAGGTGTTAGTTTCATTGTTTGCGTTTATGCCATAATGCATCTATTATCTATATAATTTGCATTTGCTAACAGGTGAAATACTTTTACTATATGCACTGCGTTTGTACTTTGTACTATTAGATCATGTTCATGATCTTAATTTGTCATTGAATGTAGAATGAAGGATTTGATGACGTTGATCAAGGCTTCACCTTACACGAAAGTTAAGAGCATTATAATTTGCCGCAAATATCAGGTATGCATGATCTGCTATCATCTCGTACACAACGTGTTTATCACCTAAAAGTAAAAGATTCAGTTTAACGTCTGCTTACATTGTGCAGTCGGAAACAAAGATGATTAGCAAGTTTTTGTGTGACAACAATATTTGATCAAAGGTTGTACCTGATATATTTTCTTAAATCACTCGCATGATACATATTTCGTGATACTAATTTGATACAAACATCAAATATCGAATAGTGTTACCATGGTGGGATACCTGCTAAAGATCGAAGACGTACGCAAGAGCAGTTCTGTTCAAACAAAATACGCTTGGTATATAAATCTCTAATGTTTTTAATGCTTTTCTAGGCAGTTGTTTGTGTGATACTTTCGTAACGTTTTTCTTTTTCCATGAAGATTGTTGCAACTGTGGCATTCGGTATGGGGCTTGATAAAAGTGACGTCGGAGCTGTAAGTACTAACCCTCAAGTATATACTTTTCCCATTAACTGAACCATATAAGTACGCTAAAACATGTTATTTGAATTTTTTTACAGGTAAATCACAACGGTTTACCTGGAAGCTTGGAATAATACGTTCAAGTTTTTGTAAATCTTGTAACATCTACTTCCATAGTTTCCATGTTAATCAGCAAACCATTTAGCAAAAAATGTTTGATTATATAGGAAATTGGACGCGCTGGGCATGATGGACGATTATCTTATTGCCATCTATTTATTGATGACACAACATACTTTAAGCTTCGAAGTCTTATGTATAGGTAGCTAGTTGCGATTCATATTTCAACAATCATTTCGTTTTATGTATTAAAGAGATCTGACCTTCACTATATATCTTTTGAAGTGATGGACTGGATCAATACGGTAAATAAGTTTCTGAAGTTTTCACCGGGAGTTCACATTCACAAGAAAAGATTTGCTCAATAGTTAAAGAATCCGCGTCACGGAAATTTGACATGAAAGAAGAGGTGCTAAAATATCACTATTATAACAATAGAATCACATTGCTTTCACCACCACATTTGAACTCGTTAATATGGAAGTTTTACAATTATTTCAGGTGATTCTGACCCTTTTAACGTGTTTGGAGTTAGCTGAAGAGCAGTCCTTGCGGTTACTTCCTGAAACTAGTGCATGTGTGTTATATTTTCATATGGTGGGTCACTATTTAACTCTCTGTCCATGGACTTCAGTTGTAGTATGACACGATATCTGACCCGTAATAATCTGATGAATGCATACCTCCCCAGCATTGCTTGCTGCTAAGGATGTTGTGATTGCAGCAATTTTGAAGAAGTAAGTCATCAATTTCGACCCATTTACTTAAGAGTCGGTCGATTTTGGTTATGTTTGTAATTCTAAAGGGGCAAAAGGATATAAAATACTAGTATTTAGTTAAAATGAGTGGGTCAAAAATGGCTCTTTTTGATCCGTTTCCGACTACTTTCAGCCATGAAAAGTTGTTGTATGTACTCTAATACTTGAATGTGATGCCCAGGTCTGAACTAAAGGACGAAGAATATGTGTTTGACATACCAGCCGTTGCATACAGCATTGGATTACAAACTTCTACCGTATCGCAACAGTTGCAGATTCTGAAGGTTTGCTTCTGCATAAGTATAATGTCATATTGCTCCGGTCATTCATTACCTATTAGTGTTTTCGCCTTACATCACTGCCTTCTTTAATAGTTGAAAGGAGAAATTACACACGAATTGAAGGATCCATCTTACTGTTACATGATTTTAAATTTCCCGAAAGATGTATGCTCTTTGGCATCTGATTTAGCTAAATGGTTATCAGAGGTTGAGAGTTGTAAGGTAAATAGGTTTTTAACGTTGTTATCGTCTCACTCCGGTTTATCTATTTACTACGGTATTATTTACGTGTACCAAACTATCTATCAACACAGGTGCAGAAACTAGATGTGATACGAACCAGATCGATAGAAGAGATAAAAGGATGAATAGTGGTCGGGTGAACAGTATTATTTTTAAACCCTAGAATCGAAACAGCTCTGATACCAATTGATATGAACCAACCCCATAATAGGCTTGTGATCAGTTCATAAGTCCCAAGTGTAAAACTCACTCAAAAAGCTACCTTGTTTAAGGAGGGGACACCTGGACATTATAAACCATCAACTATTCCCATCCATGGCTGATGTGGGATCATAACATTACCCCACCCTTTGAAGAACAAACGTCCTCGTTGGTCACAGCTATGTTGGTCACGGTTGGCACCCCCTTTGAGTCCATGCCACCACTCCATAGGCCACCACTCCGAGCTCGTTGGTCACGGCTACGTTGGTCACGGTTGGCACCCCCTTTGGGTCCAAGCCACCACTCCATAGGCCACCACTCTGAGTGTTAGAACCTCATAAGTTAGGGCTAGCTCTGATACCAATTGATACAAACCAGATCGATAGAAGAGATAAAAGGATAGATAAATTATATTAATGGGATAACCCGACCTGCCAATGGCTTATATTAGTGTGATAAACCGACTCCCTAATTGATTAATAAAACCAATACTTCATTATCATAAAAATAACCCAATAACAGCCTAATATCCTTTATATATAATAGAAGGATAACTTGTTCAAGAAGAAAATATAATAAAAGGTAAGTAAATAAACTAATTACATAATTAATATGTTATGTATAATGTTGCGCTCTTTGTTGTGAAAACATGTGATAGAACAAACAGTTGCATTGATTCACAACATACACCATGCTTGCAGAAAAAGATCTTGGATTACTTAGAAGCTGATAATGACAGAGATATCCCAAATAAGATGGGCCAAACCAGGTTTACAAGATCATTATTTACTACTAATAACGAAATCTCTTTTCTCATGTTGTACTAATTGTACTGATTCCCGACATTAAGTATTGTTTATTGGCAGCCGGTTTTTGAGAGCGGATATCAAGGTAACATATTTTACGGGTTAGAGTCTTTCCTGTTACAGCAAAATTGTTGACGACTTTTTTTTACTTTCGTTTTTGATATTCGATGATTTAGGTATTCCTTCAGGGCAAATCCCATGTTAAGTTTACTCCTCGAGCAATTGCTAGGATTATGTATGGTATAGCCAGTCCAGCATTTCCTTCTTCAACTTGGTCTAAAACTCAATTCTGGTAAGCCTGCAGACTAGTTGGCTCGTTTTGTATAGAGAAAACTCAAATCGACCCATTTAAATATAAATGGGTCAAAGTTGCTACATTTAATAATCTTGACTACTTCTTTTGGTTTCTACACTAATTGAGGAGTCTTACAGGGGGAGGTATATAGAAACAAACTTTGACGTCATCATGGAAGCAGCACAAGCAGAGCTGATTGCTTGTGCGGGGAAATCTGTAGTTTAAATGCTTTCTTCATGTAATCTTATCAAGGTGACGAGTATTGTAACACCCCAATTGGATAAGTGGACCGTTACGTGTATTTATGGCGTGTCATCAAAGTATAAGGTAAATGTCCTAAAACATTAACTGACCATAATGGAAATACCAAAATCAAACATCGATAATCCAACCTAAGCTCAAAACATGAAAAAAAATACTAAAGGAAAGGACTAAACAATGTCCAAATAAGCAGAATAATGTAAGAAGTGTATAAAGTAAGAAGTCCGGATAGCTTCCATTCAATGCACATGCTCTCAGAATCCTAAGAGCGTCCTAGTGTACCTGCCGTTAGAACATGAAAGAACTACGGCTGAGCATAACGCTCAGTGAACGGATATAAAGCATGATAAGGAACTACTGAAATGAAACAGATGATAAAATACTGGAGCTGTAAGACTGATAAGTAAAGTTGCAACGGAAATCTGTGTATAATCTGTAAGGTCTGATTTATAAATAATAAAGCTGAATTGTTATATGTTAAATTTGAAAACATGCATTTACTGTATTTTAATTGCCAGAGCTTATATAGGTCATGTGCTGTAACAACGGTGCATGAGTAACTAGAGGGGTGACCTCGTCATGCTGTAGAGGGGTGACCTCTAAATAAATGTAGAGGGGTGACCTCTAAATACTGTGCTGGGTGGAGGGATCAGCTCCAGTGTGAAGGATGTATAGAACACACCACATTCACCCTGATAACTTGTAAATTGATAAGCCTAGGATGCATCCATACGCCCCACTAAAAATACTAATAAAATGGCCAAACTGAGCTGAGTGGGACGATGCAGGATATGACTCTCATGCATGTGAGTCACGACACCGGTGCCTCAAGTGTCATGGTTACGGTACCTCCGTAACTAGTACTACTGACTGGTCATGCTTGTATATAAGGCTCAGGCAATTTAACTTAATTATAAAACTGATTTCTGATAATTCTTATAACATATAAATAGGGAAAACAATTGGCTACAGACGGGAAATCCTAATCATGCATAGAAAGGAAGTCCTTACTAAAAGGACGGAAAATCCGTACCTTGCGTCCAGTACCTGACTGAAGATGAAAAGACAGAAACCCTACTCCGACTTCACGTGAACTACATGATAAAGGGACATGCATAAGTTGCTTGTTCATTAACATGTTACTTGTTCATAATTTTTTTTACTTGTTCATGACTTATTATGTCTTTTCTGAATCTTACATGTT
Source organism: Glebionis coronaria (assembly GCA_025667525.1). Lineage (NCBI taxonomy): Eukaryota > Viridiplantae > Streptophyta > Magnoliopsida > Asterales > Asteraceae > Glebionis > Glebionis coronaria. The sequence continues at coordinate 583,593,534 of CM046879.1, forward strand.
TCATGAGTTCTTGTATTTCATGTTGCATGTGTTATTATACTTGATATTTCTATAATTGATAAATTTCTAAAAAAACAGCAGGTTTCTAAATATAATAACTTTCCGAAAATACCAGGTTTTCATAAATACTAACTTTCCAAAAATAGTCTGTTTCCATAAATAGTAACTCTTCCAAAATAACTGATTTCACATCCTAACGAGGTCCAAACTTATTCATCCAAAAATAATCTACATGAAATTTTGAACGCCTAATTAACACATACTAATAGATGACACTTCAAACCTTTTGATTAACTTTAAAGATCATAAATAAATATTGCCAAATGTGTAACCATAAAATACTATAATGTTTATATGTAACTAGCTTTATACATTAGGGACAAAATATGTAAAGTTGCATTTGAAATCTAATCATGCCATGAAAATGACGTGAATCATCTTCTTTGTTTTCGGTTTTCATGCGAACATAAATTGCAAGTTTTTAGTCTCCTATTAAGTAAACTATTCTGGTTTATTATTAGATGTTTCATTTAAGTCAAATGTTACTTAATGGTTACCTCCAAGGAAACGAGATGAGTTCTGTGATATATATATATGCCGACACCGACTCGAACACCCGCGCCAAGATCGAACGTAACTGATCGTAATCAGAACCAATAAACAAACGGTTGACGTGAAGTGGTGCGACCCATAAACAAGAACATGAACTTCGATGCCAAATCCTCTTTACCTAAACATGAACCCGTCATATGCATTCTGATCGACTAGCAAACACATAACCCGAACATGAAACTCTAAAGAGCGACCCAAAACTGCCGCGAACACCACGACTCGAATCTACTTGAACGGACTTCTAACTCAAATGACAAGAGCCGTACCCTTGTAATTGGACTCTACTTTTGGGGATAGTTATCACACTATGTGTTTTCTTAAAGCATTGTTTTAGTTGTGCTAGTGACCAACAGCTTGTGGCTAAACATGGTGATGAAGTTTTATTAAAATATATGTGACTAAGTCATGAATAAAAGAAGAATGAAAAGCCAATTATGGCGTTGATTTTGGCCGATAATATATACACGTAACTTACTTGACTTGTTCATATTGATAAATTTCAAAAGTTCAAATCCTTTCCTTTCTCATTTATCAATCTCATTACCATTATTATAACTATATAACTAGCAATTAGTTAACATACTAAATATGTAAAGTTATAGAAATGTTCAACAAATGATCAACATATACATCGCGAAATTTTCGTACTATGATATCGACTCAGCCTTTTCAAATTGTTTCCTTTGTATTTACATTTGTTGGGTTTTATTATATACTTTTGTTATATATAAATATAAAAGAATGTTAAATGTATATTTGATTTTGCGTTTAAACAAACTTTCGAAACATTATAAATATAAGGCTTATGCTTAGTTAATATTATTTCGGCCAGGCCTTGGGCCATGGTTAAACTTATAAGGCTTATACTTATTTACTTGTCGTGAATTAATCTAATATTCAAAGTTTTAATTTAATGTAATTTTTATGCGGTCTTTACAACTCTTCCCCTAAAAAAAAATTAATTCGTCCTCGAATTAGAAACATGAAAATGCTGCGGTTTTACAATTCTCCTCCTCTAAAAAAATTAGTCGTCCTCGAATTAAAGTTAAAATAAGCTGATGGAGTTATAAAAGCTGAAAAGGCACATAAGCTGAAAAGACATGTAAGCTGAAACGACATGAACGTAACATGACTTAAGAGAACATGGGACGTGACATGGCTGAAGAGGAAATGGAACGTAACATGACTGAAATAACATAACTGAATTATAGAAGGAAAAAGGATGAGAAGTCCGGATGGACTCCTCTATCCAAGTGGCTTCCCGCTCAGAACGTTTCCTTCAAAGATCTAAACACAATGAAATCTTGGTCCTGATGACCCTGTCCTGACGATGCTGAAAAGTTTCTGATTCCATACTTATGATGGATTTTTTGGATCTGATAGAATGAAATACCTATAGCATGTAGGATACATGAAATGGTACGTACAAATATCCAGAAAAGATAACAATTATATCTCTGAGCAAGCTTCTAAAAACATATAGGGACGAACTACGTGAACAATTGTGAACGTTCTACATGAGCAATTGTGAACGTGGTTTGCGATTACTTGAGGAATGTTGGGCATGGAATATATCGTGAATGTGATACATGAACATACTATGAACGTGATACTAGGACATATCATGAACGTATACTGACTGAGGGAGGAATGCCAAACGATACGGCATGAGATATGAAACGTCTTCCTGAGTATGGAAACGCTGTACAAAACTTGAGTCTGGTTTCTTAAGCTTTCTGTAACCGTATTCGGTAACAAGCTGTGAAACGTGTATCGCGAGATGGAACACGAACCTGAACGTGAACAATGTCATGAATGCGAGCGTTAAGTTAAATCATGAAATAGCATAAACTATGGACTGAAACAACATCATAATGTGAACCTGAGATACAAACGTAAAGGTGAACGTACACGTGAACATGAACATAAACGTGAACGTGAAATTTTCTATCTTATATGATGGTTGATGGAATACTGTGAAATTTTATGATTTATTGCTGAATTTCCTAAAAATCTGTTACAGCAAAATCCTTTCGGATGAAAGAAAACGTGTAGGCTGGTTAAAATGGTCGACAATGACTTAGATAGTATCATATTTTCTGAGTTATGTGGTATAACTGAAAACAATCTCCATGGAGTCTTGTCTCCTTTCGGTCCAGAATTTCTACTGGTGGTAATAACTTGCTAGCATGACGGCGTTCTATCTTAAACCTGCTGGAATAGCAGGCATTAGATATGAACATGGCTGCCTCAACGTGTTATACTGTTTTTATCAAAATCCTGCCTGGAATTTTGGTACATTCTGGTGGAAATCTAGTTAAGTAGTCATGGAAAAATTTTAGTGACGACTTTCAGCAATTTCTGCGGTAGTGGTTTTCTGAGTCCTAGAAATTTTGTATGTTCGTCACAGACGTCGGTCTTGACCATTTGGTGATGGTCTTCACCTTCGCAGCATTGTTTGAAATTTCTTTCTGCTGAAGTAGGAGGGCTCAGAAATGTCACTTTGTTCATCTGGGATATACATCTGGAAAGCTGTGTATATAATTTTCTCCTATCGGAGAATCTGTAGGATCATGAAAAGGTGATTCCCATGTTTTCTCTAGAACTTAGTGGATAGGAATGTTAGTTATGATTTTACAAACGATTTTGTCTAGAAATACATGAAAAGTTTTATTCATAAATTTCATACTATAGCTGGGCATTAGGGAGCTCAGACGTATAAGTCAAAAATTTTAGAGAGGCTACAACATGTTCAACAACAATCTGGAAAATATCATGTTCTTCTCTCACCACTGGTGGTGGCATGGTCGCTAATTGATCTGTAAAATATTAAGACATCTTAGCAGGTCATGTAACCTCCTATTCGTGGATTGGGTATCGTTTTATGAATGGCGATCTTGTAAATTTTCGGTGATCGATACATGATCTCATGTTACCGGCCTTCTTTCTGATAGACAAAAACGATACACCTCCTAGTGGTGCGCTAGGGCGAATAAAGCCTCGCTCCGGTAACTTTTGCAGCAATTGATGCAACTCTTTTAACTTAGTTGAAGTCATGCGGCAAAGTGTTCTGAAAACAGTTTCTATCCTTGAGACAAGTTCGATGTTAAACTCTGTCTCGTGGTTAGGAAAGAATTTCTGGAAAACCTTCTGAATTTTATTTTATTTTATCTGAATACTCTGGGGAGAATCTGTCGATCATGAATTTAAGGAGCTTTAAAAGTGGATTTATATCTTATAGCTATAAAGGTATTAGTAGCTTTGGAATGATAAGTTACTCGCTGTACAGCATAACAACTTGTACTGATTTTATGGCAGAAAATAACATTTCTATCTTTGGGAGTTAGTCAGACGGATCTTGTCTTCAACAGGAATGAAAAGTCTTTATAAATACGGTGATATTGTGGAGTCTTTTCTGGCTGGGAGGTAGAAAATGTTTTATTTAGATAAAGCTGACATATGAATAATTGAGCAAGCATGGCGGATCTTGCTGAAGGTGTTTGTTTGTAATCTTACGGAATGAGCTCTGCGTGTCTAATCTGAATAATACTTTGGTGGTAGTGACTAAATCTTTAAATGATCTGATTCATGCTGGCATAATAGAATGGGTATACCCCCTTTCTGAAAGGTACCCTGAATTACTAAGGGCCTGTTTTAGAAACATACTAGAGTTATGAGTTCTGACTCGTATTTTGAGAAAAGATTCGTATGACATGTATCATGACAGGTGTCCTGATATGTGTCTTCCGAAATGATACCTAAGACCTATGTCTTGACTGCTGTCTTGACATGTGTTTTAGTGGATGAATCTGGACAAGGCGGAAAATTTTTGGTAACTGCTAGGATTGGCGGACCGGTTAGACTACTGACCTCTGTATTTCTTGTCACGTCCGTTCTGGAGTTCCGATGGTTACTGACTGATTAATAATAAGCACGGTGGTTGTCACTACTGCTTTGTTTGTCAATTTATGATGGTCATTATCATGATCGTGATTCATGTAACTATTCTGTTGAGTGGCCGACTGAGTTCCAGTTCCCACTCTTCTGAATGAACAGTTAGCTGAGTGAAGTGTGACATCTAGATGAGAAGGTAAAAGTATGGAATGGAATGGTAGTGTCTGATGGTTGAAATTTATTCTTGTCGGAAATTTCAAATTTATAGTTTTCATCCTTGTTATGCAAAGTCTTCATAGTATAAACAGCATCTGCATCTTGAGAAATCTCCAAAGTATCAGCAGCATCAGTATTTGTGAGGTCTTCAAAGTGTTAGCAGCATCAGTATCTGGTAAAATCTTCAACTTACGAGCAGCATCAGCATCTGGTAGAATATCGACAAGTGGAAACGCCTGTGATGATTGAGGATGGATTAGAAATATTCATGGAGTAGGGTACCTGGAGTACACCTGGACTACTGTACATGAAGTACAAAATGAATACTGCACATGCAGCATATCTGAGACATTGTACATGGGGTACATATGGAATACTATACATGGCACTGGTGGAAAAAAAATTTTATGGGATGATAGATACTGGTGTCGCTTGTCTGACATGATCAAATAATTAAATTGATTTAAACGGTAGTAAACTGAACAGAAATGAGTAACATGATAGCCTGGTAATTTCTGTGTGGACTTAAAGTTGGTTGTATAGAGTTTCAAGAATATGATTAAACAGAATTTCAACAATAGTCAGCATGAAGACATGACTGATGAAGATCAAACCTGATTATTATGAAAACAGGATTTAACTGTCACCCCTTCTGTATCTTAGCATGAAAACATCATCACCTTGGTGAAAACATAATCCTCATAAGGCGACATGAACTTAGTCAGCATGAAAATGACATTCACGTGAAAGTATAAACTTGACTGATACAAATAACATAGAAGAATAAACAACTGAGGTTTAACATCAACTGATGTGGATAGGTATGGTTTAATCCATAGTATTCATAGTAGGAAGCATGTGACTAAGTATGGGCGATTTTGTTTCGATCCATACCTGTCAAAATTTTCTAAGAACTGTCATGTATAGCAGGGTCGTCTCATGGATTTTGGTGGCCCGGTGCGATAATCATAAAGAGGCCTCTTTAAACAAGTAAATTTTTAGAGGGCAGGGTACGGTGGCTGGCCGCTCGGCTGGCCACGACGGCGCGAGGCGACGGCGGCGCCAACCGTAACCTGGGTGGCGTCGTCGTGTTTGGGCTAGCTACAACCAGCCGACGCCGTGGGCGACGGCGCGAGCCCATGGCGCAGCCGAGTACACCGTGGCTCGCGCCATGGGGTGGCGTTATGGATTTTTTTTTAATTTTTTTTTTTTTGAAACGGCTACTTTTTCTTTTTGCCCGTTTTTGACCGTTGGAGGGGAAAAACCCCCGTTTTTGCCATTTAAAAAGTTTTTGACCGTTGGAGGGAAAAAAGTGGTGGGGTGACGACGACACGAGAATGTTGGTGTTAACCAGGGAGGGGGTTGTGCCATCATGGGGAGTTTTGGGGTCGTGGGAGTAAAAGGTGATATGGCATCACTTTTTCCCACGACACGACTTTGACGGCTCGATTACACCGTATGCTCTTAAAGAAAAGTTGTTAAATTGCTTTATTTTACATTTTTTAAAGAATTATTTTTAAGTTTTAATATAGTAAATTTACAAATATGTTCATCTAAGGAAGAGCCATATTACTAAAAAAAATTGTTTTAATAGCAGTAGTTATTAAGTAGAATTGTGAAATTTTATAATATAAAATTGATTTAAAAGGTCACCGGATAAATAACAGTTGAATTGTAAAGAGGCCTCTTTAAACATTGGGCTTTGCACTATTCTTAATATTTTCCAAACAACCAAACATTTATACGTACAAAATTTTTTTACGAAACCTTGGAGGCCCTTAATATTTGGGGGCCCTGTGCCTCTGCCCCACCTGCGCTCCCCTTTCACCAGCCCTGATGTATAGAAATGTACAATCTGGGACTAAATGTGGTTGGTTGTAGTCCAATTCATATTTGTCAAGATTTTATGGAATGTCATGATATGACAAAGGTGAACAACTATGGATCGGTTCACAAAACAACATTCAACTAAAAAACATGAAATTTGATCTGAACATTGGTGAACGTATATGGGCTGGTTCACCAAGTAATATTCGACTAAAAGCATGAATCTGTCAAGAGTAAGGATGAACGCCATTGGGTCGGTTCACCAATACAAAAATCTGAACGGGCAAGGGTGAACGCCTATGGGTCGGTTCACCAAAACAAAATTCGTAGAAAAGCACATGCGACTAAATATGGCCAGTCCTGTACCAACCTTTTACTTAGTAAAAAAACTTTAAGAAAACTGACTGATAATTGAAGAAAACAGACTAATAAATGCATGAGAAATATGAAAGATAACAACGCCAAAATTTTGGAAGTTCCTGGTGACTACCCACTAGTCACAGGTCAAGTATTAGAGCCTACAGGTCGAACCTATAGCTCTGATACCATAATTGTTTCACCCCACTTGGATAAGTGGACTGTTACGTGTATTTATGGCGTGTCATCAAAGTATAAGGTAAATGTCCTAAAACATTAACTGACCATAATGGAAATACCAGAATCAAACATCGGTAATCCAACCTAAGCTCAAAACATGAAAAAAAATACTAAAGGAAAGGACTAAACAATGTCCAAATAAGCAGAATAATGTAAGAAGTGCATAAAATAAGAAGTCCGGATAGCTTCCATTCAATGCACATGCTCTCAGAATCCTAAGAGCGTCCTGGTGTACCTGCCGTTAGAACATGAAAGAACTACGGCTGAGCATAACGCTCAGTGAACGGATATAAAGCATGATAAGGAACTACTAAAATGAAACAGATGATAAAATACTGGAGCTATAAGACTGATAAGTAAAGTTGCAGCGGAAATCTGTGTATAATCTGTAAGGTCTGATTTATAAATAATAAAGCTGAACTGTTATCTGTTAGATTTGAAAACATGCATTTATTGTATTTTAATTGCCAGAGCTTATATATGTCATGTGATGTAACAACGGTGCATGAATAACTGGAGGGGTGACCTCGTCATGCTGTAGAGGGGTGACCTCTAAATAAATGTAGAGGTTGACCTCTAAATACTGTGCTGGGTGGAGGGATCAGCTCCAATGTGAAGGATTTAGAGCACACACCACATTCACCCTGATAACTTGTAAACTGATAAGCCTAGGATGCATCCATACGCCCCACTAAAAATACTGATAAAATGGCCAAACTGAGCTGAGTGGGACGATGCAGGATATCACTCTCCTGCATGTGAGTCACGACACCGGTGCCTCAAGTGTCATGGTTACGGTACCTCCGTAACTAGTACTACTGACTGGTCATGCTTGTATATAAGGCTCAGGCAATTTAACTTAATTATAAAACTGATTTCTGATAATTCTTATAACATATAAATAGGGAAAACAATTGGCTGTAGACGGGAAATCCTAATCATGCATAGAAAGGAAGTCCTTACTGAAAGGACAAAAAATCCGTACCTTGCGTCCAGTAACTGACTGAAGATGAAAAGACAGAAACCCTACTCCGACTTCACGTGAACTACATGATAAAGGGACATGTATAAGTTGCTTGTTCATTAACATGTTACTTGTTCATAATTTTTTTTTACTTGTTCATGACTTATTATGTCTTTCCTGAATCTTACATGTTTCATGAGTTCTTGTATTTCATGTTTCATGTGTTATTATACTTGATATTTCTATAATTGGTAATTTCTAAAAAAACAGCAGGTTTCTAAATATAATAACTTTCTGAAAATACCAGGTTTTCATAAATACTAACTTTCCAAAAATAGTCAGTTTCCATAAATAGTAACTCTTCCAAAATAGCTGATTTCACATCCTAACGAGGTCCAAACTTATTCATCCAAAAATAATCTACATGAAATTTTGAACGCCTAATTAACACATACTAATAGATGACACTTCAAACCTCTTGATTAACTTTAAAGATCATAAATAAATATTGCCAAATGTGTAACCATGAAATACTATAAGGTTTATATGTAACTAGCTTTATACATTAGAGACAAAATATGTAAAGTTGCATTTGAAATCTAATCATGCCATGAAAATGACGTGAATCATCTTCTTCGTTTTCGGTTTTCATGCGAACATAAATTGCAAGTTTTTAGTCTCCTATTAAGTAAACTATTCTGGTTTATTATTAGATGTTTCATTTAAGTCAAATGTTACTTAATGGTTACCTCCAAGGAAACGAGATGAGTTCTGTGATATATATATATATATGTCGACACCGACTCGAACACCCGCGCCAAGATCGAACGTGACTGATCGTAACCAGAACCAATAAACAAACGGTTGACGTGAAGTGGTGCGACCCATAAACAAGAACATGAACTTCGATGCCAAATCCTCTTTACCTAAACATGAACCCGTCATATGCATTCTGATCGACTAGCAAACACATAACCCGAACATGAAACTCCAAAGAGCGACCCAAAACTGCCGCGAACACCACGACTCGAATCTACTTGAACGGACTTCTAACTCAAATGACAAGAGCCGTACCCTTGTAACCGGACTCTAATTTTGGGGATAGTTATCACACTATGTGTTTTCTTAAAGCATTGTTTTAGTTGTGCTAGTGACCAACAGCTTGTGGCTAAACATGGTGATGAAGTTTTATTAAAATATATGTGATTAAGTCATGAATAAAAGAAGAATGAAAAGCCAATTATGGCGTTGATTTTGGCCGATAATATATACACGTAACTTACTTGACTTGTTCATATTGATAAATTTCAAAAGTTCAAATCCTTTCCTTTCTCATTTATCAATCTCATTACTATTATTATAGCTATATAATTAGCAATTAATTAACATACTAAATATGTAAAGTTATAGAAATGTTCAACGCATGATCAACATATACATCGCAAAATTTTCGTACTATAATATCGACTCAGCCTTTTCAAATTGTTTCCTCTGTATTTATATTTATTGGGTTTTATTATATATTTTGTTATATATAAATATAAAAAATGTTAAATGTATATTTGATTTTGCGTTTAAACAAACTTTCGAAACATTATAAATATAAGGCTTATTCTTAGTTAATATCATTTGGGCCATGGTTAAACTTATAAGGCTTATACTTATTTACTTATCGTGAATTAATTAAATATTCAAAGTTTTAATTTAATGTAATTTTTATGCGGGCTTTACAAGTATCATGTATTTGGAACATTTCAATTCACATGTAACAACGGTTTATTTGCAAAGACTAGTTTTTTCCTTTTGTATTTTGCAAAGCGGATGGTTTATTTGCAACAATGTTTTTTCTGAACTTTCGTAAAAAACTAACTTTCGTGTACATGAAAACATCCTATGCTAAAAAGATATTTTCAACGTCATTGAATAGTGATTGAAACTATATGTTACAACTTATGGGTCAAGTATTCATGTAGCAAACTTTTTCAAAGAATGTAATTTTGGACAATAACATGTTTGATTTTTTACATCTGGTAATTCAAAGAAGTCTAACAAAATATTTGTCAGTCAAAACATAACCAACCTATATTAATTTTTGATCCTTGCTTCAACATGCTGTAAAATCTACGAACCCGAACATTGCTTCATGGGCAATTGGGCACACAACTACAAAAGGCTTGGTAGTACCGTGGTAGTGCTGCAACTGCAGGTGACATCAGTGGTAGTGGTTGGTGATAGGTAACAAAGGCTTTCAAAACATGGCACATTTTGATCATGCACCAAATGTTTGGCCCTTTCTCGTTGTTACTGAACTTTCTGAATTTGGATTTTATCCGCACACATATCCATAATTCAACTTAAGTACTTTAGATAGTTGCTCATTGTCGGGTCTCTAGTCAGCATTTAGCCAAATGTATAGTATACTAATATGTTTGTTATGTATCATACTTTTTCAGTAATTTATATCGTGGAAGAGAGTACAGAAATTCAGATTTACATTTATGAGTTTTTTAAAGACAGCAAAACTGTTTATAATTTTGTATACATAAGCACTATAATACTACTCGTAATAAGGCTCAAGAACGCGTCTTAGGTGCCTAGCCGGAAGATCAAGAACGAGTCCACCTTATTAGGCTCACCTTATTATGGTTGTCCCACATCGGTAGAGTGGGAAATATGAATGAGATGAAGACTCAATAAAAAGGGGTCCATCATACTTAGATTGGTAACTTGGGTTACCATAGTTGCTTAGTTCTGACCTGTCTTTCACATCTTAGAGGTTGTGTGACCTCGTTTGTTGAACCGTCAGTTTTGATTCGACGAGTGGTTCTTATCTTTTAACACCATTATAAGTTTTAATATTTTTAATTTGTTTTTGATTGGTTTGATTTTATAGAGTATACAATCATATTGACCATTGATAGAATTAAAAATATTAAAACTTTTTAAAAAGAAAATAAAATGTTTAATTGTTTAAGAATATACAAAAATAAACAAACAATTACAATTTAATAAAAATTAAATTAATCTTTTGAAAAAATTGTTGTGTCTACTAAAGTGTATATCACACAAAATACAAGAACAAACTCACCCAGGGTCTGGCAAGACTATTATTATCCAAGTTGAGTTAAGAGTTGAACAACAACAAAACACCTGAGCTCAAATCAAACCATAAACTCGAGTATTGGGCGGGTCTGCGCGAACGCAAACCCCTTCAACAAATTATGATGTAGGCTCAACCTTTTGGGCGGACCTTAGGAGGCACCCTCCAAAGTACAATGGATGTGACAACCTAGGCCATGGACTTTTTTTATCATCCATTGACCCCATCCAGGTATGTGATTTCAATAATATCATGTGTCAGCATCACTTCCCTTCATTATTGCACGCACGCTGAAAGTCTTGTTCATACTTGTTTATGTTTGAACGCTAACTTGTGGATTCATACTTCATTTTTGAACTCGATTAATCATTAATGGATTACTGGTAATGTTGACTGAGACAATTTAACTACCTAAAACGTAAATTGTGAACGTTTGCCCCTTTTGCTGCAAGATACACAAACGTGTCAACTTTCTTAGCCGAAAGTCCGAAACTACAACCTATTTTTCACCTTTGTTGTCATCGTTTCATGGTAGGCTCATTGGTTATGTCTTAAATAATCTTTTATTCAGTATTCTTCACTATCATGTGCGATTGGGCAAGTTGCACATGGCCACTGATGGTCTTTGCAAGCCCGAAATTTGCAGAAAAAGCATAGAAAATGTAAAAGCTTGTTTGAGCAAGGAATATGGGCACAAGATTTCAAACATGTATAGTATAACTGAACTTGTAACAAATATAGTATCATGTCCGTATGCAACTAGCCAACAATATCAGCTTCACTAAATATATAACACATGCCAAGTCTTTCAAAGTTTCAGTAGCATTGGTTGCAATTAGCCGAGTGCAACTGTTTAGATAAATGAGTAGTTATCTGCACCATCGTATTAGCCGCATCATAAGACATTACTTTCCCTACAGTATAGTGTCCCTCGGCTCATGAATCGTAACATCAGTCAAACCACTTGCAGCTTGGGTTACCACGAATAAGACAGTTCACTCGAAGATTTCCTTTGGTTTATTTCCCCTCTTTACAAACACGTTCAAACAAATTTTTAACACAACGATTGCCTTTGGTCAGTTATGTGACGACAACAGAATAAAAAGACTTAAAGTGAAGAATTGGGCAGGGGCCGAATGAACACAGGCCGTCACAGCAACAAATTATGATGTAGACTCGACCACTTGGGTCGATCTTAGGGTGGCACCCCTCCAAAGTGCAATGGAGGTCACCAACCTAGGCCATGAGCCTTCTTGATCAGTCATAGACCCCATCCAGGTAAGTGATTATTTCTGTCGCTTTTTTCCCTTTTTATACGACTTCCCATCCCTTTCCCTTTACTCTCCCAACCGATGTGGGATATCTCAATATCCTCACCTTTTTTTCCCTATGTATGATTATTTTTTCTGATCATAGAAACTATGATGTGTATTGTTGAAGAATAGTTTGGTTAGGCCGGTTTAACGACTCTCCTGGACCGCTCTTCGTGCTTCCCGGTCCTGAGTGATGCTGCAAACAATAGAGAACCGGATAGACGTGGAACCGAGGCCGGAGCCCTGGGGTCCACCTCCGACGGTCAAGTTAGTATTGGTGCGATAAATAGTAAAGTGGTGTGGTTAAGAGAGATAACCTGATGATAGAATGAGCCCCCAACCCCTATTTATATAGGACTAGGGTTTCTTGAAGGATAAGCAAAGTGTATGGGCCACGGGCCTGTTGGGTCGCGGGCCTCCTGGGTCGTGGGCCTCTTGGGTCGCGGGCCTCTTGCGTCGCGCGCATGTTAGGTCGGGCTTATACCGACTATACGTCAACATGTCCCCCAGTCTAGTACGATATGGTTCCTGACCATGTTATGCTAGACTCATTCATATGTCAGGCTTGCCAAATAAACACGTTTGGCTTACTGCTAGGACATCCACATGGTGGGCTACCTTTAGCAAAAAGATGATGGGAAAACTATGCGAATACTGAGCGCAACCACTATACGTCATCATGTCCCCAGTCTAGTATGCGAGGATTTCACCTAGGTTACTAGACTTTACACCATATCCGCTACCTGTAAGTGTATCCATGTCAAAAGAAATGGGGAACCCGTATACGTAAGACGGGTGGGTGTGCTCGAGTGCTTGGTTTCCCGTGTTTAGAAGGTAAGGACCCTGTAAGAAGAAACATGTTCTATAGCCGGGGTAACACTGGCATCATCAAGGTTTTATTCTTAGTCATCGCTAACATGAGGATGACAAGAAGGTTTTGTAAAGGTGGTGGTGGAAACCGTATGCTGCATCGTGAATACTTTGAAGGCAAACTTCTTATACCCACTGATGATGCAACATAGTGTGAATATTGCATTCGGCTTAAGGCCAACAAAAGACGTACATCGGTGGCAAGGTGATGCGGAATTCTACATCCGTCATATGACCACGACTTAGATAATGATGTCCAAAATTTTTTATTATGGTTTTTCCTTAACCACTCGCAGTTGATCAGGCTACGCCTAATGAAGATCAAACAATATAAGCTTTTGGAAAAATCCCTCCATGGTCGGGCAAAATAATTCGTCATAGAAGGCGTACTTCTACAACAAAGATATGAACCAACGGAAGACGTACTTCCGTGGCAAAAAGTATGAGCCAATGAAAGACCTGCTTCCATGGCAAACAATGAGACAACGAAAGAGATACTTATGTGGCGCAATCATGCGCACGTTCAAGAATTACTTCCACGAAGAAGATAATGAGCGCGTGGAAGAAACTTCCATGGCGAAAACAATGAGCGCGTGGAAGAATACTTCCACGGCGAAAAATAATGCGCGCGCGAAAGAATACTTCCACGACAAAAATAACGCGCGCGTGGAAGAGTACTTCCACGACGAAAATAATGAGCATGTGGAAGAATACTTCCACGGCGAAAGTAATGCGCGCGTGGAACAAATTACTTCCACGGCGAAAATAATGAGCGCGTGGAAGAAATTACTTCCACGGCGAAAATAATGAGCGCGTGGAATAATACTTCCACGGTGAAAATAATGAGCACGTGGAAGAATACTCCCACAACGAAAATAATGCGCGCGTGGAAGAAACTACTTCCACGGCGAAAATAATGCGCGCGTGGAAGAAACTACTTCCACGGCGAAAATAATGCGCACGTGGAAGAATCACTTCCACGGTGAAAATAATGCGCGCGTGGAAGAAATTACTTCCACGGCGAAAATAATGCGCACGTGGAAGAATCACTTCAACGGCGAAAATAATACGCACGTGGAAGAATCACTTCCATGGCGAAAATAATGAGCACGTGGAAGAGATTACTTCCACGGCGAAAATAATGCGTGCGTGGAAGAAATTACTTCCACGGCGAAAATAATGCGCACGTGAAAGAATCACTTCCACGGCGAAGATAATGCGCACGTGGAAGAGATTACTTCCACGGCGAAGATAATACGCCCATGGAAGAATACTTCCACGGCGAAAGATAATGTGCACGTGGAAGAGATTACTTCCACGGCAAAAGAATAAGCCAACGAAAGAGATACTTCCATGGCGCACAAATAAGCGTGCATAAGGAGTACTTCCACGGCGAAGGAATAAACCAAAATAAGGTGGACTTCTGCGGCAAAGGAATATATCCAAAGAATTCGCGTGACCTGCACGGAATAGCGGTATAATCATACCCTGGTAGCCCCCAAGTTTGATGGTGCTACAATTGATTTAGCAGTATTAAACTTAATCAAGTCCCGCTCTATGTCGCATTAAATTTACAATACGACATGTTTTTTTATGAATAATGTAATATCATAAAGGGTTTTTATGGGCGAGGCAGAACTTTTGATGTGCGGTCCCGCCGCTACTACCATAAGGACGACCAGGGGAGGCTGGTCTGTTGTTAGGTGTGCACAAGCGTGTCTTTATTCAGTCACAGTATACTCGATATAAAACTTGCTACGACGTCAAAAATATCAATGGGCCTACCAAGGATACACGATCCATGGTCGATGGGGTTGCATCCCGCTTACTTGACGAGTCTAATTAGGAGGGCAGGCTCTTTCCTCTTATTCCGCCTGGGAACGATAGGTACATGTACAGTGCGTCAGGCTTAAGGTGTTATATATATATATATATATATATATATATATATATATATATATATAGGGTGAGGTTATTTTCAGAACCAAATAAATGTACAGAACTGCAAGAACCACATTTTTACTCTTAAAATGCACATGTATATTCATCGGGTTAGTTCATTAGGTAGAAATACATGAATTTTTATTGTCGTATGTCACTAGGAACATGTATTCTACGGCCATGCACACAGGGGCGTACCCATATGGGAGCCGGGTGTAGCACGGGCTACACCTGATTTTAGGTAACGAAAGGTAAAATTTATTGTAAAATAGGGTTTTTCTCATTACGTGCAACACCTATTTTTTAAAAACCCTACGCAACTTTAGTACTAATAACCATAAAATGTTTTGTGCAACACCCTATAATAAATTCTAGGTCCGCCGCACATGTATTTGTTTTGTATGTATTATAACTATCTTTACGTTGGATAATATGAAAACACATGTGCACTCTTCATATCGCTCATCATACTCGGATCTATAACCAATAAAACAATTATTAAATGTCAATTTAAACATAATAATGAAAATGCATATGCATTTTTAAGAGTATAAAGGTGGTTCTCGCAGTTTTGTACATTTATTTAGTTCTGAAAATATGCTTACACTATATATATATATATATAACTATATATATATATATATATATATATATATATAACTATATATATATATATATATATATATATATATATATATATATATATATATATATATATATATATATATATATATATATATATATATCTTTACATTATATATAAGAGGAGGGATATGCCACATAATCCCTTTTTAATCCACGTCAGCACCGTTAGCATCATGTCTAAGGCTTATACTTTTTTCTTAACAAGCCCATGAACCCGTCCCATGAAAACACACACAGTTTGATACTTTCATCAAAACCCTATTTTATATCAAGCCGCCGGTAACAAAGCAACACAGATGATTGAGATGATTACAAAATCATCATATATGGCTTTAATTAAACACCCATTTACTTGTTTTAATCGGTAAGTTTTTAAAATCTATTTATTTTGGTTTTTTGTTCATAACGATAGATGATGGTCTATAAAGTTTGATCTTAATGTTATCAAGCACAAAGTTTGATCTTAATGTTATTAAACACGTTGTGGTCTTATATGTGTATTATTTCAGGATGATTGGTAACTTTGATTATGAACAATCTATTGATCATGGAAGGTAATTCCAATTACTGTATCAGTTATTTATGTTTCGGTGAATTAATAGAGAGTTATTCTTATACATATAGGGGCTTAGATCGATTATGAATGGGGAAAGCAATTAGGGATTAAGCCGTAGGGTACAAGCTTAACTAGATACAAAAATCATATCCAAGATCATGATATTATGTTTTTCATATAACCCAATCAGATAAAAGCTATTTATCTGATATATATATCTATATATTGACAAAAGATAAAGGTCTACGATATAGTTTATTAGAAGCTGTTTCTTTAACATTATTTGTGGGCTCGCGAGTTTATCAGATTTATGATTTTAATTGCAGGTAGACAAAAAGTGCAGCCATGGCCTTCAAAATACCACCAGAAGTAGTTGCGAAAACGGGGTCTGTAATCCATTTTCTTTGAATAAAATCAACAAAAGCTTCGTACTTCTTGCTTCTATACAAAATTTGAATATTGTTGAGCCTTAAGCCGGTGGCCGCACACGTGAGTTCGTCATTTGTTTTGTGGTCCGCTATGTTATATAAAATTAGCTATTTTATGCATATTGCTTGATAGGGTGTTTCAGGTGCTAGCATGTTTGGAAAATGGAAACGGAAGTTATTCAGCAGGTATGTAGTAGTTTTTGTTGCTCAATTTATAGATTAATTAGTTGTAAAATAAGAATGATGTTAGGCAAGCTACTACAAATCGTGCACTGATTAATAATTGTTTTGAATAATTTTTGCATGAATTTTGCTTTGTAGGTTAGTGTTTTGTTAGAGTATACTGTCAAAAATCTTGGTGAGCGCTTCCAAGGTGCCCTTTTCTCCACCTGTGAAAATTACCCATAACCATCTAACGCATGTTGGTGAACACTAGATGCGCGATTCTTGGCGCATTTAGTTGAACTTGGAGACTTTCACTTGAATCTGATGATCTTTTGCTGAGCTATTAAGGATATAATGACATAATCCAAAAGGCACTATAAAATCCAGAATTTCATACCTCAAATTACAAGTATGCTCTTATGAAGAACCATGCTAATGGAAATTATCGTATGGCTGAGAGAGTCTTAAAAGATATAGGTAACCATAGTTTTTTATTCATGTGTGTTCGGCTTAACAGCCATACTACAAGTTGGTATGTTTTAGTGTTTTCTTAGTTACGCTAATAACCGCTTAGAATGGACAAATTATCATCATTTAATTTACTCGCTATAATGTTTTTCCAATTGCAGACTTAATATGCTTGTGGCCTATTTCAAAATGGTTCTGTATGGTCTGATATAGCATATGTAGTGCGACTTATTCAGCAGTTCTAAGATCATTGTATACTCGGCTTCTTAAAATCTAAAATTTATATTAACTTTAGTTGTGAGTGATTAACTGATTTCAATACCATTAGTTCTCATGATTGTTTGATAAGTAACTATCATAAGAATTGTAGTTATTATTTAAGTTTGTATGATTCCATTTGATAATCCCTAATAAAAGAGATGGGGTGCATGTGACACCTGTTGGGAGCAAGATTTTGGCAGATATACTCAAAATCTTTATAAAAGCGGGCTGATTTTTAAACTTCGCAGTAGCTTCTATATTTCTGTTAGTGGTACTTGCTCCCATCTGTTAGAACCCATCGACCTATATTAGTTGCAGTAGTATTGTTTGGACATGAGTTCCCTATTGAACAAGTCATAAATATACACATTAACTATAATGGATCAAATGAGGTTATTGCAAAATTTTCCTGAGAAAACGACCGTTCTGATCTATCAACCCAATAGACTTTGATATCACATCAACTGCATTAGTTGATGCATCGTGAAACATGCTTTTTATATTGTTCAATGAGCATAGGGTTCCATCTCGACTTTTGTATTTGTATTAATTAAAATTGTACTTATATCATAGTTATATTATAAGAAAAAGATATTGATAACTTTACGCTACTATTTTCTGTTATTTGTTATCAACACTTTGATACTGTTTTTTTCTTTGAAAGGAAATGAACGAGGTTACCAATGCTCTCTTATACATCTTTTAGAGTTTAGATAGTTCGCGTGGAAAAATGCATCTTTGTGAGAATTATAAGGGTATTACTCATTAATTGTCACTCGCCTGATTTGACCCGTTACCTAACCCGCCAAATCAAGGTCTTCCATCATTTTTCAGTTCTCTTTAAGTTAGTGGACGATTGTAGTTATACATTTTAAGTCAAGGGTGCCATCATTCAGCTTCTTTCCATATTTTAACGATTTAAAATGCATACAACATCCTAAATGGTTTACTCAAAGTTGGAGAATTGGATCTGAGTTGCGATGTGCTTATGAGACATCCGAATGTTTAATTTTAAATATATTATATGTTGTCTAGGCTCACATTTTATATGGCATGTTTATCTTAATAGGTACATCCTTAATCTCTTTGGATCATGATATAAAAATGTGTACTCGAGATTACATCTTTTGGTATACAAAGGTATGAATATCATTCTCGTCAGATTTTAGTCAAGATATTTGGTGCGTTATTTCGGAAGATGAAATTGTTACCCAGCAAACATATACAAACATACATAAGAGTAAAAAACATTTAGGGGTGTTTGGTGCATTATTTCAGAATATGTTTCATAGGTTACTTCAGCTAATTTGGGTCTTTAGCATATTCATATAACTAACATGTTTTAGGGGTAGTTATAGGAACTTACATTATAGGGGTAGTTTTTGTACTCATTTTAACACATGAGTTATTTAGAATTTAAAAAGTGTAGCAGTTTTTGTGGGTCGACCCACACAGCCTACATAAAAATATAGTTGCAAGTATTCCCAATCATAAATGTTGGTTATAATAAATGACAAGGGTCACTCAGTCGATGCATCTTGCTACCATGTTGTCAATCCCCTTCTGTTAAAGTTCTCAATAAAAAGGAGAGACTAAAGTAGTAGTTCAGACCATATATATGTAGAAAACTATATAATTTTACAGATTAGTGATAGTGTCAAAAATAGATATCGATATCATTTGTCTTTTATATTTTGCTACTAATGTAGAAGGTTGTATCATCTTCATTTCACCAAGTTGAGCAAATAGAGAGATGTATAATACTCGAAATGTATTAAGTTGATGTTGAGACAGGTTTATTTACTCATGCATTTTATGTTACTCTTTTTTCGTACTTCACGGTCTGACTAAATTCCATACTTCACGGTCTGATCATATAGTTGCTGAGTTTTTGGTATAGGTTTGACTACCATGCATTTTAGGCTGCATTTTTACAACATCATATATGATCATAAGAACTCGGCTTTCAACTGTATAATATTTTCATTTGTGGCAGATCAGAAACTTGAATGAAATTCCATGCGTGGAAAACCCAACAATCTAGCGTTGGGGGATAACCTCAGGACGCATCTAATGATATTCCCAACTCGAAAAGTTCATTTTCTGCATTTCCAATTGTCTCTCTTCCCAGCTCTTAAGTAAGATGAAAAATATTTAGTTCCTCTTAAGTTGTAGTTTCATATCCAGTGATAATGTTAAAAGCGTGCGAAATATAACTCTTGGCATGTTAAAGCTATTTAAATAAATACACTATTTTTTTAGTTCTTGTCATTTCATGCATAGTTCTAAATGAATACCGGGGATGTTTCTTTTAGCTCATCTGAAGTGGAGGAAAATACATTAGATAACGAACAAAAACTCCCTGTAAAGCTCTGCCAATTCAAGGTAAAACATAATGAAGAGCTCAAAAGGCTAAGAAAGATATATAATGACTATGTGAGTTGGTTCTTGCAGTTTCTGGTTGTTCAGTAACTATGTGAATAGAGTAACTATGTAAAGGTGGATGCTCACCAATCGAAATGTAAAGGGTGACAGTTCAATACAGGTCATTTTGGCCAGGTTAGAATTAGAAGCGTTAGTTCAATACGGGGTAAAACTCTTACAAAAAAAAGTGTCAGTTTTGGTTTATTCTTCAACTATATATTTTGAAAACATTTTAAATAGTAAAGTGTCATGGTTAGAATAACTTCATTGGTAAAACAATCTTTTGATTTAGACACAATTAAAATCTACTACACGTCAATTTGGCAACCTGTCATCAAGTACCAAAGAATGTTGTGTTACATTCCTTACTCTGTTACATCAGAGTTCAAACAAAAAACAAACCAGTCAACATTCTTCGGCTGTTTTTATTGTGTGTCGAGTTTACACCAGTACTTAATATAGGAATATATATGATAATAGATAACTAACGAGTAGATTGCACTCTTAGGCTTACATGTTTAAGTGTGATTCTACTCATGGCCTATTTAAAGGAATAATCAATGTTGTGGATTCTACTCATTTGCCAATGTATGGTCTTTATGTGTTTTTCTGCTATTGCCATCCTCATTTGCAAATTCTTATTGATTGGATTACTTTAGAATGTAGATTTGACAACCAATACTGGACTAGGTGGCAACTAAATTAGTAGCGTAGTTGACATATGTGTATATTTGTGTTCAGAGAACACAAACAATGCATGATTTCTCATCTATCGTACATATATGTTATTTTATCCTCGACTTTTTATGTGCAGATTTAACTTGCAGAATCTTGAGTGGCAGCCGTTTGAGAATCTTGTGTGGTAGTCGTTTGAGTAGCATAGATGAATTATTTAATCTACAACCATCTTTGGCCTCATTAGATTCTTTGTCATAAAGGGGATTGATGCATTATGTGAACATAGTAATATCTTAAACGTAAGACTATACTTGCGTACATCTAATAGATAAATGTGGATCATAATATAATATAGGTTCCAATCGTACAGGAGGTTTGTTCACAATCAACTCATGAATAAGTCAACTGATGAAAATGAGAAACTCAAAGTAAACGCCGTAACTTAAATTTTACATTTTTTTGGAAAAAATTTCTTCGAATTCTTTTTTGAAGATAAAATTTTAACTTTTTAATTAAAAAAAGAATTTATTAAAAACGGAAAATGTTTTATATTTATTTTTCAACTTTTAAAAAGTTCTAATTTTTTCGAAGTAATTTTTCTAAAAAAAGGTAAATTTTAAAATAAAAATTCTAAAATTTTTTGAAAGAAAAAATGTTTCAAAATTTTTTTTGAAAAAAAAATATTTTTTTTGAAAATTTTTGGAAAAAAATTAACTTTTTTTTTTATAAATAATTTTTTTTTTTGAAAAGTTAAGTGAAAAAACCATCCCTGAGCTATAAACAATTAAAACATCTATAAGATAACAAACAGTTTTAACTTTTAACTAAACAGTATTTGCGCCATCCGTCCTCAGAAATGTATGATGCATCAATTTACAACCATAATCATATATGTTTCGCGCAGTATTAACGAAAGATGTTTCACGCGGTATTAACGAAAGATTTAATTTAAACTTTTAATAAACCACAAAGATAATTTTTTATACTTTACCCAATAATAAATTATCATTAAACTCATCACCATGTGTACACGAATGAGCCAACCAAGTTTTAGGACTTGTGCTTGCTGGCTTGAACAAGTTTTAGGACTTGTTCTACCTATCATTTTGCATGCATATATGGTAAAGGATGGGCGGTGTGGCGTGAAATGGAGCATGCTTCATCTTGAAAATTTGAAAGGTTGGTTATTAATGTTTAAAAATGACCCATTATGCATTACGAAAATTTAAGTAGCAAAATAATCCAAAGAGATTATTAGTAGAAAAACATGTGTAAGATTACAATAATAATTTAAAAAATAATCTAACAAGTCTTCACTCTAGCACTAGCTTATTAGGCTATGCACATTGGGACAACATTACGCCCAGTCGACTTAGGGTCGAATTTGGTCGTTCTCGATAGGCGACCGACGGAAAAGGTTTGATATGGTTGTGTATTTAAATAAATAAAAATTTAATGTTAAAATAAAAACACTTTTCTTCTATAAATAATTTAAACATATAATAATTTTTGTCATACATTCAAATTGCAATTCAAAAAATTATGATGTTTTACGATCTATTTTTTCTGACTTTTTCTACGATAATGATGAAGTTACTAACGAGCTTACGTCATTTACGGAGGCTTGTCAAACGGCTTATGAATCAACAACATTGTAGAAGGACGGAAAATTATTATTTAATTATTACTATAAGTTTTTAATTAATTTTGTAATGTTTTAATATTATATAAATAATTATACTAAAAAGTTACTAAAATATATATTTACTAAATAAAAAAAATAAAATACAATTAGAAGTCATACCTATCAGTCAGACATTACAAACAATATTTATCAAATAAAAAAAGTAAACGATAATTAGAAGTTATACCCGTCCATCGGACGGGTTTTGCCACTAGAATTAGTTGCTGCATACGATACGTTTTAATCAAACAACCTACTGAATTCACAAATTTCACTAACACTATGAACCCACAAACAACATCTCAAACCCGTTCTAAAACCACAACGAATGTAAGTGCTAAAATACATGCATCAAGCAACCCTAATATATCCACCAGGCCATCTACATGCAGTATGGAAATTCATAAATCAGGTACTTTGTTAATCATCAGTTATTAGTTATATAATTATTAGTTTGTTTGTATTTTTTGTGTTAGATCAGTATTGGTAACTTGATATATACTTCAAGCATTTTTAGATCTATACTTTTTGTTTGCAATCAATAAATGCCTTATACATACACTGTTAGATAACTATTTAGCCAACGTAGATACATTATTATACTAATATAAATGAGTAATTGCTGATTTAATATGTTTTTTTTTTAATTTAAAATCAAATGAATTGTTAGTCTCTAATTACTTTTATTTGTTATGGTTCAAAATAAACAAACAGCAACTTCCACAAAATTCCAGCCTATTGACAAACACAAAAGAGATACATCAATAATTCATAATATCATGCAGCCTATTCTTGATAATATCATGCAGCCTATTCCTGTCACAAACAAACGTCGCCGATTGACAAAAAATGGTTATTATGTAAACCGCATTGATAGTGATGTGATTTCATTAGATGATGACAAGATGAGCAAAAAAAAAACAAAGTGTTCAATCCATACAAAAGGAAGAAGGAATGGTATTACTTTCAAACTATCCCTAATATTTATTTTTTAACAAAAAAATAAAACTTTCAGCATACCACTTACTTAATTTCATTCCATTTAAAATGCAGGAAAGTAAATTGAGAAAACCTATAGCATTGTTTTTTATTAACATGTTAAAATATTATCTTATTTGTTAACTAATCTGTTTGTCATACAGGAGAACATCAAGAATTGATGAATAATGAAACAACGAGGAAAAGAAAACGTATAGAGACTCTTACACAAACAAGTAAGCTTTTGGACTAAATCAAAAGATTAATTAATGTGTTGTTTTATCATAATATGTGACTAACTTCTGTATTAATTAACTTTATCAAATGTTTCCAAAAAAATATAAGACACAACAAGTGCAACGTCGGACATAGCACTTCGAGTGAGAGGTCGTCAACCAAAGATCAAAACACGTAAGACAAATACAAAACTAATAATACCAGTTAAAGATTGATACAAAAAAAATATAACACCTTTCATGTTTTATTTGTAGCAGCCACAATTGATGAACAAAATCCTCCCCGTAGAGGACGTCCTCCAACACAAGCAGGTAAATTTTTTGAATAAATCAAGCCGTAGTTTTATATATTGGTGAATAATAGTATGTCATATGTTTATCATCAATTTAACTTGGCTTTCAAAACAACTACAAAAAAAGGTACATTAAGTGAAATATCAGACATAGCACTTCGAAGACCCGGGCGGCCTCCAAAAAGCAAAAACAAAATTTGTATGTCAAATACAATACTTAATACTTATATTTATACATCAATTTGTAGTTGCCAATTTTTAAAGTATGTCTATGTAACAGATACAGACCCTCCATCTCGCAAATCAGAAAGGATGAAAGACCAACAAAGAATGGGCAACAATTCATTTGTTGGAATATCTAATGGTATTAACTATTTATACATATATAATTATTGTAAACAATATTGAAGAACATTTATCAAAACAATAACATCTACTCAACTAATATCAACAATTTAACCTACTTTTATAAATTACAGAATACTTTGACCATGGAGATCCAATTTACAGATGTGAATCATGTGACGCACTATTGTGGCACGCTGAAAGTATGATAGGTAACACACATGGAATTACAGATTCATTTTCACTTTGTTGTGGGCGAGGAAAAGTAAAGCTAACAAACGAAGTACAAAAACCTCCAAAATTGTTGATGGAACTTATTAGTGGAGATCACCCAAAGAGCAGCAATTTCATTGAAAATATAAGAAGATATAATTCAATGTTTGCATTCACATCTATTGGTGCAAAACAAGACATGTCAGTTACCGATGGTCGTGGTCCATACTGTTACAGAATACACAGAGAAAATTACCATAGAATGGGTACTTTACTTCCAAAAGAAGGAAAAACACCGATGTTTGCACAGCTTTACATTTACGACACAGAGAACGAGATACAAAACAGGGTCAACTGTATCAGGTATGTTAAAAAAAATTACAATGAATTTGTACATAAGTATTAACTTCTACAGCTATAGTTAATATTACTTATATTTACTTATATTTCTGTATACAGCAACGACCAATCAACCTACTCCAAAAACCGTGAAATAGACCACCAACTAACTGTTGAATTACGTGACATGCTTGACGAAATAAACCCATTAGTTGCTCAATTCAGAATGGATGGTGAACGGTTAGCCACTACAAATGAGGAAAACAAGTATAAACTAAGGCTTATTGGTACAAGAACACGAGATGGAAGGGATTACAACCTACCGACAGCTTCAGAAGTTGCTGCTCTAATTGTAGGTGACTTTGACTCAACATCAAATGAACGAGACATCATTCTACACATGCAAGAAGGTGGTGTAAAACGAATCAGTGAATTGCATCCATCCTATATCGCACTCCAGTACCCATTGTTATTTCCGTACGGTGAAGATGGATACTGGACTGACATATACCATTACGGAGTCACTGATAAAACACCAACAAATAAAAGAACAAGGGTAACAATGCGTGAGTATTTTGCATATCGATTACAAGAAAGACCAAACGTTATCTCAATGTTATTGGAATCAAGGAGACTGTGTCAACAATTTATTGTGGACGCTTACACTATGATCGAGCGTGAAAGAATGTCATTCATCAAAAACCAGCAAAATGATTTAAGAAGCGAAACATATAACAAATTAGCTCAAATGGCGGAGGATGAAGATTCAGGAGTAAAACTTCGAGGGAAATCGTATGTATTGCCATCGTCATATACTGGAAGCCCGAGGTATATGATGCAAAATTATCTAGACGCCATGACAATTTGCAAAGTGTATGGTTACCCTGACCTCTTCATAACATTCACATGCAACCCAAATTGGCCGGAGATTTCACGCTTTGTAAACCGCCATGGTTTGAAATCAGAAGATCGACCTGACGCGATAACAAGAGTATTTAAACAAAAACTCGACAACCTGATAAGAGATTTCAAAGACAAGAATTACTTTGGACGACTAAAAGCAGGTCAGTGCACCATATACAAATTTATACCTCATTATTACTCATCAAATTTAAAAAGTTATAAAAAAAATATTCTAAAAATTTGTTATTTAAACAGCGGTATACACTGTTGAGTTTCAAAAAAGAGGACTACCACATGCGCACATATTGCTTTTTTTGGAAGAACAAGACAAGATCACGACAGCCGAACAAATAGATAAGTATATTTCATCAGAAATACCAGACAAAAATGAAGACCCGGATTTGTATCAGATTGTCACTGATCATATGATCCATGGTCCATGTGGTGCTGACAGACCAAGTTGTCCATGTACGGTTAAAAACAAATGCACAAAAAAATTCCCAAAACAGTTTAACGATAAAACATTCATTGATGAAAGTGGTTACGCAATTTACAAAAGAAGGAACGACGGATCAACAATAGAAAAGACAGGAACAGAATTGCATAATGGATACGTAGTACCCTACAATCCAGGATTGTTACGACGTTACCAGTCACACATAAACGTCGAATGGTGCAACCAAGTAGCCTCAATAAAATATCTATTTAAATACATAAACAAGGGACCAGACAGAGTAACAGCTACTCTAGAGGATGCAGATGTCGATGAAGTCAAAGATTACTACGATTGCCGGTACCTATCAGCATGCGAGGCGGCTTGGAGGATCTATGGATTTGACATACACTATAGATTCCCACCGGTTGAAAGGCTACCATTTCACTTGCGTGGAGAACAAACAGTAATATTCAACGCAACTGACAGTATAGATTATGCATTGGATAACGCATCAGTCAACGAAAGCAAATTCACCGCATGGATGGAACTCAACGAAAGAGACGAGGACGCCAGAAAATTGCTTTACCATGAGATTCCAAAACATTACGTATGGAGACAAGAAGAAAGGATTTGGTTCCCAAGACAAAAAGGTACATGTATTGGACGCGTACATCATGTACCTCCATCACTTGGCGAATTATTCTACTTACGAGTACTACTAAACAAGGTTAGAGGACCACGCGATTGGGACGACTTTAAGAAATTTGATAACGTTATTTACCCAACATACAAAGACGCTTGTCAGGCACGTGGATTGTTAGAAGATGATAAAGAATATATAGATGGATTATTCGAAGCAAGCCTATGGGGTTCGGGAAATTATTTAAGAGCATTTTTTGTGATGTTAATTATGACAGACAGCATGTCTCGCCCAGAAATTGTGTATGAAAAAACTTGGGAATTGTTGGCTGCTGATGTTTTACATATTGAGCGAGTCAAGAGAAACGATCCATGTATGTAATAAACAAACACTCTTTATCATAATGTATGTTTGTTCAAAACTACTAATGACACATAGATACTATAAAATCAATACAAATCAAAATGTAAAATTTATAACAATTAATCGTTTTTTTAAACAGGTCTGGAGCTTTCAGATATACAAAGGAAAAACATTTGCCTCACATATATCCAACACATGCTCCTTCGAAACAACAAAAGTTTAAATCAGATACCAAACATGCCATACCCAAACGAAATGTACACAATGGCAAATTATAACAGACTGGTGCACGACGAAATGAAATACAACAAAGAATTATTACGTGAGGAACATAAAAGACTCTACAAAACATTAACGGGCGAACAAAGAGATATACACAACACTCTGATGGAAACCGTCAAGAGTAAAAAAGGAGGCATGTTCTTTGTTTACGGATATGGTGGGACTGGCAAGACATATCTCTACAAGACTTTGTCAGCCGCATTAAGGTCGGAAGGGGAAATAGTGTTAAACGTAGCATCAAGTGGTATTGCAGCACTTTTGTTAGAAGGCGGGAGAACTGCACATTCAAGATTTGCAATTCCTATAAATGTAGTTGATGATTCAGTCTGCCATATACCAGCACAAAGCGAACTTGCGGAATTGATTAAATTATCAAAATTAATAATATGGGATGAGGCACCAATGACGCACAGACATTGTTATGAAGCATTCGATAAAACACTAAGAGACATATGCAGGAAAGACATATCAAAACCTTCTGAAGAGATATTTGGTGGAAAAGTAGTTCTGTTTGGTGGCGATTTTCGACAAATCTTACCTGTTGTTACAAACGGAAGTAGACAAGATGTTGTACACGCATCAATTAACTCTTCAAAACTGTGGCAACAATGCAAAGTCATGCGTTTGACCATTAACATAAGGTTAGGATCAGGTACAAATAATTCAGAACGAAAAGAAATCCAAGACTTTGCGGATTGGATATTAAGCATTGGAAACGGAACAATGGGTGGAAAAAATGACGGTGAATCAATGGTAGAATTCCCAGAAGATATGTTAATACCTGATTCCGATGATCATATAGGTTCAATAATAAAAGCAACTTACCCTGATTTGGTGCAAAATCTATACAACCCAACCTTCTTCCAAGAGAAAGCAATTCTTGCACCCACACACGCCCTTGTGGATATGGTAAACGATAGAATGCTACAACTTCTACCAGGAGACGAAAAAACATACGACAGTTCAGACTCGGTTGGTATTGTAGATTTAGACACAAATTTTAATGAGTCACTTTACACAGCCGATTTTCTTAATAGCATTAGAGTTGCCGGCATTCCTCAACATACTCTAAAATTGAAAATAGGAGCACCAGTTATGTGCATGAGAAACATAGACCAAACTGCAGGATTATGCAACGGAACAAGACTACAAATACAGAGGATGGGAGTAAATATAATTGAAGGAAAAATTATATCCGGCGGCAGTGTTGGTACTATTTGTGCAATACCACGTATGATTCTTAGCCCATCTGATACTACAATGCCATTTAAATTAAACCGCAGACAATTCCCAGTTGCGTTGTGTTTTGCAATGACTATTAACAAAAGTCAAGGACAAACATTGACACAAGTAGGGCTATTTCTTCAACGTCCAGTTTTCTCACATGGACAACTATACGTGGCGGTATCAAGGGTCAAAAGCAGAAAGGGACTGAAAATTCTATGTTGCGATGAAGACGGAAATTATGCAAAATCCACAACAAATGTTGTCTATAAAGAAGCTTTGTTTCGCATATGAGGTAAAAAACATAAAAATATTTAATTTAAAATAATAATCCAACATAACTATTATTCTGAAATTATTTCTCTTATTCTTGAAATACTATATTTATTAATCTTTGTTGTTGTCATAGGTTCTATACAACAAACAGACTAAACCAAGATGCGAGGACTTTAACAAATTCGACAATACACAGGTTTAACAAACTCATGGACGATACAATACAATGCATTTTTAAATTAACAATTCTTAGATTCATTTACAGATACATGTTCTAATATTTGGTCAGAATAACCTTCATATATTATACGTACGGTGTTTTTCTCATTTATGTTTCTTTCTGTGTGAAATATAGAATGAATATAGTGGAATGTAGAATGAATACATAAAAAAAACATATTCGGTTTATATAGGTTGAAAATACTTTGTCGTAAAAAAAGAACACAAAAAAAACAGCGTAAAATCAAAATAAAATTATGAATACAATATTACCAAAACAAATTTATGTCATATTAATAATATTTATGACATAAAAAAATAATTGGTATAATAATTTATACAACTAATTATAATAACATATTAATAAAAATTTACATAATATTAAACAATTAATCAGGCTTTGAGCACGTATGTATTTAGTGAGATTCTCATAGTTCACATGTATGTAAAAATCAAATTCTTAAGAGTTTACTTTATGTCGGGTTGTTTGCCATTGCCTTCGTAAACACATCTTATATTCTATTTTCATATCCTTATTAAAACTGCTTATGTGGGCTGTTTGGAATTCTTTATTAAAATGCTTACATGGTTTACGATTGCATACTAAAAGTGCAAAATAGTTTCTAATCTCGGGGTATTTATCATCAGTTCAGAAGTACAAATAATAAAAACACATAATCATTTATTAAAAACTTTTAGCCTTGCATTTATATTATTGGAATTTTTCATCAAACCAGTTGCTAGGACCTTCTGCTCTATATTTCTTTCATTCAACTTATCACCTATTCGTCATCTATTCATACAATTCCATAATTCCGTTATCTTGAATTTGTGACTGCTCATGTTAACATCGACTGTAACAATACATATCAAAATGGAGGACCAATCCTGTATTCTAACTAAACTTCTGCAAGTGTTGAATTCAACAAACATATTTACTCATTCAATCTTACAAACACTTTATCAATTCCTATACTTTGCATTAGCTTATGTTTTTTAACTCTTTTTACACTTATTCTGTGAAATTAGCACTCACCCGCTCAATTACCAATTAAACAAACTAACTTTCAAACTCAAAGGGCCAAAAAATGAATTAAAACAAACACACGTAGACTGATTTTAAACCAAACATTTAGTAAGAGTTTATTGAAACAAACAAACTAATCAACATTTATTACTCAGTAAACTACCATTCAAGAACAAATTGCAAGTAAATTTTTACACTAACAAAACTTATAACAAAATTTAGACTAACAATATGCAGTAAAATAATAGGAGCATTACCAAAACATCTGCAGCACCCGTTGATGGCGAACCTCGCTACGGCTGATCAAACTAACTAAACAGCTACAAGTGATCACCATTATCTGAATTCTTCTGCTACTACTTCGATCATCTTGCACCATCACATAAAAAACGCAGTTAACGTTATTAGAAAATAACAACCTTTTTTATATAAAATAATAAAACCAACTCTATAGTACTTAATACAAAAATTACACAATTATATATCCGTAAACAAATAACATACACCCAAAATAACTATGAATTAATGTGTTTTAAAATTAAAAAAATAGCCGCACTTTTTTGGGCCATTCGGGATTGGTTATTTAATGACTGTTTATAAAAGTTCATTTTTGGACACATCTAATGACTGTTTATAGGTGGTTTTGTCACTGGCATTTTAGTAAGCGACTTAAATCTAATCAAAACGGTAAGTTAAGTGTTCCTCACTTTATAGTTCATAATTCTTTTCGGTGGGTAAGCTGGTAAATTGCTACTCTTCGTTTAAAAGAAAACAAACTGGCTGCTATTAGTGTAGTCTGAAATTTAGTTATGTCAAAGCATCCTTCAGCCATGCTCTTTCGTTTCATGTTACTGAAGTATAGGCTTCCCACTTACAGTTTGCATAATTTTAAACTTCTGCTACTGAAGTTTGGGTTCCCTACATATACGACCATAAAAAGATTTCTCCAGTATTGTATCCTGTAAATCATACAGGCCCCGCGGTAGATGCGCAGACCAAAAGTACAAACAGCAGCCAAATACGTTGCCATCTCAACCTGAGTTTCCGGATGTAACTAAATACATATAGATTTGTGACTATGTAAATAGTTACGTATCACATATTTTAATTTGCTGATCTAAATGCTCACCACCTCCTGTACAATAATTGTGTATTTGCGTTTCATTGTGGTGCTTCTTCTGATGATGTTGCGACAGTTCATTGAGGTGTTAAATTTCTACCCATTTTTGTAAAGTAGTTTTCTTAAAGATGCACAAAGTTATGAAGGTCCACCATAAGCGAATGTTCCTGTTTTTTATGTTATGTACGTAATTTGCTTGGCTGAGTCACAGGTGATCAGCTTTCAAGCTATATCTTTTATTTATTTCAAACAAACATATCAATCATTCTTCTGTAATTCACTAACTTAAACTTCAAAGTCTACATATAGCTGCTGACATATACATTTATCAATGTTTGCATAAATGAAAACCAATGATTTGGGTCACTTTTCCATTATTTTCTATAATATTATATAGATGAATACTACTATCTTGAACATGATTTAAAAAACATGATTTTAACTATAGACATCTAATGTTTCATTAACATGGCCACGACACATTCTTTTTTACTCATATGAGTATTCTTTTTCACGTGTCCCATTTTTGTCACTGCACTATATTTGTACATGAGTCCTTCATCCATTCAACATCCGATAAACTAAGGAAGAATGTTAATGAGATGTTCAAAGCCAAGCCATCAACGTATCTCTCTTATACTTTTCAACCAATATGGCATGCAAGTCCAATAAATAATAAGATTCACTATCTGTGTATATATATAATATATGGTAATAATTCTTTAGATAATTAATGAAGGAAAAAAATTAATGTTTTGAAAATCGGTTTTTAAATCGACTCGGTAAAGTCATCGCGTCAGGGTCAACCCACGTCGGCTCAGATCAACCCGATTTCTAAAAAAATATTTGTTTTCCATTTTTTTAATAATTAACAAAATTATATATAAAAACCATGAAAAATTCCTTATATTAAACATATAAACTATTTACCAACAAATATAATATGTAAACATAAAATTCCGTCAAAGAAACGTAACATTTACATTTCTTTTAAACCCAAAAAAAATCCAGTCGGGTCTCGAGAATCGGGTTGACCCACGTCATCCCAAACCCGACGGGTCTAGCCGGGTTTTCGAAATGTAAAACCCGATTCAATATGACACAAGCTACTATAACTTATTGAGCCAAAACATGCTTGTAGGTATGCTTTGATGATTATGGAACTAAACGCACATTTGTTCTTTTTCCAATTTGTGGATTACGCACACGATGATCCAAACGCAATAGTATAGCTCTCTGAAGAGACTCTGATTATGATTATATGAGATTAGATGTGTGACCAAGAATAACATATATGTTAAATACAAGAGAAAGAGCGGGTGATGTTGAATTGACTAATAACAATATTCGCGTTGTTGCAAAGGAGCAGTCCTGATGTTGACAGAGACCACCCTGACGATTCATATGATGTTAACATAAGATGTCCACCTATTTCTCTAAATAATGGAAATTTGGAAGAAGCTATCTGATTGGTGTGGTCTGTTAGGGAGACTTGACATTATGGACATGTATATTATTTTATTTGCAAAGGTTTATTTTATTGATTTGAACAAGGATTGTTCATCTGGAGATGACACAAAAGTTTAGTCAGCAACCCGGAATGAGGATTCTAAAACTGCTGCTTTACTCTCCGATTCAAGAATTGATTCTTTATCTAGACATGATGCAGAATCTCACCCTGAGAAGGCAAATACACAAGAAAATGAGGCTACTAAAAGTTTAAAACTACTGTTGCCACATCGCTGGATTCGAGACAGGATCTTCGTCTAGAGATGACATAAAAATTCAGTCACACGAATCTAGGAGTCAGAATGAGGATCCTAAAACTTCTGATTTAAGAGGTACTAATTCTTTATCTAGACGTGATTCAGTATTCGAGTATGTGAACTTAGGGACCCAAAATGAGGAACTCAAAACTAATTTTGCATCTGAAGATGACACAGAAATTCAGAATATTGATTCTAAAATTTCTGATGTATCTTGAGGTGCAATGGAAGTTTATTCAGTCAAAAGGAGTCGGAATAAGGATTTTGAAATGGTTGATATATCCACTGAATTAAGAATCAAGACTTCATCGAGACATGATGCCGAATTTGAGTCTGTGAATTCATTGGTCACAAGAAAACCAGGATACTAAAACCTTTGCTGTTGTATCACCTGATATAAGAAATGATTTCTGATGTATTTTGAGATGAAATGGGAGTTTATACAGTGGCTGCACCAACACCTTTGACACCTAATCTTGCTGGGTGAATGACAAATCCACTTGTGCATCACCCGTCGGCTTCTGCTGGACCTATTGGTTTTGGCCTTATCAATGATACCTTTACAATGAAATGGGAGTTTATACAGTGGCTGCACCAACACATTTGACACCTAATCTTTCCGGGTGGATGACAAATCCACTTGTGCATCACCCGTCTCCTAATGCTGGACCTATCGGTTTTGGACCCCTCAATGATACCTTTACAATGTCCGCCCAAACCAGCCACCGATTATACATATGATGTTAACATAACATTTTAGTATTCAAGATCAACGTGTTTTGCTTGACGTTAATGGTGTTCCTCTTATCTCCTTCTTGACTTTTCAAAAGTCAGTTAGATATTTGTAAGTAGTATTGGCTGTTTTTTAGGGGGTGTTTGTTCAGCCTATATTTGGGTTTCGGCTTATGTTTAATTACATATGTTATTCATTTTAATTATATCAAGCTTGAGTAGGTAAAAACTGCCTCACAGCTGTCACAGCCTTCTCATTTTGTTTTCAAATGTTTATGTTTATCTGATATAATCGTACTCTCATGTATTTGGATCATCTTTTGTAAGTGGATTACCCCTATGATGTTGGGGATGGTTACTCAAAACTTCTTTTTTATCATTGGTTACTTGAGGCTATACAACAATCGTCTTTCCTTTTTGACATTGCTTTCTTTTTCTTTCTATTTGGTGTGTAAGATTAACCTTATTTTTTGTTCATGTTGTGCTTTATTACTAAACCTACAAAGATGTTTGCTAGAACAGCTACCTTAGAAAACAATCAGATAATCAACTACATATGTGATAATGTTGTTGATTGGAATTGCACTTTGCTCCCTAGAGGTTAGTTGATATTTTCTGGATTTATGGCACCGTTTTTTCTTATGCTATACTTTGATCAGATTGAGTGCGGTGGACACTCGCCATTTCTTAAAGCCATGAATTGGGCGAGCATGGTGGGAAATTTTAAAAAGGCACGGTAGAAGCGAGGCTTCACATTCCAATGTTTAGCAAATGGCTTATAGTTTTATAGCATATTTTAATTCTTAAGCTCATGTTAATAACTTCACAATCTGAAATTAATGACTTATTCGTTTTTCTAAAGTCAAAAAAGCCAACAACATAAGTTAACATAAGGTAACTCAAGCACACTTTGAACAATCAACAACCATTTTTACTAAAAATTAAACTACCTTAATTACCAAAAAAACCTCACTTTACCTCTTCTTGATTACAATTTTACATACTCAAAAGTTATAGCAGGTAAATAAGTTGAATGGCAAAAAAATAAGTCAACGTCAAAACGAAAGCTCAGACAGAGTTCACTCACGCACATAAAATTTTAGTCAAACTCAGATAAACAATTAAGCGCCATCCAAATAACAACTTATACAACACATAAGTCAACCATACAAGAGATCAACAACCCAAACAGAAACATCATCATCAAAAAACAGAATGTTATCAAACAAAAAACTTAAAAACTTGATACCTCAATTAGGGCTTCACAATAGGGTAACACCGACGCAGATCCTTTCTGCTAGTTTACTTCAAACACAAAAAAAAAAACCCAGTGATGCTGCATCGAGATATACGTCATCATACATTCACAAACACTCTCATCAACACCACCGTTGTCATCTCCACCGTCGCCATATCCACCATCTTCACACTACCATAATCGAAGACAAAACAAATTAACAAGACCCCTAAACAATTAATCATTTATTCAATCAAAAACATACTTAAAAAAATATTAAAAAATAACTTATCTTTTAAAAAAAAATCAATCAACAACCACTCCATGTGTGACCTGTGTTCTGACCAGACATGACGGAGATTTCAAATGTTGCCAAAAATGATAGATTTATTCATCTCTCGAAATAAAAATAAAAAAACAAGGTGTTTATGGGTAAAGAAAGTTCAATACGGAAGTTGAAATGAAATGAAATGAATAACGTGATCTATAAGAAGACAGGTGTAAAAGCTCCCACATGAGAAAAGTTTTAATATTATTTAAAATGGAATATAACATATATCAAGAATATATCGTTATTTGTATCTCCTTTCAAATATAACTATAATTGTACCCGCGTAATGAGACGACAAATACCTAATAACGAATTTTAAAATTAACAGAAATTAACATCTTACTCATTGTAAAGTTAAATAAAATAAAAACAAACTAAAATTGAAAAAGACTAAAACTTAATAAAAATATATCAAAATAAATATCAAATTAAAAACCCCAAAATTTAAAAAAATATATTGAAATTAAATTAAAAAAATAATAAAAAAATAAAAAAAAAATTCAATTTTAAAACAAAAATGTTATTTTAAAAGTTTGTAACAAAAGTTTGTTACAAAAGGTTAAAAAAGGTTACACAATTTTATCAATTTATCGATGAGCATATAATTAAACTAATAACACAATATCAAAACGAACTAAGCAGTTTGTTAATAAAAAATCAAATACTACCGGTTCGGGCTACAATCAACTATTTTATAAGTTTAACGAGATTAAATTTATATAAATAATAACAAAGTTTATAATACTAAATATCGTATTCATATAATAAAATGACATTCATAGAAAATTCATATAAAGTTTTCTCGTTACAAAAATTACATTTAAATATTAATAAAACACATATAAATAAAAAATATTTTACAACTTTTTGGATTAGTATCACATTAACAAAATTTAACAAATACATGTTTACATATGTCGACTCATAATACACTAAAGTAAAACAATATTTAAAGGTATATTTGAAACAAATTTTTACATAAAGAAAAAAATTAAACGACAATCAGAAGTCATACCCGTCCATCGGACGGGTTTTGCAACTAGTATTACATTAAATTATGGTATTACTAAATCTTTAATGATACGTTTTAATCAAACAACCTACTGAATTCACAAATTTCACTAACACTAGCCATAAGACCCGTCCGGTGGACGGGCTAGCTTTAAGTATATATTTTTAATCAAAATTGAAGTTATGTGTGTTTGTATTAGAAGTTTAGTATACATAGTGTTAGTTATGACATTAATATTTTAATTATGTAGCATAAAATGAACAAAAATAACGTAGTTTAAGATATTTTATTTATTTTAAAATATTTTGAGTTAATTGAATTTGCATATGTTAACGTTATGAATAAGTTTGTTACATTAACATTTTTATAATTTTAATAATATTGTATGAATATTTTATGTATTTTTGAATTTTATGAGGTAATAAATCTTGTATATGTTAATGTTATGAATAACTTTTTTACATTCATTTTTTTAAATTAATATTATTGTTAAGTTTATTTTTGTGAGCAAAAACATTATAGTTAAATATTTTTTAAAAATTATTTTATTTCGTAAGTTTTGTTGTCAAGTGTATTCTAGCAAAAGTGAGCCCAAAAAGCTCATTCCCGGTATTATTTTTTGTCTCATGTAAAACTTGACAGTCTGAATATCTAAAAATAATTATATTTTAGTAAGTCAAACTATTGTGAATCATTTGTAATTCCTGTTTTCTTTTTTACTCATTTTATGGAAACCATTTAATGAATTAGATATGTCATTTTTATATAATTTTGTATTTAAAGGTATTATTTATAATTCCTATTTTCTTCTTGAAGCATTTTATGGAAACCTTTTAATGAATTACATGTGTTATTTTTATATAATTTTGTATTTAATGCATTGTTTCACTAACCTTCCTGAATATTTTTATAGAATTTTGTATTTACGGCATCTTTGTAATTCTTATTTTCTTTTTGAAGCATTTTATGGAAACCATTTAATGAATTACATGTGTTATTTTTAGAATTTTATATTTAAGGCATCATTTGTAATTCCTATTTTCTTTTTGAAGCATTTTATGAAAATCATTTAATGAATTACATGCGTCATTTTTATAGAATTTTGTATTTAAGGAATAGTTTCACCATCCTTCCTTATATATTTTTATATAATTTTGTATTTAATGCATCATTTATAATTCTTATTTTATTTTTGAAACATTTTATGGAAACCCTTTAAAGAATTACATGTGTCATTTTCATAGAATTTTGTATTTAAGACATTGTTTCACCATCCTTCCTATATAAGAGTTTTTGATTTGATACGTATCATAAATAGTCACTTAATATTAGACAGGCGGTCCAATAAAATATTTCGTTTGGCGCGCGGCGCGCAGTGACTAAACTAAATAAAATAAGACGTTTGGGCGCGCGACTCGCAGCGACCAAACTAAATAAAATAAGAAGTTTGGTGGCGCGGCTCGCAGCGACCAAACAAAATAAAATAAGACGTTTGGTCGCGCGGCTCGCAACGACCAAACTAAATAATATGTCCGGACGGGCGGATAACCGCGACCAAACTAAATAAAACAATATGTTTTGTCGCGCAGATTGCAACGACCAAAATAAAATATTATTCTTAATAGGGCGGACTAACGTGAAAGGACGCGACTTATAACTCCAGTTTTTTGAAAAAAATAAAATAGTCAAAAAACGTGCGGATGAGTGCAGCTGGACATGCCATGACCGCGGATAAAGAGGTCGGGTTGCGACATATACGAAAAATTTATATAATATCTTCTTGCCAATTTTAAAAGATATGTAATATCTTGTATTGATAAACAAAAAATATTGATAGTATATTTGTTCGGAATATACCTTTTACCCAATTTAAAAGATAACAAATATCTTTTATTAATATGAAAAATATCAATAGGTTTTTAAGAGATATAGGTAATATCTTTTTTAAATTTAAAATATATACATGATACTTTCTATAAATTTAAAATATTCTGATAAAGTCTTATCAAGAATTGAAAAAGATATCAGTAACATTTTAGTGGATCTAATACTAATCCGCATGTCACAGTGGCTAGTTCCACATTAACTAAAATATGTGCAGTATGATTTAGAAAACGTAACTTGACATCAGCAGGCGCAACTTATTAATTTTAGTGGATCTAGTTTTGGCGCATGGCAAAATCGTAAAAGACAAAAGTACGAAGATTTTAGCTAGCAATTGTTACATTAGCATTTGATGCTAATTCTAGACAATGTTTACATAAGCACTTAGGATGCTATATTATGATCAATTTTCTAAGCACGATAGAATGCTAAAAGTGGAAAACAAATATACGATACCTTCGGATTTAGAAATCTCGAATCGATTTTTCCTTTCTGGTTACAAGAGAACACGAAGCATGGTTTAGTCATGGTCCCACAGATGGCGCCAACTTGTTGAAGCATAGTTTGGCTAGGTCGGTTTAACAATGCCGCAAACAATAGAGAACCGGTTAGACGTAGACCCGAGGCTGGAGCCCCGGGGTCCACCTCCGACGGTCAAGTTAGTATTGGTGCGATAAATAGTAAAGTAGTGTGGTTAAGAGAGATAACCTGATGATAGAATGAGCCCCTATCCCTGTTTATATAGGACTAGGGATTCTTTAAGGATAAGTAAAGTGTATGGGCCACGGGCCTGTTAGGTCGCGGGCCTCCTGGGTCGCGGGCCTCTTGGGTCGTGGGCCTCGTGGGTCGAGCGCATGTTAGGTCAGGCTTATACCGACTATACGTTGACATGTATTATGACAGGATATAATGTTTCATTTTCATTAATGAAAATTACAACAAGGAAGCGCGCTATATGCAAAGTTCAAAAGGTTATATAAAAATTGTCATGTGATCACGATATCCAGTGATGTCGTACAAACAAACCATGATTAACAAATTCCAAGGATCTCACACAAGTGGCCATATTTCACTCCCACGGAAAGAACACCCTGTACGCAGATTCAGGTCTTGGGCTTTGATTTTATAGGTTAGAAGGGGTTAGTAAACGGCTAACCGGTTAGACCGGTTATACATTTTTCTACCTTAGACCGGTTAGTAGCCGAACCGGTTAACCGGTCCAACTTGGTCTTTGACCAAAAGCTGGCATTTTTTAACACTAACTGAAACTAGTTCAGTTAACCGGTTATGTGCACCCTAAATTCATAATTGCTTGATTAAGGTCTAGAAAATTTATTTATATTTAAAAAAAACATGATTATTCTCATTTCTTTCCTCTGTTGATGTGTTTTTAATTTTAATCAGTACAGATTTAATAACACGCAACATTAAAAACCAAATTGACTCTGTGGCCCAATGGATAAGGCGCTGGTCTACGAAACCTGAGACTCTGGGTTTGATCCCCAGCAGAGTCGCTTTTTTCATTTTCTTATGAGCAAAGAGGAAATAAAATATGTCACTACAAAGGGTTAAAATGATAGGATCCAAACACATCTGCTCAATACTATTAGTATATGCCTTTAGCTCAAGGTCTTTAACCTTGCTCTGCCTCAAATCCAAACAACGCATGTCAGTTCTGCCTGCAGCATGTCTGAAAAAGTACTCGTCAACAGGTACGTGGTTTGATCATTGGCATGGCTTCATATAGCAGTCAAGGACAGCTCCCTTTTCTTTTAACACAACTACTGGTTTTTAGCTTGTTGGATTTTTCACTTATGATTCTAAATTCTTGATAGTTCCATCATTCTTGTAGAAACTCAGGGGAGCACTGCAATTGTTAGCC
Source organism: Glebionis coronaria (assembly GCA_025667525.1). NCBI lineage: Eukaryota > Viridiplantae > Streptophyta > Magnoliopsida > Asterales > Asteraceae > Glebionis > Glebionis coronaria. Next base: position 583,633,915 of record CM046879.1, read on the forward strand.
GATAGACCTGAAGCACGCCAGTATTGGGCACAATGGTATTGACTATTAAGCCTTGCAGAAACTCAGAGGAGCATCGCAATTGTTAGCATATTTCAGATGACTTCAGTTTCAACCTTTTTTACCCATTGACTTTTAAGGCTTGTAAGCTTTGTGCGTTTGTGTAACACCCCATTTTGGAAATGGAAATATCACAGTAATTATGGCGTGTCATCAAAGCATACAAGGTAAAATTTCTAAACATTACTTGACCATATAAAGGAAAATACCGGAATCAAACATCGGTAGTCCAAAAGTAAAGCTCATCACACACAAACATAGTATAGTAAAGGAAAAGGACGAAACAATGTCCAAAGCATAAGTATCATAAAGAAAGAAAATGCATAATGTAAAGAAGGCTAGACAGCTTCCAGTCCATATGCACGTACTCTTATTGTCTACGAGCGTCCCTGAGTACCTGCCGTTTTGGGAACATAGAAAAGGAAAACGGCTGAGCAATACGCTCAGTGCACGGATGTACAATAAAGCATGAATAGGATAAGCATATAACATAATAACAGCGGAAGAAACTAAGTCCCGAGTAACCTGGTTAAGTCTTAATAAAACTGGTTTTATAGTTTGAAAGTCTTATGTTTATCTTATAAAAACTGTTTGTCATATTTTACCATTTAGCCAATATAGGTCATGATTATCCACCGTGCATGAATAATTGGAGGGGTGACCTCATCATGCAAATTAGAGGGGCTGCCTCTAATTTAATATACTGGTTTTATGGGTAGGAGGGATCAGCTCCTTGTGAAGGATGCAAGGCACACACCACATTCACCATGTAATCCTGAATAAAAACGTGTAACTAGGATGCACCCATACGCCCCACATGATAATATAAATAATGGCCATTAGCTGAAGGGACGCCACGAGCAATCACTCTGCCATGGTGAAGTCATAACATTAGTGCCTCTAATGTTATGGTTATGGTACCTCCATAACTAGGTGAAACTGGTCATGCATGTATATGGCTATAGGTAATCATATTAAAACATAAGCAATCAAACTCACACTTATACTACGGGAAAACAGTTGGCTGCATACGGGGAAATCCTAATAAGGAAAGAATGTCCATACTGAAAGGACGGGAATCCGTACCTTATGTCCAGTGAACGAGAACGAAGAACTGCGGGAATCCTACTTCTGAATCACTAACACAACATAAATATGTACATGAAATAAGTATCTGCTTACTACATACATAGCTGGTTTATATCATGTCTTAGCTTATTTTATGTGTTCTTACTATTTACACTGTTTAAAGCCTTAAACTGTGTTAAATCTTATATTCTGTTCATTCTGATTAGGTATTTCTGATATTTCATGTGTTATTATACTTACTGTGTAATATTAAGTAACTTTCCAAAAATAGCAGGTTTCCTAAAATAGAAAGTTTTCAAAAATAGAAAGTTTCCAAAAATAGAAAATTTCCAAAAATAGAAAGTTTCCAAAAATAGAAAGTTTCCAAAAATAGAAAGTTACCAAAAATAGAAAGTTTCCAAAAATAGAAAGTTCCCAAAAATAGAAAGTTTCCAAAAATAGATTTACTGCTTAAAATAGATAAGTTTCTAAAAATAGAAAGTTTCCATAAATAGATTAGCTGCCTTAATTAAATAAGTTTCCATAAATAGATTAGTTGCCTTAAATAAATAAGTTTCTAAAAATAGCTGGTTTCCATAAATAAAATAGCTGCCTTATTTAATTAAGTTTCTAAAAATAGAAAGTTTCCATAATTAGAAATAAGTTGGTTAAATAAGCTAAGTAAATAAGCCTAAGTGTTTTCATGATTATTTTCTAAGTCGTATGATATATTATATAGTTTAATAATTATTTCATGTAATTTAATTAAACTATAGGTTATAATATTTAATTAAAGTATGACATGTTTTTAATTAAATATATTAGATACTTAGGTTAAAAATATGTATTACTAAATATTAATAATATAACCTAAGTCATGTTTAATTAATTAATTATATCCATGGTTTTGAAATAATTAACTAATTATAAGTCTTAATAATAAAAATACTTAGGTTAAAATAATTCATGTTTATAATAATTAGTTAACCTAAGTTCATGTTATTAAATTAATTACATCATATTAATTTAATTCTTAGCCTAAGTTTATAACATAAACATTTAACATAATCATGATCCGGATCTAGGCTTAAAAACATGCACCGGATCTTAACAAACACCGTACCCCGAACAAATTCGGGGTACCCCCTTGCTGCCGTGGGACCCACACGCACCAACCAAGACCAAAAAGGTCTTGGTGGTGGTCGGTTAACAACAAACCGAACCCTTTTGGGGTCGGTTGTTCCTGCGGCCCAAAACAAATACCCCTTAGATCGATCCCATTGATTAATTAATGATCATAACATGTTAGATCTAGGTTTAATTAATATGTTTTTTATGAAAAACATCATGTGTTCTTAATTAATAAAAGATTAATTAAAAAGAAAACAAGTAAAAAGGTTTTACCGTATTCGTGGATCAAAAGGGTGAAGAACAAACACGAACAATTACTAATTCAACAAGATCCAAGATCAAAATCACCCCTTATGGTGATTTGTAGGTGGCGGCACACAAGGAAGAAGGAGGAAGGGGTTTTAGGTTTTCTTGAAAATCTTCTGTAAAGTAAATCTAAGTAGTGAAAATTAATTAACCCCCCTTAAGTAAAATTAACAATGGGCTTGGCCCATTGTTTCTTGTTTGGCCGCGGGTAGGGACTCCCTTGTGGGGGTCCCGTACCTCGTTTCGTGTTTTGTAATTTTATACACGTTTACGTTTAATTTAGTTCGTGTTTTAAAAGTTCTCGTTACGTAAATATCCTACACTTATATATTTAATTACGCTCGTATTAAATATATATACGTAATTAATAATATCTCGTGTTTTAATTACGCTCGTGATCTCGTGATCGTATGTTCGTGATTAATTATTGCTAAATAATTATTACGTGATCGTGCAAATAAAATACTTATCGTGTTCTAACACGTACGTAATACATAAACTCCTAATACGTAATCATAATCATGCTATATTAGGAAAGTTTTAACTAGTACGTACGAACCTAAGGTAATATGCATGGTAAAAGCATGCGGGTTTTACAACTCTTCCCCCCTAAAAAGAATAATTCGTCCCCGAATTATAGATAAAGTAAACTGGAAAAGAAGAATATACCCGAATTCAAAATATGAAATGAGGGTAAGAAGCCCGGATAGACTCCTCTGTTTCCCAAGTGGCTTCCCGCTCGGTATGATCCCTCCATAGAATTTTGACGAATGGAATCGTCTTCTTTCTCATGACTCGTTCTTGCCTGTCAAGAACTCGTTCGGGTTCTTCTATAAAAGTGAGATCTTCACGAATCTTTTCCAGTGGATACTGAACTATGTGAAGGGGATGATATTGGTACCCTCTGAGTAAGGACACATGAAACACATTGTGCACATGCGAAAGCTGCGGAGGTAACGCCAATCGGTAAGATACTTCCCCGGCTCGTTCAATGATATCAAACGGTCCGATGAAACGAGGACTGAGCTTCCCTTCAATCCCGAAGCGTCTAACACCACGTGCCGGCGAAACCTTAAGGAAGACGTGATCTCCTACGTTAAAATGTAAATCCCTACGATGCTTGTCGACGTAACTCTTTTGACGTGACCGTGCCTCTTGAATTTTCTGTCTAGCTACTGCGATCTTCTCGTTTGTCATCTCTATGATTTCTGGTCCTTCAAGTGTTCGCTCGCCAACCTGATCCCAGCAGATTGGGGCGCAACACTTTCTGCCATACAACATCTCAAATGTAGCACACTTGATGCTCGCGTGCCAGCTGTTGTTGTACGCAAACTCCACCAAACAGATGTATTCGTCCCAATCACCCATCCATTCCAGCGCACATGACCTCAACATATCCTCCAATGTCTGAATGGTTCGCTCCGACTGTCCGTCCGTTTGAGGGTGAAAGGCCGTGCTAAGCTTAAGTTGTGTACCCCAAGCTTTCTGCAGACTTTTCCAAAAGCGCGAAGTGAATCGAGGATCTCTGTCTGAGACGATGCTGGATGGTGCACCGTGTAGTCTCATGATCTCTCGTCTGTACGTATCTGCGAGTTTACTTACCGGATCTTCCTTGCGGATCGGTAAGAAATGAGCTTACTTGGTAAGTCGATCAACGATAACCCAAATTGCATCGTGCTTCCTTTTGGTAGGCGGAAGACCGGTAACAAAATCCATGGTGATTTTGTCCCACTTCCACTCGGGAATATCTAACGGTTGAAGGAGACCGCCAGATCGTTGATGCTCGATCTTAACCTGCTAGCAGGTAAGACATTTGGAGACGTAAGTTGCTACATCCTATTTCATACCACTCCACCAAAAGTACTGTTTGATGTCATGGTACATTTTGGTTGAACCAGGGTGTATCGAGAATGGGGAGCTATGAGCTTCTGCTAGCAAAGCTTCCCGGAGTTCTTGGTCATCATGAACACAAAGTCTAGTGCCCTGCCATACGATACCGTCTGCATCTACTCTGAATTCTGTCTGCTTCTCCAAATTTTGTATTATCGCCCATATTTCTCCGTCATCCTTCTGAGCTTCCTTGATCTTAGATAGTAACTCGGGTTCTACTCTAAGATTAGCCGAGTAACCGTGTTGTCCACGTACCATGATCTCGATGTCTAGTCGCTCCAAGTCTCTTATGATTTCCTCTTCGATTCTAATGCTGGTGATCATTCCAGACTTCCTGCTAAGGGCATCTGCTACTACATTTGCCTTTCCGGGATGATACTAAAGATTAATGTCATAATCCTTCAACAGATCTAACCATCTCCTCTGCCTCATATTCAATTCACGTTGAGTGAAGATGTACTTCAAGCTCTTGTGGTCCGTGAAAATGTCACATGATTCTCCATATAAGTAGTGTCTCCATATCTTCAATGCAAACACGACTGCAGCAAGTTCCAGATCGTGCGTGGGGTAATTCTCTTCATAAGGCTTAAGCTGCCGTGAAGCGTACGTGATCACTTTCCCATGTTGCATGAGAACACAGCCAAGTCCCTTCCCCGATGCATCGCTGTAGATTTGAAATCCACCTGTACCAGATGGTAGAGTAAGAATAGGTGCAGATACTAGCTTCTGCTTCAGGTCTTCAAAGCTCTTCTCTCGATCTTCAGTCCAGACGAATTTCTCCCCTTTCCGCATCAGTTTGGTCAATGGTAGTGCTAAACGGGAAAAGTTCTCCACGAACCTACAGTAATAGACAGCTAAGCCTAAGAAACTGCGGACTTCCGTCACTGATGTCGGCCTCGGCCACTTAGTGATGGCCTCAACCTTCGCTGGATCCATAGTGATTCCCTCTGCTGATACAATGTGACCTAGGAATGCCACCTTGTCTAACCAGAACTCACACTTGGAGAATTTAGCATACAGCTGCTTCTGGCGAAGAATCTGTAGTATTGTACGAAGATGGTCTTCGTGTTCCTCCTTGGACTTAGAGAAAATCAGGATGTCATCGATGAAAACAACGACGAATTTGTCCAGAAATTCATGGAAGATTCTGTTCATCAGATCCATGAACACTGCTGGAGCATTTGTCAGGCCAAATGGCATAACTACAAACTCGTAGTGGCCATAACGAGTACAAAAAGCAGTCTTTGCAATGTCCTGCTCCTTGACTCGTCACTGATGATAGCCTGACCTAAGATCGATCTTGGAGAAGTGTTTGGCCCCTTGGAGTTGGTCAAACAGATCGTCAATGCGTGGCAGTGGATACCTATTCCGAATGGTAATCTTGTTGAGCTCGCAATAGTCTATGCAAAGACGCACACTGCCGTCCTTCTTCTTAACAAATAAAACCGGTGCGCCCCATGGAGATGCGCTCGGTCGAATGAAACCTCGTTCAAGAAGTTCTTGTAGTTGATCCTTCAGCTCCTTCAGCTTTATGGGAGCCATGCGATAAGGAGCCTTGGAGATTGGTTCAGCTCCTGGAACCAGCTCGATACTGAATTCCACTTCTCGTGCAGGTGGTATGCCCGGAAGTTCTGCTGGAAACACGTCTTGGAATTCCGACACTATTGGTTGATCCTGAATCGATGGAGATCCAGCATCCATGTCGTGAACCGTAGCTAGATAAACCTCGCAGCCATGTGACAGTAGTGCACGCGCTTGCAGGGTGGAAATGATTTGTACAGACCGTCCGGGTATGAACCCATTATGAATGTACTCTGGTGCATTGACATCACCGAAGATAACTCGATATGAATGGCAATCTATAGTAGCATGATATTTTGATAGCCAATCCATGCCCAAAATCATGTCGAAGTCATTCATGTCCAGCGGAAGTGCGTCGACAGGTCGAACCTTATCATCAAAATCTAGGGGAAGACTCTTGTATACATGGGTGATTAATACAGAGTCCCTCAAAGGCGTGGAAATAGTAAGCCTATTTTCTAGTGGCAAGGGAGGCATCCTAATGTTCTTAGTATAAGCAGTAGAAATAACCGAGTGAGTAGCACCCGTATCGAAAAGAACACATGCAGCACGACCATACATATACAAGATTCCAGTGATGGTACCTGTAGACTTGTTGGCCTGGTCTCGAGATGTCATGTAGACACGCCCGGCAGTAGGAGGTGGCTTGGTGTCAGCATGTACTCCATCTTGCCCTTACGGCAATCCTTCATAATATGGCCAGGAAGACCACACTTGAAGCATGCATCAGTATTACGGTGACATGGTCCTGGGTGCCTACAGTGGCAAGTAGAGCAAAGAGGATGAGTGTATCCTCCAGCAGGTGCTCTGGCTGGCTGAGGACCTGAGAAAACATTTTACATGAGACATAATAGTTGGGTACAAAGGACGAAGCGGATAATCGCAAGATTGAATACCAGTGATAGTTGGACGGCTAGGCTGCGAACCTCTCTGGTTCTGGTCCCTACCGTTTCCATGGTTCCTGGTAGAATTTTGCTTAAAGTGTCAGAATATGAGTCATAGCATAAAACGTAAGAAATTTCATAAGTATTAGGACCTGCTGTTGCTGGATTGCCCGGCGTTGTTATGGTAGTTGTCATTACCGCCACGCCTATCCGTAGCAGATCGGTCATTAGTCTGACCATTTCCCTTGGGCTGATGAGGCTGTTGCTGAGTAGCCGGCTGAGACCGGTCCCCAGTTTTCTGCCTGGAAGATACATTTAAAGAGATGAATAATTGACGTATGAAAGATATACGGATTGATCACCGCTTGAATACGAATGTTTTACCTCTTGTCGGGTCTTTCAGCTTCCCCGAACTCATCCCTCTCCTGCAGCATCTCTAGTTTCCGTGCTGCATCGGCCACTTGTGCTACAGTAGTGAACGTAGCACACACCAGATTGTTTGCGACTGATGTGCGAAGAGCCCATCTGAAGTGATGTGCCTGCTCTTCTGGAGTACCTGCTGCCGCACCAAGGAAACCAGCCAAGCGAAGAAAGCACTGCATAAACTCATTGCTATTCTCCCCATCTCTCTGACGGATCCCATGGTACTCTCTCTTGAGTTTGTCCTTTTCAGCCTTGGGAAAGAACTGCTCCATCACCCTTTCCTTGAACTGAGGCCAAGTCAAACCAGCAACCCACTCATCACCACCTTCAGATTGCATCAATGCTAACCACCAGTTAAGTACATCGCCTTCAAACCGATAGCATGCCAACCTCGCCTTGTATGCGGGGTCACAGCCCATATTGTTGAAGATCTTCTCAATGTGAGCCAACCAGCTTTTAGCATCGCTGGGCTATCAGTCTTATCAAAAGCTCGAGGGCGGAGCTTGTTGAATCTCTCCAGCCATACTGCTAATGTCACTGGAGGAGGAGGAGGAGGTGCCTGATTCTGCTGCTGCTGATTGTTGGCAGCTTGGACTTCAGCACGGATGTCATTCCTCAGTTGAGGAAGCAAGGCTTGCATGGCAGCCTGAATTGCAGCATTGAGCTGCTCCTGTTCGCGTGTGAGAACCATCTGACAGTATAACAATAACACATATGATTAAACAGTTCAAAACATAAAATATAAAATATATACATAAAAAAATAAAAAATAAAAAATTTATACTAAAATTTTCACGAGAAAAATTTTATGCAAGAAAAAATTTTTTTTGCATGAATGCATGATGCAGTTTTATGAAAACTTTTGATGCTCGAGAGTGAACGCCTCTGGTCAGTTCACCCAAAACAAAAGACATATCGAGGGGACGCCTATGGGTCGGTCCCAAATCTAAAAGTTTCGATAAAACACATGCGACTAAATAGGGCCAGTCCTGTACCAACCATTACTTAGTCAAAAACCCTGTAACAATGACATATATATGTATTCTTAAAATGATGAATGCATGAAAACAACTGTCAGTTCTAGAAAGACCGTAGTGACTACCCACTAATCACAGTTCATATTTGAGAGCCTACAGGTCGAAGCCTTGGCTCTGATACCATAATTGTAACACCCCATTTTGGAAATGGAAATATCACAGTAATTATGGCGTGTCATCAAAGCATACAAGGTAAAATGTCTAAACATTACTTGACCATATAAAGGAAAATACCGGAATCAAACATCGGTAGTCCAAAAGTAAAGCTCATCACACACAAACATAGTATAGTAAAGGAAAAGGACGAAACAATGTCCAAAGCATAAGTATCATAAAGAAAGAAAATGCATAATGTAAAGAAGGCTAGACAGCTTCCAGTCCATATGCACGTACTCTTATTGTCTACGAGCGTCCCTGAGTACCTGCCGTTTTGGGAACATAGAAAAGGAAAACGGCTGAGCAATACGCTCAGTGCACGGATGTACAATAAAGCATGAATAGGATAAGCATATAACATAATAACAGCGGAAGAAACTAAGTCCTGAGTAACCTGGTTAAGTCTTAATAAAACTGGTTTTATAGTTTGAAAGTCTAATGTTTATCTTATAAAAACTGTTTGTCATATTTTACCATTTAGCCAATATAGGTCATGATTATCCACCGTGCATGAATAATTGGAGGGGTGACCTCATCATGCAAATTAGAGGGGTTGCCTCTAATTTAATATACTGGTTTTATGGGTAGGAGGGATCAGCTCCTTGTGAAGGATACAAGGCACACACCACATTCACCATGTAATCCTGAATAAAAACGTGTAACTAGGATGCACCCATACGCCCCACATGATAATATAAATAATGGCCAATAGCTGAAGGGACGCCACGAGCAATCACTCCGCCGTGGTGAAGTCATAACATCAGTGCCTCTAATGTTATGGTTATGGTACCTCCATAACTAGGTGAAACTGGTCATGCATGTATATGGCTATAGGTAATCATATTAAAACATAAGCAATCAAACTCACACTTATACTACGAGAAAACAGTTAGCTGCATACGGGGAAATCCTAATAAGGAAAGAATGTCCATACTGAAAGGACGGGAATCCGTACCTTATGTCCAGTGAACGAGAACGATGAACTTCGAGAATCCTACTTCTGAATCACTAACGCTACATAAATATGTACATGAAATAAGTATCTGCTTACTACATACATAGCTGGTTTATATCATGTCTTAGCTTATTTTATGTGTTCTTACTATTTACACTGTTTAAAGCCTTAAACTGTGTTAAATCTTATATTCTGTTCATTCTGATTAAGTATTTCTGATATTTCATGTGTTATTATACTTACTGTGTAATATTAAGTAACTTTCCAAAAATAGCAGGTTTCCTAAAATAGAAAGTTTCCAAAAATAGAAAGTTTCCAAAAATATAAAGTTTCCAAAAATAGAAAGTTACCAAAAATAGAAAGTTTTCAAAAATAGAAAGTTTCCAAAAATAGAAAGTTCCCAAAAATAGAAAGTTTCCAAAAATAGATTTACTGCTTAAGATAGATAAGTTTCTAAAAATAGAAAGTTTCCATAAATAGATTAGCTGCCTTAATTAAATAAGTTTCCATAAATAGATTAGCTGCCTTAAATACTTAAGTTTCTAAAAATAGCTGGTTTCCATAAATAAAATAGCTGCCTTATTTAATTAAGTTTCTAAAAATAGAAAGTTTCCATAATTAGAAATAAGCTGGTTAAATAAGCTAAGTAAATAAGCCTAAGTGTTTTCATGATTATTTTCTAAGTCGTATGATATATTATATAGTTTAATAATTATTTCATGTAATTTAATTAAACTATAGGTTATAATATTTAATTAAAGTATGACATGTTTTTAATTAAATATATTAGATACTTAGGTTAAAAATATGTATTACTAAATATTAATAATATAACCTAAGTCATGTTTAATTAATTAGTTATATCCATGGTTTTAAAATAATTAATTAATTATAAGTCTTAATAATAAAAATACTTAGGTTAAAATAATTCATGTTTATAATAATTAGTTAACCTAAGTTCATGTTATTAAATTAATTACATCATATTAATTTAATTCTTAACCTAAGTTTATAACATAAACATTTAACATAATCATGATCCGGATCTAGGCTTAAAAACATGCACCGGATCTTAACAAACACCGTACCCCGAACCAATTCGGGGTACCCCCTTGCTGCCGTGGGACCCACACGCACCAACCAAGACCAAAAAGGTCTTGGTGGTGGTCGGTTAACAACAAACCGAACCCCTTTGGGGTCGGTTGTTCCTACGGCCCAAAACAAACACCCCTTAGATCGATCCCATTGATTAATTAATGATCATAACATGTTAGATCTAGGTTTAATTAATATGTTTTTTTATGAAAAACATCATGTGTTCTTAATTAATAAAAGATTAATTAAAAAGAAAACAAGTAAAAAGGTTTTACCGTATTCGTGGATCAAAAGGGTGAAGAACAAACACGAACAATTACTAGTTCAACAAGATCCAAGATCAAAATCACCCCCTTATGGTGATTTGTAGGTGGCGGCACACAAGGAAGAAGGAGGAAGGGGTTTTAGGTTTTCTTGAAAATCTTCTGTAAAGTAAATCTAAGTAGTGAAAATTAATTAACCCCCCTTAAGTAAAATTAACAATGGGCTTGGCCCATTGTTTCTTGTTTGGCCGCGGGTAGGGACTCCCTTGCGGGGGTCCCGTACCTCGTTTCGTGTTTTGTAATTTTATACACGTTTATGTTTAATTTAGTTCGTGTTTTAAAAGTTCTCGTTACGTAAATATCCTACACTTATATATTTAATTACGCTCGTATTAAATATATATACGTAATTAATAATATCTCGTGTTTTAATTACGCTCGTGATCTCGTGATCGTATGTTCGTGATTAATTATTGCTAAATAATTATTACGTGATCGTGCAAATAAAATACTTATCGTGTTCTAACACGTACGTAATACATAAACTCCTAATACGTAATCATAATCATGCTATATTAGGAAAGTTTTAACTAGTACGTATGAACCTAAGGTAATATGCATGGTAAAAGCATGCGGGTTTTACAGTTTGGTTCACTGTAATTCAAAGTAATTGAATGTAATTTTAATCTAGATTACATTACATAAATTGTTTAGTTCATAAATGGAAGGAATTGTAATCCGAATTACAATACGTAAGGTGTTTGATTTGAATTGTATTTGTAATTCAAACATTACAATTACATTAAATGAGGGAATTGAGATTACATAGGAAGTTAGATGGAAAGTTTTGAATTACGTCGTAATTCAATATTTTTATATTAAAGTACGATTATTTATGAATAATAATAATAATAATAATAATGCTAAAGGAGTGGGAGCTCAGATAGTATCTCGGCTTCTCACTAACTTTTTGTAAATCTTATTATTTTAATGAAATAATTATTATTATTAAAAAATAATAATAATAATAATAATAACAATATTATTTCTATTAACATTATATAAATTAAAAATAATAATAATTAATTTTAATATTAGTATTAATATTAATATTAATAATAATATTATATTATTATTCTTATTATTTATATTTACTTTTTTATTTATTTTTATTTATTAGTTATTTTTAGTTATTATGTAGAATCGAAGTTTTCTAAGGATTAGGCATTGTTGAATTACTCTATTGATATAGATGATAAATGAAAGAAACTTAGAGAGAGAAAGAAGAGAGAGAAAGGAGAGAGTTAAGAAGAAAGATGGAAATGTGATTATGGAATGGAAGTGAACAACAACAACCCCTCCTAACATGCTAGGAGGGGGGTTTATATAGCCCACCCTACATGTGGGCTATATGGGCTATATAGGATCACGAGCCCAATATCGTTGGAGTGACCGATCCTTTCTAAATACGTAAAAACGTATTTCCAACAATCTCCCCCAAAGGGAGGTCACTCCAAGTTACAATGTCCTAAATAGTCTATAGCTCGTGATCTATGCTAATAATGATGTGACCGAGACTTTCCTTGGAAAAACGTATTTCCAACAATCTCCCCCAAAGGGAGGTCACACCATTTTACAAAATCTTAAACCTAGCATACTATGCTTGAGTCTTCGATCTTGTTCTTGTGAATATGCTGATGAGATCTTTGACTTTAGTCTTGAGCATGTTCTCTTGCCTTGACCTTGTGCATTCATTACTTGTGATATTTGCCTCCTTGTGACTACATGTTCCACATACTTATACCTTCGTAATTCTTGAAAGCTTCAGAGTTTGATACATCGGAAGACTTGACCTTCAGACTTTCTTGAATTCGTTGAAGTACTAAGTGTATTTAGTATAAGCATGTGGTGACGACTTCTTCTGGATTATACACCGCAATGCCACCTTCTTGTTATGCTGCATAAGACAGTTAGCAACAAACCATATACACGGATGAAATGGCCTTGAACATTTCATTCTAATTCGGTAGCATTTTACCTCCGGTCGGTGAAGACCGTTGGACGATATAAAATATCGTACTTGTGACAGGTAGTTTCAATTAAGAACCTCCTTGACAAGATTTCGCGGGTAAACCCGTTCTCTTTACTCGACCGTCCAAAGCTGACTGCGAACATAAAGAGTGAATCATTTGGATAATAATATCCGCATGATTTGAAGCCGTCAATTCATGTTCCTGGAACAAGTTTGATTCATTAAAGAATCGCACCATCGTTGCTTTCCAGTTGTCACTAGCTTGATTCATATAGAATCTTGCAAGTTACCTACCAAGTGCTGTTTGATGTTAACACTAGAAGGATTTCCACTCATCACCGTAAACATTATAGAATGTCACTCTGAGTGTTCCGGCAAGATCACAAAGATATTGCGTAGAGGCCTGGAACGTGTTTAAGTTCAATTAAGAATTAAACAACTGTTGCTTTCCAGTTATCACAAGTTTGATTCATAAAGAATCGCACAAGTCACCTACCATGAGCTTTTTGATATTCGCTCAAGAAGGATTTCCATCTTCATTGTAAATACTTTCGTATTACTCGGATGTTCAGGCAAGATCATGAAGATTTTGCGTAGGACTCTTAAGATCTTTCTTACTTTTCACAGTGTGTGAAGAAGCAAGGAAATATGAAAGTGTGTCCTAATGAGATATTTGATGATCTCAAATGGCTCTAGACTCAATCGTGCATTTTGGATTTTTAGTTACCGGAGGCTGGAGAGGAGTGCCACCATTTCAATACCAATTTATTTGGAGTGAATAAATCAATAGATAACGTGTTGTCTCCGTGTGATTAAAACAAATATCTTTTAAGAGATATCTGAGTTAGCTGGGATGGGTTGTGCATTGCATCACTGGGTCCATGATGTCTATCTTCAATATCAAGAATCATTAAAAATGATCTCAATAGCATATGTATTGACCCGGTTTCTGCCTAAGTTGTAAGGAGGGCTTCTTTCTTTACACCCTTTATCTTTACAATTCTTTTTCATTCTTCAACCCCTTCAATGCTTACCAATACGTCATCACTAGCACCTTGTTGTGATTGTTCCAGTGCTAACTTAAGTACTTGGTCGGCATTCAGCTACGTTCATAATCTTTCTCCATCTTTCCTAAGGACTACTATTTCTAGCTATGGAATGTCCTTGGGAAGATTCCTCCGGTTCTAGAGAAATCATTGGACTTTAACCTATCCTACCATCCTTATGTCACCACAATCTTCACCGTCGTGAATAGAGATGTTTTGGGTAAGTGTATGTCACCATGAAATCCATTTTGAAGTGCAAATCCATTTTGCTCCCCCTTAACATATGCCACGATATCCGAAAACATTTTGCACATGTCGGGATGAGCTATCACGTTAAGTCAAACCATTTATGATTGATCATATCCCATATTAAATCACATTTTCTCCCCCATATTAAAAATATTAACCCAATCGATGTTTTTAATATCAATTGATTTAATAGCATTTTAAGAAAATTTGGGAAGAAAAATGCAAATCCAATTATCTTCATGAATTACACAAGCTCCCCCTCAAATTAATGAGGGTGTGCTGAAACGTAAATTAAATACCTTTTAAACACAAGTGTGAGGTATATATTACGTGCAAAGATCATATATGATAATGAATTCACAAGATTAGCAATTTACGAGGTAGGACCTGAATGACGGAGAACATCATATGAAAGATTCACATGGTTCTTGTTCACGAATGTTGGTCACCTCGTCACGTCTGAAGTTATCTCTTGACTCCATGTGTATGATTGATATCGTTGTCTTGACACCAATATGTGAACTTGGCACTCTCGGCATCAAGGATTCTGAAAGCTGGACAATTGCTCCCCCTCAATTATTGACCCGTGTTCTATTAAAAGAGCTGTAGTCACCGTTTGAGTAGTCGCATCGTCGAGTATGTAGATATCAATTGTAAATTGCTAAGGTTGGTGGAGATGATAACTTCATAAAAACAAGATTTCTCTTGTTTTAACAAATAAATGCACTGACACAGACATATATCCGTGTTAGATTGTGTTATAAAGTAAACACAATCCCTTACATGGTTGTAAAGTAAACCATGCCCGAGAAAATAAATTCCCGTTGTTGAGTCAAAGCTTTCCGGTGAAAGGCTTAACTTTAATATGAAAAGCGGGTTACTATCTGAAATAATAGCAAACCATATGGAGCATGTTTTAAATCTTTTAAACTTCTGCTCGAACTTTATTTACAACACCGTGTCATTATTGAATGACATTTCTAGGTTCGTAAATATTATCGATTCCAGAAGACATGCTCTTTTTATCAAAACGTTTTTGAACACACAATTTTGAAAGATTTAGAAAAAACCTTTTGAGAAATTCTCGAAAAATTGTGTTCAAAGTTTTGAAAACCAATTACTTGAGCTTAAGATATTGAATATCTTACGAAACGAGCTCAAGTCCGAGAAGTCGTAAACTTCCCGTTGTTAAGGATAAGTTTATCGTCGGCGATAAACTTTCCTTTTAACTGAAGAACGAGTCCTAAGCTGACATTTACTTAGAAATCGTTTTCATGAGCTTGAAAACTTTGACTGTTTTAACGGAAAGCTCATGACCGAGAAAGGTTAATTTCTCGTTATGAGGAAAAGTTCTCTTATTTAAAAGATACACTTTCCTTTCTGAGCTTAAAACTTCGAATGTTTTAACACAAGCTCATGACCGAGAAAGGTGAATTTCTCGTTAAGAGGATAAATTATCATAAAAGATAATCTTTCCTTTATTTTAAGTTCGAGTTACAGTCTGACATTTAACTGTAAGTCATTGTGCATGAGCTTAAAAACTTCGAATGTTTTTTGATATAAGCTCATGCCCGAGAAAAATTAATTTCTCGTTGTAAGGATAAGTTTATCATCGGCGATAAACTTTCCTTTCTTTGATGCACGGGTTATCGTCTGATATTTAACGATAATCCATATATACGAGCTTAAAACCGTCGAATAGTTTTAATGAAAGCTCGTGTCCGAGAAAAGTTAATTTCTCGTTAAGAGGGTAAGTTATCGTTGCATAGATAAACTTCCCTGTCTCTGAAGTCCGGGTCGTCGTCTGTCATTTAACGAGGAGCCATTTACACGAGCTTAAAACCTTTGAATAGTTTAAATGTAAGCTCGTGTCCGAGAAAATTTAATTTCTCGTTTTGAGGGTAAGTTATCATTGCGTAGATAAACTTCCCTTTCTCTGAAGTCCGGGTCACAGACTGTGATTTGAATGTGAGCCATAGTGCATGAGCTTAAAAACTTGGAATGTTTTTGATATAAGCTCATGCCCGAGAAAAATTAATTTCTCGTTGTTAGGATAAGTTTACCATCGGCGATAAACTTTCCTTTCTTTGAAGATCGAGTTATAGTCTGTGATGTGACTATAAGTCCTTTATGCACTGTAAGCTTAACTGGAAATCCCCTGAGACAATTGTTTCTTTGATATCAGCGTCTTTAGCAACCAAACTCTGAAAATGTCCTTAATTGAATGGTATACAATGATTGGACCGCTTCGTTCTTTTGGAACATCCTCTTTGGTACCTGCATTTTCATTAGGAATTTGCATGCTTGGATAAGGGTTAGCGATATCTATCTTAGAAGCAAGTGGGGGTTCACAGTTGGCCTTACTTGTGCCAGAGGTGTTCTGAGGAGATGATTCACTTGTCTTAGCTGGTAAACGTTTCCTTTTATAGAAAACCTTAAGTTCAGGCTTAGGTGATGCATCCTCCTTTTCAATTTCCTCCCTAGTAGTCTTAATAGAATCGGAGACTATCGTAGTTAAAGGGCACTCGTTTTCTACAAGGGTGAAAGTTCTACCAGTGGGGCGCCACATTTTACCAATGGGTTTGATTTTGGCAACCCACTGGGATTTAAGTCTAGCACGGGAGTTCACCTCATTAAGTAGTTTCTTGATACAAGAATCATGATTTGCCGTAAAGACACATTTTCTACATGTTTTACAAGTAGCATATTTAATGTCCGAGTAAGATCTAGAATTCCTAGAAGATTGATTGATGCTCCTAGGATGTGACATGTTTTGACAATCCGTCAATTTTAGGTCGTTATTCAAAACTCGATTATTACATATTTTGTATTTACTTTATTGAGAAATTTAAATTATCGGCTAACCGAGAAGGTTAGGCTTGAAACATAGCGTAAGAATGTCGTTTAGATTATAACGGCAAGGAATAAGTTAGGTATCGATATTTATATTCTCATTATGACATAGAAATATTTTCTATTATCGTCGTTTATTTTTTTTATTTTTTTTTGTTTTACGAGTATTTTTCGTAATTTATGTTAAACATTTATGTGGCATTCGTTTATTCGATGCATTAACGTTTATTAAACCATAAACCCTCATTTATTTATCAAAATATCAACGTTCTCCGAATGTCAACATTTTCGTTTCATATTGAACGTTTATTTTTCGTGTTTCACGCATATTTTTTAAATCGCGTAACTTTTAAAATATCGAACTTCAATAATACCCGCTTAAATTAAATTCACTGTTTATGCTTTAACATGACAATATATATCAATTTGTAAATGGTAAGTACACCATTTTTCTTCTTATTTTTTAAGTAGTATACTAGTATCTAGTATAATAAACTAACATGCTAACATTCCACACATGAACACACGTGTAATCTCATTCTTAGCATTTCAATGTTAATCGAATGGACACGTAACTTTTTATATTTAATTTATATCGCACCGCATCTTTAAGTCTGTTCATATAGAACGTACATATGAATCTCACATTTAGTATTATACCATTTCTTAATCATTCGGTTACTTTGCTAAAAAAATCATTTGATTACCAAATAGTTTGTTCTATTCTATTTTTATTGTCATTATCTAGTAAATCATTTTTATATCAAATTGTTAAGAACCTTTGCCATATATTTTGTAAGAATTTATCATCTCACATGGTTAAAACTTGTTTCCTTTTTGACAAATAAATAGCATGACAAAATTAGTTTCTTTAATTTATGTTTCGATAGTAACTTTGTTTGACATAAAAGTTTTTATCATACAATTTATGTTATTTGATAGCTTCTTTAAAATTTGTGCTTCAGTAACATGGTCAAATTGATGTCTAGTTGTTGCACATTTTTTTTTAATTCCTTTTGACATTAACGTCATTTTTTTTACTCACAAAGTTTCATAGGATTTAAAAGATCATTTTTATATTATAAGATTAGTTAAACTCTTGGTAATTGGTGGAATGATTATGGAGCTTTTAGATATATTTGAAGCTTATGGAGTCTGATGCATTTGGGCTCATTATTCTTACCATTTTCATCTCGTTTTGTTGCGGTCAAGACTTTCGTACCTCGTTTTCATGTCGTCATTTCTATTGCCATATTCCCTGTTATTGTTAAGGTGAGTCCATAGCCTCGCTTTTAATTTCTTTAAATGTTTAGAAACCTGCGAGGGGATAACATGCTTGTTTTATTAAAAATAAAAAGTATAACTATAAGTTGCGGTAAACCAATTGAATGGTGCAACTAGTAGTTGTAGAGGCTCTATTTACTTGAAAGTATTTATTGATAATGAAGGGTAGAACAAGAGTTGCTGTAAACCCATGAATGGGAGCAACCAGAATTTGTGGTAAACCCTATTTATTTTAAATAGAACACAAGGGACCCGATTGTATGCTCAGATGAATGTTATTACATAAGTTAGCTTTAGCCTTAAAAGACCCATTGAATCGTGAATTGTTAATCGAAAGAACGCTAATACTATGGATAGATCTATCGGGGTGACGTCCAGTCCGATGCGATTAGCTATCGCAATGTGTAGTGAAGCACATGTGTATTGGAGCACATCGGATGCATACGTATAAGAGAAATATATGCACTTGGCTAGGTGTGTTGGGCTGAAATAATATATGTTAACGTTCAATGTCATGAGGCTTATGTAATAACGCCGATAATTATGTCCGTACAACATAATTGTCTTTCGATGAATTAATAACCATAGAAGGTTATTCAGAATACTTGTGTTCTCTTTATTTAATTTAAACTCTATGGATTCACTCAACAAATTTTGTTGATTTTATAGCATGTTTTATCTCAGGTCCATAAAGGAGGTACTCAAGGAAGGTGGTTTCATGAAGCTTGCTAAATTTTAATGACTCTAGCCCGCTTTTATTAAATATATCCATTCAAAACAACTTTTATCTTTTTATGTGTACTATATATATTTTAAAATTTTCTGGGACCGTGTATGGATTATTATCTTTTGAATGAACGAATGGATGTTTTTATCAAAAACGACTCGTTTGAGCCGTTTTCTATAATTGTGTGATTGTATCATGTAAGTAACACTCAAGGACCCTTCCGCTAATGTGACCCGATTTGAGAGTGTTACAGATTGGTATCAAGAGCTCAAGTTATAGAGAACGAAAAGATTTTCCAAAAACAAATGTTTGAAATCTTTTGACTATAACAATTGCAAGCGAAACCTCCGAGTTGCCAATGAACAGGAATGAGAGTATTTATATATGATTGGATAATATATATATGCAGGAATAATTATTGATTAATCGTACTTGTGGATTACAATTCATATTGTCATTTATTTAATTATAAATGTTAAATGATTATATACGCGATATTTATACGACGTAGATTGTCACGAAGCAACACTGGTCATTTTAACGCTAACGCCAAAGCTATTCTCGAAGTGAATCCCGTTATTCCCTAGTTTATCTAAAGTTGTGGATGTCCATGATCTTAACGAAATGGTTAATATTCTCGATGATTTTATTTGGTTACAAGGATTTTTATTCCTTGGTCCTTATTCTTGATTCATCAATCCATTTATTTCGTTTAATCTCCATTTTTATTAATCTTAGACATTCTACTGTTTTAGAAAGAAGTTTTTCCATGATTGTACTTGTTGCTTGTGAGAAATTCATGTTGATTGGTACGTTATTCACATGCCTAATAGGATTCCGTACCATATCACTGATCTTTTTCGCTATATAGAATTTCATTTGATTCGATCTTGATCTTCTGCGTTGAGCTAGCGATGCTTAAATAAGGTAATTTATAATCGTCTTGTTGAAATGAATTGGCCATTCATTTGAACAAGGAAATTACAAATTGTTGAACCACTAATTTCTAAATCTTATTTGGATGGATTTGATCAATCCATGGAAATAATGGTTTATAAATATGTGGGCTTAAGCGTATAGCATTCGTGCAATTAAACTCTTATTGACTCGTAATTCGTTTGTTTGACTCATTCTTTGATTTTGTTCCTCTAATTCTATGATCATGCGATGATTTATATTGGGGTTGTTCCAAAGCTGCCAATTGAGTAGAATACCAAGCGTTTCAGAAAGATACTAAAGAAATCTTCTTCTAGTTGGACCGAAGAGCCTTTTGATCCACATGATTCACCTAGTAACTCTTAGTGAATTAGCTTAACATTTTTAGTATCCTTTTCAAATCACTAACTAAACTGTAACATTAGTTAGTAGAAATAGTCTTCTTGAGTTGTATGGCATTAGACAATGATAGTATATAATGCATAGCAAAACAACTTGTACTCGTTCGTGATTAATCAAATGACTATCTTGTGATTCCAAATTCTACATGTTTTAGTTATTATCTTTCCTTGCTCGTTTCATCTAATCATTCGTTCCTTTTAAACCATTTGTTCCTTTTAACTAATCCTATTCTTATAATGCAATCATTGAATGAATACTCATTATGATTCACGTGGTTGTACTAGAATCATGATGCCAAAAATATGACTGGGCACGTATGCGCCAAGTTATTAGTGAACAAGTTGCTGCATCCTTAATTGAATTCATGGCCAACATGAATGATGGAGCTGGCAGCTCTAGTGGGTCGCTAGTTTGGGTGGAGCAAGTAGTTTTGTGGTGCATATGGTTCTGGAGAAGCCTGTGAAAAAAAAGAGTTAGGATTCCCTTAAATAACTAGACTTTAGTTATCGCACGAGATAAAAATAATTCCCAGCTAAACATTGTTTGGTGCATTAAAGCTCGTAAGTATATCGAAGGAGGTTGTGAATTATTCCTAGCTCAAATATCAGAGAAGGAATCGAAGGAGAATCGATTCGAAGATGTCATAGTCATTCGTGACTATGTCGATGTCTTTCTAGAAAATTTGTCAGGGATTCCGCCTCCAAAGCAAATAGAATTCCAAATCGATCTAATTCATGGTGTTGCACCCGTGGCACGTGCGCCATGTCGTTTAGCACCATTTGAACTAAAGGAATTATCTGTGCATTTCCAAGAGCTATTTGATAAAGGTTTTATTCGATCGAGCTCGTCGCCATGAAGAGCTCCGGTATTATTCGTAAGAAGAAAGATGAATTATTTCGCATGTGCATAAAATATCAACTGAATAAATTTTCGGTCAAGAACCAATTGCCGAGGATTGATGATTAATTTAATCAGTTGTACGTTTCTAGTGTCTACTCGAAGATTGATCTACGACTTGGTTATCATCAACTTCGCATCCGCGAGGAAGATATTCCAATTAATGCGTTTAGAAATCGTTATGGACATTATGAGTTCTATGTAATGTCGTATGGATTGACCAATGCATTGGCAGTACACATAGATTTCATGAATCGTGCGTGCAAGCCGTATCTTGATAAATATGTGATTATGTTCATTGATAATGTTCTGGTTTATTGAAAATATAAAGTAGATCATGGTGAATATACATCCTGAATCAGACAAAATTTACCACGACTTTAAGATGTTATACTGGTGGCAAAACATGAAAGTAGATATTGCGACTTATGTTGGTAAATGATTGGCATGTGCTAAAGTTAATACTGAATACCAAAAGCCATCAGAATTACTTCAACAATCGGATATCCCTATATGGTAGTGGGAGCTAATTACAATGGATGTCATTGCTAAGATTCTGAACACTATGTTTGGATTTGATTCAATTTGGGTCATTGTCGTTCGATTGACTAAATCTGCTCATTTCATTCCAAAAATAAAATGATCGCACGAACTAAGAATCGTTTGTTAACCGCTCGTAGTAGACATAAAAGTTATAAGGTTGTGAAGCGAAAACCTTTGGAATTCGAGGTAGGTGGAAAAGTTACGCCAAAGCTATCACCATAGAAAAGGTGTTATATATATTTTGAAAAACGTGGGAAGTTATGTACCCGTTAGTTTAGACCATTCGAGATGATATCGAAAGTGAGTCCGGTGGCATGGCTTAAAACTACCTCGAGAACTACAAGGAATTCACAATACCTTTTCATGTGTCTAACCTAAAGAAATTTCTTCCCGACGAAGATCTTATTATCCCTTTTGACGAAGTAATCGACGGTAAGTTGCATTTCATCAAAGTACTTGTTGATATCATCAATAAGAAGTTAAGCAATTGCATCAAATTCGAATTCCTATTGTCAAAGTCTGATGGAACTCAAGACGAGGACCAAAATACATTTATCTCTTTAATTTCAACGAGCAATCGAGGAAGAACGCAAGTTGATCTTCGGGACGAAGATCCCAATTTGGTGGGGATGATGTGACAATCCGTCAATTTTAGGTCGTTATTCTAATCTCGATTATTACATATTTTGTATTTACTTTATTGAGAAATTTAAATTATCGGCTAACCGAGAAGGTTAGGCTTGAAACTTAGCGTAAGAATGTCGTTTAGATTATAACGGCAAGGAATACGTTAGGTATCGATATTTATATTCTCATTATGACATAGAAATATTTTCTATTATCGTCGTTTATTTTTTTTATTTTTTTTTGTTTTACGAGTATTTTTCGTAATTTATGTTAAACATTTATGTGGCATTCGTTTATTCGATGCATTAACGTTTATTAAACCATAAACCCTCATTTATTTATCAAAATATCAACGTTCTCCGAATGTCAACATTTTCGTTTCATATTGAACGTTTATTTTTCGTGTTTCACGCATATTTTTTAAATCGCGTAACTTTTAAAATATCGAACTTCAATAATACCCGCTTAAATTAAATTCACTGTTTATGCTTTAACATGACAATATATATCAATTTGTAAATGGTAAGTACACCATTTTTCTTCTTATTTTTTAAGTAGTATACTAGTATCTAGTATAATAAACTAACATGCTAACATTCCACACATGAACACACGTGTAATCTCATTCTTAGCATTTCAATGTTAATCGAATGGACACGTAACTTTTTATATTTAATTTATATCGCACCGCATCTTTAAGTCGGTTCATATAGAACGTACATATGAATCTCACATTTAGTATTATACCATTTCTTAATCATTCGGTTACTTTGCTAAAAAAATCATTCGATTACCAAATAGTTTGTTCTATTCTATTTTTATTGTCATTATCTAGTAAATCATTTTTATATCAAATTGTTAAGAACCTTTGCCATATATTTTGTAAGAATTTATCATCTCACATGGTTAAAACTTGTTTCCTTTTTGACAAATAAATAGCATGACAAAATTAGTTTCTTTAATTTATGTTTCGATAGTAACTTTGTTTGACATAAAAGTTTTTATCATACAATTTATGTTATTTGAAAGCTTCTTTAAAATTTGTGCTTCAGTAACATGGTCAAATTGATGTCTAGTTGTTGCACATTTTTTTTTAATTCCTTTTGACATTAACGTCATTTTTTTTACTCACAAAGTTTCATAGGATTTAAAAGATCATTTTTATATTATAAGATTAGTTAAACTCTTGGTAATTGGTGGAATGATTATGGAGCTTTTAGATATATTTGAAGCTTATAGAGTCCGATGCATTTGGGCTCATTATTCTTACCATTTTCATCTCGTTTTGTTGCGGTCAAGACTTTCGTACCTCGTTTTCATGTCGTCATTTCTATTGCCATATTCCCTGTTATTGTTAAGGTGAGTCCATAGCCTCGCTTTTAATTTCTTTAAATGTTTAGAAACCTGCGAGGGGATAACATGCTTGTTTTATTAAAAATAAAAAGTATAACTATAAGTTGCGGTAAACCAATTGAATGGTGCAACTAGTAGTTGTAGAGGCTCTATTTACTTGAAAGTATTTATTGATAATGAAGGGTACAACAAGAGTTGCTGTAAACCCATGAATGGGAGCAACCAGAATTTGTGGTAAACCCTATTTATTTTAAATAGAACACAAGGGACCCGATTGTATGCTCAGATGAATGTTATTACATAAGTTAGCTTTAGCCTTAAAAGACCCATTGAATCGTGAATTATTAATCGAAAGAACGCTAATACTATGGATAGATCTATCGGGGTGACGCCCAGTCCGATGCGATTAGCTATCGCAATGTGTAGTGAAGCACATGTGTATTGGAGCACATCGGATGCATACGTATAAGAGAAATATACGCACTTGGCTAGGTGTGTTGGGCTGAAATAATATATGTTAACGTTCAATGTCATGAGGCTTATGTAATAACGCTGATAATTATGTCCATACAACATAATTGTCTTTCGATGAATTAATAACCATAGAAGGTTATTCAGAATACTTGTGTTCTCTTTATTTAATTTAAACTCTATGGATTCACTCAACAAATTTTGTTGATTTTATAGCATGTTTTATCTCAGGTCCATAAAGGAGGTACTCAAAGAAGGTGGTTTCATGAAGCTTGCTAAATTTTGATGACTCTAGCCCGCTTTTATTAAATATATCCATTCAAAACAACTTTTATCTTTTTATGTGTACTATATATATTTTAAAATTTTCTGGGACCGTGTATGGATTATTATCTTTTGAATGAACGAATGGATGTTTTTATCAAAAACGACTCGTTTTGAGCCGTTTTCTATAATTGTGTGATTGTATCATGTAAGTAACACTCAAGGACCCTTCCGCTAATGTGACCCGATTTGAGAGTGTTACACATGCTATGGTTAGCAGTGTTGGTTAAACTAGAAGGCATCTGACTAGGTTTGAAATTCCTATCTCTTACTTGTGTCTTTTACTTAGCTTCCCTTAGACCAAAAGTATGGCGAACGTCATTTGAACTAGTTCCAGACGTATTCTTTGGACTATGTCTAGGGAAATTAGAGGCAATCATGTGATTAGGTCTTGCAAAAGCTGTTTTAGTCACATTGGGCCTAGATGGTGGAGTGACTGTTCCAGAAAGATGAACCATATCAACTTGAGAGGCAAACCGCGGTCTCGAGGATTGTGATCGCTCGGATCTAAATGCAGTAGGTTGTCTGACAGTCGGTTGTCTGACGAACTGATTTGTAGGCGGTTTCCCCAAGATTGATGGTTTTTCAAGCTTAGTGTCCACACTAGGTCCTTTAGTTTTCCGCAAATCATTTTTCAACGTAGCTATAGCAAAGACCTTTTCATGTACTTGAGCCTTTAAGGTCTCATTTTCTTTGAACAATTCATCTTGGGATGCCAACTTAGATTCAAGCAACTTAATTTGTTTCAAAGATTATCCTTTTCAGCTTTAGAATCTAGAACAGTTTGATCCAATTTTCTTTCAAGAACAACGTTTGACTTTTCAAGTTTTTCAAAATATGTTTCAAATTTCTCTGTTTTCTTCGAAAATTCAATTTTGGCATCCTCAAGCTCTTTGGATTGCTGAGCTAAAATCGTTTCGAGCTCTTTAATCTTGGAATCAGAAGCAGTTAATGAAGCAGTTATAAGACAATTATCATGATGTTTAGCATTTTGAACACTTTCTCCCCCATTATGACTCATATCGGATGAATCAGAAGTGGTATTTCTATCACTCTTTTCCATCCCATGTTTGTCATAGTTAGGTTCAGAATGCTCAATATGCGGTATTTCATCAGCATATACATCATCAACATTACATTGTACCATGTCCGCAGGCTCTTCGTCATTAACGGGTAAGGTGTTATCAAAAGATATCTCGTGAACATTGCCTGACGTGCCACTGGTATCATGTTGTCCTCCTGATTCCGTGCTCTTGCCATCGTTAGGCTCCAAGTTGTCAACCGTATGACCATTCTCCTCTTGTATTTGCATCATAGATTCTTGCACTCTATTATCATACACTTGGTGAATTCTGGATCTTTCAGAAATCGAAGACGAAACTGATGTCATAAATTTCAACAGTTTATCACGGAAATCTTTAACATCGTTCTGTGTGTATTGAAAAAATGACCGGCATATCCCTGAATTGTCAGACTTGATGATATTGAATTGGAGGAAAGGCGTGAGTTGTGTCACAAGAGCCTAATATGCAGTTTCTGATGCAGAGTGATTAAAGTCTTCTTTTTGAAGTTGCTCAGCTAGGTGGTTCAAGTTGAGACATAGTGAATCGATGAATGTATAATGATGTTGACCAAAGAGTGTCACAAATTCGCTTCCTCCTTGAACCCATGCAATAGTCCTAAGATGTGATTGAAGTAGTCGACATGAAATTTGATGAGATGGCATTTATACATGATCTCATCGTTCTTTTCGGGCTTTTCGGGCTTTAAATGCATAAAATGTCATAAAAATATCATATATATGCTTGTGTTTGTTTACCTGTGTATTTTAGGTATGGATATCGTGAAAAAGGCAAAAGATCACAAGTTACAAGGAAAAACGGACACGAGAAACAAAGCCGTACAAAGAACCGGGCCCTAATCTTGGAAAATTCAACAAATACCCTTGAAGACTTGAAGACAAACAAGATTGATCCTCATTCATTGAAGAAATGACACTTAAAACCCTTGTATAGTCATAATTACAAGTTTGGTCCCTTAAGTTTGTCAAAATTACACAAAAGGTCCTTCAACTTTGAAGAAATGGCAAGTTTAGTCCCTCAACTATTCAACATTGTCAAATATGGTCCCTCATCAAGCCAAAGATACATTGAAGACCTTTGAAGATCAAGAAAGTCCAAAATCAGCCCTTGAAATATCTCAAAATGGCAAAAACAACCCTTGATAACCTTTTTCCAAAAGTTTATGCCAAAACTGCCAAAGTGTGAAAGTTGTTTACAAAGGGAAAGAGTTTATTTGCAAAATAAACACGTTTTACAAGCTTTCTGAAAATACAAGGACCAAAGTTGTATGCTGAAACATTCAAACAAAGAAAACGCGCCAAACAACTCCACCTCCTACAAAAACGGATCAAAAGGTGTTACTGTTCACCTTTTACCACCCAGAATTACATCACTTAAAACAAAGGGTAATTTGCAATTACCCTTACCCACACTTGATTCACACGCCTATAATCCCATCCCAACCTTAAAACCCTCACTCCCACTCACAAAGGACCCCACCCCCAATTCCCTTTCCACCAATCAGAATGCAACTTGGCCTCCAAGTTATGTGACGTGTCCAAATCAACAGCTATGATTCATTGCTTCATCACAAAGCTAAAATGAACATCCAGGATCAATTTGGACAGCTCAAATTCAGAAAACGTCTAGAAGGACTTAGGGCATTTAGGGAATTTCACTTCTAGGGTTTGTGAATAGTGTTTAGCCAGGCATTTGCCTATAAAAGGAGACCTCAACATGTGAGAGTCCCTTTATTCCAGATTTTAGCTTTAAATCTTTGTAATTCCTTTTTATGAAATAAAGTTTGAATTTCTTAAAATTTTGAGTTCTAATCTGTTATTTATAAAAGTTTGGTGTTTGATAAGCTAAAATCTGAGTTCCATTATCTTGTTTGAAGGTTTTTGAGGCAAGGTTTTAAGTGATAAAGCTTGTGCATCAAAAATCAGAAAGTTGGCATTATTTTGATCTCACCTTGTGGTTTGTTCTTCTTAGCAGCTTGGAAGCTGGTACTTGTTCTGCTAGTACCTAAGCTCAAACAATCCAGGGCCTAGATGTAGGTCTTGGAGGTTTGCATCCTTCTCCCTTTTCATTTTCTCTTTTATTTTTCTGAATTTTGTGATTATTGCATGTTTATGCTTGAATCTGTGTTATTGTTGTTGATTATTGTTGATTTGGCTTGGTTTGATGTTATTGAGGTGTTATTGATCTGATTTGTGGGTTGAATCTTCATAAGCCTTTGAAAATTTGTGGAATCAAGTTTTAAAAGGGTGTTTGGGATTACTGCACAAGTTAGGATTGTGGTTTGCTAAGTGGTTGTTTGTTGTGTACAAGAGTTGGTATCTGTTATTTTGGTGTACTTGTTCATCTGTTTGCAGGTTTGAGGGTTTTGAACACATAGATTCTTAATTTGGCTATAAAATCTTAAATACTTGGCAAAATTGGCTAGGATTTTGAGGACACCTAGATCTAAGCATAGGCTAGGGTTAACAAGTGCTAAATCATAGTTAATCACACCAGGGAAGAAGGATTTGAGGTTTGAAATTGGATCAAATGTCAAGTATATCAGCAAACTTGTTTCTGCATATGTTCATTGTTCATCAGTAACTTCTAGTGCTTTGATCTTGTTATTTACTTTGATTCAGTGTTTGATTCTTGTTTCTTTGTGATTGTTCTTAGTTTATATAGCTTGTGTATGCATCCTGTTAAGTTTGGTTGGCTTATTGTGGCTAAATCTGCTTATTAAGTGCTTAACTGCTTATTTCCATATCTGGTGCATATCTGGTGACTGTTTGGCTTATTGTGGCTTATTGTGTGAACCAATTTGTGATTTTATTGTTGCTATTGACTCCTTGTGGTTCACTGATCACAAGGGTGCCTTTGTTTCCAATTGAATCAAACCAGAACTCTCAAATAAGCTTGGTCAAATAGTCAAAGCAGTGGGAACTCCTTTCCCCTGCTAGTTGCCACTGATAGTGTAAATTTGGGTTCTGCTTATCAATAAGCTATACTAGCTTATTCCAACCTGCAACAACTTTGTTTTTGTAATAGGTGCTCATATTTTGACCCATTTGTTCATACTGGAGCATTTGGGTGGTTGACTTTAGGGTTTGACTAGAAAACCAACTCCTTTGACTTTTACATAAGTTCATTTGTGCTAATTCTGGCTCATTGGTTGTGCTTATTGGATTTTTGTTGATTGATTTTGATTATTGAGTCCATTTGAAAGCTTTTGCAAGTTGAATCAAGTTCTGAGGTGCCCTAAATCTCTAAAACGACTATTTTGTCTTTTAGTGAAATTTTTCTTTGCTTATTTCTGGCTTATTGAGTGAGCTTTTTCAAAAATACTTTTCACAGATCTCATAAGCATCCCAAAAGAAGGTTGTGTGTCAAATTAGAGCTTATGGCATTAGCTTATGGCTTAATGGGCTGAAAAGCCCAATAAGAATAAGCTGAGTGTTAAATAAGCTGTGATAAGCTCATTTTCAGCCTTTGGGCCTTTAGAGTTTTGTTCTTAGAATTGAATTTTAAGTCAGATAGGGTTTTTCCAAGTCAATTGGGCCAAGTTTGACTTTTTGGGCCCAAAAGCCCATTTGTGTTGACTGATTTTGGATTTGGCCCATTTGAGGGCCCATTAGGGGTATTTTGGTAATTTCACTTTGATTTTCTGATTATTTAGGTTAAAATAAACTAGTTTGCAAGTTTTTATAATTTTTTATAATTTTTGGATTTTTAATATTATTTTATTATTATTTTATTATTATTTTTAAAATTTCACATTTTCCAACTTTTTACATTTTTCTTAGGTTAATTACATTAAAATAGGAATTTAGCAACTTTTAGAATAACTTTATCTCTTTTAGATTAATTTTTATAATTATTTTAAGTTTTAATAGTTTTTAAATCATTTTAAATAGTTTTTATTAGTTTAAAATTTTTAAAAAAATAGTTTTTAATCTTTTTAGGTCATTTTAGAGTTTATCAATTGAAAAATCTTGATTTGGGCTTTTTGATAATTTATTTGATTTTTAGGGCTTTAATTAGCATTTAAAAATTGAATATTTAATTATTTAAAAGGTTTGAAAAAGTTTTGATCATTGGTAAACTCTTAGTTTATTTAATTTGATTTTTGGTAAATTTTTGGTGATTTTTAGAATTAGTTTTTATTTTTGTGATTTTTAAGGTTCTACGTCTTAACTTTCTAGTAGTGTTTATTTTTATTTTTACGTCTTCGTCATCTTCTTTTCTCATCCCCTTCTAAACCAAATATTAATCTCAAATCTTGTTCATCTTAGTCACACACATATACCTCCTTGGGAAACGAACTTTCATACCATTAAGGGTCATTAGTGTTTACGTTTTCCTAAACGTACACTTAATACTTACCGCTTTTACGCCTTTTTCCTAAGAGGTCGTAATTTACTACAATCATTTTGGCGCCGCTGCCGGGGAGGTGTGTCGTGATTAATTTGCATTGTTGTTTTTAATATTAACCAAATAGTATTTGTATTAGTAGAACTCTACTAATACGTATTATCGGTTTTCTTGGTTTTTCTTGTACAAATATTATTACTATATTGTATTAAGTATCACAATAAATATACAATATCTCCAAAAGTGTGAAAACACAACCTTAATTGGGATTTCATCACTCAATTATTGTATTCGAATCTCAAACAAAAAGAAAAAGGCAAAAATAGATAAATACTTTCGTGAAGCTCGATTTTGAAAAATACAAACTATAAGGTGGGTATAAGGCGGGTATTATAAAATATACCCTAAGGAAAAAGGCTCTTAAGTGCTTCGCGCCGCCTGTTTCCCCGCTTGCTTGTGAGTATTTTGAGATTGAAGGCTAATCGAGGGTTTTGCCGCCCAAAGTATTATTACGTATAGTATATTTGCTTGGTTTCTTTGTGATTAAAACCTCTTGAACAATTTGGTTTTCACCAAAGTTCTAAAGTCATTCGAAGGTGTTAACTCCACGTGATCGTTTTCATTCCTTTGAGGCTTCTTTAATCAAGAGTTTGATTTGAGGAGAGATTTTGTAGATTGTTGTCTACGAAGATACACCAAAATCCAAAAAATTAAATATCATCAAAAACACAAAAAAAAAATTGAAAGTTCACAAAACACCCAAAAAGAATCTTCTTTGCTCACCTCCCATTCTTCGTGAAATTTATGATCACTCGTAATCAAGCAAAACGAGCTCGTAAACGTCTTCAAAAGCAAGCCAATCAAGAGTCGTTGATTGAAGAACAACCTCCAATTGTTGAACCAATTGTAGAACAAGAAGTCGTCATGGTTAATCGTACTATGATGGAGTTGCTACAAGCACCCACCGAGGGTTTTGGAGAGGCTATTGTGATTCCCGCCATCCTTGCGGAGAATTTCGAAAATAAGACGGGTTTAATGTCGATGTTGCAAGCAAATAAATTTAGAGGTCATGAGAAAGACAACCCGCATTACCATATTAGGAATTTTAACCGTCTCACCGCCACTAGCAAGTTTAAGGATGTTCCACATGACGCCATTAAGATGATGTTGTTTCCATACTCGTTAGATGGTACCGCAAAAATTTGGCTTGAGAAAGAACCGCCAAATTCGATTTTGACATGGGCCGATCTCGTTTCTAAATTTGTGAACAAGTTTTTTCCACCATCTAAAACAACACATTTGAAAAATGAGATTTCACGATTTGTGCAAAGAAATAATGAAAGTTTTTCAATGGCATGGGAACGCTTTAAAGAAATGTTACATGAATGTCCACACCATGATTTTACGGAATTGCATCAAGTGGATACTTTTTATAATGGTCTTAATGATCATGAACGAGATTATTTGAATGCCGCCGCGGGTGGTAAATTTTTGTGCAAGACGACAAATGAGGCTTTACAAATCATTGAAAATAGATCTAAGGTCTATAACCCGCGTAACACACCGAGTGTTGCCAATATGGGTTCGTCATCTTCGTCACAATCGTCTCGTAGCATTAACGCCTTACATGATGAAGCTAATGAGGAAAATCGGTTTTTTGATAGATTTGCTAATCTTATGTCCCATTGGAAGGCTCAAGAAGCTTCCAATTCCGCTTCGGTTAAAGCGGTTGCTAAGAGTTGTTTATCTTGTGGGGGAGCTCATGATCTTTCCGAGTGCATTACCGCGGATGGTAACACTTCGAGTGCTTATGTAGCAACGGGAACTTACAACCAAAACGGTCAAGGTTCCCGCCAAAATCAAGCTCCACCCAATCAAAATGTTAACAATTATCGAAACAACAACAACCAAGGTAATTACCAAGGCAATTCACGCAATTACAACAAGGGGAATTATCAAAATGGGAATGGACAAATTTCTAATCAAAATCAAAACCGTGATTTTCAAAACACTACACAAGGTTTTTAAAATGCTCACACTAAAAATTTGCAAGGAGAATTTTTGGATTATGCTAAAGCAAATGATGCTAAATTTGACAACATGCAACGTGAGATGATTAGCTTAAGATCCGAGTTGAAAAACGAGCTTAAAAATGAACTTGCTAATGAACTTAAAACTCATGCAAACAAAATGGAAGGAAATGTCCAACGTCTTCAACAAAATCAACAAAAGATGGAATTAGGACAACATGAGATTAAGCAAGAGTTATTAAAAGCGGATGCTAGGCAATCAAAATTTGAGGACCGAATGGCTAAGATGTTTGAAGCAATCATGTGTAAACCCTCTTCCTCGGGTGGTCTTCCTAGTGATACCATTGCAAACCCGAAAGGAGAAATGAAGGTTATTACTACACGAAGTGGTAAAACTTTCAAGGAACCAATCTCTCGTCCAAGTACTTCTACGGAGAAGGAAATCGAGAAAGAACCCGAGGTGATGGTCGAAAAGGAGCACATTACAATCCCACGAAGTACCGCTCATACCACACCTACGGTTGAACCAATACCAATTGTGGAACCCGAGTTTCCAAGGCCGTTGCATAATGACCAACCCACACCACCTTTACCCTACCCTTCGAGACGAAACAAAGAGAAGTTGCAAGAACGTAACAAACAACAAATCGAGCTTTTTATAAAAATGTTTCAACAAGTGCATTTTGATGTGAGTTTAGCCGACGCGTTGTTATATATGCCTCGTTGCGCTTCCACTTTTAAAAGTATGATGAGCGATAAGGAAAAGCTTTCAAAGCTTGCTAATTGTTCTTCGGTTTATCTTAACCGCATATCGGAAAAAGTTGGTGACCCCGGAAAGTTTCTCATTCCTTGTGACATACAAGATATGAAAGAATGCCTCGCCTTGGCCGATCTTGGTGCGAGCATTAATTTGATGCCATTTTCCATTTGGAAATCGCTTTCGCTTCCGGCTCTCATTCCTTCGAACATGTCCATCGAGATGGCCGATCATTCTACGATTATGGCATGTGGAATAGCCGAAGATGTTTTCGTGAAAGTGGGGAAGTTCTACTATCTCGTTGATTTTATAGTAGTTGACATCCCCGCGGATCCTCAAGTTCCTCTAATTTTAGGTCGTTCATTTTTAGACACTTCGAGATCGCTTATCGATGTTCATGCAAGAACTATTACCTTGAGATTTAACGAAAAGGAACTTGTTATAAACGCTACTCAAAACTCGAAACCTTCTCATGTTTATGCAATCGCTACCATTAATCACATTGACATCGTTGATGTGGTTTGCGATGAGTTTTCACAAGAAGTGTTAGGTTTTTCCGATAGCTCGTCAAGTGGCAATCCCACTATTTTGGATCCAATTCTTGCTAATTCCACACCAAATCTCACTCCATTCCAAGGAGGCGATCTCACTTCAAATGAAATCGACAATGAAGATGAGGTGTTGATTAGTGATGATACTTATATTCCACCATTTCTTTCGCCAATGAAAGTTATGAGTGTTGAACCAAAATCTTCAATCGAGGAACCACCTATCCTTGAATTGAAAGATCTTCCTTCTCACCTTGAATACGCATTCTTGGAAGGTGATGACAAGTTGCCGGTTATTATTGCAAAAGATCTTGCTAATGATGAAAAAACCGAGCTCTTGAAAGTTCTAAAGGCTCATAAAGGGGCAATTGCGTGGAAAATATCCGACATTAAGGGTATTGACCCAAAATTTTATACTCACAAGATTTTAATGGAGGAGGACTACAAACCCGCAATTCAAAGTCAAAGAAGGGTGAATCCCAAAATTCACGATGTCATTAAAAAGGAGGTCCTTAAACTCCTTGACACGGGAATGATTTATCCTATATCCGATAGCCCATGGGTGAGCCCAATCCATTGTGTCCCTAAAAAGGGAGGAATGATCGTTGTGCCTAATGAGAACAACGAGTTAATTCCCACTCGTGTTGTGACCGGTTGGAGGGTGTGTATTGACTACCGAAAGTTAAATGACGCCACTCGTAAAGACCACTTTCCTTTGCCCTTCATGGATCAAATGTTGGAGCGACTTGCGGGAAATGAATTCTATTGCTTTTTAGATGGTTTTTCCGGTTACTTTCAAATCCCTATTGACCCTCGTGATCAAGACAAGACTACGTTTACGTGTCCTTATGGAACGTTCGCTTATCGTAGGATGCCTTTCGGACTTTGTAATGCACCCCGTACGTTTCAACGGTGTATGATGGCGATTTTTCACGATATGATCAAGAAGTCGATGGAAGTGTTTATGGATGACTTCTCGCTGTTTGGTAATTCGTTCACGTCATGTTTATCTAATCTCGAACAAATGTTAAAACGTTGTGAAGAAACCAATCTTATGCTTAATTGGGAAAAATGTCATTTTATGTGTAAACAAGGAATCGTCTTAGGACATAAGGTGTCGAAGGCGGGGATTGAGGTCGATAAAGCTAAGGTAGACGTCATCGCCAAGTTACCTCATCCCAAAACCGTTAAGTGAGTTAGGAGTTTCCTAGGCCACGCGGGCTTTTATCGTCGTTTCATCAAGGACTTTTCAAAAATCTCTCGACCTATGACACACCTTCTCGAGAAGGATGCTCCTTTCAACTTCAATGAGGATTGTGTTAATGCTTTCGAAACCCTCAAAAGGAAACTTACCGAAGCTCCCATTCTTGTTGCTCCTAATTGGGAATTACCCTTTGAAATCATGTGCGATGCAAGTGATTATGCTATAGGGGCCGTTTTAGGGCAACGTTATGACAAGCATTTCCGTCCTATCCATTATGCTAGTAAGACGATGACCGAGGCTCAATTAAAGTACACCACAACGGAAAAGGAATTCCTTGCCGTGGTCTATGCTTTTGAGAAATTCTGACCTTATCTCGTCTTAACTAAAAGCATCGTGTATACCGACCATTCGGCTATCAAGTATCTCTTAGCTAAGCAAGATGCTAAGCCGAGATTACTTCGTTGGATGCTCCTCCTCCAAGAATTTGATGTCACCGTGCTTGACAAAAAAGGAGCCGAGAATCTAGCGGCCGATCATCTCTCTCGTCTAGAAGATCCCCACAAAGATGTTTTCGAGAACAAGGAAATTACCGAAACATTTCCTCTCGAGACTCTCGGTGTAGTGAATTCTAAAGACACCA
Organism: Glebionis coronaria; assembly: GCA_025667525.1. Lineage (NCBI taxonomy): Eukaryota > Viridiplantae > Streptophyta > Magnoliopsida > Asterales > Asteraceae > Glebionis > Glebionis coronaria. The sequence continues at coordinate 583,669,116 of CM046879.1, forward strand.
CCCCATGGTTTGCCGACATTGCAAATTACCATGCGGGCAATTTCATAATCAAGGGTATGACGACACAACAAAAACGAAAATTCTTTCGTGACGTCAAGTTCTATTTTTGGGACGACCCTTATCTCTTTCGGATTTGTGCGGATTAACTCGTTCGACGTTGTGTGTTTGGTGCCGAAGCTTCTAATATCCTTAGAGCTTGTCACGAGGGACCCACGGGTGGTCACCACGGTGCTAATCTCACGGCTAAGAAAGTGTTCGATGCCGGTTTCTTTTGGCCTTCTATCTATCGTGATGCACACGCACTTGTGAAGTCGTGTGATTCGTGCCAACGTCAAGGAAAATCGTCTCAACGTGATGAAATGCCGCAAAACATAATTCAAGTATGTGAGATTTTCGACATATGTGGAATAGACTTTATGGGGCCGTTCCCATCGTCTCATGGCAACAAATATATCCTTGTCGCGGTGGACTACCTTTCTAAGTGGGTGGAAGCTAAGGCTTTGCCTACTAATGATGCTCGTGTAGTAGTGAAGTTTTTGAAGCAACTATTCTCTCGGTTCAGAACCCCTCGCGCTATTATAAGCGATCGTGGAACCCATTTTTGTAATGACCAATTCGAAAAGGTTCTAAAGAAATATGGAGTTACTCATCGTCTTTCTACGGCTTTTCACCCGCAAACGAGTGGGCAAGTCGAGGTTTCGAACCGAGCTTTGAAGAGGATTTTAGAGAGGTCAATTGGAGAAAACCGTGCTTCATGGTCCGACAAACTTGATGATGCTTTATGGGCCTTTAGGACCGCTTATAAGACACCATCGGTTGCACTCCTTATAAGTTAGTCTATGGGAAGAATTGTCACTTGCCCATTGAATTGGAGCACAAGGCATATTGGGCCCTTAAGCATGCAAATTTTGACTTGAAGACCGCGGGAGATCACCGGAAAATACAATTGAATGAATTGGATGAATTAAGAGATAATGCTTATGAAAATTCATTAATTTTTAAAGAAAAGATTAAAAAGTTTCATGATTCAAAGATTAAAAACCGGGTTTTTAACGTTGGTGATCAAGTGTTGCTTTTTAACTCTCGTCTTAAGATATTTTCCGGAAAATTGAAATCTCGTTGGTCGGGTCCGTTCACCATTACACAAGTGTTTCCATATGGGACCATTGAGCTAGCTCAAGATGATGGTCCTAATTTCAAGGTGAATGGACATAGGCTTAAGCACTACTTTGGTGGGGAAATTCCTTCAATGGTTGACCTCGACCAAGTCACCTTCCCCAATGATAATTAGCATTGAGGGGATCGATTCGAGCTCATGACTCGGTAATCAAAAACGAGGTGCCTCGTGGGGGAGATCCCATGCTTATCTTTTATGCTCACTATTCACTAATAAGGGGACTTGTACCCTTTCAACTCATTGTCTCGTGGTTGTTTGTGATTGTGTTATCTAGATCATCATCATCTTCTACGATTGAAGACTCTCGTGTTCGTTTACGTGAGCCTCCATCGTTCGTTTGAAGAAGTTTTTCACGAATCCATGACATATCCTTTATTGTTCTAACAATTATCTTTTAGCATACTTAATAAACGGCTTTAGATATATTGTTGATCACCCTTTCCATGCTAGATCCTAAGCATTCGACTCTTCGTCTCTAGTATGGGGGTGCTCCACCTTTAGACTCGAAACATTGAGGACAATGTTTACTTTTAGTATGGGGGGTGAATAGATACTTGCTTTGCTACGCCCTCACGCTTTCCAATTTTCAATGTTTTGTTTTGCTAATAAGGCTAAAAATGGCCAAATTTTAAAAAATTTCTTAGTTTTCATAAGTGTTTTTAAGACACGAATGTATATTTTTTGTTGGGTAGAATAAGAGTTAATTTTTGACTTAATGGGCATTTGGAGCCATTTACATTCCTTAACCCGCTCAATTCAAGTTTTGCTAGACTTTTATATAGGGAGCTTTAAAACGCGAAAGTCTTAATTCATATGGGTTAAGAACAAGAACTTTTCGCAAGTTCCTATAACTGATCCTAGAAAGTCACTTATCAAGGGAACTATAAAACGCATTCTCTAAACTTGAAAAAGTCCAAGAAAGTGCAAGATCCTATAGGTGGCTTGAAAACCCAAAACTTTGATTTGATATAGTCTTAATGAAAGCTAATCCAAATTTGGCTTAATTTTGACTTGCATGGCTAAGTATTCATGAGTCTCTTTAATTAGAGGTCTTTATATAGTGAAGAACGAGAAATGATAGAGTTAGACAAGTGATCATGCTAAACGTAGAACATGAAAGTGTTCTTTCAAGAACTCATATGTTTTTAATTGTGGCCTTTTCTTCCCATAAGATCAATGCATTAGGAATAAATCATAATTGCAATAAGTAAGGTCGTACGATTTGAAAGGTTACTTAGCCTTTAGCGCAAGATCGTTTAGAAGTTGCTCGGGGTTGAATAGAGTTCATAGCCAAGGCATAACTTATTGAAGCGGGACGCGAAGATTGGAGATTATCCCAAAAGGCCCTAACAAGGCATGAGGAGCTCTATTTTTGCTAAAGATCCAAAGATGATGTGAAGTATCATTATTCCTAAATCAATATGAAGGATCGAGACACACGACGAGAAGCAATTACTCCCCTAAAGATCGTGGAGAAAGTCTATCCAAAAAGACCCTAACAAGGTATGAGGATAAATATATCCAAGTCCGAAAAGGAGGCGGAACGTTGTATATCAAAATCCAAAATAAAGATTGAAGAAAAATGATGAAGTCGTGGTCCAATATGAAGAATCTCTCAAAAAACGTCAAGTGAAGAAATTCCAAATATATGAAGAGAAGACCATAATTTCAAAAACGTCTTCCCAAAGATTCGAAGTATGAAGTACATGCCAAATATCGGTCCGAGAAAGGTCTCCAATCGTGAAACGAGTTATGCCAAGATATGAACTTAAGGAGATACACGAAAAGCCGTTTTAAAAGATTTTTTCCTTCGGCTAACTATTGATCAAATCGTGCTACTTTGCTTTCGGACTAATAACTACTCAAATAATTCAATATGAATCACTTGTGATCCATGACAAATAGATAAAAAATGCTAGTAACCCATTTCCTTTTATAATAACTAGGATTGCGGGGAGAAAAAGTATTACACAATTTGGACGTATGAGTAGTGTTAGCATTGTGACTTGTACCAACAATGATCTCGTTTTTGCACTTAGCATGGAATGTATGACAATCAAGGATGACGAAGTTTACTCTAAGGGACATTTACTTGTTTCTATTCTTTGACCCTAAAAGTCACTTTTTGTGATGAAAATCATACATTATGTCTTTACACATCTTCGTAGTATGTTGCAAGTCTTTTACTCTTCAAATAAAGGTTAATAAAATTGAACTTTGGTGATGCTTAGATACTTTATTCTAGCATTGCGTGAGGGCACGGCAATGGCTTAGTATGGGGGAGTGATGAGATGGCATTTATACATGATCTCATCGTTCTTTTCGGGCTTTAAATGCATAAAATGTCATAAAAATACCATATATATGCTTGTGTTTGTTTACTTGTGTATTTTAGGTATGGATATCGTGAAAAAGGCAAAAGATCACAAGTTACAAGGAAAAACGGACACGAGAAACAAAGCCGTACAAAGAACCGGGCCCTAATCTTGGAAAATTCAACAAATACCCTTGAAGACTTGAAGACAAACAAGATTGATCCTCATTCATTGAAGAAATGACACTTAAAACCCTTGTATAGTCATAATTACAAGTTTGGTCCCTTAAGTTTGTCAAAATTACACAAAAGGTCCTTCAACTTTGAAGAAATGGCAAGTTTAGTCCCTCAACTATTCAACATTGTCAAATATGGTCCCTCATCAAGCCAAAGATACATTGAAGACCTTTGAAGATCAAGAAAGTCCAAAATCAGCCCTTGAAATATCTCAAAATGGCAAAAACAACCCTTGATAACCTTTTTCCAAAAGTTTATGCCAAAACTGCCAAAGTGTGAAAGTTGTTTACAAAGGGAAAGAGTTTATTTGCAAAATAAACACGTTTTACAAGCTTTCTGAAAATACAAGGACCAAAGTTGTATGCTGAAACATTCAAACAAAGAAAACGCGCCAAACAACTCCACCTCCTACAAAAACGGATCAAAAGGTGTTACTGTTTACCTTTTACCACCCAGAATTACATCACTTAAAACAAAGGGTAATTTGCAATTACCCTTACCCACACTTGATTCACACGCCTATAATCCCATCCCAACCTTAAAACCCTCACTCCCACTCACAAAGGACCCCACCCCCAATTCCCTTTCCACCAATCAGAATGCAACTTGGCCTCCAAGTTATGTGACGTGTCCAAATCAACAGCTATGATTCATTGCTTCGTCACAAAGCTAAAATGAACATCCAGGATCAATTTGGACAGCTCAAATTCAGAAAACGTCTAGAAAGACTTAGGGCATTTAGGGAATTTCACTTCTAGGGTTTGTGAATAGTGTTTAGCCAGGCATTTGCCTATAAAAGGAGACCTCAACATGTGAGAGTCCCTTTGTTCCAGATTTTAGCTTTAAATCTTTGTAATTCCTTTTTATGAAAAGAAGTTTGAATTTCTTAAAATTTTGAGTTCTAATCTGTTATTTATAAAAGTTTGGTGTTTGATAAGCTAAAATCTGAGTTCCATTATCTTGTTTGAAGGTTTTTGAGGCAAGGTTTTAAGTGATAAAGCTTGTGCATCAAAAATCAGAAAGTTGGCATTATTTTGATCTCACCTTGTGGTTTGTTCTTCTTAGCAGCTTGGAAGCTGGTACTTGTTCTGCTAGTACCTAAGCTCAAACAATCCAGGGCCTGGATGTAGGTCTTGGAGGTTTGCATCCTTCTCCCTTTTCATTTTCTCTTTTATTTTTCTGAATTTTGTGATTATTGCATGTTTATGCTTGAATCTGTGTTATTGTTGTGGATTATTGTTGATTTGGCTTGCTTTGATGTTATTGAGGTGTTATTGATCTGATTTGTGGGTTGAATCTTCATAAGCCTTTGAAAATTTGTGGAATCAAGTTTTAAAAGGGTGTTTGGGATTACTGCACAAGTTAGGATTGTGGTTTGCTAAGTGGTTGTTTGTTGTGTACAAGAGTTGGTATCTGTTATTTTGGTGTACTTGTTCATCTGTTTGCAGGTTTGAGGGTTTTGAACACATAGATTCTTAATTTGGCTATAAAATCTTAAATACTTGGCAAAATTGGCTAGGATTTTGAGGACACCTAGATCTAAGCATAGGCTAGGGCTAACAAGTGCTAAATCATAGTTAATCACACCAGGGAAGAAGGATTTGAGGTTTGAAATTGGATCAAGTGTCAAGTATATCAGTAAACATGTTTCTGCATATGTTCATTGTTCATCAGTAACTTCTAGTGCTTTGATCCTGTTATTTACTTTGATTCAGTGTTTGATTCTTGTTGCTTTGTGATTGTTCTTAGTTTATATAGCTTGTGTATGCATCCTGTTAAGTTTGGTTGGCTTATTGTGGCTAAATCTGCTTATTAAGTGCTTAACTGCTTATTTCCATATCTGGTGCATATATGGTGACTGTTTGGCTTATTGTGGCTTATTGTGTGAACTAATTTGTGATTTTATTGTTGCTATTGACTCCTTGTGGTTCACTGATCACAAGGGTGCCTTTGTTTCCAATTGAATCAAACCAGAACTCTCAAATAAGCTTGGTCAAATAGTCAAAGCAGTGGGAACTCCTTTCCCCTGCTAGTTGCCACTGATAGTGTAAATTTGGGTTCTGCTTATCAATAAGCTATACTAGCTTATTCCAACCTGCAACAACTTTGTTTTTGTAATAGGTGCTCATATTTTGACCCATTTGTTCATACTGGAGCATTTGGGTGGTTGACTTTAGGGTTTGACTAGAAAACCAACTCCTTTGACTTTTACATAAGTTCATTTGTGCTAATTTTGGCTTATTGGTTGTGCTTATTGGATTTTTGTTGATTGATTTTGCTTATTGAGTCCATTTGAAAGCTTTTGCAAGTTGAATCAAGTTCTGAGGTGCCCTAAATCTCTAAAACGACTATTTTGTCTTTTAGTGAAATTTTTCTTTGCTTATTTCTGGCTTATTGAGTGAGCTTTTTCAAAAATTCTTTTCACAGATCTCATAAGCATCCCAAAAGAAGGTTGTGTGTCAAATTAGAGCTTATGGCATTAGCTTATGGCTTAATGGGCTGAAAAGCCCAATAAGAATAAGCTGAGTGTTAAATAAGATGTGATAAGCTCATTTTCAGCTTTTGGGCCTTTAGAGTTTTGTTCTTATAATTGAATTTTAAGTCAGATAGGGTTTTTCCAAGTCAATTGGGCCAAGTTTGACTTTTTGGGCCCAAAAGCCCATTTGTGTTGACTGATTTTGGATTTGGCCCATTTGAGGGCCCATTAGAGGTATTTTGGTAAATTCACTTTGATTTTCTGATTATTTAGGTTAAAATAAACTAGTTTGCATGTTTTTAGAATTTTTTATAATTTTTGGATTTTTAATATTATTTTATTATTATTTTATTATTATTTTTAAAATTTCACATTTTCCAACTTTTTACATTTTTCTTAGGTTAATTACATTAAAATAGGAATTTAGTAACTTTTAGAATAACTTTATCTCTTTTAGATTAATTTTTATAATTATTTTTTGTTTTAATAGTTTTTAAATCATTTTAAATAGTTTTTATTAGTTTAAAATTTTCAAAAAAATAGCTTTTAATCTTTTTAGGTCATTTTAGAGTTTTACCAATTGAAAAATCTTGATTTGGGCTTTTTGATAATTTATTTGATTTTTAGGGCTTTAATTAGCATTTAAAAATTGAATATTTAACTATTTAAAAGGTTTGAAAAAGTTTTGATCATTGGTAAACTCTTAGTTTATTTAATTTGATTTTTGGTAAATTTTTGGTGATTTTTAGAATTAATTTTTATTTTTGTGATTTTTAAGGTTCTACGTCTTAACTTTCTAGTAGTGTTTATTTTTATTTTTACGTCTTCGTCATCTTCTTTTCTCATCCCCTTCTAAACCAAATATTAATATCAAATCTTGTTCATCTTAGTCACACACATATACCTCCTTGGGAAACGAACTTTCATACCATTAAGGGTCATTAGTGTTTACGTTTTCCTAAACGTACACTTAATACTTACCGCTTTTACGCCTTTTCCTAAGAGGTCGTAATTTACTACAATCAAAATTATACCACTTTCTCTAGCTGTGTCTTGCATGTGATGCAAGTCTCCCTCTTGAAATTTCGAATTCAAAGACTCCATTGAATTATGATGAAAAATGATCGTGCTTGTGGTTGAATTCGGGATTTTATGAGTCGTGAATAAACGGAAAAATTGAATTCACGGGATTTTAGAAACCAACGAAGAAATCGTAAAAGTTCTTGGAAAATCCTTGATAGATTATGTAACTCTTTTCTTGGCTCAATGATTTTTTGTCGGCTCAAATGTAGATAAAATAAACCGGAGACCAATTCAAATAAAACCCGTCAACAAATAAATCCAAGCTACGGTAAATATAATGATCGGGCCGTCAAATATTTTACCACTTTGATTCCTTAAAAAAATATCCGCCTCAACACGATGTACCAAATTCAAATATATCAATGGACAAAATATATAAAATAAACTTAACTATAGAATTAACTTTAAAATATATAAATATAAAAAAAATTAACTTAACTTTAAAAAAATAAAAATTAACTTAACTAAAATTCAAATTAAACATCTGATATATTTTGAAATCTAAAAAACGTCTGATATAAAAAAAATGATGTATGAAAAATTAACTTTATAAAATAAAAAAAATATTAACTTAACTTAAAAAAAAATTTACTTAACTAAAATTCAAAATAAAAAAAATAAAAATAAAAATAAAAAATAGAAAAACTAATATATATAGCGTTGTTTAAGAGAAAAAATCTGAAATTTTAATTTGTGAGAAGAACCCACGTGGCGTGATATCCACAACTCTCAAGGCACAACTTCGTAACCTCCGTCTATGAAACGTGTATAGCCATAAAAACAAGATGTACCCTAATTTATTGTAACCTTCTTCTTTCTCTCACCTAAAACATATCAACAGTCACAAACTTGTTATCTCCGCCCAAATTCACACACTTTACACAAATCGTAAAACCAAAAAAAAAAAAAAAAAAAAAAAAAATATACATCAATCTTGGTCTGCCAAAGAATGCATGAAACAAAACAGTGACGAATCTTCAAGGGCTCTATATTGAGGTCTCGGGTAAGAGTTAATTAGTATTGCTTAGTTTCGTTGTGTTAATTAAACCGAAAAGAAACAGTGAGTGATTGTAACATCCTTGTTATAAATCCTACTTGATTTTCGAATATTGAGAGCAGATCGATGATGATTTAAATTTCGTGTGTATAGATCTTTATAGATCTTTGACATGCATGTGTAAACACAAAAAAAAATCTGAGATTAATCATTTTTGTTTTGATGAGTCTTTCGAGTCAAGTGTGGTTGTGATTTTGGAGTCGAAAGTGGTTTTGGTTTGATGTTGAGACGAGTGTTGTGTGGGTTTGATGAGAGTCTGGCGTTGTTGTTTTGGTTGAGTCTGGGTTGTGAGGGAGTCTATGTGTCTGGGGTCTAGGCTCTAGGCTGTATGAGGAGTCAGTTGAGTGAGGGTTATGGTGAGTTTAAGAGTCGTAGGTTGGTTTTGTTTGATTTGATTGTTGTGTTGTCTATTGATTTTGGTCTGTTTTATGGTCGAGAGATGTTGAATCTTAGTCGAGAGTCTGTGTCAATTGTGAGTCCGATCATAAGTTGAGTCGTGAGTCCGATCGTAAGTCGAGTCGTGAGTCCGATCGTAAGTCGAGTCGTGAGTCCCATCGAAGTCGAGTCGTGAGTCCGATCGAAGGTCCTTTTGAGTCCGATGGAAGGTCCTTTTGAGTCCGATCGTGAGTCCGATGGTAAGTCCTTTTGGGTCCGATCGTGAGTCCGATGGTAAGTCCTTTTGGGTCCGATCGTGAGTCGGATGGGAAGTCCTTTGGGGTCCGATCGTGAGTCCGATGGTAAGTCCTTTTGGGTCCGATCGTAGGTTCGATCGTAGGTACGATCGTAGGTCTGATCGTAGCTTTTGGATCGTAACAAACGATCGAAGGATGACTATCGCAGTGTACAAACCTTAGGGTTTATGCGATCTAAACGAGCAAACCTGGATGCTTCCGATGAAGACAAGACAACTGATGATGAACTTGGTAAAGACGTTGATATGAGAAGTTGATGGAAAAATAGTGAAAACGGTTGAGAAAGACAAACATAGATTAGAAAAAGAATTGTACCAGTTTGAGACACAACTATTACAAAAGTTAATTTCAAAAGTGAAATCAGATACGAGACACAACTGTAATAATATCAATTTTATAATATCAAAAAAAAATGACTAATATATAAAATTTTATTATACTCCCTCCCCAAAATTATTGTCACCAGACAAGAATCACACAGTTTAAGAAAATTACATTTATTACAGATTTCTCTCTCTTACTTTTTAGCATAATGACAGTTTTACCCTTAACTAATTAATTAGTTCTTCTTTAAATTTTGTAATAATAATTTTAATCAAGGATAATATAGTAAATTTATCAAAGTTTCCTATCTATTTTAAGTATTGGACAATAATTTTGGGACAACCCAAAATAGAAAGATGGACTATAATTATGGGACGGAGGGAGTATGAAAATATTGATATTAGAAAAATTCGATATTAAAGTTAAAAAAATTGTGAAAGACAGAAAATTTTAACCAACAAATCAATAGTTAAAAGAAAAGCAAACACGCCACACCAAAAGTAAAGAAATAGTGAAAGAGGAAAAAAAATTTACCACCAAATCAAAAGATATAAACACATTAATCCGAAGAATCAACCATGCTCTTGATACCAATTGTAGAATCGAAGTTTTCTAAGGATTAGGCATTGTTGAATTACTCTATTGATATAGATGATAAATGAAAGAAACTTAGAGAGAGAAAGAAGAGAGAGAAAGGAGAGAGTTAAGAAGAAAGATGGAAATGTGATTATGGAATGGAAGTGAACAACAACAACCCCTCCTAACATGCTAGGAGGGGGGTTTATATAGCCCACCCTACATGTGGGCTATATGGGCTATATAGGATCACGAGCTCAATATCGTTGGAGTGACCGATCCTTTCTAAATACGTAAAAAAGTATTTCCAACATATTATTATTATTATTTATTTATTAATTTATTATTTTTTTAAAAATATTTATTATTTTTTATAGATATTTATTATTTTATATTATTTTTGTTATTATATATTAAAATTATTTAAGGATATTATTATTTATTATTAATATTTTTATCAATTTTATTTTAAAAGTTTATTCTTGTTATTTATTTTAAATTTTTTAAATAAATATTATTTTTTAATAATAATATTTATTATTAATTATAAAATTATTATTATTTTTATTATTTTTAATATTATTATTTTATTTCTAATATTATATTAAATTTATTATTATTTATTTTAAATGATAAAATAATAATAATAATAATAAAGTATTTTTTATTATATTATTTTTTATTATATAACTTTTATAATTACTCATTTATTATAAATTATAATATTATATTTTAACTATTACTTTTTATATTTAATAAAAAATATGAATTACATTACATTGCAAGTAAACCAAACACATCAAAAGATTTAATCAATTACAATTACAACACATTACAATTACATAAAATTACAAACTTTAAAATTACAATTACATCAAATTACAATTATTCCCTAAGATTACAATTCTTTCAAAAATATTCCGTGAACCAAACGGCCCCTAAGTTTCTGTTTGACTGGTTTGAGATTGAATGCTGTCAAAACTTACCCAATTAACTAAATGGGTCAAATTTGTTACCTCAAATGAATAAAACGACATGGAAACATTAAACTAGTCTAAATGGGAATCGACATAACTCCTAATTAAGGGAACCACTTGAGCTTCCTAACACAGGTTCATTCCGAATGACCAACAAGGGTGGCTTGCTGAGATACGGTTCTCTTCTCACAAAGAGTAAATATTTTAAATGACCATGACTACAAAAAAAAAAGTTTCTCTTTAGGTAGAGATCCCGTGAGGTGTTATGTTTTATTGATACGTATATTGGTCAAATAAATTAGAAGGCTTCCAAAATAGAGCCGGAAAACTGGTATGTAGGAATCCAAAAGAAGCCATTGTGGTCATGACTCATGAGAATAACATATATGCGACAATATACCTAAGAGGTCGTTTGGTTCAAGATATTAAAATAATAGTATATTAAAATTCCTCATTTAAACTTTTAGAATTTAAAATGCCTACACCTGTTTGGTTGACAAAAATTTATAATTTTTTGAATTTTTGATTTTGGGTTGAACCAGTTAACGAATAAATATTTTTTATATATATTTTTTATTTAATAGAGTAAAAATCAAATTTTCACATTTTATATAAATTTTATAAAAATATTTATATAAACCTTATAAAAAGTTTATATGTTATAAAAAATCATAAATTTTATAAAATTTATATAAATATTATGAAAAAATTCATTAAATTTTATTAAATTTAATATATATTTTTATAAAAATTTATATAAATTTTATTAAAATATTTATAAAAATCTTATAAAAAAATTTATATAAATTATATATAATTTCTATTAAAAAATTCATTAAAATTTAATAAAAAAATCATTAAATTTATAAAATATTTATATAAATTTTATAAAAGTTCATTAAATCTTATAAAAACAATATTTAAATTTTATAAGAAATGTCAATAAATTTTATAAAAATTATATATATATTCTATAAAAAGATTCTATATAAATATTTATTTAAATTTATATAAATTTTATAGAAAATAAATTTATATAAATTTTTAAAATTTTAATTTTTTTTTTATATAAACATAAAAACTCAAATAATAACAACAAGAAAAAAAGTTTATGAAAAATAATTTTCAAGTAATTTAAAATTCCTCACTTTTTGGATGAATTCTAATATCCTTCATTTTAGGAATTCGAGGAATTTTAAATTCCTTCGTTGGTTATACCAAACATAATATTTGGGGATAATAAAATGTAAATATTTTGAATATTCCTCAATATCCTCGAATATCCCCGAACCAGACGACACCTAAGTGTGTATTGTTTCTCTTGAATAAAATACTAACTTTACTCCGTAATGCATGAACAACGTGTTGCATAAAAATTAAAAATTTAAACTATATGAATTGCATAGTTTATAAATGTTAGTAGCAAAAAATAGATAAGTGTATAAACAAAACATTTATAACTATATCCTATATAATCATGTTTATAAAATGTACATGACTTCATTGAACCTCCCCATTTTATAGAGTCTTCTCATCATTCAATTGTTCTTCACTTGTCGATGTGGGACACCATTCTCTCAACATATTTTACATTCCTACTTTCACTATAGGGAATGAGCTCTCTTTTGTTTTCTGTCTCACTGATAAGTATTTGTAAATGTATCATAAGTAATTGTAACTATTTGCTATATTAGAATCATTGACCATGTCAAAAATGTGATGGATTTATAATTACTCGGATGCATTCAAAGATTATGTGATTTTCAATAAGCTCGTTATTGTGTACGGAGTACATGTCACTATGTCAGTGTCCTTGACAAGAAGTTCGTCATTTTGGGTACATAAGGATTAGATACAAGTGTTCTTGTGACCAATATGGGCACATTTTTGGTTCATAAGTTATCTTTTATAGTTGTCGGCCATGATCATCGGCACACATAATTTGAGGGTGTAAATAACTTGATACTTCTTCGAACATTGTACAAACCTTAACATTAGTGTCACGTGGAGATCCTTTTAATGCATACACCAACGATACAATTTTGATTCTCGCTCATACTGTTCGTTTTACACGCAGGTGAACTGAACTCATGTGTAGTTTATATAGATGGTGCATCTGTCCACTTCATGTGATGTGGAGGTAGGATGATTATTACGGAATAAATAGGCCCAAGCCTGGTTTGTGGGTTTGAGGCATTAGAGTTTTGCCATTATAAATATAGTCATGAATAATATCATACTCATGGGGTTTAGTCCTTCTTATATGGTATCATGAGCACAGATCGATCTAGTCGGCCACCATGAGAAATTCCTCATTGTCTCTCTACACCCCGTCAAAACTCTCATCTCCATCATTTTAATGTCGGCCGCTATAAGCTGCTTCTATCTTTTCCAATAAAAATAAAAAGCTCTTTCGCCGATCTGTCACCATAGAGAAACGTCTTTGATCTATCACTCCATATATGAAAACAAAAACAAAAACCCAAATCCCCAAAACCCTAAATCAAAAAATTGGCAGCCCTTTACTTTTCTTTACGTTCTCTCGTTTCAAATAAATCTATAGTCACATGTCATGCATATCAAATCAACATATGTGGTCAAGACCACCATGTCTCCTCCCAACACCATATCTCTTATCTTTTTTTTATACCTCGCAACTGTTCTTTTAAAGATGCCTCTTGCGAAGTTTCTTTAAGCATTGGAAATCTGCGTTCTTTTAAAGATGCCTCTTGCGAAGTTTACAACAGTTGGATCGATGATCTCGAAGACCTCCACTCCAACTGCGGGGGAGTATTAGAGGAGATTAGAATAGTCGGCCCAAGCCCGTATGTGGGCTGAGAGTCCATTAGGGTTTCATCATGTTTAATGTAATCTCTATATATTGTGATTGAATATGACATTATACCGACGGGGTTTTTCTATATTCTTACATGTTTCATGTCAGAAGGACTAAACCCATGAGTATGATATTATTCATGGCCATATTTATAATGGCAAAACTCTGATGCCTCAACCCCACAAACCGGGCTTGGGCCTACTTATTCCCTAATACTCCCCCGCAGTCCGAGCGGCGAAATCGCGATAGCTCGAACTGAAGAAGTAAACTAGAAAATAAAAACAAAACATAATCAAAGCAGAGATTTAAAAGCGATTCTTTAGAAGCAACGGATCTTAGAAGCAGCGAAACTTTAAAAAAAACTAACAAATAAGCAAAACGCGGCAGACTCAAGGTATATCTAACAGTCAACGATGACAGACTCAACCTATATCTATCGGCCACGGTGGACTCAAGGTATATCTATCTGTCAACGATGACAGACTCAACCTATATCTATCGGCCGAAACGCGGCGGACTCAAGGTATATCTATCTGTGAAACACGGCAGACTCAACCTATATCTATCCGCCGAAACGCGGCGGACTCAAGGTATATTTATCCGCGAAACACGACAGACTCAACTTATATCTATCAACCGAAAACCAAAAAGTCGTCTCGGGACTGAATACCCTAGATTCGACTAACAAACAAACAATTAAACTAGAAAACTAAAACAGATAAAACAAATTAAACATAAAAATAATACTTATAACTAAATTAAAAACATAACAGCAACTTCGACAATCTTTGCAATCCTAAACCTTTTTCTTCAAAACAAGATCGTAAAGAATGGAGGCTTTTTGAACATTCGTCGGCTTGCATGTATAGACCCTCCATCTTTATTGCTAGACCAAACAATATAATAATAGGATTATTGGGATAAGGAATGGTGATCATCAAAATATTATACATCACAACTATATTATTGGATTGAATTGAGGGAATATGCATACGGTAGATCAACGAAACCCAAAACAATTTTCTTGTTAGTGTTTTTAGGGGTCCATGTTTTAACGAAGAGAGGCAAGGATTCGTGTGGTGTGAACTGATAGGGATAGGGTTATAGGACCGGGGTGTGGCCTGGGGTGTGCTCTGATACCATGTTAGAAGGACTAAACCCCATGAGTATGATATTATTCATGGCCATATTTATAATGGCAAAACTCTAATGCCTCAAACCCACAAACCGGGCTTGGGCCTATTTATTCCCTAATACTGATAACTTTACTTTTCCTACCATCAGTCTAAATTCTTGTCCGTGCGTTCTTGTATGTTTGACATGTCAAAACTTCTTGGATAACTTGAGTGTCAAACAACCTATATAAATAATTTTGTTTGCTGTCAATATGATTGTAGAAGCTTTGCTATGTGCTAGTGTCTGCACTTAATATCTCATATTCCTTATGTTCTTATGCGGCGAATCTTTATTGCCTACATCTTAGTGGTTTCAGTATCTGGTGGCTTCATATGGTTGTTAGATCATCCTTGGCTACTTATGGTTGTTAGTTGACATCAATAACTTTATGTCTAATAAATTTTATCTATATGATCTACAAGGTTTTACACATCGTAAAACACATGCGGTGACTTTCGCCTGTACAACTTTCCTCATTCCATGAGCTACCTGAATTGACGCATTATGAGTACAACATTTTCTTTTTATAAATTTGACCCGTTAGAGATAAGACATAATTTGAATCGACCTAATTGTAACTTTGTAAGCAAATAGGCTAACATCGCTTCGTGCTCACCTCTATGACATCCAACGGCTACATTATGCGTTGACAATTACGTTTCCTTTTGTGAACATCGGTTGACCGAAACAACTACACTAGGAGCTAGCATGCTCACTTTTCAATGACTTGTTGCTCTTGATGGCCCATGTGTGTTATCCGGAATGGGTCATAACTATGGTATTAGTAATGAAGCCATTAACAAAGTAGCAAATAACACAAACAACTACACGAATAAAATTCATATATAAACTATTGTAGTTTAATGTATGTAACCAGACTTTAAAAATGTTTGATGACACAAAATCACCTAATAAGACAAACATTATCATAGTGTTGGAACTTACTGAATTTATCTTGCAAATACCCACATCGGTTGGTGACGAAAATGAAAGTGGGTATATTAACCCAAGTAACTCTCATATCTCAAGCAAATTTGATGCAGACTTACATTGAGTGTAAGTTTACATCAAATTTTCTTTAAAGCAAATTATCACTCAAAACTTGTTTCAAAACTTTCTTGTTAACTTAAAGTTATCAGAAACAAATCCCTTAACTTAAAGTTAATAAAAGCAAATTATCATTATCTTTATTATCATAAGACTCAAAACTTGTTTCAAAACATTCGTGTTAGCTTAAAGTTGTTAAAAATAAATTTTTTAACTTAAAATTTAATCAATGCAAATTATTCTTATCATTATTATTATGAGACTCGAAACTTGTTTCAAAACTTTTTTGTTAGCTTCAAGTTGTTAAAAACAAATTTCTTAACCTAAAATTAATAAAAGCAAACTATTGTTATAATTATTATTACGAAACTAACACTACAAGAAAAAAGGCTTATACGCTAATTAATGTTATGTAAAATAATTTATAAGACCTTTTAAAATAATACGACCAAAACAAATGTATCTTCTATAAAGAGGTTGTAATACATATCTGAGACACTTTTGAACGCCCTAATAAAGACCAACATTATAAAACAAGTTCTTTAGTCTCATAAATATATCTTATAAAATCAAAATAGGATTGATCAAAAAATAAGACGCTTTACGGTGTTCTATTATGCTTACCTCTCTATTATGCCTTAAGACACATTTGTGAGTCTTAAAAGATATGTTCATAAGATGAAATTTATAGTTCATAAATACTTATTTAAGTATCAAGAAAAAAGTGCTAATAGAAAAGTGTGCTGTTATAAGCAAATTTAATGTCACATTTAGCCTAATAAACATGTTTAATATCTAAGTAGTGACATTTTAACCTGGACTTGATTTATGTTCAGTTAATAGATGCATGAACAAGTTTCACTTTCGTATATGATGACAATGTATATTGGTTGGCCACTAATACTTTTATGGGTATACTTAATGCGTTGTCTCCTACGTCACGGTTGATCCATTAGACTCGACCGAGCAGAGGCCGCACACGGTTTGCATAAGCAATAATGTTGTTGTCAGCTTTAATGAGTCTAAATGTGTTATTTAAGATTCTAAACAAAGGTTATGGGGACTTGTAGTGAAAAAAAAGGTTTAACTTTTTATGAATACATGGGTATCTATAATAGTAATGTTGAGGCTTGTCAGTGTCTGGTTGTTCTTTATAACATAATATGCCTCGTCATCCAGTTGATCAAGTTTTAGCTATGCTTAAGATAAGATGGTGGTCTTGTTCAAACTAATACTAGACCTTGTGAAGTTTGTCACAAGGCTAACCAAACTAGAGAATTATTTAATCTAAGTGATATTAAGAGTAAAAAACTTGAGGATGTTGTTCATCTCAATGTCTAGGGTCCATGTAGGATTACCATCAGAGATGGTTTTAGATTCTTTTTAACTATTGTTGATGATGACACTGCTGTTGGATATTTTTTTCATGAAAAGTAAAAACTTTATAATAATATAGTTGAGTTATCAAATTATTAATAAAAACCAGTTTGACAAGTTTGTCAAAAGGTTTTCAGTGATAATGATACAAAGTTTGTGAAAAAAAATTGGAAATTTTTGTCAAAGATAATGGAATTTCTCATCAAACTACTTGTATCTACACATTCCAACAGAATGGTTTAGCTAAGAGAAAACATAAACATTTAACATTGCTAGAACCCTCATGTTTCAAAGGGGCTACCATTGAACATGGGGACTGAAAGTATACTAATTGCAACCTATTTGATTAACAGGTTACATATTATTGTGGTATTTGGTAAATCTCCCTATGATTTAGTTTATAAGTCTAAACCTAATCTTTTGAATCGTAATACTAGAAACATATATTGATGAACACGGTACATTTAACATAAATTTAAAAAAAATTAATATTTTTCTCAAAATTAACACTGCGTCCGAAAAATCACGGGGTTTCCGGGCACCCGCGGGAACCCCTAGTTCCGTCCCTGGCTATAGTGACTTTATGAGCCATAGATATATGCCATAGCTATTCCGAGAATATAGTAGAGTATATGTATGATACAATGACGAGTATCTTAAATTAACTGAAGAAAAGCAAAAAGATAATGATCTCGATCAAATCTGGTTCACTCATTTTTATAGGTTTTAGTCGATTCTCTTTGATTCGTTTCATACAAATTTTATTTGCTAAGCGAACCGATAGCCGCTCATGTTTCAGGTTGAATCCATCAGCCCGATCCAGTTTTAAAACTATGTGTATCTGCAAGTAGAAGCTTTGTGTATTCATTTGTACAGTGTATATGATAACACGTAGTTTTCATTTTAGAGGTGTTTTGAAATTTAGTTAGCGTGTTTAATGGATTAAGATGTGCTTTAAGAATAATAGTAAATGCGTTGAACGTTAAATAAGTGCGTGTTTGTGCGTATGTTAATTGTACATATTGTATAAATCTATATTTTTAAGTAATGAGATGTTTTAATAAGAGAACTAATCATGTATTAAATATTTGAATGTAATATATTTAGTTTTTTTATGCATTTAAGCTTATATATTATGCGTAAAAACATAAATTATTTCAAAATATCAATAGTAAGAAAAATATCAACATGTTTATAAATAACTAGCAGCGTACCCGCGCCTTGCGACGGCGGTTACCTTATAATATAGTTTTGGACAAATTTTTATGTTTTCTTTACAACGAAATCACAAAAAAAGATAATTTTAGGTTTGGGTATCTTTATGTAACTGTCTAGCTGAATTGACGGCGACTCCGGTTGCCGGTTGAACCCGTTTGCCCGGTTCGATTTTTAAAACTATATACACTGTCATTTTAGGTAGACAACATATGCACGTTTTTTTTTGTAAAAATATGCTTTTAATTGTTGTATAACGTAAATATATACTTGTGTTTTAAAATAATTGTTGTTTTAATTTTATATTAAGTTGTATTAATTATATTTATTTTTTAAGTATGTATTAATTATTATGTATTAATTAGTATTAATATGAGTATAGATTACTTGTACTATGTTTTATTTTAATTGTAAAATGGGGTGATGGGTAATTTAATAGTAGAATTTAATGTAAATCAAATCAAATCAAAAACCATTATATAGGAAGTATGATGAAACAATGCCTTAAATATAAAATTCTATTAAAATGACACATTTAATTCATTAAAGGGTTTCATAAAATGCTTCAAAAAGAAAATAGGAATTACAAATGATTCCTTAAATATAAAATTCTATAAAAATATATTAGGAAGGATGGTGAAATAATGCCTTAAATACAAAATTCTATAAAAATGACACATGCAATCCATTAAAGTGTTTCCATAAACTGATTCAAAAAGAAAATAGGAATTACAAATGATGCCTTAAATAGAAAATTCAAAAAATAACACATGTAATTCATTAAATGGTTTCCATTAAATGCTTCAAAAAGAAAATATGAATTACAAATAATGCCCTTAAATACAAAATTCTATAAAAAAAATATATAAGGAAGGATGGTGAAACAATGCCTTAAATACAAAATTCTAGAAAAATGACACATGTAATTTATTAAATGGTTTACATATACAAAATTTATTACATTATAAAATTCAAAAAATACATAAAAAAATTTATACAGTATTATTAAATTCTAAATAAATTTAATGTAACAAATGTATTCATAACGTTAACGTATGCAAATTCAATTAACTCATAAAATTCTTAAATAAATAAAGTATCTTAAACTACGTTGTTTTTTTTCATTATATGGTACATTATTAAAATATTAATGTCATAACTAACACTACATATACTAAACTTCTAATACAAACATACATAACTTCAATTTTCATTAAAAAAATATATACTTAAAGCTAGCCCGTCCATCACCAATCATAAAACATTCACAACATAAGTTACAAAACCATACAGTGTCTCTTCCACCCCATTTGGAAGTCAAAATCATTAAAAGATATGGGACTATGAAACTCACCTGATCAAGCTTCTCCAAATATCCACGCTCTAGCAAAAATCTAAACACACAAACATATACAATCAAGACATGAACCACATATCAAAATGGCTTATCAATCTATGATGGATATCTAACCTTATCCTACAATTTAACCTCATTTATATTCCATAAGCATCCCATTACACCCCTCTATAAAGCCCTTAACCTAGTTAAGTTCATAACACGTCCCGTTAACATTTAATCAAAAACAGTCCCATTTTCACACTTCGTATTATGAGCCAAACACCCACCAAACCTAAACCACATTCTTTGCAATGAATATATCATAACCTTATATGTGTTAGATAAGTTTTCAGCCCTTTCCCCAATCTCAAAGATAATTCTAAGTCCTCGATATGTAACTTATACTTTTACCTATCCAGAATTTACTAATTTTGAACATATGAAAAGTTTGTTATGACCAGATGGTCTTAACCTATTCCATTTACTTAGCCCCACTCCATATCCTTTCTATAATATATAAACTAACTCCCATATTCGTTTGAAGGTCTATCTATAACCCTAAGCACCCTAACCAACTCAAAACATAAAATGTAAACAGGCTGATCCAAAAACTGCTTTGACGCCAGACTAATGTAACCTGTTTTTAACCCACTTCCATACCTCCAATTTAGTTCTTGTTTCTTGCATTCAATCACTTAAATACCTTTCCATGGGTACTTGGATCGCATCATGAAAGTCTATAGAACTCTAGATATCATCAAAACAATGGACCTAAAATTTTGCCCAGTTTTTAAAAACAAATTTAAACATCATTAAACCCTAATTAACATCACTAATTATCACCAATCATTAATCTAATCATGTTAATTGTTATAAAAACCTAATTATAGATCTATTAAGAACCCTAATCCATCATATAAATTGGTTACATAAAACTTGAAGCCTTAATGATATCAAACATGAAAACTATAAGAATTAAATCAAGATTTTTACCTCAAACCTTCAAGAAAATTATTTTCCTAAATTGGGGATCATAATATTTCGGCCAAAAAGGGTGGAGGAGAGAAAAAACGGATCTTTTTGATATTATTATTGGTTTTTAAAGGATTTAATAAAAAGGCTTTCACAATTGGGCTCAATTTAGGCTTTTAACAACTTCTTTTTTTTTTCTTTCTTCCTTGCATCGTCCAAACCGACCCCCTTTATTATTTTTTATTTTTTTTATTTTTTATTTTTATTACTAATTAATATATTAATAATATTACCTTAATTTATTTCAGCTCCTAAAGTCCTCAAAACCTTAAAACCGTAAAAGTATTCAATTTTAAGCGATTACCGTAAAATACATAATTTTATGAAAACTCTTAAAATAAGTTAATGACTAAGTAAGTAAGTCTAAAATAACTTAAAACTAACTCGTAAATTATTTCTGACACTAAATCCTTAGTCCGAGACCTCTAAACACAAAACCTCGTATCGTAAATATACGATTTACTATAATACATATACGTATACGTATAACCACCAAATAACACCATCTCATTCCATAGTCACTACCATGTGAGCTAATGAACATGAAATCATCACACATCGTTTCACTCACAAGGTATGTACCTGAAAACGATGTCCAAACCATACTCTATTCACACCGCATAACACATAACCACATAAAGACACTTAATTTCACGAAATATGCACAAACATAAAACTAAGTGACGAACCTCAAAACCGTGGTTGTCACAAAAGATTAGTACGAGCACGAAGAATCCTAGTCAAGTTCAAGACCCGTGTACAAGTTACAAGCCTTTGAAGATCTATTCCGAGTGCGAGAACAAGTGTTTTCAAGAATATACAAGCCTCACAAGTAATTCCGACATTGGGAAATGCAAGAGAAATCATGTGCTAGTTGTAGTAACAAGTGCAAAAAGCACTCAGCATGAAAGAAGAGGTCAGCCTTGAAAGTAGATGTCAGCCATCCTCACTTTTCACCATGTCCTTTTCACTTATTTTCCACCAACATGAAGAAAGATTGCCAACCAAGTTCATAATCCACCATCTCCTTTCAAGTGGGCAGATTTTCTACTACAAGTTACTTAGCATTCTTGAAGCATCACACAAGAACCTTCTACGGAAGAGTCTAGATTACCTTTGGCTCCAAGCAAACGCCTTTGCCAACAAGCTATGCATTCACTACATGCCTTCAATTTTGCCAATAAATAAGACCCATGGGGTCACATCTTTCATATGCTTTCACACACTTTCATTTGTCACTTCAATTTACTTCTCATAACTCATTTCACCATCAATAAACTCTCTCCCCCTTGTCCAAAATACCAATCCCGGATTTGAGGGGGGGGGGGGGGGGGGGGAGGGGACAAAGTGAAATATTTTTTTAAAAACCTCAGCAACGCGCATTGATGAGTTAACGCAGGACCATAACACCGTTTTTTTTGTTTCTAGGTAACAAAATTAGTACAGTATCATGTAAATATCATGGTTCTAAATTGCCCGGTAAGGCCCGCTTTAAGGTGCGCTAAAGCTTGAGGCGCGACCTTTACGCTACGCAATAGGTCAAAACGTGCTAAGACACGAGGTGCGGTGACTTTTTAAATTCAACTCCAAAAATGAATATTATTACATGTACGGAGAGTTTTCTAACTTTAGTTAGTATGTACAACACTTATTGTGAATTCAATATAAATATAATATTGAAATATGATAAAACAAATAAAAAAATTTATATGTTGTATCGCCATAAGCCACGCTTTAAAAACGCTAAATCATCGCTTTAGCCGCTAAAGCGTGTAGCTTGGATATACCACAATTACACGTCTCAAGCTATTTATAACCATGGTAATTATACAGAATTATGCAACTTTTAACGAGCACATACACAATTCCCTGAATTAAATTAAATGCTAAATTCTTAGGAGTCATAGCTATAATGACCCATAGCCATCATAGGGATATATGCCATAGCTACAATGACCTTACGAGCTATAGTTGTTACAAGAATAGTAAGGTATTTGTGTAATGTGATGGTGAGTACTTTAAATTAATCAAAGAGAAACAAAATGAAAATGATCTCGATCAAATATGGTTCACTTATTTTTATAGGTTTTGGTTGATTTTTTGGGTTCGTTTCGGACGACTTTTAATTACTAACCGAACCGATAGAATGATCTAGGTTGGACCCGTCGGCCCGATCTGGTTTTGAAACTATGTGTAATTGTGTATCAGCAAGTAGAAGCTTTATGTACTAAATTGTATAGTGTATATAATAACATGTAGTTTTCATTTCAGGGGTGTTTTGAAATTAAAATTAGTTAGCGTGTTTAATAGATTAAGATGTGTCTTAAAATAAAATTACATGTGTTGATTAGTCAATAAGTGTGTGTTTATGCATATTTTAATTGTACATATTGTATAAATATTTATATTTTTAAGTAATGGGATGTTTGTTTATTAAAAAGTCTGATGTAATATATTTTGTTTTTTTATACATAAAACTTTTATATTATGTATGAAAATTTAAATTACATAAAAAAATTAAATATGAAATATATCAATATTTCTATAAGACATGTAAATATAAAACTTTTAACAAAAATGCATGCGATTAAATTAAATGGTAGTAATAAAAACAAAAGATGATGCAAATCAAAAGATCTTACAAACCATTATTATAACGATCTATTGAGTAACACTATCTTTACATAGTTAAATAACAATACGCTTATATCTATATGATTATTTGATTCTTTTTCCGATGTGGGATCGTTGAATCCAACAAACCTATCATATTTCTATATTTCTTTCTAGATTTATTATAATCTTCTTGTTAATTACGGCTGCTGCCATCTTTTCTAAACTGGATGTAGAACTTAAAGCTATAACGTCAACTACTAAAACTATATTCATCTATCAAAATTTTCATTTATCAATCATACTAAAAATAATGTATTGATCACATATGTATTTCGAACTCATGAACCGCAGACTTGTATAGTCACCTGGTGCGGTTGTAATACTCTGTATTTGTCTATCTGATGTCAAAATAACAGTAGGACTTTCGGTATATATATGGTCATGTATCCATCTAGTTATTATATGTATCATATATTCGGATGTATTGCGTTAAGGATAAACAAACCATCATGGAACAACTGCTAAAGAAAAAGATTTAGTTAAGACCAAAAGTTTTGGATCTTTCACAGAGTTGTGACTACCCCTTGCTCTTTTCGGTGAAAGGGATGACAAGTTTGGGCTAATCAAAGCTCATTGCCTAAACCTTTTTCTGGAACACCCACTTTTTTTTGCACGATACTTTTCTTTAATATCAAGTCCGAGAGCTGGATGGGAATTCTGGAAATATATATAGGAACATATCCTCTGATAGGATAAGGTTGTCTCACTTGGAAGGGCTGATATCTTATCTCTTATTAGGAGCATTGACCATACACATTGGTCCTAAATGTTTCTTGTAATCCATCATTTGTGGGGATGGTCTAAGATTTGGTATCACTTTCTTTTAGAAAGAAGGGTAAAGGTCATACCTGAATTTCGCCTATCATGAAACTATGACAACAGAAATGAAAACTATAGTGTAGTTTTGAGCTTTCCGCTAAGAAAATTGACACGTTGGTGTATCTTGCAGCAAAATGGGCAAACGTTTACACTCACGTTTTAGGTGGTTAAAATTGTCTCAGTCAACATTACTAGTAATCCGTTAATGAGTAATCAAGTTCAAACATGGAGCAGTATGAATCCACAACTTCTTGTTCAAGCATGAACAAGTATGAACGACAAGTTATCGTTCAAACTTGAACAACTAATTAATGAAGGGGAAGTGATGGTGTTTAAAAACAGACACATGATATGGTAGAAATCACATACCTGGATGGGGTCAATGGATGATCAAAAAGGTCCATGGCCTAGGTTGTAACATCCATTGCACTTTGGAGGGTACCTCCTAAGGTCGACCCAAGAGGTCGAACCTACATCATAATTTGTTGAAGGGGCTTACGTTTGCGCAGCCCCGCCTAGTACTTGAGTTTAAAAGGTTTGACTTAAGCTACTGTTTTGTTCAAATATTCAAACTACATCTCAACTTATCGATTAATGAATATTGAGAAGTGTTTTACATATATTAGCAGTGTTTTTAAATAAGCGTTAACGTAGATAATAAAAAGTTCACTTGCGGAAATAGATGTTGAAGGCTGGATCGGAAGAAAAAAAGAGTTCAATATCTAGCAGAGATATATGACCAAAAGCTTTGGCTCATGTCCGCGAATGGGTGATTACAATTGCTTGTGGGGATAGCTTGCTACACATTTGGTTTCTTCAAAAGATTTTCGACTTCATGTGCACTAAACATCTCGTGGAGTCGTGGTTAGAAATTATTTCAATGTGTCAGGTCTTAGAATCTAGAAGACAGCCATGTGTGAGCAGAGTTATAACTAAAACATAAAGCGAAAGTGATCTTTACAAATACCAAAACATAAAGGGAAAGTGATATTTACAAATACCATTTAGACACGATCTTTTGCAAAATCTAATTAACCAAAGAAGTGACTATATTTAAGATGTGCCTATATAAAAGATAACGTTTCAATTGTTAATGGCAAGTGATTATGTACTACCTGCTACTCAAGGGTCTGTTGGGATAGCTTGCTACGGATTTAGATTTTAAACTTCCAACTTTACTGTTAAAGTTCCTACCTTGTTGATATGGTGAGTTTCTCGTTTAATGTTGTTGATCATGGTTCAACTCATGACGAAGGCAGTGTATGCAAACAACATACTTCCCACTGTTATCGACTTATCATGTCAAACAGTACCAAGAAAATTGTATCCAATTTATAAAAAGTTATTGTCGGGCTAAGAAGGGATCAACCATGGTCAAAGGAACAGGACGATGCAACTGTACTCTTCAGAGTGTCTTGAAACAGCTTGTGTGCATATTTCTTACATAGCCCTTCACCTAGGCCGATTATTGGCAATTCCAATTCGCCTAACTAGAAGGCTGAGCCAAACCTTCCTAGTCTACACAGGGCCACACAGTGTTCACCATTTTGTGCAAACACCAGATAACTTCTTTCACCTCCCACAACCGATCCCCACAGACGCTCGAGCCAAAGCTGCCCTAGCTCTTTGCCCTTCAATAACTTTAATGCCCCCACTTGGAAATATTTCAAACGCTGGGTACCCTTTTCTAAGAAAAAGTGAAATTGGAAGAAAAACACACCCACAGGCGTATTTCACCACTTCTATCCATGTTCATTCTTTGCTCATTTAATTTATTCTATCCCGCTACTCGTTTCTTACAAGTTCGCTTTGGATAACAGTGAAGTTGAAAGGGAACTTGGGGTGTTATTTTCCAAAGGACGTAAGTTAAGAAATCAGACAAAGAAACCAACTGTGGATAAATTCCAGATGCTTGTTGAAGATGTGAGGGATGGAGTGCTTGTAAGTTTATTTTTTATGTACCTCCTTTTACTTTCGATTCATGATATTAGACCGTAAAATGCTCTTTAAGTACACTTACGATATATTGCACCAAATACAATTTTTGAAGGTATTTGAGGACGAGACAGAAGCTGCCAAATATTGTGACTTGTTGCAAGGAGGAGGTCAAGGTTGTGAAGGGGTTGCAGAGGTTGAAGCTTCATCGGTAAGAACTTTAATTCTTGTTTTTAAGTTTAACTTCAATCTTGTTCATCTTACAAAATATATACTTTAGTAATTTGATTATATTAAGGACAGAACACGAACGCAGAGTGTATTTTGAAATTAATTACTGTAGTTATTTGATGTTTGGATGGACATATAATAGTCATCTTGACATCATAATTTAATAGTAAACGTTCTGCAACAACAATGATAATTAGATGTGGCAGATCCACCCATTTCCTAATGAATCGGCTGATTGGGGCCGTGTTCTATCTCATACGAGTCAAATATATATTAGCTGAAAGTGAACAGGTCAAGGGTCTCCCAACTCCCAAGTGTATCTTGTTTGCATACAACTTCATAAACAACGTTACAAGTATATAAAGACTTCTAAGAAGTTAGGATATGGGTCTGCGTTTATTCCTTAAAAGTATAAACAAATGCTTGCTTGCTAACGTGAATGTTTATATGGAATTTTAATTTGCAGGTATTTGATCTGTGCCAAAAGATGAGGGCGCTTGCTGTTTTGTTCAGAAGAGGAAGAACGCCTCCTTTACCAGAAAGCCTTAAACAAAACTTAAGTGCAAAGAAGCGCTCCCTTGAAGATGAAGACCAATAGGATTTCAATGAACCCTCGAGCAGTCGAGATGTCATATGGTACATAAATATAGATACTGTATATAGCATTCACGCCGGTTAAGAAACAAATTCAATGATTAAATTATACGCACATCTTTTGTGATATACATCAAAAAGAAGATTACAGCTTGAATGAAGGTACTTACCTGGACGGGGTCAATGGATGATCAAGAAGGTTAATGGCCTAGGTTGGTGACCTCCATTGCACTTAGGAGGGGTGCCTGCCTAAGGTCGGCCCAAGTGGTCGAACCTACGTCATAATTTGTCGCTGTGGGGGCATGCGTTCGCGCGGCCCCTGCCCAAAACAAATCTTAGACTTTTATAATCTTTTAATGTTGAAGCTGTTTGTGCTATCTGTTATATCAACTGGTTTTACACAAATGCTTGTGCAATATCTTCCGAAAGAAAATATATGAAGTCTGGTTCTGTTATACCAAGAGACGCACTACCTGACTTAGTCAGTCTCTTGACAGCTTACCTGGCTTGTTCTATGTGTCCAACCCTTTGTGTAGTTACTGTTCCCTCGAGAGCCGGGTATCATTTTTATTTTTACAGCCGTTCAAAATCATCAATCCACTAGTAATCACAGATAGCTTTGCCAGATATCTTTTCTCATAGACTTCCCCTCTTTATCCTTCAATGTATATTATGACCATCCCACATCGCTCTAAGAGGTGAAATGAAGTCAGTTTGAAGAATTATAAATACAAGGCATATGCCTAGCATACAAACTTGCCTTAAACTAATGAGTAAGGAAAACAAAGCGACCGGTGAGAGCTGGACGCCGCGCATCTCATAATAAAACTTTGGTTTTATTTTCAGCGCGAAGAATTTATGTAGTGGTCATAGGCTGGTCGAGTGTTGACGCTGCTTACTTTGCAGAACTCACTTGTGCGGGCCTCCCAACAACCCACCCCCAATCCATCGAGTTTCAATTATTTATCACACATTCACACCACTCTGAATGTATGTATGTCAGTTATATGCATCTCTTTGGGTATCCCGTAGCTTTCCAACGCTATATTGACATCATCATTCCTGCTTCTACAAAGACTTGTATCATCTTACCCGTCAAACACTTTCTTTATTATTGTAGTAACATGAATGGGACCCCGAGATGCCCTCCAGCACTACACCGCCATTACTCACCTTCCAAGACTGTAATTTTGTTCAGGAAATGTTCACTTCTAAACACTTCCGGTCACTCCAACACCCTCTTCATCTAGTCAACGCAGGTTTAGTTCTTGTTTATGTAGGAATAATGCTTAGTCTTGCACTTTGGATCATATATGTAAACTGCCCCAAAGGGAGGAAGTGTTTGCTAAGACACGTCTAGACCCTTATGTGAGCAGTTTATGGACTTAAGGTCAAAGACCTGAAGTTGCATACAGGGTGTTCTTTCCGTGAGAATGAAATATGGCCACTTGGGTGAGATCTTTGGAATTTGTTAACCGCAGTCTGTTTTTACGGCATCACTGGATATCGTGATGATATCAAGTACTCCATAACATGATCAGAAAATATAATAGGAATCCATCTGAGGAAAAAACGGAAAGAAGGTGTATAAAAACGGAAAGAAGGAACAAGACTAATCACTTACATGGATGGGGTCTATGAGTGATCAAGAAGGCTCATGGCCTAGGTTGGTGACCTCCATTGCACTTTGGAGGGGTGCCATCCTAAGATCGGCCCAATTGGTCGAGTCTACATCGTAATTTGTTGCTGTGGGGGCCTGCGTTCGCACGGCCCCTGCCCGATTCTTCAGTTGAAGTCTTTCTATTCTGTTTGGTTATTTTAAGTGTTAAGTCATTAGTTTGAAAAACTTGGAACTAACCGAAGGCAATTGTTGTGAAAACAGTATGTTTGAACACGTTTGTAAAGAGGGGAAATTAACCAAAGGCAATCGTCGAGTGAACTGTCTTCTTTGTGAAGTTAAGTTGTTTGACTGGCGTCGGGGTTTTTACCAACAAAAGATTAGATTAGTAAAACACGTCCTTTATCTTATGGTTCATGGGCCGAAATAAGATACAGCTATATAGGTTCCTTTTCTTTAATAAAGAGGGGAAATTAACCAAAGGCAATCGTCGAGTGAACTGTCTTCTTTGTGAAGTTGCAAGTGGTTTGACTGGCGTCGAGGTTTTTACCAGCAAAAGGTTAGATTAGTAAAACACGACCTTTATCTTATGGTTCATGGGCCGAAATAAGATGCAGCTATAGGTTCCTTTTCTTTAATATTGGAGGGAATTTCTTTATATTAAGTTTCTATAAACAATGTGAGGGACACTATACTGTAGGGAAAGTAATGTCTTCTGATGCGGTTAATACGATGGTGCAGATAACTACTCAGTTATCTAAAAAGCTGAAACTTTTAAAGACTTGGCATGAGCTATGAATTGCTCCACTTTGGCATAAATGTGTTTGAGCCACAGATACCATGTTTTGACTTTTGAGATTTTGTAATGAGATTTGGTAATATGCACAAATCTTCAACTGTCTCCCCATGGCATCTCATTACCGAGGCGATAATTCACTAGCGAGGTCTTAGTTTCAAACATGGGCATCATGTTTGTTGATTTAACTTACAAAGCTGATATTAATAACATTATTCTTCTGCAATTACAGAGTCTTAACAATATGTATGTCTACTATTTTGGTTTTTTTCAATTCATAAACAAAAAGAGTGAAAAAAAGTGTGAGGACAATTAAGTTTCTGAAAGACCCTTTTTATCCCACATCGGCTAGGTGAAGTAAACAGACAAGTGGGCGTTGACTATAAAAACAAAGGGCCTGGTAATGGAATAAGCATACCTTTCTCGGCCTTTTGGCTAAGATCAAGTGTAGTATTTGTTCTTATCAGTTTAATTTAATATCTGATATGTGAGCCATCGGCTCACTCGATATTAATCTTATTTTTTTATGGGGGAAGAGCCCACCACAGTAGCTTGTTGCTGGGGTTCTTCACGTGTCGCGTTGCACTACTGCCTAGGTTGCACCCCTCCAATTACTAGTTCCACGTTTATTCTGTGTATCTGTTCACTGTTTGTCACATAATAAAAGACAGCTTGAAGTCCTGTATATGGTTCGTACATTGAACGACAATATTCATTCTCGTAATGGGCAGCGTCGTGTACATGGTTTGACCAGAGTTATCACATAACTCAAAATGAGATAAACAAACACTGAATAAAATGAGTCTATTTGACCTAAAAAGTCAATGTACTAGAGACGCATTTGACGTAAGTTAGAAGTACACTGATGTCTTTCATGATTGATTGATTAACGTTGTTGACTTGTTGTTTTGATTGCTAGTAAATAACTGATTTCCGATGTTTATGGTTAAACAATGTGTTTTGGAGTTCTGTTTTGACATGCTACAAATGGTTTTATCCCACATCGCTGGAGTAGTGGAAGTTGAGAGTGAGGAAGGTTGTATATAAAGAACAAGCTGAGCATGGGGTAATTCACGCAGCCAAGCAATGAGCACAAAGCGAACTATTCTTTCGCCTTTTACTAAAGAATACCGTGTGCTCGTTGTATAAATTGGCATACGCCTATTTTGGAGAGCTTCTTCCCACAAGGAAGAACTCCAGCCAATATTCAGTTAAAAAAATTCTTATAAGATAACTCATGTGACAGCTATGTCAACTTTGTTCTCAGTTCTGTGTACTTTTGTTTTTGCCAGATAATTCCAAAGCTCATGTCTAACAAATTCTTACTTTTACACATTATTGCCATATGACCTAAGCGCTTACATCATATAGCATTATTGAAACAAGAAAACACTAGAAACTTCAAAAAAACTTAAGATAATAAAACATAATTATTAAAACATTATACTAAACATAGAAATGTTTAGCCTTCTTTATGGACTCCAACGTGCGTCAGGATGGGTTGGATCATCTTCGAACGGGTCGAAATGTGCGTCAACAACGGAACCAAATGAGACTGAACCGAATGAGTCTTCGTCGGATGAATATGGGTTAGCATCTTCATCGGTCGTTGTGTCTATGTCATTTTTGTGGTTGTCACTGAGCCAATTGTGGTTTGCTTCATCCCATTTCAGTGAATCGGGATGGTCATCACCCCATGGCATCATATTCCACCTTATAAAAGTTGGAATTGTGTCAGGGTCAACACCATTTGCTCTTGCCATTAGGGTTCTTGTATCTGCATAAAGGTTTCGGTACTTCCTTTCACACTTCCTGCTGGCTGGGTTAATTTCATACCAGTCATGAATGAAACATGATCCTGAGTGATAAACGAGTGATCCTTCATCGTTAACAGCCTTGGGTGGTAGAAAGGATTCTGGTCTTCTGAACATCACTAGTACATACTTCCCTTTGCTAGTCACTGTCAACCATCGCGTCCATTGGTGGTGAGGAACAAACCATTGTAGCATGGTTAGTAAATTTCTGGAGTGAGGGCGGACATCATTGAACTGACTTTTGACAATGTATGACAAAAGTTTTTCTGTGTTAAAGGAGATGCCTATTGTGAAGCTTTCAAACAGGTACCAGAAAAAGCACAATGCTTCCTTCGGAAAGTTCCATAGGTCATGGATATGAAACACATTGAGAAACGGGTAGTCTGGGTGGAACATGAGACCATTTATGCACAAACCATGTTTCTGTATAAGGACCGTGAGAAATGTTTTGAAGCTTAATTTAGACCTTTTTTCAAAGGTTAAATCTGCGATTGTTTCCATTATCTCTTCTGGCAGGTTGAGGACAGGGAGTGGTGGTGTAGGGGTGGAGGAGGATGGTGGATCACTTTGGGAAGTTACTGAAAGAACCATTGAAAGAAAGTTAGAAGTATGTGTTTGGACTTGGCTTACTTTCTTTGGGGTTTTGTCTTCTGATTTATAGGCAGTTGGGCGAGAGAGAAAATCTGCAAGGACGTTCTCTGTTCCTTTGATGTGTTTTACTGTGAACTTCCACTGTGAGAACCAATTTGCCCATCTCAAAAGTTGTGCGTGAGGGAGCATCTTCCGCTTAAATTGTAGCATACGTGGAAAGGAGGACATGTCCATTTCAACGTGAAATTCGTGCCCGATTAGATGGAATTGGAATCTTTCAATGCCTCGTTTGACTGCAAGAATCTCTTTGAACGTAGAGTGATAGTGTTGTTCAGAGGGTTTAAACGTGCCGCTCTTGTAGCCACATATATGTCTCTTATTATTGCTATCTTGGACAAGTAGGACAGCTCCCCAACACTCATCGCTGGCATCTGTCTGCAAAATTCTTCTTTCAGTCATGATGGGAATCTTCAGTGGGGGCATCTTTTTGGCTAGCAACTTGATAGCTTTTACTGCTTCTGTTTGTCGTGATGTCCACTGTGGGGGATTCTTTTTCAACATGGGGAACAACAGGGCGGTGTGATTTGATAGCTTGGGCAGGAAATCAGACATGTAGTTGACTAACCCGAGGAACTGTTGAATCATTTTTTGTAATGTTAACTCATCTGGAAACTTCAGTAACTCTTGAGCGACATGCGGTTGAGGCTGGTACCTGCCGTCTGTGATCTCCATGCCAAGAAAGTGAATTTTGGTTACGCCAACCTCCATCTTTTTCTCGGATAGCATTATCCCATACTTTGTGACAATAGAATAAAATTTGGAAAGTAACTCTGCATGGGATTGTTCATTTGGGGAGAATAAAAGGATATCATCAATGTAGACCAATGTGTTTGCAAGAATCGGTTCAAAAATGGTTACCATTGCCTTCTGGAAGGCCGATGGAGCATTTTTTAAACCAAACGGCATTACTTTCCACTGGTAATGATGATCAGGTATACAGAAACCGGTTTTTGGTCTATCTTCAGGCTTAATACCCAGTTGCCAAAATCCTGACTTAAGGTCGAACTTGGAGAGGACTTTAGCGTCTGCCAGGTGTTGAAATAGCGACTTCTTCTGTGGAAGTGGAAACTTATCATCAGCTAAAAAGTGGTTCAACAGTTGATAGTTAATGACCAACCTGAGCTTTCCACGAACTTGTTCGCTTCTTTTGTTGACGTAAAATGCCTCACATGCCCATGGCGAGGTGGTAGGTTCAACAATTCCTTCAGCAACCAGTTGGTTGCATTCTTCTAAAGCAAGCTGGTAATGATCTGGGTTCATTCCGGGGTGACTTGCTTTGGTAGGATTAACATCTTCGTTTTGCTTAAAAGGTAGCGAAACAAAGAATGAGGGATTCAGCCACAAAGGTGAAGGGTGTTTTGTCAAAAACTCGGTGTGTGAGGAAGCACATGAGTCTTGAACAAGTTTTTGTCTGATGCAGTTGATATCAGCAAGTGGTGGAGTAACACTTGCAACAAAAAGGCGATGCATGGTTGTCCACGGGTTGAAAAAGCTTTTGTAGTGAAGTCCTGTTCCCGTCCATCGTAAGTTTGGTAGTTTATGTAGGATATCAAAACCGATCAAGAGATCTTTTCCATGCGAGCTCGAACCCAACAACCTTCTTCTGATTACGCACTTTGGAAATAGGCGAATGTTAATGGGGACACTTATTTTGTCAATGACAAATTTCTCTCCATTAGCGGCCATAAAACTCTGATGGTGAGGTCTCCAATAGTGGTCTGGTAAGATAGCAGGGTTTAGGATGGAAACGGACGCGCCGGTGTCGAAAAATGCAATAACTGGGATTGGCTTTGCATACGCATCCGTAAGGAGGTGGATTTTGGCTAGTGGTAATGGTGGTTCTTCTTGTACTGGCAGTACATGTGGAATCGGATTTATCATGTGAATTCCAAAATCATCATCACTAGTCAGAGAATCTGAGTCAGAATCGTCATCAGATGAGAAATCTGAATAGGCGATTGTGCATAAGACTGAATCTCCCGGTTCATCATCCAAAGAGTATAGTGACTCTAGATCAGAAAGATCTACTGGTTCAACCTGGTTCAAGGCTTGTAAAAGCGCTTGGGACTTCTTCTTGTCTGGACAATTTCTCGCAAAATGACCTTTCTTTTGGCATATGAAGCACCTATCTGAAGACTTGCCACGTTGCTTTTTCTTCTTGATGAATTTCCACTTCTTGCTTCCCCGTTGAGAGAATCGAGGTTTTCTTGAAAAGGTTGAATAACGTTTGGAATGGAACTTCTTTTTTGTATGGGTACATTCACATGATGACTTGTCTTTGCACTTGATTTTCAGGTACTTGTCATCGCAGGCTGACCCAAGGCGTTTTCCTGTACTTTCGAACTCGGCAAGAAACTTTTTCTGGTTGCAAAGCTTAGCCAAGAAAGGTGTGGGGGGAGTTGTGGCAGATCTATATAAGACCTGTAAGAACCAGGGTTTATAAGGAATTGTAGAGAGAAGATTTGAGAGAAAGATTGTAGAGAGAGGATGAAGAAAACACACACTTGTATTACTTTAAATTTTGATGCCTTAGAATGGCAAGATACATGGCTATATATAGCCTTGATTGGGTACAACTTTCAAGCTTATAGTACAAGCTTTCTTACTTTTACACATTATTGCCATATGACCTAAGCGCTTACATCATATAGCATTATTGAAACAAGAAAACACTAGAAACTTCAAAAAAACTTAAGATAATAAAACATAATTATTAAAACATTATACTAAACATAGAAATGTTTAGCCTTCTTTATGGACTCCAACGTGCGTCAGGATGGGTTGGATCATCTTCGAACGGGTCGAAATGTGCGTCAACAACGGAACCAAATGAGACTGAACCGAATGAGTCTTCGTCGGATGAATATGGGTTAGCATCTTCATCGGTCGTTGTGTCTATGTCATTTTTGTGGTTGTCACTGAGCCAATTGTGGTTTGCTTCAGCCCATTTCAGTGAATCGGGATGGTCATCACCCCATGGCATCATATTCCACCTTATAAAAGTTGGAATTGTGTCAGGGTCAACACCATTTGCTCTTGCCATTAGGTTTCTTGTATCTGCATAAAGGTTTCGGTACTTCCTTTCACACTTCCTGCTGGCTGGGTTAATTTCA
Source organism: Glebionis coronaria (assembly GCA_025667525.1). Taxonomy (NCBI): domain Eukaryota; kingdom Viridiplantae; phylum Streptophyta; class Magnoliopsida; order Asterales; family Asteraceae; genus Glebionis; species Glebionis coronaria. The sequence continues at coordinate 583,704,298 of CM046879.1, forward strand.
TACCAGTCATGAATGAAACATGATCCTGAGTGATAAACGAGTGATCCTTCATCGTTAACAGCCTTGGGTGGTAGAAAGGATCCTGGTCTTCTGAACATCACTAGTACATACTTCCCTTTGCTAGTCACTGTCAACCATCGCGTCCATTGGTGGTGAGGAACAAACCATTGTAGCATGGTTAGTAAATTTCTGGAGTGAGGGCGGACATCATTGAACTGACTTTTGACAATGTATGACAAAAGTTTTTCTGTGTTAAAGGAGATGCCTATTGTGAAGCTTTCAAACAGGTACCAGAAAAAGCACAATGCTTCCTTCGGAAAGTTCCATAGGTCATGGATATGAAACACATTGAGAAACGGGTAGTCTGGGTGGAACATGAGACCATTTATGCACAAACCATGTTTCTATATAAGGACCGTGAGAAATGTTTTGAAGCTTAATTTAGACCTTTTTTCAAAGGTTAAATATGCGATTGTTTCCATTATCTCTTCTGGCAGGTTGAGGACAGGGAGTGGTGGTGTAGGGGTGGAGGAGGATGGTGGATCACTTTGGGAAGTTACTGAAAGAACCATTGAAAGAAAGTTAGAAGTATGTGTTTGGACTTGGCTTACTTTCTTTGGGGTTTTGTCTTCTGATTTATAGGCAGTTGGGCGAGAGAGAAAATCTGCAAGGACGTTCTCTGTTCCTTTGATGTGTTTTACTGTGAACTTCCACTGTGAGAACCAATTTGCCCATCTCAAAAGTTGTGCGTGAGGGAGCATCTTCCGCTTAAATTGTAGCATACGTGGAAAGGAGGACATGTCCATTTCAACGTGAAATTCGTGCCCGATTAGATGGAATTGGAATCTTTCAATGCCTCGTTTGACTGCAAGAATCTCTTTGAACGTAGAGTGATAGTGTTGTTCAGAGGGTTTAAACGTGCCGCTCTTGTAGCCACATATATGTCTCTTATTATTGCTATCTTGGACAAGTAGGACAGCTCCCCAACACTCATCGCTGGCATCTGTCTGCAAAATTCTTCTTTCAGTCATGATGGGAATCTTCAGTGGGGGCATCTTTTCGGCTAGCAACTTGATAGCTTTTACTGCTTCTGTTTGTCGTGATGTCCACTGTGGGGGATTCTTTTTCAACATGGGGAACAACAGGGCGGTGTGATTTGATAGCTTGGGCAGGAAATCAGACATGTAGTTGACTAACCCGAGGAACTGTTGAATCATTTTTTGTGATGTTAACTCATCTGGAAACTTCAGTAACTCTTGAGCGACATGCGGTTGAGGCTGGTACCTGCCGTCTGTGATCTCCATGCCAAGAAAGTGAATTTTGGTTACGCCAACCTCCATCTTTTTCTCGGATAGCATTATCCCATACTTTGTGACAATAGAATAAAATTTGGAAAGTAACTCTGCATGGGATTGTTCATCTGGGGAGAATAAAAGGATATCATCAATGTAGACCAATGTGTTTGCAAGAATCGGTTCAAAAATGGTTACCATTGCCTTCTGGAAGGCCGATGGAGCATTTTTTAAACCAAACGGCATTACTTTCCACTGGTAATGATGATCAGGTATACAGAAACCGGTTTTTGGTCTATCTTCAGGCTTAATACCCAGTTGCCAAAATCCTGACTTAAGGTCGAACTTGGAGAGGACTTTAGCGTCTGCCAGGTGTTGAAATAGCGACTTCTTCTGTGGAAGTGGAAACTTATCATCAGCTAAAAAGTGGTTCAACGGTTGATAGTTAATGACCAACCTGAGCTTTCCACGAACTTGTTCGCTTCTTTTGTTGACGTAAAATGCCTCACATGCCCATGGCGAGGTGGTAGGTTCAACAATTCCTTCAGCAACCAGTTGGTTGCATTCTTCTAAAGCAAGCTGGTAATGATCTGGGTTCATTCCGGGGTGACTTGCTTTGGTAGGATTAACATCTTCGTTTTGCTTAAAAGGTAGCGAAACAAAGAATGAGGGATTCAGCCACAAAGGTGAAGGGTGTTTTGTCAAAAACTCGGTGTGTGAGGAAGCACATGAGTCTTGAACAAGTTTTTGTCTGATGCAGTTGATATCAGCAAGTGGTGGAGTAACACTTGCAACAAAAAGGCGATGCATGGTTGTCCACGGGTTGAAAAAGCTTGTGTAGTGAAGTCCTGTTCCCGTCCATCGTAAGTTTGGTAGTTTATGTAGGATATCAAAACCGATCAAGAGATCTTTTCCATGCGAGCTCGAACCCAACAACCTTCTTCTGATTACGCACTTTGGAAATAGGCGAATGTTAATGGGGACACTTATTTTGTCAATGACAAATTTCTCTCCATTAGCGGCCATAAAACTCTGATGGTGAGGTCTCCAATAGTGGTCTGGTAAGATAGCAGGGTTTAGGATGGAAACGGACGCGCCGGTGTCGAAAAATGCAATAACTGGGATTGGCTTTGCATACGCATCCGTAAGGAGGTGGATTTTGGCTAGTGGTAATGGTGGTTCTTCTTGTACTGGCAGTACATGTGGAATCGGATTTATCATGTGAATTCCAAAATCATCATCACTAGTCAGAGAATCTGAGTCAGAATCGTCATCAGATGAGAAATCTGAATAGGCGATTGTGCATAAGACTGAATCTCCCGGTTCATCATCCAAAGAGTATAGTGACTCTAGATCAGAAAGATCTACTGGTTCAACCTGGTTCAAGGCTTGTAAAAGCGCTTGGGACTTCTTCTTGTCTGGACAATTTCTCGCAAAATGACCTTTCTTTTGGCATATGAAGCACCTATCTGAAGACTTGCCACGTTGCTTTTTCTTCTTGATGAATTTCCACTTCTTGCTTCCCCGTTGAGAGAATCGAGGTTTTCTTGAAAAGGTTGAATAACGTTTGGAATGGAACTTCTTTTTTGTATGGGTACATTCACATGATGACTTGTCTTTGCACTTGATTTTCAGGTACTTGTCATCGCAGGCTGACCCAAGGCGTTTTCCTGTACTTTCGAACTCGGCAAGAAACTTTTTCTGGTTGCAAAGCTTAGCCAAGGCATTCATGATCAACTGGTATAGTTCGCCAAGAGATGATTGAGCTATTGTGACATTTCTTGCTTCCAATGCCCGATATGCTTCATTAGCAAGGGATTCCGGAAAAGAGTTCACGAAAACTTGCTTCAAATTGACATCGTCAACTCCATTCAAACAATAAAATCGCTGAGACATACGATCATAATGTTTTTCTAAATCTTTCTTTTGGAAGGAGCAACATTTTATCTTGAGAAATTCTTCTCTGGCATGAGTAGTGTGTTCATAGGGGTTTCCAATGAACTCAGAGTATATGGAGCCTATAAAAGCTTCCGGGGATGCTGACTGCTGCAATTGTAGTTGGCGATATTCTCCAAGACTGAGGTACCAATCTCGTAGGCGCCCTTGGATCCGAGTAAGAAACCGCTTGATGACTATGTCAATGGTGTAATATTGCAGCTCTGACGAACACCATGTTAGCATCTCTATACTTCTTTCACGCCATTTTGATGGTGGAAGGTCATCGAATGTGAAGTACTGCTTTATGTCAGACTGTGGAAAATCTGTGGAACTTGTTTGTGGTGTTTGGTTTTCTCCGTAGTCATCTGGATCAAACTGTACTGTTGATTCTGCATATTCTGGTTCTGCCATGAACAAGTGTTCAAATCCATCAACAATATCTTCATCTTCACGTCGGGAGTGGATGACTGGAGCTACAGAATGGGAGCACTGAGGTTTTTCTGTTTGTGTGAGGGATTGTAGGAAAGTTGAAAAAGGGTTCACCCGCTCAATTGGAAGGACATCATGAACTTTAGAATGGGTTGTAGGGTTGGGTTCTTGTGGAGGAGTTTGGTTTTTGCTTGTGGAGGCTTTTAGCTTTCTTTGTTCTGATGCCCACATGTTTAGTGAAGGTGATGATGTTTGGTTGTGGGATTGTGGTAATGGTTGTGGTTCAAACGATATTCCTACAAAAGGGGTGGATGGCAATCTCCAAGGATCATCAACAAGGGTTGAAATTCTTTTTTGCTTATGTTGCCGTTCCAGATCTTGGAGTTGGATTTTTAAGTTCTTCATTTCTGCTTCCTTTTGAGAGACAGTAGCGGAAGATTGGGTTATGGGTGATGTTTTGATGATTTGGATAAGTTCTCGGTGAAGTTCTTGGATTTTGAAACGAAGTTCATGTATGATACTCTCTAGGGATCCGACTTTTGATGAAAGATTTTGTTGGTTATTTGCGAGCATGGTTTGCTGTGAGAGTATTTTTGCGAGAACCTTGTTTTGAGCAACAACATTTTCACTTTGCCAGTTTAGGGTAGCTTCCGCGGGACTAACAGTATTTGCGAGTCCTGTGGGACCAATAGTCGTTGGATTTTTTATCTTCCAGTCGTGCTTGGTTCGACTATCAGGGTGCTCAAATGTAGTAAGGGCTGGGAACTCTTGTTCGTATGATGTTGAAGAGGGTGTTGTTATCGGGAACACTGGTGAAGGGATTGTTTCTTTATCTTTCATCGGTTGTGGCGTTTGATGAATGATAGATAAAGCCTTTTGGTGATAGGGTGTAAGTGTTTGTGGTTGTGGCGGTGTTTTAGGTGGTTGTGGTGTTTTCGGTGGTATCGTTGATGGTTGTGGTTTCTGGTTTTGCTTTGGGTATAAAACATAGTAGTCAAATTTTCCTGAGGGTTCTCCAAGAAGTCCAAATGTTGGGTCACCGTCTTCATACCTCCTTTTGAGTCTTTGTTGTGAAGATCTTCGTTTCTTAGGGACATCTTCTTCATCCTCAAGCTTTTGAGCTTCATCTAAACAACTTTCACAGTCACATACGTCCCACCATATGTGTTTGATCTCTTGAACAGGCTCATTGATCGCGGTTTGGCTGGGTTCTGCTGGTGTGATCATGTGGATTCCTGTTGGAAACACATTAGGTGCCTTAGGTTGCGAGAATTTGATCTCCACGAGACCATTCTCATGTCTAACAAATTCTGGAGCTGAGTTCGATCGAACAGGAGCTTGATGGATCTGCTCATAATTTGTTATCCATTTTTCTGGAAGTAATTTGAGTAACTCATCTCGAGACAACTGCTTCGGTATGTATGTACAAGTTGGAGTTGCGTTTGCGTCTATGTCGATGAGTAGCGCATTTCCGGCATCGTCTTGTCCTGGAACCAAAATGTCTAACGAGTGGTTTTGAACTCGGTAAGCCATTTGGTAATGGAACGTGGCTTGAAAGGTGTTCACTTGGGGTGTACCTCCAATCTGGATCTGGGCCTTGAGGGCTGTGAATAGTGAAGGATCATTGAGAGGCATGTTAAAATTTGGGTAAAACGTGACAAAAATTGTTCCTGCGTTCAACGTTGTTTGTATTGTACCAATACAAGCATGCTGATATTCTGTAAACCTTGTATCAAGCAAGGCTATTCTTGAATATGCAGGTAGTCCTTTTCTTCCATGGAAGGTTAATGCTAACCTTATTGCCCCGAAATGAATATGTGTGTACCCTTGTGATAGACAATGTCGAGGGAGGTCGGAAGGCAATGACAAAGGTACCAAATGTTCTATCTGTGATGCTGGTAACTGATGCGAATCGAACTTTGATGTTTGGACAAACTCTTTTATTTGCTTGTGTGGGTTAGATCCAATTAGCTGTTTGACTCTTTTTGTGATGGAATTGGATGGTTTAGTGAAAACATGGTAGGGGTTTACGAGTGGCATTTCACTTATTGGGATCCTGGAATCATCAGAACAATATGAGATTTCATATAATTGATCTATTTTAGATGCAGAGGATTGGCGGAAACTGGATGAGGTTGAGCGATTGAAAAGGTTATCGTGACTCATGGTTTTAAGAATTATAGACCTTTTCTTCTTATTCTATACTCTCCCGGAGGAAACAACTGCGACCACCTTTGTCGACTTACATATCCTGCAACGGCCCTGATAGAATAAAAGGATAGATAACTATAACACTTAAAGCTATAGAAGTCAGTCCTTTAAGCTAAATTCTAATTTTCTGATGTGAGAGATCAGCACTAAGGCTGCAGTCACAGAGCATACGATTAGGAATTTAGTATAAAGGGAATAGTAAGGTAAGGGTACTGGTGATGGTTAGAGCGTATGGCTCTGATACCAAAAGGTGTGGGGGGAGTTGTGGCAGATCTATATAAGACCTGTAAGAACCAGGGTTTATAAGGAATTGTAGAGAGAAGATTTGAGAGAAAGATTGTAGAGAGAGGATGAAGAAAACACACACTTGTATTACTTTAAATTTTGATACCTTAGAATGGCAAGATACATGGCTATATATAGCCTTGATTGGGTACAACTTTCAAGCTTATAGTACAAGCTTTCTTACTTTTACACATTATTGCCATATGACCTAAGCGCTTACATCATATAGCATTATTGAAACAAGAAAACACTAGAAACTTCAAAAAAACTTAAGATAATAAAACATAATTATTAAAACATTATACTAAACATAGAAATGTTTAGCCTTCTTTATGGACTCCAACGTGCGTCGGGATGGGTTGGATCATCTTCGAACGGGTCGAAATGTGCGTCAACAACGGAACCAAATGAGACTGAACCGAATGAGTCTTCGTCGGATGAATATGGGTTAGCATCTTCATCGGTCGTTGTGTCTATGTCATTTTTGTGGTTGTCACTGAGCCAATTGTGGTTTGCTTCAGCCCATTTCAGTGAATCGGGATGGTCATCACCCCATGGCATCATATTCCACCTTATAAAAGTTGGAATTGTGTCAGGGTCAACACCATTTGCTCTTGCCATTAGGTTTCTTGTATCTGCATAAAGGTTTCGGTACTTCCTTTCACACTTCCTGCTGGCTGGGTTAATTTCATACCAGTCATGAATGAAACATGATCCTGAGTGATAAACGAGTGATCCTTCATCGTTAACAGCCTTGGGTGGTAGAAAGGATCCTGGTCTTCTGAACATCACTAGTACATACTTCCCTTTGCTAGTCACTGTCAACCATCGCGTCCATTGGTGGTGAGGAACAAACCATTGTAGCATGGTTAGTAAATTTCTGGAGTGAGGGCGGACATCATTGAACTGACTTTTGACAATGTATGACAAAAGTTTTTCTGTGTTAAAGGAGATGCCTATTGTGAAGCTTTCAAACAGGTACCAGAAAAAGCACAATGCTTCCTTCGGAAAGTTCCATAGGTCATGGATATGAAACACATTGAGAAACGGGTAGTTTGGGTGGAACATGAGACCATTTATGCACAAACCATGTTTCTGTATAAGGACCGTGAGAAATGTTTTGAAGCTTACTTTAGACCTTTTTTCAAAGGTTAAATCTGCGATTGTTTCCATTATCTCTTCTGGCAGGTTGAGGACAGGGAGTGGTGGTGTAGGGGTGGAGGAGGATGGTGGATCACTTTGGGAAGTTACTGAAAGAACCATTGAAAGAAAGTTAGAAGTATGTGTTTGGACTTGGCTTACTTTCTTTGGGGTTTTGTCTTCTGATTTATAGGCAGTTGGGCGAGAGAGAAAATCTGCAAGGACGTTCTCTGTTCCTTTGATGTGTTTTACTGTGAACTTCCACTGTGAGAACCAATTTGCCCATCTCAAAAGTTGTGCGTGAGGGAGCATATTCCGCTTAAATTGTAGCATACGTGGAAAGGAGGACATGTCCATTTCAACGTGAAATTCGTGCCCGATTAGATGGAATTGGAATCTTTCAATGCCTCGTTTGACTGCAAGAATCTCTTTGAACGTAGAGTGATAGTGTTGTTCAGAGGGTTTAAACGTGCCGCTCTTGTAGCCACATATATGTCTCTTATTATTGCTATCTTGGACAAGTAGGACAGCTCCCCAACACTCATCGCTGGCATCTGTCTGCAAAATTCTTCTTTCAGTCATGATGGGAATCTTCAGTGGGGGCATCTTTTCGGCTAGCAACTTGATAGCTTTTACTGCTTCTGTTTGTCGTGATGTCCACTGTGGGGGATTCTTTTTCAACATGGGGAACAACAGGGCGGTGTGATTTGATAGCTTGGGCAGGAAATCAGACATGTAGTTGACTAACCCGAGGAACTGTTGAATCATTTTTTGTGATGTTAACTCATCTGGAAACTTCAGTAACTCTTGAGCGACATGCGGTTGAGGTTGGTACCTGCCGTCTGTGATCTCCATGCCAAGAAAGTGAATTTTGGTTACGCCAACCTCCATCTTTTTCTTGGATAGCATTATCCCATACTTTGTGACAATAGAATAAAATTTGGAAAGTAACTCTGCATGGGATTGTTCATCTGGGGAGAATAAAAGGATATCATCAATGTAGACCAATGTGTTTGCAAGAATCGGTTCAAAAATGGTTACCATTGCCTTCTGGAAGGCCGATGGAGCATTTTTTAAACCAAACGGCATTACTTTCCACTGGTAATGATGATCAGGTATACAGAAACCGGTTTTTGGTCTATCTTCAGGCTTAATACCCAGTTGCCAAAATCCTGACTTAAGGTCGAACTTGGAGAGGACATTAGCGTCTGCCAGGTGTTGAAATAGCGACTTCTTCTGTGGAAGTGGAAACTTATCATCAGCTAAAAAGTGGTTCAACGGTTGATAGTTAATGACCAACCTGAGCTTTCCACGAACTTGTTCGCTTCTTTTGTTGACGTAAAATGCCTCACATGCCCATTGCGAGGTGGTAGGTTCAACAATTCCTTCAGCAACCAGTTGGTTGCATTCTTCTAAAGCAAGCTGGTAATGATCTGGGTTCATTCCGGGGTGACTTGCTTTGGTAGGATTAACATCTTCGTTTTGCTTAAAAGGTAGCGAAACAAAGAATGAGGGATTCAGCCACAAAGGTGAAGGGTGTTTTGTCAAAAACTCGGTGTGTGAGGAAGCACATGAGTCTTGAACAAGTTTTTGTCTGATGCAGTTGATATCAGCAAGTGGTGGAGTAACACTTGCAACAAAAAGGCGATGCATGGTTGTCCACGGGTTGAAAAAGCTTTTGTAGTGAAGTCCTGTTCCCGTCCATCGTAAGTTTGGTAGTTTATGTAGGATATCAAAACCGATCAAGAGATCTTTTCCATGCGAGCTCGAACCCAACAACCTTCTTCTGATTACGCACTTTGGAAATAGGCGAATGTTAATGGGGACACTTATTTTGTCAATGACAAATTTCTCTCCATTAGCGGCCATAAAACTCTGATGGTGAGGTCTCCAATAGTGGTCTGGTAAGATAGCAGGGTTTAGGATGGAAACGGACGCGCCGGTGTCGAAAAATGCAATAAATGGGATTGGCTTTGCATACGCATCCGTAAGGAGGTGGATTTTGGCTAGTGGTAATGGTGGTTCTTCTTGTACTGGCAGTACATGTGGAATCGGATTTATCATGTGAATTCCAAAATCATCATCACTAGTCAGAGAATCTGAGTCAGAATCGTCATCAGATGAGAAATCTGAATAGGCGATTGTGCATAAGACTGAATCTCCCGGTTCATCATCCAAAGAGTATAGTGACTCTAGATCAGAAAGATCTACTGGTTCAACCTGGTTCAAGGCTTGTAAAAGTGCTTGGGACTTCTTCTTGTCTGGACAATTTCTCGCAAAATGACCTTTCTTTTGGCATATGAAGCACCTATCTGAAGACTTGCCACGTTGCTTTTTCTTCTTGATGAATTTCCACTTCTTGCTTCCCCGTTGAGAGAATCGAGGTTTTCTTGAAAAGGTTAAATAACGTTTGGAATGGAACTTCTTTTTTGTATGGGTACATTCACATGATGACTTGTCTTTGCACTTGATTTTCAGGTACTTGTCATCGCAGGCTGACCCAAGGCGTTTTCCTGTACTTTCGAACTCGGCAAGAAACTTTTTCTGGTTGCAAAGCTTAGCCAAGGCATTCATGATCAACTGGTATAGTTCGCCAAGAGATGATTGAGCTATTGTGACATTTCTTGCTTCCAATGCCCGATATGCTTCATTAGCAAGGGATTCCGGAAAAGAGTTCAGGAAAACTTGCTTCAAATTGACATCGTCAACTCCATTCAAACAATAAAATCGCTGAGACATACGATCATAATGTTTTTCTAAATCTTTCTTTTGGAAGGAGCAACATTTCATCTTGAGAAATTCTTCTCTGGCATGAGTAGTGTGTTCATAGGGGTTTCCAATGAACTCAGAGTATATGGAGCCTATAAAAGCTTCCGGGGATGCTGACTGCTGCAATTGTAGTTGGCGATATTCTCCAAGACTGAGGTACCAATCTCGTAGGCGCCCTTGGATCCGAGTAAGAAACCGCTTGATGACTATGTCAATGGTGTAATATTGCAGCTCTGACGAACACCATGTTAGCATCTCTATACTTCTTTCACGCCATTTTGATGGTGGAAGGTCATCGAATGTGAAGTACTGCTTTATGTCAGACTGTGGAAAATCTGTGGAACTTGTTTGTGGTGTTTGGTTTTCTCCGTAGTCATCTGGATCAAACTGTACTGTTGATTCTGCATATTCTGGTTCTGCCATGAACAAGTGTTCAAATCCATCAACAATATCTTCATCTTCACGTCGGGAGTGGATGACTGGAGCTACAGAATGGGAGCACTGAGGTTTTTCTGTTTGTGTGAGGGATTGTAGGAAAGTTGAAAAAGGGTTCACCCGCTCAATTGGAAGGACATCATGAACTTTAGAATGGGTTGTAGGGTTGGGTTCTTGTGGAGGAGTTTGGTTTTTGCTTGTGGAGGCTTTTAGCTTTCTTTGTTCTAATGCCCACATGTTTAGTGAAGGTGATGATGTTTGGTTGTGGGATTGTGGTAATGGTTGTGGTTCAAACGATATTCCTACAAAAGGGGTGGATGGCAATCTCCAAGGATCATCAACAAGGGTTGAAATTCTTTTTTGCTTATGTTGCCGTTCCAGATCTTGGAGTTGGATTTTTAAGTTCTTCATTTCTGCTTCCTTTTGAGAGACAGTAGCGGAAGATTGGGTTATGGGTGATGTTTTGATGATTTGGATAAGTTCTCGGTGAAGTTCTTGGATTTTGAAACGAAGTTCATGTATGATACTCTCTAGGGATCCGACTTTTGATGAAAGATTTTGTTGGTTATTTGCGAGCATGGTTTGCTGTGAGAGTATTTTTGCGAGAACCTTGTTTTGAGCAACAGCATTTTCACTTTGCCAGTTTAGGGTAGCTTCCGCGGGACTAACAGTATTTGCGAGTCCTGTGGGACCAATAGTCGTTGGATTTTTTATCTTCCAGTCGTGCTTGGTTCGACTATCAGGGTGCTCAAATGCAGTAAGGGCTGGGAACTCTTGTTCGTATGATGTTGAAGAGGGTGTTGTTATCGGGAACACTGGTGAAGGGATTGTTTCTTTATCTTTCATCGGTTGTGGCGTTTGATGAATGATAGATAAAGCCTTTTGGTGATAGGGTGTAAGTGTTTGTGGTTGTGGCGGTGTTTTAGGTGGTTGTGGTGTTTTCGGTGGTATCGTTGATGGTTGTGGTTTCTGGTTTTGCTTTGGGTATAAAACATAGTAGTCAAATTTTCCTGAGGGTTCTCCAAAAAGTCCAACTGTTGGGTCACCGTCTTCATACCTCCTTTTGAGTCTTTGTTGTGAAGATCTTCGTTTCTTAGGGACATCTTCTTCATCCTCAAGCTTTTGAGCTTCATCTAAACAACTTTCACAGATCAGTTATGAGCAGATCCATCAAGCTCCTGTTCGATCGAACTCAGCTCCAGAATTTGTTAGACATGAGAATGGTCTCGTGGAGATCAAATTCTCGCAACCTAAGGCACCTAATGTGTTTCCAACAGGAATCCACATGATCACACCAGCAGAACCCAGCCAAACCGCGATCAATGAGCCTGTTCAAGAGATCAAACACATATGGTGGGACGTATGTGACTGTGAAAGTTGTTTAGATGAAGCTCAAAAGCTTGAGGATGAAGAAGATGTCCCTAAGAAACGAAGATCTTCACAACAAAGACTCAAAAGGAGGTATGAAGACGGTGACCCAACAGTTGGACTTCTTGGAGAACCCTCAGGAAAATTTGACTACTATGTTTTATACCCAAAGCAAAACCAGAAACCACAACCATCAACGATACCACCAAAAACACCACAACCACCTAAAACACCGCCACAACCACAAACACTTACACCCTATCACCAAAAGGCTTTATCTATCATTCATCAAACGCCACAACCGATGAAAGATAAAGAAACAATCCCTTCACCAGTGTTCCCGATAACAACACCCTCTTCAACATCATACGAACAAGAGTTCCCAGCCCTTACTGCATTTGAGCACCCTGATAGTCGAACCAAGCACGACTGGAAGATAAAAAATCCAACGACTATTGGTCCCACAGGACTCGCAAATACTGTTAGTCCCGCGGAAGCTACCCTAAACTGGCAAAGTGAAAATGCTGTTGCTCAAAACAAGGTTCTCGCAAAAATACTCTCACAGCAAACCATGCTCGCAAATAACCAACAAAATCTTTCATCAAAAGTCGGATCCCTAGAGAGTATCATACATGAACTTCGTTTCAAAATCCAAGAACTTCACCGAGAACTTATCCAAATCATCAAAACATCACCCATAACCCAATCTTCCGCTACTGTCTCTCAAAAGGAAGCAGAAATGAAGAACTTAAAAATCCAACTCCAAGATCTGGAACGGCAACATAAGCAAAAAAGAATTTCAACCCTTGTTGATGATCCTTGGAGATTGCCATCCACCCCTTTTGTAGGAATATCGTTTGAACCACAACCATTACCACAATCCCACAACCAAACATCATCACCTTCACTAAACATGTGGGCATCAGAACAAAGAAAGCTAAAAGCCTCCACAAGCAAAAACCAAACTCCTCCACAAGAACCCAACCCTACAACCCATTTTAAAGTTCATGATGTCCTTCCAATTGAGCGGGTGAACCCTTTTTCAACTTTCCTACAATCCCTCACACAAACAGAAAAACCTCAGTGCTCCCATTCTGTAGCTCCAGTCATCCACTCCCGACGTGAAGATGAAGATATTGTTGATGGATTTGAACACTTGTTCATGGCAGAACCAGAATATGCAGAATCAACAGTACAGTTTGATCCAGATGACTACGGAGAAAACCAAACACCACAAACAAGTTCCACAGATTTTCCACAGTCTGACATAAAGCAGTACTTCACATTCGATGACCTTCCACCATCAAAATGGCGTGAAAGAAGTATAGAGATGCTAACATGGTGTTCGTCAGAGCTGCAATATTACACCATTGACATAGTCATCAAGCGGTTTCTTACTCGGATCCAAGGGCGCCTACGAGATTGGTACCTCAGTCTTGGAGAATATCGCCAACTACAATTGCAGCAGTCAGCATCCCCGGAAGCTTTTATAGGCTCCATATACTCTGAGTTCATTGGAAACCCCTATGAACACACTACTCATGCCAGAGAAGAATTTCTCAAGATGAAATGTTGCTCCTTCCAAAAGAAAGATTTAGAAAAACATTATGATCAACTGGTATAATGGCAAGAGCAAATGGTGTTGACCCTGACACAATTCCAACTTTTATAAGGTTGAATATGATGCCATGGGGTGATGACCATCCCGATTCACTGAAATGGGCTCAAACAATAAAAGGCATTCATGATCAACTGGTATAGTTCGCCAAGAGATGATTGAGCTATTGTGACATTTCTTGCTTCCAATGCCCGATATGCTTCATTAGCAAGGGATTCTGGAAAAGAGTTCAGGAAAACTTGCTTCAAATTGACATCGTCAACTCCATTCAAACAATAAAATCGCTGAGACATACGATCATAATGGTCTCATGTTCCTCTCTAGGGATTATAAGGAACTCAGAGTATATGGAGCCTATAAAAGTACAGGAGCTATTGGTATAGTTCGCCATCACTGGTACAGGTCTTATATAGATCTGCCACAACTCCCCCCACACCTTTTGGTATCAGAGCCATACGCTCTAACCATCACCATTACCCTTACCTTACTATTCCCTTTATACTAAATTCTTAATCGTATGCTCTGTGACTGCAGCCTTAGTGCTGATCTCTCACATCAGAAAATTAGAATTTATCTTAAAGGACTGACTTCTATAGCTTTAAGTGTTATAGTTCTCTATCCTTTTATTCTATCAGGGCCGTTGCAGGATATGTAAGTCGACAAAGGTGGTCGCAGTTGTTTCCTCCGGGAGAGTATAGAATAAGAAAAAAAGGTCTATAATTCTTAAAACCATGAGTCACGATAACCTTTTCAATCGCTCAACCTCATCCAGTTTCCGCCAATCCTCTGCATCTAAAATAGATCAATTATATGAAATCTCATATTGTTCTGATGATTCCAGGATCCCAATAAGTGAAATGCCACTCGTAAACCCCTACCATGTTTTCACTAAACCATCCAATTCCATCACAAAAAGAGTCAAACAGCTAATTGGATCTAACCCACACAAGCAAATAAAAGAGTTTGTCCAAACATCAAAGTTCGATTCGCATCAGTTACCAGCATCACAGATAGAACATTTGGTACCTTTGTCATTGCCTTCCGACCTCCCTCGACATTGTCTATCACAAGGGTACACACATATTCATTTCGGGGCAATAAGGTTAGCATTAACCTTCCATGGAAGAAAAGGACTACCTGCATATTCAAGAATAGCCTTGCTTGATACAAGGTTTACAGAATATCAGCATGCTTGTATTGGTACAATACAAACAACGTTGAACGCAGGAACAATTTTTGTCACGTTTTACCCAAATTTTAACATGCCTCTCAATGATCCTTCACTATTCACAGCCCTCAAGGCCCAGATCCAGATTGGAGGTACACCCCAAGTGAACACCTTTCAAGCCACGTTCCATTACCAAATGGCTTACCGAGTTCAAAACCACTCGTTAGACATTTTGGTTCCAGGACAAGACGATGCCGGAAATGCGCTACTCATCGACATAGACGCAAACGCAACTCCAACTTGTACATACATACCGAAGCAGTTGTCTCGAGATGAGTTACTCAAATTACTTCCAGAAAAATGGATAACAAATTATGAGCAGATCCATCAAGCTCCTGTTCGATCGAACTCAGCTCCAGAATTTGTTAGACATGAGAATGGTCTCGTGGAGATCAAATTCTCGCAACCTAAGGCACCTAATGTGTTTCCAACAGGAATCCACATGATCACACCAGCAGAACCCAGCCAAACCGCGATCAATGAGCCTGTTCAAGAGATCAAACACATATGGTGGGACGTATGTGACTGTGAAAGTTGTTTAGATGAAGCTCAAAAGCTTGAGGATGAAGAAGATGTCCCTAAGAAACGAAGATCTTCACAACAAAGACTCAAAAGGAGGTATGAAGACGGTGACCCAACAGTTGGACTTCTTGGAGAACCCTCAGGAAAATTTGACTACTATGTTTTATACCCAAAGCAAAACCAGAAACCACAACCATCAACAATACCACCGAAAACACCACAACCACCTAAAACACCGCCACAACCACAAACACTTACACCCTATCACCAAAAGGCTTTATCTATCATTCATCAAACGCCACAACCGATGAAAGATAAAGAAACAATCCCTTCACCAGTGTTCCCGATAACAACACCCTCTTCAACATCATACGAACAAGAGTTCCCAGCCCTTACTGCATTTGAGCACCCTGATAGTCGAACCAAGCACGACTGGAAGATAAAAAATCCAACGACTATTGGTCCCACAGGACTCGCAAATACTGTTAGTCCCGCGGAAGCTACCCTAAACTGGCAAAGTGAAAATACTGTTGCTCAAAACAAGGTTCTCGCAAAAATACTCTCACAGCAAACCATGCTCGCAAATAACCAACAAAATCTTTCATCAAAAGTCGGATCCCTAGAGAGTATCATACATGAACTTCGTTTCAAAATCCAAGAACTTCACCGAGAACTTATCCAAATCATCAAAACATCACCCATAACCCAATCTTCCGCTACTGTCTCTCAAAAGGAAGCAGAAATGAAGAACTTAAAAATCCAACTCCAAGATCTGGAACGGCAACATAAGCAAAAAAGAATTTCAACCCTTGTTGATGATCCTTGGAGATTGCCATCCACCCCTTTTGTAGGAATATCGTTTGAACCACAACCATTACCACAATCCCACAACCAAACATCATCACCTTCACTAAACATGTGGGCATCAGAACAAAGAAAGCTAAAAGCCTCCACAAGCAAAAACCAAACTCCTCCACAAGAACCCAACCCTACAACCCATTCTAAAGTTCATGATGTCCTTCCAATTGAGCGGGTGAACCCTTTTTCAACTTTCCTACAATCCCTCACACAAACAGAAAAACCTCAATGCTCCCATTCTGTAGCTCCAGTCATCCACTCCCGACGTGAAGATGAAGATATTGTTGATGGATTTGAACACTTGTTCATGGCAGAACCAGAATATGCAGAATCAACAGTACAGTTTGATCCAGATGACTACGGAGAAAACCAAACACCACAAACAAGTTCCACAGATTTTCCACAGTCTGACATAAAGCAGTACTTCACATTCGATGACCTTCCACCATCAAAATGGCGTGAAAGAAGTATAGAGATGCTAACATGGTGTTCGTCAGAGCTGCAATATTACACCATTGACATAGTCATCAAGCGGTTTCTTACTCGGATCCAAGGGCGCCTACGAGATTGGTACCTCAGTCTTGGAGAATATCGCCAACTACAATTGCAGCAGTCAGCATCCCCGGAAGCTTTTATAGGCTCCATATACTCTGAGTTCATTGGAAACCCCTATGAACACACTACTCATGCCAGAGAAGAATTTCTCAAGATGAAATGTTGCTCCTTCCAAAAGAAAGATTTAGAAAAACATTATGATCGTATGTCTCAGCGATTTTATTGTTTGAATGGAGTTGACGATGTCAATTTGAAGCAAGTTTTCCTGAACTCTTTTCCGGAATCCCTTGCTAATGAAGCATATCGGGCATTGGAAGCAATAAATGTCACAATAGCTCAATCATCTCTTGGCGAACTATACCAGTTGATCATGAATGCCTTGGCTAAGCTTTGCAACCAGAAAAAGTTTCTTGCCGAGTTCGAAAGTACAGGAAAACGCCTTGGGTCAGCCTGCGATGACAAGTACCTGAAAATCAAGTGCAAAGACAAGTCATCATGTGAATGTACCCATACAAAAAAGAAGTTCCATTCCAAACGTTATTCAACCTTTTCAAGAAAACCTCGATTCTCTCAACGGGGAAGCAAGAAGTGGAAATTCATCAAGAAGAAAAAGCAACGTGGCAAGTCTTCAGATAGGTGCTTCATATGCCAAAAGAAAGGTCATTTTGCGAGAAATTGTCCAGACAAGAAGAAGTCCCAAGCGCTTTTCCAAGCCTTGAACCAGGTTGAACGGTAGATCTTTCTGATCTAGAGTCACTATACTCTTTGGATGATGAACCGGGAGATTCAGTCTTATGCACAATCGCCTATTCAGATTTCTCATCTGATGACGATTCTGACTCAGATTCTCTGACTAGTGATGATGATTTTGGAATTCACATGATAAATCCGATTCCACATGTACTGCAAGTACAAGAAGAACCACCATTACCACTAGCCAAAATCCACCTCCTTACGGATGCGTATGCAAAGCCAATCCCAGTTATTGCATTTTTCGACACCGGCGCGTCCGTTTCCATCCTAAACCCTGCTATCTTACCAGACCACTATTGGAGACCTCACCATCAGAGTTTTATGGCCGCTAATGGAGAGAAATTTGTCATTGACAAAATAAGTGTCCCCATTAACATTCGCCTATTTCCAAAGTGCGTAATCAGAAGAAGGTTGTTGGGTTCGAGCTCGCATGGAAAAGATCTCTTGATCGGTTTTGATATCCTACATAAACTACCAAACTTACGATGGACGGGAACAGGACTTCACTACAAAAGCTTTTTCAACCCGTGGACAACCATGCATCGCCTTTTTGTTGCAAGTGTTACTCCACCACTTGCTGATATCAACTGCATCAGACAAAAACTTGTTCAAGACTCATGTGCTTCCTCACACACCGAGTTTTTGACAAAACACCCTTCACCTTTGTGGCTGAATCCCTCATTCTTTGTTTCGCTACCTTTTAAGCAAAACGAAGATGTTAATCCTACCAAAGCAAGTCACCCTGGAATGAACCCAGATCATTACCAGCTTGCTTTAGAAGAATGCAACCAACTGGTTGCTGAAGGAATTGTTGAACCTACCACCTCGCCATGGGCATGTGAGGCATTTTACGTCAACAAAAGAAGCGAACAAGTTCGTGGAAAGCTCAGGTTGGTCATTAACTATCAACCGTTGAACCACTTTTTAGCTGATGATAAGTTTCCACTTCCACAGAAGAAGTCGCTATTTCAACACCTGGCAGACGCTAAAGTCCTCTCCAAGTTCGACCTTAAGTCAGGATTTTGGCAACTGGGTATTAAGCCTGAAGATAGACCAAAAACCGGTTTCTGTATACCTGATCATCATTACCAGTGGAAAGTAATGCCGTTTGGTTTAAAAAATGCTCCATCGGCCTTCCAGAAGGCAATGGTAACCATTTTTGAACCGATTCTTGCAAACACATTGGTCTACATTGATGATATCCTTTTATTCTCCCCAGATGAACAATCCCATGCAGAGTTACTTTCCAAATTTTATTCTATTGTCACAAAGTATGGGATAATGCTATCCGAGAAAAAGATGGAGGTTGGCGTAACCAAAATTCACTTTCTTGGCATGGAGATCACAGACGGCAGGTACCAGCCTCAACCGCATGTCGCTCAAGAGTTACTGAAGTTTCCAGATGAGTTAACATCACAAAAAATGATTCAACAGTTCCTCGGGTTAGTCAACTACATGTCTGATTTCCTGCCCAAGCTATCAAATCACACCGCCCTGTTGTTCCCCATGTTGAAAAAGAATCCCCCACAGTGGACATCACGACAAACAGAAGCAGTAAAAGCTATCAAGTTGCTAGCCGAAAAGATGCCCCCACTGAAGATTCCCATCATGACTGAAAGAAGAATTTTGCAGACAGATGCCAGCGATGAGTGTTGGGGAGCTGTCCTACTTGTCCAAGATAGCAATAATAAGAGACATATATGTGGCTACAAGAGCGGCACGTTTAAACCCTCTGAACAACACTATCACTCTACGTTCAAAGAGATTCTTGCAGTCAAACGAGGCATTGAAAGATTCCAATTCCATCTAATCGGGCACGAATTTCACGTTGAAATGGACATGTCCTCCTTTCCACGTATGCTACAATTTAAGCGGAAGATGCTCCCTCACGCACAACTTTTGAGATGGGCAAATTGGTTCTCACAGTGGAAGTTCACAGTAAAACACATCAAAGGAACAGAGAACGTCCTTGCAGATTTTCTCTCTCGCCCAACTGCCTATAAATCAGAAGACAAAACCCCAAAGAAAGTAAGCCAAGTCCAAACACATACTTCTAACTTTCTTTCAATGGTTCTTTCAGTAACTTCCCAAAGTGATCCACCATCCTCCTCCACCCCTACACCACCACTCCCTGTCCTCAACCTGCCAGAAGAGATAATGGAAACAATCGCAGATTTAACCTTTGAAAAAAGGTCTAAATTAAGCTTCAAAACATTTCTCACGGTCCTTATACAGAAACATGGTTTGTGCATAAATGGTCTCATGTTCCACCCAGACTACCCGTTTCTCAATGTGTTTCATATACATGACCTATGGAACTTTCCGAAGGAAGCATTGTGCTTTTTCTGGTACCTGTTTGAAAGCTTCACAATAGGCATCTCCTTTAACACAGAAAAACTTTTGTCATACATTGTCAAAAGTCAGTTCAATGATGTCCGCCCTCACTCCAGAAATTTACTAACCATGCTACAATGGTTTGTTCCTCACCACCAATGGACGCGATGGTTGACAGTGACTAGCAAAGGGAAGTATGTACTAGTGATGTTCAGAAGACCAGGATCCTTTCTACCACCCAAGGCTGTTAACGATGAAGGATCACTCGTTTATCACTCAGGATCATGTTTCATTCATGACTGGTATGAAATTAACCCAGCCAGCAGGAAGTGTGAAAGGAAGTACCGAAACCTTTATGCAGATACAAGAAACCTAATGGCAAGAGCAAATGGTGTTGACCCTGACACAATTCCAACTTTTATAAGGTGGAATATGATGCCATGGGGTGATGACCATCCCGATTCACTGAAATGGGCTGAAGCAAACCACAATTGGCTCAGTGACAACCACAAAAATGACATAGACACAACGACCGATGAAGATGCTAACCCATATTCATCCGACGAAGACTCATTCGTCGTTGACGCACATTTCGACCCGTTCGAAGATGATCCAACCCATCCTGACGCACGTTGGAGTCCATAAAGAAGGCTAAACATTTCTATGTTTAGTATAATGTTTTAATAATTATGTTTTATTATCTTAAGTTTTTTTTGAAGTTTCTAGTGTTTTCTTGTTTCAATAATGCTATATGATGTAAGCGCTTAGGTCATATGGCAATAATGTGTAAAAGTAAGAAAGCTTGTACTATAAGCTTGAAAGTTGTACCCAATCAAGGCTATATATAGCCATGTATCTTGCCATTCTAAGGCATCAAAATTTAAAGTAATACAAGTGTGTGTTTTCTTCATCCTCTCTCTACAATCTTTCTCTCAAATCTTCTCTCTACAATTCCTTATAAACCCTGGTTCTTACAGGTCTTATATAGATCTGCCACAACTCCCCCCACACCTTTGCTTTTATATGGTACTTTAGATCCGTTGCTGGGAAGTAATTCTTGGTTTTAACTTTTAACGAGTCACCTTGGTGATCCAGCATAGGGAATCCTTTACTCACAGACTGTTTAACCTCCATGATGCTCATTTACAGTAGGGGCAAACTGGGTGGTTTGGTAATGGGTCAACACGAGTTTGGATCAAAACTGCAAACCTTTGGGACGAATAAAATGAGCTTTGGTTAGCCTACGTTTGCACGGTATTACTGCTCCGTTAGTTGACTTGGTACATCTCTGGAGTTATTCTTCCAATGCTTGTGCATAATCCGGATTCCGAGACTGTAAATGTGTAGAGGTGTAGTTCTGCCATAACTAAAGTTGAATAAGAAGATGAAACGTTTATGAATTTTCACTTTTGAGGTCAAAACTAAATAGTTCTCGTCTCTTAGATTCTCACGGTTTGTTGGAAATTTTTAGGATGAATGCTATAAATGTGCGTAAATTTACATAAATATAGATCAGAAAGAAAGGTTAATCATTAAGATGAAAATGAGTCTATTTGACCTAAAAAGTCAATGTATCCGAGAGGCATTTGACTTTCAAGGTCAAACTAGCTAATTTTTGGCTTCGTGATTCTCAAGTTATTGGACGCTTCATTACATGTCAGTATGATAATATGCGTAAACTCGCATGAATATAAATCTGCCAGAAGCTTACAACATTTCATAGCGTTTTTACACGTACCAATTTTTTATATTATATTACGGTATCATTTCATCTATGTCCCTCCAAAACTTGATATGTGAATGCTACCTCTGATCCATGTTATAATCCTTTATTAAAATCAGATACCCGGTTTTCAAATGCAAAGCCAAACACCCTTACTGACCTGGATGGTTATAGAGCAGTAAGGATGGTGAACGATATCAAGTTCAATGTTGATGCATTAATGGTGATTAAAACCATGGTGCCGTCCGTGGCGACACCAATATTGTTTTGTGTGGATGGAATGGAAGAAAGACTTTAACCAAAGGTGACCAGGTTCTCCTTACTGCAAGTTCGTTTCCACATACTCTAGAGCTGCTCAATAAGTTGAAAGTTGTTAAGAGGCATTTAGGTGTTTGATAAGTATATTACCCCGTAGGTTGTTGCATATAAGTCTTAAGAATTTTGTACGACATACAAAGAAGGTCTTTTACTTTCTCCTCCAGTTATTTTGCCTACAATATATGAAATGTCTGGGAGACGTTGAGACATGCTTGATTTTATTCATAATATTTGCATGATGGTAGCTTATTAGTAACTTTTTCCTAACAGTAACCTCTTACAACCTACACTACCTATTTGACCATATATTTCCAAGCTCTTAAATGTCAAAATGTTCGTATGACCCGGTTTTGCCATAGGTTTCTTGTGTTGATTTGGCTGGTCGTAAAACCTCTTGGAGGCCACAAATATCTTTTCAAGGCTCTCAAGTGGGGACCCGTGGTTATACACTTGGAAGAATCCCCGATTCTTGCATGTGTTACATACCTCACCTATAAGGTTTTGTACTGCTGCAGCATTATAATCAGCAGGAGACGAGTTGATCAAAGGAGAAAGGTCGATTTGTGGGATGCCTTGGACTTCAATTATTGCAAGTTTGGATAAAAATTGGACCAAGTTTGCCATGACTAATGCTGGTGTGAAGGTGCACAAATAGTTCCCTTGGAATTTGATTGAGCTTGTGACTCAAGTCCGTTCCATGTTGAGAGTTGGACCATGGTGTTCGAGCGAAGGATCGGGCTTCCTGGTTCCTAGAGTAGAGGGCAATGCGAGGCTGGTTACACAGAGTTGCGAATACTTCTCGTTCTCAACAATGGAAGGATAACGAGTCGGTGACCGGTGAGAGCCAGACGCCGCGCAACTCATAATAAAACTTCGGTTTTAATTTCAGCGTGAAGAATTTATGGATGGGTCATAGGCTGGCCGAGTGCTGACGCTGCTAACTTTGCAGAACTCAGTTGTGTGTTGGTGATTTTAGTGTCATCAATCATTTTGGTGTAATGGTGATTTACCCGAGACCAAAGGGATTTCAAGTTAAGTTATAATACAAGTTCGGAGGTGTGGAGTACACGCTTGTATAAACTTGTTAACTTGATTTCGGATACAAAAGAATGGAAAAGTTGTGAATCTATAGTAGTGAATGGGTCTATTGTGACAGAATCTGTGGGCCACTAAAGGGCATACAGTGACAGATTCGTGGGTCACTAAATAATCCATACACTTGTGTTGATGACAGTTAGCGACGGTTATTTTGTTGCAAAACTGTTACAAAACTGTTGCAGAAACAGGATTTATTATGTCTTTTCATGAAGGAACTTTTTTATTTTGCATCACAACGTTCATTTGAAGTTTATAGACACATATAAACAGATTTTGGTCTCAAGATCATAACATACACATTGTCCCATGTTTTGCTCTATTTTCTTGTGCCTAGAAATAGAGTGTTGTTCTTGTCTTATCCCCGTACAAATTTCGTGTAACCCAAGGCACAAATAGGGTCGAAATATTGTATTAGGAAAGTGTTTGACACGATTCAAGAACTATCCGGCAATCACCGATTATCACGACCCCTAAATTTCTAACATTGTGCGGGCCTCCTGACAACCCACCCCCAATCCATCGAGTTTCAAATATTAAGCTTAGCTCTATTTTTATCTAACAAAGCTTGATGTTATCTTTACAGTAACATTATTTGATAGAATAGTAAGTCGACGTGGTTCACCACCTCATGGGAAAATCATTGTCAACCCAACTTTCCTCCAACTTTTTTACCTGCTGCTTAGTGAGGTCTTTTCGCCGCAATTTCCTACTCCCTTAGTGAGGTTTTTTCACACCACTTTGTATGTATAGTTTATATGTCAGTTATATGTATCTCTTTGGGTATCCCGTAGCTTTCCAGCAACACTATATTGACATCATCATTCCTGCTTCTACGAAGACTTAGTATATAGTTTTTGACAAATCAAGCTCGTTTTAATCGTCCCAAAGGTTTACAGTATTGATCCAAACTCGTGTTGACCCATTACCCAAACCACCCCGTTTGCCACTATGGACATGAGCATAGCCAAATATTCTTTACAGTTATTTACGAAGGGTACCTGTATGTAACTCGCTAAAAGGGTTCATCCATGGAACAGGTTTTATCTTTATGCAGGAAATAAAAGGGGAAAGAAGACTTGAATCGTTTGTGTATAAAGAATTCCCTATGCTGGATCATCATGGTGACTCGTTACAACCAAGAATTACTTCCCATCAACGGATCCAAAGTAAAAAACTTGATACATTCGTTGCTTAGAATTATCTGCCAAAAACAGTACACAGAACGAGTATAAACTTCAAACATAGCTGTCACATGAATTTATAAAGTACACAAAGAACCGGCATAAGCTTGGAACTAGTATTTGGAGGGGTGCGCCAGCCTAGGCAATGAAACACCAAGGCGACACAAGAAGAACCCCAGCAGCAAGCTACTGTGGTGGGCTCTTCTCCCATAAGAAATAAGATTAATATTGAGTGAGCCGATGGCTCACATATTAGATATTAAACTGATAAGAACAGATACTACACTTGATCTTAGCCAAAAGGCCAAGAAAGGTATGCTTATTCCATTACCAGGCCCTTTGTTTTTATAGTCAACGCCCACTTGTCTGTTTACATCACCTAGCCGATGTGGGATAAGAGCAATGATCTTTACACCAATAAATTTGTGAAGTTTTTGCTTTCTTTAAACACAACCATTGATTATGTTAAGTTGATTTACGCCTTAATACATCTACATCTCTCAAAGCCCTTCTTCAAGAGCGACAAACATTTGTTTTATAAGCTTCCCCTCGATTTTCACATTTGGAAGAACCCCTTAAACTAATCAGTCTTTTTAGCTTTATCAGTATTTTGACCAGTCCCGTGGAGCCAACGGATTGCAGGTTGCCAGATGCAAGGTTCTCCAAAAACAACAAAAACGCTGTTTTTCGTCAGTTGGACCATGAAGAAATGTATCAACCATTAGACATTTCTTTTCGAGTTCCAAATGCTTTATTTCAGCAAGAGACATGTCTTCCAGGAAGCAAACACTTCTCCAAACATTCATTTTGTTGCCACTTTCCATCACGGTTTAATTTCAATTTAAAAACTCGGCAAATCGACTCATGTGTTCAGATGATGGAAATAAGTTGACTTCATTATGGTCAACAGAAACTTCTCGCCTGACCCGTTCATCATTATCCACCGACTCTTGAAAGGTGAGAATTATATACCTTTGTTGCTTCGTGGCTTAATCACCCGCACCCCTCATCGGCCTACTTGTTGAAATGCGGAGTGTAACATTTTTGCTTGACGTTCTCATACATGATTAATCGCAAATTCTTATGCGGTTCTATTTGTTACGGTGTTTCACCCAAACTTTCTTATAGTAATAATATGTATAAAGAACATGATTAATCAAAATGAACATATGGTGGTTGTTATTTCACTTATTTGTTTTCAAACAACACCCATCCATAAGCCGGAACAGCTTCCAGACGTCCTCCGGCAAAAGAAAAGTTTAAAATAAGGGCCCAACCGGGTTCGAACCGGTGACCTATTGATCTGCAGTCAATTGCTCTACCACTGAGCTATGGACCCTTTTTGTTTTTTAGTTGTTATGTATTATCCAGATATGAAAACATACAGCAATTACACATAATAACAACTTTTTGGTCTGTCTGCGAAAGCATATCAGTGTGCGTGCAATGATTAAGGGAGTGTAGTTTCAGATGTTAAGCTGGTTGTGCTATCTGTTTTTTTCAACTGGTTTTACACAAGTGCTTGTGGTACAATATCATTCGAAAGAAAATATATGAAGTCTGGTTCCTGTTATACTGAGACACAGTAACCGTGACCTAATGTTATGTTCTAGATCATATTCATCGTCGGTTTCTATTGGTTCGTCTCTTGACAGCTTACCTGGCTTGTTCTATGTTCTGTTCCCTCGAGAGCCGGGTATCATTTTTAATTCTGCTTACCCAACCTTGTTTTGAGTAAACTAGTCGCACAATCAACACATGTATACGAAAGTGAAGCAATTCAGGTCAAACAAGTCTTGGTAGGTCAACCAAACTCGTTTTATCCGTCCCCAAGGTTTGCAAGAACCATTACCCAACCAAACCACCCCGTTTGCCACTAGTATACATGAGCATCATGAAGGTTACATTAGTGAGTACTATGGTACAAGTTTTTCTTTAGGAAAATTTTATCTGAATATTGGTTGGAGTTCTCTCTTGTAGGAAGAAGCTCTCCAAAAATAGGCGTATGCCAATTTATACAACGAGCACACGGTATTCTTTAGTAAAAGGCGAAAGAATAGTTCGCTTTGTGCTCATTGCTTGGCTGCGTGACTTGCTCCACGTTCGGCTTGTTCCTTATATACAACCTTCCTCACTCTCAACTTCCACTACTCAAGCGATGTGGGATAAACTCCAACACCCACCTGCCGGAGCAGAACTCCAAAACACATTGGCCAAACACAAACCTCGGACACCGGGACATCAGTTACTTAGTCATCAAACCAACGACCTTAATAATTTATGAAAGACATGAATGTACTTCTAACATACCCAACTTTCTCATACCTCAATAAACAGCTCGAAAACCGTTACACCCTCTTTCGCCTTTGGACCATCCCAGACCCACCTTCCTCAAACAACACTCCACTTCCATTGGAGCCGTTGTCGGAAACACGACCATTGGTGCAGACCGAGAACTCATCAACTCGTTACCGGGTCTGGAGATTGTGTCGAGTTTTAGTGTTGGGTTGGATAAAGTTGATTTGGAGTATTGTAAAGAGAAGGGTATTAAGGTTACTAATACGCCTGATGTTTTGACTGATGATGTGGCTGATTTAGCTATTGGGTTGATGTTGGCTACTTCAAGAGCGATTTGTGAGTGTGATCGGTATGTGAGAAGTGGGTCGTGGATAAAACGTGACTTCAAATTTAACAATGTCAAATTTAATGACTGGTATTGGAATTCCTTAGTTAAGTGCTTATACGCTTAACCAGAAAAGAAAAGCAGTTTTGATTTTTGATGTGAAAATATCTATATGTGTTATTTTAGAGTAAATAAGTAGGTTAGCATGGCTTGTGTAGTATATTTAGAAAAGGCCGAATTATCAAACTAACACTGCAACAAAACTGGTTTCGCAGGACGCCGAGAAGTGTCCTATCATGTTACTCCGTGGTTAATAGGACCTTTGACTTTTTTCTAATCAACGATCTTGACTTTTGCTATTGCCAAACTAGACTTGCAGAATTACGAGTTATCCAATTTGGACTAGTGCTTCTTTTTCATCTTTTTATCTGTAAGAAGTTGGAATCCTATGTTTAGGAAGAATCGGGACATCCGTTGCTAAGAGAGCGGAAGTATTCAGTTGTCCAGTTAGTTACTATTCCAGAACACAGAAACCAGAACTGAAATACAAGTACTTCCCCAGTGTCGTCAAATTTGCTTCAAATTGTGAGAAATTATGGTTGTGGCATGCCCTCACACAGAAGAAACCCGACGCATAATTAATCATGAAGTGATTGATGCATTAGGTCCCAAGGGGGTTCTTATAAACATTGGAGGGGTGCACTTGTGGGTGAACCTGATTTTTTTTTTTTTTTTTTTTTTGAACTAAGGTGAACCTGAATTGGTATCTGCTCTTGTTGAAGGGCGGATAGCTGGTGCGTCTTGATGTGTTCGTGAATGAATCTGTGGTGCCTGACGAGCTTTTTGGTCTTCATAATGAGGTTTTATTGCCTCATGTCGGGACTAGCACTGTGGAGACTGAAACGCAATGGCTGATGTTGTGGTTGCGAACCTAGAGGCTCATTTTCCAAGAAGCCACTACTAACTCCCGTGGTTTAATTATGATTGCTTTTAGAATTAACAAAATAAAATATTGATTTGTTAAATGAAATTATGAACCAACCTACATTACACCTTTAATTACTTTGAACTTAGATACTCAACACAAAGGCTATAGTCGAGCTGGAACTAGGCTTTTTCTCATTCAAAGTGTTATTTCACCTTTTTGTGTGTGTTTCGTTACTGTGATGATTATCATATACACATAAGGGTGGCTAAATGGGTGGACCGGACGGGTATGGACAGTGGGTTAAATGGACGTTGGTCCATGGACGTGGACTAAATGGGCAATTTTTAATATTTGGACTAAATGGACTTGGACCAAATGGACATTGGACCAAATGGACATGGGTTAAATGGACAATATTAAAGGAGAAATAAATAGACTCAAGATTAATTTAACCAAATGCTTTTATGTTATCCAAATAGTCCATAATACCCATTTGTTTAACCAAATGTTTTTTTATGTTGTCCTAATAGTCCAACTAAAATAAAAATAATACCCATTTAGTCCATTAGTTCAAAAAAGGGTCCAAATAGCCCAAATTTAAGCATATGGACATGATTTGCCACCTCTATATACACACATCGATGGATAGGCTCAGAGGTGGAACTAGGCTTTTTCTCATTCAAATTGCTATTTCACATTACACCTTTAATTACTTTGTGAGCGTTTCGTTTATCATATAAACACATCGATGGATAGGCGGAATGATTTTTCATAAACATGGTTTACAAACAAAAGAAACTTGAATCACCACTGCGAATAGGTAGCGCTGTTGTTTATAGTTTTCTGTCATTGTGATCGCCACAGCTAAAACGATTGTG
Source organism: Glebionis coronaria (assembly GCA_025667525.1). NCBI lineage: Eukaryota > Viridiplantae > Streptophyta > Magnoliopsida > Asterales > Asteraceae > Glebionis > Glebionis coronaria. The sequence goes on from CM046879.1 coordinate 583,732,782, forward strand.
TGCGTTTCGTTACTGTGATGATTATCATATATACACATCGATGGATAGGCGGAATGATTTTCCATAAACATGGTTTACAAACAAAAAGAAAGTTCAATTACAAACAAAAAAGAAAGTTCAATCACCATTGCGAATAGGTTGTTTATAGTTTTCTGTCATTGTGAAAGCCACAGCTAAAGCGATTTTGAGAAAGAAAAAAATTTGGACCATTTCTCGATTTGTGCGTGTCATCCTTGCGCAGGGGCCATGCTAATCTTCTCTGTATCGTTCCAATTTTATCGGATGTCCCCGAAGGGACAATGCTTTGCTGACCTTGCCATCTTTTTAAACTCATACTAGGTTGCTCTTCTGCTCGATGTAGGACAAACTTATAAGATAAATTGTTAAGCATCCTAAAAAATGTTTGCTTATTTTTGTGTTTATGGTTCTGCTTATTTCAAGCATCTTAAAAATAAGCAGTGCATGAGTTTGAGTTTGGATTCTCTTATATCATGTTGATCTTTGACTCAAATGAGACCCTTGTTCTTTGAAGGGCACCCCAGCATATACTGTGATGATGGAGAAAGTGTGACATCATTCTCTTTTTTTCCTAATTGCGGAATGCCTGGACTTTTCGATGGCGCGTGTGTGTAAGTGAACTAGCTGTTAGTAACAAGAAATACCTTTAAAAATGGAACATACATGCGCTGATAGCGGAAGACCATTGCAGCGGTCAAGTGGCACACATGGGAAATGGGAATCCTAGCCACCCACATTTTATGAGTCAAGGCAAGCAAATGTGATAATTTTTCTAAACTTTGGTCGCCACATGCGGCAGATAGTTTTCTTTGGTATTTGCTTATACTTAGAAACTGTCATCAACTTCGTTAGTTAAGTACGACCTGCAGATATTTAGTACATACTCTGCAATGAAAACATTCAACTATATGTTTTGTAGAAACTATTATTTTCATGCCTAACGCATCAACATAGGATATATCATTTACGCAGGTGGACATGGCAGACACTATGCATGCACATATCTTCCCAAAAACATTCGTTGCAATTTCCAAAAAACCGGTTTTCTAAATGCTCCGGTAGAGCTACCGGGTCACGGTTTAACCCGCGGTTTAACCGGGTTTTCCATCAAAACCGGTGTCCGGTCACCTGTCACGGTTTTAAAACTCATCCGTTGTGTAAATTTGTCTTTGTTATGAATATGATAGTCCAAAACTAAGTACATGCCGTCTTTTACTTTTTTATTAAAGTGCATACTACGACAAAATTCTGGGCTCACGGGATAGATAGCTTGCTGCGGATTGGATTTTAAACTTCCAACTTTACTGTTAAGAGTTCCTACCTTGTTGATATGGTGAGTTTCTCGTTTAATGTTGTTGATCATGGTTCAATTCATGACAAAGGCAGTATATGAAAACAACATACTTCCCCACTGTTATCGACTTATCATGTCAAAAAGTAAAAAGTTATTGTCGGGCTAAGAAGGGATCAACCATGGTCGAGGGAACGGGGCGATGCAGCTGTGCTCTTCAGAGTGTCTCAAACAGCTTATGTGCATTTCCTTCACATAGTATTGATAGCACCCATAAATTTTCTTTTATGTACTTTCTTACGGAATACATATAGGCAAGCTGATATTTTGGCTTAGCATGACTCGAATTTGACCGAATGAACTGAAACGAAAAAAAAAATCGATGTGGGATTGAAAATGTGAACCAAAAACTGGATTCAAGGTGCGCGTAGTTCGGTCCATCTACAATGAATAAGCATACAAGTCATGGGGTTTTTGTTTGTTTTGTAATGTGGCTAATCTGACATTCATGAGGGGTAGTTTCATTGTTCACACGTTGTGGTTTGATAGTGAATTGTCCTCTAAAACCGCCACAATACATATGGTTGTGTACTGTCGTAAGTGTCGGTCGTCATCTGTACGCGTGACAGTACATCGCGACTTTTCCTGAAGCTTCAAGTCCTTGTGGATATTGTGACAAGTGTAAACACAAGAGTCATGCCATGGAAGGTTCCAATTGAATAAGATGAAGACATAAGTCTTGACAAACGTAACATTAGAGTCAATGAGGCTCGGTCTAGTAATGATTTAGGTTCTCATAATCGAGACATTAGTGGTGGTTATTAAGGTGGCAGTTACATAAATTGTCATTGTGATAAAGGCGGCGGAAGGGATGACAACAAGTTCACTGGTTGTAGTAATGGTTCTCCATCTGATATTATTAGCTATGTAAACTTGACAGACTTAATAGTCATATTACAAGTCCAACTATAATTGGGTATACTGAAAATCTCAAGATTGCAATGAGGTTTAATACTTAAAAATTAGAACCTACAAATTATCGACAACAGCCTAATACGGATATAAGATGGTATATCCAAGTTGAGTAAAGACTGTAATTTGAACAACAACAAAACAGTAGCCTAAATCAAACCTTTTAAACTCAAGTATTGGGCGGGGCTGCGCGAACGCAAACCCCTTCAACAAATGATGATGTAGGCTCGACCTCTTGGGCCGATCCTTAGGAGGCACCCTCCAAAGTGCAATGGATGTGACAACCTAGGCCAGTCGCACATGGCCATTGATGGTCTTTGCAAGCCCGAAATTTGCAGCAAAAACATAGAAAACGTAAACGCTTGTTTGAACATGGAATATGGGACAAGATATCTAGTATATTTCAGACATGTATAGTAAAAACATGGTCTGGAGCTAAACGTTTAATTGAACTTGCAACAAATATAGTATCCTACCCTTATGCAACTAGCCAACAATATCAGCTTCACTAAATATATAGCACATGTCAAGTCTTTAAAAGTTTAAGAAGCATTTGTTGCATTTAGCTGAGTGTCAACTTATTAGATAACCGATTAGTTATCTGCACCACGGTATTAACCGCATCAGTAGAAATTACTTTCCCTACAGTATAATGTCCCTCACATTGTTTATAGAAAATTAATATAAAGAAATTCCTTCCAGTATTAAAAAAAGGAACCTATAGCTGCATCTTATTTCGGCCCATGAACCGTAAGATAAATATGTGTTTTACTAATCTAATCTTTTATGGGCAGGAACTCCGACGCCAATCAAACCACTTGCGCAGTTGCGCCTTTGGGTTACCACAAAGAAGACAGTTGACGGCCTTTGGTTAATTTCTATACAAATTGTTAACACAGCGAGTGCCTTTGGTTAGTTCCAAGTTCTGTGACAAGAACAGAATAAAAAAAATTGAACTGAAAAATTGGGCAGGAGCCGCGCGAACGCAGGCCCCCACAGCAACAAATTACGATGTAGACTCGACCACTTGGGCCGATCTTAGGGTGGCACCCCTCCAAAGTGCAATGGAGGTCACCAACCTAGGCCATGAGCCTTCTTGATCACTCATAGACCCATCCAGGTAAGTGATTATGTAAGAAGGTGAATAAACCTGTAGGATTACATTGAAACCCGTAGATGGCATTGTATTATTTCATGACAATATATAGAGTACACATCATAACAAACCCTAATGGACCTAACCCACAAGTCGGGCTTGGGCCAATATTTATCCGAGGAAATCACGAAAGCTCGGACTGAAGCAGAAAACAAAATAAAACAATAAACCAAAATAAAACGGGATAACCCAAAGTATCCCTATTCTACTTCTTTTACGGATAACCAAAGTACCCCGAATTTTTACGGACAACCAAAGTATCCGAAGGATAACCAAAGTAACCTGAATTTTTTAGGGACAACCAAAGTATCCGAAGGATAACCAAAATACCCCGAATTTTTACGGACAACCAGAGTATCCGAAGAAAGCAAAGTACCCCGAATTTTTACGGATAACCAAGTATGCCAAAAAAATACTTTTTTTTTTCTATTTACTTACTAACTAATAAGTAATAAAAAAGAAAAAAAAGAAAAAAAAACACTATCACTTAACCATAAATATAGAAACCATGTAGTTTATGATCACATCTCTTTCTCTCGTCAATTTCTTTTCCTCTTTTTTTGAACAGCAACAACATCATATCTGTTACCACCATAACATTCTTCGTCACTTCCCTGCACAGCGACAACATCAGCAATCTTTGTTCTATCACCAGATCTATTACGACATTTTCACGTGTGGTAAGCCCGAACCCTTTGCTAACTTTGAACCACTTTATGGTTCGGGTTTTACGACCGCCGTCAACGTCCATTATTTTATAACCCTAAAGAAAAGAAAACCCTAGTTTTATGAATGAGATTGAATGGTGATCTATGAGACTAGTGATGTTCAACAAGAAGTGTTTTTTTTTCATGTATGATCGGCATGTTTTAAGAGATAATAGTAGGTTGCAGATCTAAAACAAACAGATCTAGGACATTAATGAGAAAACTTTTGGGTTAGAAAGATGGTGTTTTATTGAGGAGAAGGTAATGGTACAAGAGATTCACTTATGATTCTAAAAGACGACCTGATGATTTTTCTTTTTTTTGAAACAAACAGCGGAAGAGTGTTTATTGTGGATCTTACCATGGCTGATACCATGTAAGAAGGTGAATAAACCCGTAGGATTACATTGAAACCCGTAGGATTACATTGTATTATTTCATGACAATATATAGAGTACACATCATAACAAACCCTAATGGACCTAACCCACAAGTCGAGCTTGGGCCAATATTTATCCTCTAAGAGATTATTCCAGTTGCTTCTTTCCCTTTCTATACGCCTTCCCGTCCCTTTATCTTTACTCTCCCAACCGATGTGGGATATCTCAATATGCTAACCTTTTTTTCCCGATGTTTGATTATTTTTTCTGATCATATGTTAGTTGATTGAGAATAAAAAACAACCAAAAACTATGATGTATATTATCATAGGTTATGAGAAAAGTTCTATAAGGAACATGCATTCAAAAAAGATCAAAGGAAGCAATCTCCACCATCCAATATTAATCTTTTTAAATTTAATTAAAAAAACACATTTTCATCCTATTTCTTAAAAATTAAATATCTCTCAAACCGTTAATCGTCATGAAAAAATAATTATACCGTCACGACGGGAATTAAATTATCTTTCCATAGATATGCACTTCTATATACTTTTAGCGAACTTTTTTAAAAAAATTTCGTAAAAAATCACATGTAATTCTCGAAAAATTACATGTAATTCTCGAAAACTCATGTTTGATTAATTATTTTAAAAATCACATTTGAATTTGTAAGGTCACATGCGATTTGTGAAATCACGTGTATTTTTTTTGACGAGAATTTCAACATTGTAAAATCGTTAAAAGTATATGAAAATAACCGTCTATTAAATGACAAAAATATTTTCGTTATTATTTTAAAACCACACGTGATTTATGTGAATTACATTAAAATGTTTGAATCACATGTAATTTTGTTAATATATTAAAATGTTTGTTGCCATTAATATAAAATATGTTCATTTTACCGGGGTGGAGTCCCCTTTACCCAAAAAAAATATATGTAAAACAAATTGGCTTCTGAATTACATGTGATTCGGTGATAATTACATGTGATTTTGCTTGCATTACATATGATTCAAGCATACCGAAACCGTAACTTTTTCTAACAAACCCACATTAGATGAATCACATGTGATTTTTTTAATCACGTATTATGTTTTCATTTATGTAAAATATATAAAACAAATTGGCTTCTAAATTACATGTGATTTTGTTTGAATCACATGTAATTCTGCTTGAATTGCATGTGATTCGGTGATAATTACATATGATTTTTCTTGCATTTCATGTGATTCAAGCATTCCGAAACCTTAACTTTTTCTAACAAACCCACTTTAGATGAATCACATGTGATTTTTTTAATCACATGTAATCTTGTTAATATATTAAATTGTCTACTTGAATTACATGTAATTCGATGATAATTACATGTGATTTTGCTTGCATTGGATCACATGTAATTCGATGATAATTACATGTTAATTTGCTTGCATTACATGTGATTCAAACATTTCAAAACATTAACTTCTTCTAACAAACCCACTTTAGATGAATCACATGTGCTTTTGTTTGAATCACATGTAATTTACCACGAATTACATGTAATGCAAGCAAATTCACATGTAATTATCATACATGGATCACAAGATAGCATACATGGATCACAAGACCACTTTAGATAGCATACATGGATCACAAGACCACTTCGGAAGGATGGATGATGTGAGGAATGGAGAGAAAATATTATTTACCACGAATCACATGTGATTTACCACGAATTACATGTGATTTATCACGAATCGCATGTGATTTACTTGGTTTCTAGATTATTGGTATTAAAGTTGAAAATAAAAATCTATGAAAACATGTAACTTAAAAAAAAGACTAACGCGTCAAATGGGACGAAAGTTAGATGTAAAGTTATGTGAGTCTACATGAATCACATGTGATTTAAAGCAAAATTACATGTAATTATTTATAAAATCACATGTGATTTAAAGCAAAATTACATGTAATTTTGTATAAAATCACATATAATTTGAGCAAAATTACATGTAATTATTTATAAAATCACATGTGATTTGAGCAAAATTACATGTAATTCACACAAAATTACATGTAATTTTCATTCAACACTAACTAACCACTTTATTACAAAAATCACATGTAATTCACGCATAATTACATGTGATTTGCATTTAACACTAATAAACTATTTTATTACAAAAATTACATGTAATTCACACATAATTACATGTAATTCACACAAAAGTTAACGATTTACAGTGTTAAAAATTCTCGCCAAAAAAATTACACGTAATTTTCGAAAATTACATGTAATTTTTCGAGAATCACATGTAATTTTTTATGCGTAAATTTAAAAAAAAAAGTTTGCCGAAAGTGTATAGAAGTGCCTATCTATAGAAAGATAACTTAATTCCCGTCGCGATGGTATAATTAGTTTTTCGTAACGATTAACGGTTTGAGAGATATTTAATTTTTAAGAAATAGGATGAAAATGAGTTTTTATATTAAATTTAAAAAGATTAATATACACCATTAGATGAAACTTGAATGAATGGTTGAGATTGTTTCATTTCTTCTTTTTTTGATACATATTCTATAAGGATCTCACCTCCACAGGTTATAATGTTTCATTTTCATTGATGAAATTACAACAAGGAAGCGTTGCTATATAAAAATTGCAGCATATACAAGGATCTTTGTAACGAGTGACATATTGATCAAAATATAATGTGATCATGAATAGATGTCGACTGCTCAGCTAAAACATCTAAAATAGTCTGCATATCAGTGGCGAGCTGATACGTTTTGTTTTCTGCAGTAAATTCATGAACAAAACCATTGACCTCAATCCAGCTACACCCAGATGTTTTCCTAATTATCTGAGTTCTCATTTTCTTTCTCGTCTTTAATGCATCTTCCCACTTATTGTTTAACCGATAATCATTCCAAGAACTTAAAATCACTCCATCATTATTAGGTTCTAACTCGAGTACTTTCTTTGCTGCTATTTCAACTAATTGCAGCTCTCTCTTTATCATACAAGAACTTAAAATCAACCTCCAAATAATAGCATCTGGATCCATAGTCATCCTATTAATCAACTCCATCGTTTCATCAACATCCCCCGCCCTACAATACAGATCCGCCATACAACCGTAGTGTTCGATTTCCGGTTTAATGCCATAACGGTGAACCACTTTGCCAAATAAAGATTTCCCTTCGTTGATTAGTCCTCCATGACCACAAGCTGATAACACCGACAAAAATGTAACTTCATTAGGAATAAACCACTTGACATCATATCGTTTAAAATTTCCACTGTGGATGAAAGAAAAGCTTTTCTAATAGATGAAATAAAAGCTTGTTAGTAGCTTAATAAGAAATGTACTATTATAAAATACAAGAAGCCAAATGTCATATAGAGAACACACCTTCGTAATTATGTTTGTGACTCGTCTTCTATACTGATGTTGGAGATATGTGAGATTTGTGGCCAGTAGAGCCCTCCTCTACTGCATCTTTCTTCCAGGATTGGAGATCTCCATATTTCCAAACTTAAAAGTGAAGGCAACAACGTCTCTGGTAGATCTTTCATCTTTGGGCACTTGTCAATCTCAAGATGTTGGAGGGAGGTGAGGTGTTGGAGTCCCTCGGAAACTGTTTCCAATTTCTCAAAACACTACTACATAAAATTCTCATTAGGTACGGTTTTAAAGCTTATTTGGTACGTTTTCAAAACCGCCCCAAATACTAGCGCACCAAAAAATGAAATGCTTTTTAATACGGTTTTAAAACCGGTTTTTTAGTACGGTTTTAATAACAACCGCATCAAATGTCTACACTCATAATACACATAATTTTTCCTTTTTTGGTACGGTTTTTTAAGAAACCGCATGAAGTCTGGTTTTCGAAAAAAAGTATATATTTACAATTAATTTTGAGAACCTGTAACCGAGCTTTTAACCATCTTTTGTAGCAGACCCAAACATTACGCGATATACACAAACAATCATCGAGATATTGAATAATTTATAAATATCAACAAACGCAATAATTTGAGTTACACAGAAGTGTTATCCAATACAATAGTTTAACCATTGAGGAGCCGTTGTATCTAAAAAGGGACAACTACAGCACTATAAAACTCATTTAACGTCAAAAGAGCCACTTGATCAATCTCCTTCGGTTTTAGATGGCGTGGATCATCCCAAAGCTGTATAAACAAATGTAGATATATATCAGTACATAGTTTTTATATGCATATAGTTATAAAGCTGGTGATTCTACATATCTTTTTTCAAATGAAACAATAAAAGGTAAAATTCCAAGTATACAGTACAAATTATCAAAACAGATACATGACAGTTTATTATTTGACCATAGTAATATTGAAATTCATTTAACACAAATGAGTGTTTTTCATATATATTTCAAAGAACATGGTATATTTGAATGTTCTTACCTAAACCATGTATTGTTTCAATTTTTGTTGTTGCTCATGAATGCAATGTTGTAAGTTTTGTGACATTCCCATTTTCCTGAACAAAATTTGGATTAAATTCATTTAGCACAGTCACAATAACAAACACAAACAGAACGGTGTACAAGATTAACCCGCTGCAACCGTAGCCGACCCACTGCAACCGTAGCCGACTCGCGGCCCACTGCAACAGTCACAACAGAGCTTACTGATTCTTTATAAAAACACATCATAATGTAATTAAACAAGTAGCATAATTTCAGGCAAGAAATGAAATACTTACACTTTGTGGAAGGTCCATTTGTTCTTTTAAAGCAAGGTCATACATAAACTTCGTCATATAGTAGCCGCATTCCCATCCGTCTTTTTGTGGAAACACTAAACTCAAATAAACAAACACTGTTTCTCAACATATACATGTCAATTCAAAGTCGATATTAAAAAAATTACCTAAATAAACAAGTATGTGAAGAAGTAACTTAATCATATTAACGTAATCCAAAGCTAGGATAAACCTCACTTACCTACACGGTGCAAAACGGATTAGAAATCTAAAAGCAACTTATCTGCTGATGGCTAAGAAAACAAATGCAGCAACAATAACTGTTAGCAACCTGATCTTCTAATTGTCTCGCCAAAATGTATTATTTTGTCAGATTATATAGTTTTGTTTCTTGCTAGCATTGATATAGGTATTCTGTTCTACAGTGATGAGACTGTATTTATACATAGTCTCATCGTCCAAATCGGGGTTAAACGCTTAAAATATCATCAAATTACCCAAAATTGTGCTTGTATTTGTTTATTGTGTATTTCAGGTACGGATATCGTGAATTCACCAAAAGATTACAAGAATCAAGCAAAAACGAACACGGGAAACGAAGCCGCACAAAGAACCGGACCCGAATCATGATTTTCCTATCAAGTCCTTGAAGTTTGAAGATTTGGCAAGAATGGTCCCTCAACTTTTGAAGACTTGTCACTTTTGACCCTTGTAAATCTCTATTATTACAAGATTGGTCCTTAAGTTTCAAGAAAATACCATTTATGCCCTTGAAGAATGCATTAAATGCATAAAATGCCCTTGTGAATGTGTTTTATAAACTTTGGTGCCAAAAGTGTCAATTGAGCAAAGATATTACAAAGGGAATAAAGATTAAAGCTGCCAAGAACTTGTTTGACACAATTATGAGACAGTAGGGGGGTCTTTTGCCAATTACCAAACCCATACCCACATTTAACCCAACCATACCCGTTTTTACCCACCCATATCCACCTTTATACCCGACCAAGCCCAAACCCAAGCCCAGTCAACACCACCCGACAACCTTGTCCACATCACCTCACACCAGCCAATCAAATCCTACCCTCCACACATGTCAGAACCCACCCATCCTTTTATTTAATCAGTTTTAAACTGATTGTAATTTTGAGGGAAACACAATTTTCAAACCTTAATCATAATTTAATTAATCAAACCCATCCCTAACCCACATAAACCCTAATTTCTAATCTGCACAAATCAAAGGGTTATCCCTTGATTAAGTGCAGATTAGTGATTAAGCCTCACACAAAACAAACCCACCAACAAACAGGTTCTCCCGTGACTTCCTTGTGGGTCCCCCGTCCTCCCCTGTCTTCTCAAAAATGGCAAAAAAAGCATCCTTGACTCAATCCACGTCTCCTATTCATTCCTTGCTCCCAAAGGAGTTTTTGGACGACTCAAGATCATATTGTACACTGCCATATCACATGGGACTGCCAAAGACCAAGTTTGAAGTCAAATATGCCAAAAAGATCCGAATCTCTCCAAGGGCTTTTCTGGAAATTCATAAATTAGGGCTAGGGTTTATCTTTGCTTCTAGTATCTTCTTGTAAGCCTTATATAAGGCATAGTAGTATGTACATTAAGCTTTGTTCCAGTTTTTGTAAGAAATTAATGTTATTAATGAAAATGAACGGATTAATGTTTTACAAATTCTGAGTTCCTGTTATTTGCTTTTCTAGTATAAGATTTATTTGAGTTTCAAAATAGTTTAAGGGTTTCAAAAAAGTTTAAGTTTTCAGAAAATTCAAGTTGTTCAAAGATTTGGTCAGAAAACGTTTTTCTTATTATTTAAGCTGAAATCCCAATCACTTTGAAGTGAAAGTGGATTGGTGTTGGGATTTCAGATATATCAGTTGGATTCATAGGTTGGACTTCAAGTTGGTTTCAAAGATTTTCCACAAGAAAATCTTATTTTTACTTACTTTTAATTCTTACTGTAGATTAAGCTCATCACAAGCTTGACAAGCTTGTGATAAGCTTCATCTACTTGAAGTTTTTTTTCTTTGTTGGCTTTGTTTGTGCAGGATTTCAAGATACAAGCAAATTCCATCAACGCATTCTCATTTTTTTTCTTTGTGAAGATATTTTGCACCCTGGACTGTTGTAGTCCTCAGCAGGGTTCTTGCATAAGCTCATAAATCCAGAAAGTTTCAGAAAGAGAAGGCATCAGCTAAAAAGGTGGCTTGAACCCTCTATCTTTAATGCTTACTGATTTTTTTGTGCATGCTTATGTGATTTGTTAGAATCTGCTCTTGTGTCTATTTTATTGCTTGATTAGGCTTTATATAAGTTTGTGTGCATGCTTAGAACCCTAGGAATCAGTTTGGCTAAGTTGTAATAGCCTTTGGTTTGTTAATTTTTGATTTTCAGAAGATAAGGGGGTGTTTGGGTCTGCTTATTAGGTTAGGATCTTTACTGATATTTAGCTTAAAAACAGCTTGGCCACACTTCAGTAGGGTAATATTGGTTAAATAGGTATTTGGTTTAAGTTTTATAGGTGTTAAACAAAAGTTGTATGCTTAAAATTTGTTAAAACATTGCCAAAATCAGAAACTCATCATATCTTCTTGGTTTTAGCATTTTAGAAACCCAAATCTTGGATTTTGTTAGAGAGTAGGTTAGCTTAGGATTTGGGGCTTGTTTATTGCAATTTGGTGACCATTTGAGCAAGTTATGGCCTGCTAAAATTCGTCCTAGAGACCAATTACACCAGAACTGTTCATCAAACCCCATTCCTTGTTTTCAGTAACTGTTTAAGGCCTTTGGTGTGTGATTTTGTGCTTGAACTTGTTTAATTTCTTGTATTGTTGACTCCCCACAACCCAACTGGTTGTGGGGGTGCCTCATTGACCAAGAACAAGCTCAAGAAAAGCTTCCCTAAGCTTTTCATTTTTTGTCTGCCTATTTTACACTAGCAGTGGGAACACACTTCCCCCTGCTAGCTTTATTGTAGCCACTGCTACACTACAAGACAGAAACTAGATAGGTGTCACTATCACAGATCTTATTTTTTGTCTTTTGTGGTCCAAATTTAGAGTTAGGATTTAATTCTTTTTTCTATATTTTTCTTTTTTAATTCTTAATTTTTCAGTATAACTTATTTTTATTCTACTGTTCATTTTCTATTTTTTATATTTAATAGCTTATTTAATTACTTTTTAATAATCTGTTTTTTGTCTTTTAATGTAGGAAATACATGTTTTTCTGTTTTAAAATTTTTCCTAGACTTAGAATATTAATTTAAGATTTTTGGTTTTAAAATTAGTCACTGTTCACTTTTTAATTATTTTTTATAATTAATTTAAGTTAATTAGGGTTTATTTAATAAACTGTTTTGTCTTTTAGTGAAAAATTTTACATTTTTCAAACTTTTTCATTTTTATACTGTTCATTAGAGTATTTTAGGATTTTTAAAATTGTTAGATTAATTTTGTCATTATTTTATTATTTTTTAGGATTATTTTAATTAAAAAATAGTTTTTAGTGATTTAAAAAATAGAAAAATAGTTTTTAAAATTTAGAAAAAATACTTTTTAGTCATTAAATAATATAAGTTAGTTATTAGTTCAATAAATTAATATTTTGGGCATTTTGTTAATTATATTTAATTTTTGGGCTTTAATTAGCATTAAAAATTGAATATTTAATTAATAAAAGGTTTTAAAATATATTTGTTGGATTTTTATTCTTATTTATATTATTTAAGACTTAGTTTAATCTTTTAATTAATTTTTAGGTTTTAATTTTAATTTCGTCACGTTTTACGTATTTACGTTCGCGTTTTACGTCATTCGTCGTAGTTTAAAACGTAGTCGTAGCTCGTCTTTTATTTTTCTCTCTTAAAACCAAAAACGTCACTAATTCAAACATTGTTATTTTACATAATTGGCACACATAATACACACCTCCTTCGAGAACGAACTTGGAATTTATTCGATTTGTCGGTTTTTCATTAAATCGTCAAGTTTAATACTTGCCGCATTTATACGTTGTTTTCCTAAACGCGTATTTACTACACCTATCAATTTTTGGCGCCGCTGCCGGGGAGGTGTTTGTGTTGCCATTATTATTAGTATCGTGTTTGTGTGAGTAGTGCGTTTTTTGCTTTTCATTTTTTTGGAAAGCGTAAATATCGTACATACTCATTTTTGTTATTTTTCATTACTATATTATAATATCCAAATAAATCGTGTTTAGTTTTCCTAAATTAAACACAAAACAATCTTTACTATATTGTAGATATATTGGTTTTCGTTTTTATTGTGAATATTATTACTATATTGTACTACGTAAGAACAATAAAGATACAAGTACTCCAAATACGTGAGAAATCACAACCTTGATTCGGGATTTCATCACTCGATCATTGTATTCGAATCTAAAGCAAAAGTTTAAAGGCAAAATAGATAAATACTTTCGTGAGGCTTAATTTCAATTAACACAAACTATAAGGTGGGTATAAGGCGGTTGTATTTCACGACCTAAAGGAAAAAGGCTCTTAAGTGCTTCGCGCCGCCTCGTTTCCTCCGCTTGCTTGTGCGTGTTTTGAGAAAGAGGGCTAATCGAGGGTTTGCCACCCAAGTATTATCTACGTATATTATATTTGCTTGTGTTTTCAAGATTAAACCCTCTTGAACGTTTTGGTGTTCCACCAACGTTCTAAAGTCATCGAGAACGTTCACTCCACGTGATCGTTTTCATTCTTTGAGGCTCCTTTAATCGAGAAAGTCGATTCGAGGGGAGATTTGTAGATTTGTGTCTACGTAATACAACAAAAAAAAAATCCAAAAAAATTTAAAAACAATCAAAAACCAAAAAAATTAAAAAAATCAAAAAGCCGCAAAAAGAATCTTCTTTGCTACCACCCATTCTACACTTAGTGCATGCGCACTCGATCGAAGGACTATTCCAATTCTAGTGAAGCTTCGAATCGACGCAATCGTAATCGAAGGAATCGACGACGTAGACGAGAATTAGAAACCGACGTTCCTAATATCGTTGTTGAAGAAACCGTAGAGGAGATGGACGACAATCGTTCTATGATGGAATTGCTCCAAGCGCCCACCGAGGGTTATGGAGACGCGATCGTAATTCCCGCTATCGAGGCGGAGAATTTTGAGATCAAGAGCGGAATGCTTTCGTTGATCCAAGCTACGAAGTTTCGAGGTCGTGAAGCCGATAATCCTCACGACCATATTCGGAATTTTGATCGTCTTTTAGCCACGAGCAAGTTTAAGAACGTCGACACCGATGTCGTCAAGCTTATGCTTTTTCCGTACTCGCTCGATGGTGCCGCCAAGGATTGGTACGAGAAAGAGCCACCTAATTCCATTACTACGTGGAAGGATCTCGTTTCCAAATTCGTTAATTATTTTTTCCCACCGTCTAAGACAACGTTTTTCAAAAACGAGATTACGAAATTTGAGCAAAAATCGAATGAATCTTTTAGAGACGCGTGGGATCGTTTTAAGGAATTGCTTAGGCAATGTCCTCACCATGGTTTTTCTGAGTTGCACCAAATCGATACGTTTTACACCGGTCTTAATTTTCACGAACAAGACTCGTTGAATTCCGCCGCCGGTGGCAACTTTTTGTGTAAGACTCCGAGAGAAGCTTTGATAATTATCGAGAACCGATCCAAGGTTTACCAACTCCGCAATACACCGAGTGTTGCCAATGTCGCCAATGTTAGTAATTCTAATCGCGACATTGAGAGAGTTGATGCAAAAGTCGACAAGCTTACGAATGTGTTCACGTCTTATCTCATTGAGATGCAAAAGAAAGACGCTCCCGCTACGGTGAAAGCGGTTGAGGTTTCGTGTACGTTTTGTGGTGGACCTCATAATTATTACGAGTGTGCGGCTACGGATGGCCAAACGTCGAATGTGAGTGCGTTAAACAACAATTTTTCAAATCAAAATAACGTCGGTCCATCACAACAAGGCAATTATAACCAAGGCAACAATTTTAATCAAAATCGAAACAATTTTCAAGGAAATAATCAACAAGGAAATTTTTCGAATCAAAATCAAGGAGGTTATAATCAAGGTCGTAATATAACTTGGCAAAATAGAGATAACAATCAAGGAAACAATTTTTCAAGTGGGAATCAAGGAAATTTTCAAAGAAGTAATCAAAACCAAGGGAACTTTAATTCAAATCAAAATAGTTCGTCAAACGATTTTCAAAATTACATGAAAACGAATGAGGCTAATATGAGACGATTAGAGGGAGAAATTGGTACTTTGAAAAACGACTTTACAAATACTTTGAAATTGCAAAACACGAAGATTGAGCAAGGGCAAATTGATATTAAAAAGATGTTTTCGGCTATAATGAACAAAGCCTCGGGTTCGTCATCGAGTTCGTTACCTAGTGACACCGTTGCTAATCCGAAAGAACAATGTAAAGCCGCCTCGTCTCGTGAGAAAGGTCGTGTGATTACCCCTAACCTTGAAGGATTTCGTGTTGTTTATCCCTCTCAACCCTCGACTTCTAAGACGTCTTCTTGTTCTAAAGTCGATGGGGTGAACGTGGCGACCAAGGAAAAGAGTGCACACCCTCGTGTACCTCAAATTCCATCCACGGTTCAAAAAGAGAGCTTTGTCGACCTTACCAAAGTAACCCTTGAAGAA
Organism: Glebionis coronaria; assembly: GCA_025667525.1. NCBI lineage: Eukaryota > Viridiplantae > Streptophyta > Magnoliopsida > Asterales > Asteraceae > Glebionis > Glebionis coronaria. The sequence goes on from CM046879.1 coordinate 583,748,719, forward strand.
ACTTGTGCATCGATCCTTCTTAAAAAACCCAAAAGGCGTATGCCGAGAAAGGAAAAGGATCCGGGCCAATTTCCACTACCTTGTGATTTTTCCGAGATTGAGGGATGTTTAGCCCTTGCCGATTTAGGTGCTAGCATCAATCTCATGCCTCATTCTCTTTGGAAATTGATGAGATTGCCTTCGCTTACCCCCACGAACATGACTATCGAGCTTGCAAATTGTACACCGTTAATACCAATTGGAATAGCCGAGGATGTCTATGTTAGGATTGGAAAGTTTGTTTTTCCCGCGGATTTCGTTATATCCGATTACGAGTGTGACCCTAAATGTCCCATTATTTTAGGCCGACCATTCTTATCGACGGCTAGAACCGTAATCGACGTTCACGAGGGGAGACTTACTATGAGATATGGGGAGGAGAAAATAGACTTTTTTGCTAGAAAATCCCAAGGATTTAATGAGAATGAAAAAAACCGAGGTTTCAAAACCTAATGATTCAAATTCTAATGATTTCAAAATGTTTACTTTAGCGGAAAGAATGAAGCTTGATGCATGTTTTGAAAGAATTAAGAAAAACGGTTTTAAGGATGATGATTTTAATGATAAAGAATACGTGTACCTAATTCAAAAGGGTATGTGTAAATTTATGGATGAAAACTCACTTTGGGATGTTTTTAGCGAAACAAGTGAAACACCAATTCCGAAGGGTGACGTTAATGCCATCACGACAATGACCAAAATGGCTTCGTCTTCACCACCTTCGAAGGACCATGACTTTGAGGCTTCAACTTCTAACTCCATCGAAGTGCCTCCTTTTCCTAGCCCAACACCCGTTGAGGCTAAAGGGTTTATCGACATCGATCCTCTCGTTTTAGAAAAGTCACCTAAGCATAGCCCTAGTGCTTGTAAGTCCATGGTTGTGAGTGCTCACATCGACTCTTTCTTTGACGATGACGATGGCGATTTTGCCGAGCTTGATCACGTACTTCGCAATCCACATGCTATTTTTGATTCTCCTAAGAAGAAACATGTGAAGTACGATGATTATGAGTTTGATCCCAAGATTGAGGAAATCATTGAACGAGAGCTAGCTCTTATGCCTTCACTTCCACCTACGAGTGAGGTCGACCTTTCCAAAATCGAGGATGAACTCAATGAGTTGGAACGTCTTATTTTTGATGATGAACCAACTCATGTGACCACTAAAAATCCCATTCTCGAGGAGTTACCTAATCAACACTCCTCATTTGAGAATGACGTTTACCACATTCGTAAGGATCTAACTTATCAACGATCCCCACAAAAGAATGATGGTTTCGTGCTTGATCGTGATCTTTTCGAGAGAGTTTCTAAGATACTCAAGGAGGGGAATGACAAACCATGGTTTGACAAGCCTATCTTTGATGAAGAAATCGATGAGATCGACGTTCATGAGGATGACGAGTATGTAGACCCCGAGGGGGCGGTGTTCTTTATCGACAAACGTTTTGAGAACTTATATAATCCGCCACCCCCTCCCACCAATGACTTAAATGTGAGGATTTTTAGCGCGACTAATTTTGAATTTGACACGCCAAATATTTTCAACATTATTCAATCGGGTTTTCATAAAGAGTTTAAAAACGATGAAAAAAGAAATGATTTTAAAAATGTTTTAAAAGATTTTTCTACATGTTTAACTCCGTCATCACATCGTGTTATGAGTGCTACCACCTCGTCTACTCCTTTTGACGATGGTTGGTGTGGATCTAGTGTGGGGGAAGCCCCAAATGTTCCCTCCCATTTCTCCACCGAGGACGAGATTTACGATCCCGGAATTGCTTGTAAAGGGAAATCTCGGTCTTCCACCGATGCAATAAATGGAAATCGTATCTATTTGCTTGGTGTGAGTCTACCTCGAGTAGCTCATATGTTTGACTTACCATTTGCCCCACCTCTCTACTTCTTATCTCTTTTCTTCTACCCCATTGGGGTTTGTGTTGAAGTAGCGTTGTTTCGTCTTTCATCCGAAAACGAGGACGCTATCTTTGTCTCCGGTATACGTTTATCGGGTTTTTAAAGTACTCCATGTACTTTTGGGCCTTGTTTATCATGTAAGTCCCACCAAAAATGACCATACCAAGATTATCCCTAAATGATCACATTTATGGGGATTCGAGTCGAGCTTTTGACTCGGTTATCAAAAACAAGGTGCCTCGTGGGGGATTCTCATGCTTATCCTTGTAAATATTATTGCTTTCTTAGTTAATGTAACGAGGGGACTTGTGCTCTTCCTACCTTTGTTTCGTGGTTGTTTGTGATTGTGATCTATTAGGTTCATCGTCATCATTGAAGCCTCTCGTGTTCGTTTCACGGATCACTCGAGCTTCGATCGTTGCCTTTGGAGATTCCGATATCCGATGATATCCTTTTATGTTCTAACATTTATCTTATTAGCATAATTCATAAACGGCTTTTAGGTTATTCGTTTTACCCTTTCCATGCTCGAGATTAAGCATTCGACTTCGTCTCTAGTATGGGGGTGTTTACACCCCTAGACTCGAAACATTGAGGACAATGTTTAGTTTTAGTATGGGGGGGGGGGTGAGTAGATACTTCACCATTGCTTACGTCAACACGCAATCCAATATTCATCTTTTTGCTATCGTTTTGTTGCAAATAAGGCTAAAAATGGCCATATTTTAAAATTTTTCTTGTTTTTCATAAATGTTTAAGACACGAATGTAGGTTTTCCGATGGTGAGAACGAGAGTAATTTTTGACTCGACCGTGCGTGTTGAGCACTTAGCTTCGATTCCTTAACTTTTTTAGGCTAAGTCTCTTAAATGAGGACGAGAAATGATAGAGTTATTTATAAGTCTCGTAATCGTCACGATCTTATGTGTAGTAATTATTAGCTTATTCTCCCAACGCTTTTTGCATAATAAATTGTTAATAAATATTGATTTGGCGGTTTAGTCACTATTGTTGGGTTTCTAATTTGTTTTGGTAGCTTCCATGTAATTAAATTGGGAAAACATTAAGGTATCGCCAGCGTCACGGTTTTGAAGTATTGGCACCCGAATAATCGAAAGCTTCACCTAATAATAAGATTTCAAGTGCTCACCTAAATTAAGAAAAAATTTGAAGCTCACAAGGCCGAAAAATCTATGCCCAAATTGAAAGTGAATCAAGCCTTAATCTTCGAAGCTTTAAAGATCCAAAATTCGCCTTAGCGTGAGGATATACGTCTTTGGCTAATAAAACCACCGATGAGGCGGATAATAAAAGGCAAGGCAAGACCGAAGTCATAATAAAAGCTTCATGGCGAAGTTGAATAAAAGATGGAGGTAAACCAAAGATAATAAGGCCCTTCCGTTAGGGGGCGTATAAAAGTCTTGGTAATAAGTCTCATGTTCAAAACCGTTATAAAACCGTGTTTATCGATCCTTCTTGTTGACTTAATTTTTTGACATCGTTGTCTATTGGGATGAATTATTGATTTGATGATTTTGGTTACACCGTTAAAACTCTATTTTTAGACTTAATCTCTATTCACGCATAAGTCAATGATGTATCCTCGTGATCATTAAGACAAAATAAAATATAAGAGATACCAAGTAGGAATAAGGGAGTTTAGGTTCGTAATTAACACTCATAAGATGTGATCGTGTTGCTAACTTATAATAACAATGATCTCGTTACACGCTTAGCATGGAATTGGGTGAAAATCGAGGACGACGAAATTATTTCTAACGAAGCATTCACGTGTTCTTGTTCTATGATCCTAAAAGTCACATTCTCGTGATGAAAACATTACATTATGTCTAAAACGCATGTAGTAGTTTATTTAAGTTTACGTTTTCAATAAATGTCATCATAAAATGAATTTTGGAAGTGCTATGATACTTAATTCTAGCATTGCGTGGGGACACGGCAATGGTTTAGTATGGGGGAGTGATGAGACTGTATTTATACATAGTCTCATCGTCCAAATCGGGCTTAAAACGCTTAAAATATCATCAAATTACCCAAAATTGTGCTTGTATTTGTTTATTGTGTGTTTCAGGTACGGATATCGTGAATTCACCAAAAGATTACAAGAATCAAGCAAAAACGAACACGGGAAACGAAGCCGCACAAAGAACCGGACCCGAATCATGATTTTCCTATCAAGTCCTTGAAGTTTGAAGATTTGGCAAGAATGGTCCCTCAACTTTTGAAGACTTGTCACTTTTGACCCTTGTAAATCTCTATTATTACAAGATTGGTCCTTAAGTTTCAAGAAAATACCATTTATGCCCTTGAAGAATGCATTAAATGCATAAAATGCCCTTGTGAATGTGTTTTATAAACTTTGGTGCCAAAAGTGTCAATTGAGCAAAGATATTACAAAGGGAATAAAGATTAAAGCTGCCAAGAACTTGTTTGACACAATTATGAGACAGTAGGGGGGTCTTTTGCCAATTACCAAACCCATACCCACATTTAACCCAACCATACCCGTTTTTACCCACCCATATCCACCTTTATACCCGACCAAGCCCAAACCCAAGCCCAGTCAACACCACCCGACAACCTTGTCCACATCACCTCACACCAGCCAATCAAATCCTACCCTCCACACACGTCAGAACCCACCCATCCTTTTATTTAATCAGTTTTAAACTGATTGTAATTTTGAGGGAAACACAATTTTCAAACCTTAATCATAATTTAATTAATCAAACCCATCCCTAACCCACATAAACCCTAATTTCTAATCTGCACAAATCAAAGGGTTATCCCTTGATTAAGTGCAGATTAGTGATTAAGCCTCACACAAAACAAACCCACCAACAAACAGGTTCTCCCGTGACTTCCTTGTGGGTCCCCCGTCCTCCCCTGTCTTCTCAAAAATGGCAAAAAAAGCATCCTTGACTCAATCCATGTCTCCTATTCATTCCTTGCTCCCAAAGGAGTTTTTGGACGACTCAAGATCATATTGTACACTGCCATATCACATGGGACTGCCAAAGACCAAGTTTGAAGTCAAATATGCCAAAAAGATCCGAATCTCTCCAAGGGCTTTTCTGGAAATTCATAAATTAGGGCTAGGGTTTATCTTTGCTTCTAGTATCTTCTTGTAAGCCTTATATAAGGCATAGTAGTATGTACATTAAGCTTTGTTCCAGTTTTTGTAAGAAATTAATGTTATTAATGAAAATGAACGGATTAATGTTTTACAAATTCTGAGTTCCTGTTATTTGCTTTTCTAGTATAAGATTTATTTGAGTTTCAAAATAGTTTAAGGGTTTCAAAAAAGTTTAAGTTTTCAGAAAATTCAAGTTGTTCAAAGATTTGGTCAGAAAACGTTTTTCTTATTATTTAAGCTGAAATCCCAATCACTTTGAAGTGAAAGTGGATTGGTGTTGGGATTTCAGATATATTAGTTGGATTCATAGGTTGGACTTCAAGTTGGTTTCAAAGATTTTCCACAAGAAAATCTTATTTTTACTTACTTTTAATTCTTACTGTAGATTAAGCTCATCACAAGCTTGACAAGCTTGTGATAAGCTTCATCTACTTGAAGTTTTTTTTCTTTGTTGGCTTTGTTTGTGCAGGATTTCAAGATACAAGCAAATTCCATCAACTCATTCTCATTTTTTTTCTTTGTGAAGATATTTTGCACCCTGGACTGTTGTAGTCCTCAGCAGGGTTCTTGCATAAGCTCATAAATCCAGAAAGTTTCAGAAAGAGAAGGCATCAGCTAAAAAGGTGGCTTGAACCCTCTATCTTTAATGCTTACTGATTTTTTTGTGCATGCTTATGTGATTTGTTAGAATCTGCTCTTGTGTCTATTTTATTGCTTGATTAGGCTTTATATAAGTTTGTGTGCATGCTTAGAACCCTAGGAATCAGTTTGGCTAAGTTGTAATAGCCTTTGGTTTGTTAATTTTTGATTTTCAGAAGATAAGGGGGTGTTTGGGTCTGCTTATTAGGTTAGGATCTTTACTGATATTTAGCTTAAAAACAGCTTGGCCACACTTCAGTAGGGTAATATTGGTTAAATAGGTATTTGGTTTAAGTTTTATAGGTGTTAAACAAAAGTTGTATGCTTAAAATTTGTTAAAACATTGCCAAAATCAGAAACTCATCATATCTTCTTGGTTTTAGCATTTTAGAAACCCAAATCTTGGATTTTGTTAGAGAGTAGGTTAGCTTAGGATTTGGGGCTTGTTTATTGCAATTTGGTGACCATTTGAGCAAGTTATGGCCTGCTAAAATTCGTCCTAGAGACCAATTACACCAGAACTGTTCATCAAACCCCATTCCTTGTTTTCAGTAACTGTTTAAGGCCTTTGGTGTGTGATTTTGTGCTTGAACTTGTTTAATTTCTTGTATTGTTGACTCCCCACAACCCAACTGGTTGTGGGGGTGCCTCATTGACCAAGAACAAGCTCAAGAAAAGCTTCCCTAAGCTTTTCATTTTTTGTCTGCCTATTTTACACTAGCAGTGGGAACACACTTCCCCCTGCTAGCTTTATTGTAGCCACTGCTACACTACAAGACAGAAACTAGATAGGTGTCACTATCACAGATCTTATTTTTTGTCTTTTGTGGTCCAAATTTAGAGTTAGGATTTAATTCTTTTTTCTATATTTTTCTTTTTTAATTCTTAATTTTTCAGTATAACTTATTTTTATTCTACTGTTCATTTTCTATTTTTTATATTTAATAGCTTATTTAATTACTTTTTAATAATCTGTTTTTTGTCTTTTAGTGTAGGAAATACATGTTTTTCTGTTTTAAAATTTTTCCTAGACTTAGAATATTAATTTAAGATTTTTGGTTTTAAAATTAGTCACTGTTCACTTTTTAATTATTTTTTATAATTAATTTAAGTTAATTAGGGTTTATTTAATAAACTGTTTTGTCTTTTAGTGAAAAATTTTACATTTTTCAAACTTTTTCATTTTTATACTGTTCATTAGAGTATTTTAGGATTTTTAAAATTGTTAGATTAATTTTGTCATTATTTTATTATTTTTTAGGATTATTTTAATTAAAAAATAGTTTTTAGTGATTTAAAAAATAGAAAAATAGTTTTTAAAATTTAGAAAAAATACTTTTTAGTCATTAAATAATATAAGTTAGTTATTAGTTCAATAAATTAATATTTTGGGCATTTTGTTAATTATATTTAATTTTTGGGCTTTAATTAGCATTAAAAATTGAATATTTAATTAATAAAAGGTTTTAAAATATATTTGTTGGATTTTTATTCTTATTTATATTATTTAAGACTTAGTTTAATCTTTTAATTAAATTTTAGGTTTTAATTTTAATTTCGTCACGTTTTACGTATTTACGTTCGCGTTTTACGTCATTCGTCGTAGTTTAAACGTAGTCGTAGCTCGTCTTTTATTTTTCTCTCTTAAAACCAAAAACGTCACTAATCCAAACATTGTTATTTTACATAATTGGCACACATAATACACACCTCCTTCGAGAACGAACTTGGAATTTATTCGATTTGTCGGTTTTTCATTAAATCGTCAAGTTTAATACTTGCCGCATTTATACGTTGTTTTCCTAAACGCGTATTTACTACACCTATCATACAACATGGGGTTAATTTACTAGCTTAGTAGAGATATCATAGTTGTTCCTTAATGCATTCTACCAGTACACATACATATGAACAAACCATTTAAAATGTTTAAAGCTGTCGAAACTCATAAAATAATTACGTATTATCTTCAACCTTACTGCTAAACATCCCTGCTATAAGTTTGTGTTTGTTTCGGCTTATAAGCCGGGTTATAGCTTACTTGAGTCTGCTTATAAGCTCACTTTTTGTGACTTACTTTGAAACTTTTCGGCTTATACCATTACGTCATGATAAACCTGTAAAAGCCAAAAAGTTAGAGAATAAGACACAAAAAGTAGGCTTATGCAAAACCAAATAAGCAATACGTTGGCTATAAAAGCCGAAACAAACACCCCTAAATACCAAAAACAAACAACAGATATACCTTGAAGAACTTTAACACATGAGCTAAGAAACCGAAAAGAAATAGCCCCTAATAACGTCAAACAAACCCAATAGCTGAGTATCTTGCGAAATTAATACCTTCATATTGAAAATCCTTTTTTGCCCTAATGATTTTTTGATTTAAGTGGTTTATAGAAGGTTGGCTATTAAAATTGTGGTGTAAATTGAAGGATTTAATGGATTAATTTTAGGATATGTAGGATTTTTGTGTGTTGTTCTTAGATCCATTGACAAATGGGTGGGGGAGATTTGGGGGCTGAGTGTTTGTGATAGAAAAATAAGTGGGCTTGTGGTGGCTAGGGTTAAGCCGCGCGTTGGGACACCAATTATTTTTGGCGGTTTCTTTAAAATTTTGCCAATTGTGTTTGGCGCGTTCATCTAAAAAATAGGAGGGAACCAATATAAGCTAAAAAAATTACATAAACCGGATTAACATCTTTTCAAATTTCATAAAATTTAAAATTTTACTAAACTTGTAACAAATACATAAAACAAATACTCCGTAATTGTCTTTTCGAATTACATAAAACTTAAAAGTTTACAAAAAACTTTTAACAAATGCGATAAACGGCATCTCAAATTTCTTTAAACTCTTTTGTTTTAGATAAATGTAGGGATGAGCACGGTACGGGTCCCGTCCCGAACCCGTCCCGAATTAGTGATACCGATTATTTCCCGAGCATAAATTTATGGTACCGGTACCGTACCGAACGGGATTCGGGTATCGGTACCGGGACGGGAATCGGTACCGTTACCGGAAAATCGGGATTTTCCCGTTCTTTTTTGGAATTTCCCGATTTGGTACCGGTCCCGTCCCGAATTAGTGGTCCCAAATTTTTTCACCTTATTTCGTAGTCCCGGTACCGTAATGAACGGGATTCAGGTATGGGGAGTCGGTACGGTTTGGGTTCAATTAAGGATTCGGGTCAAAATGTGCATCCCTAGATAAACACCATCTTAAATTTCTTTAAACTCTTTTGTTGATCGTCTACTTTTTCCTGCAAATCAAACATATATATTAAACTAATATCTAAAATATTACATAATATACAAACGTTCTTTTGGCACAAGGTGTATCGTGACCATCTATAGGTGGGATACTCGTTGAAAATGGAGGCAACTCGTCACAATCTTTTCATATTTGAGTTTTCTATAGAGAGAGGCCAGGTCACAATCTTTAATGTAATTGACATTTCTTAAACTTTGGCAGAAACTAAGCCATTTCTTTGGAAAAGCATTAACAAAAACTATATTGATTTTTTACTTTGAAAGTTCAACACCATCATTTACTAATTCATTCATCAGAGCCTATCTTGTAAAAGTTTGAGTAGGAGTCTTCCCTTCTTTGTGTTTGAAGGTATTATAGAACAACTTTAAATCCATTATTCTCGTCTGTTAATGCAAAGCAATGCCTAAAAACATTGTTAGTACTAATTAATCTTTCTTAGTTTTGATCACGACAAATTTTACAAAGACATTTATTATCAAACACAATACAAAAACGAATTATCTAACAAACACTATCATCAAGGTAATCATCATTACACTAACATATCTTGATCATGCTTAGTGATCATAAAAGTGATTAGCCTTAAAACTCACTTTTGTCAAATGTAACATAAGATTTTTAATAAAATCTATTTTTAAGAAAATGTTTTATTAAAAAAAATGTAAATTTATCCTTCGATTAAGTGTTAGGTGTGCAGATCCAAGTTTTTTCAAATTTATCCTCTATCCTCTCATCCTCTCAAGTGCAAAGAGAATAACACTTTCATCACTATGAAGTGTTTGGTTCACAACATGATGAAGATCTCTCCTTCTATAGATCCAAGTTATATTTATAGTTTTACTACAATGTAAATCATGAAAATCCAAGTTGTGTGTATGCTTGGACTTTATGTATATGTAGTAGATCCAAGTGATGGGTTCACTTAGATGTGTTTGTAAGGGTAGAAGATACAAGTGATGGGTATCATTGGATTAAGTGTTAGGTGTGTAGATCCAAGTTTTGTTAATACTTAGATATAATGTTAGAGTCATAGATCTAAGTTATGTGTATACTTAGATCTTAATGGTTTATGTGTTTAGGCCACAAAACACAAGGTTTGTTATGTTGAGCCATAAAACATAACTAGTGTTAATATTGGTGTAAGGAACGTGTATGGGTTTCTCTGCCTTGAAAGGAGCTTGTTGACTAGTGAAGTAACTCTTGAGTTGGGTACTCGAGGAGTGGAGAAGGGCGAAGAGGAGCTTCGTGACCAAACCACTATAAATCATCGTGTGGGTACTTTCCTGTATATTTATGTCTTTACTTTCATAGTTGCATAATATACTTGTTGTGTGCTTTGTGTGCATCACATAATCTAAACATCTAAGTTGCAGAAAAGCTAAGGCTTAGTACGTGTATGCATCATGTGTAGATTATGATCAAGTGTGCATCCCTTAGTCTAAACATCTTAGTTGCGGAAAAGCTAAGGCTTAGTACGTGTGTGCTTAGTGTTTAGACTATTGTTTAATGTACTCTTGATTTGATGTGTTTGTGTGTGTTTACTTAGTCGTAGTCTTTATCTTTCAAAGAACACATCTTATAATTAGTCAAGCTTGATTGAGAATTTAATACATAGGATTGTTAAATTTTAACAGGTAATAAATGGTTTTGTCCACTGTCGGCGGTTCCTTAAATGGACACGCGGTTCATTAACCACGAGTATGTTTATTGAACCGCGGTTAGTGGATTAAACGACATGTTTTGAAAAATTAACTATAAACTATTCAACCCCCCTTTCTATCTTTACAAGAAACATTATTCCAAATGAGATATGTTTTCTCGTTTGTCTTAAAGCAGATATTTTCCCGCATATTGTAAACCTTCGGATGATTAAAGTCTCTTCAAGATCCTAGAGGAGATCGACATCATTCGGTATGGTATTGTTAGGCCATACCGAACTCAAAGACCATACTGAACTGAAAGCTCTTCTTCAAGATTTGTCCTTCAATATCTAGACCGCCTAGATGCTGAAGCAAAGACTTCTTGTATTCTAAGTTCTAGAATTGTTTCAGCGTCAGTAAATACCGACCCCACAAGGCCCATCGGGCTAATGTTGGTGATCTAAGCCATTCGTGATAGATCGGATACGGATAATGAGCGCGAGTGGGCCAAATGGTTCGACTGGACACTATACGTCATCAATTATACTTATACAAATATTAAAAATATACTATATTACTCTTTCTTTTTTTTTCTTTTTTTTATGAAGGGCAGAAAAAAATATAATTATTATCTGCTTCTCACATTATGAAGGGCAGAAAAAAATATAATTATTATCTATTATGAGAAAATGAAGCAGACTTTGGTTGTAAATAAAATTCTCATTCGGTACGGGTTATGAAGAAACCGTATCAAAAAATAAATCATTTTAGTGCGATTTACAAAACAACCGTACCAAAAATAATTATTAGGTGCGGTTTACATAAAAACCATACCAAATAACCATAAAAATCAACAACCGTAGCAAATAAGTGGGTTTTGGTGCGGTCTCTTTTAAAACCGTACCAAATAAAGTTTTTTGGTGCGGTTTCTTTGTAACCGTATCTAATTAGCGTACCAAATAACACTTAATGTAGTAGTGAAATTACGTATTGCAAGTCGAGTAAGAGATGAAGGAAGATGAGACAATTGACTCCAATTAGTTGCTGCTTCTCTTTCGCCGTATAAGGTTAGGTCAGCTAATGTGGATGGATACTTCTGTGGGCCCCGTTCTGATATTGGCTTCTTCAACTCCCCAATTCCAAGTTCACGCAAGTTGGGAGGCCAAAGCGCGTCTGTCGGAACATCCATACTTGGGCAATTCATTATATGCAGTTAGCGAGGTGAGACTCTGCAATTGGAGGCCAATGCAGTTACCCCTAAATTCGTTATTCCCAATGATCGACGGATGATATGACTCTCCTCCTTCTCCCAACTCCAACACTAATAGTTTCTCGCAATTATCTATGTCAACTGACTTGAGCTTCTGTCCTCCTCCCATTGATAAGGAGACACATGTAATTGAATTACAATCAATGATTTTCAGCGTCTCAATGTTGCTCGGACAACTTAAATGCATAAAACTATCACAACGCCATACACCTAACTCGCTAAGAGATGTTAGTAGGTTGCTCCCATAATTGTACTCCTCCTCATCTTTCTCCCCTAAACTCACCAAATTTTTACATTCACATACTTCCAACTTCCTTAAATTCACAAGAACCTTGCTACCCGCCTCTGCTACTTTTGTTTTAGAAGGTTCACTAATGATAGCACGAGGAACACTGAATCGAGCAAGCAATTGTTTTAGAAAGTTCACACCCCCCCTCGCATCGTTCGTGGGTAAAGCTTTTGCTTCAACCCATTTGGATACGTAGTCAACGGCTACGAGGATGTACTTGTTCCCTTTAGATGATGGAAATGGCCCCATAAAGTCGATGCCCCATACGTCAAAGATTACACATTCTTGGATGAAATTTTGAGGCATCTCATCTTTATGTGTGATCTTGCCTTGTCTTTGGCAAGCATCACAATGCTTAACCATTTCATGAGCGTCATGATAAATGGTGGGCCAATAAAATCCAGAGTCGAAAACTTTCTTCGCGGTATAGTTAGGACCAAAGTGACCACCGGTGGGTCCTTTGTGGCAAGCTTCAAGGATTAGTAAAGTTGTCGGCCCATCAACACACCGACGAATGACAAGATCTGCACATTGCTTGAAAAGGTAAGGGTCGTCCCAATAATAGTGTTTAATATCCTTAAAGAATTTTTTCTTTTGTTGGGACGTTAACCCTTCCATAAGAACACCACCCGCTAAATAGTTTGCAATGTCTGCAAACCAAGGGGTATCGTCAAGATTGGAGTTAATAGACATTAAGGCCTCAAGGGGAAAAGATTCATTAATCTCTTGATTTGCAAGTTCCCCTTGATAAGGATCCTCGAGTCTACTAAGATGATTCGCGGCTAGGTTTTCTGCTCCTTTTTATCACGAATTTCGATTTTAAATTCTTGGAGGAGCAAAACCCAACGAAGGAGTCTCGGTTTAGCATCTTGCTTGGTCAACAAGTATTTCAAGGCGGAATGATCGGTATAAACGATGGTGGTGGAAATCACAAGATAAGGGCAAAATTTCTCAAAGGCATACACTACAGCTAAAAGCTCTTTTTCGGTAGTGGTATAATGCAATTTAGCCCCCGTCATTGTCTTGCTAGCATAATGGATTGGTTGGAAGTGTTTGTTAACTCGTTGACCTAAAACCGCTCCTACCGCGAAATCACTAGCATCGCACATGAGCTCGAAAGGTAACTCCCAATTTGGGGAGACTAAGACCGGTGCCTTAGTTAATTTACCTTTAAGAAGTTCGAAAGAATCGAGACATTCTTGAGAAAAGATGAAAGGATCATCCTTTTCTAAGAGGTGAGTCATAGGACGAGCTATCTTAGAGAAATCTTGGATGAAACGACGATAAAATCCCGCATGACCTAAAAAACTTCTAACTCCTTTGACGGTGGTAGGTGGAGGCAACTTAGCAATGACGTCAACTTTATCACGGTCGACTTCGATACCGTCTTTGGAAATTTTATGACCAAGAACAATACCTTCTTTTACCATGAAATGACATTTTTCCCAATTAAGAGCAAGACGAGTGTCGTCACACCGTTTAAGCATACATTCTAAATTGGCAAGGCAAGAAGAAAATGAATCAATATGGACCGAGAAATCATCCATAAAGACTTCCATAGTTTCTTTAACCATGTCATGGAATATAGCCATCATACACCTTTGGAAAGTCCCAGGAGCATTGCATAAGCCGAAAGGCATTCTTTTGTAAGCAAATGTTCCATAAGGACAAGTGAATGTGGTTGTCTCTTGGTCTTTGGGATCGATAGGGATTTAAAAATACCCGGAGAAACCGTCTAAGAAGCAATAGTATTCATTACCCGCTAAACGCTCGAGCATTTGATCCATGAAAGGAAGAGGAAAATGATCCTTACGAGTGGCATCATTGAGCTTGCGATAGTCTATGCAAACTCGCCAACCTGTGACAAGTCGAGTAGGAATCAACTCGTTGTTTTCATTGGGGACAACGATTATCCCGCCTTTCTTAGGCACACAATGGACGAGACTAACCCATGACGAATCCAAAATAGGGCAAATCATTCCGGCATCTAGAAGTTTGATAACTTCTTTCTTGATGACGTCATGACTTTTTGGATTAACCCTTCTTTGGCTCTGGATTGCGGGTTTAATGTCATCTTCCATGAGAATTTTATGAGTGCAAAACTTAGGATCAGTTCCGCGGATGTCGGAAATTTTCCAAGCAATTGCTTTCTTATGATTTTTGAGCACATTGATAAGTCGAGATTTTGCATCCTCTTTTAAGTCCTTAGCAATGATGATGGGTAATTTCTTATTGTCTTCTAGGAAAACGTATTCAAGATGAGACGGTAAATCCTTAAGCTCTAAATCCGGAGGATTGTTGATGGAAGGCTTAGTCAAATTCGGATCATCATTTGTAATTTCCATAGGAGAAGGTGGAGAAATATGGTCCTCATTGAGAAGTTTCTCAATGGTACGAATGTCTTCTTCCCAATCGGATGGAGAATCGTCATATTTTAAGTCCACATCCCCAAAATTTGCTTCAAATTCTTTCAAAATAAAATCAATTTCTCCAAATGGAGTCAATGATGGAGCAATAGAGGCAACGGTCTCAACAATGGGTATAGAAGAAAAACCACTTTTACAAGCGTCTTTGAAATGTTCTTCACAAGCCTCATCAAGTACGTCAATGAAATTAACGTTCTCGTGTTCATAAGGTTTCTTAGAAAGTTTACCCATGTTAAAGACGATTTTTTCGTCACCAACTCTCATGATTAATTCGCCCGCGGCTACATCAATAAGAGTGCGACCGGTCCTCAAGAATGGACGTCCAAATATTAATGCAACACGGGGATCCATCTCGTAGTCAACGACAACAAAATCCGCCGGAAAGGTGAATTTTTCGACACCGACGAAGACATCTTAGGCTATCCCCACCGGATAAGAAACCTTACGGTTAGCTAACTCCAATGTCATTCGTGTGGGGACTAGCTCGGGTAGAGATAACTGTTTCCAAACGCTTAATGGCATTAAGTTGATACTAGCACCTAGATCGGCTAGGGCCATACAATTCTATACCCCGGGAAAGTTGCAAGGAATGAGAAAGCGACCCGGATCACCAACTTTAGTTGGTAATTTCCTTAAAAGAACCGCGGAGCAGTTCTCATTAAGTTGGGTTTGAACAATATCAAGAAGTTTTTCCTTGTCACTTAAAAGATCCTTAAACATTTTAGCATATTTAGGCATGTGAGCAAGCGCCTCGGCAAAGGAGATGTTGTAATTCAATTGTTTAAACATTTTAAGAAAGTTTGAAACTTGAATATCATCCTTATTCTTCAACTTCTCTTTCCTCAACCTTGAAGGATAAGGTATACCGGATTGAGAGGAAGGCTTTGGAATAGATTGGTCACTCACATCCTTTGGTGTTGGAGGGGTGGGGTTGGAAGGTGAAGGAATTGGTGAAGGTTTCTCGTTATCCTTTGGCACAATCACCGGAGTAGGTTTAGGAATCTCGGGTTCCTTATAACCTTTTCCACTTTGGGTGGTGATTGCTTTCATCTCCCCTCTTGGATTAGCAATGGTGTTACTCGAAAGAGAACCCGAAGCAGAGGGTTGATTACTTTGGAAAAAACTAGCCATCATATCCCTTAAGTCATTCGTTTGACTGCTTAAAGAGTTTCGCATGTCATTCCTCAGCTCGGCTCGAAGATCATTCCCTTGTTTCGCCATGTCACCTTTCAAGTTAATAATTTGACTCTAAAGATTCTTCACCAGCGCATCATTAGTCCTCATGTAAGTTTCAACCTCGTGATTAAATGTCGTAGGTTGGTTGGGAGGGGGGGGGAGCTTGGTAAGCGGGTGGTTGATATGTGGGTGGTTGGTAAACTTGATTATTTCCTTGAGGTGGATATGGATTTATGTGGGTTTGATATTGATTAGGAGCTCGAGGTTGGTTTTGATTGTTGCGATTGAAGTTGTTTTGGTTTTGAGGAGGAAAACCGGTGGTGAAAGAAAATTGTTTGAACGATAACTTAGCAAATTGAGGCCACCTTAAGGACGTGCTTGATAGCCTCCCGTGGAAAAGTTATCGTTAGCCGCATACACGTTTTCCGGATTGTCATGAGTAGAAGGACAATCAGTGTATGAATGAGAAACACCGCAAGTCTCACAAGAACGTGTTACAGCTTTAACTTGTTGAAATTGGTTCGCAACCATGGTTAAGAAATTTTTGTTCATCTCGGCTAGTTGGCGGGTGAGTTGGGTGAGTTCGGCTATCTCGGGATTTGATGAAGTAGATGAAACATTGACTCTCTGGTTATTTCTTGAAGATGCGGATGAATCCCAACTTTTGTGATGAGTGGTCATGTTCTCTATAAGCTCTCTACACTCCTCGGGTCTTCTCTTCATAAACGTACCACCGGCGGCAACGTTAATCGTATCACGATCACGAAAAGTTAAACCATTATAGAAAGTATCAATAAGAGTGACGGGGAGCATATTATGGTTAGGACAACGATCGATCAAGACATTATAACGTTCCCAAGCATCGAAAAGAGACTCATCGGGTTCTTGAGTAAAACCACTAATTTAATTACGAAGACTAGTTACCATGGATGGTGGAAAGTATCTTGACAAAAAATTTTGAGTCATCTCGTCCCAAGTATGAATTGAGTTTTTAGGAAGACGATCAAACTATTTTTCAGCATGGTGGGATAAAGTGTGTGGAAAAAGATGAAGACGAAGAAAATCCATGGAAACGCCAGGCAATTTCATGCTTTGAGTGACGGTTATGAATTTATCGAGGTGTTTGTTGGCATCATCATCCAGTAATCCGCGAAATGGACAAGAATTTGGAACTTGTTGGATCATGTGATGCTTCAACGAAAATTCAGGAGCCGTGATTTGCATCGGCGCAATCGATCCTCTACGTCCATTCATAGTCGGTTGGCATAACTCCTCCATCGTACGAAGGTCGGGTTGCGGGTCATGGTTGTAATTATTCACATTGGGGTGAGGTGGATTATTATTATTATGCACACCGGCCATATCTAAGTCTCTACGAGTCTCGGGCTCAATATAAGACGAAGATCGAGTACGCATACCCTAAAAATGAAATACAATATTTTTTCTTTTTTTTGAATTTTTGAAAATTTTATATTTTTTAGGATTTTTTGAAAATTTTAATGCTTGAAAATAACCTTCCCAAAAGAACGGATCCCAAAATCCAATTTTTCTCACTAAAAACCGTTAATCTTTACGAAAAGAGCCGGCAGCGGTGCAATTTTAATAGATGACTTTGCATATATGTACTCGTTCGTTCTCGGTATCAATTCAAATTGATCACGGTTTAAGGTGGAATTGTCGTCTTTGGTAACTAACAGGGGGAGCTTTTGATTATCTATGTTTATAAACGTTAAAGCTATTAAACATAAAACTAAATGAAGGATGTCTAACCTTGAGTGCTTATCCAGAATGAATGTTGCACAGTAGAACTTAGTAAAAATAATGAAAGGGTGATTATCTAATTTAATATAAAGTTGAAAACTTGAAAGGATTAAAGTAAAAACTAAGACTTTTAAAATAATTGACGAAAGATTAAAACTTGACAAAAAATAAATTTGAAACTTTATAAAAATGTAATCTTGAAAGTAAAACTAAGATAAAACAGGTTTGAAATTAAACTTAAGAAAATGGCGGGAAAAGTAAAGATTTGAAAAATAGAACAGGAAACCAAAACCAAACATAAGTCGGAATACCAAAAATTGACCTAATCCGGAATGTGTATACTTTACACAATCCGGAATGACTATTTTAGTAACAATTCAGAATCACCAAACCTTACCTTATCCGGAATAAGGATTTGATCCTTATCCCGAATGTGTGTCAAAATCCCTATTCGGAATCCTTGTGCTTGAAGTTATCCGGAATCTATAATTCCACCCTAATCCGGAATCCGTAGTTGTTGAACAATCCGGAATGCTAAATCTTGGTCTTATTCGGAATCAAGCTTGAAGACTTAATCCAGAATCCATGTTCCGGATATAATCCGGAATATCTAAAATTTCCTTTATCCGGAATGTTGTGTTCTCACACAAGTCGGAATAAACCCTTTTCACATCTAATCCGGAATAAGACTATTTACTATAATTCGGAATATGTTGATGACAAGTATTATTCGGAATAAATGATACACTATGTAATCCTCAATAAAAAATTAAACACCTAAGTTGGGATATTTAGTTTCATATAATTCGAGAAAAGATGTTTTCAAACATAAGTCGGAATAAACTGGTACAAAGATTTAATTCGGAATGCTAGGGTTTTAAAAATCCGGATTACATAAAATAAGCTGAAATCAATATAAGCACTTACCAACACTTTAACCAAATAGATTTTTAGAAAAAGCAAATAAGCCACAATTTTAAAACTATGAAAATACTAAATAAGCAAAATATTTAAAATGAACTTTTTATAAAAATGTTAATCTTCAAAATCAACTTATTTAAAAACTAGAAAAACATAAAAATAAGCAATAAGCACAATAATCTAAAAATCTCAAACACACCAAATCAATAAACACAATCCAATAAGCAAATCAGTCACACAATCAACAAGATTAAATCAACTACATGATTAATAAAGCAAAACAATAGATTATGATTTAGAAAGGTAGAATGAGAATTAACTAAAAAGCTTGATTAAATTGAATATTAAGATCCAAAATTACAAGATTAAGATGAAAGATTAATAAACTTGAAAGAAAAGCTAGAGAGAGAAAGTAAAACACATACTCCTAATTACATACCAAACTTAAAATAAAGACTAACTCTTCCTAATAAAGATTATGAAACTATATATAGGGGAAGGGGAAGGTATTGTTGCTTCTCTCTTTTTTCGTCTTCTCGTCTTTTAAATAACTCGTCTTTCTCGACTTTGTCTCGGGATTAGTCGAATGATAAAATGAACTCGTCTTCTAATTTTCTTCTTTTAGTAGACTTGGTTCTTCGACTTCGTCAAACTTTCGTCTTTAGACTTTTTCTTCGATAAATCTTCAGAATAGGCCTTTGACTTCCGTTCTTCTTGCACTTTTGATCTTTTGACTTCGTCTTTTGTCTTTTTCTTCGATAAAAGCCCGTGAAAGCCCGTGTTTTCTTATTTTTCACATTTTTGTCCTAAAACACAATAAAAACACAAATCACGCATAATTCCGCCTTTTACGACATTAAATACACGTTTTGGTCTTGTTATTATTAGAAATAAGTGGTAAAATGATAAGTGTTTTCACACTGACGTGGGCGTAACAAGAAAGACATTTTTGTGTTTTGCTTCCAGTATAATAAATAGTTTTTTTTAAATTTACTCCTTTCGTCTCAAAATTATATTCCTGTATACTATTTCTAGACTTCCTAAATTAATTGTCCATTTTAAAAAGGTCTATTTTAAAATAAGGACCAAAACCATATGTGCACCTAAAAAATAGCCCAAGGGACTATCAATTAGCCAATCATCTTATTCGACCTTATTCGACCGTTGACACATGGCATTTGGGCTAATGATTGGGTTGTACAAGTGGGACCTCCACAAGTACATACAAGTACAATATGTGTAAGTGTACTTGTTATTCGACAACGAGTCACATCCATTATTCGACCCGTACTTTTTGAATAAAATAATATTTTTAAAAAATTAATCCACAATTATTATGTTATTCGACTTTGACTTAAAGATTATTCGACCTGTACTTTTAATTAATAAAAAATATAATTTTTTCCCAAATAGATCATTTTGTTATTCGACTTGTACAATTAACTTATTCGAATTGTACTTTTTAAAATAATTAAAAAAAACTTATCCATAAACCCAAACATATTTTCCCCAATCCCAATTACTATTAACCGCTTTAACCACACATTTTTTCCCCAATCCCGTTAGTTGCCACCATAGTCGATGCAGTGTTGTGGAGCCACGCTTGCTAACGAAAATGCAGTCCCTAGTTGGCTAATATGAGAGACTGTTAATTACTGCAAAATATAAGTCCTCATTTCCATATGTTATTTACTTTTGAATTGTCACTGTACCAAACTTTCAGTGTCATTATATCATGGGCATCGTTTTCGAGTTATGTAAGTCATGTTATTAAAGATGGTAAGTTGTAGAGGTTGTAATATGAGTTTGTCAGCTCGGTTTTGTTGATAGGTCAAATAAAAATGATACTCTTTTCATGTCGATACATATGTCAACCTATTCATAGCGCAAGTACATATGACATATCCCCAGCTAACGACTTTTTCTAACCGGCGAAAACCAAATTTTCATATTGGTAAACTAAAGTCTTTGACTCCGAATGGACTATGGCTGCAGTTGACACTCAGTCACTCAATATCACAAGTGCCAATCCAAAAACAGTAATTATAACAAGAACGGGAACCCGCTCGTTGCGAGGGGTCCTCATTTGATACATACATACATACGTACATACATATATACAGTAGGCTACCATGGTACATGTTCTATAAACAAACATAAGGATGAATTCTGAAGTTAATTTACTTATTCTTTATCTTGCTATAATTTGGTACATAATATAGATTATTGTCAACATTTGATGTTGTACGTCATAAGGCAGAACTACATGTATCCGCTACAAAAATCATACGGGAACAGCAATATAGGCTAGATGTAAAATCTACATTGCTGCATAACTGAATATCAGCTTTTGGGTATCTCGTCTGGTTTTTTATTGCAGCAATGTTATAGGGGGGATTCCCTTATTGCTTATAAATATCGTTTATCTGGGTTTTTTTTAAAGGCATATCATTTATCTGGTTATTTCCTTTTGATCAAATAAAAAGCAATTCTGAGATTAGTTTAGGAATTGGGATTGGTTATCCAGTCTGCTAATCGAAACAGCTTATTTCAAGCAATAATACATAGATAAGTAGTTTTAGTAAGCAACCTAGAGCAACCTTTTTAAAGTTTAAGTATAGTGGAACACATATACTTATTATTTGGGGTCACATAATCAGTTTAGAAGTCGGTGCAGTATCTTACTCAATGGGACAAATTTACATCCAAATCCTTAAATAATATTCGAATCCCAATATTCACACAATCAAATATAAAATCTTTTTCCCAAATAGTACGGGTCGAATAATATAATAGTACAAGTCGAAGAACTAGAGGATCTATTTGGGAAAAAGTTTTTTATTTTTTATTAATAAAAAGTACGGGTCGAATAATCGATTTGAGTTATGGTCGAATAACAAGTACACTTACATATTTTATACTTGAATGTACTTGTTGGGCCCTACTTGTACATCCCAATCATTATCCCAAATGCCATGTGTCAACACAATATGAAGGTCGAATAGGTCGAATAAGATAATTGGCTAATTTTGTTTTGAGAAGTCTTGTTTTTTAGTGTCATGTCTCTTTTAGTCTTGATTTTGAAATAGCCCTTTCAAAAAATATATGTTAAGTTTAACATATCACCATTATTTGAAGGTATTATTAGAAATAATAAAAATATGATAAATTAACTGGTTAAAAGTAAAACTTTTATTATGTAAAAAATAAAAGAGAGCTAAAAAGTGATTATTTTTCATGACGATTTTCACTTTACTTTTTTACTAAATTATTTGTTCGCATTCTCATTTCGAGTTTCACAAATTCATTGTTTATTTTTAAAATTTAATAAATAATATAATTCGAGTTTACCGTAAAATCAATTATATATGTAAAGAGACTGAAATAATGCAATACATGTGCGCATCAATAATATGTGCAGATAATTGACCTACCAATCTTTTATCTTCTATGTAGAAGTTCATCTACGTCGTCTCTAAACTATTTCAAAAATTAATCATTTTGAGATTAATCAACTAAGAAACCCAAATATATAAAAAAATAATATAACATTATGTAAAGGGTAAAAGTTATAAAATACCTTCTTACTTATTGATTTGTGCCGACTTTAAAAACTTACATTTTTTATCTCGTGACTTTAACAATGAACTTTCAAATTTGTTCCGAATATACCAATATAAGCATAAAATGACTATATTATCCTCTTAAATGACAGATATACCCTTGTCTTTTTTCTCACATTATTCACTGAAAACCCACTTCTTTACGTCTACTGAGTAATTGTTCATAGATTCAGCAAAGTTTGATTAAGTCAGCCCTATGAAAATGACCCACGTATCAATGTATACAAGCAATTTTGACAATATAAATTTCAGCTTTTGTTACATATGTTCTTGACGTACTATGACTAGTGTGTGACCTCCAAAATGTGACTGAATCACATGAATAGCACGATGCTAGTGTAGTTACCATAAATTTGGATGTATATCGACAAGAAATACGATGTGTGATATTGTTTAAACATGGCTCATGTTTTGATTGAAAAGCCAAAAATTTGTATATATGTTGTGTCTATGTGAAATGCTGTATATAAACGAGCTCACATAGCCTAGATCATAATATATTAGGTTGTCCAGTAGTACCAATACTATTATGATCATGATCTGATTATATAGGAAATAAATAAAAGAAGCTAATTTAAGTTGGTTATATAGAGATTAGGGAGGGTGAGTTTTCGTATAATGATCTTAATTAGCCTTTTTGGATTTTAGAATTTTAGATACTAGCCACCATTCATTAGGAATATTATTTGATTGTTCTAAACTTGCTTAACATCCGGAAATCCCTTATTCTTTATAATCAGTTTGTTGAACGGTTTAGCGTTATGTGGGTGATGGAAACGAGATATTCTCTTTGAGTCATGTAGACGATGTGGTAGATGGTCACATTTCAGCTTTAGATAAAGGTCAAATAGGTGAAAGATACCTTGTCACCGGAGAAAATGCATCCTTCATGAAAGTATTTGATATAGCTGCGTCTATTACCAACACAAAAAAGCCTTGGTTTAACATTCCTTTGTTCATGATCAACATTTATGGCTGGTTATCCGTGTTGGTCTCCAGAATAACCGGGAAACTTCCACTAATCAGCCCCCCGGTATGTCCATTTCCATGCTATAATTTTAAGAATAGAGGTCACAAATAACGGGTCAAAATGGGGATTTTTTACACGTGTGCAAACGGGTGGGACATGGCAATCCTTTTTGTCTATTTTTTATTGTTATGTATGATATCTTTAGTTAGATCTACTTAAAAGTACACATATTGTAATCAAACAGAATAGTAATATTTTTTTTTTCTAATTATAAAAGAACAAAAAAAAACTCCCCTCCACCACCACCACCACCACAGTATGGGCGATTTTTCCTTCTCTCTTCAATCATTCTAATCTTGTCAGCCTCCAATCATTGATTAACACCGGATATCATGTCTCAATCCACGATCAGTAATTGGATCTTGTCGCTACCATCTGTGAACAAATTTAGGGCCTCGATTAATTCGTCCCCTTCAATTGTGATGATCAATGGTAACCGGAGTTTCAATTTCTTTTTGTGATTGTTTATGTATCTTGTTTTAATTGATTCGACGAGCGTCTTTTTAAGATTTGTTTTTGGTTGATTTAGGGTTTCGCCATAGTTGTCGGTGCCTTTTTTTATTTTTTAGGGTTAGGGTTTCTTTGTGTCTCCGTGTTAGATCTCCCTTCAATCCAATTCAATCATGCCGTATTCTAGATCCAAGGAGGATCACGTGTCTAAGATCTCCAAATCGATTTTTGTTACCAATTTTCCTGATGATTGTGGACATCGCGAATTGTGGAGGTTATGTGAAGGGTACGGGAAGGTTGTTGATGTCTTTATTCCTAATCGTCGCTCTCAAGCAGGTAAAAGATTTGCTTTCGTAAGGTTTATTCGGGTTGAGAATATTGATAGACTGGTAGGTAATCTGTGTACCATTTGGATTGGGCGTTATCACCTCCAAGCGAATTTGGTGCGTTATGAACGTGAGACGAATTACGTTAAACCTTCAACATATTCTCCTCCAAATAAGAATGGTGTGCCAAATAAGAATGGTGTGCCAGGTTCTTTTGCTGCGGCAGTTCGTGGTTCTATGCATACTCGTACTGCACAAGATTCTGCTAGGTCTATCCCAGTGATGGCTTTGGATGAGTCGTGTGAACGTAGTTGTGATATTTCTCGTCAAGTTATGGGGAGAGTTAAAGATCTTCTTTCTATTCCGAACTTACGGGTTATTCTTTCCAAGGAAGGTTTTCATAAGGCGAATCTATCCTACCTTGGAGGGTACTGGGTTTTGATTGAGCTGGATTCTGTGGCAGCTAAGAACAATTTTTTAGAACATATTGGGGTGAAGTCTTGGTTTCATAAGTTACAAGAAGCATCGTTAGATTTTGCAAGTGATGAGAGAGTGGTTTGGGTGGATATCGAAGGTGTTCCACTTAAGGTGTGGTCTAGGGGAACATTTTTGAAAATAGGGAGTAAATGGGGAAGAGCTCTGGATATAGAGGATAATTCGGGGGCGTCGTTTGCTAGGAAGCGACTGTGTGTGTTAACTAACCAACAACAATCCATCTTTGAAAACTTCAAAGTGAGTTTTAAAGGGAAGGTTTCGATGGTCCGGGCAAAAGAGCTTTTTATGTGGACTCCGACTTTTGTGGAGCCTAATGTGACAGAGTATTCCCCAGACAATGATTCTGCTATAGGTGATAGTTTGAATTCGGAGGGAGTCCATAACAGGGATGATGTATTGGATGAGGAGAGTGATTTTGAGGGGGTCGCTGAAACAGTTTTTGGAGAAAATTCTACTTCTCCAGATGAAGGTGGATTGGGAAAAGTTGATGAGGTACAACATTATGATGACCCATTTAATTTATATGATTGTTTGAATAAAAAACCAGGTGAGGAAGTACAGGCGGATAGTCCCTCCGGGACTCATGCTCCAGGGTTTACTCCTGAGGGGTCGGTGCAGCAAAATGATGTTACTAATGGTGAGGGAGTGATCCCTTCTCAGGCTGTTGGTTGTGAAGAAGGTTCAGGGAATGAAGCTGGTATTGAGAAGTCGGTTTCAGAGGGTGCAAAGGTTATGAATACAGCTGTTGAAGTCCCTGAATCTTCTAGAGGTGATTCAGCAGATATTCCGTGTAGACCGGTTCATAAGGGTGGTTCGATGTTACAACTTTTGGAGGATATGATTCGAGTGGGGCGTTCCATGGGTTATGATTTGGAAGGATGTAAGAATGATTTTGAAGGTATCATAGGTTCTCAAGGAGTGCAAGAGGGTTTTAAATGAATATTATGTCCCTTAATATTCAAGGACTTGGTAACAAGTCCAAAAAGGAGTGGATAAAGGAGTTAAATTCTAAACATCGAGTTAACTTTCTAGCTATACAGGAGACGAAGTTAGAATGTGTTTCACACATGGATGTAAAATTTATGTGGGGTAACTCAAATTACCAATTTGTTTCTAGCGAGTCTGTTAGTTGTTCGGGTGGTATCCTATGTGTCTGGGAGGCTTCGGTTTTCAGGAAAGATGCGGCTACTATTTCGGATAATTTTATTGCTATTTATGGTACGTGGCTTCCGACTAATTCTAAGTTGATGTTTGTTGTTGTTTATGCCCCTCAGCAAATCTCTATGAAACGTGTTCTGTGGGATTATATTTCTTCTTTAGTTAGACGTTGGAGTGGAGAAGCCATAGTAATGGGAGATTTCAATGATGTTAGCTGTCCGGATGAAAGATTTGGTTCTGTTTTTAATCCTCTAGGTGCGAGATTGTTCAATGATTTCATTAATTCATCGGGTTTGTCAGATGTCAAGATGGAAGGTTATTCGTACACGTGGGCACACCCGTCGGCATCCAAAATGAGTAAACTTGATCGTTTTCTCGTTACTGAAGGTTTGTTTTCCACTTTTCCTTCATTAACAACGACTTGTTTAGATAGACATCTTTCAGACCATCGGCCTATTATGTTGCACGAGGTCTATACGGACTTTGGTCCGACTCCATTCCGGTTCTATCATTCTTGGTTAGGGCTTGAAGGGTTTGAGGCTATGGTGGTTCAGGCTTGGAGTTCTTTACCAATTGGGGATTCCAACGGTATGATCAGGTTCAAGAGAAAATTACAAGGTCTTAAGCCTATTATTCGTCAATGGGTCAAGGATCGTAAGGACAAACTTTTGAGTGTAAGTAATTCTATTAGTCGTGAGTTGGGAGATATCGAAAAGAAACTGGATCAAGGTATGAGATCCGATTCTATTCTTCTGAAGAGGTTAGATCTTATGAGGCAATTGTTTGATATTAAGAAGGTGGCTTCTAAAGAGGCTGTTCAGAAATCTAAGGTCAAATGGGCCATTGAAGGTGACGAAAACTCTAAATATTTCCATGGGATCATTAATAAGAAGAGGTCTCAATTATCTATTCGGGGGGTGTTTATTGATGGAGTGTGGTGTACAGAACCTGTCAAGGTGAAGGAGGCTTTTAAGAATCATTTCCAAGAGCGGTTCGAGGAACCCTCTACTTCTCGTTTCAAGTTGAACGCCCCTTTTAATAGACGTTTATCTTCGGAGCAGGTCGTTGAGCTGGACAGTATTGTTTCTAGGGATGAAATCCGTAGATCCGTTTGGAAATGTGGTGAGAATAAATCTCCAGGTCCAGATGGGTACATGTTCGAGTTCTTTCGGAAATTTTGGGAAACTGTGGGGACTGATTTTTGTTGTGCAGTGGAACAGTTTTTTGCCCAAGGATCATTTTCGAATGGATGTAACTCCTCTTTTATTGCTTTGATTCCCAAAGTTACGGAGGCAAAGGTGGTTTCAGATTTTAGGCCGATTAGTTTGATTGGTTGTGTTTACAAGGTAGTAACTAAGATTCTTGCTAATCGTTTGTCTTGTGTTATTTCTGATCTTGTCTCCGACTCACAGTCTGCTTTTGTTGCTAAGAGGAATATTTTAGATGGTCCTTTCATCCTAAATGAGATTCTAGGTTGGTGTAAAAAGTTTAAGAAGTAGGCGATGTTTTTCAAAGTGGATTTCGCTAAGGCATATGATTCTGTTCGTTGGGATTACCTTATTGATGTTTTACAGGCTTTTGGTTTTGGTCCGAATTGGTGTAGATGGATTCTTGGGACTCTCTCTTTTGCACGAGCTTCGATTTTGGTTAATGGGAGCCCTACGGCCGAGTTTTCGTTCCATAGAGGGCTTAAACAAGGTGACCCTTTGTCTCCTTTTTTATTTATCTTAGTTATGGAGTCATTGCACATATCTGTATCTAGTGCAGCTTCGGAGGGCTTCTTCAAGGGTATTCAACTGAACGGTTCGACCTGTATTTCTCATCTTTTTTATGCCGATGATGCCATGTTCTTAGGGGAATGGTCTGATTCTAACTTGAAGGGTATTGTTACAATTCTTCAATGTTTCTTCCTCGCATCGGGGCTGAAAATAAATCTTCATAAATGTCAGCTGTTGGGTATTGGGGTGTCTAGGAATTTAGTTTCTCAAGCAGCGGCTAATATTGGTTGTGGGGTGCTACACCATCAGTTTCGTTACCTAGGTGTCATGGTTGGGGAACAAATGTCTCGTAAGTCGGCTTGGGAGGGTATAATCTCCAAGCTTCGTTCGAGATTATCTATGTGGAAGGTTAAAACATTGTCCATTGGTGGTAGGTTGACTTTATTGAAATCGGTTCTAGGGGCGACGCCTTTATACTCTATGTCCATTTACAAAACTCCCAAAGGAGTGCTGAATGATATGGAAGCTATTAGACGGAATTTTTTCAATGGTGTGGATTCTTCGGAGAAAAAGATTTCCTGGATAGCTTGGAAGAAGATTTTAGCGTCTAAAAAGAACGGGGGTTTGGGTGTTTCTAGTTTTTTCGCGCTCAACCGGGCTCTTCTCCTTAAATGGGTTTGGAGGTTTATCTCCCATGATGAGTCGCTTTGGTTCAAGGTGATCCAGGCGATATATGGTGATTTTGTTGATCATCATTCGACTTCTCGGTCTTCTCCTTGGTGCTCGATTATTCGGGAAGTTCGTTATCTGAAAGCGAACGGTTTTGATTTCATTTCTCACTGCAAGAAAAGAGTAGGGGATGGTCTTTTGACTAGGTTCTGGTATGATAACTGGATTTTGGGTTATCCGTTATGTAAGAAGTTTCCTCGTGTGTTTGCCTTAGAATCAGATAAGGAAGCTTCGGTTGCGTCCAAAATTGATGCAGCCTCGTTGGATATGTCCTTTAGACGTTGTGTGCGTGATGGTGCTGAGAGACAGCAGTGGGATGCTTTGAATCTTATTGTTAAGGATGTGTCCCTTTTGCCTACTTCTGATCGTTGGTTATGTGACTTATCGAGTGATGGGGTTTATCAGGTCAAAGATGTTCGGAACGCCATTGACGCCTTGTATCTTCCTGTTTTTAGCGATCCTACAAGATGGGTAAAATGTATTCCCATAAAGATTAATATTTTTGCTTGGCGTATGTGGCGTGATTGTCTTCCTACTAGACAAAATCTAGCTCGTAGAGGTGTGGAGGTGGAGTCTAATGCCTGCCCGTTGTGTGCTGGTTCTTTGGAGACATCTCAGCATCTTTTTTTCAGTTGTGATATTGCGCAAGAGGTGTTTGGTAGAATTTGTAGATGGTGGGAGGTGGATGGACAGAGTTTGTCCTCTTTTGATGCTTGGAAGTCTTGGTTGTTATCTCTGCGGCGGCCTTCGGCGTCAAAGGCTGTGTTGGAAGGCGTGTTCTATGTGGCTTGGTGGTATATTTGGGTGTTTCGCAATCGTTCTGTTTTCGATCAGGTTCCTCCGCGCCGTTCGGTGATTTTCGATGACATTGTTTCTTATTCTTTTAATTGGGTATCTAGTAGATGTAAAAGGGCGTTTTCATGGGAGGATTGACTTAAAAATCCTCATCTGATTCCTTTGTAATATTTGGTTTCTAGCTCCTTGCTAGCCTTTTTAATAAAAATTGCCGTTCTAAAAAAAAAAAAAAAAACAGAATAGTAATATCTTTGAAATAAAATGATGCAGGAGATTTACGCATTTAATTATACTTTGGATCACTTTTGCCATCTTTGACCCGTTTAACCCACGTGACACATATTGCCTTTTGCTTACCATTGACAATAATTTGTACTAATTTGAAATAGGCTGTTGACGTTTTAAGACACCAGTGGGCATATTCGTGCGAGAAGGCAAAACGAGAAGTGAACTACAAGCCGAGAAGCTTATCCGAAGGTCTAGAAGAGGTTCTTCCTTGGTTGAAAAACATGGGCGATATTAAATACTAACAACATGAATATGATGAATGAAAGTACTTTCCTGACATTACATGAATATGATGCATGATTGCAGTCCCAACTTATTTGGCTGACATTGAAGGTTAAAAGAATAAAAAGCGTTGATAATGCAATATACATACTGTAAATGGTCCAAACAGATAACCGACCTGATTTTGATCACTTTGGTTGGTTTGATTTTGTAATAAATAAAGTTGGCCGGTTAGTTATGAAATATCAATCAGAGGCTACAACTTTGATTCCTGATTTAGTACGTCCCGGATAGTCAAATCAAACCATCCATATCTTTATTTAACTTTAAGGCTTATTATAATTTCATTCAACTATTTTGTACTATCAACTTTTCTTTACAAATTTCAATAAGCAAATATAACAAAACATGAAAAAATTAGTCACCGGTGCATCTGGTTACTTAGGTGGACGTCTCGTCCACGCACTCCTCAACCACAACCACACCATCCGCGCGTTCGTCCGACGTGCCAGCGATCTTACCTCCTTACCACCTCCCTCACCCACTCTCGAGCTCGCCTACGGTGACGTCACAGACTACGACTCCTTACTCGCAGCTTGCTCAGGTTGCCATGTTATCTTTCACGTGGCTGCATTAGTTGCACCGTGGATACCTGATCCTTCTAGATTCAACACTGTGAGTCAGATAGTTAGGTTAGTAGTTAGTTGTAATTTTGTTAGTTGTGATTTGATGTGATATATATTTTTTGTTGATGTTCTTAGGTGAATGTTGGTGGATTGAAGAATGTGATTAAAGCGTGTAAGGAGATTGGGACGATTGAGAAGATTGTTTATACGTCGTCGTTTTTCGCGTTGGGGTCGACTAATGGATATGTTGCTGATGAGACTCAAGTAATTTTGCTTCTTATTTTTTTGTGATTAAACTTTTACCGTGCTTTTTGGAGCATTTAAGTTTTATCGTATAAAACAAACAACTGCAGCTAACATAACTCGTAGTATATTATGATCATAATCTGATTATATGGTGTTTATTGTATTTTGATCATCCAATAAATCAATAATGTTATCATCGGGACCCGAATATAGTATTCACGGCTGCAAAAATCGTGAATCGGTAGTGAGGTGGTTGACCCCCTTGTAGGTTTTTCTAAAAAACAACTTTTAATAATATAAACAACGACTATAAGTGATTAAAACAAGTTTACAGCAAGTTTTGGCTAAATCTAGTCAGATTTGCAGGTTTTTGGCAAGTTTGTCCGCCATTGACCGATGTTGACCATGGTTGACCAATTTACACAAATCGGCAAGGTTGGTGCTCCTAGGCGGCGATTAATCGGCCTTTGATGAGTCAAAATAATGTCATGAAATTTGAATAGTCACTTTTATTTCTTATGTTATTAAGTGTCATTACTTCCTAGTTTAATCATAGGATGTTACACCTTTTGGTTGTCATCTTCCTTGTATTTAAACTCCATGAAATAAGATGGAAGGAATAAGAAATTATTATCAAAGAAAATTGTGGTTCATTCTCACCCTAAGAGAATACTTTATCTTTTTAATTTAAGCTCTTGGTTGGGACCTATCAATTCGTACCACAGCTATGGCCTCAAATGATGGAATTGAAAACTTAGAGGCTACGTTGCGACAACTTCAAGATGGTATTGCTGAGATGAAAATCGGGTTCGTCAATAAGTGTCAACACTTGGACGACATTGTCACGAACCTTTCGGATGTCGTTCTTTCTGGAAAAGATGGCGACAACTAAAAAAAGGAGGGAGGTCAATGTTTGATTCAAAGTTGATGAAACTTTATTTTCCAACGTACCATGGTGATGAGGATCCTACAAGATGGTTCGCTAAAGTTGATCAATTCTTCAAATACCAAGGCAACATCGTAAACCAAAAGGTGTTATTAGCTTCATACCATTTGCAAGGTGAATCAAACCAATGGTCGTGGTGGTTACGTAAGGCTTACCAAGGGAAACGGAAAGAAGTGACGTGAACCTTGAGGTCAAGGTTCTTCTCAAGAGGAGGGTAATGATGAGTCAAAATAATGTCATGAAATTTGAATAGTCACTTTTATTTCTTATGTTATTAAGTGTCATTGCTTCCTAGTTTAATCATAGGATGTTACACCTTTTGGTTGTCATCTTCCTTGTATTTAAACTCCATGAAATAAGATGGAAGGAATAAGAAATTATTATCAAATAAAATTGTGGTTCATTCTCACCCTAAGAGAATACTTTATCCTTTTAATTTAAGCTCTTAGTTGGGACCTATCAGCCTTGTAGTCCTTTTTTTGCTTGACTAATAGGAATTAAATATAAGAAGCTAATTTAAGTTGGTTATATAGAGGTTAGGGAGGGCGATTTTTTGTATAGTCCATGTATCCTATACTCGTTGGTCATATTAAAGTTGACTTTTGGTTTAAATAACTTTTGTAATTTTGCTTCTTTACATTTCATTGCATCTAGGCCGCACAATACTATATTTATGATCATAATGTTCCTTTAATCTAGGTCATCCGGTACTGTTATGATCATGATTGAATTACACATAGAAAGGATAAGAGTTAGTTTAAGGCAGTTATATAGGGATTGACTATTTTTGGTTTATTGAATTGGTAGATAAAATGATAAAATGAAAAAATGAATAGAACATATATTAAAATTATAAGTTGCATTTTGATATTGGTTCAAACTTAAGGGGTAACAAAGGTAAATATTTTATTCGTTATTTCTTTGTGTATATATGTTTGGTCAAGTTTGGCAGGTAGCTTAAAGGCTAAGGCCTAAAAGTGTCAAGCAAGGGAAACTCACGTCAACCCTAGTCTTTGGACTATATATTCATCTCATTCTTGTTGCAACTCATTCAGTCTGTTACATTTTCATCTCTCACATAGTTTGTTCCGCCATTGTTGATATTAAGAGATTTGTTCTTGATCTTGTATACGTATATTGATCTTGGTTTGTAAGATCAATCATACACTTGTTTTTCTTTTCTTTCTGATTTGTAAGTAAGATCAAAAAGCTAGGTATCACATTTGAAGTGATAGCCTTGATGAGTCCTATTGATCGTTCGACTCAATGGTTAAGAACCATTATATCTAGGTTGATCATCGTTCATATGATAACATAGCGGAAAAGAACAATGATCATAACAAGGTGTTTAGGCACAAAGAACATGAATTAAAACAATTGGGATGTTCATTATATTAATAACAAACATCCACTAGACGTGTATACATTGAATCCCACGTCTAGTGCGACACACACTTTAGGTTTACATTGTGATTGAATTATATATTAAAACCTACGTCCTATGTTTTCTTTATATACTAGAAAACATAGCTTACAAAGAAAGCTAAAGTAATAAAAAGACTCCAACGGCTTGTTGTATTTAACTTTGGCAAAAGTAGTCCTTGTCTTCTTATATGTGTGATCGTTATTGTCAACTTGTGAATACTATGAAAATTGATATTAAACATTAACCTAAAAGATCTTCTTTTATAGAACAAGAAGTCTTGTACAATAAGCTACGAATCAATTATTCTAGGTAAAGATAAACATAGAAAATACATTGTCGTTTCTATCCTTACTAGAAGTAATCTAGAATATAATATACGTGTAGCTCTCAACCTCCATCAGTGCTTGTCTTAAATCTGTCAACGCTTGACTTTATCTTGTCAACGCTTGTGCTGTCAGCGCTCACTTTGCTCTTGTCAACGCTTGCGTTGTTCCTGTCAGCGTTCAAGTGTTCTGGCCTAAATTTATTCCCAACAATCCTCCCCTAAACTTGATATCCACTCTTATGATCAAGTTTCTGAATAAACATTAAGAACTTGGAGGAGTCTGACAAACCTTATCATATTGGTAATAAATAAATCTGATCAAATTCTTTGCCACGTCACTTGTATAGTCTATCTCCAACTGGGTGTCCTTCATCTTCTCCAAAACAGCCTTGGATATGAAATACTGAGCATCTACAAGTAAATACTCAGCAAACTTTGTAGAACTCAAATGGTATACACCTGCAGCTGAATATAACCTCCATTGAAGACCACTGAGGTCATCTTCAAGATCCTTCCATATTTCAGGATCTTCTTCATTTGTCCCACACATTCTTTTGAATGTGGTCCAAAGTTTTATTCCATTGGCTGAAGTTGGTGCTTCAGCCTTATACTTGGTCTCTAATAACCTCCAAAGGTCAACCAAGTCTTCTCTGTCACAACTTGCAAATAAAGATATGAGAGTGGTAAAAGTGTGTACCTCCTTGCCAAATCTTCCAATTTTCCAGAATCCACATTCATCTTCCTCATAACTTATAATTGGATTCCTGGAATCTAGTGGTAACACATGAACCATATCTGAAGCTTCTAATGGGGAGAGCTTGAGGCTCTTTCTAATGATTGCTTCACTTGGATACAGTTGAGACATATCTTTTGGAAACTCAAGAACAAATCCCTTCTTCACTGGTCTAGGGACTATCATAGCTTTCTTGATTGCCATCTCTTCTGCAAGTTGCTCCTTTCTTTCATCTGAAAGAAGTCTGAAAGTGTTCTCTTCCTGCACTTTCACCCAAATAGGATAAGCCCTATGTTCCAACTCATCAAATGTCAAAGCCCTCAGCTTCTGATGTGTCCATCCAACTCCATGACATTTGAGCAACATAAAATAGAGCTTCCTTCTATCCCTTTTCAATTCAGAGAGAATGTTGCTTGCCCTGTACTTCAACATTACCTTACAATCCTGCTGAACTCTAAGAAGAATTTCCAAACCCCATATCTGATCAGAAATGGTCAAGTCTGGATTATCCATGCAGCTTTCTTCCCAAGAATTGTACATCTGAACTACCTCTGGCATATCAAAATCAATTTGCAACTTCAAATCTCTCAGCCTTTCCCTAGCAAGCTCATCACCATACTCAAGTCTTTCTGGTTCAACAATCATCACACTTGAATCTGAGCTAGCTCCATCACTCTCTTCTTCAGAAGTCACAACAAATGGTGACTTTTTCTTCTCACCTTGTTCCATCATTTGCTCAGCCAGTCTTCTATCAAATTCAATCTGAGCTGCATGCTTTGGAACAACTTCTTCTACCAACTTACCCTTACCCTTATCTGTTGGTTCAATTGTTGGTAAGGTAGATGATAATACCTGAGTAGGAACATCTTTGATGATAGATGATGACTGGAATACATCACCTCCATATGCAGATCTGTCAACGCCCAAATTTCCTCTATCAGCGCCCAAAATACTTCTGTCAGCGTCCAAACTTGTCTTATCAACGCTTAAATATTTTCCCTCAGCGCCTTGTGTAACCTCTCTCAGCATATCTGTAAATGATAAATTTAAATTTGTTGGAGAGATTAAGGACGTATCAAAACCTTTTTGTTCCTTCAATGTTGTAAGAGCTTCAGCAATATCCAATGATTGACCATCTTGGCTGCTCTTATCACTCAGATTTCTTGCTTCCTCCCCTTTGGAAGACTCCTCCATGCCTCCCCTTGAATGAACACTCTCCAAAACAACAATCCTCTCCCTCAATTCTTTGAGTTCAAGGCCTTGGTTACTGACAATTTGTACTAAGTCTGCATTTTGCTTTTGCAAGCTAATGCAGACAGCCGTCAATTCTAAAAGCGTCATTGGTTCCAGTCTGCCCTCTTCCAAAATGGGAATTTGACCTCCCAAGTTAGGTTCATTGGGCATGGATGAGGTCTTAATGATGTTGGGACTGTCTTGACCAGCATCTAAGCCTGTATCAATAGCCCCAGCCTCATCCA
The DNA here is from genome assembly GCA_025667525.1 of Glebionis coronaria. NCBI lineage: Eukaryota > Viridiplantae > Streptophyta > Magnoliopsida > Asterales > Asteraceae > Glebionis > Glebionis coronaria. The sequence continues at coordinate 583,783,841 of CM046879.1, forward strand.
GGTCACCAACCACACTTGTGGTGGTGGTTCTCTCTGCTTCATGGCTAGGACCACCAGAGGAGAACACTCCAGCAGTCCTTTGGCGTTTAAGCAACCTATATTCTGGTGGTGTGGAAGATGGTGTAGAAGATGGTGTAGATGTGGGTTGGTTAAGGGGTGTTTGGGATTGTGATGGTTGGGTGTCAACGTTGGAAATAGGCATATCAACGCCCACATTAGATGTGTCAGCGTCGAAGGGATTTTGGTCTATTTGCATTTGGTCAGGTGAGGGTAAATGTTCAGGGATAGGCTCAAGTTGTGGTGGAGGGTCAATATTAGGTTGGGGGTCTGGTTGGGGTTGTGCTGCTGCAATAACAGCAAGCATGGCTGGGGTTAATGGTAGGTCTCTATGAGGTGGTGAATCCATCTTGGTAAAAATAGCCTTCTTTTGTTCAGGGATCTTATAAAAGTCATTGTGATCCCTTGAACAATATCTTTGAGCATCAAAAACCATTTGCAGAAAACGGGGATAAGCTAAAGTCATTTTTGTCCCCTTGTTTTTACACATTCCTTCAAAAATCATTTTAGACCAATTATAATTTTGCCCTGTTGCAATACACACAATAGCAGATGCAATGGATCTATTGATCTCATTATGTGCAGTACATTTGGGACTCAAACACTGAAGGAGAATGTGAATTAGGTACTTCCAGGCTGGGGGAAATTCCTGCTTATGGTACTTATTAAGAGTACCTTCATCAGGAATAGGGTATCCCAAAGCCCTTAGCCCTTGTTCTATTTCAGATATGGGAAGCATGGTTATACCATCAGCATCATTAAGATGCAAGGCCTGGCGTACCAAGGCCTCAGTAACCACCCAAGGTCTCCCATGTACAATAGAATTCAATGTTGTCACTCCATTAACTGTTGTGGAACTGACAGTGTTCCAAAACTGTTTAATGTGTGTGACTGGAATAAGTGGTGCATGAGAAAGAGCATACCTTAAGGGGGATGCATTCAAATACTCCACCATCTGAGTGTATTGAGGGAACAAAGTATTATCAGCAACAAGATAAGCAATCATGTTGTGTTGAGACTTGAACCCCAAATCCAATTCTGCAGAGTTAAATCTTGGTGCCATTGATGAAAGCTGTTAATTTGATGTATAAAAGATGAAGGTTGATAAGAGAAAAGTGTTAGACAAGAATTATAGATACCCTGTTTAAAATAGGAGCCAAATTTATAGGAGTGGATGAATGCACGTGATTGGCCCAAAAATAGGCAAAGATTTTTGACTTAGAATTGTTTATTCATTCTTATCTCTTGTAAACCCTAATCCTTACACTATAAAAGGAACCAAGGGTCATAGGTTTTATATCATATCATTCATTCACAATGTAAACCTAAAGTGTGTGTCGCACTAGACGTGGGATTCAATGTATACACGTCTAGTGGATGTTTGTTATTAATATAATGAACATCCCCATTTGTTTTAATTCATGTGTTCTTTGTTCCCAAACACCTTGTTCATGATCATTGTTCTTTTCCGCTATGTTATCATATGAACGATGATCAAACCTAGATATATGGTTCATAACCATTGAGCCCAACGATCATAGGACTCATCAATTGGTATCAGAGCCTAAGGCTCATGATATCTAGGTCCGACGAGGTGTTCGTGTATGGTGAAGAAGAAAAATTCGTATTGAATTTTTCTGGACGTTTTTGTGTGCGCAGCAGTATTCAGAAGGTCATAACTTTTGATCTAACCGTTGGATCGTCACGAAATTTTAGATATGTGTTCTACATATATAGATCTAAACATCCACCGGAGGGATTGTCGAGTTTTATCCCCAGGCAAAAGTTATTAAGCGTCGAAGTTGGCTGATCAATGATTTTTAGTTTTTCTGCTTTCACATGAAATCATGAACTAGGGTTTCTCAAACCCTAGATCTACTTAAAAGCAAGAAGAATTGATGTTCGTGGCTGTTATAACGTGTGAAGATTCATGATCTAAGGTTAATTTACAAACCCTAATTAGGGTTTCAATGCTTAAAGTTCCAAACCCTAGATCACTGTTACAGACGTGAAGGTTGATTCGATCTTTGTTACACACATAAATTAAACTTGCATTCACATGGATCTTGAATTTTTTGATTGGTTTATAGCTTGTGTTCACACGGTCTATCAAGTCGAACGATTGGTGAATGGCTATAGATTGGTTATTAAATGTGTGGTGTGTTCACACGGTTTAAATTTTTTGATTGGTTTACATCTACTGTGTTCACACGAAGAGTGTAAAAACAAGTGTATAAACCCTAAAAGCAAGTGTTCACACGATGAAGTATTTTTGGATGTGAGATGACGTCAGCGAGTGTATAAACGCTGACAAATTTAAGTGCAACGCTGATAGGAATTTGAACGCTGACAGGATTATAGGTTGGCGCTGACGTTTGATATTTAGGCGCTGACAGGAAGGATTTCGACGCTGACAAAGGAATAAGTCAACGCTGACAGTTGACAGTGTTGTCCGAGATATGTGTTTCAACGCTGATACGTGTTGTCCGATATCGGGCAATACACATGGAGGATATTGGACAAAGAAAGATCTCGGGTAACACACTGATTGCTGCTGTTTGAGAAAAACTGGTACGTTTTTAAGCACACAAAAAGAAGGGAAAGACACACAAAAGGTACTTGGAATCTCCGTTTTAATTTAGAATATCATGATGATATTTATGGCTCGGATATTTTTGAAAGGGATTAATGATTTTTAAGTAAGTTAGCAACAATTCATGAAGAATTTTATTGGATTATGTAATCGGGATAGCCTTGTGAAAGAGTTATCCGTTGACAGCTTTTATATATGAAGATATTGACTTGTCATGAAGAGGTGTTAGCTTAAGGGGAAGAATTCTTATGGTAAGTTTGATGATTGAAGAAGATTTTCGCGAGTTTGTGTTCTATCATATCTTAAAGTCGTGGCGTACCATTCACTGACTTTAAAGGTAACTTGTTTATGCTTACATGGTTACTGATGAAGTGATACAAGGTCTAGGAATATGTGATTTTTCTTATGGTTCTCTATGCACATATTTGCTATCACTTGAAGGAGTTACATTATCGTGCTCAGTGTCTCACAAAGGATGAGGATTTTTGTATCAGCAACACACTTCATCACATCATCGTACAAGATATGGAATATAAGTTTGGGTTATTTTACTTCTACATCAAGAATACTTTATTTATTTTTCTTCAGGATCATTACATAGAGCTACTTTTGGAGAATTTTCAAGATTGCATACATTGTTTACTTCCTTGTTGATGTGACAAAAAGGGGAAGAAAATACGTGCTACACTTGAGGGGAAGCAATCTGAAGATCATGTACAACTTACAAGAGATATACATAGAGTTTTGCCACTATCAACTAGGGGAAGATTGTTGGGTCACAAAGTTGATGTGGCAGAAACTCAAAAATGAAGAAAACGTGAAGTATTTGTCTAGGCGTTGACAAGAGCATTCCAAGCGTTGACAAGAGTTATTTAGGCGTTGATGGAATCAAGCATTGTCAAGAGCAATCCAAGCATTGTCACATGCAATTCAAGCATTGACAACACGTAGACAAAAGAAGCGAATGGAAGCTTCTATTTAGATAAACATGCAAAAGATATTTTGCATAAGTTTATTTAAATAGAAGATTTACTTGTTTATTCATTCTTATCTCTTGTAAACCCTAATCCTTACACTATAAAAGGAACCAAGGGTCATAGGTTTTATATCATATCATTCATTCACAATGTAAACCTAAAGTGTGTGTCGCACTAGACGTGGGATTCAATGTATACACGTCTAGTGGATGTTTGTTATTAATATAATGAACATCCCCATTTGTTTTAATTCATGTGTTCTTTGTTCCCAAACACCTTGTTCATGATCATTGTTCTTTTCCGCTATGTTATCATATGAACGATGATCAAACCTAGATATATGGTTCATAACCATTGAGCCCAACGATCATAGGACTCATCAATAGCCGTTGGCAAAAACACTCCTCTTAAGCATGAATCCTTTGTATGTAGTACATGATCTCCAAGAAGCTTCCCCTTAAGTATAACACATATTCTTCCCCTTTTTGACACATCAATAGGGAATATGTGAAAGTATGCAATCTTGTAGATTCTCCAAAAGTAGCTCTATGTAATGATCCTGAAGAAAAATAAATAAAGTATTCTTGATGTAGAAGTAAAATAACCCAAACTTATGTTCCATGTCTTGTTTATCCATGTGATGAAGAACTTATACCAGATTGAAAAATATAAGTAGACCTCGATCCCTTGTCAATATTCTCATCCTTTGTGAGACACTGAGCACGATAATGTAACTCCTTCAAGTGTTATGACAAGTCTTCATCACCAACCATGTAAAGCACAAACAAGTTACCTTTAAAGTCAGTGGCTGGAAGTGCATGACTTTAAGATATGATAGAACACAAACTCGCGAAAATCTTCTTCAATCATCAAACTTCCCATAAGAATTCTTCCCCTTAAGCTAACACTTCTTCATGACAAGTCTTAATGAACCAATATCTTCATATGTAAAAGTTAGATGTCGAATAACTCTTTCACAAGGCTATCCCGATTACATAATCTAATATCAATCAAAGTCTTCATGAATTATTGCTAACTTACTTAAAAACCATTTACTCCATGAAAAAATATCCGAGCCATAAATATCACCATGATATTTTATATTAAAATGGAGATTCCATGTACCTTTGTGTGTAAATAACTCCTTTTTGTGTGCTAAAAACGTCCAATTTTCTCAAACAGCAGCAAACAGTGTGTTATCCAATAACCAATTCTGTCCAATATCCTTTCATGTGTATTACCTGATATCGGACAACACGTATCAGCGTTAGAAACATATATCTCGGACAACACTGTCAACCTATCAGTGTTGACTTATTCCTGTCAGCGTCGAAACCCTTCCTGTCAGCGCCCAAATAACAAATGTCAGCGCCAACTTCTTATCAGCGTTGCACTATACTCTGTCAGCGTTTCATCCATGCCAGAAATCAGGCCATATATCACACGTCTTAATATTCTCTTGAATAGGCTTTGATCAAGTGACCGCATGTACACCATAACTAATCGTGTGAACAAACTTTTCCTCCAATCAGAAGCAAAGCTTCGTGTGAACACAAAGCTTCATTGTAACCGTGTGAACATAATGAATATCAACCAATCAAAAGCTCTTGGCCGTGTGAACACAAACTGAGTTTAACGTCTCTTGTTTTCACTCCTTAATCATGTGAACGCATCATCAAGGAACCAATAAACATGTACCCTTTTCAATGAGCAGCACACCTTCATTGATTCTTGTTTGTATGCGTAGGACCACTCATTACAAACTTGGATAATACATGACCGTATATGTTTCTGCTGTACTTTCCCACTATGATCAATAATAAACCAATGAATACTGCATACCTTGGGACCACAAAATTACTTTCATATAAACCCATATGACGTCCTTATTTGCTTTAAACAAAAAGACCCCACGCTGTGGCACATGACTTCACACACTTCTTTTCCTTGAACTAACAGTCAATCAGCAGCAGTCCCTATCTTCTTGAAACATATGTGAGGTACCAAGTTACAATACATGGACCACTGTACGTCTTGGACACCAAGCGCTGCTACAACCAGTGTATAGGTACAAACGATCCAAAAGACATAGCACATCACAACCAAGATCGTGACATGCTAGATATAGTAACAAAGATCATCATATACATACACAGTTTATTAAAAGAACAGATCAAGAACAAACCATCTTCTGATGAGAAACGATCTAGGGTTTTGTAATTTATGCACCGAAACCCTAATTAGGGTTTATGAATTAATCTTAGATCGTGTAATAACTTGAATCATCACAGCCACAATCCTTATAATCATCCTGCTTTTTATGTAGATCTAGGGTTTGAGAAACCCTAGTTCATGATTTCATGTGAAAGCAGAAAACTGAAAATCTACCATCAGCCAACTTCGACGCTTAATAACTTTTGCCTGGGGATAAAACTCGACAATCCCTCCGGTGGATGTTTAGATCTATGTATGTAGAACACATATCTAAAATTTCGTGACGATCCAACGGTGCAATCAAAAGTTATGACCTTCTGAATACTGCTGCGCACACAAAAACGTCCAGAAAAACTCAATACGAATTTTTCTTCTTCACGATACACGAACACCTCGTCGGACCTAGATATCATGAGCCTTAGGCTCTGATACCAATTGATGATCCCAAACTTAGATCGATTAGCTTTGTGTATACGAGATTAGATCAAGTACTACACGTAGAGAAACCTTTGCTTATGAATAAAGTAACAAAGTGTTATGCGGAATTAACACTTGATCTAAAACACAATGATGTTAAACAAACTTTCACTTGTATTAGAATAATCTTGTTGATTACAATGAAAGGTTTAACTTGTGAATACTATGAAAATTGATATTAAACATTAACCTAAAAGATCTTCTTTTATAGAACAAGAAGTCTTGTACAATAAGCTACGAATCAATTATTCTAGGTAAAGATAAACATAGAAAATACATTGTCGTTTCTATCCTTACTAGAAGTAATCTAGAATATAATATACGTGTAGCTCTCAACTTCCATCAGTGCTTGTCTTCAATCTGTCAACGCTTGACTTTATCTTGTCAACGCTTGTGCTGTCAGCGCTCACTTTGCTCTTGTCAACGCTTGCGTTGTTCCTGTCAGCGTTCAAGTGTTCTGGCATAAATTTATTCCCAACAAGCCTAACGCAGTTTTAAGAAAATAAAGGGGAGGTTGGTTGAATTACTTGATTCTTGAGTTTGTTTTATAAAATCGAATATGGTATCAGAGCCTATGGTTCTTGATACTTGTTTTTAAACGCTTTTTTAACTCTGATTTCAATTAGCTACTGGTTAATTGAGGGTTTTGATCAAATCTCAAAAATTAGGGTTTCGTAATTTTTGGGGGTTTTCTGATTTCTAGTGTTCCTTTGGGTTTAATTGGGTTCTTTATTGGTTATTTGGGTTTAATTTCATCTCTGGTAAGGTTAATTGAAGAAACCCTAAATTTCAGAAATTACGGTTTCATTCAATTTTTGGGGATTTGTTGTTTTTCGTTGGTTATTTGTTATAACTAACTATTTCAGGTTGGTATTCCGCTGTGCTTATTGATTTGTGGTGAGATCTTCTTGATCTCATTGGATCTTGGCTATTCTTTGCTGGTAGCTGCGCATTTTGTAACACCTCTCTTGCTCTCTCTTTAGTTTTGGTTTCTTGTTACTGTTTAAAGGGTGATTTAGGTGTCGAAGGGATTAGGTAGTCTTGGTGGATTGATTCAGTTTTTCTTTTGTGCTTCTTGGTAGCTGTGTGTAGAGGAGATATAAGGGTTTTTTTTGTTTTTGTGTTCTTGTGTGATTTCTTTGTGGTGTTATCATGTCTGATCCCAAGAAAGGTGATCAGGATGATAATCCTGTTAGTGATACTGAAACATAAAATGAAACTGTCATTCACACTAATGACCCATTATACTTACACCCTACTGATACTAATGGGCAGCCCATTGTGAGTGTTAAACTAATTGGACCAGAGAATTATAAAGTTTGGGCTGCTGCATTTAAACTTGCTTTGCATACTAAGAATAAATTGGGTTCTATTGATGGTACTTGTGAGAAAAATAATGATGATGTTGTTTTGGCTGATCAATGGGATAGATGTAATGTTGTGGTTTTATCTTGGATCCTTGGGTGTATCTCTTTTGAGTTATACCAAGGACAAATCTTTTCTAAAAATGCTAAAGATGTGTGGGATAAAGAAACATATGATAAAATAGATGGATCTGTTATCTATAATTTGCATTATAAATTTTTTTCTCTCGCTCAATCAGGGTCTTCTTTGTCTGAGTATTATCATAATTACAACAGCTTATGGAGGTAGTTTGACTCCCTTGTCAATCTTCCTTCTTGTAAATGTGATGGTGCTCCTCAAATGAAGAGCCATAATGCTCTTATGAGGCTTATGCAGTGTGACACCCTAGAATCGAGGTCATTAACGATACCCTAAATTACGCTAATTTTTGAAATTTTTATTAAATTATAATTTCTATAATTATAAGTATTTTGGTTAAAGCCGATGTTCGAGGTTATAATTTTTACGTTTGACGTTTTGAGAAGGACGATGACGATTACGATCCCGAGGGATGCCCAATTTCATATAATTTTTGACAATTTATCGATAATGTAATTTTTCGAGAATTTTATTTACGGTTCGTGTTAAGTTGAGTCGGGTGAGTTTTATAGCCTTCCAAGTACATTTAAAGTATCCCAAAAATATTTTGGAGCGTTCGGGAAGATTTCCGACTCCCGTAAAATTTTCAAAATTGACAAATGAGTCAAACCCGCAAAGTTTTGAGGTCGTTTTCTATTTAAGGACAAAAGAAGCCCAAAATTTCACTTAGGTCCCTCCTAACCCATCAAAAGGGCCTAAATGAACAAACACACAAACACATACTAAACATTTCACCAAAAATCAAAACCCACTCCCTCCTTGTCTCTCTTAAACCCACGGTCACCCCCAAGAACACAAAAATCCACCAAAAATCTTTTCCACTTGATTTTTCAAAAATCTAAGGTTAGACCACGCTTAGTTTGGTCATTCCCCACATATTCATGTGCTCAAATCCAACATGCATTGATAAAAATTTTTCAAGATTTTTCCATATGATCCAAATTCGTTTTTGAGGCTTAAAGAGCTAATGCATGTTGATAATTTAGTGTTATGGAAGTATAAACACCATGAAAACCCACCAAAATTAATTTGGTTGTGGTGATTGGGTCACCCAAACCCCACGGCAAAGGGGGTGTTTGGGGAGCCATGGTGGTTGTTGATTTTGCATGTATTATTTATGTTTGGTTTGTTGTTTTAAGAAGATTCATATAGGTTTTATTTCTTGCATGTTTATTTTCTTTGATTCTTGATATTGAGATTGGTTGATCAATAGGGGTAGGATGGAAGTTTGATGTTAGGATATGTTTGGGAAGGCTTAGGATGATGTTTAGTGTTGGTTAGAAGTCTTGGAATCGAGTCTAAGCATGATTTTGGTATAGTCATTTTTAGGCAGAAACATTTGGTCTATTTTAGAAAAATGATTTTTGTTCCGGGTCTTGAAAACTAAATGTAGTGATAGAGGGTTTTTCTAGCTTTAATTTGGTATAAGGTAGAGCCCGTGACTCAAAACGAGCTAAAAGTTATGACATTTTAAAGATCGGGTACCGGGAGACGAGGACTTTCACAATCCGAATTTGTGCAAAGTTTTAGTCAAATCCCGAGGGTCACAAGTATAAATTGATAAATGGTCAAGGGTCAAAATTTGGTCCCTAACCTGTACAAATGGGTCTATATGTTGACTTAGTTGTCAAAGAAGTCAAAGGTATTTTTCATATAGGTCAAAGTGGTCAAAAATTGGTCGAAGCGCAATTTCAGCCCGTAAAATGTAGTCGTGGAAATGAGTTGCGTAACGGGTCGTAAAAGTGAAAACTTTTGTTGGGTTTAAAAACATGTTATTTACAGGTCATATAGGATTTTTGGAAATTTTGTCAAATTTTATAAGCATGGTTTAATAAGGTAAAACAGCCCGTACTTTAGTCAAGTACCGGCGAGAACGTGTAAAAATGGACAACGTAGGTTATAAGAATGAATGGTATAGAATGAATGATACTTGTTGTTTTTGTTTTTGGCGTGAGTTATATTTGTCTTAAGTGACTTGTATATATGTATTTTATACAGTACCGTAAGTATTTAAATGAGATTACTCATTACGCGTTATTTGTGATAGGTGTTGATTTACCCGGGCATCCGTAACATCGTCAGTGATCACTCCCTCGAACTACCGACTACTTAATATCTAAGGTGTGAATTTATAGCCTCGCTTATATTATTTCAAATTGTTTTACCCGCGAGGGAAATGCATGCTAGTTTTTAAAAGGAACGTATATCATGAATGATTGTTAGACCCGAAAGTTGCCTTAGAAATTGTGTTGAGTACCAAAGTTGCAAAAGTCCCTAAATTCATGAACTATTAACTATTGTCTTGCCCTCGAGTAGGGGGAAATAGCCGCTTATGCAATTTGTAGTACTACGGGGTTAACGACCCAATGCTAGCCGAGAAGCTGTACTTATAGTAAGTTCTGCGGTAGATTATTTTGTATGAGAAATAAGGTATAATTGCAACTGATGCCTTTAGAAGGGGCACTGGATTTCATCTGAATCATGCCGGTATATTTACGCGGGTGATTGAGTTAACGGATTAGTGTCATGAGCTTAAACACAATTGTCAGTATCCTGATTATAGTTTGTTTGATCGACAAGACTATAAATGATCACGAATGGTTTTTATTATATATACGTTCAAATGGATTGAAAAACCTATGAATTCCACTCAACGTTTTCGTTGACCAAATTTTTGGCATGTGTTTCAGGTAACCGCTGAGCAGTAGGATGGAGCATGCATGGGATGGATGTTGTGTGTACGGCTTGGTGTCCGCTTGTTTTTCCCTCCTTTTCTACTTAAACAAATTTTTAAGTTTAATGTCATGTGGTTGTAAACTGAAGTTTTTGGGGTTGAGATTCATGGGGACCGAAAACGCTAAACTCTGTGTACTATTTGGGGTTGGAAAAACTGTGGACTTGTATCATCTAACAATTTTAAATTTCAAGTTTTAAGTCGACGTCTTTTTAGCGTCGTTTGATATATCTTGTGTGCAATGAATACTATGTAGCACCCATTGTTGTAGTTCCGCTGCGCATACCAAATGTGGGGGTGTTACAGATTGGTAATCAGAGCCACGAGTTATAGAGAACTAGGTCGTTTTTGAAAATCCTAAACTATAACTTTTGGTGTCGTAAGAAAGGGTCCAAGCACACACAACTATCCTGCATGGCTCCGGTAAGATTTATTGTTGTATTTATGGCATTTGACGTATACTTTTGAGTAAAGTATATAAGTGGGTAATTATTATATAAGTATGGAATTACTATATGTAGACGTTAAATTTTACGTGAAATATCCGACATCGTAATTTTCATATTAATCATGCATGAGCATCATATTATTACATTTCGGGCATATGTACCACCTTTGCATTGCATTTGCATGCATATATTTATAATTATTGTATAATTACTTATGTACCCTCCGAAATTCGCTGTTATTGCAGGAATGGCCGAGGTACCGCCCAACGATAACGGAAACGATTACGTCGTAGGTCACGAAGGGGGACCGTTTCCTCCGAACCCGCCGGATAATAATAATGGATGGATCGCTCCAGAAGACGAAATAGGGCCGGAAAACGACAATGGCGAAAGTGAGGTGGATAACTTCAGCATGAGTAGTGACGAGAATGAGGATTCCGAAGAAGAGCCCGAGGAGCTATTGGATGATGGCATTCCCGAAGATGCCGTAGGCCAGACCGAACCCGATTTGTTTCAATCCCCGAATTCGCCGAAGGGTTATGAGGTACCACCGACCGGTCGTTATGAGCAGCAACCCTTTGATCGCCCGATGGACAATAGTAATGGGAGCAGTGGAGAGTCATCCAAGTCGCCATCGATTCACGAGAATATTGCAAGGGTCTATTTTCCGAGACCGAGTCACTATTGGGATCCCGCAGGTCGTTTGGGGAGGATGGAAAGGTTAATGTATGAGCGGTTTGTAGTTGAGACTAGGGTGATTAAGAAGTTTGATAAGACTGAGAGGGAACATCAAAGACTGTTGGAAAGGACTTCAAGGATTGCGTATGATGGGATGATGAACACAAGTGCCATCAACAGTTTGAAATCAATGGTTGCGAATTTAAGTGCTAGTCTTGACCGTGTGAGGGAAGATCAGATGAGGTTGTCGAGGATGCAGAGTTGGGAGCATCGTGTGAGGGATTCATTGCCCCCGGATTGGAGATTCGTGGACGATGTGGAGATGGAGGCAAATGACTTCATGGTTCAGCCGCCTACTGGAGGTGCTTGTATTTCGGTGGGAAATCAAGTAGCGATTGAGTATGGATCCACATCAGGGACGAGAAAGGAAACAGAATGTGGGCCAGATGAGAAAGGAAAGGGGAAAGTGGATGATGTGGACGAGGACGTGAGTGATGAGGAAACCGAGGAAGACGACGACGAGCCGCCATCCAAGAGGCCGCGTGGATCACCACATGCCTAGTTACTTGTTTTGTATTTTTCTTTGATCATTGTAATAGAACTATTTTAGACCTTTGTATGATGGTATTATGACAAGAAACTCAAGTACTTGATGTTTTGTGGTGAATGATTGTAGTGGCATTACTTGTCACGATTTTGGTTAACTATCAATACAATCTATGTTACCTTTCATGATCTGTGATATGTCTTAAATTTGATCTTTTGTGGTGTGAATTGATGAATATTAGTAACTCCGTAGTGATGTGTCGTTGTATGTATTTTATGTCTGGGAAACTTGATATGAATACTTACATTGTTTTTCTATTTTCTTTGTCTTGCAGAAAGAGATATTCGATAAAACAATGCCTCCAAAGTTGACTGCCGATCGTGTTAACACCATGATTCAGGAAGCAATAGCTAATGCGTTGCAAGCGGACCGAGCTGGGAGAAATCAGGATCCAGGAAGGAACGCGGGGAGACAACCAGCCCCGAGAGTGTGTACCTATTCTAGCTTTATGAAGTGCGGTCCCACGCAGTTCCGTGGATCGGGTGGAGCCCTAGAACTTAGGCGATGGTTGGAAAAAGTTGAGAGTACGTTTGAAATCAGTGGTTGTGCAGAGGCGGATAAAGTAAAGTTTGCAGCAGCTACATTTCTGGATGATGCGTTAAGTTGGTGGAATACCCAGGTAGCTACGGTGGGATTGGTTGTGGCAAATGCGAGAACGTGGAATGCAACCAAAGCTTTGTTGACCAAGAAGTTTTGCCCAGAGGAGGAATTGGGGCAATTGGAGGACGAATTGAGGCACTTGACCTTGAAGAATAACGATATAGCTGCTTACACCAGGAGATTCAATGAGTTAAGTCTTTTGTGTTCGGACATATTTGCCAATGATGCCAAGAAAATGAAGCAGTATATTAAGGGTTTATCTAGCAACATCAAAGGTGAAACAACTTCGTCGAAACCTGGAACGTTTGATGAAGCGGTTCAAATGGCTCACGCTTTGATGGACGTTAAGCTTCAAGACAAGAAGAATTACATTGCTGAGGGCAACAAAAGAAAATGGGAGGCAGCACAAGGCAATCAATCCCAAGGCCAGAACCGAGGAGGAAATCGAAACAACCAAGGGCCGAACCGTAATCAGCAGTTTAATCAAAGAAGGAACGAAGGGATGAGGGCCGTGACGAACCCTAGAGGTGTGAAAGTGAATCCCCATTGTGGAAAGTGCAACTTGTATCATGTTGGAAATTGCCCGCCGGCATGCGGCAAGTGTGGAAAGGCAGGTCATAGGACTGCTAGTTGTCAAACGGGAGGAGTAGCCACTGGGGCTAATGCTATTAGGATGAGGGGATGTTATAGCTGTGGAGAAAGAGGGCATGTGCAAGCAAATTGCCCGAAGGCAGGAAACAGACGGGGAGGAAATAATGCGGCAGCTGTGTATCAAGTGGGAACTGCTGATAAACCACAAGGTCCAAATGTGGTTACCGGTACGTTTTTGCTAGACGCTTGTTATGCTAGTATTTTATTTGATTCTGGCTCCGACAAGAGTTTTGTAGACGTTAGATTTAGTCGTCATATCGATAGAGAACCGGTATTGTTAACGACTAGTTATAATGTTGAATTAGCCGATGGAAAAATTGTTAGTACGAATTCTATACTGAAAGGGTGTACCTTGAAGTTAGGAAACTACGCTTTTAAAATCGACTTGATGCCTATAGAGCTAGGATCGTTTGACGTGATTGTGGGAATGGATTGGCTAATGGCGCATAGTGCTACGATCGTCTGTGGTGAGAGATTGGTGCAGATTCCGCTGAGGAATAGGGTTTTGACGGTTAAGGGAGACGAATGCACTTCTCGTTTGAAGGTGATTTCGTGTTTGAAGATGATGAAGTACGTAGAGAGCGGATGCGATGTGTTTTTGGCACAAGTTTCGAGCGATGGTGATGTAGAGGCGAGGATTGAAGAGGTACCAATTATTCGCGAGTATCCGGACGTTTTTCTAGACGAGTTGCCAGGTTTACCGCCTACCCGTGAGGTCGAGTTTCGAATTGATTTAGTGCCAGGAGCTGCACCGGTTGCACGAGCACCTTATCGCTTAGCACCATCTGAGTTAAAGGAGTTAGCGGATCAATTGAAGGAATTGATGGACAAAGGATTTATTAGGCCGAGCTCATCACCTTGGGGAGCGCCAGTGTTGTTCGTAAAGAAGAAGGATGGTTCGTTTAGGATGTGTATCGACTATAGAGAACTCAATAAGCTGACGGTTAAGAATCGGTACCCATTGCCGAGGATTGATGATTTGTTCGATCAATTGCAAGGTTCCAGTGTATACTCTAAGATCGATTTAAGATCAGGGTATCATCAACTGCGTGTAAGAGAGGAGGATATTCTTGTAACTGCCTTTCGTACGCGGTATGGACACTTTGAATTTCGAGTGATGCCGTTTGGGTTGACAAACGCGCCTGCTGTATTCATGGATCTTATGAATCGCGTGTGCAAGCCGTATCAAGATAAGTTTGTTATTGTTTTCATCGACGACATACTTATTTACTCTAAGAGTAAGGAGGAGCACGAGAAGCACCTGAGAAGGATTTTGGAGTTGTTAAGGAAGGAGAAGCTGTATGCAAAATTCTCTAAGTGTGAGTTTTGGTTGGAATCAGTACAGTTTCTAGGTCATGTGATTGATAAGGAAGGAGTTCGTGTAGATCCTGCTAAGATCGAAGCGATCAGGGAATGGTCAGCACCGACGACGCCGACTGAAGTTCGACAATTTTTGGGTTTAGCTGGGTATTATAGAAGGTTTATTGAAGGATTTTCGTTGATTGCGAAACCATTGACGAGGCTTACCGAAAAGAATAGGGTGTATGGATGGGGAATTGAGGAAGAGCTTGCTTTCGAAACGCTCAAGGATAAGTTATGTTCCGCGCCGATTTTATCATTGCCTGAAGGAACCAAAGATTTCGTAGTGTATTGTGATGCGTCTCGTAAAGGTTATGGAGCAGTGTTAATGCAACGTGAAAAGGTGATAGCTTACGCGTCGAGGCAATTAAGGAAGAATGAGGAGAACTACACGACGCACGATTTGGAATTAGGAGCGGTAGTTTTTGCGTTGAAGCTGTGGAGACACTATCTGTATGGGACAAAGTGTGTTGTATTCACTGATCACAAGAGTTTGCAGCACATTTTAGATCAAAAGGAGTTGAATATGCGACAAAGACGATGGGTTGAACTATTGAGTGATTACGACTGTGAAATTCGCTATCACCCTGGGAAGGCGAATGTTGTAGCGGATGCATTGAGTAGGAAGGAACGGGAGAAACCTTTGAGGGTTAGAGCTTTAGTGATGAGTGAGAGCGTTGACTTAACCGAAACCATACTGAAGGCTTAGGAGAGAGGATTGATGAAAGGGAATGTTGAAGCCGAAAACTTGGGACGAATGTTGAAACCTCTTTTCGTGATTAGATCTGACGGACTAAGATATTTTGAGAATCGGATTTGGTTACCATTGTGTCCATCTGAGGAAGGAAAGCCTGGAGTTCGAGAATTGGTTATGAATGAGTCGCATAAGTCGAAGTATTCGATACATCCCGGATCGGATAAGATGTACCACGACCTGAAGAAAGTTTATTGGTGGCCGAATATGAAGGCATATATTGCTCGTTACGTCAGTAAGTGTTTGACTTGCGCAAAGGTTCAGGCAGAACATAAGAAACCATCTGGATTGTTGGTACAACCGGAAATCCCAGAATGGAAATGGGAGAAAATCGCAATGGATTTTGTGACGGGTTTACCTAGGACTCCTAGTGGAAGCGATATGATATGGGTAATTGTGGACAGGTTGACGAAATCTGCTCATTTCTTACCTATGAAGAAGACGGACAGCATGGAAAGACTCGCCAGCGTGTACGTGAAAGAGATCGTCTGTAGACATGGAGTGCCGTTATCGATCATTTCGGATCGTGACAGTAGATTTACGTCGGAATTTTGGAGATCGCTTCAACGTGCGATGGGCACTGAACTGAGTTTAAGCACGGCTTATCAACCGGAAACTGACGGCCAGAGTGAACGAACGATTCAAACGATGGAGGACATGCTCCGAGCGTGCGTGATTGATTTTGGAGGAAGTTGGGAACGCCACTTGCCTCTAGTGGAATTTTCGTACAATAATAGTTATCACGCGAGTATCAAAGCGGCACCGTTCGAAGCATTGTATGGAAGGAAGTGTAGATCGCCCGTGTGTTGGAGTGAAGTAGGGGAGAGTCAATTGACTGGACCCGAAATGATTTTAGAAACGACAGAGAAGATCGTGCAGATCAAGAACCGACTACTTGCTGCGAGAAGCCGACAGAAGAGTTATGCCGATAACCGAAGGAAACCGTTGGAGTTTGAAGTTGGAGATATGGTTATGCTCAAGGTATCGCCGTGGAAGGGTGTAATTCGTTTTGGGAAGAAAGGAAAGTTGAGTCCGAGGTATATTGGACCGTTTAAGATCGTTGAACGAATTGGACCAGTAGCGTACAAGTTAGAATTGCCGACCGAGCTTAGTGCTATTCATGACACGTTTCACGTATCGAACCTGAAGAAGAGTTTGGCGGACAAGGAATTGGTGATTCCTTTGGACGAGATTCGACTAGACGACAAAATGCACTTTGTGGAAGAACCTGTGGAAATTATGGACCGGGAGGTCAAGCGGTTGAAGCATAGTAGGATTCCCATTGTGAAGGTCCGATGGAATTCTAAGCGTGGACCGGAATACACCTGGGAACGTGAGGACTTTTTCAAGGAAAGGTATCCTCATCTGTTCCAGTAAGACGAAATGTGAGTCCAAGAAGAGGCGAGCGCCGGGACGTCGCTCTCTTTAAGGAGGGGTGGATGTGACACCCTAGAATCGAGGTCATTAACGATACCCTAAATTACGCTAATTTTTGAAATTTTTATTAAATTATAATTTCTATAATTATAAGTATTTTGGTTAAAGCCGATGTTCGAGGTTATAATTTTTACGTTTGACGTTTTGAGAAGGACGATGACGATTACGATCCCGAGGGATGCCCAATTTCATATAATTTTTGACAATTTATCGATAATGTAATTTTTCGAGAATTTTATTTACGGTTCGTGTTAAGTTGAGTCGGGTGAGTTTTATAGCCTTCCAAGTACATTTAAAGTATCCCAAAAATATTTTGGAGCGTTCGGGAAGATTTCCGACTCCCGTAAAATTTTCAAAATTGACAAATGAGTCAAACCCGCAAAGTTTTGAGGTCGTTTTCTATTTAAGGACAAAAGAAGCCCAAAATTGCACTTAGGTCCCTCCTAACCCATCAAAAGGGCCTAAATGAACAAACACACAAACACATACTAAACATTTCACCAAAAATCAAAACCCACTCCCTCCTTGTCTCTCTCAAACCCACGGTCACCCCCAAGAACACAAAAATCCACCAAAAATCTTTTCCACTTGATTTTTCAAAAATCTAAGGTTAGACCACGCTTAGTTTGGTCATTCCCCACATATTCATGTGCTCAAATCCAACATGCATTGATAAAAAATTTTCAAGATTTTTCCATATGATCCAAATTCGTTTTTGAGGCTTAAAGAGCTAATGCATGTTGATAATTTAGTGTTATGGAAGTATAAACACCATGAAAACCCACCAAAATTAATTTGGTTGTGGTGATTGGGTCACCCAAACCCCACGGCAAAGGGGGTGTTTGGGGAGCCATGGTGGTTGTTGATTTTGCATGTATTATTTATGTTTGGTTTGTTGTTTTAAGAAGATTCATATAGGTTTTATTTCTTGCATGTTTATTTTCTTTGATTCTTGATATTGAGATTGGTTGATCAATAGGGGTAGGATGGAAGTTTGATGTTAGGATATGTTTGGGAAGGCTTAGGATGATGTTTAGTGTTGGTTAGAAGTCTTGGAATCGAGTCTAAGCATGATTTTGGTATAGTCATTTTTAGGCAGAAACATTTGGTCTATTTTAGAAAAATGATTTTTGTTCCAGGTCTTGAAAACTAAATGTAGTGATAGAGGGTTTTTCTAGCTTTAATTTGGTATAAGGTAGAGCCCGTGACTCAAAACGAGCTAAAAGTTATGACATTTTAAAGATCGGGTACCGGGAGACGAGGACTTTCACAATCCGAATTTGTGCAAAGTTTTAGTCAAATCCCGAGGGTCACAAGTATAAATTGATAAATGGTCAAGGGTCAAAATTTGGTCCCTAACCTGTAAAAATGGGTCTATATGTTGACTTAGTTGTCAAAGAAGTCAAAGGTATTTTTCATATAGGTCAAAGTGGTCAAAAATTGGTCGAAGCGCAATTTCAGCCCGTAAAATGTAGTCGTGGAAATGAGTTGCGTAACGGGTCGTAAAAGTGAAAACTTTTGTTGGGTTTAAAAACATGTTATTTACAGGTCATATAGGATTTTTGGAAATTTTGTCAAATTTTAAAAGCATGGTTTAATAAGGTAAAACAACCCGTACTTTAGTCAAGTACCGGCGAGAACGTGTAAAAATGGACAACGTAGGTTATAAGAATGAATGGTATAGAATGAATGATACTTGTTGTTTTTGTTTTTGGCGTGAGTTATATTTGTCTTAAGTGACTTGTATATATGTATTTTATACAGTACCGTAAGTATTTAAATGAGATTACTCATTACGCGTTATTTGTGATAGGTGTTGATTTACCCGGGCATCCGTAACATCGTCAGTGATCACTCCCTCGAACTACCGACTACTTAATATCTAAGGTGTGAATTTATAGCCTCGCTTATATTATTTCAAATTGTTTTACCCGCGAGGGAAATGCATGCTAGTTTTTAAAAGGAACGTATATCATGAATGATTGTTAGACCCGAAAGTTGCCTTAGAAATTGTGTTGAGTACCAAAGTTGCAAAAGTCCCTAAATTCATGAACTATTAACTATTGTCTTGCCCTCGAGTAGGGGGAAATAGCCGCTTATGCAATTTGTAGTACTACGGGGTTAACGACCCAATGCTAGCCGAGAAGCTGTACTTATAGTAAGTTCTGCGGTAGATTATTTTGTATGAGAAATAAGGTATAATTGCAACTGATGCCTTTAGAAGGGGCACTGGATTTCATCTGAATCATGCCGGTATATTTACGCGGGTGATTGAGTTAACGGATTAGTGTCATGAGCTTAAAAACAATTGTCAGTATCCTGATTATAGTTTGTTTGATCGACAAGACTATAAATGATCACGAATGGTTTTTATTATATATACGTTCAAATGGATTGAAAAACCTATGAATTCCACTCAACGTTTTCGTTGACCAAATTTTTGGCATGTGTTTCAGGTAACCGCTGAGCAGTAGGATGGAGCATGCATGGGATGGATGTTGTGTGTACGGCTTGGTGTCCGCTTGTTTTTCCCTCCTTTTCTACTTAAACAAATTTTTAAGTTTAATGTCATGTGGTTGTAAACTGAAGTTTTTGGGGTTGAGATTCATGGGGACCGAAAACGCTAAACTCTGTGTACTATTTGGGGTTGGAAAAACTGTGGACTTGTATCATCTAACAATTTTAAATTTCAAGTTTTAAGTCGACGTCTTTTTAGCGTCGTTTGATATATCTTGTGTGCAATGAATACTGTGTAGCACCCATTGTTGTAGTTCCGCTGCGCATACCAAATGTGGGGGTGTTACATGCAGTTCCTCATGGGTTTTGATGACACTTTCAGTGTTGTTAGGAGTCAACTGATAACTGCTGACCCTTTGCCTGATGTTAAATCTGCTTTTGCTACTTTGTCAAGGGTTGAGTCTCATAAGAATAGTCATTTTCATAATGGAAATGACAAGAATATTGCTTCTGCTTTTGTGGTTAAACCTAATAATTGGTCTAATAATAGAAATAATCAAAGCAGAGGTTCTAATAGAAACAATAATAATAAATTTGTTTGCACTCATTGGAATATGAATGGTCATACTGTTGATAGATGTTTTGAGCTTAATGGGTATCCTCCAGGTTTCAAGAAAAGAAATACTGGAGGATCTAATGGTTCTAATAATGTCACTAGCTCTCATGGTAATGGTGTTGATCAGGGATCTGGGAATTATCTTCCCTTTACTACTGATCAAATTAATAGACTCATGGTTTTGATCAATTCAAAGCCTGATATTGGTGATGTGCAGTCTTGTGCTGTAGGTATAAGATTTGGTTCTAATCATGTTATAAGTTTTGTTACTTATCAATTCTGTAACTGTAATACTAATATAAGTACTTATAGCACTTATATTGGTTGGATCTTTGATTCTGGAGCATCCCAACATATGACTTTTTCTACTGAACATTTGTTTGATATTATTGATGTTTCAAATTTGAATATATCAGTTTCACATCCTAATGGTACTATTGAACATGTTAAGCATGTAGGAAATTTAAAACTTTCAGATAAAATTACATTAAAAAATGTGTTGCTTGTTCCAGGTTATAAGGTCAGTCTTATATTTGTACACAAGTTGGCTAAAGATAATAAGTTTGTTGTGTCCTTTACTGAGTCTAGATGTTTTGTCCAGGATTCTCTTCAAAAGTTCCTCTTGGGGACTGGTAGTGAAAATAATGGACTTTACTTGTTTGATTCAGGTAGGAAGTTTACTAATAGTGCTATCACTAAGTGTAATATGTCTAAGTGTGTGTGGCATAACAGACTTGGTCATCCCTCTGACCAAGTCTTAGCTATTCTTAAGGATAAAATCCAACTTGATTCTATTAGTAATGTTCCGCCTTATGATGTATGTCACAAGGCTAAGCAAACTAGAGATCCTTTTCCCATAAGTGACCATAAGACCAAAGCTTTGGGTGATATTGTTCATCTAGATGTTTGGGGTCCTTATAGAGTAAAAAGTAAAGATGGATTTAGATTCTTTCTTACTATTGTAGATGACTATACCAGGGCTGTGTGGTTATACATGCTTAAAGGCAAAGATGAAGTTTTTTATAAACTTGTTGAATTTTTTAATCTAATCAAAAATCAGTTTGATGTTTCTATCAAAGTTTTTAGAAGTGATAATGGAACTGAGTTTATTAATCATAAATTTGAAGATTTTACTAAGGTTAATGGGATTATTCATCAAACTACATGTGTGTATACTCCATAGCAGAATGGTATAGCTGAACGTAAGCATAGACATTTGCTTAATGTTGCTAGAGCCCTCATGTTTCAGGGGGGATTAACTTTGAACATGTGGCCTGAATCTATTCTTACTGCTGTTTATCTGATTAACAGGATTCCTAGTTCTGTTCTCTCTGGAAAAAGTCCTTATGAAATGATTTATAAAGTAGAACCTAATATCTCTCATTTAAAAAGTTTTGGGTGTCTTTGTTTCAGTATTGTGCTT
Organism: Glebionis coronaria; assembly: GCA_025667525.1. Taxonomy (NCBI): domain Eukaryota; kingdom Viridiplantae; phylum Streptophyta; class Magnoliopsida; order Asterales; family Asteraceae; genus Glebionis; species Glebionis coronaria. The sequence goes on from CM046879.1 coordinate 583,805,427, forward strand.
AATAATGTGGATAAGTTTGCTGCTAGGTCTGAAAAGTGTGTGTTCATTGGGTATTCTTTTACTAAAAAGGGTTATAAACTGTTTGGTCTTGAGTCAAAAAGTGTGTTCTTTTCAAGAGATGTCAAGTTTTATGAAACAGTTTTTCCATTCAAAAATGATGTTTGTAAGAGTGATTTGATCTTTGAAGATCAGGGTATAAACAGTTTAAATATTTTTGACTTAGTAGTAAACACATCTGATGATCCCTATGATGATATGAGAGATGAAAGTTTAAGAGATAGAGGTAGCATTTCAAAAGAGTCTGTCTTAGCTGATAAAGTATCTACTGATACTCCTATCATTGTTACCAGCCATTCTCATGGGTCAGAGTCTATGACTAATAAAGATCATAGTCTTGGAAACCAGAATGACTTAGGCAGTAATGCGGCTAATGATTTAGATCATAATGTTGCCCTTAATGATTAAATTATGAGTCTGAGGGTGAGGATTTTATAGAATTTAATAAACTTTTTCAAAATAGTCCAGAGAAGACTGAGCTAAGAAGGTCTAGTAGACCACATAAGCTTCCTACTAAACTTAGTGATTATGTGCTTGATAAAAGAGTTAAATATAATATTAATACTGTGGTGAACTACAACAACTTGTCTATTCATAATTTTGTGTTCACTAATAACTTGAATAAGATACATGAACCTAAGTCTTATGATGAGGCTGCCAAAGACCCTAGGTGGGTTGAGGCAATGAATGAGGAGATGGAAGCACTTAATAGAAATAATACATGGGTTATAGTTGATCTACCTCAAGGTAGAAAACCTGTAGCATGTAAATGTTTATTGAAAGTGAAGTATAAAACTAGTTGAGATGTTGAAAGATTTAAAGCTAGGGTTGTAGCTAAAGGATTTAGTCAAAAAGAAGGAATAGACTATGAAGAAACATTTTCACCTGTTGTTAAAATTGTTACTGTCAGATGTCTTCTTTCTATTGCTGTGCATAATTGCTGGCCTGTTTATCAATTAGATGTTAATAATGCATTCCTGTATGGTGATTTAGATGAAGAAACTTATATTAAATTACTCGAAGGATATGGTTCTAATTTTGATAATAAGGTTTGCAGATTGACTAAATCTTTATATGGCTTAAAACAAGCACCTAGAAAATGGAATGAAAAGATGACTAGTGTGCTTATTGAAAATGGGTTTAGTCAAAGCAAAAGTGATGTTTCTTTGTTTACAAAGACTGAAAATGAGTCATTTGTTGCCCTGTTAGTCTATGTTGATGATATAATAATAACAGGAAACAATGAAAGTATTATTAATACCTTTAAAAGAATTTTTGAGTTCTAAATTTAAAATAAAAGATCTTGGTAAACTCAAATATTTTCTAGGTATTGAAGTACTTGACAATGAAGCTAGTTTACGCCTCAATCAAAGGAAATATTGTTTAGAATTGCTTTCTGAGTATGGCATGTTAGCTTGTAAACTAGCTAAGCCTCCTATACCAGATCCTTCTAAGAAAAAGAAAGATCAAATTTAAAGTGATGTTGATGTTATTCTTGATAACAAGACTTGTTATCAGAAGATTGTTGGAAAGTTGATCTATCTCACATTGACTAGACCTGATATTGCTTATGCAGTTCATTGTCTAAGTCAATATATGCATGCTCCTTATAGATCTCATCTCAAACTTGCATTTCATGTTCTTAGATATCCAAAAGGATCTCCTGGAACTGGCATATCTTTTAAGAAGCATAATGATTTGAATCTTAATGCTTATGTGGATTCTGATTGGGCTAAATGCAAAATTACTAGGAAATCTGTCACATGGTATACAATTTATCTGGGTAACAATCTTGTTTCCTGGAAAAGTAAGAAACAATATGTTATAGCAAAATCTTCAGCTGAAGCTGAATACAGAGCTATGAATAGTGTTGCTTGTGAAATAATGTGGATTCTTAAGATCATGAAAGATCTTAAGATTGATGCTATGTTGCCTGTGCCTATTAACTGTGATAGTAGCTATGCAATTCAGATTGCTGCTAACCCAGTATTTCATGAGAGGACAAAGCATTTTGAAATTGACTTGTATTTCCTTAGGGAAAAAGTATCTGTAGGTTTGATTAAAAATTTTAAAATCAAATCTGAAGATAACATTGCAGATTTATTTACCAATGGCTTATCTATCAAGGATCACAAATGGTTTTGTGATAAGCTGAATCTGATTGACCTATATCAACATTCAACTTATAAGGGGGTATTAAAATTATAAGTTGCATTTTGATATTGGTTCAAACTTAAGGGGTAAGAAAGGTAAATATTTTATTCGTTATTTCTTTGTGTATATATGTTTGGTCAAGTTTGGCAGGTAGCTTAAAGGCTAAGGCCTAAAAGTGTCAAGAAAGGGAAACTCACGTCAACCCTAGTCTTTGGACTATATATTCATCTCATTCTTGTTGCAACTCATTCAGTCTGTTACGTTTTCATCTCTCACATAGTTTGTTCCGCCATTGTTGATATTAAGAGATTTGTTCTTGATCTTGTATACGTATATTGATCTTGCTTTTTAAGATCAATCATACACTTGTTTTTCTTTTCTTTCTGATTTGTAATTAAGATCAAAAAGCTAGGTATGACATTTGAAGTGATAGCCTAACGCAGTTTTAAGAAAAATAAAGGGGAGGTTGGTTGAATTACTTGATTCTTGAGTTTCTTTTATAAAATCGAATAACATATTCATTTGTTTAACCAGGATTATAATCGACTTTAAATGCATTTAACATAAAAAAAAATTGACGTGTGGTGAAACTATCTTTTGAGGTAATCAACGATACGAATGTTAATCGTCATTATTCCTATGCTAATTATGTACTTCACTCTTTCACTTCCTGTTCAAAGTGCTTTTTTTTGTTTGGCAACGATTAACCTCGGAAGTGACTGTTAAGATAGTTTAAATCTAACCATGTTTTAGTGGTAATCAGCTTGTATCTAAATACATAATCACGTGAATAGGTCGTAGGTTTTTACTTGTAACCTTGTTTGATCCAGGGATAGCTTAATAACGTTTTGGCTAAACATAGTTTGTATCTGGTTCAGATGCATACAACCAAGTATTTCTGCACCGAGTATGAAAAGTCAAAGGCAGTTTCTGATCAGATTGCACTAGAAGCAGCAAAAGAAGGTGTGGTTGTTTATCCTGGACTTATATATGGGCCTGGTAAAGTCACTTCAGGAAATATGGTGTCTCGAATGGTAATTTTTTTAAAACTGATTATGTGCTATGTATAGCTATCTAACGGTTAATAACTTGATAATTTTGCATAGCAGACCATCCAACAGGATATTATATGTTATATCACCAATGGCTAGCTACGTCAATTTACTATCGCATTGATTTTATGCTTCTATAGAATGTTAAAATTAGTTTTATGCAAATTTATACTCGTAAGCGGACACGTAGTGAGTTATTTATACTTGTGCAGTTATGTATCTTAGGTAGTTAATTGCTGCAATGCTTGCAGTTGCGACTGATATGCAGCTTATTTTCTAGTTAGCTTTATATATATGAAATAATCAAAAAAGGGAAGGCAATTTGTCTTTTCCACCAATGTATGCAGCGTTATCTTTGTCACCGTGCATTATAATATTAAGTGATTGTTCTAAACTTGCTTAGCATCTAAAAATCCTCTGTTCTTTATTATCAGATTGTTGAATGATTTAATGGGCGGTTGCCTGGTTACATGGGTGATGGAAACTGATGGTTTATATATAGTTCATAACAATTATTTAAAACCATAATATGGATCAAAGCACATACAGCGGAAGCAAATTAACAAGATCATTAATTTAACACAATTATAATTAATCAAGATTAGGTTTACATACCTTTATCCTAGCAAGATCCACAAGACGACGGAACAAACGGGAACTAGGGTTATTCACGAACACCACCAAGAATATAGTCTAAAATAAGACTATATCACGTTCTTGTACACACGTAATACGACGAGTTAACCGTGAGTCTAGCACGAAAAAACTGAGCTTCAACGCTTATGGAATATCTACCCAACAACCCTAGAGAGGGGCTAGGACTAGATAATATTAAATCGCAAAAATCGAAAACCAAAACCCTAAAGAAGGGGTGTTTGGCCGGCGATCAAAGCAAGAGAGAAAGAGAGATTTTTGTGTGTATTTTGTGAAGGCTAGGGGTTTGTTTATATAGGCTTCACAATACTTGGTCTCCAAGCAATAAACAAAATAGGAAAGAAAATCTTTGATTTCCTTCCTTTTTCCCCTTTGGCCGACGACCCACAAGCCCACCCAAGGGCTTCCGGAACTTTTCCTTTCTCCTTCTTTTAGCTTCTATTTGATTTCATAACGATCGTTTAAACTTAACTTTTATTTATCAACGATCGTTAGTTAAGCTTTGGTTTGATTTAATAAATATAATAAATATATTTAATAAATAAATTAACCCTTTACGTTATGTGTGCAATCCCGTGATCCCGAGTTCGATCTTATCTCACGACTATCGATTTTAAGTCCATAAACTTTCAGCTCCCACTTGGACAAAATTCAAATATCGTGATCACACTGATTAGCGTTTAGTTACACTAACAATGTCTCTAGTACAACTAGAGTAAGGTTTCCTGGACAAAACCTTTTAATGATATATAATCATTATTATTATTATCCTTTCATTTCAAGTACAACGTTAATAAGGATATGGATCTCAGTCATTCCTTTCATTAACCATTATGTTTCTCGTTTATGGATATAGCAAGATCACCAAAACAAATTTGGGTGCGGCCGCACAAATATCTTACTACTCCCCCGAGGGGCCCATCTGTATTATATTTCAAAATAATTTTGAAGGAAACAAATCCCATATTGACTACAAGCAAAACTTATTAATTTTGCAACACTTCTGAAAATAACCCTTATAACTACCAGTTACGTTTAGCGTTAGATTATTTCACAGAAATGCACTAGATCCACGACAGTTTCCTGGCATCTCAGGTCTAAGGATAACTATTTATGATTTACTTGATGACAAAGATCCACAAAGTAAAATCATATAGTTAGGATAAGTCTAATATTTGGTTTATCAAACATCATCCAAAATTGACCAATATACTTTCAAGTATACTCTGTCACTATTTTGAATTGTCTTAGTTTAATAATATTCCCATATTATTAATCGACAACGGACATTTAGAAATATCATAATACTCATGGATTAAAACATGTAAAATAGGATACAAAACTAAATAACAATAATAAACGAAACTCAATCTTTATTCCCTTAAATAATAATGTCTTAACATCCTTTATCCAAATACTAAAAATAGATCAATGCATAAAACTGGTACATGCATCATGCCTCTAGTAATGACATTCATACTTGTTTGGCAAAGCATAAAATAACCAATCTTGACCTATTGGAATTTTGAGAATACTTTCTTCAAGAATTCAATTAATTGAAATTCTTGTACATGTGCATTCAAATAGTTTGATATTGCCACATAGTATCAAAATTGTGAAACATCCTTGATCACCAATTTCCTGAACTTCCAAAACATATTTGAAGTTCAAAGTATTCTAATTTTTTAATGTATAATGCAACTTTAATCAACATGTCATCTCCAAAGATCCCATGACTAATATTGAGTGTTACATCAATTATATCTTTTCAAGTTTTACAACTTGTCATAAAAGATATAAATACGTTACCTTTAATATCTATTATGTAATGTTTGATTCTAACCAAACCTCCAAGTTTGTTGGCTATGATAATTTGCACAACGATTGACAAATTATTAATCTATAGAATATGGAAGCCGATCCAAGATTTAGGATGTTATTCTATTTCCAAACATATTCCTTCAGAATATTCATTACACAAGTTATTTAATAACTTCTTAAATAGATTAATATATTCAAATCATCATGTATTTTAAGCATGATATAAATACAACACGACACACATGAAAATTTCTCAAACCAGATTTAGATTTCTTCATGTCTTAAATATCCATGTAAACTTACTACATGGCTATTACGTTGTATTTTCACCGCATAAATGAATAAATTTATTTGTTCCAAGGTTATGTATATCTTATTTTCTAAATCTCCAAAGCAAAGTTTCATCTCAAATGTAAACCAAATCAACATTTAATTTGAATGAAAACTTACTTTCTTACATGTCTATTTGATACATATAATTTAAGAAAATAACCATAATACTCCCACTAGCTTTTAGGAATACTCAAAAATCATCTTATTCAAATTTAAATCCAATCTTGGATTTCAATTTAAACATAAGAATAATCTCCTAGATGCATGCTTTTATCCATTCATGGATAATTGCATTTTGTACTTTTCCAAAGATTTATTTTGAAGTAATAAACTCATTTCGATTACTTAAGTCCTTTTTCAAGTAGTCATTCAAGAAATAGTTCATACATATCCAAATCTGTCAATTAAAATATGACCATCAAAATCTTTATATATTTAATGCGTTTAGGAAAGAATACTCAATCACAATTAATTACTTAAGTGTGACTAATAATCTATTCATAATACGTACATTAAATATGTGTACAATTTTGACACAAAGATTAAACCACCACAATTGGCGTTTTTCTTCCTTTGACGAAACTCATCTCCAATTTCTAGTCAAACTATTTAAGATAAACCAAAACCGAAATTTGATTATCTTGTTGGACAACATCTATAACAATCATAGTATGAGTAGTTTACCCAAAACAATATTTGGTAACAAATCACAAAAATTATTTGTAACTCATAATTCTCAGAATATAAATCGCATATCCGAGATATCCTTACAGACCTATGACATAAATTCCTTTATCTTGAGAGTTAGCTTTTACAAGCCTTCCTCATGATAATTACTAGTGTATTTTAGAAGATTATGTATCTTGTAATTTTATCTTTCAAGATCAAAACTCCCACTTGCTTTTAGTAACTTAAAATTACTTTTTAAATACATAGCAAATAGATCAACACTCCAACGTTATCTATATGGGACATTACAAAACACAATGACAGTTCCATACTCTTTATTTTCTAAACAATCCATTTCATAAGTAGTTTAGCAAAATCCGAACTTCATTTAAGATATAACGTGATTCATCACATTCCATATATAATGGTATCTTATTAATCTTCTTAGCTCAAGTCATACTCAACTTTCTAACCTTGATATCTTTTGGAATAAAGGAAGATATAGTTATCTTGAATCAAACATCACCATCATATTGAGAATTTTGATTCTCCTAATGAACATACCATAACAATGATGTATTTCATTTAGGGAAATATTGTAAGTCAATCTTAACAATATTTAAGATAAATATATATCTTTAGGCTTACCTATATACTAACTAAATCATCTTAATGGTATAATAGATTTCCTAACCATTTTTCATGCTTTATAACTCAAGTACTTCTAATACAAAGTCACTTCATTTCCATGTTTTAAAAACATAGAAGTTATAATTCTATCATACTTTTTAAGTCATTTGACCATGACTTCGTGTATATGTCTTTAGTGAAATAGAGACAATACATTACCGTCTTACTTTATATTATACGTCTTCCAAGACTTTATGTTTGTGACTTTATACAATAAATCATAAACATGTATAACTAAAGTAATCATGAACACCACTAGGTTTCAACAATCTTTTCAAGTTAATTCACTACTATGTCTATTTATGTCATTCCAAGAATACACAAATATTTTTAGTTTAGTAGTATAAGATTACTCTATGTATTTATTTCATTCTAGGAATTGTCCATTTTAAGAAACCGCAAAATAATCCACGCCCGATCTTACGACATGTGGGTTTTTTACCTTTGTGTTTACAATTTAGTCCAAGCTTTTACATGACTAAATCAAAACAACAAGTGTCTCTTAACGTGAATGATATATATGCTTTTAAATAGTCTTTTAATCATATAGACACATGATCTAACTTTCATCTAATTATTAATTAGATTGTTAGTCTCTTATCTTGAATTCAAGAGAATCATATCTTTATGAGTTGTTTCTTGCACACAATGTTCATTTCTCCAACTTGTGCATGGAACAACCTCATATATAAGATAAACATCACGTCTAACGTTCGTCTATACAAAATATGATTGTGCCACATATATTAGCTTTTTACAAGTAGATGTAGAATCAATTAATCAACAAGAATCAGTACATAACTATCTTTGAAGATATTAGTGTCAACAAATCGAAAGCAATTATCTTAGAACATACTAAAGATAATATGGGTTATTACCAAGACAACAAGGCTTGTAACTCCCACTGAATTAGAGAATGTTTTAATAGACTCAAAATCAGTAATACAACACAATTCTCCCACTGAACTTGACAACATTAAAAAATGTTTCATAATCGGTGAATAATTAGTGTTGTGTTTACTTTCTTACACTTTTGAAAAACACATTCGTAACAATTACTTATAGGGTTTAAGAGTCTACTCTACTTCGTAAATGATGAATTATCCATCAAATGCTTTTTAACTTGAAAGACTTGACATGCAATTTCTTCCTTAATAGGTCTACCAACCCCACAATGGTATGTAGTACCTATAAATGGTCAAAGCACAACTACTAGACAAATATGCTAGTTTGCCTTATAACCAATTAGCGGTAAATAACTCAAAATATGCACTTTTCTTAACTATTAAAGTTTGCTATGAGTTATGGATTTAAATTTGACATTTATAAAATCCTTATTACTCCTTCTTCACTCACGAAAAAGAGTTTAGGTTTATCTTTTAAATTGACTCTATCCTCAACCATACGATTTTAGATCAATAAATGAATAAACCACGTTTACGGTGTAACGTTGCACTAATACATTTGTAAAAGAATTTAAAAAATTCAGTTTAAGTATTTTCGATAATACCATTCAAGAAAATAAAATTACCCCGGTAGTAATAACCATAGTATTTTTCTTGAAAACTAGAATCCAAAATGACATAATTTCCTCACATCAGTTGATCTACTAGCAATAAAAGTATTCAAGATGGTAACTTGTCGAACAATGATTGACAAACAAATTTGCAATTTCTAGATAAGTTAGGGATTTACATTGCCAAAATCATTTGCATTGTAAACATGTTTCATCCCTACTTTACGCCTTAAGTTTCCAATTCTCACTGAGTAACTCAATTAAGTCGACTAATCTAAAGAACGTAAAACCTTCATGTACAATCTTATTCAGTCATGAAGTTTTCTCTCCATTGCAACATCGTCCAATATCTTATATGACGATAATTGTAACTTCAAGTGTTCGTCAATTAGAGGGCATATGACATAAATTTTTAAGGGTATTGATTTTGATGTCAAAATCATTTATGGAGAAGCATGTATACATCTCCATAGCATAAGTTTAATAAAAATTTTAGTGAACTTTTTGGTGAGACTAAAATTTCATCATATATTTGCAAGTTGAGGTATTGGTTAAACCAATTAAAGATTTTACCCACAACTAAATTCACATCGTACTTTTTCTAGAACTTAGCTAAAGCACAAAGCAATAACCTTATTCATTGGGTTTCAGATGTGAATTTTTGCGGTTAAATCATCCTTAAGGAATTATGTAAATAGTAACTGTAGGTAATTCCAACTTTGACGCACAGGCAAGCCGTGAATTTGGTCAGCGCTGAAGCATAACACCTCCTTCCTTAACCGGGTTCATGACCAGCAGTGCTTTATACCCACTTTATAGTTTGTCAAAGTTGAGTAGGCCATTAAGTTATTATTGCAATTCCTATCAACGCAAATCATATGTCAATTAGATCTAAAAACAATTTATTTATTTTGATATGATTTAGTCCATATTAATTTTTCTTGCAAAAATTACCCTTGTTTACAACATACAATCAATATAAAACGTATGAAAAAAAGTAAGGTACAAAAAAAACTAAACCATAAACACATAATATCAATTTATATGTGCAGTAAATAAATCAAATAGCCACATGCATATGATTTATTCAATAACCATTAAATCTAGGTCTTTATATCTCTATATAAAATCTTCCCTAATTCTAGGTTTATTGAATCAAATAATACAAGTAGCACATACGTAACAATTACTACATAAAACATATGATCCATGAAAAACATGCATGTTCATCACGGATCTCCCACATAACTTAACAATTAAATCTATACGGATCGAAACATTAATTCACATAACATATGCAATTCATCAAAGTTCCACCCAAATCACTTAACAATTAATTAAATCACTACGGATCGTAACCTTAAATACATGACATAAGAATTAAGCATGTAATTATCTAAATATCAAAACATGCAATTTTAGGGTTTCACAAAAAAACATTTTTTTTTAAATTTATAATCGGCTAAAAAAAACAAACCGACCCCCCCTTTTTTTTAAATCGGATTTAAAAAAAAAAACAAACAAAACCAAAAACCTAATTTTCCTTTTCAAAAAAACAACATGTTGTTTTAACTCAAAACAATTATTAGTTAAAACAATCTTTAGATCTCGATAATTATAACATGTTTACCAGGCTCTCGATGCCACTGATGGTTTATATATTGTTCATAACATTTATTTAAAACCCTAATATGGATAAAAGCACATACAGCGGAAGCAAATTAACAAGATCATTAATTTAACACAATTATAATTAATCAAGATTAGGGTTACATACCTTTATCCTAGCAAGATCCACAAGACGACGGAACAAACGGCAACTAGGGTTAATCACGAACACCACCAAGAATATAGTCTAAAACAAGACAATATCACGTTCTTGTACACACGTAATACGGCGAGTTAACCGTGAGTCTAGCACGAACAAACCGAGCTTCAACGCTTATGGAATATGTACCCAACAACCCTAGAGAGGGGCTAGGACTAGATAATATTAAATCGCAAAAATCGAAAACCAAAACCCTAAAGAAGGGGTGTTTGGCCGGAGATCAAAGCAAGAGAGAAAGAGAGATTTTTGTGTGTATTTTGTGAAGGCTAGGGGTTTGTTTATATAGGCGTGACAATACTTGGTCTCCAAGCAATAAACAAAATAGGAAAGAAAATCTTTGATTTCCTTCCTTTTTCCCCTTTGGCCGACGACCCACAAGCCTACCCAAGGGCTTCTGGAACTTTTCCTTTCTCCTTCTTTTAGCTTGTATTTAATTCCATAACGATCGTTTAAACTTAACTTTTATTTATCAACGATCGTTAGCTAAGCTTTGGTTTGATTTAATAAATATAATAAATATATTTAATAAATAAATTAACCATTTACGTTATGTGTGCAATCCCGTGATCCCGAGTTCGATCCTATCTCACGACTATCGATTTTAAGTCCATAAACTTTCAGAAACGACAAGGTCAAGTAGGCGAAAGATATCTTCTTACGGGAGAAAATGCATCCTTCATGTAATTATTTGATATAGCCGCTTCTATTACCAAAACAAAAAAGCCTTGGTTTAACATTCCTTTGTTCATGATCACCGTTTATGGCTGGTTATCAATGCTATTCTCCAGAATAACCGGAAAACTTCCCCTAATTAGCCCCCCGGTATATCCATTTCATTGCTATATTTTTATTATTAGAGGTCACAAGAAGTAACGGGTCATTTTATATGTGTGCAGACAGGTAGGTCAGGCTAACATGACCACCCTTTTGTCTATTAATTTAGTTTTTTGTACAATTAATGTGTTAACTAAGAATTTTTGTAAATCAAACAGTATAATATCTTTGAAATAAAACGATGCAAGAGGTTTACGCATTAAATTACATGATGGATCACTTTGACATCTTTGACCCGTTTGACCCACTTGACCTATTTTGCCTTTTGCTTATCAATTACAGTCATATGTTCTGATTTGAAATAGGCTGTTGACGTTTTAAGACACCAGTGGGCATATTCGTGCGAGAAGGCAAAACAAGAACTGAACTACAAGCCAAGAAGCTTAACCGAAGGTCTAGAACAGGTTCTTCCTTGGTTGAAAAACATCGACGATATTAAATACTAACAACACGAATATGATGAGAGTACTTTCCTAACATTACTTGTATAACTCTGATAGCAGTACTCAAATGAATGTATGCATGCAACAATGACATTTTTTTATCAATTTAGGTTGGGGAAGGTTCAAAAAGTCTGTTTGATTTCAAGTTAGCAATTCTTGTGTTGGGATTTGTCACTTTTTTCTTGAAGTCTTAATGATAAGAAGTTGTCGTCTTAAAAATGAACATGGCGTGATTTTACAACTTATTTGGCTAACATTGAAGGTTAAAAAAAGCAATAGCATCAACTTAGGTAGGCTGCACTATGTATGTATGTCTGCAACCCAATAAGTGGAGATGCACCAAAGAGAACCACTTTTTTATAATCAGAGTAAATAATAGAAATCGTCCAACTATTAATAAGGAAAGTTGTCACTCAATTTCTTTACTAAAAATTTAAACCAGACACCTCATTGACCACCCCTGGAATGTGATTAAGTGGGTGTTGTTGGATTGAAGAATGTGATTAAAAAAAAAACGGGTAAGGAGATTGAGACCGTTGAGAAGATTGTTTATAGGTTCTGTTTTTCCGCATTGGGATCCACTATTTGATATGTTGCTGATGACTGATGAGACGTAAGTAATTGCTTTTGCACATTTCATTTGAATATATACATTCTGTGATTGAGTGAATATTGATCACATTCACATATGATCAAGATATTAGATCTTCATGTGCATGTAATGCCACATTGTCGATTATACTAATCAGCCCCTGGTATATCCATTTCCATCTTATATTTGTACTGCCAGAGAAAACAAAAGGTAACCGGAAATTATTTTATACATCTGCAGACAGCAGACGAGTGAGTTATCGGCTGAGTAGACGGCCCTATTGTCTACTTTTTAATGTGTGGTTAATGTGTTAATTACGATATAAATTAAAATAGAGTAAAATGCAAATATCGTACCTGTGGTTTGTCCAGATTGCAGATATAGTTACCGGTCTTCTGAAAGTGCAGGCGGCCTCCCTGGTCTTTAGGTAAGTGTTCATTTTCATACTTTGACCCTAACTCTCGTTATGCTTTGACCGTTAACCTTCTTTGCTTCAGGGACTGTTTTGTCCTTTTGCTTTATTTGACATTTGTAACTAAACTAGTATTCCTATTTTAAACTAGTAAATGCATTCTTTGTAATTTTGTGACCAATGCTGCTGTTTGGTTTACAATTTAAAAAAACGTAATGTTTGGGTATTTTTAACGCTGGAGTGTTTATAACCGTAAGTTTATAATTCTAATTCATGTTTGGATAATACTAAACAAATACCAAGTTTTGACATGTTAATAAAGATAAATTATTACGATTTCCTTGATATTTTTTCTACTCTACAACTGGAATGACATGTTATCCTAATTTCATGAATTATTTTTTAAAGTTGCATACAGTAACCGTTTGTCATCAAAATAAAATAAGCCTCAAATTTGAAGCAACATACAATCGCTTTGCATAAAGAATCAAACTAAACTTTCTTTAGAGATCTCTAAAAATTGAATCAAATCGAAAGAATAAAAACAACATCAATAAGAACGAAGCAAACAACATGCTACCAACCAAAAGATAATCTTTTCGGTTGGATTTTTTTTTTGCAAACGTTAAATCTCATTTTGATCAAATTCGTGAAAACCCGCAAATTAGTTGAAAGTTCGGATGATTTATCATCATTAGTTTCATTTGATTATATAAAACTAAAAAATTTAAAAATTGATGGTAGAATAGAAGCAACAAACACCCCAACTAAAGATCTTAATCGAATCCATTTCTGTATACAAATCGGCCATGGGTTATCTCGATTTGATTTGTGAGTGTGGGTATAGATCTGGATTTATGTTGATGGAATAAGGTTGTTATGAGTTTCATGTTTTGGATTGTTAATGAAAGCTATGTGGTGTTTTTGTAGCAGGAGGAAAAGGATAAACAATATAAAATAAAGCAAAAGGACAAAACAGTCCCTGAAGCAAAGAAGGTTAACGGTCAAAGGATAACGAAAGTTAGGGTCAAAGTATAAAATTGAACACTTACCTAAAGACCAGGAAGGCCGCCTGCACTTTCAGAAGACCGGTAACTATATCTGCAATCTGGACAAACCACAGGTACGATATGTGCATTTTACTCATTAAAATATACATATTCTAAACTGTCTAAAAAGACAACCAAACCCATTTTGATCACTTTGGTTGGTCGGGTTTTGAAACAAAGTTGGCCGATTAGTTAGTCTCATCCACGCGCTCCGATCCTCAACCACAGCCACAACCACAACGCTCACGTGTTCGTCTGACCCGCCAGTGATCTCACCTCCCTACCTCCTCTCTCACCCTATCTCGAACTTGCGTATGGTGATGTCACTGACATGAGTCACTAGTTTCAGCTTGCTCAGGCTGTCATGTCATATTCCAAATGGGCGCGTTAGTTGATCAGTAGATACAGGATCCTTCTAGTTTATTACTATGAGGTAGTTAAGTTAGTTGTAATAATGACTATAATGCGATTATATAATGTTTGATTAAATATAGGTTATCCATGATCTAACATATAGAAAGTGATGAGATAATAGTTATTTAAGCTGATTATATATAGGGATTAGGGAGGGTGAAGTTTTCGAATAACACTGCTAGTCAACTTATAGCTGACTTGTATGGTTTTTCAAATTGGTAGACTTTTCGGTTGTGGTTCTTAGTCTTATTTGTTGACAGTTGAAGAATTAATTAGGGGAAATGACTGATATTTACTGAACATTTTCATTTGCTTTAAAGTTCAACGTTATTGTATCTTGATAAAAAACTTAGTTGTGAAATCGATTTTGAAGATCATGAAGTATCTTTTAGTCTAACTGAATATCATATGAAGTAATTATTAGTGGATATTATTAGTTGCTATGCTACCCACACCACCTCACAAATTAGCCCCTCGAGCCACACCATGCATTTTCTTGGGATATCCCGCCTATCACCGCGGATACGGTTGCCTTGATCTTTCCACCAACAAAATTATACTTTCTCGACACGTCACATTTGATGAAAACCAATTCCCTTACGGCTCTATTTCTACCATTACCTCCCCTCAATCATATGAATTTCTTAATCCATCTCCTCTTACCCGTAATTTAATCTATCATACCTCTCCTTACAGAAACCCAACCTACTCCACCATCACATAGAGCCCAACAAACGGTTCCCACCACTCCTTCTTCATCACCTACCGTCCATGAACAACCATCAATTACTACAACCCACTCTCCAACGCCTACTGGCCAATGTCCTGCTGCCAATTCACCTACACCTACAACTATATCAATCCAACAACCCCCAACTCGAACTCACCCGATGGTCACACGTGCTCAATATGGTATTGTTAAGCCTAACCACATTTTAATTTTCATACATCTCACATCTCTCCTCTTCCTAAGTCTCCTTCAATTGCTTTGTCTGACCCTAATTGGCGTGTTGCTATGTATGATGAATATAATGCTTTAGTTAAAAACAGTACTTGGATGCTTGTTCCGAAACCACCTAAATCTAATTTGGTTCGGTCTATGTGGTTGTTTAGACATAAGTATCATGCAGATGGATCTTTAAGCTTGTACAAAGCTCGACTTGTTGCTAATAGGAGCACTCAACAAGTTGGTATTGATTGTGATGACACATTTAGTCCGGTTGTTAAACCAGCTACCATTCGGACTGTTTTTAGCCTTGCTTTGTCTCGCAGTTGGCATGTTCATCATCTTGACGTTAAGAATGCTTTTCTTAATGGTGATTTGTCAGAGACAGTTTATATGTATCAGCCACCGGGTTTTGCGGACTCTCATTTTCCGCATCATGTTTGTCAGTTACAACGTTCCTTATATGGGTTGAAGCAAGCACCTCGTGCTTGGTTTCAAAGGTTTGCTAGTTATGCTTTACGTGTTGGCTTCTCTTCTAGTAGATGTGATTCTTTATTGTTTATTTATCGCCATGGTACAGAGGTTGCATACTTATTGATATATGGTGATGATATCGTACTGACAACATCTTCTACAGCTTTACTTCAACGTATTATTTCATCTTTACATCAGGAGTTTGAGATGACGGATTTGGGGGCGCTTAATTATTTTTTAAGGATTTTTGTTACCCGTGATTCTACAGGTATGTTCCTCTCACAAAAGAAGTACGCTATGGAGCTTTTGGAGCGTGCACACATGGTTTCTTGTAATCCTTCTCGGACTCCTGTTGATACGGAGTCTAAGCTTGGTCCTGACAGGGATCATGTTTTGGATCCTACATTATACCGAAGCCTTGCCGGTGGTTTGCAGTATCTTACATTTACTCGTCCTGATATATCTTATGTTGTTTAACAGATTTGTCTTCATATGCATGACCCTCGGGAGCCTCATTGGGCGGCTCTCAAGCGTATTCTTCGTTATATTCGTGGTACTTTAGACTTTGGCCTACAGTTGTTTGCTTCTTCTACCGGTTCACTTATTGCGTATTCTGATGCTGATTGGGCGGGTTGCCCATCTACTCGTCGATCTACTTCTGGTTATTGTGTATTTTTGGGTGATAATCTTCTATCTTGGGTTTCCAAGCGTCAACACACCATATCTAGATCTAGTGCAGAGGCTGAATATCGGGGTGTTGCTAATGTTGTTGCTGAGACCGCATGGATTCCAAATCTACTTCGGGAACTACATTTCCCTTTATTGTCGGCCACCCTTGTGTACTGTGATAACTTAGTGCTATTTATTTGTCAGCTAACCCTGTGCAACATCAAACGGACGAAGCATATAGAGATTGATATCCATTTTGTTCGTGACATGGTTACCAAGGGTCAGGTTCGTGTTCTTCATGTCCCATCGCGCTACCAGTATGCCGATATCTTCACTAAGGGATTGCCTTCGGCTTTATTTGAGGAGTTCCGTACCAGTTTGAGTGTCCGCTCCTCTCCCGCTCAAATTGTGGGGGTGTATTAGTGGATATTATTAGTTGCTATGGATGTTTATGGGCTTTATATGTATTGTTTAGGTTTAGCCCACCTTTTGTAACTTATATATTAAACGTTGATGATCAATGAAAGATAAGCTGAATTACAAACCTAATAGTAATCACCATTACAAACGATAATGGTTGTAGCACTGTGATCAACTCTTCAATACTGAATACATAAAATGAATCTCCCTTTTAAAGGGCTACTTTTGTTTAGCAAAGGGTAATCTAGAAAGGGATAATTAAGATAGTTGATAGGTGTTTTACTAATGTAAGCCTGTTCGACTTTAAGAATTATGTGGCTAGTGATAGATGAATCCAGCCAAGTATCCGCACCGATCAGGATGCACTGGAAGCTGCAAAAGAAGTGTACCTATAGTGGCTGCTTATCCTGGAGTTATATATGGACCTTGTAAAGTCGCTTCAGGAAATACAATGCAGGTATTAACTAGAACATATTTTGACTACGGAGTATTTGGTGGAGTATGATCAAGTATACATCGATTTGAACTTGTACTTTTTGTTACTAGTGTCTGTATTAGCATGATCTGATTACCTATAGGGTTTTACAGACTCATTTTGGACTGGACTGCACGTAGGAATATGTTTCATCTTTTTATATATCAAAGTTAACCTGGAAGCATTTTGTTGAATTGATATTAACGTTCTAACATTATACTATATCTGTATAAAATGGAGATGTCATCTTAGTTGTATAATTTATAAATCATCATTAAACATGTTTTATAAATGGATTTCCTTGTACTCGGCATACGGTAGGAGGACTATACAAAACGAGCGATCATGGCAGGCTAAGAGCTCATCGGTAATAAAAAATGCAGCCTATACAATTAATCTAGCTCCTCAAACAAATATAGCGATCATGGAAGGCCAAGAGCTCATGTCAACTTTCTAGACTATAAACCTAATGTTCCGGGACCATAACACATTCGGTGTAACTTTCTAATTTTTAGTGTATGAGTAGACAAAAAAGTTGTATCTTAGGTTTAGTTGTACATAGAATTGAATCAATCAATCAGCTATGACAAGCATGATCAAGTGCATTGTGTTTCTTGTGTGAGCTAGTAGTGCTCAATGAAAATTATGGAGGTTATCAGTTTTTTGTGGTGTACTAATTATCGTTGTCGAGAACAACTAAAATCAAATTTATATTATGTCAGTAGAGGTGATATATTTTACTATATTGCTTGTTCGCCTCTCTTTTATGTGAGTTAGTTAGTTAAGTTAGTTGTGATTTTGTTTTTTTTCGTTTGATTAATGTGATATTTGGTTGTTGTTAGGTGAAGGTTGGTGGATTGAAGAATGCGATTAAAGCGTACAAGGAGATTGGGACGATTGACAAGATCGTTTATACATCTTCGTTTCTTGCGTTGGGGTCGACATATGGATATGTTGCTGATGAGACCCAAGTAATTATTCCTTATGGAACTGTGTTTTGAATTCATAGATTGTAGCTTATTTGTTAAGTAGAAATGTGATGGTGTTAAGTTAATCTAGACTGTTAAGTACTTGTATGATAATGAGGAAAGTGACCAGATGCTAGTTCATTTGAGCGGATTAGACTGCTAGGGAGGGTAATGTAGGTTTTGTATACTAGTTAATCTTATGATTCTACTAATTTACACTAGGTCGTACAATACTCTTATAATCATGATTTAGTTACATAACGTTTATTGTATCTAGAATATGCGTATGAAATATGGTTATGATCGAATTGTGTGTGAAAATGAACGGATTATATATAGTGATTAGCGTGGTTGATTTTCTGCATAGCATGGGGGTATGCTTCTAGTCACTTGTTATTAGTATAAGCGTATTGTTACATCCACAAAACTAATCAATCATGTCTTCGAGTTTAATTTTACCTAGTTATGTTAGACTTTTGTTATTAGTATAAGTGTATTGTTCGTTTTTTTAGTTTGAACTATTATCAAGTGTTTTCCAAGTACTGTGTTTATTTCATTAGCTTGGTATTTCAAAATTCAGACCCTTTTCAAATTCATAATTTTTCCATTTGTAATGTTTGAGTCCAATTAAGGTTCCTGATGTTTTTTAAAGTACTGTGATTGATCATGAATTGGTTTTGCTGCTGCTGCTTTTGGTATCACAGATAACTTGCAACTTGTACTCGAGCGCCACAACGGGGAATTGGGCGAGTCGAGTCAAAACAAGTGAACCATGGCTGTATCAATTAATATCAGTAAGCATTCATCTCTACAAATAGCTTGTCTTAGAATTTTATAAGATTCATGTTTGGGACATTTTGAAAAATGTGGGTCTGCAAATTCGTGTTTGGGTCAGGATTATTTGTTTGGTTCCATGTAATCTTTTTTATGTTATTTTCTGATTGTATTGGCCAAGTTTGTTTATTTCTTTAGCTTGGTTTTTGAGACCCATTTTGTTTTTATGATTGTCCATTTTTTTGTACTTTTGTATTCCAGTTTAGGTTTGTGATCTGTCGTCTAAAACACATTCTTCTGCACCTGATGTTCGCATGTTCAGTGATATAAAATTATAAAACTATATATTGGACAATGGATGTATGATCCCATAAAGTGTCGGCTAGAATAAGTGTTAGCCCTGGTTTGTTTTTTGTGCTATAAGCGATGACAGAAAGACTTTTCGTCTTAGTTTGTTTGGTTCTGCAATTCATCTAGTTTACGAAATTGTCTCCAAATATTGTGCTGCTTTGGTCTGCAAATTGTATACAACTGATATTGGTAGTCTATGCATATTGGTTTCGCGAGTAATCTACTTCTGCAAGTATGTGCGAAGAGCTATGTTATTCTATGTCTGCTAGTGTCTGTAATTTGTGTTCTAAGTGAGAATTCTAGATACCTTTATGCTAGAATTTTAAATCGTTTGCTAATTTAAATATGCTAGAATTTAAAATTTTAATTTAAAAATTACGCACATGTTTGGTTAACAACATATCTAGTCAAAAGTATTTAATTTATGTTACATACAAGTCAAATATATGTACAATTTATGTGGCTTATGTTACCAAAGAATAATTTTATCAAATATATTAGAGCATTTTGTTTTCTCCCCACGTCATTTGAAATTTCTTACTCAATCCAGGATATTAAAATGGCTTCTTAAATGTCCCTTTCAACATTTAAATTGCCGCAAATTATACAACCAAACACGATTATTATAAAATATAATTTCAAACTCCTTCAAATGCTCAAATTGCCGTGAACCAAACACGCCATTATTTGGTATGTTTTGTTTGTTGTCTTAATATTTAAAAATAATCTATTGGACAATGCCTCAAGTGAAATTGTATGTCGGAATTATAAAAAGTATAAAAAAAGCAATAATTAGTTGCAGAAATATAGAATTTTTATCATATAACTGATATGACTGTCAGTTTTATGATAAAATTTTTTATTTACTTTTTTTATGTGATCTAGCACGTATTTTATAAGTGTATGTATGGAATATTGGACAATCCAGTCACTAATGTGTTAAAAGTACGCATCTAGGTTCGACTATTTACTAACAAAAAAATAATGGGAATGATTAAAGAGAATCAAACATGCAATATTAATGCAATGGGAATAGCCATTCATTTCCCTTTATTATTAATACCTTTCCTTTTTCAGTTACCCAATTTGAACCAAACACACATTTAGAGTTGAGTTTTTTGGTTTTTGGCTTTGTTAGTTGTTGAAATTTGAAATAGATTTTGGCAACTTATCGTTGAGGAAGTACTTATTAATAGTTTGAAAGAGTGTCGAGAGTACTCATAGCTCCGTTTGGTTTGAAGTCGGGTTTTACTTTAGGTGTGAGTTTATAAACTAGGAGGTTTAGGATTGGATAAAATTGGGATTTAATATGGGTTTTGGAAAGAGAAAATATATTTAATTAATTGATTTTATATTTATTTAATTTATAATAAATAATTTTGTATTTCAAAAATTAAAATAATACTATATGGTTGACAAATTTATTGAAATAAAAAATTAAGAAATGAATGGTTGATAAATCTATTGAAGTAAAAAAAAATATGCTTGAATTAATATAATTTTACAAAATCTATGGGTAAGGTGGGGATTTACATTTAACTTGTGTGTACCAAAACTTGTGTGTACCAAACAATGGATTTTGTAAATGAATGTGCCTAATCTTGCCCCTTAGTATTTTAATAATTGGGATCATATTGTTGGAATTCAAAATTTAACGTCAACATATACTTTTGAAATTTTAACGTCAACATCTACTTTTGATTAGTTTCGAAAATGTTTTGAAGTAGTCCACCCAAAGAATACCAGGCTTTATATGTATTCCGCTCAGGGGTGGACCTAGGGGGGTTCCCGGCGTTTACGGGAATCCGGTGGATGTTTATCTTGTAATATAAATTTCGTATATTTAAAATATTAAAAATTAGCTAAAATAATAGGTATAACATAAACTTAACTAAGATTTTTTCCGAATGAACCCCGTCCTAATCTTTGTGTTACGTAAATACTTCTTAATCCGAAATTTTGGGTACTCGTAGATAAAAAAAATATTCGAAATTCCGGATATCTGTCATCGCAAGTTTCAGATATCCAAATTCATGATATATCTTGTTGTTATTGACAAATCCTTTAAATTAAATTAACAACTAAAATTATCGTCGAAAATTTCTCACTTCATATTTACATTTTAGCCCACAAACAATCATGAGATTACTTTTATAATATCTGTTTAAATTCACGTAACAATAGTTTGTGAAAGAGATGTCAAACTTATAGAAGATATGACATTTAGTGAAAAAATAGTAGAAAAAACCAAGAACTAGAAAAACCAATAACCAGAAAAACCAATAACCAGAAAAACCAAGCAAAACTTTTAATTTCATATTTGGTTTTAAAAAACTTATAGCCGAACTTTTGGTTCCATATAAAAACTGTCTGAAACCGCCCAAGATTACCCATAATCAAAACTCTGGATTTCGTAAAAAAATTGTGTACACCTGATAAAGTACAAGAATGTAGATGCCAATAAAGCAGGTCCCTTAACACGCTTTTCTTTTGTAAACGGAGATTTAAGGGAAGCGTGTTAAACACGTGTCTCGTCTTAGTCTTTACTGTTTTTATTACTGTTATTTATTTTATGTCTTTTATTTTCTGTTAATTTGTTTATTATAATTCGATTAATTGAATAAAAGTATACACAGTTTCCTAAAATATACAATAACTCTTCGTATATTTCACTACAAAAACTTTTTAAAAGATATAAAATCATAGTATCAAGTAAACTATACACTAAAGTTGGTAGTTATATCAATGCGGTTTACGTGTATGCTTGGTATGTGATAAAGCACATGTTATGAGTACTCAGTAGTGTACACGATCACAGTAAAGTTTATAATGTCACCCCTCTTATTGCAACATATGTAAGATTCGTTTTTTATTTTTTATGATTTACTTAATATAAACTATACAAAATGTATTGATACATTTCAATTTAGATGTGTAATCTATCTATGTAGGGCGGTAATTTTCAACGTGACAGCAAAAATGACATGAATTTGGTAATAACAATTTAAAGAACAATATATATACAATAATTATTAAAAAGAAAAATACAATAGGAAGCTGCTAATTGACTAATTATTAAAAACATAAACAATACAACACTTCGTACTAGTTAACTAATTATTAGCCCGAATACAACGAAATGGAAACAAGCCCCTGCTGCAGGATTACCTGCATACGGTAGGATGCAGGTAAAGTCTGCATGGCGGGGAGGCCCTCTTACGACCAACAGCTCTTCATGCTCTGGCCTCCAGTAGAACCTCACCGTGAGAAGGATCTGTGCATAATCCTTCTCGATCCATCTATCAAGAATCCAGACCACCTCCTCTGGCAGTTGGTTCGCCCGTGGTTCAAGGTTCAAAGTGAACCACGAGAAACTGCTTCTCCTGATCTCCGACACGGAGTATGTCGCGTTCGCGAAGGTGCTCAGGGTGGAGTTGTCGAAGGCAACCACGGTCAGGTTTAAAACCGCCAACCTCGGGATCGGGTTGACGTCCACGGTTGTTTTTAACCGGTATCCAAGTGTCGCATTAACCTCTAATGCGACACTTGTGTCAGACAAGATGGTGTGCTTAACGTCCAAATCTTGTACGTCAAGCTCTATGGTTTTCATGCTACCCACGTCGATGACGAAGTGGATAGCAAGTAAAACCACGATGGCGAGTAGGAACATCAAACAACATGCCAAGATTATGGCATTTCGGGCTGTCCAGATATTCCTTCTAGTTGGTGGGGGTGGGGTGTGGTGGTGTTGTGGTGGATCACTCACCGGAGCTCCTGCATTTGGATGCCTCCATTTGTGTGTGTGTGTGTGTGTGTGTGTGAGAGAGAGAGAGGGAGAGAGAGAGAGAGAGAGAGAGAGAGAGAGAGAGAGAGAGAGAGAGAGAGAGAGAGAGAGAGAGAGAGAGAGAGAGAGAGAGAGAGAGAGAGAGAGAGAGAGAGAGAATGATGGTGAACTGGTGATACAGTTGTCGCGAAAATATTTTTTGACATAACAAACTTTGGTCTATACCAAAAGCCTAACCTACACACATTTTCAATCTCTAAGTGACAGTTGATATAACATGGGGAATATTTTTATAACTTTATACCATTTGAAGGTACTAACTGTAATCCAAGTTGATATTCATTTTCTTTTTAATAGTCTTGTTGATTCTTAGATTTTAATGCAAAACAAATATATTGTCGAATTTGTTAATCAGTCATAAGAGTATGATTTATATTTTTATGGTTGGGGTAAAAAT
This sequence comes from Glebionis coronaria, assembly GCA_025667525.1. NCBI lineage: Eukaryota > Viridiplantae > Streptophyta > Magnoliopsida > Asterales > Asteraceae > Glebionis > Glebionis coronaria. The sequence goes on from CM046879.1 coordinate 583,829,263, forward strand.
TTGTAGACACAAATATGGAATAATTTATTGTTGCATGATGTTATTTATTAGCAGACAAAAGAGGATAAGATATTAGCGATATTTCTTTGGTTAAATAACGTTATATTGGGTATAACATAAACTTAGCTAGAATCATGGGTATAACATAAAATTAACTAAATTTTTTTCCAGATAAACCCGGTCCTAATTTTTGTGTTACGTAACTACTTCTGAATCCGAAATTTTAGGTATTCGTAGATACAAAAATTTATTCGAAATTTCCGATATCTGTCATCGTAAGTTTCTGATATCCATGTTCATGATATATCTTGTTATTGACAAGTTTCTTAGATGATTCTTAGAACAAGAGAAATTAAAGCTAACTAATACTTCAAATGTTTACACCTTAAAGGGTAAACGTTCCTAGCAGCCCTAGCTCGAGTGCCTGCATACGGTAGAGAGCATGCAAACTTTGTGTGCCTCGGAGCTTGTGGTATACCGAGAAGCTTCTCGTGCTTCAGCTTCCAACTAAAGTCGACAGTGAGAAGAATATGCGGATAAGCCTCTGCCAACCACCGGTCGAGAATCCACACCTCATCTTCCGGCAGATGGTTCACATGTGGCTCGAAATGAAACACGAGAACCTGCTCCATCTTTTCAGAGATGGACTAGGTTGAACTGCCAAAATTGCTCAGGGTGTGGTTCCCGGAGGTAACCATGCTTAAGTTGTAAAACGCCAATCCCGGGATCGGGTTGACGTCTCCGGTGATTGTAAAAAAGACGCCAAGTGCCGCATTTGCCTCCAATACGACACTTGTGTCATTTAAAACAAGCACTTTGGTTTTCATGGTACCCACATCGATGGCGAAGTGGATACCGAGTAAAACCACGAGGGCCAGAAGGATTACTGAACAACATGCCAAAATTATGGCATTTCAGGCTATCAAAAAATTCCTTCTGGCGGGTGAGGGTGTGGTGGTGTTGTTGTGGTGGATCACTGGCCGGAGCTCCTGCATTTGGATGCCTCCGTTTGAGGCCCTGATCGAGATACTGTGTTGTTGTGTTGGTTAAGGGTTTGTAAATGATGTTGCTTTAATAATGTTGTTAACTTTGTTTCTAAAGAGAGAAAGAGAATGAAATAGGGAGAGAGAGAGAGAGAGAGATAGAAAGAGGGGGAGAGAGAGAGAGAATGAAATATGAATGACAGAGTTTGAAAGAATGAATATATATATATATATATATATATATATATATATATATATATATATATATATATATATATATATATATATATATATATATATATATATATATATATATATATATATATATATATATATATATATATATATATATATATATATATATATATATATATATATATATATATATATATATATATATATATATATATATATATATATATATATATATATATATAATGGTGGTGAACTGGTGATGCAGTTGTGTTGAAAAAGGTTTTTTGATATAACAAACTTTGTTCTGTATCAAAAGCCTAACCCACACACATTTTGAACCTCTAAGTGAAAGTTGATATAATATGGGATATTTTTATAACTTTATACCCTTTGAAGGTACTACCTGTTAATCCAAGTTGATATTCATTTTATTTTGTAATAGTCTTGTTAATTCTTAGATTTGAATGCAAAACAAATATATTGTCAAATTTGTTAATCATTCATAAGAGTATGATTTATATTTTTATGGTTGGGGTTAAAAGTTGTAGACACAAATATGGAATAATTTATTTGTTGCATGATGTTATTTATTAGCAGTCAAAAGAGGTTAAGATATTAGGGATATTTTTTTGGTTAAATAGAGTTATATTGTGTATAACATAAACTTAGCTAAAATAATGGGTATAACATAAACTTAACTAAAATTCTTTTCAGATAAACCCGGTCCTAATATTTTTGTTACGCAAATACTTCTTAATCCGAAATTTTGAGTATTCGTAGATACAAAAATTTATTTAAAATTTTAGATATCTGTCATCGCAAGTTTCAGATATCCAAATTCATGATATATCTTGTTATTGACAAGTCTTTTAAATTATTATTAAAACAAGAGAAATTAAAGCTAATAACAAGATAAATTAAAGCTAACTAATACTTCAAACGTTTACACCTTAAAGGGTAAACGTTCCTAGCAGCCGTAGCTCGAGTGCCTGCATACGGTAGAGAGCATGCAAACTTTGCGTGCCTCAGAGCTTGTGGTATGCCGAGAAGATTTTCGTGCATTAGCTTCCAACTAAAGTCGACAGTGAGAAACATCTGCGGATAAGCCTCCGCGAACCACCGGTCGAGAATCCACACCTCTTCTTTCAACACTTGGTTCACCCGTGGCTCGAAATGAATCACGAAACCTGCCCTATCTTTTTAGAGATAGAGTAGGTTGAACTGCCAAAAGTGCTTAGGGTGTGGTTCCCGGAGATATCGATGCTCAAGTTGTAAAACGCCAACCCCGGGACCGGGTTGACGTCTCCGATGATTTTAAACAAGACGCCAAGTGTCGCATTTGCCTCCAATGCGACACTTGTGTCGTTTAAAACCATGTGCTTGACGTACAAATCTTGTACGTCAAAACTTCGGTTTTCACGGTACCCACATCGATGGCGAAGTGGATACCGAGTAAAACCACGAGGTCCAGAAGGATTACTAAATAGCATGCCAAAATTTTGGCATTTCGGGTTGTCTAGAAATTCTTTTTGGCGGGTGGGGGTGGGGGTGGGGTATGGTGGTGGTGTTGTCGTGGATCACTGGCCGGAGCTCCTGCATTTGGATGTCTCCGTTTGAGGCCATGATCGAGATACTGTGTTGTTGTGTTGGTTAAGGGTTTGTAAAGGATGTTGCTTTAATAATGATGTTAACTTTGTTTCTAAAGAGAGAGAGAGAGAGAGAGAATGAAAGTGTGAGAGAGAGAATGAAATGTGAATGATAGAGTTTGAGAGAATGAATATATATAATGGTGGTAAACTGGTGGTACAGTTGTGATGAAAAAGGGTTTTTGACATAACAAACTTTGGTATGTACCTAAAGCCTAACCCACACACATTTTGAACCTCTAACTGAAAGTTGATATAACATGGGGAATATTTTTGTAACTTTATACCTTTGAATGTACTAACTGTTAATCCAAGTTGATATTCATTTTCTTTTGTAATAATCTTGTTGATACTTAGATTTTAATGCAAAACAGAAATATTGTCGAATTTGTTAATCAGTCATAAGAATATGATTTATATTTATGTTGGGGTTAAAATTTGTAGACACAAATACGGAATAACTTATTTGTTGCATGATGTTATTTATTAGCAGACAAAAGAGGTTAAGATATTAGCGATATTTTTTTGGTTATATAGAGTTATATTGGGTCTAACATAAACTTAGCTAAAATAATAGGTATAACAGAAACTTAACTAAATTTTTTTCAGATAAACCCGGTCCTAATTTTTGTGTTACGTAAATACTTCTTAATCCGAAATTTTGGGTATTCGTAAATACAGAAATTTATTTGAAATTGAGGATATGTGTCATCGCAAGTTTCGGATATCTAAATTCATGATATATCTTGTTATTGACAAGTCTCTTAAACGATTTAAATTAACAACTAAAAATTATCGTCGAAAATTTTCCATTTCATATTTACATTTTAGCCCACAAACAATCATGAGATTACTCTCTTATAATATCTGTCTAGATTCACGCGACAATAGTTTGTGAAAGAAATTTCAAACTTGCAAAAGATATGACATTTAATGAAAAACAGAAAACATAGTAGCAAAAAACTAAGAATCAAAAAAACCAAGCAAAACTTTTGGTTCCATATTTGGTTTTAAAAAACTTATAGCCGAACTTTTGGTTTTATACAAAAACTGTCTGAGACCGCCTTATGATTACCCATAATCAAACCTCTTGATATTTTTAAAAAAAATTATGTGAATGTGATAACGTGCTATTTTGAATCCGCTCCTTAATTGATTGTTGTTTTATTGGGGTGGAAGAAAAAGATGAAAAAACATAAACTAATGGTTTATAGTTGATATAGATAACTTTGGGAATATGTGAAAGAGATAATTACAATAGTAGACGCTCCATTATCTAAGATTGACAAACTATTTGCATTTTATACTTCTTTAAATTGGGTCTAATTATGTTTAAAAAGGTCTAGTTACAATAATTGTAACTAAAAGCTTTTTCTTTAATCGCGTGAGTTGCTTTAATCGTAGCTCGATGTTGACAAAATGTAATGGTAAAACTAAAAATATACTTTTATTTAGAGAAAGACAAAGTAAACTGTCTAATGCATGATCAAAATTTGTAGACAACTTAAGAAACCGAATCGATGACCTATGTGCAAAGTGTTGGGAATAAAATAAGCTAAGTGTTCTAGCCGCTGACACATTGCATCAAGCCGCTGACATAGCGTTATCAAGCCGCTGACAGAGTAGGCACAAACAAGAAGAATCAAGCCGCTGTCAAGACTTGTTAGCTGATCAAGTCAACACATTTTGTTAGGTTACAAAGATATATATGAATATTTTATTTTAGTATGTTTATCTTTAGATATCTTCCTAGAATAGTTGATTCGGTAGCTTAATGTACAAGGCTCCTTATGTCTATATAAGGCGATCTCAGGGTTTATGTTTAGGGATGACTTTCATTGTGATTGTACGCAGTTATTATTATTAATCAAAGTGAAAGTTTGGTATACGTGATTTGTTTATTGTTCTTTGTTCTAAGTATTAATTCCGCATAAAGATTGTTGAATACATAAAGTTTCTCTAACGTATTTTACTTGAACTAATCTCGATAATACATAAGATAAATCAATCTAAGTTTTGGGATCAATAAGTGGTATCAGAGCTTGTTGAGTAACTTTGATCTAAAGAACACAAAAACCCTAAGTCGCACAAAACCTTAAAATCGATAAAAACCCTAACACCACCCTAACATCATGTCTACCTCAACAGAATCCTCACATTCATCAATCTCAAAATTCCTATACTTGATCCTGATAACTTTGAACTTTGAAAGTTCGACTTTGAACAATATCTTTAAGTTGATAACTACGTTCTCTGAGAAGTTATTGAATATGGTAATCAATTCAAGAAGTATCAAAATACTTCTACTGCAATAGAAGCACGAAGAACAGCTTGACAAACTGGTGATGAGCTTCTTCCAAAACCTGAAGATGGAAGAGCTGTTTCAACTGCTGAGATAGCAGAAAAAAGGAATGACATGAAGGCTTTAAGTACTCTTAAACTGGCTCTAGGTCCTAAGCAACAACATAAATTCAGGAAATATGAATCTGCTAAAGAGTTATGGGCAGCCCTTGAAACCATATATGGTGGTAACGAAGAAACTGTTAAACAAAGGAAAAACTAGTTAATGATTGAATACACTGTTTTTAAGGCTCATCCTAATGAGAAGCTGAGTGAGGTGAGAAGTCGTCTTCAAGATATCACTAGCAAGTTGGCTTTCATGGGAACTGATCTTGAAACGCAAGATATTACTGCTACCTTCCTTGGAGGTCTTGGTGATGCTTGGGAGATTCATGCAAAATCAATCATTGCTACCAAGGCTTACAAGAATGATTCTTTTGATGACATATATAATCAACTGAAGAATATGTAACCTGAAGCTATGCTCAAACAAGGAAGCAAGCCAGCATCTGGAAGTATGTCATTCATCTCTCACAGTGACTCTCAACCCACTGACAATGTTTCACACATCAGCGGATTGAATGTACATCCTGTCATTGGATCAACATATGTCAGCGGATCAACTTCAGCCGCTGACACATACAATGTTGGTTCATCAAGTCTTAAACCTGCTGGTATCGACCTGGATACTGTGTGTGCATACATTGCTGCTTTACCCAATGGTTCTGCTAGACTTACTTTTTGTTAAGCTGGCGCCGTTCACGTGAGTTGGACTAGATATTCATCCATTGCTATACGCAGGGACTTATTATGTAAAGGATGGATAGTCTAGGTTAGTTAGGCCTATAAATACCCCATGACTCTCCATGGGGGTGTGGAAGTTTAGTGTTTTTTTCCTTTGTATTGTTTTCACTTGAAATAATACACACACTTTTCCTTCACCTCTCTCTAACTTTCTCTCACTAGAACAACAATGGCTACCATGTTCTTTGATCATCCCCGACCCCCCGAACCAAGGTGGTTTTTTATGCTTGTCAATTGGTATTAGAGCTAACCGGGGGTGTTTTGTATCCGTGTGGTTTGTGTTAGTGTCGTGTTATCAGGTTCGTGTTGTGTTATCAAGATTCACGGTTCGTACTTTTTGGATTCATTTCTTTATCTGATTTTAACATGTCTTGTTATTATCATATCTTTTGATTCTGTTAAATTCACGAATTTTTTGTCCGAATCTGTGTCTAGTGCCTCGTCATATATTGTGATGTCCCATATAATTGTTTATGTCCATTTATTGTGGTTCCCGTTTATTAGTTTTGTCCCTTCATACATCAAGATCTATTTTTTTGGGAAAAGGACAACAACAAATGGACCGAATCCATTTTTTCGGTATCTACAAAAATTTGGTCAAAACCCTGTTGTGATGGTCATATTCAGATGGCTTTTTCCGATGACATTGCGACGGGGTTTGGATATTGCGATGGCCACATTCCGATGGCCACTTTCAGATGGCTTATTCCGATGGGGTGTCACATATACATTGCGATGGGTTTGACTGACTCATTGCGATGGGTCTCATTCCGATGAGACTCATTGTGATGGGTGGTTTGACACATTGCGATGGAGGGTTAAGCTACATTCTGATGGATTTTTTTTAAACATTCCGATGGAAAAGTTTGTATACATTGCGATGGGTAGACTTATTGCGATGGGGAGATTACGATGAAATTATGATGGGTGGTTTGCACATGCTTTATTGCGATGGGAAAGTTTTTTTTTACTCATTGCGATGAAAGACTTTCGTAATATTACGATTGCATGGCTGTTCATTTCTGACCGAGACCCATGACCAAACATAACAAACTTAAATCACCTTTTACCTCCACAAATCCTCATCTAATCCTAATTCCTTCTACTAATCACAAAAATTTAAACTCCAAACTATCTCAAAAGCAGGAAACAGATGGACCTCAGTTTTGGTTAAACGTTTTTTTTATCTTTAACAATATTTTTTTGCGTTTAACTAATCATCATAGATCTCGTGTGAAGGTATAAACCTCCTATTAATTTTTGAATTAGTGACAAGAACATAAACATGAAGTTTAGTCCAGTTGGTCTTGATTCACGAACTCAACATCAAATTAAAATTAATCACTAAGACCTACCCGAGACCATTTGAATGATCTAAATGTCGTGTCTAACTCGTATCTACATGGTTCGAAAGCTTCTGCATCGGAAAGATTTAGAACATCATAAGGGTGATCTATATATGTTTCGGATGATATAAGTGGTGGGATTAACTGGTTTTAATTTGTATAAAGTGACAAGTTGATTTGTTCTTGTTTGGATGTTGAGATTTGTTTTTGGAAGAATAGATGAAAAGGGGGCGGAGGTTACGAGAAACGCAAGATGGGGTTTGGTGTGATTAGGTTAGTTATGACCTAAATCTTAGGATTTGGGGTATATAAATTGTATCTTCAGATCGGTTTGTAATATTTAGACTGGACCGACTACATGTTACATTGGGCTTGGCCTATGTTTACAACATACACGAACTGATACTCCTACCATATGGGCCAAATATTCATATGTTAGGCCAGTTTTTGTTGTCAACTATGCTACTCGGACTTCATGTGGGTTGAACATATGTTATACATAGGCTTGCAAAGGTTTTAATTATTAGTTGACGGGCCAATCACTACTCTAATCGAAGGCATATAGTGGGCCGATTAGTTTTGCAATCGAATTCGGAATGACCGATTATATATCCGAATGGTGCAAAATTAATTATGATGAATTATGTGGATTACTGGAGTTTTTATTCGATTGAGTCGGATATTTCGAAAGAACCGAGTAGTAAAATATTTGCCGGGTTGATGCTTATGTGACAGGACTTTATTACTTGGCGGGCCGTTTGAACAGTGACATTCAAGGCCGGATATCCGTTTTCGATCACATTTTTTCACGAACTACAAACACAACAAACACGATACATTACACTAAAACGATCCTTATCAAAAATTCACCTAAATTCCTAACGGCTATTACGGTTTATGTGATTACGAAGATGATTCTATGCTACTTATTTAAGGTTGAAGTGAGATTTCTCGAAGGCGTTCTTATTTTATCTTTAAATGAGTACTTACAACTTTATATGATAAATTGCTCGAGCATATACAGTTATGAATAAGACTTGAAGTGTCTAGTTTCCAGTGTCAAGGGGAGGATGGACGACGACATGGATAACTATCATTTTTTGGGAGCTTCGTTGCGGTTCTCAGTGTCACACGCACTTGCTGTTGTGAATATGTTTAAGAGGTGTAGTACCTTTTCTTATACCGCCTGTTTTAGTATAGGATACTGTTGGGAATAAATTAAGGCCAGATCACTTGAACGCTGACAAGAACAACTCAAGCGTTGACAAGAGCAAAGTGAGCGCTGATAGCATAAGCGTTGAGAAGTTAAAGTCAAGCGTTGACAGATTGAAGACAAGCACTGATGGAAGATGTGAGCTACACGTTTATTATATTCTAGAATACTTCTAGTAAGGATAGAGACGACAATGTATTTTTTATGTTTATCTTTACCTAGAATAGTTGATTCGTAGCTTATTGTACAAGACTTCTTGTTCTATAAAAGAAGATCTTTTAGGTTAAAGTTATATATCAGTTTTCATAAGTATTCGCAAGTTAAACCTCTTTCATTGTAATCAAGTTTGATTATTTTAATACAAGTGAAAGTTTGTTTAACATCTTTGTGTTTTAGATCAAGTGTTAATTCCGCATAACACTTTGTTACTTTATTCATAAGCAAAGGTTTCTCTACGTGTAGTACTTGATCTAATCTCGTATACACAAAGCTTAATCGATCTAAGTTTGGGATCAACAAGTGGTATCAGAGCTTGTTGAGAAACTTTTGATCTTTAAGTAACGCAAGAACCCTAAAACACCAAAAACCCTAAAAACCCTAAAATTCTCAAAACCCTAAAAACATCATGTCTGGCACAGATCAACCTGCTGCTTTGCTACAAAACAACTCCTCAAATCCTAGTATCAAAATTCCCATGTTTGATGCCAGGAACTTTGAGCTTTGGAAGTCAAATTTTGAGCAATATATAGCTATTCATGACTACACTCTTTGGGAGATTGTCGAATATGGGAACACATTCGACAAAGCACAAAAGATTGCTGTTGCTATTGCCACAAGGACAGCTGTTCCTAATTGTCCTGAAGCTGATAAGAAGGAAAAGCCTGGAGATGGGAGAGCTGTAGCTGTTGAAGATATAGCCAAGAAGAGGGTGGACATGAAAATCTTGAACATCATGAAACACGCCCTAGGTCATGAGAATCAGCACAAGTATAAATGCTTTGAGTCTGCAAAAGAGCTTTGGGAAGCTCTTGAAGTAGCACATGGTGGCAATGCTGACACAAAAGAAGAAAAGAAGAAGCAACTCTTGCATGAGTATGCTGTCTTTAAAGCTCAACCCAATGAGAATCTCAGCAGTGTGAGAAGTAGACTTCTTGACATCACAAGTCAACTTTCCTTCATGGGAACACAGATTGATGACCCTGAATTGAATGCTACTTTTCTCAAAAGCCTTGGTGATGTATGGAAGATTGAGACAAGATCCATTCTTGTCAATAACACCCACAAGACCTCCAGGTTTGATGACATCTTCAACAAACTAAGACTGTTGGAGAATGAATGGCTTTTGGATAGTGATAATAAATCTTCCAGTAGCAACATGGCCTTCTTCTCACAAAGTGAAGGCCAATTTGATTCCATGAACTTCTATGGACATCCAGCCACTGGATCTCAAGGTGTCAGCGCTGGATGTCAGTCTGTCAGCGCTGGATCATATCCTGTCAACGCTTTATACTCAAGCGCTGACACACACAACTTTGGCGCTGATAGAATTAAACCTGCTGGTTTAGATCTAGATACTGTGTGTGCATTCATTGCTTCTTTGCCCAGTGATTCAAGGATTACATATGAAGATCTTGAGCAGATAAGTGATGAACAATTGGAAGAGATGGACATCAAGTGGACTATGGCTCTTGTAAGTTTAAGAGCAAACAGGTTTAATAAAAGGTTCAAGAAGAAGATGACCTTTAATGCTAAGGATGTTGCTGGCTTTGACAAGTCCAAGGTTGAGTGCTACAACTGTCATAGGATGGGGCACTTTATGAGGGAATGTAGATCTCCAAGAAGATCTGATGCTGGTAAGCCTTCAAGCCAAATGGTTAAGAGCCAAGATCCCAAGGCCATGGTTGCTGTTCAACAAATTGATGGTGTTGGAGGATGGGACTGGAGCTGGAACTTTATGGCTAAGGATGAGGAAGAGGACAGAGCTTTGGTTGCTGAAGTTAAAGAAGAGCATGTTGAATATGCTCTTATGGCACACTCCTCCTCTTCATCTGATAATGAGGTATATGATGATGCTTTCTGTTCTAAGGGTTGTCGTTTAAATACTGAAAAATTAAATCAAGAGATAGTAAAATTATTAGATGAGGCAAGTACTGAAAGATGCAAAGTATCTAATTATCAACTTGCTCTTACCCAAACAGAAAAGACAGTAGCTGAGTATAAGAAAATGGAGTTTGATTTAAAGGATCAAATAAATATCTTAAAACATGAGTTACATCAAAGTAAAGATGTTCAAGATATAGTAAACAGGGTTAATCTTGATTTGATAGCTCAGTTAGAGGAGGCTAACAAAAATAAAGATAATGTGAGTCTTAAAATCCAGAGATTTGATAAGGCCACACAATCCCTAGGAGAGTGTGTTAGTAAACAAAGAGACTCTAAGGACATGAGTGGGATTGGGATGAATAATTATACTGGTGTTCCACCACCAGCTGGGGATTTCTATGGTGTCCAATCAAAGGACTTATCTTGGACTGGCTTGCCAGAACTTCAAGAGAAGGAATTTATTCCTCCACCTAGAGTGACTTCCCCAGTTGAGGAATACAAGCAGAAACTGACTGACCTAGATGAGTGGAAGAAAGCTAATCACACTTTGTTTGTTAAGGGAGGGTTGTTGTGTGAAAGTCCAAATGAGCCCACACCAAACATGATACCAATTGTGGAGTCCAATGATCCTAAACCTATTAAAATCACACACCCTACCACTGGCAAAGCTGTTGACCTTGGCCCACAAACTGTTAGAAAACCTAGTGTTAAATATGCAGAGATGTATAGGAATACTAGGTCACCAAAAAGCCAAGTTAGTAACCATGGAACAGGCTTCTTTGCTTCTAGACCTAAAACTATGTCTAGAAAAGCTTGTTACACATGTGGTAGCTTCTCACATTTGGCTTACAGATGTGTCAACGCTTCCAATGTCAACGCTGATAGGAACCATTTCAGCGCTGACAAAAGTCAACATAGGTCAAACACTGTCAGACCCAATACCTTTGTGAACAAAAGTTCACAAGTTGTTAGACCAGCCCCATTCTTTTCTAGAGGGTCTAACACACAAGGCCTAAGACCTTTTCAAAAGTCAAACACTTGGTCCAATAGGCAATGGGTTCCTGTAGCAAACCCTAGGTTCAACGCTGATAAAGGCAATCGGGGCGCTGACAAGAGCAATTTCAGCGCTGACAGACACACTGCCAAACCTAGGTATTTGCAACCACAGGGAAATAGGTCTAAAGCTTCTACTAGCTTAACATGGAGACCAAAACAAAACCAAAACTCTAATTCTACTGGTGTTTCTATGACATGCAACAGGTTTCATTATATTTCAAAAGCAATGTCAACACCAATTGGGGTTAACTGGGAATTTCATTCAAAAAGGGATGAAAATGGGGTTGTTATGAGAACCAAGTCTGTTCTTATTGAACAACCAGATGAATCCAAGTCTTCCAAGGCTTGGGTTCCCAAAGAAAACTAATGTGTTTTCTTTATGTGCAGGGCATTCAGAAGAAGATCAATGATTATGGATACTGGGATAGTGGATGCTCAAGGCACATGACAGGAAAAGAAGACTATCTGACAAACTTCTCTCCCATTCAAGATGGTGATAAGGTATACTTTGGAGGGGGCTACGGCACCATCACTGGAAAAGGAACCCTTGTCACCAACAATCTACGGTTTGAGAATGTCTTCTTGGTAAAAGAACTGGATTATAATTTGTTTAGTGTATCACAAGTGTGTGATAACAAAAATAAGGTTCTTTTCACAGATACTGAGTGCTTGGTGTTAAGCAAAGATTATAAGCTACCTGAGGAAAAATACATAGATTTTAGAACACCAAGGCATAAAGACATATATAATGTGAATCTTAATGGAATTAAGATAAATAATAAAATGTCATGTCTGTATGCTAAAGCCTCAGTAGATGAAAGTAATCTTTGGCACAGGAGATTAGGGCACATAAACTTTAAGAATATCAATAGACTTGTGAGGCTTGGTTTAGTTGATGGTTTGCCTGAAAAGGCTTTCCACAATGACCACTCTTGTGTTGCATGTCTTAAGGGCAAGCAGCACAAGGTCTCATTCAGGTCTAAACAGGTGCACTCTAGTTCTAAACCACTTCACTTATTGCATATGGACCTCTTTGGTCCAACTAATATAGAAAGTTTGAAGGGTAAATCATATTGTTTTGTTATCACTGATGATTATTCCAGGTTTACATGGACTTTCTTTTTAGCCAAGAAAAGTGAAACTGCCCAAAGTCTGATTAATTTCATTACCCAGATTGAAAAGAAGAATGGTAATGAGGTCAAAATTATTAGAAGTGACAATGGGGGTGAGTTTAGAAATCAATTGTTAGATGATTTTTGTGCCAAGAAAGGGATTACTAGGCAGTTTAGCATAGCTAGAACCCCACAGCAAAATGGGGTTGCTGAAAGGAAGAATAGAACCCTTATTGAAGCAGCCAGAACCATGTTGGCTGATGCCCACTTTCCTATAGCCTTTTGGGCTGAAGCTGTTAACACAGCTTGTTATGTTCAAAATAGGGCATTGGTCAACAAAATACATAATAAGACACCTTATGAATTACTTTGGGGAAGGAAGCCAAATATTGGCTTTCTCAAGCCTTTTGGTTGTCATGTAGTTGTTTTAGAAACCAGTGAAGCCCTAGGTAAATTTGATTCAAAAGGTGATGAAGGCTACTTCATGGGTTATTCAGTGCAGAGCAAAGGATATAGGGTTTACATTAAAAAGGAAAAACGTATACTTGAAAAAGTACATGTTAGGTTTTTAGAAAGTAAACCTAATGATCCTGAAAGTGGTCCAAATTGGTTGTTTGACTTAGAACCTTTATCTAGAGCTTTAAATTATATGCCTGTTACTGATCCAGACATTGTGAAGGTAACTTCAAGTGTTTTGGAAAAGAGAATTGGTAATGTTTCAGGTATACAGGTTGCTAAGGAGGATGGACCACCAGCAGTTAAATCATCTCCCACACAAGAATATGTTACACTTCCTATATGGACATATGAGTATTATGCTGCTGCTGCTGCTGCTAGAAAAGATAATGGTGGTTTTCAAATACCACCAAATACAAACATGCATACTTCTTCAGGCGCTGACAAAGGGAAATCAAGCACTGACAAGAGCAATTCAGACGCTGATGGATCTGACGCTGACACCTACAGTTCTAGCGTTGTTAGCCCAAACGCTGACAAACAAGGATCAGACTTTGACAACACCTTTGCACATCTTTTCTCTTCACATTTTGAACAAGGTGGACCTTCCAATGTCCATGAAGAGATTCATGTTGATCAAAGAGAGTCTGATGAAGAAGATATTGGCAACATGGAGCGTGAAGTTGAGGACACCAGACTGTTTGAAGGAGGAATTCTCACTTCCACAGCAAAGGATCACCCCACATCTCAGATCATTGGTGATGTTATGGCTCCAGTTCAGACAAGAAGATCCCATCAAAGTCTTGGTGGATTTATTGCCAATATACACAAGAAGGTTGATACCCCTCTTGTACAAGCATGTTTGTTTGCATGTTTTCTGTCACAAGAAGAACCCAAGAAGATTTTTGATGCTCTCAGAGAACCTAGTTGGGTGGAAGCAATGCAGGATGAGCTTCACCAATTTGCTATACAGGATGTTTGGGAGCTGGTTGATTGTCCTAGATATGTGAGACCAATTGGGACAAGATGGGTTCTAAGGAACAAGAAAGATGAAAGAGGCATTGTGGTCAGAAACAAGGCACGTTTGGTAGCTCAGGGATATACACAAGAGGAAGGAATTGATTATGAAGAAGTTTTTGCACCAGTTGCAAGAATTGAAGCTATAAGAATTTTTCTAGCTTATGCCTCTTGTATGAATTTTACTGTTTACCAAATGGATGTGAAGAGTGCTTTCCTCTATGGGACAATTGTTGAGGAGGTATACGTTATGAAACCTCCTGGTTTTGAAGATCCTGAAAATCCAGACAAGGTCTATAGAGTGAAGAAAGCAATGTATGGACTTCATCAGGCCCCTAGAGCATGGTATGGTACCTTGTCTACATATCTGGTGGACAATGGATTCAAGAGGGGTACCATAGATCAGACACTATTTACAAAGAAGAAAGGAAAACATGTGTTGCTTGTGCAGGTCTATGTTGATGATATTATTTTTGGGTCTACTGATCCAAAAATGAGTGAGGACTTTTCCAAGCTCATGACAGATAAATTCAAGATGAGTGCAATGGGTGAGATGAACTTCTTTCTAGGTTTACAAGTTCAGCAGAAAGAAGATGGTATCTTCATCTCCCAAGACAAGTATGTAGCTGAAATCTTGAAGAAATATGGATTTTCTCCACATGAAAAGGATGCTTCCACTCCTATGGATAGGGAACATCCTTGGGGAAAAATTGGAGCTGGAAAGGATGTGGATGTTAGGCACTATAGATCAATGATTGGTTCATTGATGTATCTTACAGCCTCAAGACCTGACATTATGTTTGTTGTGTGTGCATGTGCACGCCATCAAGTGACTCCCAAAGAATGTCACCTTTTTGCTGTGAAGAGAATTTTTAGGTACCTAAGATGTTATCCAGATCTTGGCTTGTGGTACCCAAAAGATTCTCCATTGGATCTCATTGCATATTCAGACAGTGACTATGGTGGTGACAAGTTTGATAGGAAATCCACAACTGGTGGATGCCAATTTCTTGGGAGTAGATTGATATCTTGGCAATGCAAGAAACAAACAGTGGTGGCAAACTCTACAACTGAAGCAGAATATGTTGCTGCAGCTGCTTGTTGTGGACAAGTCTTATGGATTCAGAACCAGCTGTTGGATTATGGGTATAATTTTATGCATACCAAGATTTTTGTAGACAATAACAGTACTTTATGCATTATTAAAAATCATGTACATCATTCTAAAACCAAACACATAGAAATTAGACATCATTTTATAAGAGATTGCTTTGAGAAAGGTTTAATACAACCAGATAGGGTAGCCACAGAAGATAATGTGGCTGATTTATTAACTAAACCTTTTGATGCTGGAAGATTTCAATATTTGGTAACAAATATTGGAATGGTTAATCTCACTTAATATGTGTTTTGGAACCTTTTTGTAAAAGTATGTACAGGATAATGCATTGTTATTGGTCTTTGTGATGATTTAGATTTTCCACTTTCTTTTTCTAACACTGACAAAGGTAAATGTAACGCTGTCAAGTGTTATTTTGCCGTTGTTAGAGATATTATTGTCTAACGCTGACAAGAGTTCCTTCAACGCTGTTAAGTGTTGTCGGGACGCTGTCAGCAACAAATGTTAGTTTTGTGGTTTTCAATCTAAATGTGTAGGTGGTGGTAGCTTTATGCCATTGGATACAGAGTTGCTTATGGATCTTTGAAGAGCTAGTTGGACATGTTTTTGTTTATGGATGATGGTTGGAATATTTATATTCCTATCTTGACATAAATTTTGTGCGACTCATGTATCATAGTTTGAGGGGAGGTTTTAGGAACCTTTAGGATTTTTGGGTATCCATATGATACTCTTATCATAATTCTAGATTGTGTCCACAGGTGAGTATGGGTTAGTTTTACTAAACCATGAGGCACCGTAGCATGCATAGTATATCACCTTTGCATGCTGCCAAGACATTTTTGGCCTAGAATTGGTTGTGGTCTGTTGGGAGACTTGGGAATCATTTTGATATGGGTTTTACCTGGGAGTAACAAGGATTTTATCAGATAACTTGGTTGTTAAGAATTTTGGTTAGCAAGGGACACTAGAGGACTGTTATGTCTATCTTGCTTATGCAAGTGTGCATAACTGGACAGTGCTTGCCGCCCTATGATAATTATCAGCTTTTGGTTATCTTCTCTAGGATAAATTACTTGTTAAGGTCATTTTTCACTTTTTAAAAACAATTTTATTTTTGGACGCTGACAAGATTTTTCCAAGCGTTATTGTGACCAAAATGGATGCTGACATGGCTTTAGGCGAACGTTGACAAGATTATAGCCGTTGGGCGTTGATGGGTTATATTTGACCGTTGACAATCAATGGGACCTACCCAGTTGTTACTTTTTGACATATTTTCAAGCCATAATTTTAGGAGTTGTTACTTTCATTAAATGCATGAGATAACTTATAACTTTTTCAATATTTTCATGATTAGTTTTTGAAAATCTTTGCCTATTTTTGGGCCAATCACATGCATTCATCCACTCCTATAAATTTGGCTCCTATTTTTTAAACAGGGTATCTATAATTCTTGTCTAACACTTTTCTCTTATCAACCTTCATCTTTTATACTTTAAATTAACAGCTTTCATCAATGGCACCAAGATTTAACTCAGAAGAATTGGATTTAGGGTTCAAGTCTCAACACAACATGATTGCTTATCTTGTTGCTGATAATACTTTGTTTCCTCAATACACACAGATGGTGGAGTATTTAAACGCATCCCCATTAAGGTATGCTCTTTCTCATGCACCACTCATTCCAGTCACACACATTAAACAGTTTTGGAACACTGTTAGTTCCTCAACAGTTAATGGAGTGACCACATTAACTTCTATTGTTCATGGGAGATCTTGGGTGGTTACTGAGGCCTTGGTACGCCAGGCCTTGCATCTTGATGATGCTGATGGTGTAACCATTCTTCCCATATCTGAAATAGAACAAGGGCTTAGGGCTTTGGGATACCCTATTCCTGATGAAGGTACTCTTAATAAGTACCATAAGCAGGAATTTCCCCCAGCCTGGAAGTACCTCATTCACATTCTCCTTCAATGTTTGAGTCCCAAATGTACTGCACACAATGAGATCAATAGATCCATTGCAACTGCTATTGTGTGTATTGCAACAGGGCAAAAATATAACTGGTCTAAAATGATTTTTGAAGGAATGTGTAAAAACAAGGGGACAAAAATGACTTTAGCTTATCCCCGTTTTCTGCAAATGATTTTTGATGCTCAAAGATATTGTTCAAGGGATCACAATGATTTTTATAAAATCCCTGAACAAAAGAAAGCTATTTTTACCAAGATGAACTCACCACCTCATAGAGACCTACCTTTAACCCCAGCCATGCTTGCTGTTATTGCAGCAGCACAACCCCAACCAGACCCCCAACCTCATATTGACCCTCACCCACAACTTGAACCTATCCCTGAACCTTTACCTTCACCTGACCAAATGCAAATAGACCAAAATCCCTTTGACGCTGACACATCTAATGTGGGCGTTGATGTGCCTATTTCCACCGCTGACACCCAACCATCACAATCCCAAACACCCCTTCACCAACCCACATCTACACCTTCTTCTACACCATCTTCCACACCACCTGAATATAGGTTGTTTAAACGCCAAAGGACTGCTGGAGTGTTCTCCTCTGGTGGTCCTAGCCATGAAGCAGAGAGAACCACCACCACACGTGTGGTTGGTGACCTGGATGAGGCTGGAACTATTGGTTCTGGCTTAGCAGCTGGCCAAGGCAGTCCCACCATAATTAAGTCCTCATCCATGCCCAATGAACCTGACTTGGGAGGTCAAATCCCCATTTTGGAAGAGGGCAGACTGGAACCAATGACGCTTTTGGAATTGACGGCTGTCTGCATTAGCTTGCAAAAGCAGAATGCAGACTTAGTACAAATTGTCAGTAACCAAGGCCTTGAACTCAAGGAATTGAGGGAGAGGATTGTTGTTTTGGAGAGTGCTCATTCAAAGGGAGGTATGGAGGAGTCTTCCAAAGGGGAGGAAGATCAAAGAAATCTGAGTGATAAGAGCAGTCAAGATGGACAATCATTGGATGTTGCTGAAGCTCTTACTACTTTGAAGGAACAAACAGGTTTTGATACGTCCTTGATCTCTCCAACCAATTTAAATTTATCCTTTACAGATATGTTGAGAGAGGTTACACAAGGCGCTGAGGGAAAATATTTGAGCGTTGACAAGACAAGTTTGGACGCTGAGAGGAGTATTTTGGGCGCTGATAGAGGAAATTTGGGCGTTGACAGATCTGCATATGTAGGTGATGTATTCCAGTCATCATCTATCATCAAGGATGTTTCTACTCAGGTATTGCCATCTACCTTACCAACAATTGCACCATCAGATAAGGGTAAGGGTAAGTTGGTAGAAGAAGTTGTTCCAAAGAATGCAGCTCAGGTTGAATTTGATAGAAGATTGGCTGAGCAAATGATGGAACAAGGTGAAAAGGAAAAGTCACCATTTGTTGTGACTTCTGAAGAAGAAAGTGATGGAGCTAGCTCAGATTCAAGTGTGATGATTGTTGAACCAGAAAGACTTGAATATGGTGATGAGCTTGCTAGAGAAAAGCTGAGAGATTTAAAGTTGCAGATTGATTTTGATATGCCAGAGGTGGTTCAGATGTACAATTCTTGGGAAGAAAGCTGTATGGATAATCCAGACTTGACCATTTCAGATCAGATATGGGGTTTGGAAATTCTTCTTAGAGTTCAGAAGGATTGTAAGGTGATTTTGAAGCACAAGGCAAGCAACATTCTCTCTGAGTTGAAAAGGGATAGAAGGAAGCTCTATTTTATGTTGCTCAAATGTCATGGAGTTGGATGGACACATCAGAAGCTGAAGGCTTTGACGTTTGATGAGTTGGAACATAGGGCTTATCCTATTTGGGTGAAAGTGCAGGAAGAAAACACTTTCAGACTTCTTTCAGATGAAAGAAAGGAGCAACTTGCAGAGGAGATGGAAATCAAGAGAGCTATGATAGTTCCCAGACCAGTAAAGAAGGGATTTGTACTTGAGTTTCCAAAAGATATGAATCAACTATATCCAAGTGAAGCAGTTATTAGAAAGAGCCTCAAGCTCTCCCCATTAGAAGCTTCAGATATGGTGCATGTGTTACCACTAGATTCCAGGAATCCAATTGTAAGTTATGATGAAGATGAATGTGGATTCTGGAAAATTGGAAGATTTGGCAAGGAGGTACACACTTTTACCACTCTCATATCTTTATTTGCAAGTTGTGATAGAGAAGACTTGGTGGACCTTTGGAGGTTGCTAGAGACCAAGTATGAGGCTGAAGCACCAACTTCAGTCAATGGAATAAAACTTTGGACCACATTCAAAAGAATGTGTGGGACAAAAGAAGAAGATCCTGAAATATGGAAGGATCTTGAAGATGACCTCAGTGGTCTTCAATGGAGGTTATATTCAGCTACTGGTGTATACCATTTGAGTTCTACAAAGTTTGCTGAGTATTTACTTGTAGATGCTCAGTATTTCATATCCAAGGCTGTTTTGGAAAAGATGAAGGACACCCAGTTGGAGATAGACTATACAAGTGACGTGGCAAAGAATTTGATCAGATTTATTTATTACCAATATGATAAGGTTTGTCAGACTCCTCCAAGTACTTAATGTTTATTCAGAAACTTGATCATAAGAGTGGATATCAAGTTTAGGGGAGGATTGTTGGGAATAAATTAAGGCCAGATCACTTGAACGCTGACAAGAACAACTCAAGCGTTGACAAGAGCAAAGTGAGCGCTGATAGCATAAGCGTTGACAAGTTAAAGTCAAGCGTTGACAGATTGAAGACAAGCACTGATGGAAGATGTGAGCTACACGTTTATTATATTCTAGAATACTTCTAGTAAGGATAGAGACGACAATGTATTTTTTATGTTTATCTTTACCTAGAATAGTTGATTCGTAGCTTATTGTACAAGACTTCTTGTTCTATAAAAGAAGATCTTTTAGGTTAAAGTTATATATCAGTTTTCATAAGTATTCGCAAGTTAAACCTCTTTCATTGTAATCAAGTTTGATTATTTTAATACAAGTGAAAGTTTGTTTAACATCTTTGTGTTTTAGATCAAGTGTTAATTCCGCATAACACTTTGTTACTTTATTCATAAGCAAAGGTTTCTCTACGTGTAGTACTTGATCTAATCTCGTATACACAAAGCTTAATCGATCTAAGTTTGGGATCAACAGATACTTTAGAGAAGTTGTACCTTTTTTATACCGCCTTTTGGTATAGGGTACGTTTAAGACTTCTCTGCATCGCTCTTCATTCTACAATAGTGCAAGCTTAAGTTCAAGTTTGGGGAATTCTACTTCAGTTGCAAGTTAGGATTATCGGGTTATCTTCATTAGTGGTCACTATCAATAACCAACAGAATTGATAAGGGGATGTAGTTCAGGGTGATCTAGGGAGAATTTTTGTCAAGAGAGATATTGTTGACATCTTCTCACATAGTATTGGTTACTAAGTAAGCGGTTCTAGTTGGCATACCATGTACACACATGAAGGATGATTCCCTTAATAGGTATCATCCTGGAGGGAGAAATGTGTACATGCGGGGTCACTTGACTTTGGTGTTACCGTTTCTACATAAAGGGATAAGTTTTCTACATTCGGGACTTAATTGACTTTGATGTGGCAACTTTTTATCATCACTGTCCTGTCAGGAGAAATGTGCATTTCCGGGACTTAATTGACTCTGGTGCTACAGTTTGACTTCATGTTCGGGATAGAGTGTGTACTTCTGGTAATCTCTCATAGAATCAAGACTGGGATTGCTTCAAATTGTGAGGAAATGTTGATGACGTTATCACCTCCCACAGATTTCCTCTGAAGGATCTGTTTGGGAGGGAGCAATCTTTACTGCTTGTTTAATGAAAGGCCTTCTAGTTGGGAGGGAGTAAAACTCAACTAGATTCTGCAAGCTGGAGAAATAGAGCTAGAGTATTCAAGAAGATGAAGGTCGTTGAAGACTGTCTCAAGGAATACTAGAATTCACGTTTATTATTTTTCTTTATTTTTACTTGTAGGAATCAGTTGTAACCAACTCACGTGAGTCACCATCTTGGAGGGAGATTGTTAGACTTAATTTTTGGTAAGTTGGCGCCTTTCACGTGAGTTGGACTAGATATTCATCCATTGCTATACGCAGGGACTTATTATGTAAAGGATGGATAGTCTAGGTTAGTTAGGCCTATAAATACCCCCATGACTCTCCATGGGGGTGTGGAAGTTTAGTGTTTTTTCCTTTGTATTGTTTTCCCTTGAAATAATACACTCACTTTTCCTTCACCTCTCTCTAGCTTTCTCTAACTAGAACAACAATGGCTACCATGTTCTTTGATCATCCCCGACCCCCCGAACCAAGGTGGTTTTTGATGCTTGTCAAGTTCTCTAGTTACTTATGAGGATCTTGAGCAAATCAGTGATGCTGGTCTTGGAGATGGATATTAAGTGGATTATGGCATTTTTTAGCATAAGAGCCAATAGGTGGAACAAGAGATTTGGCAGGAAGATGACATTTAATGGCAAAGAAACAGTTGGGTTTGACAAATCCAAGGTTGAATGCTATAATTGTCATAAAATAGGACACTTCATGAGGGAATGCAGATCTCCACGTAGGAATGATGCTGAAAAGAGCTCAAGTCAAATCATCAAGGTTGAAGATGTTGAGCCAAAGGCTATGGTTTCCATGCAAGGAATTGATGGACATGGATGGGATTGGAGTTTTATGGCACATGATGTGAAACAGAATCAAGCATTGATTGCTCATAAGGAAGAAGAGCATGTTCAATATGCTCTTATGGCTAACTCTTCATCTTCATCAGATAATGAGGTATATGAAGATGCTTTTTGTAGTAAAGGTTGTAGGCTAAACACTAAAAAACTTAATAAGGAAGTTCTTAAATTGAAATCAGATGTTTTTGATGTAGAAATCAGGCTAGCAAAATATAAAATGGGTCTTGCACAATCTGATGGGATGGTGGAAGAATATAAGAAAATGGAATTTAATCTTAATGATCAAATCACTATTTGGACTAGAGATTTGAAAGTTAGGATAGAGAGTCTTTAATGAAATCTAGAGCAGATTTACAACTTAAGTTAAGTGAAGCCATCAAGTCTAAAGAAAATGTAGGGCTTAAAACTGAAAAATTTACAACCTTGAAGTGGCCACGCCAACCTCCTGAAAAGGGAGGGCTTTACCTGGTTTGAGTCTGTGTGTCGGTGGGCTCAAACCCCGTGGATTAGTCGGCCAATGAGTCGGAAATCACGGTTACCAAAAAAAATGAAAAATTTGAAAAATCTAGTCAAATCCTAGAAAAATGTGTGAGTGAGCAGAGAAACCATAGGGACATGACTGGGATTGGGATGAAAGAATATGATGCTATCCCACCACCTGCTGGAAACTTTTATGGTGTTATGAAAAAGGATCTTTCTTGGACTCGAGTACCAAAACTTCAAGAAAAGGAGTTCATTCCTCCACCACGTGTGCTTAGTCCAGTTGAGGAATATAGGAATACGTTAACTAACCTTGAACAATGGAAAGCAGCCAACCCCTTTCTCTTTGTTAAGGGTGGAATGCTTAGTGAGAATCCAGATGAGCTTAAACCTATTGTAGTGACTAACCCCACCATTGGTAAAACAGTTAATCTTGGCTCACCATTTAAAAGCAAACCTAGTGTTAAATATGTTGAAATGTATAGAAAACCTAGGTCACCCCAAAGCCAAGCAAGTGTTAATGGGACAAGGTTTTATCAGTCTAAGCCTAAGTTTGTATCTAAAAGGCTTGTTACACATGTGGGAGCTTCTCACATGTAGAATCTTGATAACCTATGAATCTATGAAGTGGGTTGATGTTTTCTAGAGAGGGAAACTAGAGAGAGAAAGTGAGAGAAAACTATGTGATATTTTATTAAGTGGAAACAACAAGTGAACAACAACCAACCCCTTTCCAAGGAGGAAAGGGGTAGTTATACTTCCAAGCCACTAATGGACTTGGGCCGGCCCATGACAAGCCCATGGACCGGTTCTTACTTAACTAAATAAGTAACTATTAACTACGAGCTATTACGACATTAATAATATTATGGAGTGACCGATACTTCTAATATACGTAAAAACGTATTTCTAACAATCTCCCCCTAAGGGAGGTCACTCCACGTTACAAAGTTCTAAACCTAGCATACTATACTAAGTCTTCGTTCTTTAGCTCGTAGTCTTTTCTTCTTTTTCTTTTTGTTGTGAATATGTTTATTGATCTTTTAGGCTTTGGCTTGAGAGCATTGTTCTTTTGGCCTTTCACGTGCGATCTTTGCCTTCTTGTGAAACTTGCCTCCTCGTGACTCCATGTTCCACACACTTATGTCTTTTTGTTGAATTCTCGAAAGCTTCAAAGTTTGGTACAGCGGAAGACTTCATCTTGTACTTTCTTGAATTTTAGCTGAACTTTGATGCAGAAAAAAACATAAGCATGTGGAAACGACTTCTACAGGTACACCGCAACACCACCGTCTTCAACTGGTACACAGCAACGTCACCGTCTTCAACAGGTACACAGCAACGCCACCGTCTTTAACAGGTACACAGCAACGACACGAATAAAATGGCTTTGACATTTTATTCTAATTCGGTAGCATTTTACCTCCGGTCGGTGAAGACCGTTGGACGATATTAGATATCGTACCCGTGACGGATAGTTTCAATTAAGTAACTTCCTGACAGGATTTCGCGGGTAAACCCGTTCTCTTTATTCGACCGTCCAAAGCTGACTGCGAACATAAAGAGTGAATCACTTGGATAATTTATCCTTGTGATTTGAAGCCGTCAATTCATGAAACCTGGAACAAGTGAATTTCAATTAAGATTTTCACCATCGTTGCTTTCCAGTTATCACGAGCTCAATTCATAAAGAATCTTGCACGTCACCTACCAAGTGTTGTTTGATGTTAACACTAGAAGGATTTCCACTCGTCACTATGATCAATAAAGAGTCACTCTGAGTATTCTGGCAAGATCATATGATAATGCGTAGAGGCCTGGAACGAGTTTAAGTTCAATTAAGAATTAAACCACTGTTTCTTTCCAGTTTTTCACAAGATTGGTTCTAAAAGAACCGCACGTGTAACCTACCATGAGCTTGTTTGATGTTGGCACAAGCAGGATTTCCATCTTCATTGTAATACTTGCGTATTACTCGGATGTTCTGGCAATATTACAGGAATACTGCGTAGGATTCATGAAAATCTCTTACTTTTCACAGTGTGTGAGAAAGCAAGGAATAAATGGAAAGTGTCCTAATGAGACTTTTGATGATCTCTTGGCTCTAGACTCGATAGTGCGTTTTGATTTAGTGAGCGATGGCTGGAGAGGAGTGCCACCTTTTCAATATCAGTCTATTCGGAGTGAATAAACCAATAGATAACGTGTTGATCTCCGTGTGATTAAAACAAATACCTTTTGAGAGATATTTGAGTTAGCTGGGAAGGGTTGTGCATTGCATCACTGGGTCCATGATGTCTTTCTTCAATATCAAGAATCATTAACAAAAATGACCTCAATAGCATATGTATTGACCCGGTTTCTGCCTAAAGTTGTAAGGAGGGCTTCTTTCTTTACACCCTTTATATTTACAATTCTTTTTCATTCTTCAACCCCTTCAATGCTTACCAATACGTCATCACTAGCACCTTGTTGTGATTGTTCCAGTGCTAGCTTAAGTACTTGGTCGGCATTCAGCTACGTTCACATTCTTTCTCCATCTTTCCTAGGACTTCTAATTCTATCTAGGGAATTGTCCTTGGGAAGATTCCATCGGCTCTGATGAATCATTGGACTAAACCTATTCCTACCACCCTTTTGTCACCACATCGTCGTGAATTAAGCGTGTTTTGGGAAAGTATAGCCACTATGAAAAATAATTGAAAATCACATAAGGTACTTGTGATATTGATATCAAAAGTTTTGTACCTTAGGTGTTTTGTTCATCAAAAACGCTCCCCCTTAGCACGTGCTTTACACATGTTAAGTCTTTTTCATCTTTTAGCCAAGTATCATTTAAATCTCCTTAATCCCATTTTCTCCCCTTATCCAAAATGTTAACCATTAATATTTGGGATATTGAATGGATTAACCGGTCTTTGGGTAAAAAATGAAATCGATGTTTGGCCATAGAACATGTTAATGCTCCCCCTTAAGTTAATAAGGGATAGTTGTAGTGCTTTAGTATGATATATTTTGAAAGATTTAGAATCTCGTGAGAAATTCTTGAAAGATTATCATACCTTAACACTACATCAAGCCGTACAAGCACAATATTCACAAATATACATATTCACAATTGAAAACCAATATAAAGTGGACCTGAAATGTACGACCCATTAGATGGATCGTTGCAGTAGCTTGTGGTGCACTAAATATGGTCTACCACCAACGAATCTTTCCAAGCTCCTCATCAATCTACGTTCACGGAGCTTTTGAACAATCTTCTTGATCACATACTTCGCCATCTGCCGATAACCCTGATGCCAATCCTCAGTCATCTCTGGTAAAGTCCCACCCGAATTGAGATGCTCCAACTTTCCTCTGACGTATAGGAGAGTCCCATCACTGTACTTATAAAGCTCATCCACCCTCATAAACTTCATTAACCCTCGACTGTTCAAGTAGAAAATGCCGCAATTCAGGACCGAAATGCCGGTATAGGGACATCTATCTACATGTTGAGGTAACACTTGATTCATTGGACGGGTTAGGTTAAGCTTCCCTTGGTAGCTTTCGACTCCCAACTGAAGATCTTCAACTCGTTTCTTGATAACAACGCTTCGTGTGAACATACGAAGTGCTGTATTCAAGGCAATGATGTCTTCTCGAGGAATATGTGTGAGTTGATCACGAGTCATCATAAGCAACATATCTTCGATATCCTCAAGGCGAATGATAGAAAAATCTCCCTGCTGGATTTTGTATTCTCTGTCATCCTCCCTTTTCAGACGAATCTCCGTCACATGATAATAGCCATTCTTGGCTTCAGTTTTCAGCCCTAAAATACTGGAGATGCGGATATCGGATCTAACGTTGCTTCCTGAATTGACTAAGCAGCAACCCCTGTACGCCCTTCGGACTCGTTCGTCCCAGTGAGATGCACCTATAACAGCATACATATCATAATTATGATTTACCTTTGGGACCCAGAGCCGGTTTACCTTTTCCTCGATAAAGGGTATTGTCCCCCAGTTGGCAGCTTTCAGCAAGGTCAGGGAGGTTGCGTACTTTGATGAACCCTTGAGGAGATAATCAAGATCATTGGTGACGAAGAAGTCAAGAGCAATCTGATTATCTTGAGAAGGATCAAGTGGAGGTGGAGCTCTTTCGAATTCATGAAGACCTGGCCGTTGAACGGTATTCAGAGCTTTCAGGATCTCATCGGCATAATACTCGAACTCCATTCGGGTTAACCGGGTTTTGGCGCGAATTCTCTTATCCTTCAGCGCTCTCTTCACCAACAACGGAGTAACCGAAGTCTTATATTCATGAGCCAGAAATGCACATAAGTCAATCGGACTGCGAATACGGAGATATAAGACATCTCTGTCAGCGTCTGTGATTAGATCATATTGCGCCACTGCCGTGATCCAAGCCTGTGGTGGTGCAGTCTCGTCAATCTCCAGCGTGTCTGCCCAGTCCCGTGTGCTTGATTCAGGAACAGTAGATTGTGGTTCTTGTTGTAGAGGAGTGGAAACGTGAACATCTGCTGGTTCTGATTCAGGCATCTCGGCGGTGTCGTGAACAGGTGAGTGTTGTGCAGCTTCAGGTTCAGTTACCGATTCTGCAATCACAGGAGCAACAACAACAGAACTAACAGGGTTAGCAGTAACAGGTATAGATACAGCGATAGATGTACCAGGAGTCGATGACGTCGTAGTAGCATTCACATCGTGGCGCCACTTGGAACGTCTTGATTCCGTTGAGGTAGATTTTTCCTTTGCCGCTGCATCTTTCTTAGACTTGGTTCCAGACTTGGCAGGTTTCTTTGAGCTGGCAACCTTATCCCCCTTTTCAGGCTGTTTACCCCCATCATCATCCTCGTCGCTGTCCTCATTGCTCCCCTTAGCACTCTCCTCATTACCGTCACCACCATCATCACCATCATCATCATCATCATCCTCATCATCATCACCACCATCGTCATCGTCATCATCCTTTTCTTCTTCTTCTCCTTCTTCTTCCTCTTCTTCTTCACCAGTACCCTCTTCCTGTTCACTATCATCTTTGTCCTCCTCAGGTAGAATGTGATAAGGTACCACACTTCCAAACGTTTTGAACAACCTATCATCCTCCATGATAGCGTCATTCAGGGATTTGTAAAGAGCCTGTTGAATCCTGGATTTATCAAACGATCCAAGTTCCCTCATTCGAGCTTTCAGGATCTTCTTTAATTCAAAATCCGTCAAGTCATAGGCAATTCTATAGGCGGATTCAGAAGGATTGGATGACTTGATCATCAAATTATCAGCCGCGAGTGTCTTCAACTCATCACGCAGTTTAGGCATAATGGATTCAATGGATTCTTGCACTCTCTCTTCAACAGAAGCTTCAAGTGCTTCTTTTTGCTCCTTATATTTATCCCTCATCGCTTGAAGTCTGGTGATTCGTGCAGCATGCTTATCAGCTTCAGCCTGCTTAACCTGAGCTAGTTCTTCTGCATGAGCTTTTCGTGTAAACTCCATCTCTGCAGCGAACTTAGCAAGCATCTCTTCTTGGGCTTTCTTAGATGCTTCTTCACTTTGAGCTCGTCTATGTAGCTCTTGGAGAAGTTCATCCATCTCTCTTTTGTGATTATACGTATGTTTGTCTAACATTTCGGCCATTATAAATACAGCCATTGAAGACGTTGCAGAGCTGCTCTGGGTTGAGTGAAGAGGCTCGGTTGTTACTATGGTACTAAGGATGGGAGTTATTGGTGGTGGAAGGAATGGTGTTGAGACCGGTCTGGTTGGTAAGGGTTGTATTGGTGGAGGTTGAGTTGCTAAATGTTGAGTTACTAACGGTTGAGTAGACACCATAATTGTAGGAGCAACGGACTCCTTTTTAACACTTGCTGAAACAGGGATGGATGTCTCCTTCGAAGTAGAATACCTTTCAGGTGATCCAAACTCATCAATATCCTCTGGCTCCTCGTACTCTTCTTCAATATTTATCCTTGCACCTGAACCACTACCGCCAGTATCTTTCCTACTCCTTTCAATAGATATCTTCATTAATTTCCTCTCAGCCTTGTCAAGAGTAGGATCAACAACATCTTCTTCGTCACGTAGAACTAACTCATCAGCCTTACCCTTTCCCTTCTTAACCTCAGTCTTCTTCTTCTTGGTTTCAGGTTCAGGTAAAGCAGCTGGTTGCTTGCGTTTACCTTTACTCTTGACCGTAGTAGACGAGTCTTCTCCAGTCTGAAGGCTTGCTTTTAGCTTCTTGATTTCTAGCTGCAGTAGCTTGTAATCAGCAGAACCTTTAATTCTATCCGTCAGAAGGTAATCAGGAATAGGACCAGGAATAACACCACCAGATGGTCCTTCATGCCTTAGATCTACAGTGTGATCAGCCTCTTCTGTGTGATGACGACTTGCTGCACGCCTATTAATTGAAACATCATTCTTCATACAATAGTTAATGATAAGCTTGATAAATCGAGGGTAAGGAAAGAAGTTATTCTTCAGCTTCTTATTTTGGAAGAGTTGAAAGGTGAATTCTTCCCACAACAATAATGCATAATCTGCATTTGCGCCTGTGTACATCCCATGGAAGATGTTCATTATTGGACTAGGCAAAGCATCATGCCCAGATGTTTTCGATGTAAGACATCGACTAAGAATACCCAAAATTGCTCTCCAAGGCTGTCCTACTTTAGCAGTGGTAAACTCAGACGCAACTCGTATGTCAGGACATCCAATAGCATCGAACAACTCCATAAGTTCGTCTTTAGTAGGATCCCTCGAAAATGCCATACCTTTGGGTGAATCCCTAATGCCAAATATCTTACGGAAGTCTGATACAGTAAGTGTCTGCTGTTTGTTGTCGATGGTGAAGGTGATCTTGTTTGAAGTGCTTTCCTTGGTGGCCCAGAACTCATACATATAATCATAAGGCACCGAGGCAGTACTCCTTAAAGCATTCTTGAAATGAGATTGATCAAGGATTGCTATGGCGATTTTAAATCCATGGTGAGTGGATTTTGAAACTTGCTTCAGCCGGTAATTGTTTGGTATGAACTTGAGGGTTCGTGCTTCAGCAAGTGCGGCTTCTCTAGAGTCTTGGATTGCTTGTACTGTTGGATTAGTCATTGTATCTGCTTAAGATAAGACATGAAAGGTTGATGCACAGAAATATATAGATATGTATCATTCTTATTTCTAAGCATAACATATTTCACCAAGTACTTAGAACATGCAAACAACTATAAATCAAACAACTCTTCATCCGGAACTTTCCTTCATTCGGAACTCTTCATTCGGAAGTCCTTCATTCGGAACTTCTTCATTCGGAAGTTCTTCATTCGGAACTTCTTCATTCGGAAGTTCTTCATTCGGAACTTCTTCATTCGGAAGTTCTTCATTCGGAACTTCTTCATTCGGAAGTTCTTCATTCGGAACTTCTTCATTCGGAAGTCCTTCATTCGGAACTTCTTCATTCGGAAGTTCTTCATTCGGAACTTCTTCATTCGGAAGTCCTTCATTCGGAACTTCTTCATTCGGAAGTCCTTCATTCGGAACTTCTTCATTCGGAAGTCCTTCATTCGGAACTTCTTTCATTCGGAAGTCCTTCATTCGGAACTTCTTCATTCGAAAGTCCTTCATTCGGAACTTCTTCATTCGGAAGTCCTTCATTCGGAACTTCTTTCATTCGGAAGTCCTTCATTCGGAACTTCTTCATTCGGAAGTTCTTCATTCGGAACTTCTTCATTCGGAAGTTCTTCATTCGGAACTTCTTTCATTCGGAAGTCCTTCATTCGGAACTTCCTTCATTCGGAAGTCCTTCATTCGGAACTTCCTTTATTCGGAAGTTCGTTCGGAACATTCCTTCATTCGGAAGTTTTCAAGCTTTGTTCATCCGGAAGTTTGTTCATCATGTTCATTCGGAAGTTCATAACAGCAGCCTATTGAAGATTAATTCTAGACGCGTTTGTGAGATTAAAGGCAATCTAAAGCAACTAAACTCATTCTAAATGTATTCCGAGCAAAACCCATCAATAACCCTAATCAATTAACCCTTATTTTAAGCATACGAACCCTAATTGGATAAACTTGCTTATGCGAATTAATTAACAGGATTTCAATGATTTAAACGAATTAATGATCAAAGATTGATGCTTATTACCTTTTAAATGGAATGAACTGAGTTGATTGATTGAAAACAAGAAATTTGAGAGCTTGTGTGTGTGTTTTAATGGCGGCAAGAAGGGAGATAAACAGTGAATAAGATAAAGAAAATGGGGGCGGGGGGTTTGCATTTGACTTAGGTCAAATTTTACAACTTCCACAATTTTCACCTTAAGTCCCTATATTTTCTTATTCTTTTCCTTTTTGTTTATAACTTATCTTTTCATTTTTCCTATCCATTGTTAAACTTAGTCAACTTAATCTTGCTTAGCTAAACTAAACTCGACAATCTCACACAACTTAAGTATCGAATCCAATAATCAAATCTCCAAGATCTTAAAGCAATTCCTATCACATAGAACAAGCACAAGTTGTATTCTAAAGCAAGACCACACAAAAACCATTCAGCCAATTAATTTTCCACAAACACTTTTGAAAATTGTTTTGATGACGAAGATGAGTTAATATTTTCTCCCCCTTAAACGATGACCCGTTTTCTATTTAAAGAGCTGTAGTCATTGTTTAAAGAGTCAAATATTGATGAAAACATTTCCAATTAATGTCTTGAAAAAGATTGATTCATGATGGCAATAAGATTTCTCTTATTTTATACAAATTAATGCACTGAGACGTACACTAACTCGTGTTAGATCAAGTTATAAAGTAAACTTGATCCCTTTGCATGATTTGGCTTGTAAATCATGCCCGAGAAAATTAATTCCCGTTGTGAGCCAACGTTTTCCAAGGAAATACGTGACTTTAATATGAAAACCGGGTTGCAGTCTGAAATAACTACAAGCCATAATGGGCATGTTTTAAAATGTACAACTTTTATACGGACTCTATTTATGGCACCGTGTCAATATTGATCGACATTTCTAAGGCCGTAAATATTACCGTACTAAAAGACATGCCCGTTTTAAAAACGAAAAATATTTTTGGTTTTTCTGATTTTATAATTTTTATGGTTTTTCTAGGTTTTATATTTTTTATGGTTTTGTTGGTTTTATATTTTTTATGGTTTTTGTTGGTTTTATATTTTTGTATTTTCTTTTTGTGGTTTAGATATTTACGATAATATACATGATCACGAACAAAGGATACGCCTGAATAGTTTACCACGACTATTCAGCTGATTCTTCTGCCAACTCTTTGAGAGTCGCTGGAGTGAATGATTTCATGCCAAGCTTGTCGATCAAAAACTCGATTCGTCCTCGATCTAAGGCTTTGGTGAACATATCTGCCAGCTGATACTCAGTAGTGACAAAATACAGCTCGATCACTCCGTTCTCCACCTGCTCCTTAATGAAATGGTAGCGAATGTCTATGTGCTTGGCCCGGGAGTGTTGAACATAGTTGCAGCAAAGGGCAATGGCGCTCTTGTTGTCACAATACATCGGGATTTTGTTGAATCCCAAACCGTAGTCAGTTAATTGTGATCTCATCCAAAGGACTTGAGCACAACAACCGGACATGGCGATGTATTCAGCCTCCGTGCTAGAAATTGCAGCGCTTTTCTGCCTTTTTGAAGACCAACTGATCAATCTATCTCCAAGGAGTTGCACAGATCCAGAAGTGCTACGCCTCGTGTCTTGACATCCAGCATGATCGGCATCTGCGTATGATATTAAAGCAATAGAGGAATCTTTCGGATACCAGAGACCACGATGAAGTGTTCCTTTTAGATATCGAAAGATCCTTTTAACAACATGTAGGTGCTTTTCGGTAGGCCGAGCCTGATACCGGGCACACATGCATACAGCAAATTGCAAATCAGGCCTGCTAGCAGTCAGATAGAGAAGGGTGCCGATCATCCCACGGTAAAGTTTTGGATCGACAATAGTCCCATTCCTATCTTCATCTAACTTGGATTTCTCCACCATTGGAGTGTCCACGGGGTCACAATTATCAAAGTTATATTTCTTTAAAGATTCTAGAGCATATTTGGATTGATTAATAAAGATGCCTCTGGGATTTTGAGAAATCTGTAATCCTAAGAAAAATGAAATTTTTCCCATCATTGACATCTGAAAGCGTGTGGACATTATCTTCTCAAAGCGTTGTGACAATTCTATGTTAGAGGCAGCAAATATTATATCATCAACATAAATTTGTACCAGAAGCATGTCGTTGTCCTCCTTGAGAGTGAATAGAGTGGGGTCCACCTTGCCTTTGGAGAAGCCTTCCGAGATGAGGTATGTTGAAAGGAGATCGTACCACGCGCGTGGAGCTTGTTTCAACCCATAGAGAGCCTTCTTAAGCTTGTACACATGATTAGGAAATTTCGTGCTAACGAACCCATCCGGCTGACTAACATAGACTTCTTCCCTTAGTTCACCGTTCAAAAATGCCGTCTTCACATCCATTTGATAGACGATCATGTTCATATGAGCAGCATACGCAAGGAATAGTCTAATCGCCTCCAATCTTGCCACAGGAGCAAAAGATTCTTCAAAATCTATACCCAAGGCTTGTTTATATCCTCTAGCAACCAATCTAGCCTTATTCTTCAATACCGCACCCATCTCATCAAGTTTAACCTTATAAACCCATAACAAGGTAAGGATGTTAACCTTGTCAGGGAGAGGAACTAATTCCCATACTTCAAATCGTTGGAATTCATTTAGTTCCTCCTGCATGGCCTCAATCCAAGATGATTGAGTCATAGCCTGTTGCCAATTTTTAGGTTCAACTTCGGAGAGAAATGCATCAAAGTAGCAATAGAGTGCACTCTCTTGTAATTGATGGCGTGTAGAGACTGGTCGATCGAGATTACCAATGACATTCCTAATTGGGTGATCTTTTGTCCATTTGGTGCTATGTTTTTCAATCCTAGGTGGTCTGGAGTGAACAATAGAAGGAGCTTCTTCTGAGGTAGACGCGGCTGAAGGGTTTTCAGGTATCGCAACACCAAAGAAAGGAAGCTCTTGCAGGTGAGCATATTCCAAATCGTGATCAATAGAATCCTCTTCCACATCATTAGGCACAAGTAGGGGTGACGATTCAGGTGTAGTTTAAGAATCACTTGGTAAAGGTGCATCCGGTTCAATGTTAATTGAAGATGCATTAGATAAAGCTTCATTAGCTTGAGCAACCACTTCAGGGATTGGAGCGATCACTACAGGTGCTGGAACTTCATCAGTCGGGGGATCGAAGAATTCATCAAACAACGGTTGAAACAGTTTATCTCACTCGGGCCTTGTTGGTGGTAAAAATGATGTAGAAGTAGGATTATTGGGAACTAATCCGGAACTAATAACACCGGTTCCCATCTCATGAAGCGCGGGTTCAGTGTTGCGTTGCTCAGAAGCCATCGCTGTCAGCTCATCGAAATCTGCGTCCATAGTTTCTACAATCTTACCAAGACGACGGTTGTAAATTCGGTATGCTTTCTTGGAGGGTGAGTAACCAATGAAAATACCTATATCGGCTTTCGGTTGAAGCTTGCCCAAGTTCTCACTATTAATGTTTGGATAACAAAGAGCACCAAACACATGAAAAAATGAGACATCGGGTTGACGGTCATGTAGAAGCTCGTACCCAAACAGAAAAGACAGTACTGAAAGATGCAAAGTATCTAATTATCAACTTGCTCTTACCCAAACAGAAAAGACAGTAGCTGAGTATAAGAAAATGGAGTTTGATTTAAAGGATCAAATAAATATCTTAAAACATGAGTTACATCAAAGTAAAGATGTTCAAGATATAGTAAACAGGGTTAATCTTGATTTGATAGCTCAGTTAGAGGAGGCTAACAAAAATAAAGATAATGTGAGTCTTAAAATCTAGAGATTTGATAAGGCCACACAATCCCTAGGAGAGTGTGTTAGTAAACAAAGAGACTCTAAGGACATGAGTGGGATTGGGATGAATAATTATACTGGTGTTCCACCACCAGCTGGGGATTTCTATGGTGTCCAATCAAAGGACTTATCTTGGACTGGCTTGCCAGAACTTCAAGAGAAGGAATTTATTCCTCCACCTAGAGTGACTTCCCCGGTTGAGGAATACAAGCAGAAACTGACTGACCTAGATGAGTGGAAGAAAGCTAATCACACTTTGTTTGTTAAGGGAGGGTTGTTGTGTGAAAGTCCAAATGAGCCCACACCAAACATGATACCAATTGTGGAGTCCAATGATCCTAAACCTATTAAAATCACACACCCTACCACTGGCAAAGCTGTTGACCTTGGCCCACAAACTGTTAGAAAACCTAGTGTTAAATATGCAGAGATGTATAGGAATACTAGGTCACCAAAAAGCCAAGTTAGTAACCATGGAACAGGCTTCTTTGCTTCTAGACCTAAAACTATGTCTAGAAAAGCTTGTTACACATGTGGTAGCTTCTCACATTTGGCTTACAGATGTGTCAACGCTTCCAATGTCAACGCTGATAGGAACCATTTCAGCGCTGACAAAAGTCAACATAGGTCAAACACTGTCAGACCCAATACCTTTGTGAACAAAAGTTCACAAGTTGTTAGACCAGCCCCATTCTTTTCTAGAGGGTCTAACACACAAGGCCTAAGACCTTTTCAAAAGTCAAACACTTGGTCCAATAGGCAATGGGTTCCTGTAGCAAACCCTAGGTTCAACGCTGATAAAGGCAATCGGGGCGCTGACAAGAGCAATTTCAGCGCTGACAGACACACTGCCAAACCTAGGTATTTGCAACCACAGGGAAATAGGTCTAAAGCTTCTACTAGCTTAACATGGAGACCAAAACAAGACCAAAACTCTAATTCTACTGGTGTTTCTATGACATGCAACAGGTTTCATTATATTTCAAAAGCAATGTCAACACCAATTGGGGTTAACTGGGAATTTCATTCAAAAAGGGATGAAAATGGGGTTGTTATGAGAACCAAGTCTGTTCTTATTGAACAACCAGATGAATCCAAGTCTTCCAAGGCTTGGGTTCCCAAAGAAAACTAATGTGTTTTCTTTATGTGCAGGGCATTCAGAAGAAGATCAATGATTATGGATACTGGGATAGTGGATGCTCAAGGCACATGACAGGAAAAGAAGACTATCTGACAAACTTCTCTCCCATTCAAGATGGTGATAAGGTATACTTTGGAGGGGGCTACGGCACCATCACTGGAAAAGGAACCCTTGTCACCAACAATCTACGGTTTGAGAATGTCTTCTTGGTAAAAGAACTGGATTATAATTTGTTTAGTGTATCACAAGTGTGTGATAACAAAAATAAGGTTCTTTTCACAGATACTGAGTGCTTGGTGTTAAGCAAAGATTATAAGCTACCTGAGGAAAAATACATAGATTTTAGAACACCAAGGCATAAAGACATATATAATGTGAATCTTAATGGAATTAAGATAAATAATAAAATGTCATGTCTGTATGCTAAAGCCTCAGTAGATGAAAGTAATCTTTGGCACAGGAGATTAGGGCACATAAACTTTAAGAATATCAATAGACTTGTGAGGCTTGGTTTAGTTGATGGTTTGCCTGAAAAGGCTTTCCACAATGACCACTCTTGTGTTGCATGTCTTAAGGGCAAGCAGCACAAGGTCTCATTCAGGTCTAAACAGGTGCACTCTAGTTCTAAACCACTTCACTTATTGCATATGGACCTCTTTGGTCCAACTAATATAGAAAGTTTGAAGGGTAAATCATATTGTTTTGTTATCACTGATGATTATTCCAGGTTTACATGGACTTTCTTTTTAGCCAAGAAAAGTGAAACTGCCCAAAGTCTGATTAATTTCATTACCCAGATTGAAAAGAAGAATGGTAATGAGGTCAAAATTATTAGAAGTGACAATGGGGGTGAGTTTAGAAATCAATTGTTAGATGATTTTTGTGCCAAGAAAGGGATTACTAGGCAGTTTAGCATAGCTAGAACCCCACAGCAAAATGGGGTTGCTGAAAGGAAGAATAGAACCCTTATTGAAGCAGCCAGAACCATGTTGGCTGATGCCCACTTTCCTATAGCCTTTTGGGCTGAAGCTGTTAACACAGCTTGTTATGTTCAAAATAGGGCATTGGTCAACAAAATACATAATAAGACACCTTATGAATTACTTTGGGGAAGGAAGCCAAATATTGGCTTTCTCAAGCCTTTTGGTTGTCATGTAGTTGTTTTAGAAACCAGTGAAGCCCTAGGTAAATTTGATTCAAAAGGTGATGAAGGCTACTTCATGGGTTATTCAGTGCAGAGCAAAGGATATAGGGTTTACATTAAAAAGGAAAAACGTATACTTGAAAAAGTACATGTTAGGTTTTTAGAAAGTAAACCTAATGATCCTGAAAGTGGTCCAAATTGGTTGTTTGACTTAGAACCTTTATCTAGAGCTTTAAATTATATGCCTGTTACTGATCCAGACATTGTGAAGGTAACTTCAAGTGTTTTGGAAAAGAGAATTGGTAATGTTTCAGGTATACAGGTTGCTAAGGAGGATGGACCACCAGCAGTTAAATCATCTCCCACACAAGAATATGTTACACTTCCTATATGGACATATGAGTATTATGCTGCTGCTGCTGCTGCTAGAAAAGATAATGGTGGTTTTCAAATACCACCAAATACAAACATGCATACTTCTTCAGGCGCTGACAAAGGGAAATCAAGCACTGACAAGAGCAATTCAGACGCTGATGGATCTGACGCTGACACCTACAGTTCTAGCGTTGTTAGCCCAAACGCTGACAAACAAGGATCAGACTTTGACAACACCTTTGCACATCTTTTCTCTTCACATTTTGAACAAGGTGGACCTTCCAATGTCCATGAAGAGATTCATGTTGATCAAAGAGAGTCTGATGAAGAAGATATTGGCAACATGGAGCGTGAAGTTGAGGACACCAGACTGTTTGAAGGAGGAATTCTCACTTCCACAGCAAAGGATCACCCCACATCTCAGATCATTGGTGATGTTATGGCTCCAGTTCAGACAAGAAGATCCCATCAAAGTCTTGGTGGATTTATTGCCAATATACACAAGAAGGTTGATACCCCTCTTGTACAAGCATGTTTGTTTGCATGTTTTCTGTCACAAGAAGAACCCAAGAAGATTTTTGATGCTCTCAGAGAACCTAGTTGGGTGGAAGCAATGCAGGATGAGCTTCACCAATTTGCTATACAGGATGTTTGGGAGCTGGTTGATTGTCCTAGATATGTGAGACCAATTGGGACAAGATGGGTTCTAAGGAACAAGAAAGATGAAAGAGGCATTGTGGTCAGAAACAAGGCACGTTTGGTAGCTCAGGGATATACACAAGAGGAAGGAATTGATTATGAAGAAGTTTTTGCACCAGTTGCAAGAATTGAAGCTATAAGAATTTTTCTAGCTTATGCCTCTTGTATGAATTTTACTGTTTACCAAATGGATGTGAAGAGTGCTTTCCTCTATGGGACAATTGTTGAGGAGGTATACGTTATGCAACCTCCTGGTTTTGAAGATCCTGAAAATCCAGACAAGGTCTATAGAGTGAAGAAAGAAATGTATGGACTTCATCAGGCCCCTAGAGCATGGTATGGTACCTTGTCTACATATCTGGTGGACAATGGATTCAAGAGGGGTACCATAGATCAGACACTATTTACAAAGAAGAAAGGAAAACATGTGTTGCTTGTGCAGGTCTATGTTGATGATATTATTTTTGGGTCTACTGATCCAAAAATGAGTGAGGACTTTTCCAAGCTCATGACAGATAAATTCAAGATGAGTGCAATGGGTGAGATGAACTTCTTTCTAGGTTTACAAGTTCAGCAGAAAGAAGATGGTATCTTCATCTCCCAAGACAAGTATGTAGCTGAAATCTTGAAGAAATATGGATTTTCTCCACATGAAAAGGATGCTTCCACTCCTATGGATAGGGAACATCCTTGGGGAAAAATTGGAGCTGGAAAGGATGTGGATGTTAGGCACTATAGATCAATGATTGGTTCATTGATGTATCTTACAGCCTCAAGACCTGACATTATGTTTGTTGTGTGTGCATGTGCACGCCATCAAGTGACTCCCAAAGAATGTCACCTTTTTGCTGTGAAGAGAATTTTTAGGTACCTAAGATGTTATCCAGATCTTGGCTTGTGGTACCCAAAAGATTCTCCATTGGATCTTATTGCATATTCAGACAGTGACTATGGTGGTGACAAGTTTGATAGGAAATCCACAACTGGTGGATGCCAATTTCTTGGGAGTAGATTGATATCTTGGCAATGCAAGAAACAAACAGTGGTGGCAAACTCTACAACTGAAGCAGAATATGTTGCTGCAGCTGCTTGTTGTGGACAAGTCTTATGGATTCAGAACCAGCTGTTGGATTATGGGTATAATTTTATGCATACCAAGATTTTTGTAGACAATAACAGTACTTTATGCATTATTAAAAATCCTGTACATCATTCTAAAACCAAACACATAGAAATTAGACATCATTTTATAAGAGATTGCTTTGAGAAAGGTTTAATACAACCAGATAGGGTAGCCACAGAAGATAATGTGGCTGATTTATTAACTAAACCTTTTGATGCTGGAAGATTTCAATATTTGGTAACAAATATTGGAATGGTTAATCTCACTTAATATGTGTTTTGGAACCTTTTTGTAAAAGTATGTACAGGATAATGCATTGTTATTGGTCTTTGTGATGATTTAGATTTTCCACTTTCTTTTTCTAACACTGACAAAGGTAAATGTAACGCTGTCAAGTGTTATTTTGCCGTTGTTAGAGATATTATTGTCTAACGCTGACAAGAGTTCCTTCAACGCTGTTAAGTGTTGTCGGGACGCTGTCAGCAACAAATGTTAGTTTTGTGGTTTTCAATCTAAATGTGTAGGTGGTGGTAGCTTTATGCCATTGGATACAGAGTTGCTTATGGATCTTTGAAGAGCTAGTTGGACATGTTTTTGTTTATGGATGATGGTTGGAATATTTATATTCCTATCTTGACATAAATTTTGTGCGACTCATGTATCATAGTTTGAGGGGAGGTTTTAGGAACCTTTAGGATTTTTGGGTATCCATATGATACTCTTATCACAATTCTAGATTGTGTCCACAGGTGAGTATGGGTTAGTTTTACTAAACCATGAGGCACTGTAGCATGCATAGTATATCACCTTTGCATGCTGCCAAGACATTTTTGGCCTAGAATTAGTTGTGGTCTGTTGGGAGACTTGGGAATCATTTTGATATGGGTTTTACCTGGGAGTAACAAGGATTTTATCAGATAACTTGGTTGTTAAGAATTTTGGTTAGCAAGGGACACTAGAGGACTGTTATGTCTATCTTGCTTATGCAAGTGTGCATAACTGGACAGTGCTTGCCGCCCTATGATAATTATCAGCTTTTGGTTATCTTCTCTAGGATAAATTACTTGTTAAGGTCATTTTTCACTTTTTAAAAACAATTTTATTTTTGGACGCTGACAAGATTTTTCCAAGCGTTGTTGTGACCAAAATGGATGCTGACATGGCTTTAGGCGAACGTTGACAAGATTATAGCCGTTGGGCGTTGATGGGTTATATTTGACCGTTGACAATCAATGGGACCTACCCAGTTGTTACTTTTTGACATATTTTCAAGCCATAATTTTAGGAGTTGTTACTTTCATTAAATGCATGAGATAACTTATAACTTTTTCAATATTTTCATGATTAGTTTTTGAAAATCTTTGCCTATTTTTGGGCCAATCACATGCATTCATCCACTCCTATAAATTTGGCTCCTATTTTTTAAACAGGGTATCTATAATTCTTGTCTAACACTTTTCTCTTATCAACCTTCATCTTTTATACTTCAAATTAACAGCTTTCATCAATGGCACCAAGATTTAACTCAGAAGAATTGGATTTGGGGTTCAAGTCTCAACACAACATGATTGCTTATCTTGTTGCTGATAATACTTTGTTTCCTCAATACACACAGATGGTGGAGTATTTGAACGCATCCCCATTAAGGTATGCTCTTTCTCATGCACCACTCATTCCAGTCACACACATTAAACAGTTTTGGAACACTGTTAGTTCCTCAACAGTTAATGGAGTGACCACATTAACTTCTATTGTTCATGGGAGATCTTGGGTGGTTACTGAGGCCTTGGTACGCCAGGCCTTGCATCTTGATGATGCTGATGGTGTAACCATTCTTCCCATATCTGAAATAGAACAAGGGCTTAGGGCTTTGGGATACCCTATTCCTGATGAAGGTACTCTTAATAAGTACCATAAGCAGGAATTTCCCCCAGCCTGGAAGTACCTCATTCACATTCTCCTTCAATGTTTGAGTCCCAAATGTACTGCACACAATGAGATCAATAGATCCATTGCAACTGCTATTGTGTGTATTGCAACAGGGCAAAAATATAACTGGTCTAAAATGATTTTTGAAGGAATGTGTAAAAACAAGGGGACAAAAATGACTTTAGCTTATCCCCGTTTTCTGCAAATGATTTTTGATGCTCAAAGATATTGTTCAAGGGATCACAATGATTTTTATAAAATCCCTGAACAAAAGAAAGCTATTTTTACCAAGATGAACTCACCACCTCATAGAGACCTACCTTTAACCCCAGCCATGCTTGCTGTTATTGCAGCAGCACAACCCCAACCAGACCCCCAACCTCATATTGACCCTCACCCACAACTTGAACCTATCCCTAAACCTTTACCTTCACCTGACCAAATGCAAATAGACCAAAATCCCTTTGACGCTGACACATCTAATGTGGGCGTTGATGTGCCTATTTCCACCGCTGACACCCAACCATCACAATCCCAAACACCCCTTCACCAACCCACATCTACACCTTCTTCTACACCATCTTCCACACCACCTGAATATAGGTTGTTTAAACGCCAAAGGACTGCTGGAGTGTTCTCCTCTGGTGGTCCTAGCCATGAAGCAGAGAGAACCACCACCACACGTGTGGTTGGTGACCTGGATGAGGCTGGAACTATTGGTTCTGGCTTAGCAGCTGGCCAAGGCAGTCCCACCATAATTAAGTCCTCATCCATGCCCAATGAACCTGACTTGGGAGGTCAAATCCCCATTTTGGAAGAGGGCAGACTGGAACCAATGACGCTTTTGGAATTGACGGCTGTCTGCATTAGCTTGCAAAAGCAGAATGCAGACTTAGTACAAATTGTCAGTAACCAAGGCCTTGAACTCAAGGAATTGAGGGAGAGGATTGTTGTTTTGGAGAGTGCTCATTCAAAGGGAGGTATGGAGGAGTCTTCCAAAGGGGAGGAAGATCAAAGAAATCTGAGTGATAAGAGCAGTCAAGATGGACAATCATTGGATGTTGCTGAAGCTCTTACTACTTTGAAGGAACAAACAGGTTTTGATACGTCCTTGATCTCTCCAACCAATTTAAATTTATCCTTTACAGATATGTTGAGAGAGGTTACACAAGGCGCTGAGGGAAAATATTTGAGCGTTGACAAGACAAGTTTGGACGCTGAGAGGAGTATTTTGGGCGCTGATAGAGGAAATTTGGGCGTTGACAGATCTGCATATGTAGGTGATGTATTCCAGTCATCATCTATCATCAAGGATGTTTCTACTCAGGTATTGCCATCTACCTTACCAACAATTGCACCATCAGATAAGGGTAAGGGTAAGTTGGTAGAAGAAGTTGTTCCAAAGAATGCAGCTCAGGTTGAATTTGATAGAAGATTGGCTGAGCAAATGATGGAACAAGG
Source organism: Glebionis coronaria (assembly GCA_025667525.1). Taxonomy (NCBI): domain Eukaryota; kingdom Viridiplantae; phylum Streptophyta; class Magnoliopsida; order Asterales; family Asteraceae; genus Glebionis; species Glebionis coronaria. Next base: position 583,871,681 of record CM046879.1, read on the forward strand.
TGAAAAGGAAAAGTCACCATTTGTTGTGACTTCTGAAGAAGAAAGTGATGGAGCTAGCTCAGATTCAAGTGTGATGATTGTTGAACCAGAAAGACTTGAATATGGTGATGAGCTTGCTAGAGAAAAGCTGAGAGATTTAAAGTTGCAGATTGATTTTGATATGCCAGAGGTGGTTCAGATGTACAATTCTTGGGAAGAAAGCTGTATGGATAATCCAGACTTGACCATTTCAGATCAGATATGGGGTTTGGAAATTCTTCTTAGAGTTCAGAAGGATTGTAAGGTGATTTTGAAGCACAAGGCAAGCAACATTCTCTCTGAGTTGAAAAGGGATAGAAGGAAGCTCTACTTTATGTTGCTCAAATGTCATGGAGTTGGATGGACACATCAGAAGCTGAAGGCTTTGACGTTTGATGAGTTGGAACATAGGGCTTATCCTATTTGGGTGAAAGTGCAGGAAGAAAACACTTTCAGACTTCTTTCAGATGAAAGAAAGGAGCAACTTGCAGAGGAGATGGAAATCAAGAGAGCTATGATAGTTCCCAGACCAGTAAAGAAGGGATTTGTACTTGAGTTTCCAAAAGATATGAATCAACTATATCTAAGTGAAGCAGTTATTAGAAAGAGCCTCAAGCTCTCCCCATTAGAAGCTTCAGATATGGTGCATGTGTTACCACTAGATTCCAGGAATCCAATTGTAAGTTATGATGAAGATGAATGTGGATTCTGGAAAATTGGAAGATTTGGCAAGGAGGTACACACTTTTACCACTCTCATATCTTTATTTTCAAGTTGTGATAGAGAAGACTTGGTGGACCTTTGGAGGTTGCTAGAGACCAAGTATGAGGCTGAAGCACCAACTTCAGTCAATGGAATAAAACTTTGGACCACATTCAAAAGAATGTGTGGGACAAAAGAAGAAGATCCTGAAATATGGAAGGATCTTGAAGATGACCTCAGTGGTCTTCAATGGAGGTTATATTCAGCTGCTGGTGTATACCATTTGAGTTCTACAAAGTTTGCTGAGTATTTACTTGTAGATGCTCAGTATTTCATATCCAAGGCTGTTTTGGAAAAGATGAAGGACACCCAGTTGGAGATAGACTATACAAGTGACGTGGCAAAGAATTTGATCAGATTTATTTATTACCAATATGATAAGGTTTGTCAGACTCCTCCAAGTACTTAATGTTTATTCAGAAACTTGATCATAAGAGTGGATATCAAGTTTAGGGGAGGATTGTTGGGAATAAATTAAGGCCAGATCACTTGAACGCTGACAAGAACAACTCAAGCGTTGACAAGAGCAAAGTGAGCGCTGATAGCATAAGCGTTGACAAGTTAAAGTCAAGCGTTGACAGATTGAAGACAAGCACTGATGGAAGATGTGAGCTACACGTTTATTATATTCTAGAATACTTCTAGTAAGGATAGAGACGACAATGTATTTTTTATGTTTATCTTTACCTAGAATAGTTGATTCGTAGCTTATTGTACAAGACTTCTTGTTCTATAAAAGAAGATCTTTTAGGTTAAAGTTATATATCAGTTTTCATAAGTATTCGCAAGTTAAACCTCTTTCATTGTAATCAAGTTTGATTATTTTAATACAAGTGAAAGTTTGTTTAACATCTTTGTGTTTTAGATCAAGTGTTAATTCCGCATAACACTTTGTTACTTTATTCATAAGCAAAGGTTTCTCTACGTGTAGTACTTGATCTAATCTCGTATACACAAAGCTTAATCGATCTAAGTTTGGGATCAACAGATACTTTAGAGAAGTTGTACCTTTTTTATACCGCCTTTTGGTATAGGGTACGTTTAAGACTTCTCTGCATCGCTCTTCATTCTACAATAGTGCAAGCTTAAGTTCAAGTTTGGGGAATTCTACTTCAGTTGCAAGTTAGGATTATCGGGTTATCTTCATTAGTGGTCACTATCAATAACCAACAGAATTGATAAGGGGATGTAGTTCAGGGTGATCTAGAGAGAATTTTTGTCAAGAGAGATATTGTTGACATCTTCTCACATAGTATTGGTTACTAAGTAAGCGGTTCTAGTTGGCATACCATGTACACACATGAAGGATGATTCCCTTAATAGGTATCATCCTGGAGGGAGAAATGTGTACATGCGGGGTCACTTGACTTTGGTGTTACCGTTTCTACATAAAGGGATAAGTTTTCTACATTCGGGACTTAATTGACTTTGATGTGGCAACTTTTTATCATCACTGTCCTGTCAGGAGAAATGTGCATTTCCGGGACTTAATTGACTCTGGTGCTACAGTTTGACTTCATGTTCGGGATAGAGTGTGTACTTCTGGTAATCTCTCATAGAATCAAGACTGGGATTGCTTCAAATTGTGAGGAAATGTTGATGACGTTATCACCTCCCACAGATTTCCTCTGAAGGATCTGTTTGGGAGGGAGCAATCTTTACTGCTTGTTTAATGAAAGGCCTTCTAGTTGGGAGGGAGTAAAACTCAACTAGATTCTGCAAGCTGGAGAAATAGAGCTAGAGTATTCAAGAAGATGAAGGTCGTTGAAGACTGTCTCAAGGAATACTAGAATTCACGTTTATTATTTTTCTTTATTTTTGCTTGTAGGAATCAGTTGTAACCAACTCACGTGAGTCACCATCTTGGAGGGAGATTGTTAGACTTAATTTTTGGTAAGTTGGCGCCTTTCACGTGAGTTGGACTAGATATTCATCCATTGCTATACGCATGGACTTATTATGTAAAGGATGGATAGTCTAGGTTAGTTAGGCCTATAAATACCCCCATGACTCTCCATGGGGGTGTGGAAGTTTAGTGTTTTTTCCTTTGTATTGTTTTCCCTTGAAATAATACACTCACTTTTCCTTCACCTCTCTCTAGCTTTCTCTAACTAGAACAACAATGGCTACCATGTTCTTTGATCATCCCCGACCCCCCGAACCAAGGTGGTTTTTGATGCTTGTCAAGTTCTCTAGTTACTTATGAGGATCTTGAGCAAATCAGTGATGCTGGTCTTGGAGATGGATATTAAGTGGATTATGGCATTTTTTAGCATAAGAGCCAATAGGTGGAACAAGAGATTTGGCAGGAAGATGACATTTAATGGCAAAGAAACAGTTGGGTTTGACAAATCCAAGGTTGAATGCTATAATTGTCATAAAATAGGACACTTCATGAGGGAATGCAGATCTCCACGTAGGAATGATGCTGAAAAGAGCTCAAGTCAAATCATCAAGGTTGAAGATGTTGAGCCAAAGGCTATGGTTTCCATGCAAGGAATTGATGGACATGGATGGGATTGGAGTTTTATGGCACATGATGTGAAACAGAATCAAGCATTGATTGCTCATAAGGAAGAAGAGCATGTTCAATATGCTCTTATGGCTAACTCTTCATCTTCATCAGATAATGAGGTATATGAAGATGCTTTTTGTAGTAAAGGTTGTAGGCTAAACACTAAAAAACTTAATAAGGAAGTTCTTAAATTGAAATCAGATGTTTTTGATGTAGAAATCAGGCTAGCAAACTATAAAATGGGTCTTGCACAATCTGATGGGATGGTGGAAGAATATAAGAAAATGGAATTTAATCTTAATGATCAAATCACTATTTGGACTAGAGATTTGAAAGTTAGGATAGAGAGTCTTTAATGAAATCTAGAGCAGATTTACAACTTAAGTTAAGTGAAGCCATCAAGTCTAAAGAAAATGTAGGGCTTAAAACTGAAAAATTTACAACCTTGAAGTGGCCACGCCAACCTCCTGAAAAGGGAGGGCTTTACCTGGTTTGAGTCTGTGTGTCGGTGGGCTCAAACCCCGTGGATTAGTCGGCCAATGAGTCGGAAATCACGGTTACCAAAAAAAATGAAAAATTTGAAAAATCTAGTCAAATCCTAGAAAAATGTGTGAGTGAGCAGAGAGACCATAGGGACATGACTGGGATTGGGATGAAAGAATATGATGCTATCCCACCACCTGCTGGAAACTTTTATGGTGTTATGAAAAAGGATCTTTCTTGGACTCGAGTACCAAAACTTCAAGAAAAGGAGTTCATTCCTCCACCACGTGTGCTTAGTCCAGTTGAGGAATATAGGAATACGTTAACTAACCTTGAACAATGGAAAGCAGCCAACCCCTTTCTCTTTGTTAAGGGTGGAATGCTTAGTGAGAATCCAGATGAGCTTAAACCTATTGTAGTGACTAACCCCACCATTGGTAAAACAGTTAATCTTGGCTCACCATTTAAAAGCAAACCTAGTGTTAAATATGTTGAAATGTATAGAAAACCTAGGTCACCCCAAAGCCAAGCAAGTGTTAATGGGACAAGGTTTTATCAGTCTAAGCCTAAGTTTGTATCTAAAAGGCTTGTTACACATGTGGGAGCTTCTCACATGTAGAATCTTGATAACCTATGAATCTATGAAGTGGGTTGATGTTTTCTAGAGAGAGAAACTAGAGAGAGAAAGTGAGAGAAAACTATGTGATATTTTATTAAGTGGAAACAACAAGTGAACAACAACCAACCCCTTTCCAAGGAGGAAAGGGGTAGTTATACTTCCAAGCCACTAATGGACTTGGGCCGGCCCATGACAAGCCCATGGACCGGTTCTTACTTAACTAAATAAGTAACTATTAACTACGAGCTATTACAACATTAATAATATTATGGAGTGACCGATACTTCTAATATACGTAAAAACGTATTTCTAACAATCTCCCCCTAAGGGAGGTCACTCCACGTTACAAAGTTCTAAACCTAGCATACTATACTAAGTCTTCGTTCTTTAGCTCGTAGTCTTTTCTTCTTTTTCTTTTTGTTGTGAATATGTTTATTGATCTTTTAGGCTTTGGCTTGAGAGCATTGTTCTTTTGGCCTTTCACGTGCGATCTTTGCCTTCTTGTGAAACTTGCCTCCTCGTGACTCCATGTTCCACACACTTATGTCTTTTTGTTGAATTCTCGAAAGCTTCAGAGTTTGGTACAGCGGAAGACTTCATCTTGTACTTTCTTGAATTTTAGCTGAACTTTGATGCAGAAAAAAACATAAGCATGTGGAAACGACTTCTACAGGTACACCGCAACACCACCGTCTTCAACTGGTACACAGCAACGTCACCGTCTTCAACAGGTACACAGCAACGCCACCGTCTTTAACAGGTACACAGCAACGACACGAATAAAATGGCTTTGACATTTTATTCTAATTCGGTAGCATTTTACCTCCGGTCGGTGAAGACCGTTGGACGATATTAGATATCGTACCCGTGACGGATAGTTTCAATTAAGTAACTTCCTGACAGGATTTCGCGGGTAAACCCGTTCTCTTTATTCGACCGTCCAAAGCTGACTGCGAACATAAAGAGTGAATCACTTGGATAATTTATCCTTGTGATTTGAAGCCGTCAATTCATGAAACCTGGAACAAGTGAATTTCAATTAAGATTTTCACCATCGTTGCTTTCCAGTTATCACGAGCTCAATTCATAAAGAATCTTACACGTCACCTACCAAGTGTTGTTTGATGTTAACACTAGAAGGATTTCCACTCGTCACTGTGATCAATAAAGAGTCACTCTGAGTATTCTGGCAAGATCATATGATAATGCGTAGAGGCCTGGAACGAGTTTAAGTTCAATTAAGAATTAAACCACTGTTTCTTTCCAGTTTTTCACAAGATTGGTTCTAAAAGAACCGCACGTGTAACCTACCATGAGCTTGTTTGATGTTGGCACAAGCAGGATTTCCATCTTCATTGTAATACTTGCGTATTACTCGGATGTTCTGGCAATATTACAGGAATACTGCGTAGGATTCATGAAAATCTCTTACTTTTCACAGTGTGTGAGAAAGCAAGGAATAAATGGAAAGTGTCCTAATGAGACTTTTGATGATCTCTTGGCTCTAGACTCGATAGTGCGTTTTGATTTAGTGAGCGATGGCTGGAGAGGAGTGCCACCTTTTCAATATCAGTCTATTCGGAGTGAATAAACCAATAGATAACGTGTTGATCTCCGTGTGATTAAAACAAATACCTTTTGAGAGATATTTGAGTTAGCTGGGAAGGGTTGTGCATTGCATCACTGGGTCCATGATGTCTTTCTTCAATATCAAGAATCATTAACAAAAATGACCTCAATAGCATATGTATTGACCCGGTTTCTGCCTAAAGTTGTAAGGAGGGCTTCTTTCTTTACACCCTTTATATTTACAATTCTTTTTCATTCTTCAACCCCTTCAATGCTTACCAATACGTCATCACTAGCACCTTGTTGTGATTGTTCCAGTGCTAGCTTAAGTACTTGGTCGGCATTCAGCTACGTTCACATTCTTTCTCCATCTTTCCTAGGACTTCTAATTCTATCTAGGGAATTGTCCTTGGGAAGATTCCATCGGCTCTGATGAATCATTGGACTAAACCTATTCCTACCACCCTTTTGTCACCACATCGTCGTGAATTAAGCGTGTTTTGGGAAAGTATAGCCACTATGAAAAATAATTGAAAATCACATAAGGTACTTGTGATATTGATATCAAAAGTTTTGTACCTTAGGTGTTTTGTTCATCAAAAACGCTCCCCCTTAGCACGTGCTTTACACATGTTAAGTCTTTTTCATCTTTTAGCCAAGTATCATTTAAATCTCCTTAATCCCATTTTCTCCCCTTATCCAAAATGTTAACCATTAATATTTGGGATATTGAATGGATTAACCGGTCTTTGGGTAAAAAATGAAATCGATGTTTGGCCATAGAACATGTTAATTCTCCCCCTTAAGTTAATAAGGGATAGTTGTAGTGCTTTAGTATGATATATTTTGAAAGATTTAGAATCTCGTGAGAAATTCTTGAAAGATTATCATACCTTAACACTACATCAAGCCGTACAAGCACAATATTCACAAATATACATATTCACAATTGAAAACCAATATAAAGTGGACCTGAAATGTACGACCCATTAGATGGATCGTTGCAGTAGCTTGTGGTGCACTAAATATGGTCTACCACCAACGAATCTTTCCAAGCTCCTCATCAATCTACGTTCACGGAGCTTTTGAACAATCTTCTTGATCACATACTTCGCCATCTGCCGATAACCCTGATGCCAATCCTCAGTCATCTCTGGTAAAGTCCCACCCGAATTGAGATGCTCCAACTTTCCTCTGACGTATAGGAGAGTCCCATCACTGTACTTATAAAGCTCATCCACCCTCATAAACTTCATTAACCCTCGACTGTTCAAGTAGAAAATGCCGCAATTCAGGACCGAAATGCCGGTATAGGGACATCTATCTACATGTTGAGGTAACACTTGATTCATTGGACGGGTTAGGTTAAGCTTCCCTTGGTAGCTTTCGACTCCCAACTGAAGATCTTCAACTCGTTTCTTGATAACAACGCTTCGTGTGAACATACGAAGTGCTGTATTCAAGGCAATGATGTCTTCTCGAGGAATATGTGTGAGTTGATCACGAGTCATCATAAGCAACATATCTTCGATATCCTCAAGGCGAATGATAGAAAAATCTCCCTGCTGGATTTTGTATTCTCTGTCATCCTCCCTTTTCAGACGAATCTCCGTCACATGATAATAGCCATTCTTGGCTTCAGTTTTCAGCCCTAAAATACTGGAGATGCGGATATCGGATCTAACGTTGCTTCCTGAATTGACTAAGCAGCAACCCCTGTACGCCCTTCGGACTCGTTCGTCCCAGTGAGATGCACCTATAACAGCATACATATCATAATTATGATTTACCTTTGGGACCCAGAGCCGGTTTACCTTTTCCTCGATAAAGGGTATTGTCCCCCAGTTGGTAGCTTTCAGCAAGGTCAGGGAGGTTGCGTACTTTGATGAACCCTTGAGGAGATAATCAAGATCATTGGTGACGAAGAAGTCAAGAGCAATCTGATTATCTTGAGAAGGATCAAGTGGAGGTGGAGCTCTTTCGGATTCATGAAGACCTGGCCGTTGAACGGTATTCAGAGCTTTCAGGATCTCATCGGCATAATACTCGAACTCCATTCGGGTTAACCGGGTTTTGGCGCGAATTCTCTTATCCTTCAGCGCTCTCTTCACCAACAACGGAGTAACCGAAGTCTTATATTCATGAGCCAGAAATGCACATAAGTCAATCGGACTGCGGATACGGAGATATAAGACATCTCTGTCAGCGTCTGTGATTAGATCATATTGCGCCACTGCCGTGATCCAAGCCTGTGGTGGTGCAGTCTCGTCAATCTCCAGCGTGTCTGCCCAGTCCCGTGTGCTTGATTCAGGAACAGTAGATTGTGGTTCTTGTTGTAGAGGAGTGGAAACGTGAACATCTGCTGGTTCTGATTCAGGCATCTCGGCGGTGTCGTGAACAGGTGAGTGTTGTGCAGCTTCAGGTTCAGTTACCGATTCTGCAATCACAGGAGCAACAACAACAGAACTAACAGGGTTAGCAGTAACAGGTATAGATACAGCGATAGATGTACCAGGAGTCGATGACGCCGTAGTAGCATTCACATCGTGGCGCCACTTGGAACGTCTTGATTCCGTTGAGGTAGATTTTTCCTTTGCCGCTGCATCTTTCTTAGACTTGGTTCCAGACTTGGCAGGTTTCTTTGAGCTGGCAACCTTATCCCCCTTTTCAGGCTGTTTACCCCCATCATCATCCTCGTCGCTGTCCTCATTGCTCCCCTTAGCACTCTCCTCATTACCGTCACCACCATCATCACCATCATCATCATCATCATCCTCATCATCATCACCACCATCGTCATCGTCATCATCCTTTTCTTCTTCTTCTCCTTCTTCTTCCTCTTCTTCTTCACCAGTACCCTCTTCCTGTTCACTATCATCTTTGTCCTCCTCAGGTAGAATGTGATAAGGTACCACACTTCCAAACGTTTTGAACAACCTATCATCCTCCATGATAGCGTCATTCAGGGATTTGTAAAGAGCCCGTTGAATCCTGGATTTATCAAACGATCCAAGTTCCCTCATTCGAGCTTTCAGGATCTTCTTTAATTCAAAATCCGTCAAGTCATAGGCAATTCTATAGGCGGATTCAGAAGGATTGGATGACTTGATCATCAAATTATCAGCCGCGAGTGTCTTCAACTCATCACGCAGTTTAGGCATAATGGATTCAATGGATTCTTGCACTCTCTCTTCAACAGAAGCTTCAAGTGCTTCTTTTTGCTCCTTATATTTATCCCTCATCGCTTGAAGTCTGGTGATTCGTGCAGCATGCTTATCAGCTTCAGCCTGCTTAACCTGAGCTAGTTCTTCTGCATGAGCTTTTCGTGTAAACTCCATCTCTGCAGCGAACTTAGCAAGCATCTCTTCTTGGGCTTTCTTAGATGCTTCTTCACTTTGAGCTCGTCTATGTAGCTCTTGGAGAAGTTCATCCATCTCTCTTTTGTGATTATACGTATGTTTATCTAACATTTCGGCCATTATAAATACAGCCATTGAAGACGTTGCAGAGCTGCTCTGGGTTGAGTGAAGAGGCTCGGTTGTTACTATGGTACTAAGGATGGGAGTTATTGGTGGTGGAAGGAATGGTGTTGAGACCGGTCTGGTTGGTAAGGGTTGTATTGGTGGAGGTTGAGTTGCTAAATGTTGAGTTACTAACGGTTGAGTAGACACCATAATTGTAGGAGCAACGGACTCCTTTTTAACACTTGCTGAAACAGGGATGGATGTCTCCTTCGAAGTAGAATACCTTTCAGGTGATCCAAACTCATCAATATCCTCTGGCTCCTCGTACTCTTCTTCAATATTTATCCTTGCACCTGAACCACTACCGCCAGTATCTTTCCTACTCCTTTCAATAGATATCTTCATTAATTTCCTCTCAGCCTTGTCAAGAGTAGGATCAACAACATCTTCTTCGTCACGTAGAACTAACTCATCAGCCTTACCCTTTCCCTTCTTAACCTCAGTCTTCTTCTTCTTGGTTTCAGGTTCAGGTAAAGCAGCTGGTTGCTTGCGTTTACCTTTACTCTTGACCGTAGTAGACGAGTCTTCTCCAGTCTGAAGGCTTGCTTTTAGCTTCTTGATTTCTAGCTGCAGTAGCTTGTAATCAGCAGAACCTTTAATTCTATCCGTCAAAAGGTAATCGGGAATAGGACCAGGAATAACACCACCAGATGGTCCTTCATGCCTTAGATCTACAGTGTGATCAGCCTCTTCTGTGTGATGACGACTTGCTGCACGCCTATTAATTGAAACATCATTCTTCATACAATAGTTAATGATAAGCTTGATAAATCGAGGGTAAGGAAAGAAGTTATTCTTCAGCTTCTTATTTTGGAAGAGTTGAAAGGTGAATTCTTCCCACAACAATAATGCATAATCTGCATTTGCGCCTGTGTACATCCCATGGAAGATGTTCATTATTGGACTAGGCAAAGCATCATGCCCAGATGTTTTCGATGTAAGACATCGACTAAGAATACCCAAAATTGCTCTCCAAGGCTGTCCTACTTTAGCAGTGGTAAACTCAGACGCAACTCGTATGTCAGGACATCCAATAGCATCGAACAACTCCATAAGTTCGTCTTTAGTAGGATCCCTCGAAAATGCCATACCTTTGGGTGAATCCCTAATGCCAAATATCTTACGGAAGTCTGATACAGTAAGTGTCTGCTGTTTGTTGTCGATGGTGAAGGTGATCTTGTTTGAAGTGCTTTCCTTGGTGGCCCAGAACTCATACATATAATCATAAGGCACCGAGGCAGTACTCCTTAAAGCATTCTTGAAATGAGATTGATCAAGGATTGCTATGGCGATTTTAAATCCATGGTGAGTGGATTTTGAAACTTGCTTCAGCTGGTAATTGTTTGGTATGAACTTGAGGGTTCGTGCTTCAGCAAGTGCGGCTTCTCTAGAGTCTTGGATTGCTTGTACTGTTGGATTAGTCATTGTATCTGCTTAAGATAAGACATGAAAGGTTGATGCACAGAAATATATAGATATGTATCATTCTTATTTCTAAGCATAACATATTTCACCAAGTACTTAGAACATGCAAACAACTATAAATCAAACAACTCTTCATCCGGAACTTTCCTTCATTCGGAACTCTTCATTCGGAAGTCCTTCATTCGGAACTTCTTCATTCGGAAGTTCTTCATTCGGAACTTCTTCATTCGGAAGTTCTTCATTCGGAACTTCTTCATTCGGAAGTTCTTCATTCGGAACTTCTTCATTCGGAAGTTCTTCATTCGGAACTTCTTCATTCGGAAGTCCTTCATTCGGAACTTCTTCATTCGGAAGTTCTTCATTCGGAACTTCTTCATTCGGAAGTCCTTCATTCGGAACTTCTTCATTCGGAAGTCCTTCATTCGGAACTTCTTCATTCGGAAGTCCTTCATTCGGAACTTCTTTCATTCGGAAGTCCTTCATTCGGAACTTCTTCATTCGAAATTCCTTCATTCGGAACTTCTTCATTCGGAAGTCCTTCATTCGGAACTTCTTTCATTCGGAAGTCCTTCATTCGGAACTTCTTCATTCGGAAGTTCTTCATTCGGAACTTCTTCATTCGGAAGTTCTTCATTCGGAACTTCTTTCATTCGGAAGTCCTTCATTCGGAACTTCCTTCATTCGGAAGTCCTTCATTCGGAACTTCCTTTATTCGGAAGTTCGTTCGGAACATTCCTTCATTCGGAAGTTTTCAAGCTTTGTTCATCCGGAAGTTTGTTCATCATGTTCATTCGGAAGTTCATAACAGCAGCCTATTGAAGATTAATTCTAGACGCGTTTGTGAGATTAAAGGCAATCTAAAGCAACTAAACTCATTCTAAATGTATTCCGAGCAAAACCCATCAATAACCCTAATCAATTAACCCTTATTTTAAGCATACGAACCCTAATTGGATAAACTTGCTTATGCGAATTAATTAACAGGATTTCAATGATTTAAACGAATTAATGATCAAAGATTGATGCTTATTACCTTTTAAATGGAATGAACTGAGTTGATTGATTGAAAACAAGAAATTTGAGAGCTTGTGTGTGTGTTTTAATGGCGGCAAGAAGGGAGATAAACAGTGAATAAGATAAAGAAAATGGGGGCGGGGGGTTTGCATTTGACTTAGGTCAAATTTTACAACTTCCACAATTTTCACCTTAAGTCCCTATATTTTCTTATTCTTTTCCTTTTTGTTTATAACTTATCTTTTCATTTTTCCTATCCATTGTTAAACTTAGTCAACTTAATCTTGCTTAGCTAAACTAAACTCGACAATCTCACACAACTTAAGTATCGAATCCAATAATCAAATCTCCAAGATCTTAAAGCAATTCCTATCACATAGAACAAGCACAAGTTGTATTCTAAAGCAAGACCACACAAAAACCATTCAGCCAATTAATTTTCCACAAACACTTTTGAAAATTGTTTTGATGACGAAGATGAGTTAATATTTTCTCCCCCTTAAACGATGACCCGTTTTCTATTTAAAGAGTTGTAGTCATTGTTTAAAGAGTCAAATATTGATGAAAACATTTCCAATTAATGTCTTGAAAAAGATTGATTCATGATGGCAATAAGATTTCTCTTATTTTATACAAATTAATGCACTGAGACGTACACTAACTCGTGTTAGATCAAGTTATAAAGTAAACTTGATCCCTTTGCATGATTTGGCTTGTAAATCATGCCCGAGAAAATTAATTCCCGTTGTGAGCCAACGTTTTCCAAGGAAATACGTGACTTTAATATGAAAACCGGGTTGCAGTCTGAAATAACTACAAGCCATAATGGGCATGTTTTAAAATGTACAACTTTTATACGGACTCTATTTATGGCACCGTGTCAATATTGATCGACATTTCTAAGGCCGTAAATATTACCGTACTAAAAGACATGCCCGTTTTAAAAACGAAAAATATTTTTGGTTTTTCTGATTTTATAATTTTTATGGTTTTTCTAGGTTTTATATTTTTTATGGTTTTGTTGGTTTTATATTTTTTATGGTTTTTGTTGGTTTTATATTTTTGTATTTTCTTTTTGTGGTTTAGATATTTACGATAATATACATGATCACGAACAAAGGATACGCCTGAATAGTTTACCACGACTATTCAGCTGATTCTTCTGCCAACTCTTTGAGAGTCGCTGGAGTGAATGATTTCATGCCAAGCTTGTCGATCAAAAACTCGATTCGTCCTCGATCTAAGGCTTTGGTGAACATATCTGCCAGCTGATACTCAGTAGTGACAAAATACAGCTCGATCACTCCGTTCTCCACCTGCTCCTTAATGAAATGGTAGCGAATGTCTATGTGCTTGGCCCGGGAGTGTTGAACATAGTTGCAGCAAAGGGCAATGGCGCTCTTGTTGTCACAATACATCGGGATTTTGTTGAATCCCAAACCGTAGTCAGTTAATTGTGATCTCATCCAAAGGACTTGAGCACAACAACCGGACATGGCGATGTATTCAGCCTCCGTGCTAGAAATTGCAGCGCTTTTCTGCCTTTTTGAAGACCAACTGATCAATCTATCTCCAAGGAGTTGCACAGATCCAGAAGTGCTACGCCTCGTGTCTTGACATCCAGCATGATCGGCATCTGCGTATGATATTAAAGCAATAGAGGAATCTTTCGGATACCAGAGACCACGATGAAGTGTTCCTTTTAGATATCGAAAGATCCTTTTAACAACATGTAGGTGCTTTTCGGTAGGCCGAGCCTGATACCGGGCACACATGCATACAGCAAATTGCAAATCAGGCCTGCTAGCAGTCAGATAGAGAAGGGTGCCGATCATCCCACGGTAAAGTTTTGGATCGACAATAGTCCCATTCCTATCTTCATCTAACTTGGATTTCTCCACCATTGGAGTGTCCACGGGGTCACAATTATCAAAGTTATATTTCTTTAAAGATTCTAGAGCATATTTGGATTGATTAATAAAGATGCCTCTGGGATTTTGAGAAATCTGTAATCCTAAGAAAAATGAAATTTTTCCCATCATTGACATCTGAAAGCGTGTGGACATTATCTTCTCAAAGCGTTGTGACAATTCTATGTTAGAGGCAGCAAATATTATATCATCAACATAAATTTGTACCAGAAGCATGTCGTTGTCCTCCTTGAGAGTGAATAGAGTGGGGTCCACCTTGCCTTTGGAGAAGCCTTCCGAGATGAGGTATGTTGAAAGGAGATCGTACCACGCGCGTGGAGCTTGTTTCAACCCATAGAGAGCCTTCTTAAGCTTGTACACATGATTAGGAAATTTCGTGCTAACGAACCCATCCGGCTGACTAACATAGACTTCTTCCCTTAGTTCACCGTTCAAAAATGCCGTCTTCACATCCATTTGATAGACGATCATGTTCATATGAGCAGCATACGCAAGGAATAGTCTAATCGCCTCCAATCTTGCCACAGGAGCAAAAGATTCTTCAAAATCTATACCCAAGGCTTGTTTATATCCTCTAGCAACCAATCTAGCCTTATTCTTCAATACCGCACCCATCTCATCAAGTTTAACCTTATAAACCCATAACAAGGTAAGGATGTTAACCTTGTCAGGGAGAGGAACTAATTCCCATACTTCAAATCGTTGGAATTCATTTAGTTCCTCCTGCATGGCCTCAATCCAAGATGATTGAGTCATAGCCTGTTGCCAATTTTTAGGTTCAACTTCGGAGAGAAATGCATCAAAGTAGCAATAGAGTGCACTCTCTTGTAATTGATGGCGTGTAGAGACTGGTCGATCGAGATTACCAATGACATTCCTAATTGGGTGATCTTTTGTCCATTTGGTGCTATGTTTTTCAATCCTAGGTGGTCTGGAGTGAACAATAGAAGGAGCTTCTTCTGAGGTAGACGCGGCTGAAGGGTTTTCAGGTATCGCAACACCAAAGAAAGGAAGCTCTTGCAGGTGAGCATATTCCAAATCGTGATCAATAGAATCCTCTTCCACATCATTAGGCACAAGTAGGGGTGACGATTCAGGTGTAGTTTAAGAATCACTTGGTAAAGGTGCATCCGGTTCAATGTTAATTGAAGATGCATTAGATAAAGCTTCATTAGCTTGAGCAACCACTTCAGGGATTGGAGCGATCACTACAGGTGCTGGAACTTCATCAGTCGGGGGATCGAAGAATTCATCAAACAACGGTTGAAACAGTTTATCTCACTCGGGCCTTGTTGGTGGTAAAAATGATGTAGAAGTAGGATTATTGGGAACTAATCCGGAACTAATAACACCGGTTCCCATCTCATGAAGCGCGGGTTCAGTGTTGCGTTGCTCAGAAGCCATCGCTGTCAGCTCATCGAAATCTGCGTCCATAGTTTCTACAATCTTACCAAGACGACGGTTGTAAATTCGGTATGCTTTCTTGGAGGGTGAGTAACCAATGAAAATACCTATATCGGCTTTCGGTTGAAGCTTGCCCAAGTTCTCACTATTAATGTTTGGATAACAAAGAGCACCAAACACATGAAAAAATGAGACATCGGGTTGACGGTCATGTAGAAGCTCGTAAGGTGTTTTTCCATGGCGTTTCCGAATGATAGAACGGTTTTGGGTGAAACATGCAGTAGATATGGCTTCTGCCCACAAGAACAATGGAGCGTTCGCATAAATTAGCATAGTCCTAGCAGCTTTCATAAGCGTACGATTCCGTCTTTCAACGACACCGTTTTGTTGTGGAGTGCGTGCAGCGGATGTTTCATGTGAGATACCAACTCCTTCATAGTAATCACGAAGAGTCTGGTTGACGAACTCTGTTCCATTATATGTACGAATACGGCGGACAGTAGTATTCAAACGTACCTGAATGAATTTCAGAAAAGTGATGATAGCCTTCGGTGCTTCATCCTTTGTACGTAGAAATCTAACCCATGTAAACCTGGAGAAATCATCCACAATAACCAGAATGAATTTCTTACCACTCACACTTTCAGTTCTCATTGGCCCACAAAGATCCATATGCAAAAGATGAAGTTTTTCTTGATTGGTGTCTTCAGCTTTGGGCTTGTATGATTTCTTGGTACTTTTCCCCCTTGAACACGCGGAACATAAATGATCCTTGTGAAATTTGAGCTTTGGAAGACCACGAACTAATTCGTTTTTAGCCAGATGATTAATAGCATCAAAATTAAGATGAGATAATCTGCGATGCCATAACCATGACTTGGTCTTAGATGCTTTAGAGAGAAGACATACTGGAGAGGCGGCCATCATGTCTTGTAGGGACAACGTATAAAGATTTGCACCACAAGATCCCTTCAAAAATCTTTTCCTTCCAAGTTGCGGATGAAACAAGTGTGTTGTCGAAAAGCAACCTCTAGGTTGGAATCACAAAACTGTCCTACTGAAAATAAGTTATGACCAAGACCTTCTACATAGTATACCCTTGAAATCGTAACGTTTCCAATCTGATATTCACCATACCCCATTATCTTTGCAATATGATCATTACCGAATTTAACCGTTCCAAGAAACTTGCTGACGAAATTTCGGAGCATCGAGCGATCTCCGGTCATATGCTTTGAACAACCGGAGTCCAAATACCAGAGGATGATTTGGACCACCTGAAAATATCACCACACGAAGACAATGTAGAGGTATCGGAATCTGAATGTTCCTTGTTATTAGCAGGTACAGATTTAATAATCTTAGATTTGCTAACTTTAGGTTTCTTAGATTTCCTAGCCTTCTTCTTCCTAGTTGGTGGTGTAGAATCTAGTTGGCTTAAATCCTGTGGTATTTCTTCACTGATAGGCACTATAGTGGGAGCTGACCTAATTAAAGGGCGCTGTTTCCATACTTGAGTGCGAGTGTGCCTAACTAAAGGACGCTCAGACCTAACCTCAATGGATGCATTCCTAGTTAAAGGGCACATTTTTCCATCTAATGTAAAGGTCCTACCAGTGGGATGCCATTGCCAGCCAACTTGGGCACGAGTTCTACCTGTTGGCTTCCATTCAAGACCATTCCTAATGGCATTCATTTCATTCACATGATCAATAAGACACAAATCATGACGTTGGGAAAACATACATTCATTACAATTCCAACAATTCAAATTAGAATTCACGAATGGTTTAGGCTTCTGCACAGGCGCAGAGCTTTTAGTCTTAACATGATTCTTTTTATTTAAAACTGAACTAGCATTCCTATGGTGAGCTTCTACGTTCTTCTTGTTGGTACTACTAGTGGAGGGCTTGATCTTATCTTTCTTGAGTGGCGATCCTTTAGCCTTAGTAGACTCTTTTACTCCTGTAGAAGGCAAAGTGGGAACACTAGCAACAGATTTTAAAGGTGCCTTACTTGATGGTGCCAGTGACGGTTTTGCTCCTGGAGTCTTATTGAATGGAGTTACAGCAATGGGCCTATTAGTAAGTAGTGCAGAGCCTGGTTTACCTATGTATTGCAAATATGCTAAGCAATATTGAACTCGCTTAATATATTCATGAGCCGAATAATAGTAGCTACTTGAGGGATCTAAGGCATAAAGATCGTCTAAAATATCCCTAACAAGATCTACATGCTTAATGGCATTCCTCATATAATCATCGTAGGTAACCGGGTTTCTCTTATGAAGCGGGTTCTTATAAAGCACTACTGACTTGGTTGTTGGAGCACTAGTGGATGGTGCATAGTCGGTAGCTAAGTTATCAACAACTTCTTGTCGGGTGAGAAGAAGTGTCTCCTTTAACTCGGCCAAACCCATGTTTTTGTCAATGAGCAGGATGTTTAAGTCAGAGATTTCCTCACACTTTTGGTTCATTTGTTCAACATAAGATTGTTCCTATGCCGCATTAAAAGCGAAGCGTTCTTCTAGTGAACCATAAAGAGCAGATAGTCCCTGTCTTGTCCGATCCATCTCCCCTAGAACAGACGAAAGTCTAATTTCTAAGACCTGGTTTTTAGACTCTGCAGCCTCTAGTTCCAATTTTAGTGTTTCATTTGATGACACATCTCTCTTCAATCTCATAATCTCTTCCTCTAATGCCTTAAGTATTGCAATCATCTTGTCACTCGTCTCAACACCGTTTTCACAACTATTTGTTATCAAAAGATCCTCATTTTGAGTTTGTTGTTTCAGTTCTAAAGATATACAATGTTGTTCTAGTTGATTAAAGCGTTTTGAAAGTAAATTGTAAGAATCTTGTAGCTTTAAAAACTCAGCGTTAGATTCGTGACAAGAATGATTATCTACCTCATTTACAGTATCAGCAACATTTACAGAGAGATCACACACATCATCACATATATTCACAGCATCACAATTAATCATAGCGGATGTAAGCTCATTCGAATAATTAACATTTACAGTAGTAAGCACATCACACGAGATTACTTCGGACAAGAATCGGTCATATTCGGATAAAATCTTTTCCTTTTCAATTAGTTGTAGTTCGTAAGCGGTGTCCATTTCATAAAACACTTTTTGAACTTCTCCAATTTCAAACTCAAGATTTTCCTTAAGAGATGCAAAACTTCCTTTTAGACTTTCGACAAATGGATTTATCTCATTCTTAAACACCTCGTTCATGTGTTCGAAAGCCCATTCTCCGGCGTTTAGGCCATTTGAAGTCGTACATTCCAAAATGACCTTGTCAAAATTAGTAAAGTATTGATTAATCTCTTGCAAGTTTAACCATACAGTGCTAACAGGTGGAAGATCCTTTGGAATTTCCTTAGGACCTTCCATGTTGACAAGTGTAGGAAAGTACTAGGGTTTTCTTCATTCAACATGTAGGTTGGTGCTGTAATGAGATCTTTGTCCATATGGAAGCGAATTCTAAAATCCGTTTTAGCAAGCTCCTGATTCATTTTAAAATAATCACAATCTGGATATTTTGCAGACTTGTATGACCGATTCTCATCAACTAGATCCTTATTGGTGCGATCATCGAAAATATTAATCGGGTCTAAGACCAATCCTAATTGGGTTGCATTATAAAGTCTAGGACTATGGATTAAAGCTTGTTTTGCATACCGTGGATTAGGGGGAAGGCCTTTTTGACGCGATAAGTTAAATTCTCTAAACGAAGCATCAAATAAGTGCACTAGTTGAGAGGCAGCATATTGTCTTAAAAGAAAATAATCTAGACTTCTAATCTTATTAGCCGCATTAATTTCCATTTCATTCTTCTTAGACTCGAGTAATTCAAAATCCGTTTGAAGTTTTTGAAAATTAGTGACCACTAACTCTTTTTCTTTAAGTTCGTTAGAAAGATCTGCTCTTAAGGTTTCAATTTCTTGCAAATGACCCATTTGTTTGTTTCGAAAATGATCATACTCGGGATTTGTTAGAACACTAGACGAAGGCACTAATTCCAAAGTTTGAACTTTCTCGTTGCTTAAGGCAAGCTCATCAGACAAATTCTTATTCTTAGCTAGGGTTTCTAAGAGTGCAGCATTCATTTGGCTAAGTAATGTAGCAGGAACCATGACTAAATCTTGTTGAGCAGGAGTATGCGTATGCAAAATAACTCCTGGTTGTGTTTCACTCAAAGTCTGGTGACTCACATTGATATTACTTTCATTGATAGTCTCCTCATTTGAAAGACTCACCACCGAAGATTCATTCGAATCAGCACGCTCTTGCACAACTTGATGTGGTTGAATACTAGCATCAGTGGTATTATCAGTGGTATTAATAAGTACCTCAGATCTCTTTTCTGGCCCTAAGCTGGAGATAGTTGCCATAAGAGCTGCCTTTGCAGATTGAAAATCATCACAGTCTGAGTCATACGCATCAAGATCATCTGCTTGGTATGCTGCATTCTGTGTGGTGACAACGTCTTGTTCAGCAATCCCTGGATCAGCAAGAAATGCAAGCTCCTCTTCATCAAGTTCCCTTCCTTGTGCCTGAGCATTCACCAGATAAATCTTCTCTGCAAACCATTGACCATCCCTTCTCCTCTTGGGTTTCTTGCAATCCCTGGACATGTGACCTTCTTCCTTGCAGTTGTAGCATGTAATCATTTTCAACTTGCCTGTGGAATTAGCCCGTGGAGGAGTGTTGACCATTGGAGCAGGATTGACCGTGCGAGCATTGGTAGTTGATGTAGTAGGTCTCCCCTGATATGGTTGAATAGGTTGAACCATTACCCTGCCATTCTCAATAGTAGCTTGTTGGCGAGAATTGGATGAATTCCTCAACTGATTGTTAGTCGGAGCTGATCCCCTAAATCCTCGTTTGCTTAAAGTCCTTGTGAGATAAGCAGACATAGTGGTTAACACTTCAACTGGGTCAGTTCCTTGTTTGAACACAGGAATGGGGACTTCATCATCATCACAATACATTGCTTGGTCTTGTTGAGCTGCATAATCACTAGAAGGAATACTCATGTGGTCAGGGTAGCTTGTTGGATATGCTGCATTCTCTTGATAAGAGGAATATGAAGACTGAGCATAAGGTGCAATGCTTGCTGGGTGATGTTGTGAAGCATAGTGTGGTGAAGGTGCATTAAACCGATATTGTTGCTGATGTGAGGTGGGTGGTTGCGGTAGAATCGAGTATTGGGGAAAGGTTGGTGTCATGTAAGGTGATGGATGATAGGCTTGATGTCCCAAGATATAAGGAGTGTTGTTGTGAGACAAGCTTGGTTGATTCGCCATCAAAGCTAAGGAATCAGGGTACATACCTCGAGGCGAATGGTGCATGATCACATGTTTATCATGCTGCTGAAGAAAAGCATATAGTTGATCCAAATTGCACTTATGCAAATCCCTGGTTAACTTAACATCGGTAATATACTCACCCCATTCAGCTTGAGGTAAAGTATTCAAAAATTTGGTGTTAACCTGGAATGGAGCAATCACGAGATTGTATACATTCAGATCATTCATGAGAGTGGTGAATCTGAAGTAATAGTCGTGAAGCGTTTCCCCTGGGTTGTACGTGAATCTATCAAACAGATCATACAACTGACATTCCCTTTCCTGTTTGGTGAGAGACGTACCTTGTAGCAACACCTTTAGACGTTCCCATAAATCCTTTGCCATCGTATACTGACTTACCATCCGATAGATGTCATGTGGAAGAGCTTGGAGAATGGTTTGAAGAGCCTTTTCGTCTGCATCGGCAACAAGTTGTTGAGCTGGTGTAAGTTCTTCAAACTCCCTTGGTCGAGTCACATTGTTAACCACGATGGTACCATAGTCAAGTGGACCATTTAAAATTGACTTAACCATAAGCCTCCCATATGCCGGTTTTCCCTTAAGGTAAGACATCATCCGGCCTTTCCATGCTTCAAAAACTTCTTTGATGAGCATTGGAGGGCGATTATCCGTTCCTGTAATGACGGAAATATCCGTAAGGGATGTCATCTGAGGCATTACTGAATTCGGATTCATTTTGTTAACTTCAAAGAGGCAAAGATTATCGGTTGATCGAGCAGTGAAGTAAAGCTTGTGAATTGTGTTGAGTTTTTGTTGTAAGAAACCAAGATTAAATCCTCTAAAAAATCGTCGAAAAAACAAGTAAAATATCCCTTGATTCGGAACTTTTTGTTGATTCGGAAGTGTTGATTCGGAAGATTTGGCTTGGAATACCTTGATTCGGAACTTTTGGTTCGGAAGTCTTGATCCAGAACATTCCCTTGATCCGGAACTTTTCCCTTGATCCGGAACTTTCCCTTGATCCGGAACTTTCCTTGATCCGGAACTTTCTCCTTGATCCGGAACTTTCCTTGATCCGGAACTTTTTCCTTGATCCGGAACTTTCCTTGATCCGGAACTTTTGGTTCGGAACTTCCTTGATCCGGAACTTTCCTTGATCCGGAACTTTTGGTTCGGAACTTCCTTGATCCGGAACTTTCCTTGATCCGGAACTTTTGGTTCGGAACTTCCTTGATCCGGAACTTTTGGTTCGGAACTTTTTGGTCTGGAACTTTGGTTGATCCGGAACTTTTTGGTTCGGATGTTTTGGTTCGGAACTTTGTCTGGGTAAACAGAAACTTGTTTCGAGTGAACAGTCGATCAAAAAATGGTGATTAAACCCAGATTTTTTACCAAATAACCCAAAAAGTTTTGTGATTTCTACAATAATAAGTAAAAACTAATACTTATCTACTAATCCCAATCACAAAAACACCAAAAACACCAAGAATCAAGATGGATCTTCTTAAAGAACACTAATACAATCAAAAACTAAAAAACCACACAAATCATTACCTTAAATCACCCCATAGCTCTTGATACCAAATGTAGAATCTTGATAACCTATGAATCTATGAAGTGGGTTGATGTTTTCTAGAGAGAGAAACTAAAGAGAGAAAGTGAGAGAAAACTATGTGATATTTTATTAAGTGGAAACAACAAGTGAACAACAACCAACCCCTTTCCAAGGAGGAAAGGGGTAGTTATACTTCCAAGCCACTAATGGACTTGGGCCGGCCCATGACAAGCCCATGGACCGGTTCTTACTTAACTAAATAAGTAACTATTAACTACAAGCTATTACAACATTAATAATATTGTGGAGTGACCGATACTTCTAATATACGTAAAAAAAGTATTTCTAACATCACATTTGGCCTATAATTGTGTCAGTGGATACCATTCATCCGCTGACAAAAGGTCGACCATAGTCAAACCTAGACCCTTTGTCCAACCAAGTCCACATGCCACTAGACCAGATCCTTTCTTCTCTAGAGGAGCTAATACTCATATACAAAGACCCTTTCAAAGGACTAATACCTGGTCTAATAGACAGTGGGTTCCGGTAGCAAACCCTAATTTAGCCACTAACAAGAACAAACTACCCGCTGACAGGACAAAACTAGTCGCTGACAACTAT
The DNA here is from genome assembly GCA_025667525.1 of Glebionis coronaria. NCBI lineage: Eukaryota > Viridiplantae > Streptophyta > Magnoliopsida > Asterales > Asteraceae > Glebionis > Glebionis coronaria. The sequence goes on from CM046879.1 coordinate 583,894,446, forward strand.
AAGTTTGGTCTGAAAATGCCACAACTGGCAGCTGTCAGACCTTATAATAGACCAAGTAATAATAGGTATTTAAAACCTAAGAGGCAAGGGTCTAAAGCTTCATCCAGTTTAACTTGGAGACCTAAACAAGAACAAAACCCTAAATTTAATGGATTTTCTATGACTTGTAACAGATTTAAATATCTTGAAAAGGTCATTACTAAACCTATTGGTACATATTGGTTGTTTAGGGCACAAAGGGATGAACAGGAGGTTGTTACAAGGAATAAGTTAATTCTTGTTGAACAACCACACGAATCCAAGTCTGCAAAGGCTTGGGTTCCCAAAGAAACTATTTTGTTTTCTTTATGTGGAGGGCATTCAAAAGCAGGTCAATGATTATGTATATTGGGACAGTGGATGCTCTAGGCACATGACTGGAAAGGAAGATTACTTGACAGATTTTACTCTAATTAAAGATGGTGACAACGTGTACTTTGGTGACAGCTATGGAAACATTTCTGGCAAAGGCACTCTTATCACCAACAAATTGAGGTTTAAGGAAGTCTTCCTGGTAAAAGAACTTGATTACAATTTGTTTAGTGTGTCACAAGTTTGTGACAACAAGAATAAAGTTCTTTTTACTGACACTAAATGTTTAGTGTTAAGTAAGGATTATGAGATTCCTGCTGATAAGTTCATTGAGTTTAGAACACCTAGACATAAAGACGTTTATAATGTTAATCTTAATGGCATTAAAATGAATAACAACTTGTCATGTCTTTATGATAATGCTTCAATAGATGAGAGTAATTTATGGCACAAAAGTTTAGGGCACATAAACTCTAAGAACATAAATAGACTTGTGAGACATGATCTAAGAGGATTTCCCTCAAAAGCTATCCACAATGATCATAATTGTGTTGCATGTCTTAATGGCACGCAGCACAAGGCTTCATTTAAGTCTAAGAGTGTGCATTCTAGTTCCAAACCCCTTCACTTACTTCATATGGGTTTGTTTGGCCCCACCAATATAGCAAGTCTCAATGGTAAATCTTATTGTTTTGTCATTACTGATGATTATTCTAGGTTTACATGGACTTTCTTTTTGGCATTGAAAAGTGACACTGCTAAGATTTTGATTAATTTCATTATCCAACTGGAAAAGAAATCTGGACATGAGGTTAATATTCTTAGAAGTGATAATGGTGGTGAATTTAAGAACGATTTCCTAGATACCTTTTGTGCCAATAAAGAAATTACTAGGGAGTTTAGCATTGCAAGAACTCCACAGAAGAATGGTGTAGCTGAAAGAAGAAATAGAACACTTATAGAAGCAGTTAGGACCATGTTGGTAGATGCTTGTCTTCCCATTGCTTTTTGGGCTGAGGCTGTGAACACTACATGTTATGTTCATAATAGAGCCTTGGTCAATAAGTTCCACAATAAGACTCCTTATGAACTGATTTGGAATAGGAAGCCTAATATAGACTTCTTTAGGCCCTTTGGATGTCATATAGTAATTTTAAATACTAGTGATAACCTAGTCAAGTTTAATTCAAAAGCTTATGAGGTAATTTTCATGGGATATTCAGTGAATAGCAAGGGGTATAGGGTTTATAACAAGAAGTCAAAACTTCTCACAGAAAACATTCATGTTGACTTCTTGGAGAGTAAACCTAGTGATTCTGAGTCTGGACCTAATTAGCTATTTGATTTAGAGCCATCGTCTAGGTCCATGCAATATATGTCTGTCACTAATCCAAATTTTTTGGAAGCACCTATTGTTGATAATACAGGTATACAGGTTGATGAGGTAAAAAGATTACATGCAGATGAACCCACTCCTATTCTCAATTATATTCATATACCAATTTAGAGTGAAGAGTTCATCCAAGCATCTGCTGCTGCAAAGGAAGAGGAAGGAAATCAACAAGTGGAGCCACAACTTCATGAAACAGTCAGTGAGTCTTCAGCTGTTGACAAACCTATGGCATCCGCTGACAGCACTTTACCAGCCGCTGACACCTTAGAACCAGCCGTTGACAACTGGCTTTCATCCTCTGACAAAGATATTCTTGAGCTTGTTGATGATTCCATACCCAAAGAAGGTGTCAGTGGACACAATCCATCCACTTACAACATGTCTCCTATTTCAAGTGGGTATGGAAGCAATGAAGATGGTGATTTTGGCAATTTGGAATCCACAATTCAAGACATCACAATATTTGGGAGGGATTCTTACTAAGGTGGCTAAACTTCATCCTCCCACTCAAATTATTGGAGAAATTAATACTCTTGTTCAAACTAGAGGGAAAAAGAAGATTCAAGGTGGATTCATTGCTAATATCCACAAGAAGGAAGATACCCCTCTAATTCAAGAATGTTTGTTTGCTTGTTTTCTATCACAAAAGGAACCTAAGAATATTTTTGATGCTCTCCAAGAAGAAAGTTGGGTGGAAGAAATGCAGGATAAGCTTCACCAATTTGCTATTCAAGATGTTTGGGAATTGGTTGACTATCCAAGACATGTCAGACCTATAGGAGCACGATGGGTTCTTAGAAACAATAAAGATGAAAGAGGTATTGTGATTAGAAACAAAGCAAGGTTGGTTGCTCAGGGATACACGTAAGAGGTAGGTATTGACTATGAATAGGTTTTTACACCTGTTGCTAGGATTGAAGCAATAAGGATTTTCCTAGCCTATGCATCTTGCATGGGTTTCAAGGTCTGCAAATGGACGTGAAGAGTGCATTCCTATATGGCAAGATTAAGGAGGAAGTATATGTTATACAACCTCCTGGTTTTGAAGATCTAGAGCATCCTAACAAGGTTTATAGAGTGAAAAAGGCTATGTATGGCCTTCATCAGGTCCCTAGAGCTTGGTATGGTACACTTTCCACATACTTGGTGGAAAATGCTTTCAAACGGGGCACCATAGATCAAACTTTGTTCACAAAACAAGAAGGGAAGGATTTTCTTGTACATGTCTATGTTGATGATATCATCTTTGGTTCTTCTAACCAAAGGACGAGTGATGATTTCTCCAAGCTTATGACAGATAAGTTTCAGATGAGTGCTATGGGAGAGATGAACTTCTTTCTTGGTTTACAAGTTCAACAGAAATAAGATGGTATCTTTATCTCTCAAGACAAATATGTAGTTGAAATTTTGAAGAAATTTGGCTTTTTACCACATGAGAAACGAGCTAGCACACCCATGGATAGGGAACATCCATGGGGAAAGATTGGAGATGTTAAAGAAGTTGATGTCAGGAATTATAGATCAATGATTGGTTCATTGATGTATCTCACAGCTTCAAGGCCTGGCATCATGTTTGAAGTGTGTGCATGTGCACGTCACCAGGTGACTCCCAAGGAATGTCATCTTCATGCTGTCAAAAGGATCTGTAGGTACCTTCGTTGCTATCCAAGCTTAGGTTAGGGATTCTCCATTGGAGCTTATTGGCTATTCAGACAGTGATTATGGAGGTGATAACGGAGATAGGAAATCCACAACTAGGGGATGTCAGTTGTTGGGGAGGTTAATATCTTGGCATTGCAAGAAGCAAAATGTGGTAGCCAATTCAACAACTTAGGCTGAGTATGTAGCAGCTGCTGCATATTGTGGACAAGTGCTATGGATTCAAAATCAGCTATTGGATTATAGGTATAGTTTTATGCATACTAAGATATTTGTAGATGATAACACTACATTGTGCATAATTAAAAATCCTGTACATCATTCTAAAACTAAACATATAGAAATCAGGCATCATTTTATAAGGGATTGTTTTGAAAAAGGTTTGATTTATCTAGATAAAATAAACACGGAAGATAATGTGGGTGATCTTTTGACTAAACCTTTTGATGTTGGGCGATTTCAGTACTTGGTTACAAGTATTTGAATGATCAATCCATAAAATATGTGGTTTTGAAAGCAATGTGTAGTATGTACACGATATGCATTGTTATTAGTCTTTGTAAAATTTATATTTTCCACTTTGTTTTCTATCCACTGACAAAGGCATTTCTATTCGCTGACAAGTGGAAAGAAGTCGCTGACAGCTTTTGTGGTTTTTCATCTAACTATGCAGGAAGGTAGGAAAATTTTACCATCGGATACAGAGTTGCTTATGGACTAAAGAAGTGTGTCAAAAGGTTTATTTATGATGGTTGGAATGTTTACATTCCTATATTGAAATAAAAAATTTGTTACATATATTTTGGAGCATTCTTATCATGATTTAAGGGGAGGTTTAGGACAACCTTTAGGCTCTTAGTATTCTTATAATGCTCTCATCACTATTCTAGATTGTGTCCACAGGTGAGTGGAGGTTAAAATTATTGAAGACTCTTTATTTAAATTGTTGGAATTTCTAAACCTCGAGCCACAATAGCATGCACGTAATTCATTTTGCATGCATGTTGCCAAGACTATTTGACCTAGTTTTGGGATTGGTCGGTTCGGAAACTTGGTGTAAATTAAAATTTGGTCTTACCTGGGAGTTACAAAGTGTTTATATGAGATAACTTCACTCTAAAGGACTTACTTTAGCAAGTTTCACTTGAGGACAGTTATGTCTATCTTGCTTATGCAAGCGTGTATAATTGCACAAAGAATGTTAATTTCAGTCTGTGTCAGAGGAAGAGTTATCTTCCTTAGGGTAAACTTCTTTGTTAAGGTCTTTTATTTTATTTTTCTTTATTTTATCTTTATTTTTTACCATTAGAAATTGTATCCGCTAACAAGAACATTTTAGACCCAGACAAGGCGAAGTTATCCGCTGACAAATATAGCCGTTGCCGCTAACAAACTTTTTGACCGTCAAAAAATACTGGGTCCCACCTAGCTGTTATTCTTGTGATATTTTGAGCCGTAATTTTTGGGGATTGATTATTTTCTTTAATTGCTATGAGATAAGTTATACTTTTTCAAAGATATTAATTATTTCTTTTAAGAAAATCTTTTACTTACCTTATTTTTCAACCAATCACATCCCTCTTGTTTCTCCTATATATTTGGTTCACCATATCGTGTACAGGGCAACTTGCATATTTGTCTCCAATTATTTTCTCACATACTAACCTTTTACCTTCGTTCAAAGCTTTTCACTTTCATCAATGGCGCCAAGATTTAAACTTGTTGGTATTGTATTGGAGTTCAAGGATCAACATATTATGCTTGCATATTTGGTTAATGATCGCACACAACCTCAATACACACAGATGATAGAGTATATGTTGGCTTCTCCTTTAAGGTATGCTTTAACTCATGCTCCTGTCATCCCTGCCACACACATCAAATAGTTTTGGAACACTGCCAGTTCCACAACAGTTGATAGAGTGCCTACAATAGAAGGCATCATCCATGGGAAACAATGGGTGGTCACAGAGGCTTTGGTTCGCCAAGCCTTGCATCTTAATGATGTTGATGGTGTTTTCACCCTACCCAAGGAGTTGCTACATCAAGGTCTTCAAGGCTTGGGGTATAGACTTTCCCCTACTGGGAAATTTAGTAAATATGCCAAAGTTCAATTCCCCCCAGCCTCGAAGTTTTTAATACATGTCCTTCTCCAATTCCTTAGTCCCAAATGCTCTTCATTCAATAAAATCAACCGTTTAATCGGGAGTGCTCTTGTTTGTTTAGCAAATGGGCAACCTTATAATTTTTCAAAGATGATTTTCGAAGGCATGTTACATAAAAAGGGTAGCAAGATGACTCTTGCTTACCCCCGGTTTTTACAAATGATTTTTGATTTACAAGGTGACTGTGGGAGGGATCAGGATGATCTTTATGAGATCCCTACCCAAAAGAAAAAGCTTTTTAGTACACTGAACGCTGAACCTTATGAACCCATTCCTTTGACCCCTCCTGTGACAATCCGTCAATTTCAGGTCGTTATTTTAGTCTCGACTATTAAGAATTATAAATTTATTTTAATGAGAATTTTAAATTATCGATTAACCGAGAAGGTTATGGCTTGAAACTAGCGTAAGAATGTCGATTAGATGAAAACCGATAAGTAATATGTTAAGTATCGATATTATATTCTCAAATAATCATGGAAATGATTTTTCTTATATTTATTTTTATTTCTCGTATTTTTTGTTTTAACGAATGACGAGAACTACGAATGATCGCGATACCGACGGATGCCCAAAAATTTACGTTTTATTATCGATTGTCTCGATATTTAATATTTTCGACGTTTTCGATTTAATTACGTTTTAAGTCGTGTCGAAGTTATATTAATTTATTTTTGAAGCGTTTTAACTTTTAAAAAGTATTTTTACGAAACCCGAGTCCCGTAAATATTTTTAAAATGTAATATTTACATTTTCTACCCTTACAACTATTTAATCTCATTTTGGACCAAAACTATGCAAAATTGGCAAAAACAACCCCTCCACCCCACTATATAAGGATTTCCCACTACCTAATTTTTATATAAAATTCATTTTTATAAAATAAATCATCTCTCTTCTCCCTCTCTTGCTAAAACCGTCCACCCCTCCCACCTTTAACCCTTTGATTTTTGATTTTTGAACTTGAATCAAAAGAAACTAAGAAAAGACCCATGTTGGAAATTTGATGGTGATCATTTTGATGTAAAAATATGCAACATGCAAGAACTTTCAAATTTTGATGAAGAACAAGGGTGTTTGATCTATTTCTATGCTTGTAAGTAGTGTTAATATTATTATATTTAAAATTTTGAGTGGTTGCATGCAAGATTTTTATATATTTAATTTTTGTAAGATTGAATTTGAGGATGATATAGGTTAGTTAGATGTGTTAGGATGATATTGGGGTAATATTAGGAGTATACAAATTGTTGGAATGGGTTGAAAAATTGTTTTAGTATGATTTTTAGAAAGGTATTTTAGACCAGTAGGTAAAACGTAATTTTTGAAAATCTTACTGTTTGAAAATGATGAAACTAATAGGATAGGCTTGTAGAGGATTCTTTTAGCTTCGATTTGCCGCTTGAATGAGCTTCTAACTCATTTCGAGCGAAAAGTTATGCTACTTTTAGTATTCGTGTACCGGGAGACGGGTATCGGCACAATCCGAAAATTGTTGTCGATATTTGGATCGAATCTCGGGGACTATAGAATGAGTTTTAAAAATGTTCAAGTACTGATGTAAGTTGCTAAACCTCAGGTCATGAGTCTATTTTCAAACCCGAGTGTCGGTTTTGTAAACGGAATTGTTTAGATAAGTCGAAATGGTTTTACAAGTAAAAGACGTAAAACTGTCCGGTTTTTATAACACGAAGATGTGTCGGGCAGAAGGTCTTAGAAGTAATATTTTTGAATGAAACTTTTACTGAGTCTTATTCATATTATGTGTGAGTTTGTCACCAAGTTTCGTCGAAATCGGACATGTCTAGATAGGTTAGATTGGTGTGTACATTTGGAGTGTACATGCTGATTGGTATTTTGGACACGTAGTTCAATAATTATGTGGCGTGAGTTGAGTATTCGCCATTGGACATGGTAATTTACTCAAGTGTTAAGTCATTATATAAATGACTTGGCTACTGGTCCGAGGGAAGTAAAATGATAAGTTGACTTGCGTTGACTTGGCGTCTTATGACGGGTCAATATCGAGAGTGCAAGTGTTTAAAAGAATAGTGTTGAATAAAAAGGGTATAGTAATAACACTTGTATTATTAAAATTTTCGGGATTGTTTTGGTTTTGTAATTTTGATTTTTATATTATTTAAGTATGATTTATACTTAAGTCGATTATTAACAAACGCGCCTTATTCGGTAGGTTGCGGTTTTCGTGTTTTAACGGGCATCACTAATCGTCGGCGATCGTCTCATTACCACTATTGGCTAAGGTGAGTCTATAGCCTCGCTCTTAACATGTTTACTTGTTTTATAAAACCCGCGAGGGGGATAACATGCTTGTTTTACTAAAATAATGGGGGCAACGAGAAGTTGTGGAAACCCTATTTTACTTGAGAAGTAATTATTGAAATTAAAGGGTGCAACAAGAAGTTGTGGAAACTCTACTTATTGGAAAAGTATGAGTGCAACAAGAAGTTGTGGAAACCCTTATTATTGGAAAAGTATTTATTATAAATGATGGGAGCAACGAGAAGTTGTGGTAAACCCTCTTTGTTTTTAAAATTGAACACAAAGGAACTTGATTGTATGCTCAGATGAAAGTTATTACATAAGTTTGTTTAGCCTTAAAAGACCCATGAATCGTGAATTGTTAATCGAAGTAACGCTAATGCTATGGATAGATCTATCGGGGTGACGCCCAGTCCGGTCGCGACTAGCTCTCGCGTGGTGTTGTGATGCACTAGTAATGAAACATCGGATGCATTGTATAAGAGAAATATACGCACTTGGCTAGGTGTGTTGGGCTGAAATAATATATGTTAACGTTCAATGTCACGAGACTTATGTAATGACACGATAATTATGTCCATACAACATAGTCGTGTTTGATGAATTATTAACCATGGAAGGTTATTTTTCATACTTGTGTTCACTTTATTTAAATTAAAACTCTATAGATTCACTCGGCAAATTTTGCTGACTTTTTAGCATGTTTTATCTCAGGTCCATTTAGAAGGCACTCGAGGAAGGCGGTTTCGTGAAGCTTGCATATTTGAAATGTATTGGCCCGCTTTTCTAAAACATATCCATTCAAATAACTTTTATCATTTATAATAGTTTGTAAACTTTTGAATCATCCGGGACCATGTATGAAATTTTATCTTGATTAAATGGAATTGAATGGATGTTTATTAAAACGACTCGTTTTGAGACGTTTTCTATGATTATGAGATTGAACCATGATAGTAACACCCAATGACCCTTCCGCTGTTATGATCGAAATTGGGGGTGTTACAGATTGGCATCAGAGCTCAAGTTATAGAGAACGAAAAGATTTTCCAAAAATGAATTTTTGAAATCTTTTAACTATAACTGTTGCAAGCGAAACCTCCGAGTTGCCAATGGACGAGAATGATAGTATTTATATATATATGTCATTATATATGTTGCTGTAATCTTTATCGATTATTTGTACTTGTGAATTACAAGGTATGTTTTCATTTTTTTTTAAATTATAAATGATAGTTTTATATTGATACGAGGTATTATTATGACGCAGATTGTCATGGTTTTGTAACCTATCGCATATCGACTTGTTTAAATTCGATTGTTATCATCGTATCGTGATGTGCCATTTTTGGACATCTCCTTTCGAAACGTAATTAATAAATGCGATGTTCGTGTTTTCGTTACTACTTATGATTTTGAAGAATCATTTATCTGGGGCGACATCTTCTATGTAATGCGACGTGTGATTTGAGTTTATATGACCACGTTTTATTGGCGAAAAGGAGGATGCCAATGTTGGACTTAAGATATATATATCCTAATCAAATATATATAGTTTGGGTACAACAATGATATGCTCGTAGTAGCCATTCGGTTGAGTGACTTAATATTGTGTATCTAAATGGAATGGGACATTTAGATATATAGATTTTAACTCACCCAACTAAGAGTCGTTTAATGTTGTCTTATTTAAATGGATTAGGACATTTGAATAAGAAAATTTTAAACGACTGGACCTTAGATTGTTGTGTTTTCCTTATTCAGATGGAATGGGACGTTTGAATACGGAAATTATGATGTAAGTTTATTGACACCTTGTATTTATCATGGTATTTCGATATGATCGTGTTGAGAGGTAGTAATACTTGAGTAGGTTGACTTATAATCGTTTTGTTGAATTGGAATGGGACGCCTTTTCATTTGAACAAGAAAATTATAAGTTCCCGAACCGTAAATTTATAAACTCTTGTATACATGGAGAGGGACGCCTTTTGATGTAGACAAGGAGTTATAAATGAGTGGGCCCAAGTATGTCTGGCTCGATTTGTGGATTTTTGGTGTACGTACGTCTTCCTTCGACTCGTATTTCGTTGGTAAGAATCGTTCGATGCTGTCGTCATTATGATGATCGTCGATTATCATCTATGTACAAGTAACCCGTTGGACTTCTCTCGAGTTATGATTTGTTTTAATAAACCATTTCTAATGTGTCTCGATGATCGTGAGCTTTATAAACAGATTGTTAAGAACCGTTGACCGTTCCGAGAATAGGCGACTCACTTAAGCGTCACCATGATTTATGTGTGTACTTGCGGATTGACTGAGGATTAGTTATCAACGACAACTTATCGTGGACGTGAAGATTTTGTAATTTTACTTGCTACTATCGAAGGGTCACCGAAGACTTTTCTTGATGACGAAACTCTTGGGGCTAGTATGACGAACTAAAAACGAGGAATATGATGCAGCACCTTGAGCACTAAAGTCGAAATTATTGGGACGCCTTTGTACGATGAACGCTGAAGCAAAAATTAGTGGGACGCTTTTGTACGTTGAACACTGGAGTAGAACTTAATGGTATGCCCGATGTGTTGTGAATTCTCGCCAATGGACCGAATTTCTTAATGACTGGAATTAACAAATTCGTTTTCACTTCGAAGAGTATGTTGTTGCCGACACCGCAAGTGGAAAGACTTTAGAGATCGAGTTGTATTATCAAGGGCTAGTCCAAAGTTTTATCGATGATCAACGACGGAGATTTACATTTGATGTTTATGTTTGACCTTTGCTTTTAGATACTTATGTGGTATGTGATCGAGTTGAGTGATCGTAAGTTGTGAGAACTTGAGGCGGCATTGTCCAATGACGTCCGATCATGGAGAACATGTACCATATAATATCTTTTGACTTTCTTTGGAACTTAGACGATGACTTTCCTGTTTTTCACTCTTCACTGTTACACTGAAGACTATCGTATGCGAATTAAGCGCCGGGACGTCGCTTTCTAGGAAAAGTTATGCCAAGCTATCACCATGAAAAGGTGTTATGTATTTTGGAAAGCGTGGGAAGTTAAGTCCCCGTTAGTTTGGACCATTCGAGATGATATCGATGGAAGGTCCGATGGCATGAAAACTCAAATTACCTCGAAAGCCGCAGGGAATTCACGATACTTTTCATATGTCGAACCTAAAGAAATTTCTTCTCGTCGAAGATCTTATTATCTCTCTTGATGAAGCATGAATCGACAGTAAGTTGCATTTCATCAAAGTACTTGTTGATATTATCGATAAGGAAGTTAGGCAACAGAAACGAAGTCGGATTTTTATTGTCATGTGTGATGGAACTCTAGACGAGGACCAAAATACGTTTAACTCTTTGATTTCAACAAGCGATCGAGGAAGAACGCAAGTTGATCTTCGGGACGAAGATCCCAATTTGGTGGGGATAATGTGACAATCCGTCAATTTCAGGTCGTTATTTTAGTCTCGACTATTAAGAATTATAAATTTATTTTAATGAGAATTTTAAATTATCGATTAACCGAGAAGGTTATGGCTTGAAACTAGCGTAAGAATGTCGATTAGATGAAAACCGACAAGGAATATGTTAAGTATCGATATTATATTCTCAAATAATCATGGAAATGATTTTTCTTATATTTATTTTTATTTCTCGTATTTTTCGTTTTAACGAATGACGAGAACTACGAATGATCGCGATACCGACGGATGCCCAAAAATTTACGTTTTATTATCGATTGTCTCGATATTTAATATTTTCGACGTTTTCGATTTAATTACGTTTTAAGTCGTGTCGAAGTTATATTAATTTATTTTTGAAGCGTTTTAACTTTTAAAAAGTATTTTTACGAAACCCGAGTCCCGTAAATATTTTTAAAATGTAATATTTACATTTTCTACCCTTACAACTATTTAATCTCATTTTGGACCAAAACTATGCAAAATTGGCAAAAACAACCCCTCCACCCCACTATATAAGGATTTCCCACTACCTAATTTTTATATAAAATTCATTTTTATAAAATAAATCATCTCTCTTCTCCCTCTCTTGCTAAAACCGTCCACCCCTCCCACCTTTAACCCTTTGATTTTTGATTTTTGAACTTGAATCAAAAGAAACTAAGAAAAGACCCATGTTGGAAATTTGATGGTGATCATTTTGATGTAAAAATATGCAACATGCAAGAACTTTCAAATTTTGATGAAGAACAAGGGTGTTTGATCTATTTCTATGCTTGTAAGTAGTGTTAATATTATTATATTTAAAATTTTGAGTGGTTGCATGCAAGATTTTTATATATTTAATTTTTGTAAGATTGAATTTGAGGATGATATAGGTTAGTTAGATGTGTTAGGATGATATTGGGGTAATATTAGGAGTATACAAATTGTTAGAATGGGTTGAAAAATTGTTTTAGTATGATTTTTAGAAAGGTATTTTAGACTAGTAGGTAAAACGTAATTTTTGAAAATCTTACTGTTTGAAAATGATGAAACTAATAGGATAGGCTTGTAGAGGATTCTTTTAGCTTCGATTTGCCGCTTGAATGAGCTTCTAACTCATTTTGAGCGAAAAGTTATGCTACTTTTAGTATTCGTGTACCGGGAGACGGGTATCGGCACAATCCGAAAATTGTTGTCGATATTTGGATCGAATCTCGGGGACTATAGAATGAGTTTTAAAAATGTTCAAGTACTGATGTAAGTTGCTAAACCTCAGGTCATGAGTCTATTTTCAAACCCGAGTGTCGGTTTTATAAACGGAATTGTTTAGATAAGTCGAAATGGTTTTACAAGTAAAAGACGTAAAACTGTCCGGTTTTTATAACACGAAGATGTGTCGGGCAGAAGGTCTTAGAAGTAATATTTTTGAATGAAACTTTTACTGAGTCTTATTCATATTATGTGTGAGTTTGTCACCAAGTTTCGTCGAAATCGGACATGTCTAGATAGGTTAGATTGGTGTGTACATTTGGAGTGTACATGCTGATTGGTATTTTGGACACGTAGTTCAATAATTATGTGGCGTGAGTTGAGTATTCGCCATTGGACATGGTAATTTACTCAAGTGTTAAGTCATTATATAAATGACTTGGCTACTGGTCCGAGGGAAGTAAAATGATAAGTTGACTTGCGTTGACTTGGCGTCTTATGACGGGTCAATATCGAGAGTGCAAGTGTTTAAAAGAATAGTGTTGAATAAAAAGGGTATAGTAATAACACTTGTATTATTAAAATTTTCGGGATTGTCTTGGTTTTGTAATTTTGATTTTTATATTATTTAAGTATGATTTATACTTAAGTCGATTATTAACAAACGCGCCTTATTCGGTAGGTTGCGGTTTTCGTGTTTTAACGGGCATCACTAATCGTCGGCGATCGTCTCATTACCACTATTGGCTAAGGTGAGTCTATAGCCTCGCTCTTAACATGTTTACTTGTTTTATAAAACCCGCGAGGGGGATAACATGCTTGTTTTACTAAAATAATGGGGGCAACGAGAAGTTGTGGAAACCCTATTTTACTTGAAAAGTAATTATTGAAATTAAAGGGTGCAACAAGAAGTTGTGGAAACTCTACTTATTGGAAAAGTATGAGTGCAACAAGAAGTTGTGGAAACCCTTATTATTGGAAAAGTATTTATTATAAATGATGGGAGCAACGAGAAGTTGTGGTAAACCCTCTTTGTTTTTAAAATTGAACACAAAGGAACTTGATTGTATGCTCAGATGAAAGTTATTACATAAGTTTGTTTAGCCTTAAAAGACCCATGAATCGTGAATTGTTAATCGAAGTAACGCTAATGCTATGGATAGATCTATCGGGGTGACGCCCAGTCCGGTCGCGACTAGCTCTCGCGTGGTGTTGTGATGCACTAGTAATGAAACATCGGATGCATTGTATAAGAGAAATATACGCACTTGGCTAGGTGTGTTGGGCTGAAATAATATATGTTAACGTTCAATGTCACGAGACTTATGTAATGACACGATAATTATGTCCATACAACATAGTCGTGTTTGATGAATTATTAACCATGGAAGGTTATTTTTCATACTTGTGTTCACTTTATTTAAATTAAAACTCTATAGATTCACTCGGCAAATTTTGCTGACTTTTTAGCATGTTTTATCTCAGGTCCATTTAGAAGGCACTCGAGGAAGGCGGTTTCGTGAAGCTTGCATATTTGAAATGTATTGGCCCGCTTTTCTAAAACATATCCATTCAAATAACTTTTATCATTTATAATAGTTTGTAAACTTTTGAATCATCCGGGACCATGTATGAAATTTTATCTTGATTAAATGGAATTGAATGGATGTTTATTAAAACGACTCGTTTTGAGACGTTTTCTATGATTATGAGATTGAACCATGATAGTAACACCCAATGACCCTTCCGCTGTTATGATCGAAATTGGGGGTGTTACACCTCCCATGCTGGTTGTTATTGAAGCAGCCTTACACCCACCACCTCCACCAGAACCTCAGCCTGAACCAGAACCACAACCTTACCAACAACCACCAATTGAACCTATTCCTACAGCCACTGACATTTCTATGTCAGCCGCTGACACTTCAGTTCAACCCCCCGACACCACACAACTAGACCCAAACACCTCCTCTAAATCTCCACCACAACAATTTCGCCTTGCCAAGCGACAAAGGACTCCTGGGGTGTTCTCCCTTAGTGGTCCTAGCCGTGAAGCAAAGAGAAACACCACCACAAGTGTGGTGGTGATCTGGGGGTGGCTGGACCTATTGACCATATTACAGGTAAGCCAGGTTCACTATAGGTAAGTCCACCACCATGCCCTATGATTCTTCATTAGGGATTGAGTTTCCTAGTGTTGATGAGGGCAGTATGCAACCTTTATCTAACTTAAAATTGACGGTACTCTGTATGAGCTTGCAAAAGCAAAATACAGAGTTTGTACATAAATTGTCAGCACAAGACCTTGAGCTCAATGCTTTGAGGGAGAGGATTGTAGTATTGGAGACTTGACGCAGGTTTGTAGTCTAGGATTCTTCCAAAGGGGAGGAAGAACAACCAATAGAATCCTTCATTGCCAGTGACAAAAGTTCAAAAGAGGGGTCCTTTGGTGAGAAAAAGTTAGCTGCTGATCTTACAGGGATGAAGGAACAAGAACAAGGAAGATTTGATTCATCCAAGGTGATACTGATGACACCTCAGTAGTTATCTTGTGTGGAATTAATGAAGCAACAAGAAAAAGATTCAGCCGCTGATAAGACAATACTACACGCTGACACTTCATTGGCAGCCGCTGACAAACCCATAGGTGAATCCCAACCATCTGTGGTGTTTAAGGATGTTTCTTCTCAGGTATCCCTATCTACTTTACCAGTTATTGATCCTATGGATAAAGGCAAATGAATAATGGTAGAAGTAGAGGTCGCCAAGGATGACACACAAGTCAAGTTTGATGCTATGTTAGCTCAACAATATCAAGAACAGGAAAAGAAGGGGCTTAAGAAAGGGAGTATTGAAGCTCAAATCATCTCAGAATCTAAGGGTGATAGTGAGAGTGATGAAGAAGAATATAGTGATCATGGTTCTAATGTTGTCATGGAATAAGATCCAGATAAGTTGGAGTATGGAGAGGGTGATGTAACACCAGAAAGGATTAGGTTACTTAAGATGAAAGTTGACTTTGATATACCTACCATTTCAGAGTTATATTTTAGGTATGAGAGGGAAGTGTTGGAAAACCCTGATGTTTCTTTGACTTACAAGATTTGGGGGTTAGAAGTGATGATGAGGATTAAAAGTGATTGTAGAGTCATTTTGAAAAATAGGGCAAACAGGGTTTTAAGTGAGAACAAGACTGCAAGAAGGGAACTATACTATATGCTTCTAAGATGTCACCAAACAGGATGGACATACACAAAGCTAAGGAAGCTATCATTTGAGGAGTTGAAGTATTTTGCTTATCCAATTTGGGATTATGTGTGTGAATTATCCATCATTTTAACACAAATTAATTTTAACAAATTAATTTGTGTTAAAATTAGTAATGAATTAATTCACACACAAATTAATTTTAACACATCTAAGTAACAAATTATCCATCATTACTAGATGTGTTAGTAATAATTTGTAACACAAATGATGGATAATTCACACACAAATTAATTACTAGATGTGAATTAATTCATTACTAATTTTAACACATCTAGTAACAAATTATCCATCATCTTAACACAAATTAATTTTAAATTAATTTGTGTTAAAATTAGTAACAAATTAATTCACACACAAATTAATTTTAACACAGTAACAAATTATCCATCATTTTGGATAATTTTAACAAATTAATTTGTATTATGGTTGGGATTATCATGTGGGATGGATTATGTGTTGGAATTTATAAAAACCTTTTATCGTATTAACACATTAATAATCACGAGTACGCAGCGGAATATAGGATCACGTATAGACAAGTAATTAACATAAACGATAAAGAATTGCGTACCTTTTAGCAATGGATAAATCACCTTTATCGAACCATCAATATAAACGAAAACCCCAAAGATCAAACAATGATCTCTCTAAGATTACGCACACAATACGTTATAGCAAACAATTAAGTATGCTAGTACCAATAGTGATAAAGCTATTTGATATTTGTTAAAACAAATATTCACAATACCAACAACTTGGTATTTGATCAATCGCACTATAACGAAACTATAAACAATCGATATTGTTTTCATATGATCTTGGAATATATCGCATATCAAAACCACACAAAGATTGCCGATAGCTTTTGTAGAAATCTCACCAATCGCATTCTTTTTTTTGTTGACGTTGGGAATGTATATTAATATTAATCAAACTATCTCATTCTTTATATATACATTATATAGTCGGTAATTAATTAGTCTAATCAAAATTAGAAACCAACTTGACGTCAAAAACAAATATATATAATTCTAAATTAATCTTTTATTTGTTTTTACGCCCAAGTCCTTATAGTTAACGTTTAGTTACCGTTTGTAAAATCTCGTTAAGTAACTAATTAATTAACGTTCGTAATAGCTTATCACTAATTAATATATTACAAATAATATATTAACGTATAATTGTTTACGTATTAACGTGTGCGTCTCCTTAGGCTCGGGACGACTTCCGGACATATATTATTTACGTGTACATATTCCTTCAGCTCCCACTTGGACATGTACAATAATATAATATAATAACATTGGTTAGCGTCTAGCAACACGCCAATGCTCCCGGAACCTCTCGAGTGTAGTTTTCCATAAAGTACATTTAAATGACTTAAAACATTTACAATCCCTTTGTTTCTCAAATGCCATGTTAATAATGGATATGGATCAAAGTCATTCCATTTTAACTATTCTGTTTCTCGCATTACATAATTAATATAGATTACCAATCTAATCGAGACAAATCTAGATTATCATTGGGTATGGCCATACAAACATCTAATTAATTAACGAGGGGCCCAGTAGCATTATCTTCAATCCTAGTTGAATGAACAAATTCTATCTTGACTACACGTGCCTCTTACATGCTTCAAGATACAAATGATTATAGTCTTTATTACTACCTTATTCAGGATAGCGTTAGAACTATAGCAAAAAGTACCATCCACATATATAAGACCTGCTTGCATCTCAAGTCAAAGGATTTAGTAATGTAAATCAGTTACAAGTTTCACTTAAAGACACCGATCCATAAAGTGATTGACTTGTTTGTAGGAGATGTCCAATATACAACTTTTGGATATCGTATGAGTTGGTGAACCGTTCTTACATATTCTACGAATATAACCATCTCTCATATATGTCTTAATTCAATTATATTCCCATATAGTCAATCGACATAGACAATTTAGAATAACATATTATTCAAGGATTTAAACATGCAAAAATAGGACCAATAAATATTAAAGAAAACGAATATATCCAATACTTCAATTCACAAAATAAATATTGTTAAACAATATCCTTTATCCAAATACTAAAAGATCAATGCATGATAACCTTAGTTGAAAAATCATGCCTCAAGATATGACGATCATACTTGTTGTCAAGGCATATATTTCATAAAACTCTACTAGGTTTGATCTTTGGAATTTTGAGAATACTTATTTCAAATTCACAATTGTGAAAATCTCTGAACGTATATAATGATTGTTATTATGTACATTTCTACATATGAACACAACAAAATGGGAGTATTGTTGTTGTACATCCTATAAGGTGTGTGAGTCCAACAAAACACCTTATTGAAAACAATCTTCTTTAATAGCTTCTTAAACTATAAAGTATTCTTTATTCTTTTAATATGTATTGCAACATTATGCTCAATTGAACATAACTAATCCACATGGTCATCGTCAAAGATGAAATCGTACCATGATTAGTATTGAGTGTTATCTCAATCAATCTATCATCCATGTCTAGAAACATCACTATAATATATTATAATCCAAAAGTTAATATTATGATAATATTTGGTGTCTTTCTAAACTGTAAGTTTGTTGACAATGATAATTACATCTTATTATCATATAGAATATTCATTACTTGAACAATTCAAGTTAGTAATAATCATTCTATCCCAAACAAATCTTATCATAACATTTGTACTAATCATCTAAATGATTTTCTCTTTAAGCAATCGTTGTTGTCAAATCTTCTTGTACTTATACAAGTTTTACAACTATCCATACACACAATATGATTTACATGATGAATCCCTTAAGTTTTCATCTTATGTCAACTCTCATCAAATGATATATATTCATTGAGACTTTCTAAATGATATTTCATGTTGTGTTGAATTTCATTAACCACAATTGTTTATTACAATAAACATACATATCAAGGTCATACGTTTAATTTCTAAACCCTTTCATATGAAACCTTATTCCAAGCTAAGGTTTAACATCTTTCTTACATGGAATAATGCTTTCCATATGTTATACATCATATGTGATTTAAGAAATAAACATAATACTCCCACTAGCTTTTAGATGTACTCAAAAGTTATCTTAGATCTAAAAACTAAAAATCAAAAAATGGATTTATAATTAGACTTGAGATATATTCCTTAGATGCATGTATTAATCCATACATGGATTGCTGCATTATGTACACTACATAAAGATTATTGTAATTTATAAACACTTTGATCAAAATCGTCCTCGCTAGTGTAATCATACAAAAGTGTTTAAATATTACATTGTCATATTTATCATTATAAAACTATCATGACAATAAAGCATCTTTATTAAATTAATGCATGTAGAAATTTTCTATCACATATTATGCATTAATCATGTGTACAATATTGTCCATATGATTCTTTCACTAAAGAAACTTATATTCACCTCACGGTCTAACCGATTAGTTAAAGATTAATCAAGTTTCCAAAAATTGATTATCTTCTATGGACTTGCATCTACTCATTCATAATTTTATTCAATAATGACATTCAATATTTAATAATACATCTATATGGTTAGTAGGGTCACCTTGATCCTCTAACATACATTCCTTAGTATTGACATATCAGTATATCATTCAAGTACTAAAGACATCCTTGCGGATCTATGAATGTGAATTCTATCATCACGATGTTCAACACTTAATGTTCACCATCATTATGACATTCGCTAGCATATTTAGAAGGTTGCGTATTTTGTTATTTATCTCTTAAAGATCTATGAGTCCTCTCACTTGCTTTTAGTAATCATAGACTATTCTTCAAATACTTAGCATGTACGGCAACAACAAATTGTTATCTTTTAGGACACGTCACAAAATATCTTGATAGTTCTTGACAAATTCAAAACTTCAATTTTAAAGACTCAATGTGATTCATCACATTCCATAGGTTGATGGTGTCTTAGTTTCCTTCTAGGTCGGAGTAATATTTAAGTATATACTTTGTATACTTAATTTCCAAACCTTGACAACTTTGGAGGTAAAGTATTTCAAGTTATCAACATCAAATAATTCTAAAGAATTTGATTTATCACTCAAGACATTCTATGAGTATTTGAGATTGTAATACTATATGACAATCCCTAAATAACTTAATTCTATTTAGGTTAAATACTTATCAATTGTGTCAACACAAGATTGAAAATATATTGCATTTAAAAAACCTAATGCATGCTCTAATGTATACATCTTTAAATAGTTCAATAACTATATATACATTGTTTATCCTTTGAATAATTCAAAGACTTCATGTTCATTAACAAGAAGACATAACAAGTAAACTATTTACTTTATGTTATAAGTCTTTTAACAATTAAAGACTATATGCTTATGCTTTACAAGAGACATAAACATTCATAAAGTAACTATGAACAACTTCAATAGTTATTTCAAGTTAATTGCTTACTTCATTTATATTATTGTGCATTCCAAGAAATATTCCAATAAATATAAACAAATTAGTTGAAGTAGCTTGTTATTCATATCTTGACATTTTCTAAACAAGACAACATACATTGAAAATTAAATGTATAAGTCTTAATAGAATATTAGATTCTTATCTCACGGTCAATAAACCATTTTCATATTGTTATGAGTTTTATCTTGACATCTTCTAAACAAGACAACATACATTGACAATTAAATGTATGAGCCTTAACAGAATATTAGATTCTTATCTCGCTATCAAGAAACCATTTGTCATATTATTATGTGTTGTACCTTGCACACAATAAAGATTTCTCCCACTTGTGCACGGCACAACATCACGTACGAATATAAACAACCATGAAACACAATAGTTTATGTGAACAATATGATCATGTCATGTATATTTGAATAACTAGTAGAATGTCAACCATATAGTTTTATAAGAAGTTCTGCATAATTATTATATGAAAAATACTTCAAAAGTGATAATCATATAAAATAGGATGTATTTATCCTTAAAACTATGGTTCTTCATATTCTGAAAGTAAATTATTATTTCAAGTCAAACTAGAAATAATATGGATTACTATGAAGGTAAACAAGCTTGTAGCTCCCACTGAATTAGACAACATTACATTAATGTATTTCGCAACGCTCCCACTGGATTTGACAACATTACAAATGTTACTTCACCAGTAAATAGCAGATAGCGATTTATTTACTTCCCTACTCGCTTTAAATGCCCATAAGTAACAATTACTTATGTATTATAGAGAGTGTATGAATTTCTACCATGTAGATGAGAGACTATCTATCATGCTTTCATTAACTTGAAAAATGGCATGCAATTTCCTCCATATAAGGCCTACCATTCAATAAGGGTATTTAGTGCCTACGTTGGGTTAAAAACATAATAACTAGGATAAATAAAGCTAGTTATTATAATCACAATAAACAAACAAAACACTTATTTTGTTCTATCGATTATAGCCTTAAGGGGATCGACACGTAAAGAACAAAAGAAGTATTGCTTGCCTAGAGATTGCTAAGAGACTTATTAGTTAGAAAGATGCTCAAAAACTCAAAAAGATTAATGAGATCTACTTGAAACAATAAGTTGTGCAAATCTACTTAACCATTTAAGTTCACTTAAAGATTGATAATTACATTAATCCAATCATACCTATTAATAGCTTTTCCTTGCACCGAAAAAGGATAGGTATATGTCTCTTTCTTTCTTACAAGAAAATGAGACTTTGTTTGTCAAACAAGCATTAGTTTATGAAACTTTGTTGCAATAATACATTTAAAAGAATCACAAAATTCAATTTTAGTATTTTCGATAATAGTATCTTTATAGAAAATTAAATACCCATGTTTATAAATAAATAATTAATTTTCTAAAAGCTAGAATCCACCAAGACATACCGCCACCGCATCAGTTGATCTGCTAGTGATGATGATATTCAAGGGGTAATTGACGTTCAATAATTGCATCCAATACAACTTCTAGAATTATGGGACTCAACTTTATATACATCACTTGTGACAATTCAAAAGTAAAAAAGCAAACATGTTTATCCCATCTATTGCCACGAGTTAAGGTCTCACCTATCTTAACTTGCTTAAGTCGTCCAACCAAAAACTGTGATTATATAGCACCGACGTCTCACAATCAAGTGTATTATATCACCTTGGGTTACAAAATCACCACAGTCTAACGTATGATGAAAGAGTAAGTGCAAGTGCTTTTACGAGTTGGATGGCAAATAAACTTATTTCATAGGGTATAAATTATGACAATTTCAAAACATGTACAAAGAAGCATGCAACATCTTTGTATCAAGATAATTTAACAAATTTACTCAATTCGTTAATTATAGACATCACTTATTTAACTTACAATTCAATTGTATAAATAGTGATATCATAAAAATTGACGATTCAACATGTATTCTATTTAAAGAAGTTTAATTTTATCACGGGAAAAGATTAAAGAATGATTAAAATCATTCAAACCCTAGACCATTCGCGGCTTCCTAAATAGTATGCAAGATAAGGAGACTACAAGTAGTCAGGTATTATAGGGCAATGGTATCTACAAGCCCGAAGTCTTGATGAGTCTTCCCGAACCTTATCCTTGCAACTAGATAGTACTTTTGCAAATTACGTCATTAATAAAATTTTACTAATTTAAAATAGTAAACAAATTATAAACTTGATTCTTGCTAATCACGGCGTGAGTTAGATTTAAAACCATGTAAGGGCGACTCATTTGTTGCCACATATGATCGT
Organism: Glebionis coronaria; assembly: GCA_025667525.1. Classification (NCBI taxonomy): domain Eukaryota; kingdom Viridiplantae; phylum Streptophyta; class Magnoliopsida; order Asterales; family Asteraceae; genus Glebionis; species Glebionis coronaria. The sequence goes on from CM046879.1 coordinate 583,917,040, forward strand.
GCAAGAACAAGATTATAATAAATCAAATTTCATATAGTTTTAGTCCGGTTTATTTTTGTTTTTCCGAAAAACCCTTTGCTTGAACCATGATATACAACAATTATAATCAAAAGCAAAACAAATGAACATTAAGCTAAAACATATACCCAATTACCAATTAATCACATACTTCATGCATACCACATCTATCATGACTTCAATTAAATCAATTAATTAAGAACACATGATCCATGGTAAACTTGCATGATTCCCATGGATCGAACCATAATTTAATAATTAACAACGTGATAAATAACGACTAATTAACAATTAACAACATATTTATCAACAAAAATTGCATACAACTTAGGTTTTGTCTAATTAATTTTATTAACCCTAATTAGGGTTCATGAAAAACTAATCATCAAATAAAATAATTCAAACACCATCATAGTAAGTTTACACAATTTTATATCTTTCGTTATTTTTAATGTAATTAAAAGCTATACGAACGGCTCGTGATACCACTGTTGGAATTTATAAAAACCTTTTATCGTATTAACACATTAATAATCACGAGTACGCAGCGGAATATAGGATCACGTATAGACAAGTAATTAACATAAACGATAAAGAATTGCGTACCTTTTAGCAATGGATAAATCACCTTTATCGAACCATCAATATAAACGAAAACCCCAAAGATCAAACAATGATCTCTCTAAGATTACGCACACAATACGTTATAGCAAACAATTAAGTATGCTAGTACCAATAGTGATAAAGCTATTTGATATTTGTTAAAACAAATATTCACAATACCAACAACTTGGTATTTGATCAATCGCACTATAACGAAACTATAAACAATCGATATTGTTTTCATATGATCTTGGAATATATCGCATATCAAAACCACACAAAGATTGCCGATAGCTTTTGTAGAAATCTCACCAATCGCATTCTTTTTTTTGTTGACGTTGGGAATGTATATTAATATTAATCAAACTATCTCATTCTTTATATATACATTATATAGTCGGTAATTAATTAGTCTAATCAAAATTAGAAACCAACTTGACGTCAAAAACAAATATATATAATTCTAAATTAATCTTTTATTTGTTTTTACGCCCAAGTCCTTATAGTTAACGTTTAGTTACCGTTTGTAAAATCTCGTTAAGTAACTAATTAATTAACGTTCGTAATAGCTTATCACTAATTAATATATTACAAATAATATATTAACGTATAATTGTTTACGTATTAACGTGTGCGTCTCCTTAGGCTCGGGACGACTTCCGGACATATATTATTTACGTGTACATATTCCTTCATTATGTGTGTTGACTTGATGGTGATTAATATAAAGATTAACTATGGTCTCGAATTTGATATCTTAACAACGGACAAAAGACCACAGAGAACTTACATAGACCATAAAAAAATATTCAACTAAAGATTGTAAGGCTTTACCCTTAAAAAGAGCTACCCCTTCCAAAAATTCTCGATGGCCAAGGGAGACCCGAGGCCAAGGACGGGATTTGGAAATAGTTTTCAACCAGCAATTGACGCGCCTCGGTTATTACCTCATTAGCTGAGTCATTGCCCGAAGCGCAAAGATGCTTCAAGACATAGCCCAACATCTTATTTTATACACCTTCATGCCTCATCCACTTTAGCTAACCCATCCATGTGGAAAAAAAACCTCATCAATATGCACTTGTGAAACCTCTTCCACCATATCATTTGGCACATATTCCAAACTATATATCTATAACAAACATATATATAGAAACCATCATTAAGTTCATGTGAATCCATAATGAATTTGATTTCCTCACTCGGGATCGATGGAATTTTATATTTGTATGAGGGCTTAAATTTGGTTTGAGTTGGTAAGGGGATGAATAGTCGGAGTTTTGATAAACGTAACGTTAAAGTCAATGAGGCTCGGTCTTGTAATGAATTAGGTTCTCATAATCGAGACACCAGTGATGGTTATTAAGGTGACAGAAGGGATGACCGCAAGTTCGGTGGTTGTAGTAATGGTTCTCCATCTGATATCATTAGCTATGTAAACTTGACAGACTTAATAGTCATATTATAAGTCCAACTATAATTGGGTATACTGAAAATCTCAAGATTGCAATGAGGTTTAATACTTAAAAGTTAGAACCTATAAATTATCGACAACAGCCTAATACGGATATAAGATGGTATATCCAAGTTGAGTAAAGACTGTAATTTGAACAACAACAAAACAGGAGCCTAAATCAAACCTTTTAAACTCAAGTATTGGGCGGGGCTGCGCGAATGCAAACCCCTTCAACAAATTATGATGTAGGCTCGACCTCTTGGGCCGATCCTTAGGAGGTACCCTCCAAAGTGCAATGGATGTGACAACCTAGGCCATGGACCTTTTTGATCATCCATTGACCCCATCCAGGTAAGTGATTTCTACAATATCATGTGTCTGTTTTTATACAGCATCACTTCCCCTTTATTATTGCACGCAGGCCGATGTGGGATGTAAACAATACAGTATATGTTTTATTAATTCGTTGTTCATGTTTGAACGTTAACTTGCCGTTCATACTGCATATTAAATTAGACTCACGATAGCATCCGAGTTTCATGTCCATGCCAGGCACCAAAAGAAGTATAAATCTGATGATATGCTTTCACAGACAGACCAAAAAGTTCTTATGTGTATTTATATCTAAATAATGGTACATCATTATTCATAACAGCTAGATAACAAAAAGGGTCCATAGCTCAGTGGTAGAGCAATTGACTGCAGATCAATAGGTCACCGGTTCGAACCCGGTTGGGCCCTCTTTTGAACTTTTATATTGACGGGAGGTCTTTCTGGAAGCAGTCCCTTCACCCTCGGCCAACATTTTGAAAACACCGGCGTTATGCCGTTATACCGGCCACCATTAACCCATCAACATTGATTTCAGCGTTGCTCCGTCAACACGGTGTTTAGTGTGCGTATATGTGAATATGGATTAATCGTAAGTATTTAAAAATTACTAGTACTTACAAAAATAGTGTATGGATTTTGCTTAGTTTGTGAAAAAAAATGTAGCATCATGAGCCAGTAGACGGAAAAGTCGATAGGTTAAACATGGTTCTAAATTTATATTTAAGAGTTATAATTTGGTAGAAAGTCACACAAATATTTCATTTGACAATAATAAGAACAGGTCACTGCTTAAAGACTAAAAATCATAATCCATCCTGATCCCGCATTGTCAAAACTTGAAGGGCTTAGAGTTAGGGGTACTTTCGCTTGCCGTATCTTACATGAGATAGTGGGATCGCGTATGAGAGGTACATGTCGTGTTCACATCTCACATTTCCATCCACGATCTCATATGAGAGGTGCGGATATGGATTGCATTTGTCGGGGACCCAAAAAAGAACTTTAGTTTATATGGTACTTTGGATCCGTTAATGGGAAGTAATTCTTGGTTGTAACCCAGTCGCCTTGATGATTCTGCATAGGGAATTCTTTATACACAAACGATTTAAGTCTTTTTTCCCCTTTTATTTCCTGGTTCTGTGAAATATCCAAAATCGCAATGGTTGATAAATGTTTTTGCCTATATGTAATGTAATATGTCCAAAATGGCCTTGAATGGTGTTTAATTAGTTAGTCACAAAGGATAAATTGAAGATTAACACTACAACTCGCATAAAGATAAAACTTGTACCATGGATGAACACTTTTAGGGAGTTACATATTCATAAAGAACTGTAAAGAATAAGCTTGGCTAAGCATATCACATAGTACTCACTAAAGTAACCTCCATGATGCTCATGTACATAGTGGCAAACGGAGTGGTTCGGGTAATGGGTCAACACGAGTTTGGATCCAATAAATATAGTTGCTGAAAAGCTACGCGATAACCGAAGAGATACATATAACTGACATATATACATTCAGAGTGGTGTGAAAAGACCTCATTAAGGGAGTAGAAAATTGCGGCGAAAAGACCTCACTAAACAGCAGGTCAAAAATTTCGAGGATAGTTGGGTTGACAATGATTTTCTCGTGAGGTAGTGAACCACGTCAACTTACCCACCCTAATCAAGAGTCGTAATGTGCGTGCAGTCACCCAACTATTCTATCAAATAATGTTACTGTAAAGATAACACCAACGATCGTTAGATAAAAATAGAGCTAAGCTTAATATTTGAAACTCAATGGATTGGGGGTGGGTTGTCGGGAGGCCCACACAAGTGAGTTCTGCAAAGTAAGCAGCGTCAACACTCGGCCAGCCTATGACCCCTTCATAAATTCTTCGCGCTGAAAATAAAACCGAAGTTTTAATATGAGATGCGCGGTGTCCGGCTCTCACCGGTCACTTTGTTTTCCTTACTCATTAGTTTAAGGCGAGTTTGTATGCTAGGCATGTGCCTTGTATTTATAATTCTTCAAACTGACTTCATTTCACCTCTTAGAGCGATGTGGGATGGTCATAATATACATTGCAAATTTGCAACTCTTTTTCCTTTTGAGGTCTTGTTTTAGCTCACCTCGCCTAACAATGTGTTTTGTAACAATGCTTAATGTGTAAGCCCCTCGAGATAGAATCATAGAGTGATAAGCTTCATGATGCAGGTTGTGATGGAACCTCCTTGGCTTAACTTAAGAAATAAGTCATTGAAGATTTCTTTCATCTTGGATCTATGCTAAGGAACGCCCAACAAGGCACTACTAATAGTTATGCAAATCATAATTGTGATCCCTTAAACATTTAGTTTTGATCTATCACTATATACAACTGAACCACAGGGCTTTGTTCATATGACTATTAATTCAAACGCTGATAAAAAATCAGATAGTAATTAGTACAATATGTATGATAGCATTTTTAAAGCGACTAATTACAATCAGCATCCGTTTTGTTTTATTTACATTTCGGCAAAAGTCATTACTCATTAGTCGATCGGTAGGAAAATAAAAAATCGGATACAATGAAACCATCCATATTCATTTGTGCACCTTCACACCATCATTAGTCATGGGAAAACTTGGTCCAACTTTTATCCAAACTTGCAATAATCGAAGTCCAAGGCATCCCACAAATCGACCTTTCTCCTTTGATCTACTTGTCTCCTGCTGACTATAATGCTGCAGCTGTACAAAAACTTATAGGTGAAGTATGTGACACATGCAAGAATTGGGGATTCTTCCAAGTGTATAATCACGGGGTCCCACTTGAGAGCCATGAACAAGATATTCGTGGCCTCTATGAGGTTTTAGGACCAGCCAAATCAACACAAGAAACCTATGGCAAAGAGACAAGATTTAACCAAGGAGTATATCATGAAACAAGGACAACAAAGATGAAAAACAGACTGTGGTTTCAGATAAGAATGCTGACATGTGGGTGAATTTTGTGGCAAAATGTGTAACTTAACTTCACATATAAGGTAGTTAAAATTGTCTCGGACAACATTACTAGTAAGAATCCACAAACACGTTAAATTGTCAAGTTCAAACATGAAGTAACAATTGACAAGTTATCGCTCTAACATGAACAAATTGATGGTTTATATTTAACATAACAATTATTTAAAACCCTAATATGGATCAAAGAACACACAGCGGAAGCAAATTAACAAGATCTTTAATTAACACGATTATAATTAATCAAGGCTAGGGTTACATACCTTTATCCTAGCAAGATCTACAAGTTGATGGAACGGTCACCGGTAGAGATAGATCACGAACACCACCAGGATGTAATCTAAAGCAAGACTACAACACGATCTTGTACACACGTGATACGGCGAGTTAACCGTGAGTCTAGCACGAACAAACCGAGCTTCCAAGTCTATGGAAGATCTACCCAACAACCCTAGAGAGGGGCTAGGACTAGATCTAGAATAGCTTATTGAAAATCAAAGAAGAACCCTAATAGGGTGTTGGTTTGGCCGGCGGTTAGAGCAAGAGAAAGAGAGATGTAAGGTGAAAAATTATGAGGCTTTAGGTTTGTTTATATACACCTTGGAAAACTTCTCTTCCAAGGTTAAACAAGATAAAGCCACAAAATCTTTTCTCTTTATCTTTGTCTCCTCTATTTAGGCCGGATATACACAAGCTCCAAAAGAGGTTTCCGGAACTTTTCCGACTCCTTCTTTTAGCTTCTTTAACATTCTATAACGGTCGTTTAATACTTAACTTTTAATTACTTAACGATCGTTAGCTATGGTTTGATTTAATAAATATATAATAAATATATTTAATAAATAAATCAACTCTTCACGTAATGTGTGCAATCCCGTGATCTCGAGTTCGATCCTATCACACGACAATCGATTTTAAGTCCATAAACTTTCAGCTCCCACTTGGACAAAATTCGAATATCGTGATCACATTGATTAGCGTCTAGTTACACTAACAATGTCACTAGTACAACTCGAGTAAGGTTTCCTGGACAAAACCTTTTAATGATATATAATCATTTTTATTATCCTTTCATTTCAAATACATCGTTAATAAGGATATGGATCTCAGTCATTCCTTTCATTAACCATTCTCTTTCTCGTTTACGGATATAGCAAGATCACCAAAACAAATTTGGGTGCGGCCGCACAAATATCTTACTACTCCCACGAGGGGCCCAGCTGTATTATACTTCAAAATAATTTTGAAGGAAACAAATCCCATATTGACTACAAGCAAAACTTATGAATTTTGCAACATTCTGAAAATAACCCTTATAGCTACCAGTTACGTTTAGCGTTAGATTATTCCACAGAAATGCACTAGATCCATGACAGTTTCCTGGTATCTCAGGTCTAAGGATAACTATTTATGATTTACTTGATGACAAAAATCCATAAGGTAAAATCATATAGTTGGGATAAGTCCAATATTTGATTCATCAAATATCATCCAAAATTAACCAATATACTTTCAAGTATACTCTGTCACTATTTTGAATTGTTTTAGTTTAATAATATTCCCATATTATTAATCGACAACGGACATTTAGAAATTTCATAATATTCATGGATTAAAACATGTAAAATAGGATACAAAATTAGATAACAAGAATAAACGAAAACCAATCTTTATTCCGTTAAATAATAATGTCTTAACATCCTTTATCCAAATACTAAAAATAGATCAATGCATAAAACTGGTACATGCATCATGCCTCTAGTAATGACATTCATACTTGTTCGGCAAAGCATAACCAATCTTGACCTATTGGAATTTTGAGAATACTTTATTCAAGAATTCAATTTCATTGAAACTCTTGTACATGTGCATTTTGATATTGCCACATAGTATCAAAATTGTGAAACATCCTTGATCACCAATTTCCTAAACTTCCAAAACACATTTGAAGTTCAAAGTATTCTAATTCTTTAATGTATAATGCAACTTTAATCAACATGTTATCTCCAAAGATCCCATGACTAATATTGAGTGTTACCTTAATTATATCTTTTCAAGTTTTACAACTTTTCATAAAAGATATAAATACGTTACCTTTAATATCTATTATGTAATGTTTGATTCCAACCAAAACCTTCAAGTTTGTTGGCTATGATAATTTGAACAACGATTGACAAATTATTCATCTATAGAATATGGAAGCTGATCCAAGATTTAGGATGTTATTCTATTTCCAAACATATTCCTTCAGAATATTCATTACACAAGTTATTTAATAACTTCTTAAATAGATTAATATATTCAAATCATCATGTATTTTAAGCATGATATAAATACAACACGATACACATGAAAATTTCTCAAACCAGATTTAGATTTCTTCATGTCCTAAATATCCATGTAAACTTACTACATGGCATATTACGTTGTATTTTCCACCGCATAAATAAATAAATTTATTTGTTCCAAGGTTATGTATATCTTATTTTCTAAATCTCCAAAGCAAAGTTTCATCTCAAATGTAAACCAAATCAACATTTAATTTGTATGAAATCTTACTTTCTTACATGTCTATTTGACACATATAATTTAAGAAAATAATCATAATACTACCACTAGCTTTTAGGAATACTCAAAAATCATCTTATTCAAATTTAAATCCAATCTTGGATTTCAAATTAAACATAAGAATAATCTCCTAGATGCATGCTTTTATCCATTCACGGATAATTGCATTTTGTACTTTTCCAAAGATTTATTTTGAAGTAATAAACTCATTTCGATTACTTAAGTCCTTTCTCAAGTAGTCATTCAAGAAACAGTTCATACATATCCAAATTTGTCAATTAAAATATGACCATCAAAATCTTTATATATTTAATGCATTTAAGAAAGAATACTCAATCACAATTAATTACTTAAGTGTGACTAATAATCTATTCATAATACATACATTAAATATGTGTACAATTTTGTCCATATAATTTCGACACAAAGATTAAACCACTACAATTGGCGTTTTTCTTCCTTTGACGAAACTTATCTCCAATTTCTAGTCAAACTATTTAAGATAAACCAAAACCGAAATTTGATTATCTTTGTTGGACAACATCTATAACAATCATAGTATGAGTAGTTTACCCAAAACAATATTTGGTAATAAATCATAACAATGATTTGTAACTCATAATTCTCAGCATATAAATCGCATATCCGAGATATCCTTACGGACCTATGACATAAATTCCTTTATCTTGAGGTTTAGCATTTACACGCCTACCTCATGATAATTACTAGTGTATTTTAGAAGATCATGCATCTTGTAATTTTATCTTTCAAGATCAAAACTCCCACTTGCTTTTAGTAACTTAAAATTAATCTTTAAATACATAGCAAACAGATCAACACTCCAACGTTATCTATATGGGACATTACAAAACACAATGGCCGTTCCATACTCTTTTTTTTTCTAAACAATCCACTTCATAAGTAGTTTAGCGAAATCCGAACTCCATTTAAGATATAACGTGATTCATCACATTCCATATATAATGGTATCTTATTAATCTTCTTAGATCAAGTCATACTCAACTTTCTAACCTTGATATCTTTTGAAAGAAAAGGAAGATATAGTTATCTTGAATCAATCATCACCATCAAATTGAGAATTTTTGATTCTCCTAATGAACATACCATATCAATGATGTATTTCATTTAGGGAAATATCGTAAGTCAATCTTAACAATATTTAAGATAAATATATATCATTAGGCTTACCTATATACCAACTAAATCATCTTAATGGTAAAATAGATTTTCTAACCATTTTGCATGCTTTATAACTCAAGTACTTTTAATACAAAGTCACTTCATAAAAGTTATAAGTCCATTACACGTTTCATGTATATGTCTTTAGTAAAACTGAGACAATACATTAACGTCTTACTTTATATTATACGTCTTTCAAGACTTTATGTTTGTGACTTTATTCAATAAATCATAAACATGTATAAATAAAGTAAATCATGAACACCACTAGGTTTCATTCATCTTTTCAAGTTAATTCACTCATATACTATTATATGAACACCACTAGGTTTCATTAGTAGTATAAGATTACTCTATGTATCTTATGTCATTCCAAGAATTAGTCCATTTTAAGAAACTTCAAAATATTCCACGCCCGATCTTACGACATGTGGATATTTTACCCTTGAGTTTACAATTTAGTCCAAGCTCTTACACGACTAAATCAAAACAACAAGTGTTTCTTAAAGTTAATGATATATATACTTAAAAGTAGTCTTTTAATCATATTGACACATGATCTAAATATTAATTAGATTGTTAGTCTCTTATCTTAAAGACAAGAGAATCATATCTTTATGAGTTGTTTCTTGCACACAATGTTCATTTCTCCCACTTGTGCATGGAACAACCTCATATATAAGATAAACATCACGTCTAACGTTCGTCTATACAAAATATGATTGTGCCACATATAGTAGCTTTTACAAGTAGATGTAGAACCACTTAATCAACAAGAATCAGTACATAACTATCTTTGAAGATATTAGTGTCAACAATTCGAAAGTAATTATCTTAGGACATACTAAAGATAACATGGGTTATTACCAAGACAACAAAGCTTGTAACTCCCACTGACTTAGAGAATATTTTAATAGACTCAAAATCAGTCATACAACACACTTCTCCCACTGAACTTGACAACATTGAAAATGTTTCATAATCGGTGAAAATGATTAGTGTTGTGTTTACTTTCTTACACCTTTGAAAAACACATTCGCAACAATTACTTATAGTGTTTAAGAGTGTATTCTACTTCGTAAATGATGACTTACCCATCAAATGCTTTTTAACTTGAAAGACTTGACATGCAATTTCTTCCTTAATAGGTCTACCAACCCCAAAATGGTATGTAGTGCCTATAAATGGTCAAAGCACAACTACTAGACAAATATGCTAGTTTGCCTTATAACCAATTAGCGGTAACTTTTAATAACTCAAAATATGCACTTTTCTTAACTATTAAAATTTGCTATGAGTTATGGATTTGAATTTTACATTTCTAAAATCCTTATTACTCCTTCTTTACTCATGAAAAAGAGTTTTAGGTTTATCATTCATTTGTAAATTGACTCTATCCTCAACCATACGGTTTGTAGATCAATAAATGAATAAACCATGTTTACGGTGTAACGTTGCATCAATATATTTGCAAAAGAATTTACAAAATTCAATTTTAGTATTTTCAATAATACCATTCAAGAAAATAAAATTACCCCAGTAATAATAACCATATTATTTTCCTTGAAAAACTAGAATCCAAATTGACATAATTTCATCACATCAGTTGATCTGCTAGCAATGAAAGTATTCAAGATGGTAACTTGTCGAACAATGATTGACAAACAAATTTGCAATTTCTAGATATTTAAGGGATTTACATTGCCAAAAGTCATTTTGCATTGTAAACATGTTTCATCCCTTCTTTATGCCTTAAGTTTCCAGATCTCACTGAGTAACTCAATTAAGTCGACTAATCTAAAGAACGTAAAACCTTCATGTGCAATCTTATTCAGTCATGAAGTTTTCTCTCCATTACAACATCGTCCGATATCTTATATGACGACAATTGTAACTTCAAGTGTTCGTCAATTAGAGGGCATATGACTTAAATTTTTAGGGTATAGATTTTGGTGTCAAAATCATGTATGGAGAAGCATGCATACATCTCCATAACATAAGTTTAATAAAAAAACGTTTAGTAAACTTTTTGGTGAGACTAAAAGTTCATCATATATTTGCAAGTTGAGGTATTGGTTAAACCAATTAAAGATTTTACACACAACTAAATTCACACCGTACTTTTTCTAGAACTCAGCTAAAGCACAAAGCAATAACCTTATTCATTGTGTTTCGGATGTGAATTAATGTAGTTAAATCAACCTTAAAGAATTATACCAATAACAACCGTAGGTAATTCCAATTTTGACGCACAGGCGAGCCGGGAATTTGGTCAGCGCTGAAGCATAACACCTCCTTCCTTAACCGGGTACATGACCAGCGGTGCGTTATACCCACTTTATAGTTTGTCAAAATTGAGTAGGCCGTTAAGTTGCTATTGCAATTCTAATCAACACAAATCATATGTAATTTAGATCTCAAAACAATTCATTTATTTTAATATGATTTAGTCCATATTAATTTTTCTTGTAAAAATTACCCTTGTTTACAACATACAATTAAAACAAAACGTATGAAAACAAGTAGGTACAAAAAAAAACTAAATCATGAACACATAATAACAATTTATATGTGCAATAAATAAATTAAATAGCCACATGCATACGATTTATTCAATAAATAATATCAAATCTAGGTTTTTAGATACATATAAAAGTCTTCCCTAATTTTAGATTTATTGAATCAAATAAAGCATGTAGCAAAACACGTAACAATTACCACATAAAACATATGATCCATGAAAAACATGCATGTTCATCATGGATCTCCCACATATCTTAACAACTAAATCTCTATGGATCGAAACATGAATTTACACAACATTACAATTAATCATGCAATTCATCAAAATTCCACCCAAAACACTTAACAATTTAATTAAATCACTACGGATCGTAACCACGCATGACATAACAATTAATTCATGCATACATCTAAAGTTAATTACCATGTAATTTTAGGGTTTACAAATTTTTTTTTTATTTATAAAAATTCGGCATAGCCGATTTTAAAAACAATAAAAAAACAAAACCCTAATTTTTATAAAACCTAAAAAACAACATGTAATTTTTAACACAAATCAATATTAGTTAAAAAAACTTTAGATCTTGATAATTATAATCATGTTAAAACGGCTCTCGATGCCACTGATGGTTTATATTTAACATAACAATTATTTAAAACCCTAATATGGATCAAAAACACACAGCGGAAGCAAATTAACAAGATCTTTAATTAACACGATTATAATTAATCAAGGCTAGGGTTACATACCTTTATCCTAGCAAGATCTACAAGTTGATGGAACGGTCACCGGTAGAGATAGATCACGAACACCACCAGGATGTAATCTAAAGCAAGACTACAACACGATCTTGTACACACGTGATACGGCGAGTTAACCGTGAGTCTAGCACGAACAAACCGAGCTTCCAAGTCTATGGAAGATCTACCCAACAACCCTAGAGAGGGGCTAGGACTAGATCTAGAATAGCTTATTGAAAATCAAAGAAGAACCCTAATAGGGTGTTGGTTTGGCCGGCGGTTAGAGCAAGAGAAAGAGAGATGTAAGGTGAAAAATTATGAGGCTTTAGGTTTGTTTATATACACCTTGGAAAACTTCTCTTCCAAGGTTAAACAAGATAAAGCCACAAAATCTTTTCTCTTTATCTTTGTCTCCTCTATTTAGGCCGGATATACACAAGCTCCAAAAGAGGTTTCCGGAACTTTTCCGACTCCTTCTTTTAGCTTCTTTAACATTCTATAACGGTCGTTTAATACTTAACTTTTAATTACTTAACGATCGTTAGCTATGGTTTGATTTAATAAATATATAATAAATATATTTAATAAATAAATCAACTCTTCACGTAATGTGTGCAATCCCGTGATCTCGAGTTTGATCCTATCACACGACAATCGATTTTAAGTCCATAAACTTTCACAAATTATCTTTCAAGTTCAAGCATAAGATTACAATTTCTCTTCCCTGTGTTCGCCATTGGACTAGTAGTTGAATAGGGGCGCACATGAGCAGTATATGTTAGATTATGAATCAAATGTTATCGTTCAAACATGAACAAAACAAGTATGAATGACAAGTTATCGTTCAAACATGAACAACGAATTAATAAAAGTATTTGAATATCGCACATAGTGTCCATGGCATCAATTGTTAAACGGAAGTGATGCTATATAATAACAGATACATAATGTCCATGGCCTAGGTTTTGACATCCACTTTGGAGGTACATCCTAAGGTCGGCCTTAGACGTCGAGCCTACATCGGAATTTGTTGAAGTCATGAAGTGGCTTGCGTTCACGCAGCTCAGTCCAATGAGTTATAAAGTTTACTTTAAGCTAACACTTTTAAGTGTTGTTCAAACTTCGTCTCATCTTATTGATTAATGAATGAGATTCTGAGCACAGCTATTTTATCTACTAGTAAATTTACTTCAGCAATTAGTAACTTCACAAAGTCTGTTATTATCAAGATTCCTTCATATGTTAGCAGTGTATTAAAATAAACACAAGCAAAGTCAATTAGCATAAGTTCTTATTCTAAGAATGTACAGAATCAAGTATATGCTTAACTTATTCGATTACAACTTATATAAAAAAATGTAGTCGTGTTTCGGACACCTTTGAATAGTATAGTTTTCTTATTCATAGAATCTGTTTATTTGTCATACATTGTTGTAAACTTGTAATTTAATCAGAAAGTTGCAGACACTATACCTTTGAATAATGATGATGTTCATCAGTTTGTTCCTTTTATGTGTGACAATGTCTAATAGTACTTTATCGGCTCTCAAATAAGAAGTTAAGGATTCAAATCTCGCTATGTGTGTACATTTGAGAGCGGCCGAGAAAAGGTCAAAAACAGTTCCAGGATTAGCCTGATGACACCGCGTACACCTGAGTCAAAAGACTCGCTCAACCTCTTCAAGTAACCTGAACATGAAAGCCAAGTAGAACAAGATTAAGAGAAAATATGGTTTTTGATCAAATATTTCTCTCAATATTATCTTCATTATAGATAAATGACTTACATATACAAACCAGTTCAAAAAAATGTACAAACACATCATATTACAACGATACAAAGATCTATTATCGTTTATTTTCGCAGCATTTGCACTCATATGCTACGAAAATAAAAGATCAAATCTTACATCAATCAAGAAATTGAACCATCAACATATGCTATTTTGTTACTGTTATCTAGGACCCGAGACTTGTTGCGATGACATGTAAGAAAACGAGTTTGGGGACACACTTGAACCAGTACTACTATCAATAGGTGCTCCCATAAACCCACCCGGGACATCAGCATCGGCCTCGGTCCCAGCCACTGATGGCTCGTTGAACCGCCTTCCGTAAAACCTCAAGAAGTTCAGCAAATCCAACTGCGGTTCCCACACTGGCAACGTACCTTCCAACATAGCAACAACATTTGCCATTGTAGGTCTCAACGACGGGTCTTCGTGCAAGCAACATAGAGCCACTTTGACTAGCTTTTTAGCCTCTTCTCTTGTTACCCGACCCTCTAACCTCGGTTCCACGAGTTCCAAATATCGACCCTCCTCGTGCATTTCCAATGCGTGTAGCGGGAAATAAATACGGGATTCTGGTAAAACAGTAGAATTTTGGTTTCCGGCCGGGACATGGGCACAATTCTTTTGCCCTTGAATTAATTCCAATAGAACCATACCATAACTATAAACGTCGGTTTTATCTGATATCGCTGCATTAGTAAGCCACTCAGGTGCTAAGTACCCACGTGTACCTCTCATCGTGGTAAACAAGCCAGACTGTTCCGGGCTCAGTAGTTTTGATAATCCAAAATCCGATATCTTTACTTGCATACTATCATTTAGAAGAATATTTTCGGGCTTAACATCACAATGTATAATCTTGTGTTCACACCCGTTGTGCAAATACGCGAGCCCACGAGCTGTACCAAGTGCGATATCAAACCTTTCTTGCCATTCCAATGGCGGACCAGTCCCGAAAAGAGTTCGATCCAAGGAACCTTTGTTCATATACTCATAGACTAAAAACCTTTCTCTTCCCTGAGAACAAAAGCCTTTGAGTTTTACTAAATTTACATGATGAATGTTTCCAATGATCTCGATCTCGGTCCCAAATTCCTTCTTACCTTTAGCACCTAATGCTGTTATCTTTTTAACCGCGACAACCGTTTTGTCAGGTAGTATGCCTTTGTAAACAGTCCCAAACCCACCGGACCCAATTCGCACACTAAAATTCCCAGTCGCAATGAGAATATCGTCATGATCGAACCGAACAGGTAACCCCGCTATTGAAAACATCTCGAGGTCGTCTGAAGAATCAATTACTAACTTTTTGCTCCTCGATTTCGCCTTATTATTTATAATTCTTCTACACATACAAATCACGAATAATAAGATTAGTAACATTCCGGAAGTTGGTAGTAGGATTAACCCGGCTACCGGCATATCGGAATTCGATGTATTATTGCTCGGCTTTTGAGATGACTGTGAGGAATGTATCGCTTTGATAAAGCCTAACTTATCATCATCTTCTGTGTTTGAGCTCGAGACCATCGAACCTATATCGTTTTCGATCATATAACATGATCCGGATATTTGATCGTGAAAGAAGCCTAAGCACGAACAGTCCGAGGAACAAATATCTTCACACGTCGATACACCAACTCCGGTTCTCACTGGAGTCGTAAAATCGGTTAAAAAGTACTTTGTCCCAATCCCTAGCTGAACATAAGCGTAATCTACCGAGGAATTCATCGGACGGGTCGCGTTATCACAAGATTCGGGAAAAGAGAACGTGTTATCCGAAAATGAACACCCTGTGTTCGTTTTCGGGTCAACACGAAACCCGTGCGGGCATGAACACTTGCCCGCAGAACAAAGCCCAAGTTCCCCACAATGGTACGGATCGCGACAGCTGTCAGAAGGCGTCGCAAAATCCGTCACCCAGTTTCTATCCGTGTACCTATTTACGACAACCGTACCGTCGGGTAAAATCTTCAAAACCCGAAAATCAGTACTTTTAACATCTGTAGTCATCGTAACTTGTACCACCACTTCCGAATCTATGTCACCAACCATATCGAAACCCGACCCGTTTACGACAACATACGAAACGGGTCGGTTCGAATTTTTAACAGATTTCGGATCCATCAACAATCTAAAATAAGTCAACTTTCTCCACCGAAATATACCGTCACTAGAACTCACCGAAAAACTATAATCACCTTCCGAAATATCGGTATCACTTTTCGACCCGGTTATCGTCCCGCCAACCCGAAACTTTTGTCCCGACACTATCGTATCCGTCGGGTAATCAAAAGATTGCCACAAAACATCACCAACACTATTAACCAAAACCAAGTTACCAGAATCCAGTAACTGTAAAGAGTCAACGCCAGAGTTCGCGAACTCTGGCGTTGACCATACTGGTACACCAGAGTCATCATAAATACCCATTCCGGTAAAAGATAACCGGAACTGACCCGATTCCGAAATCGGGTCATTACGGTTCGCTGTCCAGACAACAGTCTTGGACAGCGAATGATAAATAACTAAATAAAACGACATAGATTCGGGTACGGGGTTTAGGATAGCTGCGGTGTAAGTGTGATTTACTGACTGGAGAAAACTGCCAGAATTGTCAATGAATAAAAAGTACGAAGCTGTGAAATTTGGACTGATTTTGCCGGTGGAGATTTTGGCGGAGACGGTGGTTGTGACGGTGGTTATGGTGGCAATGAGGAGGAGGATCATGATGGTGATAGTGGCAGCCATCCATGCAGAGAGAAAATGTGTCGCTAGAAAATGGTGTTTTGTTTAAAAATGTTGTGGTGTTTTAGTGACTAAATTTTAAATGTGAGCTGTCGTATCTATAGTGACTATTTTTTATATATTTTGGGTAAGAGTTGACTAAAGTGATATGTGTTGTTTTTTTCTTTCTACTTTTTTAATAGTTTTATTTTGTTTAGTAGTACTATCTAAATGAGAATTTTGTGGCGGATATGCTTAGTTGAGGTGAAGGCGTGAAGCGTATGCCATGCTGCTGACATATTGTGTTTCCATTGTCAATCGAACCTAAATCGAAATATTCGGTTTTTAGAAAATCAAAAATCAAAATCGTTTAGTTCTGGACGGTTCGGTTTTTCAGTTTTTAATCGATTTTGGTTTGATTTTTTGGTTTTTGAAAAAATAAGAAGCGAACCATCAGTTTCTAGTTTTGGTCGGGGTTTTTTTCGGTTTTTTTATTTTCTTTGCTGACCCCTAATAAAAAATGTGATTATTGTTAAAATTTTGGTGTGTAGAATATTTGTATTGTTCTTTTGTCTTGAAGTTATTGTTATTTATTGATTTTCTAGATTTTTTTTACAAATTTGATATTTTATACTTTTATTTGTGCTATATAATATTTGATATAAAATATATGAACTAGTTATTTGTTAAACGTATTTTTATTGTTATATTTCATCAATTAGATATAACATAAACACACATATTTAAGATAAAAGTTGGACAAAAAAAACCTAAAAAACAATAAGAGCCAATAATTACAGGAAATTATGTAGTTGACGTTAGTCAAACTCATACTTGAAGGACTGATGTTGTAATTCATTCCAACTATAGCCTTTGGTGTCTATCTGTACGTTTTCTATGTGTAGGGACTGCTGGTGTCAAGGTAGCATTCTAGCTGGCTATATAAGTTGTTGGTGCAACTATGGTTTCTCATTTATTCGTTGTCGTTTACACCTATAATGTATGTTATCTTCTTTAGGTCTGTCTAAGTTCTGGTATTGTAATCTTGATCAATAGTAATTTGGTATTAGTCTTAGCATTGAGTGATTGTAATGAGGATCATTGTAAGAGTAATTGTTATAAAAATTGAATCCATTGAAGGGAAACTTATCTTTCTTTTGCATTGTTGTTAAGCACGTGTTGGTAGACTTATCTGATTAACTTATAGTAATAAGAAGTACGTGGGGAGGTTGGTTGAGTGCTTCAATATGTGTGTTGATATTGGATGATTTGTTTTTTACATGGTATCAGAGCCATAATCATCTAGATTATTAGTTCTTGGTCGATTGTGAAATTAGGGTTTCGATAAAATTTGGGGGTTTTGGTTCTAGGGGTGATCTTGGTGGTTTTGGTGGGGTTTTAGGCTAAATTGATTCAGTTAGGATTTTCTCTCAAAACCTTAATTCAATTGACTAGGCGTTTATTGTTTTGGGTGGTTTGTGTGGTGATTTTGAGGTTATCTTCTCTTCTTGACTAAGTAAATCAAGAAGGGGTGTATTAGTCTTCCGTTAATTATTGATGACGTGTAGTCCCTATTCTGGTTTAATAACCCAACCCGTGGGTACTACCCGTATCCATTAGGTATACTTCGTAGCGCGCGCTGCCCAGGAGGCCCAGTAAGCCGTTGTCGCACACGGTTGATTACTTAACCAAGTCCCCGTCGCACTGTGAAAGGATCAGATAGAATATAACCTATCTCATAGTTATATTCGCCTAAAGAAAAGGGATATGCACTTGCCTCAGTTATGCAATAAGGATGAAGCTATTTTGAGTCATTATCTCTTTCTTGGGCCGAAAGAGTAGGAGAGGCCAGCCAAGACTCTCTTGGGTATAAAAGGAACCCTAGGGGTTCCTTAAAGGTACGATACATAATACTCTAAAACCCTCACATATACTCAAACCGATTACTTATTCTCACGCCGGAGTCTAATCGTGGGACACGCGTCCACGGTAAGCCTAACGATGTCTACTATTTAGTGTGCAGGGCCTTCAAACAAGATTCACTTAGTGCAAGAGCCGGAGTTCACAAGTCCCCAAATTAAGCCTAATTCGGGTCAAGCTCGGTCCATCCAACTTTTGTATCAACAAGTTGGTGTCATCCTTGAGACCCTACACTAAACCCTGAGTAATGACCAAAAATGGCGCAAACACTTCCCACCCAAAGGGTGGACCTAAGAAACCACAAGGACCACCCTTAGGTCTTGAATCACTCAACAACCCAGGGCGGGGGATGGGAGAAAAAGGACCACAAGTGCCTATTCCCCCCTAATCACCCCAGACCACAGGTAGCGGGAGATGCATCGTCTTCCCGCGAAACTCTCGGCGTACTACAGAGCGAGGCACTGAATGCAAGAACTGAATTAACGCTACAAACCACAATGGAGACTCCTCCTTTACCTAACCAAGACATGAGCGAATACGTTGCAAGAAACTTCGTAGCTTTGGTGCTACTCATGAAAGCGCAAATGAAGACAAATCCAGCAAGAGATTTAAGGATCAGCCTAGATTTCGACAGAGAACTTAGAGCCATGGAAGGGTCAAATCCCAACAAGGAATCCCGAAAAGAAAGGAGGAAGCGGAAAAGAGAAGGAGAATCGGTCATGTTGATGTCCCGCCCTGATGCGCCATTTGTCGAGGATGCACCATCTCCATATGACTCTGATGGTTTAAGGGAGGAAGATGCTTTTTTCACCAACAAACAACACGTGACACACAAATGTGAAGGACAGTCTAGGACCTAACCCGAAGGGAACCAACACGTCGGCCCATACCCACGTCGGCGAAGTGCCCTCAGAAGATTAAGTTCATTAGAGGGGAGCTCATCCCCCGAGTCGTACGATAGGGAACGAAGCAGAAGGGCTAGAAAAACCTGACAAGAAAATTTTTCATGGGAAAACTCCTCGGAATCTAACTCCGGTGATCACCATCCACGACGCGGGAGGATTGTTTCTTCATCCTCTGATACTTCCGAATCCTCTGACTATGACAGGAAACGTCGCAAGACAACCAAGCAACTAAGGATGTGTAGTGAGGAAGAATGGTCTCTCCCATGGCAGCGCGAAAAATGTAGCGCGTTCTCAAAACGCATAACAATATTCAAGGATAACAAAAAGAGACGAATGTCGTCCAACGTGAAGACTTATGACGGTACGACTGATCTGGACGATCACCTAAAGGTGTTTGAGTCCCAAGCAGGGATAGAACAGTGGCCTGAGGCTGTGTGGTGCCACATGTTCAACTCAACACTTATTGGAAACGCCCGAAACTGGTTCGACCGACTCCCACGAAGAAGCATCAACGGATTTAAAGAACTAAGGAGAGCATTCAGAAGGAAGTATGTCCAGCAGAAGAAGTGCGACAAAAGTCATGTCTCACTCGCAAGGGTCAAGCAAAGGCACAATGAAAGTTTGGAAGACTTCATGGAACATTTTAAATCCGAATGCAATCAGATCAAGGAATGCCCAGAAATTC
Organism: Glebionis coronaria; assembly: GCA_025667525.1. Taxonomy (NCBI): domain Eukaryota; kingdom Viridiplantae; phylum Streptophyta; class Magnoliopsida; order Asterales; family Asteraceae; genus Glebionis; species Glebionis coronaria. Next base: position 583,937,506 of record CM046879.1, read on the forward strand.
TAAAAATTTCAGGGTTCCTTGCAGGCATCACTGGCCCAGATTTGATAAGAAAATTAAACGATAGGACCCCAGAAACATTTGACGGAGTAATAAAGAGGGTCCGAGCGTTTATACAAGGAGAAGTCGCAACAGCAAACAGGTGACTTCGAACTACAAATTCCAAGACCGACCAAAGAAACAGCCATACGGCCAAATCATTAGCCGTACCTTAGACTTTCAAAGTACAACGAAGCCTGGACGCAACAACAATAAAAAGTTTACCCCACTACAGAAAACGTCTAGGGAAATATTCCTATCTGAAGGTGCGGACTTCCCGAAGCGCAGTCCGATGACTGGTCCAGTAGACAAAAGAGACAATAGCAAGCACTGTGAGTACCACGACGATAAAGGCCACACTACCGATGAGTGCTTCCAACTGAAAAGGCACATCGAGAGCCCTGTTAAGGCTGGTAAACTGAACCATCTGATTAGGGACTGGAGAAAGAGTGCTGACACAAAGAAAAGCGAAATCAAAAAACAGAAAGAAAAGCCCATAACCATTTATATGGTGCAAAAGGGGGGATCCCGTAGGCAGAGGAAAACGATCCAATACTTCGCGCATGACAGGGAGATATCATTTCTCATCCTCACCGATATGGAATACAGGAGAGGATCGTTATCAGTCAGCATAACACTTGGAAGTCATGTCATACGCGACATGTGTGTTGACGGGGGATCCGCAGTGAACATACTGAATGAGAACTGCTTCGCACAGTTGCCTATAAAGGTAAAGAAGGAGTTAAAGGAAACCTCGTCCGTGCTCACAGGATTCAACGGCGACCAGACTCGACCATTGGGGCATCTCAGCACACAAGTAACGATAGGAAGCGCGAATCATTCGACAACTGTGTGGGTGGACTTTATGGTTGTACGATCCCACTCATCATACAAGGACAACATCGAACAACAAGCACTCTTAACGCTGTGCGTTGTGCCTTCCACAATTCATGGTATGCTTAAATTTACATTGAAAGATGGAATAGTTACCATCCGCAACATAGATACAATCGAAGAAAGCAACAACGTCCCTACCCATAGTAGGAAAAGAAAGAACATAGGGCAAGATGAGCGCAGCACAGAATCCAGTTCGTATGCAACAAGAAGAAAGAATAGCCCAGAAAGCTACCATGTAATACCAGATAAGGATAACACATTCAGGGGCGAAGGATCGTCAACGAGTCTCCCATGGGCCTTGCTCTCGACAAGTTTTGCGCGCAGAGGAGGGCCAGATGCAAGCCCTCACGGACCAGGGAGAAGTACAAACCACTCACGCGTTATGTTTTGAATTCAACGCTACGAGTAGTAAAGCGGATCACGAAGCCTTAATAGCTGGACTAAGGTTGGCATTGAGAATGGATGTAAATAACTTGGTGGCTTATGTATACAACCCCTTACTAGCAAGTAGGATTGTAGGGTTATGCGAACCCCGGGGGAACACGCTAATCCAGTACACACGAAAGATACGGGCCCTGGCCAGACAGTTCACCAACTTTGCTATACGGGAGGTCTCGAAAGAGAGTAGCGCAATGTCAATAGCCATGGATCGTCTTTCAATCATAAGCATGGAAAATCCCCTTAGGCAAGTACTTGTTGATCTCATCTTACACAAATCTATACCTGCACAATCAACACCCGCAGCTACTAGGGAAGAGTTACCCACGAGGATGACGCCGATCGTAAACCATCTGAAAAACATGCACTACCGAGCGACAACAGAAGCGCCAAACGATTGCAGCATAGAGCAAGACAGTTCATGATCATGAACGGGGTCTTACATAAGAAATCAACACATGGTCGGAGGCTACAATGCCTGGGACCCTAACGAGCGCGAATAGTCATGGAGGTCGCAAATAGGAAAACATGCAAGCAAGGTCCAAAAGCTATGATAGACGAAGTTTTTCGCTCGGGCCCTTCATGTATAGGGACGCCAATAAAAGAGCGGCGCGATGTCGCCAATGCCATGTATGTGCGAACCATGGAATAAGACCTCACATAACATCTTGGATTGCGCCAGAAGCACACGCGGGAGAAAGAGCAATCCTTTCAAGCCTAGGGCACACATTACGTTCCCTCGCCACAACAGTAGGCAGCATTGTGCGCAGTATAGTAACAATGCTCCCATCGCGAGCTGATAACCGACAGGAAACAAAAGGAATCACCATTTCGCCGGTGAAGGTAGTCACCATCAACCCACGAAAGACGAACAGGGGTGATAGCAGGCGGGGAGCGTAGGGCGTAGACCAGTATAAGGAAGTTTGGAGGATGCTCCGCCAAAACATGGTAAGCACAGATAACCGTGCATAGTTACTATCTAGTCAGACGAGACAGGATTCAGAGCAAATGGAGGATAACCAGGGACTCAAGCAATATTATCTTTAAGTCATCGTATCACCAACATGGGTCACTCTCTTGGCTGTAGTCAGCTCCCAATAAAGATCCATGTATTTTTATTTCCAGTACTTTAGGATTTACTCTTTAATGTTTTTGAACACTTGCAAAAGTATAAATAAAATTCTGCTGTCCCTAGCTAGTTCCGTAGTTCAAATACCTTTTTCTTTCAATTATGAAATCTTACGCGTGAAGTATTTTACCTTTTAATATATATTTTGCCCCCGACGTACATATACAATAAACGTTTCCAGGCGAAATAAGAGGAATAAGTTTAACCTACTAATTAAACTTGTCAAGTAAGAGGGATGCAACCCTAGTGGCGATGGATCAGGTATCCTTTGTTAGGCAGCTTACTATAAGATGTTGTAGTAAGTATGGCATAACTCACATTTCATAATGGATATGCACAAGACACAGTGTGCACGCCTAACGAACACGTCAAAATAAATGACGTCACTTATGGTAGTAGTGTCACGCCACACATAATGATAATTCAAATCACCCATAAGATTAGAGATACACTTCACTGGATGTAATCATAAACAGGCATCTATACGCACAATCTCATGCGTGGAATAAAGACCTGGCAATACTCAAACATATTCGCATTATGCAATATATAGAGACATGTAAACTTTACATACAAATCGTACAAAGACTACGCACATATATTACAGAGTTACAAATAATTACATGGCGGCACGATATGACTTATAATAAGTCTACAGCAGACAGTGATCTTTTCAGCTTTCGTTGAAATGGGTTTAGGGACGCACAACGTTCTGCCCAAACCTCCCTCATATGCTGCAACACGCACAACCGTACTCCAAGTGATGGCAGACTCACCTGCACGTCATTAAATAGACTAGGGTGTGCCAGGCCCCACCCAATTACAGCACTCCTAGCAGGGGACTTGTTCTTCTTAAGGACACACCCTGCATGGCGCTTTAACACCCTCTCTAGAGAAACCATATTCACTGTACCTTCGCCAACGGGATAGACAGGAACCCTCAGCTGAGAGACGTCTGGCTTGATGCAATAATCTAGCTCATTTTATGCGCCCTCTTCAAAATGCTTCAGCAGAGTAAATCCTGCCATGATTACGCTAACTAGATCGTCTTGGTTTTTCTCGACAACATCGATAAAAGGGAGGTTGCAGTCTTTCAACACCTGATATGCAGTGTAAAATTTTTCCTGATCATGTGGAGTATAGAGGAACACATCCCCTAGAGGCTTCGTCAATAAAACCTCTCTTGAGGTGCGCTCCATTGCCATACTTTGGCTGTAAAACCCGCATTAAAATATCATGAGCAGTACACATGAACAATACACACATGAAAATACGGTAAAATTAAAACTTTCCATTTATAATATAATTCACGTGTCACGGTATTTAATAACATGTAGTTACGTAAATATTATAAATGTGTTAAGTACACGACGTATAAAATCACGACAATTAAAACATAAACGATCACGTAATTATTTGAACACGGAAAAGCTACGGGTTTCCCGTGGGCTTCCTTTAGGCTGCGGCTACACAAGAAGAAAAGGAGAAGAATGGGCTTTGGCCCATGACCTCACCAAATACATGTTAAGTAAAACAACAGGAAAACTTAAAACATAATTTAGGTTTTCACAGAAAAGTTTTCTTCTTGCCTCCTTTGCGCTTCTTGTCGCCGGCCACCATAAACCACAAGAGCAAACCGGACAGTTTTCTTGGTTGATCATTCTTGTGTACGTGATCGTGTTCATAACCTTTTCCGTTTCACGTGTTCGGTAAATTAAACACTTCCTTTCTTTTTAATTCTTTATAAATTCATGTTAATTATTTAATTAATCTTAAATACAAGTGATTAAAAACATGGTGATTAATTAAATATTGGATTAAGAGGTGTTTGGTTTGGCTTTGGGTTAGCCGAGACACAACCTAGACCCCCAAGGGCCTCGGCTTGTTTGATCCTACGCCACCGAGACCCACAAGGGGCTCGGTTTGGGCTGTTGTTCGGGCGCAGAAAGGGAAAAACCCCCGACCGCATGTCGGGGGTGTGTTTTGGTTTGGACCAAGAGCCAACCGAGACCTTAGGGTCTCGGTGGGGTTCTTTTGGGCTGACAGTGGGAACCGAACAAAGCAGGGGGAACCGGTCCACTACCGGTATGAACCGGTGTGAACCGGTCGAACCACCGGTGCCAACCGGGGCTCGGCAGTGGGTACCGCAAGCCACCAGTGGCAACCGGCTAGCCGGTCTAGCCACCTGTAGGGCTGTTTGTTTCGGCTTATATGTAGGACCGGGTTTCGGGCTCGGTTAATTTTTAAAACACGGGTTCGGGCCTCGGGTTAAATATTAAAATCAGAAAAACATGTTAGTTAAATTAATTACTAGACTTTTTAATTTAATTAATTTCAGGACTTAGGTTAAATATTAAATTATTATTACATGTATAACCTAAGTATTTAACTTAGCTTAATTTAATTAAAACATGTATTTTTAATTAAATTCCATATAACGTATAGTTTAATTAATTAACCAGTTATTTAAATAATAACCTATAACCATGACTTGTATTGTACTATTTGAACTTTAGTTATTATTTATAATCCAGCTTAATTCTAATTATAGAAACTTACTATTTTAGAAACTTTCTATTTTTAGAATCTTACTATTTATGGAAACATGCTATTTTTAGAAAGTTACTTAGTATTATAATACACTGATACATGAATAATACACAACAGAACATCAGAATAACTACAGTTAACACAGTAAATAGTAAAACATGACAGAATATGTATAACAAGCTAATAACAAACGGAACCAGTAAAACACATGTAATTCAGACAACTCATACACGTCCATATTTCTTATGTAGTGTTATCCGTCGAGGCGGATTAGTCTTCATCGTTTTCTTTAGCTTCTACTAGACATAAGGTACGGATTTCCCGTCCTTTAGTAAGGACAATCTCTTCCTTCATTAGGATTTCCCGTATGCAGCCAACTGTTTTCCCTAGTAGTTACAAATTAAATGCTTATGTTTATTAGTTACCTTAGCCATATACATGCATGACCGGTTTCACCTAGTTATGGAGGTACCATAACCATAACACTAGAGGCACTAGTGTTATGACTTCACCACGGCGGAGTGATAGCTCGTGGCGTCCCTTCTAGTTATTTGGCCATTTTATTTATTATATTATCATGTGGGCGTATGGGTGCATCCTAGTTACATGTTTCAGTCAAGATTTCATGGTGAATGTGGTGTGTGCCTTGCATCCTTCACAAGGAGCTGATCCCTCCTACCCACTTACCAATTAATTAGAGGCATTCCCTCTAATTTGCATGACGAGGTCACCCCTCCAAGTATTTATGGTTGTTGTTGACCTCATGACCTATATTGGCTTTTGGTATATTAACTAATACAGATTTTCATAAGTAACATAAGCTATGTTTTCAGAACTAAAACCAGTTAACATAACAGACAACTAGGTTTTCCAAGACTTATTCATTTCCGCTGCCATTCATGCTTTATGCTCTTTATGTGTTTCCATATTCTATGTTTCCATGCTTTATTATATATCTGTGCACTGAGCGTTATGCTCAGCCGTCTACTTTTCCATGTTCCCAAACGACAGGTACCCAAGGACGCAAGTAGGAACTCCAAAGTATGTGCATTCGGATTGGAAGCTATCCGACCTCTTTTACCTTATGCATTTATTCCTACTTTATCATACTTTACTTCATTTGGACATTGTTTAGTCCTTCCATTTACAGTACTTAATATTGCTTGTGTGTGAGTTACTAGACTACCGATGTTTGATTCCGGTATTCCTATTTATGGTCATGAATGTTTAGACATTTACCTTGCATGCTTTGATGACACGCCGTAATTTACTGTAGCATTCTATCCTAACAAATAGGGTGTTACAATTATGGTATCAGAGCCAAGGTTTCGACCTGTGGCTTTGTAAAACATGACATGTGACTTACGGGTAGTCACCAGTGCCTTCCTAGAACTGACAGTTGGTTTTCATGCATTCATCCATTTTCATTTTATTTCATGCATTCATATCATTATAGCAGGTTTATGACTAAGTAATGGTTGGTACAGGACTGGCCCTATTTAGTCGGATGTGCTTTTATCGAAACTTTTAACTTTGGGACCGACCCATAGGCGTCCCCTCGCCATGTCTTTTTGTTTTGGGTGAACTAACCATAGGCGTTCACTCTCGTGCATATAAAAGTTTTTATAAACTGCATCATGTGTTTTAAACTATTTCATGCATTATAAACTGCTTCATTGATTTATACATTATTCATGCATTTTATGTCATCTCATTTCAGATTTATGATTTATGTTGCATTTTGTTTTAAACTGTCAGATGGTAAACTCACGCAATACTCCGGATTTGACAGCAGCTGTCAATGCAGCTCTGCAAGCCCTCCTTCCCCAACTTCGCAATGAAATCAGGGACGAAGTTCATGCAGAATTCCAGGCTCATGGAAATCAGAACAACAACAACAATCCTCCACCTGTTACTCTTATGACTTGGTTGGAGAGATTCAACAAACAGCGACCCCGTTCATTTGAGCAGACTGACAGCCCCAACGAGGTTGAAGCTTGGATTTCTCACATCGAGAAGATTTTCGATGCAATGGGTTGTGACGGTGTTTTCAAGGAAAGACTGGCTTGCTATAAGTTTGAAGGTGATGTGCTGCAGTGGTGGAAATCGGTCAAGCAGTCCAACGGTGGTGATAATTGGGTTGCACAGCTGACATGGGACTGGTTTAAGGAGATCTTCCTTAATCAGTACTTTCCACATGTTGAGCAAGAGAAGCTCAAGAGGGACTACCACAACATTCGGTAGGTTGCTAGTGAAAACAGCAACGAATTCATGCAAAGGTTTCTCCGTTTGGCAGGATTTCTGGGTCTAACCGCAGGAACTGTTGCGGAGCAGGCTGAGAAGTTTCGTTGGGCACTTCGCACTTCGGTTGCCAACAACTTGGTATGTGCTACTTTCACTATAGTGGCACAGGTGGTCGATGCAGCCCGTAAGCTCGAGATGTTTCAGGAACGAGAGGATTTTGGTGATGACAGAGCAGTGAAGAGGTATCTTCAATCACCAATTGTAAACAATTCATTTCCATTAGTATTTTTCATTTCATATAATCCTTTGTTCAACGTTATATTCCAGGCAGAAGACTGACGACCGTAAGCTTGCGGCCGCTCAGCAACAAGTATCTAAGGGAAGCGGTCAGACCAACGACCGTTCTGGTTCCGAGAGGCATGGCGATAATGATAGTTACCGTAACAACGCTAACAACTCGAAAAAGATCAGGTCCCTACATTAACCTTCTTTCATGTTAAACTATCTTATGTTATGGTATTATGACACTCCAACAATTGTTAATTCAGGAACAATGGTAACGGCAAGGATCAGGACCATAGGGGTTCACAGCCTAATCGTTCTACCTCATCTGGTAAATTTTACACCTTCTATGTAATCATGTTTATGTTCCACGATCATGTCTCATGCATGTAATCCTTAAATAGGCTCCCAGCTAACCAGGACGCCTGCTGGAGGATTCACGCATCCTGTCTATCCTACTTGTTCGCGTAGACACTCTGGTATTTGTCGCCGAGGTACTGGTAGTTGTTTTAAGTGTGGCCAACAAGGCCATCAGCAGAAGGACTGTCTCTAAGGTGAGATAGAAGGCACCTCTGGACAGGCCGACACCAAGCCACCTCCTACTTCTGGTCGCGTGTTCACTACTACTAGAGACCAGGCAAATAAGACTTCAGGTACCATCACTGGAAATCTCTTTATGAATGGTTTGGCGGCATGTGTTCTGTTTGATACTGGAGCGACACATTCAGTTGTATCCACTACTTTTGTTGTACGTGTTAGGATTTCCCCGATGCCATTAGATAATGCCTTACGCATTTCCACGCCACTTAGGGACTCTGTACGAATCATTTAGGTGTACAGAGCTCTTCCTCTAGAATTTGATGATAAGATCCGCAGAGTTGACACACTTCCTTTGTACATGTGCGATTTTGACTTGATTTTGGGCATGGACTGGTTATCCAAACACCAGGCTACGATTTACTGCCACACATATCGGGTTATCTTCGGTGATGTTAAATCTCCAGAGTACATACACCATGGTTTTCTTACAGGGAGGTTAGTACAAATTATTTCATCCATGGAGGCGCGTGCATTGTTATCACAAGGCTGTCAGGGCTTCATAGCCAATATTCATGACATTACTGCCGAGTCTTCATCGATCCAAGATCAGCCTATTGTGTCAGAGTTTCCTAACGTATTTCCAGAAGAACTTCCAGGCATACCACCTGTTCGTGAAGTCGAGTTTGGAATCGAGCTCATACCAGGTGCAGAGCCGATTTCCAAAGCACCTTACCGTATAAATCCTATAGAGCTTAAGGAACTAAAAGATCAGCTGCAGGAACTTCTGGAATGAGGTTTCATCCGTCCCAGTGCATCGCCATGGGGTGCACCGGTACTGTTGTGAAGAAGAAAGACGGCAACATGCGTTTGTATATAGACTATCGTGAGCTGAACAAGATCACGATCAGGAATCGTTATCCTTTGCCGCGTATTGATGACCTGTTCGATCAACTTCAAGGCGCCAAGTATTTCTCCAAGATTGATCTGAGGTCCGGCTACCATCAGTTACGGGTTAAAGAGAAGGACATCTCCAGGACTGCTTTCCGTACACGTTATGGGCACTACGAGTTCGTAGTCATGCCATTCGGACTCACTAATGCTCCAGTTGTCTTCATGGATTTGATGAACCGCGTCTTCCATGAGTTTTTAGACAAGTTCGTTATCGTGTTCATTCATGACATCCTAATATTCTCCAAATCCAAGGAGGAACATGAAGAACACCTTCGTACAGTCTTACAGATTCTTCGTCAAAAGCAGCTGTATGCCAAGTTCACTAAGTGTGAGTTCTGGTTAAGCAAGGTGGCATTTCTGGGCCATATTATATCCACAGAGAGGATTACCATGGATCCTGCAAAGGTTGAAGCTATCACTAAATGGCCAAGGCCTACCTATGCAACTAATGTTAGAAGTTTCCTGGGTTTAGCTGGCTACTACCGCAGGTTTGTAGAGAACTTTTCACGGTTTGCCTTACCTTTGACTAAGCTGATGAAGAAAGGAGATAAATTCGTCTAGACGAAAGAGCGAGAGAAGAGCTTTGAAGATCTGAAGCAGAAGTTAGTGATTGCACCTATTCTTACTCTCCCATCTGGTTCAGGTGGATTTCAGATTTATAGTGACGCTTCAGGAAAGGGTTTAGGCTGTGTTCTCATGCAACATGAGAAGGTTATTGCATACGCACCACGACAGCTGAAACCTTATGAAGAAAACTATCCTACTCATGATTTAGAGCTTGCAGCAGTTGTTTTCGCGTTGAAGATCTAGATACATTATTTGTATGGTGAATCATGTGACATATTCACCGACCACAAGAGTCTCAAGTACATCTTCACCCAGAAGGAACTAAACATGAGACAGAGGAGATGGTTAGAGTTATTGAAGGACTACGACACCAACATTCAATACCATCCTGGTAAGGCGAATGTGGTGGAAGATGCTCTAAGCAGAAGGTCGGGTATGATTGCTGGCATCTGGATTGCAAAGGAGATCATCTGTGACCTAGAGATGACTGATATTGAGTTTTGTGTATGAGGACAACACGGTTACTGGGCTAATCTTAGAGTGGAACCAGACATACATTCTAGGATCAAGGAAGCTCAGAAGGACGATGGTAAGATTTGGGCTATCATTTAGAACCTTGATCAGCAGACGGAGTTTCGTGTTGACGACGACGGTATCTTATGACAGGGCACTAGACTTGTGGTTCCTGATGACTCTACACTCAGGGAAGCTGTGCTGACTGAAGCTCACAATTCTCCATTTACCATACATCCTGGTTCTACCAAGATGTACCACGACATCAAGCAACACTTTTGGTGGAGTGGTATGAAGCAGGATGTTGCCACCTTCGTTTCTAAATGTATGATCTGTCAACAAGTGAAGATCGAACACCAGCGAGCTAGTGGTTTACTACAACCATTAGATATTCCAGCATGGAAATGAGACAAAATCTCCATGGATTTTGTTACTGGTCTTCCGGTTACTCAGAAGAAGAACGACGCTATCTGGGTTATTGTGGATAGGTTGACTAAATATGCTCATTTTCTGCCGATTCGCAAGGAGCATCCGGTCAGAAAATTAGCAGACATATTCCAAAAGGAGATCATGAGACTACATGGTACTCCATCAGAAATCATCTCTGACAAAGATCCCCGTTTCACATCACGTTTCTGGCAAAGTCTGTAGAAAGCTTGGGGCACCAGACTTAAGCTCAGCACTGCCTTCCATCCTCAGACCGACGGACAGTCGGAACGTACCATTCAGACATTGGAGGACATGTTGCGGTCATGTGCTCTAGAGTGGTCAAGAAGATGGGATGATTATATATTCCTAGTAGAATTTCCATACAACAACAGCTGGCACGCTAGCATCAAGTGTGCTCTTTTTGAGATGTTGTATGGTAGAAAGTGTCGCGCCCCAATCTGCTAGGATCAAGTGGGCGAACGACTGCTCGAGGGTCCAGAGATGATTGAAGTGACCAATGAAAAGGTCGTTGTCGCCAAGGCGAAGATTCAGGAAGCCCGTGCTCGTCAGAAGAGCTATGCTGATAAACGTCGTAGAGATGTATCTTTCAACGTAGGTGATCACGTTTTCCTCAAGGTATCATCTGCACGAGGAGTTAAACGTTTTGGAATCAGAGGGAAGCTCAGTCCTCGATTCATCGGGCCGTTCGACATCATAGAACGCGTTGGTGAAGTGTCATACCGTTTAACGTTACCGCCTCCGCTATCACACGTTCACAACGTGTTCCATGTGTCCTTACTCAGAGGATACAACTATCATCCAGTTCATGTCGTCCAGTATCCACTTGATCAGATTCGAGAGCATCTTTCTTATGTCGAAGATCCCGAGAGAGTTCTCGAGCGACAAGATCGTGTCATGCGGAGAAAGACGATCCCTTTTGTCAAAATCCTTTGGAGGGATCATCCTTAGCAGGAAGCCACTTGGGAGACGGAGGAGTCTATACGGACTTCTTACCCTCATTTCCAGTTCTGATTCGGGTATGTTTTCTTTTAGTTTACGTGTCTCCAATTCGAGGACGAATTGTTCTTTTAGAGGGGAAGAGTTGTAAAACCCGCATTAAAATACCATGAACAGTACACATGAACAGTACACACATGAAAATACGGTAAAATTAAAACTTTCCATTTATAATATAATTCACGTGTCACGGTATTTAATAACATGCAATTACGTAAATATTATAAATGTGTTAAGTACACGACGTATAAAATCAAAACATAAACGATCACGTAATTATTTGAACACGGAAACAGAGGCGGACCCAGAATTTATAACAGGGTGTTGCACAAAATTTTTTGACGATTATTAATACTCAAGTTGATTCACATTATGTAAAAACGGGTGTTGCACATATCGAAAAAAGACTTATTTTATAACAAATTTACCCTTCGTGACCTAAAATCGGGTGTAGCCCGTGCCACACCCGGCTCCCATGTGGGTACGCCCCTGCACGGAAAAGCTAAGGGTTTCCCGTGGCTTCCTTTAGGCCGCGACTACACAAGAAGAAAAGGAGAAGAATGGGCTTTGTCCCATGACCCAACCAAATACATGTTAAGTAAAACTTCAGGAAAACTTAAAACATAATTTAGGTTTTCACATAAAAGTTTTCTTCTTGCCTCCTTTGTGCTTCTTGCCGCCGGCCACCATAAACCACAAGAGCAAACCAGACAGTTTTCTTGGTTGATCATTCGTGTGTACGTGATCGTGTTTATAACCTTTTCCTTTTCACGCGTTCGGTAAATTAAACACTTCCTTTCTTTTAATTTCTTTATGAATTCATGTTAATTATTTAATTAATCTTGAATACAAGTGATTAAAAACATGGGGATTAATTAAATATTGGATTAAGGGGTGTTTGGTTCGGCTTTGGGTTAGCCGAGACACAACCGAGACCCCCAAGGGGCCTTGGCTTGTTTGATCCGACGCCACCGAGACCCACAAGGGGCTCGGTTTGAGCTGTTGTTCGGGCGCAACAAGGGAAAAACCCCCGACCGCATGTCGGGGTGTGTGTTTTGGTTTGGACCGAGAGCCAACCGAGACCTTAGGGTCTCGGTGGGGTTCTTTTGGGATGACAATGGGAACCGAACAAAGCAGGGGGGAACCGGTCCACTACCGGTATGAACCGGCCGAACCACCGGTGCCAACCGGGGCTCGACAGTGGGTACCGCAAGCCACTAGTGGCAACCGGCTAGCCGGTCTAGCCACTGTTAGGGCTGTTTGTTTCGGCTTATATGTGGGACCGGGTTTTGGGCTCGGTTAATTTTTAAAACACGGGTTCAGGTCTCAGGTTAAATATTAAAATCAGAAAAACATGTTAATTAAATTAATTACTATACTTTTTAATTTAATTAATTTCAGGACTTAGGTTAAATATTAAATTAATATTACATGTATAACCTAAGTATTTAACTTAGCTTAATTTAATTAAAATATGTATTTTTAATTAAATTCCATATAACGTATAGTTTAATTAATTAACCAGTTATTTAATTAATAACCTATAACCGTGACTTGTATTGTACTATTTGAATTTTAATTATTATTTATAATCCAGCTTAATTCTAATTATGGAAACTTACTATTTCCGGAAACTTTCTATTTTTATAAACTTACTATTTATGGAAACCTTTTATTTTTAGAAAGTTACTTAGTATTACAATACAAGTATTATAATACACTGACACATTAGTAATATACAACAGAACATCAGAATAACTACAGTTAACACAGTAAACAGTATACCAAATTGGGTGATCTTTTGTCCATTTGGTGCTGTGATTTTCAATCCGTGGTGGTCTGGAGTGAACGATTGTAGGAGCTTCTTCTGAGGTAGACGCGGCTGAAGGATTTTCAGGTATCGGTATACCAAAGAATGGAAGCTCTTGTAGGTGAGCATATTCCAAATCGTGATCACTAGAATCCTCTTCAACATCATTGGGCACAAGTAAGGGTGACGATTCAGGTGTAGTTTGAGAATTACTTGGTAGAGGTGCACCCGGTTCAATGTTAATTGAAGATGCATTTGATAAAGCTTCATTAGCTTGAGCAACAACTTCAAGGATTGGAGCTATCACTACAGGTGCTGGAACTTCATCATTTGGGGGATCAAAGAATTCATCAAACAATGGTTGAAATAGTTTATCCCACTCGGGCCTTGTAGGTGGTAAAAATGATGTAGAAGTAAGATTATTGGGAACTAATCCGGAACTAATAGCACCGGTTCCCATCTCGTGAAGCGTGGGTTCAGAGCTGCGTTGCTCAGAAGCCATCGCTGTCAGCTCATCGAAATCTGCGTCCATAGTTTCTACTATCTTACCAAGACGACGGTTGTAAATTCGGTATGCTTTCTTGGAGGGTGAGTAACCAATGAAAATACCTATATCGGCTTTCGGTTGAAGTTTGCCTAAGTTCTCACTATTAATGTTTGGTTAGCAAAGAGCACCAAACACATGAAAGAATGAAACATTGGGTTTACGATTATGTAGAAGCTCATAAGGTGTTTTTCCATGGCGTTTCCGAATGATAGAGCGGTTTTGGGTGAAACATGCAGTAGATACAACTTCTGCCCACAAGAATAATGGAGCGTTCGCATAAATCAGCATAGTCCTAGCAGTTTCCATAAGTGTACGATTCCGTCTTTCAACGACACCGTTTTGTTGTGGAGTACGTGCAGCGGATGTTTCATGTGAAATACCAACTTCTTCATAGTAATCACGAAGAGTCTGGTTGACGAACTCTGTTCCATTATCTGTACGAATATGGCGGACAGTAGTATTTAAACGTACCTGAATGAATTTCAGAAAAGTAATGATAGCCTTCGGTGCTTCATCCTTTGTACGTAGAAATCTAACCCATGTAAACCTGGAGAAATCATCCACAATAACAAGGATGAATTTCTTACCGCTCACACTTTCGGTTCGCATTGGCCCACAAAGATCCATATGCAAAAGATGAAGTTTTTCTTGATTGGTGTCTTCAGCTTTGGGCTTGTATGATTTCTTGGTACTTTTCCCCCTTGAACACGCGGAACATAAATGGTCCTTGTGAAATTTGAGCTTTGGAAGACCACGAACTAATTCGTTTTTAGCCAAATGATTAATAGCATCAAAGTTGAGATGAGATACTCTGCGATGCCATAACCATGACTTGGTCTTAGATGCTTTGGAGAGAAGACATACTGGAGAGGCGGCCATCATGTCTTGTAGGGACAAAGTATAAAGATTTGCACCACGAGACCCCTTCAACAAGTCTTTTCCTTCCAAGTTGCGGATGAAACAAGTGTGTTGTCGAAAAGCAACCTCTAGGTTGGAATCACAGAACCGTCCTACTGAAAATAAATTATGACCAAGACCTTCTACATAGTATACCCTTGAAATCATGACATTTCCAATCCGATATTCACCATACCCCATTATCTTTGCAATATGATCATTACCGAATTTTACCGTTCCAAGAAACTTGCTGACGAAATTTCGGAGCATCGAGCGATCTCCGGTCATATGCTTTGAACAACCGGAGTCCAAATACCAGAGGATGATTTGGACCACGTGAAAATATCACCAGACGAGGACAATGTATAGGTTTCGGAATCTGAATGTTCCTTGTTATTAGCAGGTATAGATTTAATGATCTTAGATTTTCTAACTTTAGGTTTCTTAGATTTCCTAGCCTTCTTCCTAGTTGGTGGTGTAGATTCAAGTTGGCTTAAATCCTGAGGTATTTCTTCACTGATAGGCACTATAGTGGGGGCTGACCTAATTAAAGGGCACGGTTTCCATACTTTAGTGCTAGTGTGCCTAATTAAAGGACGTTGAGACCTAACCTCAATGGATGCATTCCTAGTTAAAGGGCACATTTTTTCATCTAATGTAAAGGTCCTACCAGTGGGACGCCATTGCCATCCAACTTGGGTACGAGTTCTCCCAGTTGGCGTCCATTCAACATCATTCCTAATGGCATTCATTTCATTCACATGATCAATAAGACACAAATCATGACGTTGGGAAAACATGCATTCATTACAATTCCAACATTTCAAATTAGAATTCACAAATGGTTTAGACTTCTGCACAGGCGTAGAGCTTTTAGTCTTAGCAACATGATTCTTCTTATTTAAATATGAAATAACATTCCTAGGGTGAGCTTCTACTTTCTTCTTGATGGTACTACTAGTTGAGGGTTTGATCTTATCTTTCTTGAGCGGCGATCCTTTAGCCCTAGTAGACTCTTTTAATCCTGTAGAAGGCAAAGTGGGAATATTAGCAACAGATTTTAACGGTGCCTTAGTTGATGGTGCCAATGACGGTTTTGCTCCTGGGGTCTTATTGAATGGAGTTACAGCAATGGGTCGTTTAGTGAGTAGTGCAGAACCCGGTTTTCCTATGTATTGCAAATATGCTAAGCAATATTGAACACGCTTAATATATTCATGAGCTGAATAATAGTAACTGCTTGAGGGATCTAACGCATACAAATCATCTAAAATATCCCTAACAAGATCCACGTGCTTAATTGCATTCCTCATATAGTCATCGTAAGTAATCGGATTTTGCTTATGGCGCGGGTTCTTATAGAGCACTACTGAATTGGTTGATGGAGCACTAGAGGACGGTGCAGAGTTGGTAGCTAAGTTATTAACAACTTCTTGTCGGGTGAGAAGAAGTGTCTCCTTTAACTCGGCCAAAACCATGTTTTTGTCAATGAGCTGGATATTTAAGTCAGAGATTTCCTCACATTTTTGGTTCAATTGTTCAACATAAGATTGTTGCTGTGCCGCATTAAAAGCGAAGCGTTCTTCTAGTGAACCATAAAGATTGGACATTCCCTGTCTTGCACGATCCATCTCTCCTAGAATAGACGAAAGTCTAATTTCTAAGTCCTGGTTTTTAGACTCTGCAGCCTCTAGTTCCAATTTTAGTGTTTCCATCGATGACACATCTCTCTTTAATCTCATAATATCTTCCTCTAATGCCTTAACTATCTCAATCATCTTGTCACTCGTCTCAACACTGTTTTCACAACCATTTGTTATCAAAAGATCCTCATTTTGAGTTTGTTGTTTTAATTCTAAAGATATACAATGTTGTTCAAGTTGATTAAAGCGTTTTGTAAGTAAACTGTAAGAATCTTGAAGCTTTAAAAATTCAGCGTTAGACTCGTGACAAGAATGATTATCTACCTCATTTACAGTATCAGCAACATTTACAGAGAGATCATGCACATCATCACATATATTCACAGCATCATAGTTATTCATAGCGGATGCAAGCTCATTCGAATAATTAACATTCACAGTAGTAAGCACATCACACGAAATTACTTGGGACAAGAATCGGTCATATTCGGATAAAATCTTTTCCTTTTCAATTAATTGTAGTTCGTAAGCGGTGTCCATTTCATAAAACACTTTTTGAACTTCTTTAATTTCAAACTCGAGATTCTCCGAAAGAGATGCAAAACTTCCTTTTAGTCTTTCGACAAACGGATTGATCTCCTTCTTAAACACCTCGTTCATGTGTTCGAAAGCCCATTCTCCGGCGTTTAAGCCATTTGAAGTCGTACATTCCCGGATGACCTTGTCAAAACTAGCAAAGTATTGATTAATCTCTTGCAAGTTTATCCATACAGTGCTAACAGGTGGAAGATCCTTTGGAATTTCCTTAGGTCCTTCCATTTTGACAAGTGTAGGAAGTGTACTAGGGTTTTCTTCATTTAACATGTAGGTTGGTGCTGTGATAAGATCTTTATCCATATGGAAGCGAATTCTAAAATCCGTTTTTGCAAGCTCCTGATTCATTTTAAAATAATCACACTAGGGATATTTTGCAAAGTTGTATGACCGATTCTCATCAACTAGATCCTTATTTGTGCGATCCTCGAAAATAACAATCGGATCTAAGACCAATCCTAATTGGGTTGCATTATAAAGTCTTGGACTATGGATAAAAGCTTGTTTTGCATACCGTGGGTTAGGGGGAAGGCCTTTTTGACGCGATAAGTTAAATTCTCTAAACGAAGCGTCAAATAAGTGCACTAGTTGAGAGGCAGCGTATTGTCTTAAAAGCAAATAATCTAAACTTCTAATCTTATTAGCCGCATTAATTTCCATTTCATTCTTTTTAGACTCGAGTAATTCAAAATCCGTTTGAAGTTTATGAAAATTAGTGACCACTAACTCTTTTTCTTTAAGTTCGTTGGAAAGATCTGCTCTTAAGGTTTCAATTTCTTGCAAATGACCCATTTGTTTGTTTCGAAAATGATCATATTCGGGATTGATTAGAACATTGGACGAAGGAACTAATTCCAAAGTTTGAACTTTTTCGTTGCACAAGGCAAGCTCAGCAGACAAATTCTTATTCTTAGCTAGGGTTTCTAATAGTGTAGTATTCATTTGGCTAAGTAATTTTGCAGGAACCATGACCAAATCTTGTTGAGCAGGAGTATGCGTATGCGAAATGACTCCCGGTTGTGATTCACTCAAAGTCTGGGGACTTGCATTGATATTGCTATCATTGATTGTCTCCTCGTTTGAAAGACTCACCACCGAAGACTCATTCGGATCAGCACCCTCTTGCCTAACTTGATGTGGTTGAATACTAGTATCAGTGGTATTAGTAGGTACCTCAGATATTTTATCTGGCCCAAAGCTAGAGATAGTTGCCATAAGAGCTGCCTGAGCAGATTGAAGATCATCACAGTCTGAATCACAAGCATCCAGATCATCTGCTTGGTAAGCTGCATTCTGTGTAGTGACAACTTCTTGTTCCGCAATCCCTGGATCAACAAGAAATGCAAGTTGCTCTTCATCAAGTTCATGTCCTTGTGCCTGAGCGTTTACCAAATAAATCTTCTCTACAAGCCATTGACCATCCCTTATCCTCTTGGGTTTTGTGCAATCCCTAGACATGTGACCCTCTTCCTTACAGTTGTAGCATGTAATCATTCTCAACTTACCTGTGGAATTAGCCCGTGGAGGAGTTTTGACCATTGGAGCAGGATTGACCATGCGTGTATTGGTTGATGTAGTGGGTCTCCCCTGATTAGGTTGTATAGGTTGAACCATTACCCTGCCATTCTCAATGGTAGCTTGTTGTCGAGAATTGGATGAATTCCTCAGTTGATTGTTAGTAGGAGTTGGTCCTCTAAATCCTCGTTTGCTCAATGTCCTTGTGAGATAAGCAGACATAGTGGCTAACACTTCAACTGGGTCAGTTCCTTGTTTGAATTCAGGAATGGGAACTTCATCATTATCACAATACAATGCTTGGTCTTGTTGAGCGGCATAAGCACTAGGAGGAATACTCATGTGGTCAGAATAGCTTGATGGATATGCTGCATTTTCTTGATAAGAAGGGTATGATGACTGAGCATAAGGTGCAATGCTTGCTAGTGAATATGGGTGAGGTTGTGAGGCATATTGTGATGCTTGTGGTTCTCTCTGAGACGAAGGTGCATTAAACCGATATTGTTGCTGATGTGAGGTGGGTGGTTGAGGTAGAATCGAATATTGGGGGAAGCTTGGAGTCAGGTACGGTGATGGATGATAAGCTTGGTGTCCCATGATATAAGGAGTGTTGTTATATGACAAGCTTGGTTGATTAGCCATCAAAGCTAGAGAATCAGGGTACATACCTCGAGGTGAACGGTGCATGATCACGTGTTTCTCATGCTGCTGAAGAAAAGCATAGAGTTGATCCAAATTGCACTTATGCAAATCCCTGGTTAACTTAACATTGGTAATATACTCACCCCATTCAGCTTGAGGTAAAGTATTCAAAAACTTGGTGTTAACCTGGAATGGAGCAATCACGAGATTGTATACATTCAAATCATTCATTAGAGTAGTGAATCTGAAGTAGTAGTCGTGAAGCGTTTCCCCTGGGCTGTACGTGAACCTATCAAACAGATCATACAACTGACATTCCCGTTCCTGTTTTGTAAGAGACGTACCTTGTAGCAAAACCTTTAGACGTTCCCATAAATCCTTTGCAACCGTATATTGACTTACCATTCGATAGATGTCATGTGGAAGAGCTTGGAGAATGGTTTGAAGAGCCTTTTCGTCTGCATCGGCAACAAGTTGTTGAGCTGGTGTAAGTTCTTCAAACTCCCGTGGTCGAGTCTCATTGTTAACAACGATGGTACCATAATCAAGTGGACCATTTAGAATTGACTTGACCATAAGCCTCCCATATGTCGGTTTTCCCTTAATGTATGACATCATACGGCTTTGCCATGCTTCAAAGACTTCTTTAATGAGCATTAGAGGGCGATTATCCGTTCCCGTAATGACCGAAATATCCGTAAGTGATGTCATTTGAGGCATTAATGAACTCGGATTCATTTTGTGATCCCTTGAAAAAAGATTATCAAAGATGGTCGAACTATGAAATAAGATTATATGTTTTAATGTTGTTTAACTAAAGATATTAAGATCTTTTGATTGTGTGTTTTTTGTTAATGTTTCCAAATAAAAACAAAGGTTGAAAATCCTCTAAGTGTTGAAAAACTATGGCTGATCGTACTCTAATCGGACTCCCAAATCGTGTTGCGATCGTACTCCCCTATCCTAGTGAGCTATCGTACTCCCCTATCCTGATCGGACCCTGATCGTAGTGAGATGATCGTACCCTGATCGTAGTGAGATGATCGTACCCTGATCGTAGCGAACGTGATCTTAACCTGATCGTGGTGAGACTTATCGTACCCTGATCGTAGCAAGAGTGATCGTAGCCTGATCGTAGTGGACGTGATCTTACCCTGATCGTAGCGCCCTGATCGTACTAAGCAATCGAAGTATGGATCGTACTTTGGATCGTGCTGATGGATCGTACTAAACAATGGAAGTATGGATCGTACTTTGGATCGTACCTATAGATCGTACAACTTGATCGTACTGGTAGATCGTAGCGTGGATCTAAGTTATGATCGCAACAATGGATCGTGACTAAGGATCGCAAGTAGAAACCCCCAGGGTTTATGCAAACACAAAGACAGATCGTATCCCTAAAAAACAGTCCGAGACTTGATATCACCAAGAAAGAAAGGATTTTTACCTTGAAAAACGTGATTCTAACCAAACGAATATCACCAAATCGTTACTAGAACTATTTAGAAGATATGTAGATCACTTGGAATCAAAGAACACGAAAAAATTTGTAACTTTTGGAGAAATCAATCAAAAACACATGAACACACTTAAAAAAATATGAACAACACAAAACCAATCTTTATTTCATCCCATGGCTCTTGATACAAATTGAAGAATATTGATAATCTTTATGAATCAAGAGGGTTGATGTTTTTCTAGAGAGAGAAAGTTAGAGAGAGAAGTGAAAGAAACTTGTATATTGAAATGTACAAAATGAACAACCAACACCTCTTTCCATGGTGGAAAGAGGTTTAAATACCCCAAGTCCTTAATGGACTTGGGCTTCCGGCCCATGAACATGCCCATGGGTCGGGCTATTTAATATATGAAACTTAACATTACTACGAGCCTATAACTACATTGTTGGAGTGACCGAGACTTTCTATATACGTAAAACGTATTTCCAACAAACATGACAGAATATGTATAACAAGATAATAACACACGGAACCAGTAAAACATATGTAATTCAGACAACTCATATACGTCCATATTTCTTATGTAGTGTTATCCGTCGAGGCGGATTAGTCTTCATCGTTTTCTTTAGCTTCTACTGGACATAAGGTATGGATTTCCCGTCCTTCAGTAAGGAATCTCTTCCTCCATTAGGATTTCCCGTATGCAGCCAACTGTTTTCCCCAATAGTTACAGATTAAATGCGTATGTTAATTAGTTACCCTAGCCATATACATGCATGACCAGTTTCACCTAGTTATGGAGGTACCATAACCATAACACTAGAGGCACTAGTGTTATGACTTCACCACGGTAGAGTGATAGCTCGTGGCGTCCCTTCCAGTTATTTGGCCATTTTATTTGTTATATTATCATGTGGGGCGTATGGGTGCATCCTAGTTACATGTTTCAGTCAGGATTTCATGGTGAATGTGGTGTGTGCCTTGCATCCTTCACAAGGAGTTGATCCCTCCTACCCACTTACCAATTAATTAGAGGCATCCCCTCTAATTTGCATGACAAGGTCACCCCTCCAAGTATTCATGCACGTTGTTGACCTCATGACCTATATTGGCTTTTGGTATATTAACTAATACATATTTTCATAAGTAACATAAGCTACGTTTTCAGAACCTAAAACCAGTTAACATGACAGACAACTAGGTTTTTCAGGACTTATTCATTTCTGCTGACATTCATGCTTTATGCTCTTTATGTGTTTCCATATTCTATGTTTCCATGCTTTATTGTATATCCGTGCATTGAGCGTTATGCTCAGCCGTCTACTTTTCCATTTTCCCAAACGGTAGGTACCCAAGGACGCAAGTAGGAACTCCAGAGTATGTGCATTCAGATTGGAAGCTATCTGACCTCTTTTACCTTATGCATTTATTCCTACTTTATCATACTTTACTTCATTTGGACATTGTTTAGTCCTTTCATTTACAGTACTTAATATTGCTTATGTGTGAGTTACTAGACTACCGATGTTTGATTCTGGTATTTCTATTTATGGTTATGAATGTTTAGACATTTACCTTGCATGCTTTGATGACACGCCATAATTTACTCTAGCATTCTATCCTAACAAATGGGGTGTTACATTGGCCTAGCACTTGGGCAGCATTCAGAATGTTTCAGGCGGCTCCGGCAACATTGGGTGAGTCCATCGCACCCTTGGCAGCTAGGGGCAGGCTGTATCTAACCAACCAGTGCTTTTTTGCGCGTACGGCTGATAAGTAAGGATACAATGCCTCATAAAAATCGATATTCAGACGCCTCAAGACTTCTTCCTTCTTCGCCAAATCTTGTTGGGAATTGGCAGAAAAATTCGCATAGTTCGTAGCAAAAACATCCATGTGTTCCTCAAGTATGGCCATGGCCCAGGGATTGTCCTGTTCTCGTTTCTCGTGCAGATGACGCTCTCAGTTTAAAGATTCTAGCAGCGACACTCTCTCATCCTCAAGACACTGTATAGAGCCAACGTTTAGGCTAGAGACCCCTCGAAGACGCGCTAACTCCACTTTGGCATAAACCAATTCATTATTTTTCTCCTCCAGAGTCCAGGGAAGATTGAGAGAAACGTCTTAAAGGCGTTGGGAGAGGTGCAGTATCCTCTTGTTCAGATGGGATGCTAATGTCACCTCCCGTGACGCACCCATTGTCAACTCTCTTAATAACACTTCATCAGACCGCTCGTCAAGATACTAGGTGCGCCTGGGTGGAACATGGGACTGCAAGAAATCTTCACAGTCGGACCTATTGGTCAACGTACAGGATCGCGTACACTTCCACTGAGGAAGGAACTCGCCAGCTGAAGTGGCACTGGTGGTAGCCCTGTGCGTCGCATCCCAAGGACTGCAAATTTATAGTAGGGGACGTTAAAGGTCACTCTCTTATTCTACGAACAGAGTGACATGACAGAACATCATGTGTGGTACCTCGAGATGATGGTCTCCACACAAGGCTTGGCACGCGAGCCCTATGAAGAAATATAAGTACGAGGCTTGGTAATTTGTGACCTACTTTTCTTCGGAATCCCCTTACAAGGCGAACAAGGTAAGCTCTTAAAACCAGGAATATGAATATTGTCTCCGTGTGGATTAATGGTTGGGCTACCTTCAGGAGTCGCTCCCTTGCCTTCTAGGTCCTATGTTTCTTTGGAGGATGTTTCTATAGCACATGGAACGCTCTTAATAGGGGCCGTGTTAAGGGCGACAACTCCCTCTGTGCCAATTGATGTCAGGAGAGGGAGGTTCGAGGGTGTTAAACATAAGATTCACCAATAACACGGGTTTCGATCTGGAGGTCGGGGAGGATTGAACAAGTGTTTAGCCATTTGTAGAGAGAGAAACAAGAGAGACTGTAAACTATGTGTTTATTAGAGAGAGAAAGGGAAATAAGAAAATGACAATCCTCACCCCTCCATGGAAGTGTGAAGGGGTATATATAGCTCGGGACTTGAACTAACTTACATATGATAATATTAGTCCCTACAAGTCCCGGCTATGTAAACTATTGTAATTCCGTTAGTCGTTCACATTTTAGGGCTAACAATATTCCCCCAATGTGGAGACATACGGAATTACTTACAATGTTCCTAACAAGTACAAATACAACAATAGTATGACAGTTTTACAGTGCTTCCAATGCTGAGGATGACGTCGTTGTCTTCAAGTCTTCAAGGAAACTTGTACCCCAGTTTGAATCTTCTTTGTCATTGCTTGTTGAGGAACTATTGTATCATGTATGAACTGGATTAACTTCCCCCCAATTCATACTCCATGTCTTGAAAAGCTTTCTTCATAGACTTCTTTTTAACGAAGCTTCTGAATCAGCTTCCCCCAAACCAATATCCCTTTCAGTAGAATCTGTAGCTTGAGCAATCTTCTATCTTTGACATTTAAATTGCACATCAGAATTTAGTAAAAGAAGAAGCAAACCACACCAAGTAGTACTGCTACCTTGACATTTTTGGTATTCATGATTATGCATTTGGGGGAACATACAGGAAATCAACAACAAATCTTCTCATGCTTGTAGAATACTTTCCCCTGGAAGTTGAACTAAGTACTCAAAAGTACACGTTTTCTCCCATGATGGCTACAAACACTCAAAAGCATCATCTGACATGTACGCTCAGAATTACGAGATGTTCTTGTCAAAAGTATGATGGTTACGAACACTCAGAAGCATCATCTGACGTGTACGCTCAAAATCACGAGATGTTCTTATCTAAAGCAAATATCTTCATAGGTGAGAAATATCGAGAAACTATGGAAGATTTACTTAGACTATGAAGTATTATTGTTGACTTGTTTGCTGATCACATCTCTACTCACTTACTCTTTGACTAAACTGACCAACCTCGTATTCTTTCGGCTATCTATAGTGACCACTGGTGAAGTAAACCTGATATTCCAAAATTGAAACTGAAGTACAATTCCGCAAATTTGTTACTTAAGCTTGCACTTTTGTTGATTGACGAACGGTGTAGAGAAAAGTCTCTTAGTACCTTATACACAAAAGAAGAGAGAAGTATAACATGTAAAACACATCTTGAAATACCCACAACTACATATGAGTGTGACACCGAGCACTACAACGTAACTCCTTTAAGTGATAGTTGTCCATGTCGTCGAGTTGCTCCCCCTCAACAATATATGTGTGTCTTGAAACAAAATTTGACAATATTTTTGAAAAAACAACACCACAAAATATGTTGAGGTACGGATTTGAGATGCCTTATCCAATATAATATATAACATATGACAGATGTAATATCATTTTTGGAGTGTGTTGGATACATAAAATGTGACAATTTCATAGATGTACCCAACAACATTAAAGGCTTGATTTTAAAACGCCCCCCCTTAAAAATTGATCCAAATAACATATGACATTTTTGAGATATGAAAACCTATTATGAGGATGGGAGTGTTGAACACATAATTTTGAAAGATTTAGAAAAACTTTTTGAAAAATTCTCAAAAAATTGTGCTCAACGGTTTTAAAATAATCATGATAGAATACTTCTCTTCTATTGCTTAGGGAAATCGCACCAAAACGTACACTTCCCTTTCGGGTCCGATTTATTCATGAGCTCAAAACTTCGATTGTTTTGTGACAAGCTCATGACCGAGAAAAGTTAATTTCCCGTTATGAAGGACAAGTTATCATCCATGATAAACTTTCCTTAAGGTGAAGTCCGAGTTGTAAGCTGACATTTACATAGAAGTCGTTTTTCATGAACTTAAAAACTTGGAATGTTTCTATAGGAAGCTCATGACCGAGAAATTTTAATTTCTCATTGAGAAGGATAAGTTATTGTCCGTGACAAACTTTCCTTATTTGAGATCCGAGTCCTAGGCTGTGATGCGCTTAGAAGTCATTGTGAGAAATCATCAAGCAGATTCATTTTGCAGAACCTCCAAGTCTTCTGGAGTCATATAGTTCATACCAAGACGACCAACGAGATACGCAAACCTATCTTGCGATAGAGCTTTTGTAAACAAGTCTTCCAGCTAGTACTCAGTTCTGACAAAGTATAATTCCATGATGCCGCGTTCCACTTGTTCCTTGATGAAGTGATATCTAACGTCGATGTGCTTGGTGCAGGAGTGCTGAACCAAATTGCAAGAGATGGTTATGGCCAACTTTGAGTCACAATACATAATATTTTATCAAAGTGGAAGCCATAATCCGTGAGTTGAGTTCTCATCCAAAGGACTTGAGCATAACACACGGATAGAGCCACATATTCTGCTTCGGCTGATTAGAGTGAAGTACAATCCTGCTTCTTTGACGAACATCTCACAAGCTTGTCTTCCCCGAGTAATTGTATGCCTTTTTTTACTATCAAGACAACCTGCGTGATCAGAATTTGAAAAGCTGTTAGATGAAAACCGGTTTCCCTCGGATACCAGAGTCCCATGTGAATGGTATTCTTAAGGTACCAAAAGATCCGTTTAACCTCCTTGAGGTGCTTTTGAGTAGGACTGGCTTGATATCGTGCACAATAGCATGTGGCATGACAAATATCAGGACTGCTGGCTGTAAGGTACATAAGAGACCCGATCATACTGCGATATCGCGTTTGATCTACGGGAAATGAGTACAAGTCAGCATCTAGGGATGTGGTCAACAATGGTGTACCAACGCAAGCACATGAGGTCATACCATGCTTTTTAAGTATCTCTTGAGCATACTTAGCTTGGTTAATAAAGATACCACGTAAGGATTGATGAATCCGGAGGCCTAAAAAGAATTTTAGCTCCCCCATCATTGACATTTCAAATTTGTTGTGCATTAATTTTTCAAAACGTTTTGAAAGTTTTGGGTTCGTAGAACCAAAAATGATGTCATCAACAAAAACTTGCACAAGCAATATGTCATCCCCATATTTATTACTAAAGAGAGTAGGATCAATGGAACCTTTGGAGAATCCTTTGGATATCAAGAAGTTTGATAGTTCGTCATACCACGCCTTGGAGCTTGTTTGAGTCCATATACTGCCTTCTTGAGACGGTATACTTTGTCAAGATGATGAGGATCAATGAATCTTTCCGGCTGATTCACATATACTTCTTCCTTCAAGTGACCGTTGAGAAAAGCAGTTTTAACGTCAATCTGATAAACCGTGAAGCCCTTATGTGCAACATAAGCAAGGAATATCCTAACAGCTTCCAAACGAGCAACTGGAGCAAATGATTCATTGAAATATATTCCTTCTTGTTGAAGATATCCCTTAACCACAAGACGAGATTTGTTTTTGATGATGGCTTGTTCTTCATCAAGTTTGTTTTTCAAGATTCATTTAAAATCTAACATCGATTTTCCATAGGTTCTGTCAACAAGTTCCCAAACATTGAGGTGTTTAAACTGATGAATTTCGTCTTGCATTGATTCAATCCACGCATGATTAGTCATGGCTTGCTTGATGTTTCTAGGTACAGTTGAACTCACGGTGAGTGCATACATACACACATCACCATCGGTTTCGAGTTGTCTGCGTGTTCGAACCGGCTGTGACGGATTTCCAATAACTTGTACCAATGGATGATCACGTGTCCAATGGTGAGTGGATGGATATCGTTTATAGAATGTGTGCATGTTTGACGGATCAACATGTTGAGTAGAAGACTCTCCGACTTCGCCTACTGGTGTATCGATTGGGTCGATAAGTTCGTCTTCATCGGACTGTGCATCGACTGCTTGATCATTGTTTCTGCTGCAGCATTGACGGTTGGTGATGATGGTTGTATGACGGTTTTATGAGTTTGTTGAGTATCCAATAGAATTGTCTCTTAAGCAACGGTTTTATCAGATCATATAAATCATTTAGCTCATTCAGTTTCGTCTTATCCGTCAATTCGCTGTAGGGGTATTTTCTTGACATTCTTGAATGGGACGTACAAGATGTGTGCTCTGATACCAATTGTTAAACATAAGATTCACCAATAACACGGGTTTCGATCTGGAGGTCGGGGAGGATTGAACAAGTGTTTAGCCATATTTTAGAGAGAGAAACAAGAGAGACGATAAACTATGTGTTTATTAGAGAGAGAAACGGAAATAAGAAAATGACAATCCTCACCCCTCCATGGAAGTGTGGAGGGGTATATATAGCTTGGGAGTTGAACTAACATACATGTGATAATATTAGTCCCTGCAAGTCCCGGCTATGTAAACTATTGTAATTCTGTTAGAAGCTCGCATTTTAGTGCTAACAGAGGGCCATAGTGTGTCTACCAATTCTCCACCCACTAGCAAGCTCATTCGGGGTGCATGGCCGAGGGCGCATAGTTACATTGTAAGGACGTTCGTGCTTCATGAGTTGCGAGTAAGTTATTTCTACGAAAATAAAAGGTAAAAGTTAAACACATGTGTACGGATACAATTTTATTAGGAATATGTGGATAAGAATTATTACCATGGCCAAAGATGTCATAATACTGCGGAAGGTGATTCAAAGGTATGGGGGCATTACAACTTAGCTCTAGGGAGTATAGTAGCGATTCAGGGAATTCTTGCATTGGTATATGGTCAGCGTCTATCATCTGCACATCTGCTTCGCTATATGTATCGGGGACTGGATGCTTGTATTTTATCATAGTATTGGCGTAATGAAATCATACTCAAATGGGAATACAATCTTATCTATCCAGAAAAACTTGTTGTTCCATTTATTCAGCGAATCTATCTTTGTCTTACAGCACTGAAGTTGACCAGGGTGTTTGGCAAAAGATACCCACCCGTTAATCCAGGATGGACGATAGAAAGCACGAAATAGGTTTATGGTTGGATCGATGTTCTTCAACTGACAGTTTATCTCAAAATTAGATATTTTTGCTGCACCAATGCAATGTAACTGAGATAGATGGATATTGTAGAAACTTAGCACGTCAATAAGGAAGTGGCTTAGGGGAATACGGTTGTTGGCAAACTCAAAGAATCTGGTATACACACCAATCTTACCAGGTGGGTAGCTTCCAATGTGCATTTGTGGATCTGGTACCATGGGATGTAGGCTTGTGGGAATATGATATTTGGTGATAAACTTGGAGAGCTCTTACTCAGAAATACGGGATTCTGCGTCGAATAATTGACAACCATTTTTTCTTCTTCAAAAGCGCCAGGTGCTGGTTCGTGGATTTTTTGTTCTATGAATGAGTATTCTTTGAGTTTTGGTTATGGCAGAAGTTGAGGTTGTAGAAATGAAGAAGACTGATCGTTGGTACAATGAATATTAAGGACATAATCATCAGATGTAGGATCGTGCGACATGTGTCGGACGTTTGTACCATCCAACGGTGCTGATGGGCTTACTTTGTATGACGTGTTTTAGACCTTTCCTAGTTTCCAATGAAGGTAGGTGATAGTGGATTGTGACATTGTTGGTTATTGGCGGTATTATTCGAAATATTTATTTGGCAGGCACCTACGAAGGCACTTATTTTGGCCATAGAGTGTTTAGTCCAAAGGTATAGTCCCTATTCGGGTTTAATAACTCGACCTTCTTTTTTGAACACTGTGTGCTCTGTAAAACCTCTCGCACTCTTCTTCCTTGTTTCCTTTTATTTGTTTTTTCTTTCTTTTGTGTTTTTTAAGTGTTTTTAAATCTTGTCTGCTTTGCCCTTCACCTGCCACTGTGAGCGGTTTGGAAGCATGGGAACTACCAAGCATTCTTGATTCACATTTTTTTATGCGTGCTTAATGCTTGTTTTTATTTTTGTTTCTTGGTTGCTTTGTCTGGTATTCTTATTATTTGGTTGTTAGTTTTATTCTAGTTCTTTATCTTTTGTTTGTTCATTATAGCTATTGATGAGTTGTTGATTAGTGGTCTAGGTACTGATAATCTTTTATATTTGCATAATCATGATCATTCTAATCTTCCTATTGTGAATGCTAAACTTATGGTTGATAATGCTCAGAATCAATATATCTTTTGGAGCGTTGTTCGTATATCATGCATACTACATAGATGGTTAACTAACAAACTTTTTAGCTCATATATATGTAAAGTTTTGTTTCATGTTGTTAGTTAGCCAAGATCAAGGGAAGTGAAGAAAAGAAGTGAAACCGATGAATGAATGAAGTTTTATGCATATACGATGGATTATCCGACAAATATAAGTCTTATGAAGATTATTTGAGGAGATAAAAGTCATGAAGTTGTTGCTCACGAGACTCAAAAGAAGATGTTCAAGACGTAAATCAAGAAAGAAATGAAGAAAAGAAGTTAAATCAAAGAATGTTGGTAACTTTGTGTTCCCTATACACCTTCAAGTTTTGGCCATAACCTAAGCATAGGAACTCCGATTGACTTGGTTCGAGCGCTCCCGCGTCTGTAAAAATAAGAGCTACAACTTTCGTTTTTACCACTTTTGCCTAAAATGTACGAGCAACCGCCCGACAACCTATTTCAGTCGAATGCACACTGACTTTGTAGGTAGCAGCCGTTAAGCACGATCGAGGGGCCGTCGGCTCCTCAAATCTATGCAACCAACATGCATGGATTAGCAGCCTACGGGCTACGATTTTCTACACCTCTCAAAGTAAACTTTTAATGCATATTTATGCAACTTTAGTGTCCAATTCCAACCACTACCCCTTTATAACTCTTCCAAGCCTTCATTACTAGCATTTTATGACACTTGAGGACAAGATTTATGCTTGGTGGCCAAGGGCTATTTTTCACTATAAACAAGAATGAATACCTTAGTTTTTACATATGAAAATCGTGAAGGACGAATTTTCACACCTCTATCTCTCCTGAAAGATCATAAACTCCTATCATTTCCAAAAGATCGCTCAAGGACACCAAGGAAGATGTTGGGTATAATTTTCCTATATGGTTCGAAACTTATATATTGTTATTGGAGGGTTAAGGGTTGATCTAATTCCATCCATTACGATTGTATTGTTTCTAGTTGGTATAACTCTTGTTACTTTCATAATGTTTAATTATGTTACTTATGTTGGAACTTTGGTTCTTATTGAAATAATCATGGAGTAGTTTTCTTATACTTGTTTGAACTAATGTAAATATTGATATTGAAAGTTTGGTTCTTTGCAATATTGAATTCTGTAGGATATGTAAATCTTGCTTATGTTTTAGAGAGAGAAAGAGATAGAAAGATGGTGGATTTCACACAATTTTAGAGAGAGAAACTTAAGAGAACTATGTGTAAAATGAATAACCACACACCCTCTCCATCTAAGGAGAGGGTTTATATACCCAAGCCCATGAGATGGGCTTGGGTTTACATTAGGACGCCGGCCCATACATTTCATGGGCTCGGTTTTGGGCTTTGTTTAATAAATATAAATAACTAAACTACGAGCTATAACATGGACTATTGTTGGAGTGACCGATCCTTTCTAATACGTAAAACGTATTTCCAACAATATCCCCCTAAGGGAGGTCACTCCAAACAAGGGCGTTACCCAAGTTACAATGATAAAATAAACCTAGCATACAATGCTTGTCTTAAGCTCGTAGTCTTCGTCTTTCTTTTCTTTTTCTTTTCTGGTGAACATGCTGATGTGATCATTGATATCAATCTTGAGCATTAATCTCTTGCCTTGTTCTTGTGCGTCCATCACTTGTGATCTTCGCCTCTTCGTGACTTCATGTCCCACATACTTATACCTTCGTAATTCTTGAAAGCTCCAGAGTTCGATACAGCGGAAGACTTGACTTTTTGGCTTTCTAGAACTAGATGAAATATTAAGTGCATAAAGTATAAGCATGCGGGGACGACTTCTTCTTGGATTCCGCAACGCCACCCTCTTCAAATGCCGCAACATAAGTAGACATGAACAAAATGGCTTTGAACATTTCATTCTAATTCGGTAGCATTTTACCTCCGGTCGGTGAAGACCGTTGGACGATATAAAAATATCGTACTTGTGGCAGGTAGATTTAATTAAAAATCTCCTTGACAAGATTTCGCGGGTAAACCCGTTCTCTTTACTCGACCGTCCAAAGCTGACTGCGAACGTAAAGAGTGAATCATTTGGATAAAATTATCCGCATGATTGAAGCCGTCAATTATGATTCCTGGAACAAGTTTGATTCATTAAAGAATCGCACCATCGTTGCTTTCCAGTTGTCACAAGCTTGATTCATATTGAATCTTGCAAGTTACCTACCAAGTGCTGTTTAAGGTTAACACTAGAAGGATTTCCACTCATCACCGTGAACACTAAGGTATCACTCTGAGTGTTCTGGCAAGATCACTAAAATATTGCGTAGAGGCCTGGAACGTGTTTAAATTCAGTTAAGAATTAAACCACTATTGCTTTCCAGTTATCACAAGCTTGATTCATAAAGAATCGCACAAGTTACCTACCATGAGCTTTTTGATATTCGCTCAAGAAGGATTTCCATCTTCATTGTAAATATTTTCGTATTACTCGGATGTTCAGGCAAGATCATGAAGATTTTGCGTAGGACTCTTAATATCTTTCTTACTTTTCACAGTGTGTGAAGAAGCAAGGAAATATGAAAGTGTGTCCTAATGAGATATTTGATGATCTCAAATGGCTCTAGACTCGATCGTGCATTTTGGATTTTAGTGATCGGAGGCTGGAGAGGAGTGCCACTGATAGGTGTGTAAACACCCATCTTTTCTACCACTTAATTACAATAATAACCGGACCAAAACGTGTATTTTATGTCTTTTATGTCGGAATTATGCGTGGTTTGTGTTTTTGTTGTGATTTAGGACGAAAAGGTGAAAAATGGAGAAAACACGGGTATTCACAGGCATTTACGGACTTTTATTGAAGAAAAGGAAGAAAGACGAAGTCAAGAAGTCAAAAGCGGATAAAGAACGGAAGTCCAAGACCAATTCTGAAGATTTATCGAAGAAAAAGTAAAAAGACGGAAGTTTACTTAAAACCGAGGAACTCAAGTCTTATTTATCGAAGAATTAAAAGACGAGTCCAAAGAAATCCCGAGCCAAAAGTCATCACATTCCAAGATTAACAAAAAGATTAAGAAGGAAGGACTTGATGGTGCAATTAACAAGAAAGGAAGGAGGGAGGAAGCTTCCCCTAACCACTCCCTAATCACCTATATAAACCCCTTTTATTCATTCATTTAGTTCTTGTTGACTAATCGTGACAATTAGTTCTTCCATCTTTATTTTATGCACATTTAATTACTTGCACATTTAATTACTTGTCTTGCACTTTTAATTACCTTTAATTTTCAAGTAAGTGTTTCTTTAATTTCTTGCACCTTTACTTTATCTTGTTAATCTTCTTCTTCTACCTTTCTTTAATCTTTGATTTACACGCGTTTTTATCTTGTTGATTTGTTTAAAGATTTCATTTTTATGCTTTTGATTGTTTTAAATCTTTTGTTTTCATAGCTTATTTTGTTTATTTTCAAGTTTATATAGTTTTTATAAAAGTTAATTTTATATAAAAGTTGTTTTTCTTAAAGTTTATCTTTTTCGTGTCTTAAAAGTTTTTAACTTTCAGTTTTATAGCTTATTTTTACACGGTTTTAGCTAAGTTTTTCGTCTAGTGCTTATTAGGATCATAGCTTATTTTTAGCTTATTTCCATTTCCTTTTGACGTATTCCGATTGGGGTCCAATCGGAAAGGGGTTTTACATTCCGATTGGCGGACTTGGTATTCCGATTGGTGAGTGTTTTTGAGTATTCCGATTGGTGTGTGGTGACAAACATTCCGATTGGGTCCCTTGATACATTCCGATTGAGGTGCAACTTGGTTATTCCGATCGTAACAGGTGAAAGATATTCCGATTGGTGTTCCAATAAGCATTCCGACCGAGCATCCAGCTATATTCCGATCGGGTAGGTTAAATATTCCGATCGGTGGTGTTTTTGGGAATTCCGATTGGAGAAGTGACAGCATTCCGATTGGTTCCTTTTAACATTCCGATTGTGTAGGTTTTTGATATTCCGATTGGGACAATCGGAATATATTCCGATTGGAGGTTACTTTTCTCTTATTTTGACTTGTTTAATTTTTAGCTTATGTTTTTGATACTTGTCTAACTTTAATTTCCGTCACGCTTTAATTTTAGTCATTTAAATTAATTTACTTTTCAAAAAGCTTTTAAATATCACACCTTCTTTTAATTAGACTTAGATTTATTTTCTCGCACTTTACTAATACTTGCCCTTTACTTTAACGACATTTACTTTTAAGTCTTTGCACATTTAAATTTAAAAACCAACCAAAAATATTTGTTTCCACCAAAATAAAACTGAGTCACATAGAGAACTAAGATCAATTCGATTAGAACACATCAACGAACTTAATTATAAATTTTTATACAGGGTGTCAAAAACCTTTTATTAAATGGCGCCGCTGCCGGCTCTTTTCGTAAAGATCAACAGTTTTTTGTGAGACACACGTTGCTTTTTGGGATCCGTTCACTTGTGAACGTTATTTCTCTTGCATAAAAAAAAAATAAATAAAAAACCATAAAAATTAAAAATTTCAAAATTCCAAAAAGATTTTATCTTTCTTGTGTATATATATTGTCTTTGTGTTTGGTTTCTTTTTCTTTTGCATTTTCAGGTGTATGCGTACTAGATCTTCTAATTATCAAGAGCCCGAGCCTCAAGAAGATTTAGATATGGCAGGTGTTAACAACAACAACATTCCACCGAACTTGAATAATAATAATAACAACAATGCTCTTCCACAGCCCGATCTTCGGACCATGGAGGAACTTTGTCAACCAACAATGTTTGGACGAGGAGGACCGATTGCGCCGATGCAAATCAACGCTCCTGAGTTTTCGTTGAAGCACCACATGATTCAGCAAGTACAAACAAACCCATTTAGAGGATTGCCTGATGATGATGCCAACAAACACCTCGACAAGTTCATTACAATCACCCAGAGCATGAAGTTGGCTGGTGCCACTATGGATGAACTTCGCCTACAACTCTTTCCACACACTCTATTACATCATGCCGAGAAATGGTTTGATCGTCTCCCGAAGAATTCTATTCACACTTGGGATGACATGACTCAACGATTTTTGTCGCGCTACTTTCCACCATCCATGGTCACAAGCCTTCGCAATCAGATCAGCGGTTTCATGCAAGATCCCGATGAATCTCTTTTCGATGCATGGGAGAGATATAATGTCTTGATCGACCGTTGTCCAAACCACAATATGCTTCCGGTCACCTTGATCGATACTTTCTACAACGGTTTGACTTTTCGAGATCGTGATACGATTAATGCAGCCGCCGGTGGCACATTCATGAAAAGGAGACCCGAGGAGTGTAGAGAGCTTATTGAGAACATGACTACTCATCACAAAAACTGGGATTCCTCTGCTTCTTCAAGGAATAATCCGAGAGTCAATGTTTCCTCCACCTCAGCAAACCCTGATATGACCGAACTCACCCGTGTGCTGACTGAAATGAGCAGAAGTATGCAACTCTTGGCTTCAAACCAACAACAACAACAACAAGTTAAAGCTGTTGCTACTCTTTGTGAAACATGCGGCGGTCCTCACTCATACACCGATTGTCCTTCGACACAAGGAAATCCGGAAAATGTGTATGCAGCTTATGGTAATTATTCACCGGAAAATTACCAAGCTAGACAACAAGGGGATAGAAACCTGCTGAGCTACCGTTCCAACAACTACCTTTCACCCGGTTTTTCTCCTCAAAACCAAAACCCCGCCAACAACTACACTAGAAGCAACCAAATCCCACCAAGAGCTTCTAATCCTTATCACCCACCCACCCAACAAACCCCACCCAGTAATCCGGATGTTGAGGCCATCATGAGAACCCAAGGTGAGCAAATCAAGAATCTGCAGAGCCAAATTATCAATCTGAAAGGAGATATCACAAAGCAAGGAAATGAGATTAGATCCGAGCTTCGAAATGATATTCAATCCTCCTTCAGCAATCAAACCAATGATTTGAAGAATATGCTTGCTAGTTTCTTGCCTGCCGCTCAACCTCCTTCTCCGAGTTCTCTACCTTCAAACACCGTCACTAATCCGCGAGCCAATGTGAGTGCTATTACTACTCGTAGTGGAGTCACCATCGTAGGACCACCAATTCCACCACCATCATCTACACCTCCTCCACCACCATGTATCCCTACTCCTCCTACACCTAGCATTAGTGCACCATTACCGTCTCCGCCTCGACGTGATGAAGTTCCCGCCAATGATCCTTCACCATCTCAACCTTTACCTACACCTACACCTTCACCACCCAAACCCAATATCCCTTATCCTTCTCGCTTGGGCAAGAACAAAATGCTAAACAATGAGGACGCTCAAGTAACTAGCTATATCAAGATGATTTCTCAAATGAATTTCAACATTAGCTTTCTTGAAGCACTTGTCCACATGCCCAAATTTGTTAAAGCATTTAAGGAATTGCTTAACAAGAAGGAGAAGCTGATTGAACTCGCCAACACACGCTTAAATGAAAACTGCTCTGCAGTTATTCTTAAAGAACTTCCGGAAAAACTTGGAGATCCCGGGCGTTTTGTGTTGCCTTGCGTGTTCAACAAAACTGAAGAATTTACTGCCCTTGCTGATCTCGGGGCTAGTATTAATTTAATGCCACTCAGTGTTTGGAAAACACTATCATTGCCCGACCTCATTCCAACAAAGATGACTCTTGAACTTGCAAATCGCACTCTCGCTTACCCCGTTGGTATAGCTGAAGACGTGTTTATCAAAGTTGGCACATTTACTTTCCCGGTCGATTTTGTCGTAGTTGATTATGAAATGGACCCTCGTATTCCTTTAATACTTGGTCGGCCATTCTTGAGAACCGGACGTGCTTTAGTAGATGTGGCCGAAGGTGAGTTAATCTTACGAGTCGGGGATGATTCAAAAGTTTTTAAAATGGGGAAGCTTACCGGCAAATCTTTTGGACGAGAATCAGTGAATATGATAAATGTGCTCGATGACTTTACCGTCTACGACAATCCTCTATTCGACTCTTGCATCGATAATCCACTTTTTCATGATGATGTGGATGATTCTCTCCCTACTTTGGAAGCTTCTCCCATTTATGATTCGTCACCGGTCTTCGATGCTTATGATGATGATGATTCTAGCTCAGACTCGGATGATTTTGATTGTACTTCTGAGTATCCCGAGCTGCCCACTTTCGATGATTTTGATGAGGCTGATACTCTCTCGAGCGATTCTTCACATGATGAAGATCCTCCATCATCACTCGATCCTACTTTGGACGATTATTCATTTGAGGAAGATTTCTCTGAATTTCTCAACACATACTTCCCTCATGAGAGTGATGCTCCTCCTTTTGACTTCGAAGATTATCGCCTTGATCCTACCTTGGATTTGAAGAGCATTTTGTCAAAGGAGAAGAAACCAGTCGACACCGAAATCCGTTGCACGTATGATTTGACACCTCTTTGTCCCACTTCTGAGGACGAGGTTGTGCTTCTTTGCGGATCTTCTTCACACTCGGCTGAGCCGGAGTGCTATTTTCCCCTGAAGGAAAAGGTGTTCGACCCCGGTATTGAAGTCTTTAAGCCATCTCAGTATCCACCTGATGAAATAAAAGGAATAATCTTTGGAACCATTGAAGACATGCTTACACCTCTTCCTACTTGCTTCCACCGTGCTCCATCACTGCTTAAGGGAACCTTGCCATTTCTCTTTTGGCTTGCCTTGTTCGCCTTAAGCTCGTTCTTCTTGATGGACGAAAACTATGTCTTTGATCCTGGTGGATTTGTTTCATGCTACTTCCGTTGATGATCAAGGTCGAGTCAGGCTCATGACTCGGTAAACAAAAACCAAGCGCTTCTTGGGAGGCAACCCATGCATCTATCTTTCCGCTTTCTTTACCATAAGTGTAGGGGGGACCCCTTTGGATTGCTATTTCCTCTCCTCACTTCTTAATCAGGGATTCGAGCTTCAATGATCCACTCTTGATGATTCTTGACGACCCGTGATTCCGTGTTCTACTTCTTCCCGGTTCAATCCTAAACTCTTTTCGATTCACTATTTTATATTATCTCAATATTAAAATAGGAATCTCTTTAGTTGTCTTTTCCTTAGCGAGATTTAAACAACGTGCACAATGTCCTAAGTGTAGGGGAGTTTACTCCCACATGCTTAAACATTGAGGACAATGTTTATCTTAAGTGTAGGGGGGCTTCTATCGAAGTTAAGTGGTCTTTTCCTTGTACTTGCCCTCATTTTAACCGGAAAATCAATTTTTCGACATTTTTCAAAATTTTTGATCTATTTTGGCCTATTAGTTGTTATCTTCGTATAGTTATTTTCTTTCTTTATTAGAATAAATGTTTAATAAGTGGTTTTAATTTTCAAACGTTGTGAATCTTTTGACTCAACCCGAGTCTACTCTAGCTAGTATCCTTAACGTGTTTAAGTCAAGTTTTGCTAGGCTTTTATATAGGGAGCTATAAAACGCGAAAGTCTTAACCCTCACGGGTTAAGAACAAGAACTTTTCGCAAGTTCCTATAATTGATCCTAGAGAGTCGTTTATCAAGGGAACTTTAAGATGCGATTTCTAAACTTGAAAGAGTCTAAGAATTTGCAAGATCCTATAGGCGACTCGAAAACCCAAAACTTTGATTTAATAGGCTAAGTATCCACGAGTCTCATTACTTGAGATTTTAAACTGTGGAGAACGAGAGATGATAGAGCCAATTATAAGTTCGGTATTCTTTCATGAATTTATGTGAGTTAATTATGAGCCTATTCTCCCATCGCTTGCTAATAAATTTATCTGCTAATAAATAAGGTTGTACGATTTGAAAAGTTACTTAGCTTCTAGCCCCAGATCGTTTAAAAGTTGCTCGGTAACGACGAGAGTTCATAGCCAAGGCATAACTTATGAAGCGGGGCGCGAAGATTGGCGAGTCCGAAAAGGCCCTAACAAGGCATGAGGGCTATGTTTTGTTGCTAAAGATCCAAAGTGGTGTGAAGAATCATTTATTCAAAAATCAATATGAAGGATCGAGACACACGACGTAAAGCAAAACTCCCCAAAAGTCATAGAGAAGTGTATCCGAAAAGACCCTAACAAGGTTTGAGGATAAATAGATCCAAGTCCTAAAAGGAGGCGGATCGTTGTATATCAAAGTCCAAAATTAAGATTGGAGAAAAATGAAGAAGTCGTGGTCCAAAGATGAAGAATCTCTCAAAAACTTCAAGTGAAGAAATTCCAATTATGAAGAGAAGACCATTATTTCATGAACGTCTCTCAAGATTTGAAGTATGAAGTCGCTGCCAAATATCGGCCCGAGAAAGGTCTCAAATCGCGAACCAAGTTATGCCAAGATATGAACTTTTTGATATCCCGAGAAGCAGTTTTAAAAGATTTGGTCCTTTAGCTAACTATTGATTAAATCGTGCACTTTATTTTCAGACTTAATAATTATCTAAATAAGTCGAACAATGCATCCTCGTGATCATTCAAGACAAATAATAAAATATAAGAGATACCCATAGGAATAAGGGAGTCTAAGTAAATAATTGGCCCACATGAGTTCGTGTTAGTTTACTAACTTATAATAACAATGATCTCGTTTTTAAGCTTGGTTTGGAGAAAGTGAAAAGTTGAGGATGATGATTATTCATGACATTTTCAAAACCCAAGGTATGCTTTTAATTTCTCTGCTTTGCATTTTTATAATTTTCTATCTCTTTAATAAAGGCCAATGTGGATTGATTATGATGAAAAGTGTAAACATGCTTTGTAACTAATGCATTGCATGAGGACATTGCAATGGTCAAGTGTAGGGGATTTGATAGGTGTGTAAACACCCATCTTTTCTACCACTTAATTACAATAATAACCGGACCAAAACGTGTATTTTATGTCTTTTATGTCGGAATTATGCGTGGTTTGTGTTTTTGTTGTGATTTAGGACGAAAAGGTGAAAAATGGAGAAAACACGGGTATTCACAGGCATTTACGGACTTTTATTGAAGAAAAGGAAGAAAGACGAAGTCAAGAAGTCAAAAGCGGATAAAGAACGGAAGTCCAAGACCAATTCTGAAGATTTATCGAAGAAAAAGTCAAAAGACGGAAGTTTACTTAAAACCGAGGAACTCAAGTCTTATTTATCGAAGAATTAAAAGACGAGTCCAAAGAAATCCCGAGCCAAAAGTCATCACATTCCAAGATTAACAAAAAGATTAAGAAGGAAGGACTTGATGGTGCAATTAACAAGAAAGGAAGGAGGGAGGAAGCTTCCCCTAACCACTCCCTAATCACCTATATAAACCCCTTTTATTCATTCATTTAGTTCTTGTTGACTAATCGTGACAATTAGTTCTTCCATCTTTATTTTATGCACATTTAATTACTTGCACATTTAATTACTTGTCTTGCACTTTTAATTACCTTTAATTTTCAAGTAAGTGTTTCTTTAATTTCTTGCACCTTTACTTTATCTTGTTAATCTTCTTCTTCTACCTTTCTTTAATCTTTGATTTACACGCGTTTTTATCTTGTTGATTTGTTTAAAGATTTCATTTTTATGCTTTTGATTGTTTTAAATCTTTTGTTTTCATAGCTTATTTTGTTTATTTTCAAGTTTATATAGTTTTTATAAAAGTTAATTTTATATAAAAGTTGTTTTTCTTAAAGTTTATCTTTTTCGTGTCTTAAAAGTTTTTAACTTTCAGTTTTATAGCTTATTTTTACACGGTT
Source organism: Glebionis coronaria (assembly GCA_025667525.1). Classification (NCBI taxonomy): domain Eukaryota; kingdom Viridiplantae; phylum Streptophyta; class Magnoliopsida; order Asterales; family Asteraceae; genus Glebionis; species Glebionis coronaria. The sequence continues at coordinate 583,977,945 of CM046879.1, forward strand.
TTAGCTAAGTTTTTCGTCTAGTGCTTATTAGGATCATAGCTTATTTTTAGCTTATTTCCATTTCCTTTTGACGTATTCCGATTGGGGTCCAATCGGAAAGGGGTTTTACATTCCGATTGGCGGACTTGGTATTCCGATTGGTGAGTGTTTTTGAGTATTCCGATTGGTGTGTGGTGACAAACATTCCGATTGGGTCCCTTGATACATTCCGATTGAGGTGCAACTTGGTTATTCCGATCGTAACAGGTGACAGATATTCCGATTGGTGTTCCAATAAGCATTCCGACCGAGCATCCAGCTATATTCCGATCGGGTAGGTTAAATATTCCGATCGGTGGTGTTTTTGGGAATTCCGATTGGAGAAGTGACAGCATTCCGATTGGTTCCTTTTAACATTCCGATTGTGTAGGTTTTTGATATTCCGATTGGGACAATCGGAATATATTCCGATTGGAGGTTACTTTTCTCTTATTTTGACTTGTTTAATTTTTAGCTTATGTTTTTGATACTTGTCTAACTTTAATTTCCGTCACGCTTTAATTTTAGTCATTTAAATTAATTTACTTTTCAAAAAGCTTTTAAATATCACACCTTCTTTTAATTAGACTTAGATTTATTTTCTCGCACTTTACTAATACTTGCCCTTTACTTTAACGACATTTACTTTTAAGTCTTTGCACATTTAAATTTAAAAACCAACCAAAAATATTTGTTTCCACCAAAATAAAACTGAGTCACATAGAGAACTAAGATCAATTCGATTAGAACACATCAACGAACTTAATTATAAATTTTTATACAGGGTGTCAAAAGCCTTGTATCAGCCACCTTTTTCAATACCTATTTATTCGGAGTGAATAAATCGATAGATAACGTGTTGTCTCCGTGTGATTAAAACAAATACCTTTTGAGAGATATCTGAGTTAGCTGGGATGGGTTGTGCATTGCATCACTGGGTCCATGATGTATATCTTCAATATTGAGCATCATTTAAATGATCTCAATAGCATATGTGTTGACCCGGTTTCTGCCTAAATTTGTAAGGAGGGCTTCTTTCTTTACACCCTTTATCTTTACAATTCTTTTTCATTCTTCAACCCCTTCAATGCTTACCAATACGTCATAACTAGCACCTTGTTGTGATTGTTCCAGTGCTAACTTAAGTACTTGTTCGACATTCAGCTACGTTCACAATCTTTCTTCATCTTTCCTAAGGACTACTATTTCTAGCTATGGAAAGTCCTTAGGAAGATTCCTCCGGTTCTAGAAGAATCATTGGACTTAACCTATCCTACCATCCTTATGTCACCACAATCTTCATCGTCGTGAAATAAATGGGTTTTGGGTAAGTATATGTCACCATGAAAATCCATTTTGATATGTAAATCCGTTTTGCTCCCCCTTAACATATGCCACGATATTCAAAAATATTTCGCATATGTCGGGATGAGCCAGCACATTAAGTCAAACCATTTTTGATAATTTCCCATATTAAATCACATTTTCTCCCCCATATTAAAAATATTAACCCAATCGATGTTTTTAATATCAATTGATTTAATGAAGTTTTAACAAAGGTTTTGGGAAGAAAAATGCAAGTCCATTTATCTTCATGAGACCAAATGTATGAGATATGATACCGATTTGTAACATGATCACATATTCACCATATTAGAAAAAATTGACAAGGTTGGACCTGATTGATGAGAACATCATATGATAAGATCAATAGGTTTTTGTCAGCATATGTTGGTCGCCTCGTCACGTCTGAAGTGATCTCTTGACACCACGTGTACGATTGGTATTGTTGTCTTGACACCAGTTAGTGAGCTTGGCACGTTCGACATCGAAGATTCTGAATGCTTGATAATTGCTCCCCCTCAATTTTTGACCCGTGTTCTATTAAAAGAGCTGTAGTCGTCGGTTGAGTAGTCGCATCGTCGAGTATGTAGATACCAATTGTAGATTGCTATGGTTGTAGAGATGATAGCTTCATAAAAACAAGACTTCTCTTGTTTTAACAAATAAATGCACTGAAACGTACATAGATTCGTGTTAGACCAAGTTATAAAGTAAACTTGATCCCTTACAAGGTTTTAAAGTAAACCTTGCCCGAGAAAGTTAATTCCCGTTGTGAGCCAAAGCTTTCATAAGAAATACTTGACTTTAATGTGAAAACCGGGTTGCAGTCTGAAATAACTACAAGCCATAAGGGCATGTTTTATAAAATATTTACAACTTTTGTACGAACTCTATTTATGGCGTCGTGTCGATATTAATCAACATTTCTAAGGCCGTAAATATTATCGTACCAAAAGACATGCCTTTGAAAAATAAAGTAAAAATATTTTTGGATTTTTCTGAATTTTTCAATTTTTATGGTTTTATATGGTTTTATATTTTTGTATTTTGCTTTTGTGGATAAAAATATAAACAATATATACAGATGATCACCAAGGATACGGAGAATAGTTTACCATCACTATTCTTTCGCTTCATCTGCCAATTCCTTTAGAGTCTCAGGCGAGAAGGTTCTCATTCCTAGCTTGTCGGCCAAAAATTCAATTCGAGCGCGATCTAAAGCCTTCGTGAAAATATCCGCCAATTGATACTCAGATCGGACAAAGTAAAGCTCGATCACTCCATTTTCCACTTGCTCCTTGATGAAGTGGTAGCGAATGTCAATGTGCTTCGACCGGGAGAATTGAACGTTGTTGCAGCATAAGGCAATTGCACTCTTGTTGTCACAGTACATCGGAATTTTGTTGAAACCTAGACCATAGTCGGTTAATTTCGATCTCATCCAAAGAATTTAAGCACAGCAACCGGACATAGCTATGTATTCTGCTTCCGTACTTGAAATTGCAGCGCTTTTCTGCCTTTTCGATGCCCAACTGATGAGTCGATCTCCTAGAAGTTGCAAAGTTCCACTCGTGCTACGCCTTGTGTCTTGACAACCCGCATGATCCGCATCTGCATATGCCATGAGTGCAATCGAAGAGTCCTTCGAATACCAAAGTCCCTGATTAATGGTTCCTTTAAGATATCAAAAGATCCGTTTCACACTAGCAAAGTGTAACTCAGTAGGCCGAGTTTGATACCGAGCACACATACATATATCAAACTGAAGATCAGGTCGACTAGTTGTGATATACAAAAGAGTATCGATCATTCCACGATAAAGTGTCAGATCAACGGCAACTCCATGTGGATCTGCATCAAGCTTAGTTCGTTCCGCCATTGGAGTATCCACGGGGTCGCAAGATTCCATCTTATATTTCTTAAGCGATTCAAGGGCATACTTGGATTGATTGATAAAGATGCCTTTGGGACTCTGAGATATCTGAAGACCTAAGAAGAATGATACCTTGCCCATCATTGACATCTTAAACTTGGAAGACATGAGTGTCCCAAACTCGTCGGATAAGGTTTGGGTAGAGGCTGCAATTATAATATCATCAACATATATTTGTACCATAATCATATCTTTACCTCGTTTTTGAATAAACAGCGTGGGATCCACCTTGCCTTTAGCGAAGCCTTGCGTAATGAGGAATTGTGACAATAGATCATACCATGCGCGAGGAGCTTGCTTCAACCCATAGAGAGCCTTCTTAAGCTTGTACACATGATTAGGATATTTATGATTCACAAAACCATCCGGCTGTTGAACATAGACCTCTTCCTTAATTTCACCATTAAGAAATGCCGTCTTCACATCCATTTGATAGACGATCATATTCATGTGGGATGCATAGGCGAGGAATAGTCTAATAGCTTCCAAACGGGCAACAGGTGCAAATGCTTCGATAAAGTCGATGCCCAATAATTGCTTGTATCCACGAGCTACTAGTCTAGCTTTGTTCTTCAATATTCCGCCTAACTCGTCGAGTTTCAACTTGTTAACCCATTTCAAAGTGAGTAACTGCACTTGATCCGGGCATGGGACAAGTTCCCAAACTTCAAGACGTATAAACTCGTTAAGTTCTTCTTGCATAGCTTCTATCCAACAAGATTGAGTAAAAGCTTGTTGCCATGTCTTAGGTTCAACTTCTGTGAGAAAAGCATCAAAATGACAAAACATTGCATTTTCTTGTAGCTGACTTCGTGTGGATACCGGACGATTAGGGTCACCAATAATAGAATCTATAGGATGATCCTTTGTCCACTTGCTGTCATGTTCACGAATCCGTGGATTGGAGTAAACTGTAGTTGGAGCTTCCTCTGAGGTGGACGACCCGACTTGATTAGGGTCGAGAATTGGTACACCAAAGAATGGAAGTTCACGCATTTGAGCGAATTCCAAATCGTGATCATCATCATCCTCTTCATCATCAATAGGCATGACATGGGTAGTTGAAACAGGTGTTGGTTGAGAATTACTTGTTGATGTTATATCTAGACCAATTGTAGGTGCAGACGTGTCTGATTGTGCTTCGGTTGCTGGAGCGACAACTTCGGGTACCGGAGCTATTACCTCAGGTTCTGGAGCAACAATACTTGGAGGAGTAAAGAATTCATCAAAGAACGGTTGAAACAACGTATCCCATTCAGTCCTAGAAGGTGGTGTAAATGATGATGAAGTAGGGTTGTTTGGGACAAGACCAGAACTAATGTTATTGGGTGCCATTTCATGATGTGCGGGTTCAGAGCTGCTTTGCTCAGAAGCCATTGCTGTCAGCTCATCAAAATCAACATTCATAGTTTCAAGGATTGTATGAAACTTACTGTTGTAGATTTGGTATGCCTTCTTTGCGGGTGCGTAACCAATGAAAATACCAGTATCAACCTTTGGTTGAAGTTTTCCCAAATTGTAACCATCATTACTTGGATAGCAAAGAGAACCAAATACATGAAGATATGATAAATCTGGTACTTTTCCATGGAGAAGCTCATAAGGTGTTTTACCATGGCGTTTACGAATTAGCGACCGGTTTTGGGTGTACACTGCTGTAGATACTGCTTCTGCCCATAAAAATAATGGAGCCTTTGCGTAAATTAACATCGTTTGAGCAGCTTCCATAAGTGTGCGATTTCGCCTTTCAACGACACCGTTTTGTTGTGGAGTGCGTGCAACGGATGTTTCATGAGATATGCCAACTTCTTCATAATAATCACGCAAGATTTGATTCACAAATTCGGTTCCATTATCTGTACGAATGCGTCGGACAGTAGTGTTGAGACGCACTTGAATCATCTTGAGAAATCCGGTGATGAATTTAGGTGCCTCATTTTTTGTTGTAAGAAATTTCACCCATGTAAACCGAGAGTAATCATCGACAATTACGAGGATGTACTTTTTGCCACTAAGACTTTCAACACGCATAGGTCCACAAAGATCCATATGCAACAGATAAAGTTTCTCTTGGTTGGTGTCTTCCGTCTTGGGTTTGTATAATTTCTTAGTGCTTTTCCCCATTGTACACGTGGAACACAAACGATCCTTGTGAAATGAAAGTTTAGGAAGACCACGAACAAGTTCGTTTTTCGCCAAATGACTAATAGCGTCAAAGTTAAGATGAGATAACCGTCGATGCCATAACCATGACTTAGTCTTCGATGCTTTGGAGAGAAGACATACGGGAGAAGCGGCCATCATGTCTTGTAGAGACAAAGTATACAAATTATTCCCCCGAGTACCTTTCAATAAATCAACCCCTTCCAAATTACGTATGAAGCAGGTTTGCTCTCGAAAAGCAACTTCTAGGTTTGCATCACAAAATTGTCCCACAGAAAATAAGTTGTGACCGAGACCACATAATACACTCTTGAGATAATAACATTCCCAATATGATATTCACCATAACCCATTATCTTTGCAATATGATCATTTCCAAATCGAACCGTACCAAGAAACTTGCTGACGAAATTTCTGAGCTGAGAGCGATCTCCGGTCATATGCTTGGAGCAACCAGAGTCCAAATACCAGAGAACAATTTGGACCACCTGTTTTCAACAACAACAGTAGACAATGCATTGGAAACTATTGGTTCCGGAGTGTTAGCAGATACAGATAAAGTATTATCAGAATTGCTAACAGGTTTGTGACCCTTAGATTTCCTGCGTTTTCTAATGTGAGTTTTAGCACTAATAGGTTTTACTGTTCCAACTTTCTTAGGTTTTGGATTATTCGCAGGCACTATAGTGGGAGTAGACCTATTTAAAGGGCACTTGGTTCCTACAGTAGTGTCAGTGTTCCTAGTTAAAGGACACGCTTGTGTTTTGGTAGCCTTGGTAATCCTAGTTAAAGGGCACACTTTCTTCGCTTTAGTGGGAGTGATCCTAGTTAAAGGGCACATATTTCCTACTATAGTGAAAGTTCTACCAGTGGGGCGCCACATCCAACCAACTTGGGTTAACACTTTCCCAGTCGGTTTCCATTCTAATCCATTTTTCCGGGTATACATCTCATTCACATGATCAATAAGGCAAGAATCATGATGACTATAAAACATACATTCATTGCAATTCCAACATTTCAATTTAGAATTCACACTAGGCTTAGAACGCTACACAACCGCAGAGCCTTAAGGTTTAGCTACATGATTCTTTTTATTCAAGATAGAAATAACATTCCTAGGATGGGCTTCTACTTTCTTCTTCACTTGACTACTAGATGGGGGCAAGATCCTATCATTCTTCTTGTTTCTTTTAAGCTTAGATCTTTGAGCCTTAGTAGTGGTGATTACTCCTGTAGAAGGCAACACGGGAATATTAGAAGCTAGTTTTGATTCCGCCTTATCTTTAGTGACCAAAGTTTCAGATGGTTTAGTCCTAGGGCCCTTATTAAATGGTGTGACGGCTATAAGGTTCCTTTTGATTGCACTAGAGAACGATGCTGAGACAGTGGCTGCGTTATCCACAACATTCTTACCTTTTAGAGTACGAAATGTTTCCTTTAACTCATCCAAGACCATATTTTTATCACAAATTTGTTCCCTCAAATCAGATATTTCCACCGACTTTCGATTCAATTGTTCAATCAAGGATTGATTTTGTGCAGTGGTATTAGCACATGCGGGCTTTACTGAATCGAAGAGTCGTGTATTGTTTTGTTTTAAGTTATCAACTTTAGATAAAATCTTGGAAACTCGATTATCTAGATCAAGTTTAAAATTCTCAGCGCCCTCAAGTACGTTTACACAGTTAAGCTCCTTAGATTTCTCTATTTCTATCGGCAAAGATTTAGCAACTTTGTCACTTGGCTGACGCTGTTTTGATTGTAAATTCAATCGAAAATTCTTTTCAAAGTTTGCATCATCGATATTAACACCTTTGAATGACGTTTCAAAGATTTCTTGAATAAATTGTTGCTTGCATTCAAGCGAAATACAATGTGTTTGAATCTCATCAAAACGTTTTGAAAGCGAAGAATATAAATCTTGAAGCTTTAAAAATTCAGCGTCAGATTCGTGACAATTACTATCTACCACATTATCCACAGATTCAACATTATGCACAATAGAATCATTATCAACACTTTTATTCACACAGGCAGAAACTATATCATGAGACATCACTTGCTTCAGAAGCTGATCATTTTGGCGTGAAACCCGTTCTATTTCAAGTAAACTGTTTTCATAAGCATCATCCATTTCATTGAAAACACGTCTAACTTCTTCTATTTCCAAAAGCAAATCTTGATCAAGATTACTAAGACAAGCTTTAACATTCTTTACAAACGGAACAATTTCGTCTCGAAACGCAGCTCTAGTGTGCTCAAAGTTCCAGTCACCTTCCGTTATGGTCGAGGCCGTCGTACGTTCCAAAATGACATTGTCAAAATCGGCTAAGTGTTGGTGAACCGCATTTAAGTTAACGGACGCCTTGCTTACCGGTGGAATTAACTTTGTTAAATCCGTTTTGACAAGTGTAGGAGACGTACTAGGAAAGTTTTCATTTGACAAACTTTGGGGCACAAGAACTGTCAATTCTGTTAATTCCTTTTGTAAGCGAATGCGTGTCTTTTTCGAAAATTGATCTTTGTTATGTTGATCATAATAAATTGTATGGAATTTTGAAAGCATTTTAGAATGAGTTTCATCCGCAAGTGACTGTGTCTCCTCAGTACTACGAACAAAAGGTGCTTCTTTCGATTTGCCAATTATGGTCATATCATAAAGACCGGGAATATGTTCCTGAGCTTGTTTTGCATAACCGGGATTAGGTGGTAAATCTTGAAGACGCTTAAGTTCGAGTTCTTTAAATGATTTAGTTAAAAGATGAACCTTTTCTGTGGAAGCGTATTGTTTTAAAAGCTGCTGTTCTTTGAATTTAAGAAGTTTGGTAGCATTAATTTCCGATTCAAGCTTTTTAGACTCGAGAGTTTTGAAATCCATTTTAAGTTTCTGAAAATCATTGACAACCGACTCTTTTTCTTTTAATTCATTAGAAAGATTAGCTTTTAATGATTCTATTTCTTTCAAGTGTTCAATCTTTTCAAAATGAAATTGGTCAAATTCAGAACATGTTATTTTCTCTGCTTGAGGGACCATTTCAAAAGCTTTGACCTTTTCTTTATGCAACGCAAGCTCAGCAGTTAGGGTGGAATTGGTATCTACGGATTGTCTGAGGGCCATATGCATTTGATCAATAATATGTTTAGGTACCATGACCAAATCATGTTGAGCATAAGATTCCATACCCGTCGTAGCATTTGGTTGAGGTTCACTCAAATGTGTTGGATTGGATACCACCTCATTTGAGTTACTAGTTCCCGAATGCTGTTCGAGGTTGTCATTTTTATGCCCAACTTGATGTTGGTTATCATCATTACCAAGATTGGTTGTGGTGGGTACCTCACTGATGACATCAGAACCGTAGTGAGAGAGATTAGCCACGAGAGCAGCTTGGACAGAGTGAATGTCATCACAATCCGAATCATATGCGTCAAGATCATCTGCTTGATAAGCCGCATTAGAAGTGGAAACGACTGCAATGCCTTTAGTATCTTCTGCCCCTGGGTCTGCAAGAAATGCTAACTCCTCTGAATCCAAAATCTTTCCCTTTGACTGAGCATCGACCAAATACATCTTCTCACGAAACCATGCATCATCCCTCTTCCTTTTCGGCTAGCCATATGACCTTGTCCTCGGCAATTGTAGCAAGTCACAACCTTTTTAGGACCAATGGGGCTTCCATTTCCATTAGCTTGAGAATTCACAGCTTGAGCATTCACAGTCCTTGTAGGAGGTCCATATGAATTTTGCCTTCCCTGAATAGGTTGCACTATTACTTGACCATCTTGAACAGTAGCTTGTTGTCGAGGATTTGAAGAGGTGCGGAGCTGATTGTTTGTTGGTGGAAATCCTCTAGTTGCAACAAGTTTTGACAAGTAGGAAGTGAGATGGTTTAGAACATCAGCTGGCGTATCATTTGGAGTAAAGATCGGTGCTTGGATTGGTGGAAGTTCATTAGAGTAGAAAGCTTGTGCTGGTTGTGCTTCTATTGGAAAATATCCTTGTTGAGGAGTATAGCCCATTGGAGAAGTGTTGGCTTGTGATGGTGATGTCTGATATGGTGGTTGCTGTGGAAAAGATTGTTGATGAACACTTTGTTGAAATGCTTGCTGTGGCATCATTGGTGGTTGATAAGATAGTTGCTGATAGGTGTGTGGTGGTGGCTGCTGCAAGTATGATGGTTGTTGATAAGTATAAGCCATGTTTTGTTGAGAAGCATACATGGCAAGTGGATCATGAACTTGAGGTGTAGACAACCGAGCCTCAATCACATGGCATTCGTGTTGTTAAAGAAAAGCTTGAAGTTGATCCACATTGGTGTTATGCAAGTCCTTAGCCAATTTAACATCCGTCACGTACTTTTTCCATTCTGAAGGAAGAGTGTTCATATACTTGGTGTTCAATTGAAAGGTAGGAATTTCCATACCATAGATATTGAGCTCATTCAACAATAGGGTAAATATCAGATAGTAATCATTGAGAGTCTCCCCTGGCACATAGGCAAACTTATCAAAAGTATCATAAAGCTTACACTCTCGTTCTTGTTTAGTTAATGAGGTGCCTTGCATGAGAACACGAATTCTATCCTATAACTCTTTGGCAACTTTATGTTTGCTGACGAGTTTGTAGACATCTGGAGGAAGGGCTTGGAGAATGATATTTGTAGCTTGTTTATCACACTTGTCTTGTATCTTAGCATCTCCAGTTAGTTCACCCGTTGTGCGAGGACGAGTAACAGCACCTTCCGTCACAGTACCATATACCAATGGTCCATTGAGTACCTATGCCCAAATTAGATGTCCATTCTCCTTGTTCAACATATAAAGTTCCATGCGGGAGGCCCACTCCTCATACATAGTCTTCACCAACATTGGTGGACGATTATCCGTACCCGAGAGGATGGACTTATCCGTAAGAGATGTGTACTCCATTTCAATAAGTTAAGATTTACAAACGTTGATCGATCAATGAAATAAGGTTAAGTGTTTTTGTGTTGTGGTGTGTTAAAGTCGAGAAATAATGTTGAAATCCCCTAAATTATGTTCTCGATAAACCAAAAATTCCAAGTCAAAATTAAGGAATAATTTTTTCGATTGTCGGAATGTTGATTTCTGTCGGAATACTCTTTTCTGTCGGAATGTTGCTGGTATCGGAATGGCTAGATCGGAATGTCCAGATCGGAATGTCACTATCGGAAAGCCCAGATCGGAATGTCACACTATCTGAATGTCCAGATCGGAATGTCACTATCGGAATGTCCAGATCGGAATGTCCAGATCGGAATGTCACACTATCTGAATGTCCAGATCGGAATGTCACTATCGGAATGTCCAGATCGGAATGCCACTATCGGAATGTCCAGATCGGAATGTAGCTAAAATAAATTGGACAGAGTAACGACTCAAGATTCCTTAAAACCGTCGGAATCTCAGATCGCAATGTTAGATCGGAATGTCACGTCGGAATAAGGTGTCGAAATCCAGTGATCGCAAAGTAGAACCAATAGGTTATTGCGATCAAACCACACAGTCTTGTACTTTCCGATGGAAACACTTGCAAGAATTTCGGAAAGTTTGAAAAACAAGAAATTTCCCAACTTTTGATCCAAAAGACTTATGTTTTAATCAAAACCAATATACCAAAATCACTACGACATGATTAAAGAATGTATTCGACTTTTGAACACAAACAAACACGAAATTTTTTTGATGATTCAGTAAAACAATCAAAACCCCACGTTATGCATAAGAAAGCATAAACAACACAAGTACCAACCTATATTTCATCCCAAGCTCTTGATACCATTTGTAGGATATGTAAATCTTGCTTATGTTTTAAAGAAAGAAAGAGATAGAAAGATGGTGGATTTCACATAATTCTAGAGAGAGAAACTTAAGAGAACTATGTGTAAAATGAATAACCACACACCCTCTCCATCTAAGGAGAGGGTTTATATACCCAAGCCCATGAGATGGGCTTGGGTTTACATTAGGCCGCCGACCTATACATTTCATGGGCTCGGTTTTGGGCTTTGTTTAATAAATGTAAATAACTAAACTACGAGCTATAACATGGACTATTGTTGGAGTGACCGATCCTTTCTAATACGTAAAACGTATTTCCAACAAATTCTGATTTCTCTTATGAGTTTGGGAGAATTAATATGAGTCTAAATATCTTATGGTAAGTCATAACCGGATCTATAGGTTGAAAGTATTTCTTGTTATGATTTGTTCCAAATGTTAATGTGCATATATGTTTTGTATTTCATGATTGACAACCATGGAAAAACAAGTTAAATGGACTTATTCAAGTTTAGTTTAGAGTATAGGTTGAAAGGACTCTAATGAACAAGTTGGCTAAATTCTTACTTCTCACAAATGGTTTTAATCGATTTTTAATATTGATCATAGGTCGAAATGGTTCACTATTCTAAACTATAATATATGCAATTTCTTGATATGGCCATTTGGTTGGGAGTGGGTACTTATGATTATGTGTGTTATTGCTAAAGTTCTATCTGTATTATCCATACACTCCATTGACATGAATATTAGTTCAAAACAAGTGGCTTAATCATAATGGTTATCATCTCCTTTAATTTGCATCATAATCGTTTCCATGTTACTTGTTGCTTGTTTTATTATCTTTGAATATTTAAGGTATTGTGGGACGTGACAACCCTCTACCACTTTTGTGTTATTTGCTATGTAGTAAATAGGGACGTGACAACATTTTTAATACTTTCTTTATACTTGTTACATAGATTTTTCTCAACCGAAAACACACAAATCCCTGCGAACGACCTCGGCTTACCACAACAAACCAGATATAAACGAAAGGGTCATACTTGCCTGTATGTTCTTATCTTATTCCGTAATCCTTGTTATAAATTTAAAACTTGCTCCTCAACGAGCACATCACTGGTACTGAGGATTATAAAGTGTGGTCTATTGCTATGATCATAGCTTTAATTGTGGAATCCTATAAGATTCACGGATCTTTAGGCTGCTAGGCATGATCATCATTCATATGATGTTTAATCATAGTAGAACTAGAACGATAATCATGAACAAGATGTTTAATACAAATGTTTGATCTTTTTATTGAACATGAAACAAAAACAGAACCTAGGCATCTTACAAGACATTGATGCCTAGAACACACACTGACTTTTAGGTTTACATTGTGTAGAAAGTGATAATAAAACCTATGACCCTTGGTTCCTTTTATAGTGTAAGGACCAGGGTTTATAAGAGATAAGAATAAATAAAACACATAAATCTTTTATTCCAATAAATGATATTATGAATTCTTATCATGTAAGAATTCTTAAATCGCATAACAGTCCTTCCATGTTTTCTTCTTTATGTTTCTGCCACATCAACTCTTGACAGTGACTAGAATAATATGACAGTGACTACGAAAATTTACCAAAATCCCATAACAGATTATGCCAAAAATCGCTTCATATCTTGAGATCCTTTGCGTATAAAATATCAACAACCAGAATATTATGTCCAAAATTATAGGAGACATGCGTACATATCTCCTAGAAATTAGCACATTGATATTATCACACCAAAACTTTCGGATCATAAAACCATCTGTGATTCCCTGTATGCTTTGTGAATAAATGAAATAAAACAAACAGTACTAAACCTTGGAACCACAACATCACAATTACAATGTAATACAATCAAGCATCTATGTGGCACCGTGTAAGAAGAAGTACAAGAAAGTAACAGTTTACCTTTTGCTTCTTCCCTTTTTTTCAAACATGTATCACGTATAAATAACCAAGATGAGTAACAACCACTGCTCCTGCTGTAATCAAAGATCTAGGGTTTGTAGAAACCCTTTTCTCGTTGCTTCCTATTACATGATCTGCTTCTAACAATTCATCATATTAGCGTGTATCGATCTGCTACTACCGAATCATGAATCTAGGGTTTGTGAAAACCATAATATGAAGATCATCACAGCAGCTATGAACACGAATCAGAAACATGATCATAATAGCATGTGTGAAACATATATCTCTACAAGGGTTCATCATAAATTAAAGAAATTGACTCACCAATGAGAGTAGAGACATCAACCATCATCTTTTTCTGTTTAGAAATGATCTAGGATTTGTAGAAACCCTGAATCAAGATTAAGAGCGAAACAGAAATCTTGAAAAATACCTCTGTAGCCAACTTCGATTGCCTATAACTTTTTCTTGAAGACTCAACTGGACAATCCCTTCGGTGAAAACCTAGCGACATATGTGTAGAATACACACACCAAATTTGCGGTGATCCAACGGTTCACGAAAAAGTTATGACCTTTCAAATACTGTTGTGCACACAAAACTGCCCAGAAAACCATACAGGTTTCTTCGTTATTTTACGATACAAACATCTCATTGATCCTAGCATCAAGAGCCACTAGGCTCTGATACCAATATATGGAATCCTAAGATTCACGGATCTTTAGGCTACTAGGCATGATCATCATTCATATGCTGTTTAATCGTAGCGGACTTAGAACAATAATCATGAACAAGGTGTTTAAGACAAACGTTTGATCTTTTTGTTGAACATGAAACAAAAACAGAACCTAGGCATCTTATAAGACACTGATGCCTAGAACACACTGTAACACCCCATTTTGGAAATGGAAATATCACAGTAATTATGGCGTGTCATCAAAGCATACAAGGTAAAATGTCTAAACATTACTTGACCATATAAAGGAAAATACCGGAATCAAACATCGGTAGTCCAAAAGTAAAGCTCATCACACACAAACATAGTATAGTAAAGGAAAAGGACGAAACAATGTCCACAGCATAAGTATCATAAAGAAAGGAAATGCATAATGTAAAGAAGGCTAGACAGCTTCCAGTCCATATGAACGTACTCTTAGTGTCTACGAGCGTCCCTGAGTACCTGCCGTTTTGGGAACATAGAAAAGGAAAATGGCTGAGCAATACGCTCAGTGCACGGATGTACAATAAAGCATGAATAGGATAAGCATATAACATAATAACAGCGGAAGAAACTAAGTCCCGAGTAACCTGGTTAAGTCTTCATAAAACTGGTTTTATAGTTTGAAAGTCTTATGTTTATCTTATAAAAACTGTTTGTCATAATTTTACCATTAGCCAATATAGGTCATGAATATCCACCGTGCATGAATAATTGGAGGGGTGACCTCATCATGCAAATTAGAGGGGCTGCCTCTAATTTAATATACTGGTTTTATGGGTAGGAGGGATCAGCTCCTTGTGAAGGATGCAAGGCACACACCACATTCACCATGTAATCCTGAATAAAAGCGTGTAACTAGGATGCACCCATACGCCCCACATGATAAATATAAATAAATGGCCAAAAGCTGAAGGGACGCCACGAGCAATCACTCCGCCGTGGTGAAGTCATAACATCAGTGCCTCTAATGTTATGGTTATGGTACCTCCATAACTAGGTGAAACTGGTCATGCATGTATATGGCTATAGGTAATCATAATTAAACATAAGCAATCAAACTCATACTTATACTACGGGAAAACAGTTGGCTGCATACGGGGAAATCCTAATAAGGAAAGAATGTCCATACTGAAAGGACGGAAATCCGTACCTTATGTCCAGTGAACGAGAACGATGAACTGCGAGAATCCTACTTCCGAAACACTAGTGCTACATAAATACGTACATGAAATAAGTATCAGCTTACTACATACATAGCTGGTTTTATATCATGTCTTAGCTTATTTATGTGTTCTTACTATTTACACTGTTTAAAGCCTTAAATTGTGTTAAATCCTATATTCTGTTCATTCTGATTAAGTATTTCTGATATTTCATGTGTTATTATACTTACTGTGTAATAATAAGTAACTTTCCAAAAATAGCAGGTTTCCTTAAATAGAAAGTTTCCAAAAATAGAAAGTTTCCAAAAATAGAAAGTTTCCAAAAATAGAAAGTTTCCAAAAATAGAAAGTTTCCAAAAATAGAAAGTTTCCAAAAATAGAAAGTTTCCAAAAATAGATTTACTGCTTAAAATAGATAAGTTTCTAAAAATAGAAAGTTTCCATAAATAGATTAGCTGCCTTAATTAAATAAGTTTCCATAAATAGATTAGCTGCCTTAAATAATATAAGTTTCTAAAAATAGCTGGTTTCCATAGATAAAATAGCTGCCTTATTTAATTAAGTTTCTAAAAATAGAAAGTTTCCATAATTAGAAATAAGCTGGTTAAATAAGCTAAGTAAATAAGCCTAAGTATTTTCATGATTATTTTCTAAGTCATATGATATATTATATAGTTTAATAATTATTTCATGTAATTTAATTAAACTATAGGTTATAATATTTAATTAAAGTATGACATGTTTTTAATTAAATATATTAAATACTTAGGTTAAAATATGTATTATTAAATATTAATAATATAACCTAAGTCATGTTTAATTAATTAATTATATCCATGGTTTTAAAATAATTAATTAATTATAAGTCTTAATAATAAAAATACTTCGGTTAAAATAATTCATGTTTATAATTAATTAGTTAACCTAAGTCATGTTATTAAATTAATACATCTTATTAATTTAATTCTTAACCTAAGTTTATAACAAAACAACTAACATAATCATGATCCGGATCTAAGCCTAAAAACATGCACCGGATATGAACAAACACCGTACCCCGAACCAAATCGGGGTACCCCTTTGATGCCGTGGGACCCACACGCACCAACCAAGACCAAAAAGGTCTTGGTGGTGGTCGGCTAACAACAAACCGAACCCCCTTGGGGTCGGTTGTTCCTACGGCCCAAAACAAACACCCCTTAGATCGATCCCATTGATTAATTAATGACCATAACATGTTAGATCTAGGTTTAATTAATATGTTTTTATGAAAAACATCACGTGTTCTTAATTAATAAAAGATTAATTAAAAAGAAACAAGTAAAAAGGTTTTACCGTATTCGTGGATCAAAAGGGTGAAGAACAAACACGAACAATTACTAAATCAACAAGATCCAAGATCAAAATCACCCCTTATGGTGGTTTGTAGGTGGCGGCACACAAGGAAGAAGGAGGAAAGGGATTTAGGTTTTCTTGAAATTCTTCTGTAAAAGTAATTTAAGTAGTGAAATTACTAATCCCTTCCTTTTAGTAAAATTGACAATGGGCTTGGCCCATTATCCCTATGTTGGCCGCGGGTAGGGACTCCCTTGTGGGGGTCCCGTACCTCGTTTCGTGTCTTGTAATTTCGTACACGTTTACGTTTAATTTAGTTCGTGTTTTAAAAGTTCTGGTTACGTAAATATCCTACACCTATATATTTAATTACGCTCGTATTAAATATATATACGTAATTTATAATATCTCGTGTTTTAATTACGCTCGTGATCTCGTGATCGTATGTTCGTGATTAATTATTGCTAAATAATTATTACGTGATCGTTCACATAAAATACTTATCGTGTTCTAACACGTACGTAATACATAAACTCCTAATACGTAATCGTAATCATGCTATATTAGGAAAGTTTTTTAACTAGTACGTACGAACTTAAGGTAATATGCATGGTAAAAGCATGCGGGTTTTACACACACACTGACTTTTAGGTTTACATTGTGTAGAAAGTGATAATAAAACATATGACCCTTGGTTCCTTTTATAGTGTAAGGACCAGGGTTTACAAGAGGTAAGAATAAATAAAACACATAAATCTTCTATTCGAATAAATGATATTCTGAATTCTTGTCATGTAAGAATTCTTAAACCGCAGAAGTCCTTCCATGTTTTCTTCTTTATGTTTCTACCACATCAACTCTTAGACCCAACATTAACTAGTAAACATAAAATGGGATTTGTGGATGGTTCTTGTGTTAGACCTGCTAGTAATGTTGTTCTTGTCCACCAATAAGAAAAGTGTAATGCTATTGTTTTAAGTTAGATTCTTGGGTCTTTGCCTCTTTATTTGTATCTTGGTTAAGTTTATTTTAGAATTTCTTATGAGGTATGAGATAAATTGAAAGAGACTTATGATAAAATGAATGATTCTTTGATTTTTATTGTCGTACATAAAATAAATGGGTTAAAACAAGGTGAATGTTTGTTCCTGATTATTACCATAAATTAAATTCATTGTGGAGAGAATTTGACACTCTTGTTTTGTTACCTGCTTGTACTTTTCATGCTCATGGAGGTGTTTTTAAGCATAATCAACTTGTTATACTTATGCAGTTCTTAATGGACTTAAATGATGTATAACAAAATATTAGAAGTAATATTTTGCTATAGAACCATTACGTGATGCTAAGGACGCTTTCAATGTGATATCTAGGGAGGAGTCTCATAGGGTACTTCATCATGGATCTGGTTCAAGGACTAAGGTTTAACTTGCTGTGTTTGTGTCCAATATTAATAATTTAAGGGTCATGATTTCCAAAGGGTAAATAATGGGAATGGTCTAAGAGGACCAAATCCTAACTTGGTATGTAAAAATTGTGGTCTTATTGGACATGCTATAGAAAGATGCTATAAAATCACTAGGTATACCCTTGGTTTTAAAAATAATCCTAATATGGCTAAGCAAAACACTATTGGGAATATGTTTAATGGGAATGTAGAAGCACCAAAGGGTGCTCCTGCTTCTGCTACTATGAATATTGATATTCTTTCACAAAGGATCAGATGATGAAAACCCTTTCTCTTATTAATGAAAATCCTTCTGAGAATGATGATGCAAATATGATAGGTATGACTCCTACTTTCTTTAATGGTAATGCCCTTTTTAATCTTCATTTTAAAAGTTTTTTTGTGCTTAGTCTTGTTCTTATATTGTATAGTCTGTATGTGGGTTGGATTATTGATTATGGTGCTAATCAACATTTAACTGTGTCTATCTAAAAATATGTTTAATATAATTGATATATTTATTCTTAATGTTATTGTTGGTCATCCCAATGGTACTATGGCTAAAATTTCTTCTAGTGGTAATCTAAGACTGTCCTCTAATGTGTTCTTATTTAATGTCCGTTTGGTTAATGAATATTATGTTAGTCTTATGTTTTTTCATAAGTTGATTAAGGATAGAAAGTTGTTTGTTGGTTTTGATAAACACAAGTGTTATATTGATTTGAATTTGGTCAAAACCGTGCAGATTAGTAATGAATCTAGTGGTTTGTATGTGTTCGATGAGGATAATAAGGGTAAGTCTAAGTTTGGTATGGCTAATTCTACTTTTGTTTATAATGTGTCTAAGCATATGTGGCATACCAGACTTGGGCATCGCTCTAACTAAGTGTTGGCTATTCTTAGTAAATTTGTTGGTCTTAAGTATGATAATCATGTGTCTCCTTGTGACATTTGTCACACGGCCAAACGGAGTAAGATCCTTTTCCCTTGAGTCATCACAAGTCTGACTGTTGGAGAGTTGGTTTCATGTTGATATGTGAGGTCCTTACAAGGTTGTGAGTAAGGATGGATAGAAGTATTTCCTAACTTTTGTGCATGATTTTAGTAGAGCTGTGTGGGCATATCTTATTAAATTAAAAATGAAGTTGGTTTATATGTTGAAAAGAATGTTGCAAAAAAGGTCTACAAGGCCGATTAATCGCTACAAGCTCATCAACCTTGCCGATTAATGGCGGTCAACTGGGGTCAATGGTGGTCAAGGGAGGTCAAACTTGTCGAAAACAAGCAAATCTTGACGAAAATACCGAAAACTCACAATAAACTTACGTTTATAACTAATAATAACTATTTATAAGTATGATAAGTTTGATTTTAAGAATAATGTCAAAAATGCCTAACACTCGTTAGAATTACTAAAAAATTTCAGAAAATACCCAAAATTTGCTAAAAATACCAATCCGATTAATCACTGATTAATCCCACCTAGAACGATTACAAGATACAAGGTGGTCGATCGACCGACTAGCGATTCATGATTTTTGCAACATTACTTGAAAGTTTTGTTGAATTAATTAAATATCAAATTTCATAAAATAAAATTTAAAGTTTTTAGGTCTGAAATGGTACTGAGTTTGTGAATAAAAAACTTTCTATATTTTTTTCCTCATGAAAATTATATAATATCAAATATCGTGTTCTCACACACCTCAGTAGTATGTATAACAAAAGGGAAACATACACATCCTTTGAATGTTGCTAGAGGTCTTATGTTAAAGGGAGATTCCCCTTAATATATGGTATGAGTATATTTTAATTGTTGTTTATCTTATTAACAGGCTCTCCTTTCCTGTCTTGTCTGGATCCTCTCCTTATCAGTGAATGTATGGAAAAAACATAGTCTCTCTTATATTAGGTGTTTTGGGTGTCTGTGTTATTCTACTATTCTTAGTAATCATGATAAGTTCAGTTTTAGGTCTAATAAATGTGTTTTAATTGTTTTTTCTAGTGTTAAATAAGCTTATAAATTGTATTGTGTCGAAAATAAAACTTGGGTTTTTAAGAGATGTAGTTTTTTATGAAACTGTTTTTCCCTTTCTAGTCCAATTCTTTGGGTAGACAAACTTATGTTGTAATGAAGTCTGACATGAACTTGTTAAATTTTTTTAATAACATTGATGCCATTTCACCTAGAAAACACAATGATGATGAGTGAGATGCTCTTAGTATAGTGGCAATGTAATGACCCCCGATGTTCATGACAGTTCCCTTCATGTTAATGAGAGTGGAACCTTTGCAACACCAATAGGATATACTAGTAATATATTTGAGAGTAGTATGCCAAATGTAAATGAATCTGGTTCTGATAGAGAGGAGCCACAGACTATGAGGAAGTTTATTAGGGTAAGAAACATGCCTTCCAAGTTTAATGACTTTGTTCTTTCTAGTAATAAAAATTATGGTATTGAGAATCATGTTAGTTATGTGAACTTATCTTCTGCTACTATGTGCTTTACTTCTAGTCTGAATAAATCCTCTAAACCTAAGAATTTTCTTGAGGCTTCTCAAGATAAAATTGGATAAAAGCTACGAATAATAAAATGGAAGCTTTGCATAGAACTAATACATCGATTCTAACTGATTTACATGTTAATAGAAAAACTATTCCCTGCAGATGGTTGTTAAAATTAAATAGAAGTCTTCTGATCAAAAGATATAAGATTGGTCTTGTCGCTAAAGGGTTTGGTCAAAGAGAAGGAATTGGTTATGAAGAGAATTTTAGTCTTGCGGTTAAGATGGTTACTGTTAGATGTGTCCTTAGTCTAGTTGTTCACAATATTTGGAATGTGTATCAGCTGGATGTGAATAATTCCTTTCTTTTTGGTGACTTATGTGAGGATGTTTATATGGATTTACCACCTGGTTTTTATGATAAGTCTAAGACTAAGGTTTGTAAGCTTATTAAGTCTCTTTATGGACTTAAGCAAGCTCCTAGACAGTAGACTAAGAAATTGACTAGTGTTTTGAAAGAACATGGGTTCAGGCAGAGTATAATTGATTATTCTTTGTTTGTTGAAGATGATCATAGTATTTTTCTTGTTCTTCTAGTTTATGTTAATGATATTGTGATAACTAGGAATAATAAAGAAGAGATTGAAGAGTATAAGATGTTCTTAGCTTCAAAGTTTCAAATTAAATACTTAAAAGTTTTTAATAATATTTACTTGGAATTGAAGTCTTTGGATAATAAGAATGGGGTTTGTTTGTCTCAAAGGAAGTACTAGAATGTGAGTTTAATTCATGATGAAACTATTAAAGATAAAAGGCTAAAAAGTTTGACTTCTTATCAAAATCCTGTAGGTAATATGATATATGTATATTACTAGACCAGATATATCTTATGTTGTACATTTTTTTTCTCAGCGTATGCACTCTCCTTTGGAATCTCATTTTACTGCAGGATTGATAGTGTTGAGGTATTTGAAACAGAGTCTTGGTTCTGGTATTCCATTTTATCATGGGAAGAATGTAGGTATGCATGATTACTATAATGTTGAATGGGCAAAATGTTTAATGACCAGGAAGTATATATATGGTTTTGTGTTTACTTTTGTGGTAATCTTGTTTCACAGAAAAGTAAAAAACAAGCAACCATCTTTGGATCATAAGCAAAAGCTGAATATATGTGCATGACATCTACAGATTGTGAAATCATTTGGATCACTCACTTGTTGAAGGATATAGGATTGGAGCATCTACTTCCAATTCCATTGTATTGTGATAGCACTTCTGCTATTCTGCTTTCAATCCTGTGTTTCATGAGAAAACAAAACACTTTGAGATTGTTATGCATTTTATTAGAGATAAGGTTGCTTCTAGTGTGATAAGCACAGTAAAGATCAATTCGGACAATAATGTTTTTGATGTCTTTTCAAAGAGTTTAGGTATATCTTAACATAAGCTGCTTTGCTTGATGTTGAATATGACTGATATGTTTGGAGTATGAGTTTGACGAGGGGTGTTGAAAAGTATGTAGTTGACTTTAGTCAAACTCATACTTAAGATACTAATGTTGTAATTATTCTTAACTCTAACCTTTGGTGTCTATTTTGTAAGTTTTATACGTGCACGGCTGTTAGTGTCAAGGTGGCATTCTATAAGACTATATAAGATGTTGGTGCATCTAGGGTTTCTCATTCATTCTTTGTTGTTTGCTTATCTTCTTTAAGTTCGTTCAGGTTCTGGTATTGTAATCTTGATCAGTATGCATTTGGTATTAGTCTTAGTATTGAGTGATTGTAGTGAGGATCATTGTAAGAGTGATTATGTATTGAATTTGAATCCATTAGAGAGAAAACTTATCTTTCTTTTGTATTGTTGATAAGCACACTGATAGGTGTGTAAACACCCATCCTTTTTACCACTTAACTACAATAATAACCGAGCCAAAACGTGTATTTTATGTCGTAAATGTCGGAATTATGCGTGGTTTGTGTTTTTTTTGTGATTTAGGACGAAAATGTGAAAAGGGGAGAAAACACGGGCATTCACGGGCTTTTATCGAAGAAAAACACAAAAAACGAAGTCAAGAAATCAAGAGTGCAAAAAGAACGGAAGTCAAAGACCAATTTTGAAGATTTATCGAAGAAAAAGTCAAAAGACGGATTTTTACTAAAAGCCGAAGAACTCAAGTCTAATTTATTGAAGAATTACAAGACGAGTTTAAAGAAATCCCGAGACAAAGTCATTAAAGTCAAAGAATTAAGAAGACAAGGACTTAATGATGCAATTAAAGAAAGAAGAAAGAGGGGAGGAAGCTTCCTCTAAGCACCTCCCTAATCTCCTATAAATAGGATACATTTCCCTTCATTTGTTTTTGTTGGCTAGAGTGACACTAGTTCTTCCACCATTTTAATTACCTTGCACTTTAATTACATGTCATTTAAATACATTGTCTTGCACTTTAAATTCATTTAATTTCAAGTAAGTTTCCTTTTAATTCTTGTCAATCTTTACTTTTATTGTTAATCTCTCATCTACCTTTCTTGTTTTGCTTGATCTTTATGTTTTTATGCTTTTGATTGTTTTGGATTATTGATTTTTTATAGCTTATTTGTGTTTATCTTAAAGTTTCTTAAGTTTTTATAAAAGTTATTTTTATATAAAAGTTGTTTTCGTTTAACTCTTTCATTTAATGTTTTCTAAAGTCTTTAATTCTAGCTTATTAGCTTTTTCTTATACATGTTTGCTTAGGTTTTTAATCTAGTGCTTATTTGATTTATAGCTTTTTAGGACTAGCTTATTACGTTTTTATTTACTGTATTCCGATCTAACCAATCGGAATAGGGTTTTATATTCCGACCAGCACTCCATTTGCTTGGTCGGAAAAGGGTTTGTGACATTCCGATCAAAGGGCTGAGTTTGGTATTCCGATCAGGTCTTGGTGACAGCATTCCGACCAGGAGTCCACTCCTCATTTCGATCGAGAGTATTTGTTGGGTTATTCCGATTAGGAGTTGGTTCCTCACATTCCGACAAGAGGTTGTAATTGGTATTCCGATTGGGATTCCTATCAGCATTCCGATCAGTGATTCCGATCTCATTCCGATTTGTCATACCGTGTGTATTCCGATTACATTCCGATCAAGGTGTTTTTGGATCTTCCGACGGGTGAGTTATTCCGACCATATTCCGATTGGAAGGTAAGTGTACATTCCGATTGGGATTCCGATCGGAATGTATTCCGACGGTAGGTTTGTTTTATATTTTGTCTTGTTTAATTTTTAAGTTTACATTTTAATACTTTGTCAAATTTTAATTTTCGTCACGCTTTTAATTACTCGTCATTTATTTTAAATTAGAGTTAGATTTACTTTAAAGTTTTTGCACCTTTAATTTTACTACAACGACACAACTATTTGTTTCCACCAAAGACGATTGAGTCACACTTATATCCCTTTCTCAATTCGAAAAGATCGGACGATAAGATTTTATACTTGGGGTAAAAGCCGTGTATCAAATGGCGCCGCTGCCGGCTCTTTTCGTGAAGATTAACAGTTTTCTGTGAGAGACGCGTTGCTTTTTGGGATCCGTTCATTCGTGAGCGTTATTTTCTTGCTTAAAAAAGTTCAAAAATCCATAAAAAATTAAAAATTTCAAAAATCCATAAAAATTAAAAAATTTCAAAAATCCAAAAAGATTTTATTTTCTTTATAGTGTATATATATTCTCTTTGTGTTTGGTATTGTTTTCTTTTGCCTTTGCAGGGGTATGCGTACTAGATCTTCTAATTATCAAGAGCCCGAGACTCGAGAAGATTTAGCTATGGCAGGTGTGAACAATAACAATAATCCACCGCACCTCAACAATAACAACAACAATGTTCTTCCACAGCCCGATCTTCGGACAATGGAGGAGCTTTGTCAACCTACCATGTTTGGACAAGGAGGACCGATTGCGCCGATGCAAATCACGGCTCCGGAGTTTTCGTTGAAGCATCACATGATCCAGCAAGTGAAAACTAATCCATTCGCCGGATTGCCTGATGATGATGCCAACAAACACCTCGACAAATTCATTACTATCACTCAAAGCATGAAGTTTCCCGGTGATACAATGGATGTTCTACGCCTTCAACTCTTTCCACATACTTTATCACACCACGCCGAGAAATGGTTTGATCGTCTCCCGAAGAATTACATTCATACTTGGGATGACATGACTCAACGCTTTTTGTCGCGCTACTTTCCACCATCCATGGTCACGAGCCTTCGCAATCAAATCAGCGGTTTCATGCAAGAACCCGATGAATCTCTTTTTGATGCTTGGGAAAGATATAATTTCTTAATCGATCGTTGTCCAAACCACAACATGCTCCCTGTGACCTTAATTGATACTTTCTACAATGGTTTGACTTTTCGAGATCGTGATACGATTAATGCAGCCGCCGGTGGCACATTTATGAAAAGGAGACCCGAGGAGTGTAGAGAGCTTATTGAGAACATGACTACTCACCACAAAAACTAGGATTCCTCCGCTTCTTCAAGGAACAACCCGAGAGTCAATGTTTCTTCTACTTCAGCAAACCCCGACATGACCGAATTCACCCGCATGATGGCCGAAATGAACAAAAATATCTTGCTTCTCGCTACAAACCAACAACAAGTTAAAGTGGTAGCCAATCCTTGTGAAACATGCGGCGGTCCACACTCATACACTAATTGTCCTTCTACTCAAGGAAATCCGGAAAA
Source organism: Glebionis coronaria (assembly GCA_025667525.1). NCBI lineage: Eukaryota > Viridiplantae > Streptophyta > Magnoliopsida > Asterales > Asteraceae > Glebionis > Glebionis coronaria. Next base: position 584,003,073 of record CM046879.1, read on the forward strand.
CGTGTATGCGGCTTATGGTAATTATTCACCGGAAAATTACCAAGCCCAACCTCAAGGGGATAGAAATTTGCTAAGTTACCGGTCCAACAACTATCTTTCACCCGATTTTTCTCCTCAAAACCAAAAGCCCAACAACAATTACACTAGAAGCAACCAAATCCCACCTAGAGCTTCTAATCCTTATCACCCACCCGCTCAACAAGCCCCACCCATCCATCAAGATGTTGAAGTGTTAATGAGAACCTAAGGAGAGAAAATCAAGAATCTACAGAGCCAAATTATCAATTTGAAAGGGGATATCACCAAGCATGGGAATGACATTAGATCCGAACTTCGAGATAATATTCAGTCCTCCTTCAGCAATCAAACAAATGATTTGAAGAATATGCTGGCTAGTTTCTTGCCCACCACTCAACCCTCTACCTCGAGTTCTCTACCTTCAAACACCGTCACTAACCCGCGAGCGAATGTGAGTGCTATTACTACCCGTAGTGGAGTAACCATAGTAGGACCACCTATCCCGCCCCCATCATCTATACCTCCTCCACCACCATTTATCCCTCCTACTCCCACGCCTAGTATTAGTTCTCCATTACCGTCTCCACCTCTTACTGACGTACCCAAGAAGAAGAACCCTTCACCAACCCCATCTTCCACCTATAAACCCAACATCTCATATCCTTCTCGCTTGGACAAGCCTAACTTGCTCACTAAGGATGACACTCAAGTGTCGAATTATTTGAAGATGATCTCTCAAATGAATTTCAACATTAGCCTTGTTGAAGCACTTGTCCACATGCCGAAATTTGTCATAGCATTCAAGGAATTGCTTAACAAGAAGGAGAAGCTGGTTGAGCTCGCCAACACACGCTTAAATGAAAACTGTTCTGCAATTATTCTTAAAGAACTTCCGGAAAAACTTGGAGATCCCGGTCGTTTTGTGTTGCCTTGCATTTTTAACAAAACCGAAGAATTTACTGCCCTAGCTGATCTCAGGGCCAGTATAAATCTGATGCCTTTAAGTGTTTGGACAGCACTATCATTACCCGACCTTACTCCAACAAATATGACTCTTGAGCTTTCAAATCGCACTCTCGCTTACCCCGTTGGTATTGCCGAATATGTGTTCATCAAAGTTGGCACATTCACTTTTCCGGTCGACTTTGTCGTTGTTGATTATGAAATGGACCCTCGTATTCCTTTAATACCTGGTCGGCCATTCTTGAGAACCGGAAGAGCTTTAGTTGATGTTGTCGAAGGTGAATTATATTTAAGGGTCGGGAATGAACAACAAGTGTTCAAAATGGGGAAGCTTACAACCCTATGGAAGAGAATCCGTGAATATGATTAATGTGCTTGATGATTTTGTCATCTACAACAATCCTCTATTCGATTCTTGCATTGATAATCCACTTTTTCAAGATGATGTGGATGATTCTCTCTCCAATTTGGAACCATCACCCATATATGATTCTCCACCGATCTTTGATGCTTATGATGATGATTCTAGCTCAGATTCGGATGATTATGATGACTTTACTTCCGAGTATCCTGACATGCCCACGTATGATGATTTTGATGAGGCTGATACTATCTCGAGTGATTCTTCACATGATGAAGATCCTCCGCCATCCATGCTTAATCCTACTTTGGATAACTACTCATTTGAGGAAGACTTCTCTACTTTTATCAATACATACTTCCCTCATGAGAGTGATGCACCTCCTTTGGACTTTGATGATTATGGTATTGATCCTACTTCAGATTTGAAGAAAATTCTTTCAAAGGAGAAGCAACCGGACGACACCAACATCCGCAACACGTATGATTTAACACCTCTTTGTCCACCTTCTGAGGACGAGGTTGTGCATTTTCTTAGCGGATCATCTTCAAATTCTGCTGAGCCTGAGTGCTATTTTCCCCTAAAGGAAAAGGTTTTCGACCCCGGTATTGATATTCTTCAGCCATCTTAGTATCCGTCTGATGAAATAAAAGGAAAAATCTTTGGAACTTATGATGATATGCTTGCACCTCTTCACCCTTGCTCCCACCGTGCTCTATCGTTGCTTAAGGGAACCTTGCCTACTCTTCTTTGGCTTGCCTTGTTCGCCTTAAGCTTGTGCTATTTGATGGACGAAAACTATGTCTTTGATCCCGGTGGATGTGTTTCATGCTTCTTCCTATGCTAATCAAGGTCGAGTCAGGCTCACGACTCGGTTAACAAAAATCAAGCGCTTCTTGGGAGGCAACCCATGTATCTATCTCTTAGCTATCTTTATCCTAAGTGTAGGGGAGACCCGTTGGTGTTTGCTATTTCCTCTTTTCTAATATTCAGGGATTCGAGCGCTCAATGATCCACTCTTGATGATTTTTGACAACCCGTGATTCCGTGTTTCCTTCTTCCTGGTTCTATCCTAAACTCTTTTCGATTCACTATTTTATATTTTTTTCAATATTAAAATAGGAATCTCGTTAGTTGTCTTTTCCTTAGCAAGATTTAAACAACGTGCACAATGTCCTAAGTGTAGGGGAGTTTACTCCCACATGCTTAAACATTAAGGACAATGTTTATATCAAGTGTAGGGGGACTTCTATCGAAGTTAAGTGGCTCTTTTCCTTGTATTTGTCCTCATTTTAACCGGAAAATCAATTTTTCAACATTTTTCAAAATTTTTAATCTATTTTGGCCATTAGTTTTTCCCTTTGTATAGTTATTTTCCTTCTTTACTTAGAATAAAATGTTAATAAAGTGGTTTTAATTTTCAAACGTTGTGAATCTTTTGACTCAACCCGAGTTTACTTATCTAAGTTTACTCTAGCTAGTATCCTTAACGTATTTAAGTCAAGTTTTGCTAGGCTTTTATATAGGGAGCTATAAAACGCGAAAGTCTTAACTCTCACGGGTTAAGAACAAGAACTTTTCGTAAGTTCCTATAATTGATCCTAGAGAGTTTTTTATCAAGGGAACTTTAAAATGCGATTTCTAAACTTGAAAAAGTCTAAGAGTTTGCAAGATCCTATAGATGACTCGAAAACCCAAAACTTTGATTTAATAGGCTAAGCATCCACGAGTCTCATTCCTTGAGATTTTAAACTGTGGAGAACGAGAGATGATAGAGTCAATTATAAGTTTGGTATTCTTTCGTGAATTTATGTGAGTTAATTATGAGCCTATTCTCCCATCGCTTGCTAAAAAATTTATCTGCAATAAATAAGGTTTTACGATTTGAAAAGTTACTTAGCTTCTAGCCCAAGATCGTTTAAAAGTTGCTCGGTATGGATTAGAGTTCATAGCCAAGGCATAACTTATTGAAGCGGGATGCGAAGATTGGCGAGTCCGAAAAGGCCCTAACAAGTCATGAGGGCTATATTTTGTTGCTAAAGATCCCAAGTGATGTGAAGAATCATTTATCAAAAATCAATATGAAGGATCGAGACACACGACGAAAAGCAAATACTCCCGTAAAGATCATGGAGAAATCTATCCAAAAAGGCCCTAACAAGGTATGAGGATAAATAGATCCAAGTCCTAAAAGGAGGCGGATCGTTGTATATCAAAGTCCCAGATAAAGATTGGAGAAAAATGAAGAAGTCGTGGTCCAAATATGAAGAATCTCTCAAAAGTTCAAGTGAAGAAATTCCTATTATGAAGAGAAGACCATTATTTCATGAACGTCTCTCAAAGATTTGAAGTATGAAGTCGCTGCCAAATATCGGTCCGAGAAAGGTCCAAATCGCGAGGCGAGTTATGCCAAGATATGAACTTTATGAGGTCCCGAGAAGCAGTTTTAAAAGATTTTGTCCTTTAGCTAACTATTGATTAAATCGTCCCACTTTATTTTCAGCCTAAATAACTATCGAAATAAGTCAACAATGCATCCTTGTGATCATTTAAGACAAAAATAAAATATAAGAGATACACCTAGGAATAAGGGAGTCTAAGTGAATAATTGGCCCACATGAGTTCGTGTTAGTTTGCTCACTTATAATAACAATGATCTCGTTTTTAAGCTTGGTTTGGAGAAAGTGAAAACTTGAGGATGATGATCATTCATGACATTTCCAAAACCCGAAGGTATGTTTTTTATTTCTTTACTTTGACTGTTTATAATTTTCTATCTCTTCAATAAAGGCCAACGTGGATTGATTATGATGAAAAGTGTAATCGTGCTTTGTAACTAATGCATTGCATGAGGACATTGCAATAGTCAAGTGTAGGGGATTTGATAGGTGTGTAAACACCCATCCTTTTTACCACTTAACTACAATAATAACCGAGCCAAAACGTGTATTTTATGTCGTAAATGTCAGAATTATGTGTGGTTTGTGTTTTTGTTGTGATTTAGGACGAAAATGTGAAAAGGGGAGAAAACACGGGCATTCACGGGCTTTTATCGAAGAAAAAGACAAAAGACGAAGTCAAGAAATCAAGAGTGCAAAAAGAACAGAAGTCAAAGACCAATTCTGAAGATTTATCGAAGAAAAAGTCAAAATACGGAAGTTTACTAAAAGCCGAAGAACTCAAGTCTAATTTATTGAAGAATTACAAGACGAGTTTAAAGAAATCCCGAGACAAAGTCATTAAAGTCAAAGAATTAAGAAGACAAGGACTTAATGATGCAATTAAAGAAAGAAGAAAGAGGGGAGGAAGCTTCCTCTAAGCACCTCCCTAATCTCCTATAAATAGGATACATTTCCTTTCATTTGTTTTTGTTGGCTAGAGTGACACTAGTTCTTCCACCATTTTAATTACCTTGCACTTTAATTACATGTCATTTAAATACATTGTCTTGCACCTTAAATTCATTTAATTTCAAGTAAGTTTCCTTTTAATTCTTGTCAATCTTTACTTTTATTGTTAATCTCTCATCTACCTTTCTTGTTTTGCTTGATCTTTATGTTTTTATGCTTTTGATTGTTTTGGATTATTGATTTTTTATAGCTTATTTGTGTTTATCTTAAAGTTTCTTAAGTTTTTATAAAAGTTATTTTTATATAAAAGTTGTTTTCATTTAACTCTTTCATTTAGTGTTTTCTAAAGTCTTTAAATTCTAGCTTATTAGCTTTTTCTTATACGTGTTTGCTTAGGTTTTTAGTCTAGTGCTTATTTGATTTATAGCTTCTTAGGACTAGCTTATTACGTTTTTATTTACTGTATTCCGATCTAACCAATCGGAATAGGGTTTTATATTCCGACCAGCACTCCATTTGCTTGGTCGGAAAAGGGTTTGTGACATTCCGATCAAAGGGGTGAGTTTGGTATTCCGATCAGGTCTTGGTGACAGCATTCCGACCAGGAGTCCACTCCTCATTCCGATCGAGAGTATTTGTTGGGTTATTCCGATTAGGAGTTGGTTCCTCACATTCCGACAAGAGGTTGTAATTGGTATTCCGATTGGGATTCCTATCAGCATTCCGATCAGTGATTCCGATCTCATTCCGATTTGTCATACCGTGTGTATTCCGATTACATTCCGATCAAGGTGTTTTTGGATATTCCGACAGGTGAGTTATTCCGACCATATTCCGATTGGAAGGTAAGTGTACATTCCGATTGGGATTACGATCGGAATGTATTACGACGGTAGGTTTGTTTTATATTTTGTCTTGTTTAATTTTTAAGTTTACATTTTAATACTTTGTCAAATTTTAATTTTCGTCACGCTTTTAATTACTCGTCATTTATTTTAAATTAGAGTTAGATTTACTTTAAAGTTTTTGCACCTTTAATTTTACTACAACGACACAACTATTTGTTTCCACCAAAGACGATTGAGTCACACTTAAATCCCTTTCTCAATTCGAAAAGATCGGACGATAAGATTTTATACTTGGGGTAAAAGCCGTGTATCACACACGTCTGCGGACTTATCTTATTGACTTATAATAATAAGTATGTAGGGATGTTGGTTGAGTGCTAAACGCGTGTTGATATTGGCTGATTAGTTTTTACTTATAATTTTAAGACGGAGGGAGTCATAATCAAACAATATTGGTATATATTTTTTAATCATGCTTATCGTTTTCAGATTAAAATATTTTAATTTTATATATTTTGGGCATCCTTAATCGAGTACAAGAGAACAAAACACATGCACAAAAAACTGTGATGTTTTTATTGGAAGAGATAAACCCTGTTGTGTTAGCAGAACTGAAAATTAGTTATTTTCAGTTAGGGTTAATATACACGCAGGTTACTAAAGTTTGGCCAAAGTAATGATTTTGTTACTAAAGTTTAAAACCTTACACTTGAGTTACTAATGTATTGTTTACCTGAACTTCAAGTTACCCATAATGTTTTTACCCGTAATTATAAGTTGCATGTCTACGTGGACTCCAACTTACGTTTTCGTCCATAAAACTTACGTTTTCGTCAATAAACGTAAATTTACGTTTTCGTCAGTAAACTTTCGTTTTCGTGAGTAAACTTTCGTTTTCGTCAGTAAACTTACGTTTTCATCAGTAAACTTACGTTTTCGTCAGTAATTTTACATTTTCGTCAGTAAACTTACGTTCTGGTCAGCAAACTTAGTTCTGGTCAGTAAACTTACGTTTTCGTCAGTAAACTTACGTTTTCCTTAGTAAACTTACGTTTTCGTCAGTAATTTTACGTTTTCGTCAGTAAGTTTACGTTTTCGTCAATAAGTTTACGTTTTCGTCAGTAAATATACGTTTTCGTCAGTAATTTACGTTTTCGTCAGTAAACTTACGTTTTTGTCAGTAAACTTACGTTTTCGTAAGTAATTTACGTTTTCGTCAGTAAATTTACGTTTTCGTCAGTAAATTTACATTTTCGTCAGTAAGTTTATGTTATCGTCAATAAATTTACATTTTCCTCAGTATTTTTATGTTTTCGTCGGTATTTTTACGCTTTCGTCAGTAAATTTACGTTTTCGTCAGTGAACTTACGTTTTCATCAGTAAATGAATATTTTCATCTGTATTTTTCCGTTTTCATCGGTAAAGTTAAAAATAAATTTTACTGACGAAAACGTAAAATTACGGACGAAAACGTAAAATTACGGACGAAAACGTAAATTTACTGGCGAAAACGTAAGTTTACTGACGAAAACGTAAGTTTATTGACGAAAACGTAAATTTACTGACGAAATAGTAAAATTACTGACGAAAACGTAAAAGTACTGACGAAAACGTAAAATTACTGATGAAAAGGTAAAATACTTATGAAAACGTAAGTTTACTGACTAAAATGTAAAATTACTGACGAAAGCGTAAAAATACTGACGAAAACATAAAATACTGATGAAAACATAAGTTTATCGACGAAAATGTAAAATTACTGATGAAAACGTAAATTTACTGACGAAAATGTAAGTTTATTGACGAAAACGTAAGTCTACTGACCAAAACGTAAGTTTATTGACGAAAACGTAAATTTACTGACGAAATAGTAAAATTACTGACGAAAAAGTAAATTTACTCACGAAAACTTAAAATTATTGACGAAAACGTAAAAGTACGAACGAAAACGGAAAAAAAAAAACTGACCAAAACGTAAATGGTTAATATACACGCAAGTTACTAAAGTTTGGGCAAAGTAACGATTTTGTTACTAAAGTTTGGCCAAAAAATAGAAATGGGCCCACCAACCGGTTGCTTAACCGGTAACCCTTCCACTGAGTAATGGGGGGATAGTTTTTCTGAACGTTTAGTAACAAATAAACCGCACCCGTATACATTAGTAACCTAAGTGTAAGGTTTTAAACTTTAGTAACAAAATCGTTATTTTGACCAAATTTTAGTAACCTCCTTCTATATTAACCCTTTTCAGTTACAAATAGTTAGCAAGAAGAGTCTCAACGCTTTTTAAAAATTGTGTTATTTGGTGAAAGAAAAATGTTGGAAAGGAAAAACAATGCCCATTTATCTTGGAAGGGGGCACGACTCCCTTGATTCTATAGTTGGTGAATGCAATTTTGATATTTTTCCAAGATTTATCATCAGGTTCATACTGTAACCTTTTTTTTAGAACGGCAAATGTTAGTGGTTAGTGGGTCAAATCGTGCAATGACATCCAAGCGGAAGAATGTCTTCTTCGAACCCTCGCCTAGTTATGTTAGACTCCTATCCGCTTCGCCTAAAAGGCCCTTGGCAGGTCTTGAACCCAAGACCTTCAGGAAACCTCCCCCAAGTAAACCACTTAGTGGAACCTTGGTGGCCAACTGAGCTAAGCCAGTTGGTTCATACTGCAACCTTCACCACGTACATATTTTAGTACTACTTTCATCTCATAATTATAGTCTAGTTTTGATTTTTCAAGTCTTTATTTTTTAACTTCGACCTTGACGTTTTTGTTTGTGTTATATAATATTTGATGAAAAATATATCAATTAAAATACATTAAAACACAATTCATTCATATATTTTGCATCAAAGTTTTGCTAGAAGGATGGTTAAAAAATGTCACGGGTATTAGTCAAACGAGGCATAGGGTATTAGTCAAACAACGCATATTTGAGTCATATATCACCTGATAACTAATAAAGTAACGTAGTGACGACTGACGAGTTGGTATTTTTAGAAGGCGTTTGTGGTTGCGTTCTCAGACTACTTATCTGATTATTCCATTATGAAAATGAAAAAAAGCTACATTGAGCGTTTGGGAAAGCAAAGAAAATGTGTTTATTTGCGTTCTCTAAGGGGCAAAACGCTGATTTGAAAAAGCAGGTGAAGAGGTGTAGCAGAAAAATGACATTTTGGTTTGTCTAATAACAAAAGAAAATGATTAAAAGACCTAAAAAAAATAGGACTAATTATGTGCCTAATAGATGTGACCATATATTATTTGTTTGTAAAGAAGCGGGATCCTCTCGTATATCCAACAGGATGACACATCAGTTTAAGCATACAATTAGGCACACCGATTAGACATCCCAATCAGGTAAAACACAACATTAAAACAAAAGATGCTCATTTGTGTGATTTTACTTATTATTCTAATACATAATTTATACAAACAGCCAATAAAAAATTAGCTCAAGCATAGGTCCTTGTAATAAAATCTTTTCCGTTTTTAGAAAAAAAATCTAATACATAATATGGTTTGCTAAACACTAAAAAAGTTGATTATCTAGTTATTAGGTTATCAAACAAATGCTATATAAAATCTCGTTTCCTTTAACGACGATTTTATTAAAAACTAGGAAGGAGCTAGAGTTACACTACAATAAGATGAGGGGTTTTGAGCCAAACGTCACAACTGAACGCGACTTTACATCTAAAACTAACCCAATAAAAAGAACACGATACAATATCATCAAACAACGTCGCCTTAGAGGGAGGATTGTTGTCGAAAAGGGTCTTGTTGTGAAAACCCAATATGCCACCATAGAGAGTAAATCATTCCTTCTAATATTATATTTTTCTTCGCCGGAAGACGAAGAGAATTCATCCAGCCCAACCATTCCTCAAAAGAACCACAACTCTCGAGATAGATATCCCACCAACGAGCGATCTTCAAAACACAATTAAAGAATAAATGGGAAGAAGATTCCACCCCCTGTTGACACAACGGGCACGAAAGCAAATTAATTTCCATGCCACGACGCGAGATGTTGAACCTTGTTGGAAGGCCATTTAGCTTAACTTTCCAGGAAAATAAATTCACCTTGATGGGCATATATTTGAAAGTTATAGACGAAATACTTGGAAATCTATAGTCGTCAATCAGTTTCCGAATCGAGCTCACAGAGTACTCAGCAGTGCCTTCAAGAGCCCAAGTATACCTATCCGTTTGATGTAGGAGATTAACGCCACTTATAAGGTCTGTAAAAGCATCATATTACGACTGCTCTATGCCTCCTCGGACAGCACGACGCAAGGAAGAATCCAGGTTATAATTATCCAGCTTAGATCTGACATTCACCTTTTTTCAAGTATCCAAGGCGTAGATTCTAGGAAATATGGTTTTAAGAACACCTCCCTCACACCTGTTATCGTTCCATAACGAGAACATATTCCCGTCACCTAATTTAGGTTTCAAGAATTCAAAAAAATTAACACCATGATCTTTGAGAACTGGAGCTTCTTTCACTATGTTGAGCCAGCAAGAACGACCCCCAGCTTTTAAATTTTTCCCCACACAACCTTCCTTGCCATGGATAGCCTTCACGACCCGAGCCCATATCGAATGAGGATAGGAGAAAAATCTCCACAACCATTTTAACATTAGCCCTCTATTAAGTGCATAAAGGTACGCGACACCAAGACCCCCCTTTTCTTTCGAAGTAATGACATTGCTCCATTTAATCCATGATGCCTTACGATGATTAAGATCACGACCATTAAAGAAATTACATCAAATAGATTCTAGCTCCTGAAGAACCGTCTTCGAAACTCGATAGGTAGACATGTGAAAAATAGGAATCGAACCAAGTACGGACTTGAGCAAAGTGAGCCTACCACCTATAAAGAGTGTTTTCAGCTTCCACTTGGAGAGACGAGCTTTGACTTTATCAACTACCTCTTTCCATTCAGAAATCCTTGACATAGAACCGCCCACTTTCAAACCCAAGTAAGTAAACGGGGTACGAAGGGTGAGACAACCAAGTTTTACAACAGCTTGTTTGATCAACATGTCCTCCACATGAATTCCTATCAACTTAGTTTTGCTCATATTAATTTTAAGGCCAAAGGCACGGTGAAAACATTCTAAAACATTAACAAGAGTGTTAATATTACCTACGCACCATTTTCTTACGAACACAACATCATCCGCGAAAAACAAGTGGGATATAATCAATGAGTTACTAAGTTTAATACACGTAAACATGCTGGCATCCACCACACGTTGGAAAGATAAATGAAGGATCTCCATAACAAGGATAAATAAAAACGGAGATAATGGATCACCTTGTTTGAGACCTTTAAAAAATTGGAATTCCTTTGTTGGGAATCCGTTAGTAAGAATAGAACCCCTAGAAGAACCTAGCAGTTAAGGATCCAAACACGCCACTTGTTTCCAAAACCAAACTTGAATAAAATGTCGTCTAAGTAATCTCATCTAACTATATCGAATGCTTTCTCAAAATCGAATTTGAAGATAACCGCTTTCCTCTTTTTAGAACGACACCATTGAATGATTTCATTAATAATAAAAGGCCCGTCAAGCATTTTTCTTCCTAAAACAAAAGCCGACTACACTTCACTAACAATACCATCTAACACATTCACACGCCGATTCGACAAAATCTTAGCTATAATTTATAGATACTCCCAATCAGACTAATTGGCCGAAAATCTTTAACAAGATTAGCATCTGGGACGTTAGGGATCAACGCAATGAAAGAAGAGTTACAACCATTAGGAATCTCTCCATTCGTGAAAAAGTACTTAATAGCCGTGAACACGTCATTCTCAATAAGCAACCAAAAGTGGCGACAGAAACCAAATGTGAAGCCATCCGGACCAGGAGATTTATTCACACCGCATTCCCACATTGCCCGCTTCAATTCTTCTTTAGACACCATGCTTTCTAATCCCTCCTGATTCTCCACCGAAAGAGTCGAGGGAAAATTTATATCTAAATGCATACTCCTGTTTGATGGTGCTGCAAGCCGATTACTAAAGTGATGAAGAAATTCGCTTTTAACTAGATCAGGTTTATCAGTCCAAACACCATCAACCATAACCCCCTAATATTCATCTGCATCTGCTTTTTGTTGAGCATACCGTGAAAGAGTTTGGAGTTATCGTCCCCTTCAACCGACCATTTAATCTTCGCCATTTGGGCAAGCTCAGCCGCGGAAATTTTATTTAGTCGTTGAATAGAATCAATCACCTCCATACGTTTGGAAATAGTCGTCTCAGAACTCATACCTTTATCAATAACCTCGTCGAGAATGTGCAACTCATTTGTAAGGTTAGTCATATCAGCCGCCGTAGATGATCTATTAACATAGTTCCACTCTCGAATTTTACTTTTAAGATATTGAAACTTCTTCATCAAATTATGAATACCATTAGAATTATCAATCGGAGCTTCATTCTAAGAATCGTTAACAAGTTTTAAAAACCCGTCAACTTCCAACCAATGATGATAGAACCGGAATGGACATGGCCCATAATCATATGAAGATCCCCGCAACAAAATAGGACGATGATCTGAGAGGCATCTATCCAAGGTAATGGCACTGATTCTAGGATATGAAACCAACAGGTTTTCGAAAACAAGGAGACGATCAAACTTACTCATCTTTGATGAAGATTTGTGACACCAAGTAAATGCACTACCACCAAGAGGTATCTCATCTAGCCCCGCATTCGTAATAAAAGAATTAAAAAAGTCCGCAGCTTGGCCATTAAAAACAGAACCAAACCTTTCCGACTTATTGCGCACCTCGTTAAAGTCACCCATCAGAATAACTTCACCATTCCAATTGTTGATTACGTGCGTTAAATACTCCCATAAAAGTTTTTTGTCGTTAGGGTCATGAGGAGCATATACAACCACTAGCATCATGTTTCCACCTGATTTCAACCAAACCCCACGCACAATAACAAAGAAGTCTGAAATAGTATGGTTACTTTTCTAAAAACTATTAGGATCCCAGGTGCATAGAATACCACCAGAGTTACCAACCGAATCACTATGAACAAAATCAGAAAAAATTACCCCAACACGATTTCACACAAAACAACTCCATATGTTCCATTTTTGTTTCTTGAAGAGCCAAAACATTAACCTTGAACTTGACACACAACTCCCGAACCTAATCTTTTTTTGCCTTTTGGGCAAGGCCTTGAATGTTAAGAGACATAAAATTCATGGAGGAACCAAAGAAGCCCCTTGGTTTTCGATAATATCAATTATGTCATTTTCACATCACCCTATTTTGTAACCCATAGCCTGCCCTACTCTCACCAATTCATCCATAAGACTCAAAATAGATCTTCTTGAGCGAGGAATTTCAGAAATCTTAAACCTCCTAGAAGTGTTTGACTCATAATGGTGATCACTGTGACGGGCATAGAAATTCCGTTCACGATGATCTTCATTGCTTTAGATTCTCACTCCTTGTTAATATTATAGTCATTTACAGTTGCAGAAGAATAAAATCTCGATTCATTAACAGTAACAGGGGGCGTATAACCTGGTGGATGTTCACGACTTTCACTCTCATTGGGTTTCACCAAATCTTTTGGCTTCTCTTTATCTAGGAGAGGATAAATATCAAATGGGTCATCAGATTGTTTTTCAATATTATCAACCGGCTTCTCTATCAAAGTTTCAGGAACCTCTTCTATGAAGCCATTGTCATCAGCGTTGCTTTTGTGACTAACGTCATCGGCGTCTACCAAACCGTCTTCGGATAACACATCCTCGCCCGATTCCTCCAGAAAATCAGGTTTTCAACCAGGAACTTCCTTTGATGTTATATAAAACACCTTACCTTGATATATAATTTTAAACGTTTCAAAGATATTGGATTGAATCTTCGTATGCACACACAGTCTTTTAGAGTGGAAATAGTTACCCTCCTGATCATCAATGCCAAGCAGCTTTCCCTATTTCGAGGCGATGCGATTAAAAGTACTCCCGGACCATAGATTAAATGGAACGCATTCGACTTCCACCAAAACAATTCTGTCGTAAGTGTAGAAGTCGTTCGAGGTAGGTCGCAACTCAGAAAACGAAGAACGCACGCCCATATTAGGACTAAAAGCCTCTCTAGTCGTGCTGCTAGAAAATTCCAAAAGGATCCATAGTTCACTAGGGGTGTGCACGGTTTGGTTTGGGTCGGTTTTGGCTAAAACCGAAACCGAACCGATATATTCGGTTTCTATAAAACCAAAAAACGAAACCGTTCGGTTTTAGGCGGTTCGGTTTTTTGGTTTGTAATCGGTTTCGGTTTGGTTTTCTGGTTTTAAAACCGTTTATATTTGGGTACGTCTGATTTAGATTAAAAAAACTTGTTTTGCGTGAAAAAATAGTTTTTTTCTTTATTTTCAATCTAAGCTTAAATGTTTATCTCAAATTTCTAATCTATAATTACAAACATATTAATAAGATCACATGCAAGTAAACATGCATATAAATGATTATCGATTATTATCACATATGTAATAATATATTGTTAAGTAAGCACATATATATATATATATCAAACACGCGTATAGACAATAAGATAAATATATTACTCCTATTTCCTTAACAAAACGAATATTAATTTATAATTTTTATATATTACTTATTTATTTGTATTATATTATATTTATATTTTTTTATATAATAAAATGGTTTGGTTTGGTTCGGTTCGGGTTTTACGGTTCGGTTTTTGCATGAAAACCGAAACCGAACCGAAACTTTTCGGTTTTTAAAAACGTAAAAACCCGAACAATCGGTTTTTATATTCGGTCGATTTTTTCGGTTTTTTGGTTCGGTTTCGATTTTTCGGTTTTTTTTTCTCACCTTATAATTCACCCAAATAACGAATGTTAATATCAACAAAGCCTTCGATGTTAGCACTTTCTTGATATTCAATAGAGAGGGTAACTCCTTAACCCTCCCCATCAAATCCACAAATAGATCTTTGTTAAGTAAACAATCATCCTCAAGTACAATAACAGGACATTTATCGCTTACACCTTTTAAGACATTAACAAAAGACCTCTCATTAGTAGAGGTCCCTTCATAATCTTTAGATTTGTGAGTAAACCTCTTATGACCCTCACTATTCTTCTTCTCTTGGGATTCCTATCTACCCCCCGGGGTATGTTGAAACCTTGAAACGTTTGCATGGAGTTTAAGGCGACCAACCCATATTGTGCATAAGTTATCAACCAACCGATCAATGCTAAAAACATTGGTAAACTTAACGAACCCGAAGCGCTTACCATCATTTGATCTCTTGGCGGGAATAAAGGATTCAACAATGTGACCATATTGCTGGCAAATGAGAAACAAATCCTTCGCATAAAAGGATTCAGGGAAATTCTTTACAAAAATTGAAGTAGAAATCTTGGAAACATCATCTTCTTTAATGCGAGAAGTCCCCATGAAATTTTAGAACCTAGAAACCCTAATTTGAAACCTACATAAAACAATTGAACAAAACCCTAGAGAACTCGTCGAATCAATTAAAAAAGAAAACAAGACGATCAAACACAAAGAAACTGGGCCCCTAGTTACTATTGATCATCATAGTTAAAAGGGGACGATTAGATCGAAGCCCTAAAACTATTCACAGATAATAGCGACAGGATCCAAGATCTTGATGTTAAATGAAACATGTTATCTCATTTAAGCAATGAATGAAGATTCTCAAGGAATGATCAATTGCGATAGGTTTAAAGCAGCCAAATAAAGAAGATCCATCGAAAAGAAGCACAACCCTTATAGCTAATTGAATTCGTAACGTGTAAGCAAGCTCGTTCTTGTACATCGATCACATGGACGACATGACAAGATTATTGGTTGTTACACGTATGAATGACAAAAAGGGTAGTAGGTCAATGATCAAGAAAGAAGATCAATAAGAGCTGTCGGTCGTCATTGATAAAATTAGGGTTTTTCAAACTACAACTAATTATTTGATTCTTCATTTTGAAAAAGAATAATCCATTTCAAATAACCAATCTTAAACATATTTTATATTTCAAAATCATGTTTTCAATCTAACCATTTATTTTTAAAACAAATAATTTGTTTTAAAAAGGTAAGCCGAAATACTCCTCGATAGCGATCCTAGTTAGAACTCAACAAATAGCATTTTTGTGGGTAGGCTTCAAATGCGTAGCGTTTTTTTTTTTCTTTTTTTTTTTTGATAATTGCTTTTTTTTTAATAACTTTGTAATGTTGATATTTTAACCGTAAGAGAGCTAGTTTATTAATCTGTGACACGAAAATTGTAACAATTAGAATCAGCTTATTGTACCTATATGAAGTAGTGACAACTGACAAGCAGGACTAGAAATAAAATGTATATTAAAATGGGTGGCATTTATTTATAAATTACTAGTACAAGTTAGGTGAAAATAATTGTTATACGAGAAAATGTTAGTCACCAACAAAGACTGCAAGAGGACAACAACACAGGATCTTAGTTGTAAATTTAAATTTAACACTTGGTTTGTTTTTAAGGATGAATGTGACGTAACATATATAGTATTTCAGTTTCTACCCCAAATTGACATTTTTTTATGAGTGTTTTGTTGGGATTTAGAACTAGTTAAACCATTAACTACGAGTGCGTAGCGGAATGGATCTAGTATAATATTCATGATTAACACATAATAAAACAATAATAAAACCAACCTTTTAATTAATTGAATAAATCAATTAATTGATCTTGATCTTGAATCTACAACGGTAAAGTAACCGTCCTCTAGCGATTGCTCACACGACACGTCAAACGAACACACCACGATGCTAGTGGTAACTTCACTTCGATTATCTTGCAACTAGAAACCCTAATATCCAAAACCCTAATTGGGATAGCGTAAGGATAAGGTTTATAGATAGAAACAAGATACTTGGAAAAATTCACCGGAAACCCTAATTAGGGTTAGTGTTTGGACGAACCACAAGGGGAACCAAACAAGAGACCAAAACTTTGACACGAGGATCAAAGGTTAGTATAAGGCTAAGAAACTTCACAAGTAAGTACCCTAAGATAGTTGATCTTGCAAAGGTTTACACTTTAAGTGAATTTAGGGTTAAAGGAAAAGTTCGTAAGGGTTTGGGTGTGGGTTTGAGTCGATCGGCCAACACAAACAAAAGGGAGAGGATAAAAAAATTATGAGGGGTATGGGATTGTATTTATACACATTCTTGAACCTCCTCAAAATTAATTAGGCCCAACCCAACACCTAAATTAAGTAACTTAATTACTTGATTAACAAACAAAAGATATTCTAGACCCCTTAGGGTATTCGACCGCCTATAGGGCACCGGATGTTTCTAGAAGTCGAGTTCCTTCCTTAAATTTAAATAACGCACTCGCCTTTAATTAATTAAATCCCGTAATTAATTAAACCACCGTTAATTAAATAAAACGTAAAGTTTTTATTATACGTTTAATTATAAATAATAAAACGTAAATAAACGTGTGTTCTCCGTATTGAGTGTGTGCCCCCAATAGGCTCACGCATTTACCGATGGCTAAACGACCGCATATCTCAACAGCTCCCACTTGTGAGAGTTTAGACATACAGCGTCCATAATGAAGCATCTAGCAATACTTCATTATAACCGGAAAATGTTGAGTTAAATAGTTTCAAGAATAAGATCTTAAAGACTAGTAATGGTGTACGATTATTTGAGCTTGCTGATAATCATCCCTTCGTTACAATGTACCGGTTAAACCATGGATATGGATCCTAACTCATTCCATATAGTTCAACTTTAATTCCTCGTTTACAAATTAATTTAGATAGTCCAAATTGTAACAAGCATCATCTTGATTACATTTTGGGTACGGCCATACAATTACCTAATTAATTCTGGAGAGGATCCAGAGTACTTCACTGCACTATATCAGAGTGGAGGAACGAATTCTATATTGACTGCAAGTGTCTGTGGATGCTGCTTCACAACACTTCCAATTAGAGTCGTTATAGCTAGATCTTCCGAACTAGCGTTGGACATAAAATCAAGAAGCGATATCCACACATGCACAACTTGTTTGCATCTCAAGTCTAAGGATGACCTAATCCTCACCATTTATGTATTCGAATTTACTCATGACAACGGATCCAAAAGTAACCATTCGAAAGTTCGGGGTGTCCAATATTCATATCAATGAATAACATATGAGTTTGGTTGGAAACCGTCCACCATATATACCAGTATATTACCAACACTCATATTTGCTTATGTATACAATATTCCCATATTGTTTAACCGACAATGGACATGTTTAGAATAATTAAATTATTCAAGGATTTAAACATACAAACATAGGGCAACAACAATTATATGAAGATAACAAAAATCAAATATCTTTATTCATCAGAAAATAATTAAATTGTCTTACAATCCCAAATTATCCAAATACTTACGATAACACAGATTACATGAGACTATTAGCTGGAAGCAAACCAATTCCATGAGTTAACATGGAATGCTTTTTGAGATCTAACGCCTTTGTGAAGGGGGAATTGTCGTCTGTGTGAACTTTCTCCAGACTAACATCACCAAGTTCAACCACTTCTCTGAGGTAGTGAACTTTGGAACGATAATGTTTCGCACCTTTAGTGATTCCTGGTTCATTAGCTATAGTAATGGCTCCGGTATTGTCACAATACATCGTCATAGGTTCATTATTTGTGGGAACAACACCAAGCCCAGAAATAAACTTCCTAATCCAAACTGCCTCTTTAGCAGCCTCTGAAGCGGCTATATACTCAGCCTCTGTAGATGAGTTTGCATGGATGGTCTGCTTTGCGCTTTTCCAGCTTACAACACCTCCATTCAGCATGAAAACATATCCCGTCTGAGACTTCGTGTCATCAGCATCCGTAAGATATCAAGCATCAGTGTAGCAAGCAACCCTGAGCTCTCTTTTCATACCTCCTCCATAAACAAGAAACATGTCTTTGGTATGCCTAAGATACCTCAGAATGTTCTTAACAGCGGTCCAGTGAGAATCACCAGGATTCTGCTGAAATCGGCTAGTCATGTTCTGAGAGAACGCAACATCAGGTCTCGTACATCTAACAGCATACATGATTGATCCTATTGCCGAAGCATAAGGAATTCTCTGCATGCGTCTCAACTCATCAGGTGTTGATGCTCCTTGAGTCTTAGATAATTTTGATTTAGTTTGCATGGGAACAAAGCCACGTTTGGAATTGTCCATGTTATACTTCTTCAAAATCTTATCTATGTAAGCACTTTGACATAAACCAATTAACCGTCTAGGTCTATCACGTATGATCTTGATTCCAAGAATATACGCAGCATCTCCCAAATTCTTCATGGAAAAACACCTTCCAAGGTAAGCTTTTACACTTTACAACATTGGAATGTCTTTTCCCATCAACAATATGTCATCAACATATAGGACAAGAAACACTACGCTACTCCCACTAGCTTTGATATATACACATGGCTCATCAGGATTTTGATTGAAACCAAATTTCTTGATTTCATCATCAAACCTCTTGTTCCATTGCCTTGATGCTTGCTTAAATCCATAAATGGATCTTTGAAGCTTGCATACACGGTTTGGATACTTTGGATCAACAAAACCCTCAGGTTGCTTCATATAGACTTCTTCGTAAAGCAGTCCATTGAGGAAGGCGGTTTTAACATCCATTTGCCAAATCTCATAGTCATAGAACGCAGCTATGGCTAAAAGAATCCTTATAGCTTTGATATCCGCAACAGGAGAGAAGGTCTCTTCATAATCAACCCCGAAGGTTTGAGTGAAGCCCCTCGCTACATATCGAGCTTTAAAGGTGTGTACATTGCCATCCATGTCGGTCTTCTTCTTGTACAACCACTTGCCACTAACAGTTCTAGCGTTAGGGGGAAGGTCAACTAAGATCCAGACATCATTGTCTTTCATGGATTGCATCTCCACATTCATAGCATCCAGCCATTTGTCAGATTCAGGATCTGCCAATGCAGCTTTGAAGTTAGTGGGTTCATTATGATCCCCTAACTCATGTTCCTCAGCGTCAATGTATAAACACATACGGTCAGGAGCACGCCTAGTCCTCGTAGACTTTCGAATGGGAGCTATATCACTTATAGGTTCATCAATTTCTTGATCATCCTCTTCATGATTGCTAGTGTTTTCAGAAGGATGTATATCTTCATCTTGAATTACTTCAAGATCCTCTATACTCCCACTTGCTTCTTGATTCATAAGATTGCTCTCTAGGAATTCAGCATTACGAGCAACAAATACTTTGTTCTCGGGTTGGTAGTAGAAGGAGTAACCCATCGTTTCCTTTGGGTAACCTACAAATATACACTTAACAGATCGGGGCTCTAGTTTGTCAGGTTTGATAAGTGTGTCACGCTTAACAAGAGCCTCACATCCCCAGACCTTTAAGTAAGATAGCTTAGGGGCTTGCCCATACCATACTTCGTATGGAGTCTTTTCAACCTTCTTAGTTAGAACCATATTGAGTATGCGATCAGCAGACTCAAGAGCATAATCCCAAAAGGATTTTGGAAGAGTTGTTTGGGCCATCATGGAACGAACCATATCAAGTAGGGTTCTATTTCTCCTCTCAGACACACCATTGTGTTGTGGTGTATATGGAGGAGTTCTTTGGGAAACTATCCCATGTTCCTTAAGATGCTCCAGAAATTCATAACTCATAAATTCACCTCCACGATCCGAACGTAGTGCCTTTATGGTTTTACCGAGTTGATTTTCTACTTCCTTTTGAAACACCTTAAATGTTTCAAACACTTCATGTTTATGCTTTAGCAAGTAAACATAACCATAACGACTATAGTCGTCAGTGAAAGTGACGAAGTAACTTGCACCTTGTCTTGACACGGTTCTAAATGGACCACATACATCGGTGTGAATTAGTCCAAGTAGATCTTTAGCCCTCTCCACTTGATGTGAATAAGGTTTACGTGCCATCTTTCCAGATAAGCATGAAACACATTTGTCAAAGGAATCATCATCGTTTGACTTGAGCAATCCATCAGATTGTAATTGCTTAATGCGCTTTTTGCTTATGTGGCCAAGGCGACAATGCCATAGCAATGTAGAGTCCAAATTACATTTGGCCCTTTTATTGCTTACAGCATACATAGAACTATTGTTTGCATTAGAATCACACATATCAATTTCATAAATACCATTACTAGGAACAGCATTAAAATAAAACATATTATTTTTCGAAACCGAAATACTTGCATTATTCTCAAAACGATTAACAAATCCATCGTCATACAAACATGAAACTGAAACAATCCCTCTAGAAATAGAAGGTGCGTAATGAAAATTATTCAACATAACAACCAATCCACTAGGGAGAAATAATTGAAAAACACCAATGGCTTCAACAGCTGCACGATGACCATTGCCCACGTACAGATTCAAAGCTCCTGGCTTCAGCTTCTTACTTATCCTTAGACCCTGAGTAGTATTACAGATGTGAGTACCACAACCAGTGTCATAAACCCAAGATTTATTAGGAAAAGTAAAGAGTTCTATCGTGAAGATACCTGAAGTGCTAGCTCCTTGCGAGGACTTCTTTCTCTTCCACAACTCAGTGAGATACTCTGGACAGTTTCTCTTCCAATGACCAATTTCACCACATTGGTGACAAATGGCATCCTTGGCAGGATTCTCTCTTCTTGGTGGAGGGGGAATCTTGGCTCTAGGAGTAAAGTTAGCTACTTTCTTCCCTTTACCACGATTCTTACCCTTTGCAGCATTAGACGGTTTAGCCTTGTTAGGCTTTTGAACCCTTCCTGCCCTAATAGCATTAATGGTATTAGGAGTAGCAGGTGCAACCTTCTTTGGCAACGTTTTCTCATGTAGCTTAAGCATGGCATGTAATTCATGTATTGTCTTCCCCAGGCCATGCATGTTATAGTCTTGCACGAACCTATCATAGTCCTTATTCAGTGAGGCTAAAGTTAGGCTGACCGAAAGTTTCAAGGACATGGGGTGACCCAAACGTTCCAAATTCTCTATGAACCCCTTCATCTTCAAGACATAGGAGCTCACAGATTGTCCATCCTCATGTTTACACGCGTGAAAGGCACGTGCAACATCAAGGAGTTCTTGATCAGCTTGTTCAGTGAACATGGTCTTCAATTCTTCCATCATAGACCATGGGCCGTGACCCTCCAAAAGTTTCTGGAGTTCAGGGGACATAGTCATGAGCATAAGGCCAGCGATTTCTCGTGACCTTCTGACCCAAGTTGGATGTAAATCCGGGTCTTGCTCTGGTCCTTCATGACCATGAGGCAGAATTGCAGGTTGATCAGGAATTGGTTGCTCAAGGTATTTAACCAAGTCATCAGTTTCGAGCGCTATCCGAAGAGCAAGATACCAATCAACAAAGTTATTCTCAGTCAATTTCATCTTTTCAAGGAATGACTTAACAACCGTGCTGTTTAAGCAAGAGTTTAGATTATTCATCTACAAAATAAAAGTTCAACGATTAGTATTTTCGATAATTACATTCTCAAAGAATTAACTACCCAAATAATCATGTTGAGACTAAGATCCTTGCTTGCACTCCCACTTAATATTAGAGGTCCGACCGTCTAGTATTCAAGTGGGGCAAGAGGTAAGCGACGGGCGTTAATTGCATTACAAGTGCAACTCTTAGATTGTATGAGACGATTCATGAAGTTTATTTGTCGTAGAGTGTTTGGATGGGATGTTCGCTCATCTCTTTCGAGAACCTTTGAGCATCTCAAACAAACTTGTTCTACACATAATAAAGTCATGAGTATGTTTCATCTCATCTTTATGCCTCGGGTTCCGAATCTGACCTGGAACTCGACTTTAAGTCGTACCAATTTGAAGCAGCAATTATTGGCAAAGGTCTGACCAGTGACAAAGATCGCCTCGGGTATGTAATTCGTCCTAGGTCTGACCAGTTGACGAAAAACAACTACAAGTGCTTCTAAATTGGATGGCATAGACTTAAAAATTTCAAATAGGTATCACATAAGTTTTAGAAAAACAAATGTCAAAGTGTGTAAAAGAATGCATGCAATTCATTCTCTTATCACAAGTTAAGAAAACAATTTGTTAACTTTTTGGTTCAGGCGTGTTTTACCGCGGGAGAAGATTAAAGAGAGATCAAACCCTATATCCTACTCTTCATGCACCCGAAGGTGCAAGTGCTTGGGATAATTATTCTATAAGTGTCGAAACACCTATGGAACACGGGAGAAGATTAAAGATTTCTCAAACCCTAGATAGCTCGACTAGAGCACGAGGTGCAATAGCAAGTCCATCATTAGTAAAGACACAAAACGGTGTTGTAATTTTAAGTATTATAAACTAATTGATTTTGCAAATCACGTCGTTGAGAAGATAGTTTATAAGCCATCATTACGGTATGTAAGCCCAACTCGAGTGACAATATGATTTCGCAAAACAATTAGAATACAATAAAACCAAGTTTCATAGTTCTTATGTCAATATTAATATTTGTTCAAAAAATCAAGATTTTAACAAAATAACACATAACCGATTCGCAAGGAAAATATGGTGTATTAATATGACATAGTTTTAAAGCTAGTTTCGATATAAGTACCATCCGTTTTTATGATTCCTAGAATCTTGAATTATTACGTTTTGCAATTCATAATGGAAAGCAAATAAGCACATAAAAACAAACAGAAGGGGGTAGAAGCAGAAGACAGACTCTATAAGAAAGCGGTAAATCATATAAGATCCAAGTCTCGAATGAGTCTTCCCCAAATTGAGGACCAAAGACCCTCATCAAGTTTTCGAGCAAGGTACTTGATGACGTGCAAAGTATCACAAAAGTGAGATGCAAGGGTCTTTGACGGATAATAAAAAAAACAAAAGTAATTATTAACCGGTTCAATTTTAACCTACCCAATTTTAATAGATCTAGATCAAGATTAAAATTTTATGACAAGTATGCATGTAGTTGTCATAAAAACATAAATAAAAGAGATTTTAAAGCGAAGCAAGCGTGTTTTATTCTATGTGTAACCCATGAATGCCATACGATTTGACTCGTGATGCCACTGTTGGGATTTAGAACTAGTTAAACCATTAACTACGAGTGCGCAGCGGAATGGATCTAGTATAATATTCATGATTAACACATAATAAAACAATAATAAAACCAACCTTTTAATTAATTTAATAAATCAATTAATTGATCTTGATCTTGAATCTACAACGGTAAAGTAACCGTCCTCTAGCGATTGCTCACACGACACGTCAAACGAACACACCACGATGCTAGTGGTAACTTCACTTCGATTATCTTGCAACTAGAAACCCTAATATCCAAAACCCTAATTGGGATAGCGTAAGGATAAGGTTTATAGATAGAAACAAGATACTTGGAAAAATTCACCGGAAACCCTAATTAGGGTTAGGGTTTGGACGAACCACAAGGGGAACCAAACAAGAGACCAAAACTTTGACACGAGGATCAAAGGTTTAGTATAAGGCTAAGAAACTTCACAAGTAAGTACCCTAAGGTAGTTGATCTTGCAAAGGTTTACACTTTAAGTGAATTTAGGGTTAAAGGAAAAGTTCGTAAGGGTTTGGGTGTGGGTTTGAGTCGATCGGCCAACACAAACAAAAGGGAGAGGATAAAAAAATTATGAGGGGTATGGGATTGTATTTATACACATCCTTGAACCTCCTCAAAATTAATTAGGCCCAACCCAACACCTAAATTAAGTAACTTAATTACTTGATTAACAAACAAAAGATCTTCTAGACCCCTTAGGGTATTCGGCCGCCTATAGGGCACCAGATGTTTCTAGAAGTCGATTTCCTTCCTTAAATTTAAATAACGCACTCGCCTTTAATTAATTAAATCCCGTAATTAATTAAACCACCGTTAATTAAATAAAACGTAAAGTTTTTATTATACGTTTAATTATAAATAATAAAACGTAAATAAACGTGTGTTCTCCGTATTGAGTGTGTGCCCCCGATAGGCTCACGCATTTACCGATGGCTAAACGATCGCATATCTCAACATGTTTTATCGCACGATTACAAAGTTTCAAATAGGCATCTAAAAGCTGGTACATCCATATACAACTATATTTGTGTATGAAACCATATAGAGTTAGGTCACTCAAAAGCATACATAAGGCAGAATTTCATATATATATATATATGTTGGGGTTTACTTCGTTCCAACAGGGTGAAGATAATCAATAGCCTAACTACGTACCAATGAATGGTTACCGGATATCTCTTGAAGTCATGTAATCACTTTCCAAAGAAGATTATTCGACCTTATGCCTGGGTTAACACGAATACCTCCTTGGGATAAAACCAAGAGTTAGTTCTTGTTTTAGGCACAAATCAAGAACTCTGTGCGTGTAAGTGTTTCTTGTTTCTGTATATTTCATCATGCAAATATGATCACTATTTATAGTGATCCTAGTCCTAGAAGGATGTAACTCATAGTCAATGGTAATTAAGAGCATTAATCGGCCAATTAAGCTCATAATAACCTACATGAAACCATAGTGGTTACATGACCATAAACCTGGTCATCAAGTCAATATTCAACCCTCATTGATTAGTCAAAGAGGTTACAAAGACTTTGTGCATCACCAGGAGCAGCGTCCTAACCAGGAGTAACTTCATGACCAGGAGCAACCTCTTGACCAGGAGCAACCTCCTCACCAGGAGCAACATCCTAACCAGGAGCAGCTTCCTACTGATGAACTTTCAACCACTATATTGACTCCAGGGAGGCCAGGGACTTAATGGGTGTACACTCCGTACCTCCAAACCCATTTACAAGTATGACTCGATCCCACAATTGCACTAAATTTCCAACAATACTCCCCAATTTAGTACAATTCCTTTTGCATGAAAATCAACTTTAACAAAACCAGTGCATAAATGAAAATGTCCTGAGGATTGAATTTCCATTTTAGTACATCACTTCAAATATTCGAGAATCAGGGTGTTCTAAGAATTGAACCCTTCAACTACTTTGAATACCTGAAGATAAAATACACACAAGTTTTCAAACACTTAAAACGCTCCTGACACCATACAAGCCATGTGTCCATATCCAATTCATAAATGTTGTAAGAGCCAAAGTCCATGCTCCTTGAGGCGACGAAACCTCAACATTTACATAGGTGGTTCCTCTTTAGTTCATGCTCCTGCTTAAGCACTTTTTCAAAGAAATTAACCATTAAGAAGTTTATAACTTCATCCTCCTTTCAGCAGGTACAAGCACATCCTTGGGATGATATACATGTGCTTCAGTCCCCTTAATGTTCAGCTTTCTACATTGAACTCAGCTCCCAAGTTTCCTCAGGAGGGAGTTGGGTGTCCTAGCATTCAGTGACAAGAGTGGACTTTTAAACCCATCCCTTTACCAGACTTTATAACCAAGTCTCTAGCCAATCCCTTCGTCAAGTGATCAGCTAAATTTTGTTGAGACCTCACAAACTCTATTGAAATCACCCCATTCATGATCAGTTCACGAATCATGCTATGTCTAACACCTAGGTGTCTAGACTTACCATTGTACATCTGGCTATAAGCCTTAGCCAATGTAGCTGCACTATCACAACGGATAGATATGGGTGCCATAGGTTTGACCCACAATGGAATCTCTAGAAGCAAGTTTCTCAACCATTCAGCCTCTTTACCAGCAGCTGCTAGAGCCACAAATTCAGATTCCATGGTAGAACCAGTAATGCAAGTTTGTTTCTTGGATGCCCAAGAAATTGCACCACCACCAAGTAGGAATACCCAGCCACTGGTGGATGAATTATCCTCAGTATTGCTGATCCAACTTGCATCAGTGTAACCTTCCAACACTGAAGGATATCCAGTATAAGACAAACAATAATCCATTGTTCCTTTCAAATACTTTAGTACTCTCTGAATTGCTTGCCAATGCTGAGTACTAGGATTACTAGTGTACCTACTCAGTTTACCCACAGCAAATGCAATATCAGGCCTAGTACTAGTCATGGCATACATCAAGCAACCAATCACCCTAGAATACTCAAGCTGGGAGACAGCCTGACCATTGTTAGGCATCAGTTTCTCACTTGTATCCATAGGTGTACTCACTGGAGTACAATCAAAGTGATTGAATTTCTTCAGCACCTTCTCAATGTAATGAGACGGAGAAATTACAATACCATCACTTTCATGTTTAATCCTTATGCCAAGGATAACATCAGCCTCCCCCATGTCTTTCATGGAGAACTTTGATGACAAAAAATCCTTTGTCTGATCAACCTTAGCTTGGTCAGTACCAAAGATTAACATGTCCTCAACATATAGGCAAATGATGACTCCTTTACCAGATTCATCAAATTTGCTATATACACATTTTTCAGCTTGGTTAAGTGAATAACCATTAGACAAAACCACTTCATCAAATTTCTGGTGCCATTGCTTAGGTGCCTGCTTCAGTCCATATAAGGACTTAATCAGCTTACACACCTTACCTTCATGACCAGGCATGATGAAGCCCTAAGGTTGGTTCATATAAACCTCCTCATCCAAGTCACCATTCAAGAATGCTGTCTTCACATCCATCTGATGAATAATCAGATTATGAATACTTGCTAGAGCAATCAGCATTCTTATGGTACTGATACGTGCTACTGGAGCATAAGTATCAAAATAGTCTATCCCTGACTTTTGTTTAAAGCCTTGAATGACTAGCCTTTCCTTGAACTTTTCAACAGTTCCATATACCTTCATTTTCCTTTTGAAAATCCACTTGTTACCAAGTGGATTACAACCTGGAGGTAGATCAACCAACACCCAAGTGTTGTTGCCCATGATGGAATCCATCTCATCATTTATTGCTTCTTTCCAGAAAGCAACATCCTGGGACTTCATTGCTTCATCAAATGTTTTGGGATCATCCTCAACATTAAAGCAATAGTAGTACTGGTCAGAGACCTCATCCCTTGTTCCTTCAACTAGGTATAGTTGAAATTCAGGCCCAAAATTCTTTGGAGTCCTATACCTTGTGCTTCTTCTAAGCTCAGGCTCAGGTTGCTGAACCACAACCTCATCAGTGACCCTTTCAGGTTCCACTGAAACACTAGTGTCCTCAGCTCCTATAGGAGTCCTAAGGCTTGGTCTAGGGACTGATGAGAACCTAGTCTCATCAAAGTTAGCATCCCTTGATTCAATGATTGAGTTTATTGAAACGAATCATTAGGTTCAATAACATAGAACCTATAAGCCTTGGAATGCTCAGCATAACCAACAAAGATGCATTCAATGCCTCTTTCACCCAAGGTTTTCACCTTTGGATCAGGGAGTCTTACAACATCCCTACAACCCCAAACTTTGAGGTAGTTCAAGTTTGGTTTCCTTTTAGTCCAGAGTTCATAAGGGGTAATTCTGTTCCTTTTGTTGGGAACCCTATTTAATAAATAGCAAGCTGTTAACATAGCTTCTCCCCAAAACCCTTGACTCAGTCCTGAGTAGGACAACATGGAGTTAACCATCTCTTTTAGTACTCTATTTTTTCTTTCTGATATACCATTTTGTTGTGGAGTATAGGGGGCAGTTGTTTCATGGATTATTCCAACAGACTGAAAATACTGAGTATTCATGTACTCACCTCCCCTATCAGTCCTAAATCTTTTGATTTGGACTCCTTGTTGTAATTCAACTTCAGTTTTAAATACTTTAAATTTATCTAATGCTTCATCCTTAGTATGCAACAAATAGACATAACAAAACCTTGAAGCATCATCAATAAATGTTACCAAGTATTTCTTATTCCCTAATGAGGGAGTAGAATGCAAATCACATAGGTCACTATGGATTAGCTCCAAAACTGTAGTTACACGTTTTACATCCTGAAATGGTTTCTTAGTAATTTTATTCAGCATACAAGTCTGACACTTATCAGTGTCCATGTCAAAAGCTAGAATTAACCCATCCTTAGACATATCTTGCATCCTCTTATAGTGGACATGGCCTAGTCTAGCATGCCATAGTGATGAATCATTCAATTTAGTGGTAGTCATCAGGACATAATCAACATTTATACTAGAAGCAATATTAAGCCTGAACATTTGATTACTCAAATAGCCAAAACCAATAAACACACCATGTTTAGATAAAACAAATTTATTAGATTCAGTCACTTGTTTATAACCACAATTATTCAAAACACTACTAGAAACCAAGTTCTTCCTAATATTAGGAACATGCAAAACATTAAACAAAGAAACAATCTTTCCAGAACTAAACTTAAGATCTACACAACCACGTCCATGCACTAGGGCTGTTGACTCATTTCCCATGTGAAGAATAGATCCATCATTCATTGACTCATAAGTCTTGAACCAGCATCTATCTTTACACACATGTATTGTTGCTCCAGAGTCAACCCACCACGCAACATCATCATCCTGCACAAAATAAGCTTCAGATACATATGTAACATAATAAATCTGGAGAGATTCATTAAACATATTCTGACCTTTTGTGCCTGATCCATTAGCTTGGTTGCCAATGCTAACACCTTTGCAATCCCTTTTAAAGTGTCCAGGTTTCCCACACTTCCAACAAGCCACTGATGACTTCTTGTTAGGATTAGCTTTGGTGTTATCCTGATGCTTACGTTTGCCCTTGTTGTCATTGTACCTGGTGGAGTTGTTATGCTCCACCATATTGACAACAGATGAACCAGCAACATTGTTACTCTTTGGCTTATCACTTTCATGCACCCTGAGGGATTCCTCAATGCGCAAATGACTGCCCAACTCAACAAGAGTTAACTCCTCCTTCTTATGTTTCAAGGTGTGCTTGAAATCTTTCCAAGAATGAGGTAGTTTGTCAATGACACACGAGACCTGAATGGTCTCATCCATGTTCATTTTATGTTGTGTAAATCTGCCAAGTATTCCAAGAAGTTCATTGTATTGTTCCATGACTGGTCTTGAATCAGTCATTTTGTAATTTGTGAAATCACTCACAAGGAACTTCTTACTTGATGCATCCTCAACCATATATTTGGCTTCCAAGGAATCCCATAGTTCTTTAGCAGATTCAACATTTTGGTAAATATCAAATAAAGAATCAGACATACCATTGAGAATTATGCCACGACATACATAATAATCATTCTCCCATTTTCTCCTTTTCCCACCACGTTCATGGTAGAAAGAAGAAAGTGCATCTTCTTCTGCTATCTCCTAAAATCAACCCCTTCAAACTTGTCCAGTTTGGAGAAGTTAGCCACCATATGCTTCATTGCCGCCGCCATTGATTATCACAGAATAATCTTCTTTGATTGTTGGGGTTTATTTCGTTCCAACAGGGTGAAGATAATCAATAGCCTAACTACGTACCAATGAATGGTTACCGGATATCTCTTGAAGTCGTGTAATCACTTTCCAAAGAAGATTATTCGACCCTATGCCTGGGTTAACACGAATACCTCCTTGGGATAAAACCAAGAGTTAGTTCTTGTTTTAGGCACAAATCAAGAACTCTGTGCGTGTAAGTGTTTCTTGTTTCTGTATATTTCATCATGCAAATATGATCACTATTTATAGTGATCCTAGTCCTAGAAGGATGTAACTCATAGTCAATGGTAATTAAGAGCATTAATCGGCCAATTAAGCTCATAATTACCTACATGAAACCATAGTGGTTACATGACCATAAACCTGGTCATCAAGTCAATATTCAACCCTCATTGATTAGTCAAAGAGGTTACAAAGACTTTGTGCATCACCAGGAGCAGCGTCCTAACCAGGAGCAACTTCCTGACCAGGAGCAACCTCCTGACCAGGAGCAACCTCCTCACCAGGAGCAACATCCTAACCAGGAGCAGCTTCCTACTGATGAACTTTCAACCACTATATTGAGTCCAGGGAGGCCAGGGACTTAATGGGTGTACACTCCGTACCTCCAAACCCATTTACAAGTATGACTCGATCCCACAATTGCACTAAATTTCCAACAATATATATATATATATATATATATATATATATATATATATATATATATATATATATATATATATATATATATATATATATATATATATATATATATATATATATATATATATATATATATATATATATATATATATATATATATATATATATATATATATATATATATATATATATATATATATATATATATATATATATATATATATATATATATATTTCCTTTTATCAAAATTACATATATATATATATATATATATATCCAACATCATTCATAAATTACATACTATATATTTAACCTAAAATTTAAAATTAAATATATATTCAATCTAAAACTCAAAATTACATATATGTCCAAATACTTAATTTATATAAAATTACAATTATAAAATACATATTAAATATCATTTTACTTTAAAATGATCATTATACCTTTTGTTTTTTAGTTCAAATTCTCTCATGTTACTGAATGTCATAAACTAAAAATTATTTTTGCTATCATGACCTTTTTAACTCATTATTTTAACCAGTCCATTAATACAATTTACATCAATTTTACTGAAGTAGTGGCGTATGACATATGGCACGTAGATTTCATTCTTTAGATCGAAACCTTTTATGTTCAAAATTATATAAACAATCACATGATCAGTTTTTTTTTGAACGACAATTTATTTCAAGAAACTAGCAAGGAGCTGGATTACAAAATAATGAGATAAGGGTTTTTAAGCCAATCTTCTAAAGAAAAAGAGCTTTTGCTTCTA
Organism: Glebionis coronaria; assembly: GCA_025667525.1. Taxonomy (NCBI): domain Eukaryota; kingdom Viridiplantae; phylum Streptophyta; class Magnoliopsida; order Asterales; family Asteraceae; genus Glebionis; species Glebionis coronaria. Next base: position 584,034,446 of record CM046879.1, read on the forward strand.
AATCTACACCAATAAAAGGAACTAGACATAATGTTATCCATAATTATCGACTTTTCAGGAATTTTGGTGTCGAATAGAATCTTGTTTCTGTGTGTCCAAATGAACCACCATGCCACGAAAAACACGCCTTCAAATAGCAGCTTGAGTTTACTTGGAAATCTGATAGAGATTAGCCATGTGAGCCATTGATTATAGTCTTGAGCTTCTGATGTCTCCACGTTCCACCAGGAGGAGATGTTATTCATAATCTGCTTAGATAAAGAACACTTGAAAATAGGTGACTCACAGTTTCTACATCTAGGTCACAAACCGGGCACTTGAGTGTGTCGATATCCATACCACGAAGGGATATGTTAAACCTGACCAGGAGGGCGTCCATTTTCAGTTTCCAAGCAAAGATATTTACCTTAATCGGTACATACTTAACCCATCTAGTGTTGGATGTACCTTGAGGTAAGAAGATATTATCAATAGCCTTGCGAATAGAACTAACCGAGAATTCACCATTTCCAGAAAGGGTCAATCGAAGTCTATCTGCACTTGGGATCAAACTAACCTCACGCATAGCATCAGCAAGTTTGATCAACTGATGTTCTTCAGCTCCGCCTCTGACCTGCCGACGAAAAGTAGAAACCAAACTTGAGTCTCCAAGCTTGATCCTGACCGAAACTGTTTTACATGTTTCAAGAGCATATAATCTAGGATATACGTCTTTCAAAACCGAGTCTTGAAACCATTTATCTTCCCAAAATTCCAGCGATTCCCCATTACCAATCGTGTGAGTGATGTAATGAAAGATGTTTATACCTTTATCCCGAAGAGTGTTAACCTCTTTAATAATATTCAACCAACTTGAATTCGAGGTCTTCTTAACCGTAGTACCCACCTTCCCATCTATACCATGAACTGCTTTGACGACTCGCACCCATAAGGTATTTTTTGTGAGTAAAATCTCCACATCCACTTACACATTAAACCTCTATTGATGGCATACAAGCTAGATATGCCAAGACCCCCTTTCGACTTATCCATTAAAACTTTCTCCCAACTAATCCAAGTAGGTTTATTACTACCTAAATCATTCCCGTTAAAGAATCTGTTACGAATCGCTTCCAATCTTCTAAGAACTTGCATAGGCACCTTATAAATCGACATGTAAAAAATAGGAATAGATCCTAAAACAGATTTGAGCAATGTAAGTCTCCCACCGATGGATAAAAGTTTCATATTCCATTTAGATAACCGATTAGTAACTTTTTGGATCACCTCCTCCCATTCATTTACACGCGACATGTTACCACCAACTTTGGTTCCCAAATAGACGAATGAGGTTTTACGAATTAAGCACCCTAGTTTGGTAGCAGCGAGCTTGACTTGGTCATTACCAATATTCAAGCCCAGGATCTTACTTTTACAAAGGTTGAGTTTGAGACCGGAAGCTTTATAAAAACATTCTAAAACGTGCACAAGTGTAAATATTTGTGTCGTTCCATTGCCCTATGAACACCGCATCATCCGCGTAGAACAAATGTGAAATATAAATCGAAGAGTTAAGATTCAAACCTGTAAATAAATCGGCTTCGACCACCCTCTGAAATGACAGGTGTAAGCTTTCCATAACCAAGATAAACAGAAAATGTGAAAGTGGATCACCTTCTTTGAGACCCCTATGGAACTGGAATTCTTCTGTAGGGCTTCCGTTCACAAGAATAGACCCCCGAGCAGATCGAAGACAGCTTTGAATCCATGTGCGCCAACGAGTATCGAATCCAAATTTGAGAAGGACCTCATCCAAGTAATCCCATCTGACAGGATCGTATGCTTTTTCAAAATAGACCTTGAAAACGAAAGCTTGTTTGTGTTTAAACTTACACCAATGCATAATCACATTTAAAATGAAGGGAGGCAAATCATGGACGGTCCCTTCATTTTAAATGTGATTATGCATTGGTGTAAGTTCAAACACAAACAAGCTTTCGTTTTCAAGGTCTATTTTGAAAAAGCATACGATCCTGTAAGTCTCCCACCGATGGATAAAAGTTTAGCATGCCATAGTGGACATGGCCTAGTCTAGCATGCCATAGTGATGAATCATTCAGTTTAGTGGTAGTCATCAGGACAGAATCAACATTTATACTAGAATCAATATTAAGCCTGAACATTTGATTACTCAAATAGCCAAAACCAATAAACACACCATGTTTAGATAAAACAAATTTATTAGATTCAATCACTTGTTTATAACCACAATTATTCAAAACACTACTAGAAACCAAGTTCTTCCTAATATTAGGAACATGCAAAACATTAAACAAAGAAACAATCTTTCCAGAACTAAACTTAAAATCTACACAACCACGTCCATGCACTAGGGCTGTTGACTCATTTCCCATGTGAAGAATAGATTCATCATTCATTGACTCATAAGTCTTGAACCAGCATCTATCTTTACACACATGTACTGTTGCTCCAGAGTCAACCCACCACGCAACATCATCATCCTGCACAAAATAAGCTTCAGATACATATGTAACATAATAAATCTGGAGAGATTCATTAAACATATTCTGACCTTTTGTGCCTGATCCATTAGCTTGGTTGCCAATGCTAACACCTTTGCAATCCCTTTTAAAGTGTCCAGGTTTCCCACACTTCCAACAAGCCACTGATGACTTCTTGTTAGGATTAGCTTTGGTGTTATCCTGATGCTTACGTTTGCCCTTGTTGTCATTGTACCTGGTGGAGTTGTTATGCTCCACCATATTGACAACAGATGAACCAGCAACATTGTTACTCTTTGGCTTATCACTTTCATGCACCCTGAGGGATTCCTCAAAGCGCAAATGACTGTCCAACTCAACAAGAGTTAACTCCTCCTTCTTATGTTTCAAGGTGTGCTTGAAATCTTTCCAAGAATGAGGTAGTTTGTCAATGACACACGAGACCTGAATGGTCTCATCCATGTTCATTTTATGTTGTGTAAATCTGCCAAGTATTCCAAGAAGTTCATTGTATTGTTCCATGACTGGTCTTGAATCAGTCATTTTGTAATTTGTGAAATCACTCACAAGGAACTTCTTACTTAATGCATCCTCAGCCATATATTTGGCTTCCAAGGAATCCCATAGTTCTTTAGCAGATTCAACATTTTGGTAAATATCAAATAAAGAATCAGACATACCATTGAGAATTATGCCGCGACATACATAATCATCATTCTCCCATTTTCTCCTTTTCCCACCACGTTCATGGTAGAAAGAAGAAAGTGCATCTTCTTCTGCTATCTCCTAAAATAAACCCCTTCAAACTTGTCCAGTTTGGAGAAGTTAGCCACCATATGCTTCATTGCCGCCGCCATTGATTATCACAGAATAATCTTCTTTGATTGTTGGGGTTTATTTCGTTCCAACAGGGTGAAGATAATCAATAGCCTAACTACGTACCAATGAATGGTTACCGGATATCTCTTGAAGTCGTGTAATCACTTTCCAAAGAAGATTATTCGACCCTATGCCTGGGTTAACACGAATACCTCCTTGGGATAAAACCAAGAGTTAGTTCTTGTTTTAGGCACAAATCAAGAACTCTGTACGTGTAAGTGTTTCTTGTTTCTGTATATTTCATCATGCAAATATGATCACTATTTATAGTGATCCTAGTCCTAGAAGGATGTAACTCATAGTCAATGGTAATTAAGAGCATTAATCGGCCAATTAAGCTCATAATTACCTACATGAAACCATAGTGGTAACATGACCATAAACCTGGTCGTCAAGTCAATATTCAACCCTCATTGATTAGTCAAAGAGGTTACAAAGACTTTGTGCATCACCAGGAGCAGCGTCCTAACCAGGAGCAACTTCCTGACCAGGAGCAACCTCCTGACCAGGAGCAACCTCCTCACCAGGAGCAACATCCTAACCAGGAGCAGCTTCCTACTGATGAACTTTCAACCACTATATTGAGTCCAGGGAGGCCAGGGACTTAATGGGTGTACACTCCGTACCTCCAAACCCATTTACAAGTATGACTCGATCCCACAATTGCACTAAATTTCCAACAATATATATATATATATATATATATATATATATATATATATATATATATATATATATATATATATATATATATATATATATATATATATATATATATATATATATATATATATATATATATATATATATATATATATATATATATATATATATATATATATATATTTCCTTTTATCAAAATTACATATATATATATATATCCAACATCATTCATAAATTACATACTATATATTTAACCTAAAATTTAAAATTAAATATATATTCAATCTAAAACTCAAAATTACATATATGTCCAAATACTTAATTTATATAAAATTACAATTATAAAATACATATTAAATATCGTTTTACTTTAAAATGATCATTATACCTTTTGTTTTTTAGTTCAAATTCTCTCATGTTACTGAATGTCATAAACTAAAAATTATTTTAGCTATCATGACCTTTTTAACTCATTATTTTAACCAGTCCATTAATACAATTTACATCAATTTTACTGAAGTAGTGGCGTATGACATATGGCACGTAGATTTCATTCTTTAGATCGAAACCTTTTATGTTCAAAATTATATAAACAATCACATGATCAGTTTTTTTTTTTGAACGACAATTTATTTCAAGAAACTAGCAAGGAGCTGGATTACAAAATAATGAGATAAGGGTTTTTAAGCCAATCTTCTAAAGAAAAAGAGCTTTTGCTTCTAAATCTACACCAATAAAAGGAACTAGACATAATGTTATCCATAATTATCGACTTTGGAGTAATTTTGGTGTCGAATAGAATCTTGTTTCTGTGTGTCCAAATGAACCACCATGCCACGAAAAACACGCCTTCAAATAGCAGCTTGAGTTTACTTGGAGATAGAGATTAGCCATGTGAGCCATTGATTATAGTCTTGAGCTTCCGATGTCTCCACGTTCCACCAGGAGGAGATGTTATTCATAATCTGCTTAGATAAAGAACACTTGAAAATAGGTGACTCACAGTTTCCACATCTAGGTCACAAACCGGCACTTGAGTGTGTCGATATCCATACCACGAAGGGATATGTTAAACCTGACCGGGAGGGCGTCCATTTTCAGTTTCCAAGCAAAGATATTTACCTTAATCGGTACATACTTAACCCATCTAGTGTTGGATGTACTTTGAGGTAAGAAGATATTATCAATAGCCTTGCGAATAGAACTAACCGAGAATTCACCATTTCCAAAAAGGGTCAATCGAAGTCTATCTGCACTTGGGATCAAACTAACCTCACGCATAGCATCAGCAAGTTTGATCAACTGATGTTCTTCAGCTCCGCCTCTGACCTGCCGACGAAAAGTAGAAACCAAACTTGAGTCTCCAAGCTTGATCTTGACCGAAACTGTTTTACATGTTTCAAGAGCATATAATCTAGGATATACGTCTTTCAAAACCGAGTCTTGAAACCATTTATCTTCCCAAAATTCCAGCGATTCCCCATTACCAATCGTGTGAGTGATGTAATGAAAGATGTTTATACCTTTATCCCGAAGAGTGTTAACCTCTTTAATAATATTCAACCAACTTGAATTCGAGGTCTTCTTAACCGTAGTACCCACCTTCCCATCTATACCATGAACTGCTTTGACGACTCGCACCCATAAGGTATTTTTTGTGAGTAAAATCTCCACATCCACTTACACATTAAACCTCTATTGATGGCATACAAGCTAGATATGCCAAGACCCCCTTTCGACTTATCCATTAAAACTTTCTCCCAACTAATCCAAGTAGGTTTATTACTACCTAAATCATTCCCGTTAAAGAATCTGTTACGAATCGCTTCCAATCTTCTAAGAACTTGCATAGGCACCTTATAAATCGACATGTGAAAAATAGGAATAGATCCTAAAACAGATTTGAGCAATGTAAGTCTCCCACCGATGGATAAAAGTTTCATCTTCCATTTAGATAACCGATTAGTAACTTTTTGGATCACCTCCTCCCATTCATTTACACGCGACATGTTACCACCAACTTTGGTTCCCAAATAGACGAATGAGGTTTTACGAATTAAGCACCCTAGTTTGGTAGCAGCGAGCTTGACTTGGTCATTACCAATATTCAAGCCCAGGATCTTACTTTTACAAAGGTTGAGTTTGAGACCAGAAGCTTTATAAAAACATTCTAAAACGTGCACAAGTGTAAATATTTGTGTCGTTCCATTGCCCTATGAACACCGCATCATCCGCGTAGAACAAATGTGAAATATAAATCGAAGAGTTAAGATTCAAACCTGTAAATAAATCGGCTTCGACCACCCTCTGAAATGACAGGTGTAAGCTTTCCATAACCAAGATAAACAGAAAATGTGAAAGTGGATCACCTTCTTTGAGACCCCTATGGAACTGGAATTCTTCTGTAGGGATTCCGTTCACAAGAATAGACCCCCGAGCAGATCGAAGACAGCTTTGAATCCATGTGCGCCAACGAGTACCGAATCCAAATTTGAGAAGGACCTCATCCAAGTAATCCCATCTGACAGGATCGTATGCTTTTTCAAAATAAACCTTGAAAACGAAAGCTTGTTTGTGTTTGAACTTACACTAATGCATAACCTCCTCTAGACGTTTAGTCAAGATTTTTGTAATGATCTTATATAAACATCCGATCAAAGTAATTGGTCTGAAATCTTTTACCATATTAGCATCCTGTTTCTTCGGAATTAAAGCAATGAACGAGCAGTTACAACCATGAGCCATCTCCCCTTTTGTGAGAAAATAAGTAACAGCCTCGTAAATGTCATTTTCCATAATCGACCAATAAGTTCTTATAAACCCGAATGTGAAACCGTCCGGACCAGGAGATTTATCCGTACCGCATTCCCAAACAGCCCGCTTTAACTCATCCCTGGAAACTATACCTTCTAAGATTTTGTTTTGCTCGTCAGAAAGTGTATTGGGGAAAGCCATCTTGATGGTAGCACGTGAATTGGTAGGTTTGCTAAATCTACGCTCAAAGTGTTGTAAAAACTCAGTTTTAACCGAATTAGGTTGATCAGTCCAAATACCCTCCACCATGATCCCACGAATACTAGAATGGCCCCGTTTCTTATTTAGCATACTGTGAAAAAACTGAGAGTTTTCGTCACCTTCTATGGACCATTTAATCATGGCTTTTTGAGCTGATTCGGAAACTTTGATCCTGTTAATATGCTGCAAAGAATTCAAAATATCCTCTCTCTTAGTGGTAGTATCATCGGAACCGTTTCCATTATCAATCATATTATCCACAATCTGTAGCTCCTCTTTAAGACGATTTACCTCCCCTTTACATTTGGTATTGAACAAATTAATCCATTCCTTTATTTAAGATTTAAGGAATTTCAGTTTCAACATAAAGTTCCGCATACCATTAGAATTCGCATAAGGTGCAGCCTTCCAAGTATCCTCTATGAATTTATTGAATCCGTCTAATTCCATCCAATAATGAAAAAATCTAAATGGAATCGGCCCGTATCGAATGAATTCTCACAGAGTAGAATGGGACGATGGTCTGATAAAAATCTGTCAAGAGTAATCGCTGAGATCGATGGAGAAGAAAGAAAAGATTTTCAGAGATTAGGAACCTGTCAAGCTTGCTCATCTTGGATGCCGATTTATGACACCACGTGTAATCTACACCAGTCAAAGGGACGTCCACCAGGTTAGCGTTACAAATGAAAGAATTGAAGTATCTTGCTCCTCTTGCGTTAAAAGAAGTTCCGAATATGTCCGATTCAAAACGGACCTCGTTGAAATCCCCTAAAATCAGCACTTCACCCTTCCATAAACTACATGTGTGAAGTAAATATTCCCATAGGTCGCATTTTTCTCTTAATTCCTGAGGAGCATATACGGCTACAACGAGCAGCTCCATCTTATTTGCCTCCCAAATCCCTCTTGTAATAATAAAGGAATCGGAAATCGTATGACTAGTCTTAGTAAAAGCATTTGGGTCCCAAATGCATAAGATTCCTCCCGAGTTACCAACCGTGTCGCTGTGCACAAAATCAAAAGTCTGATTCCCCCAACAAGATCTGACAGTAGATAAAGCAGCGTTCTCCATTTTAGTCTCCTGAATAGCGATAGTTCACCTTATTAGAAATACATAACCCCCTTACCCAATCTTTTTTGGCGTTATGGGCTAGGCCTTGAACGTTTAAGGACATAAAATTCATCGGAGAATATTCTGCTCTTCCTGTGATACAATAATCTTAGTAATGTCATTGATACAACCCTCCATGTTAAAGCCCATCGTTCGTCCTACTTTAACCAATTCATCCATAAGACATAAAATAGACCCTCCACTTTTAGGTGTCGATGATTTCCCGAAAAACCTGATTCTATGTCGTCAAGATTCGTCCCCCTATTAGTGCTACCCTTATCCTCTCCAACAGACCAATTACAGTCTTTGTTGTCATTCTTGTTGTTTCCATTTTCATTGTTGCCATCGTTGTTGCCAGTGTTATTCTCCTTGTTACGATCATCAGTATCATCCTCCGCAGGTGTATAACCTGGTGGATGTGATATACTGTCTTCGTTGGTGGTGTTCTTATTATGTTTCTCCTTATCAAGTTTTTCTAGAAACAAATAAATACCAAGAGGGTCTTCGAAGCTACATCATCATGTGCATTATTATTGTAAAACATCGTTTCTGGCACACCCTCGATTTCAGAATCTGAGTCACCGTCCCCCTTAAGTTCGTCGTCTTTTGGTTCCTCCATAGAATTTTCATCATCTTCATTATCATCTATAAATTCCGGGACCCATCCTGGAACTTCATTAACACGTATCCAATAGACCATACCCTTGTACAATACTTTGAAATTATCCTGGATCGTACATTTAGAAGAAGTACGTATGCATAATCTCCTCGAATGATATCAAGTTTCTTCTATGTCGTCAATATCCAAAAAATCCCCCCATTTGTGTGCTATACGTTTGAACGTATTCTCGGACCATAATTTAAGAGGAATCCCCTCAATTTCAATCCACGCAATTCTACTCTCAATCTTTAAATCATGTGTAGCCTGCTGAACGACTGAAAACCAAGATCCCACGTCGACATTCACACAAAATTTCTCTTTGGCCATGGAAGTAGGAAATTATGTCAACACCCAAAGTTCACCCATGTAACGGATATCGATACTGTCAAATCCTCCATTGATGAGGGATGTCTTGAGGTTAGGTAAGACTGCGAAGTCTTTTACACGTCCCATAAGGGAATTGTCCAAGTTCTTGGAAGAAAGACAATTGTCATCTAGTACAATGGTTGGAGTAACATCATCCGCCATACTACCCCCAATAGGTTTAGATGCCACAACATTAGCATACGAGCCTTTCTTACCTCGAATAGCAGTGGATTTCTGATAAGGATCCGAACCTGAACTATTCTTACCCCCCAAATTGTCATCAGAATGCATCTTATTAATCCCCCCTTATTAAATCTAGCCACATTAGCGTGTAATTTGAGTTGATTCACCCAAATAGTACAAAGATTGTTCACCAGCCTCTCGGTGCTAAAAACATTAATGAACCTAACAAACCCGAATCTCTTACCTCCCTTTGTTCTTTTCATCGGAATAAATGTTTCCACCACATGTCCGTATTGTTTACACAAATGAAATAGTTCCGTGGCGGTATATGACGCAGGGAAATTCATAACAAAGATGGATAAAGAAATCCTAGAAACATCGTCTTCTTTGGATCTGAATGAACCCATAGTGTCTTGAAGCCAAACGGTTTGGATTGTAGGGAGATCCAAGAAAGAACAAAGACAAAAACAAAACTGAAGAAACAATTCAACACAATTAAAAACCAGTATATAAATCACAATCAAAATCCATATCAACCTCCGGTAGATCAATTGATCATAGGAAACGTAGGGAGTGACGAATCACAAGCCTAAGCCCATCACAAAAAATAGTAGCAAGGTCAGATCAAACATTGAAAGGATCATAATGCAGGAATGTTAATTGATTGAAGGTTCTATCAGAACAGACTAAACCTTAAATCTAAAGGTCATGTCGAATCGATTAATAAAACATACGAAGCTCGAATCAAAGATCCATCTTAATCTCTAGTAAACTAACTGATCATAGAATAATATAGGGGGATCGAAATCACAGCCTATACCTCCTCACAATTAATCAGCAGCAAGATCAAGCCCTCACAATGGATGAATCTCGATATGTGTTGTTAATAGATGAATGATACCTAACAGATAAGGATCTAGCGATTTAAAGGGAGGGGAGGCGTTTGAACCCGTCGTGGATCGCCGGTGAATCGCCGATCAAAGGGGAGGTTAATTTAGGCGGAACAGATAAGGATTTTAAAAGAAAAATTAAGATCTATTTTTACTATAATCACATGATCAGTTTGGTTTAGCACCTATAAAACACATAGTAATTGAACTCGAATAATTATATGACACACATGGCGAAACAACATAACTGAAAATCTCTCAAGTCTTAAATGAATCTCAGTTGTGCAAAATATAAAATCATATGATAATAAACACTAATACACTTGAAAAAATGTTCATAGTTCTTATGAAACCTATTTTTCTCTTAATCGAGATCCAAATAACTCTAAATAATCATAACATGGTCATTTTATAATCAAAGGATATTTAATATGTATTTTAAATTTTTAATTTATATATAAATTGAGCATTTGGACAAAGATGTAATTTTAAGTTTAAAATTGGATATACATGTAATTTTCTGATTGGATTGAATATATATATAATTTAAGTTTAAAATAAGGACATATACGAAATTCTCCCAAATAATAATTAAAACATTTTTTTTTCTTACTTTTTTTACAAAATAACAATCATATCCTTATGCAATTTTAAATCTTTGAGTAAATTTTATAATTTCTAATAACCATTAGGTGCAATATAATAAATTTGTTAAATTACTCATAACTATGTCTAAAAAACATAATAATTATGAGGCATCTCAAAATAAAAATAAGAAATATAAATTTGAGACCAAATAAGTATCATATAATAGAAATGATCGAGTGACAAATCAGAGTTCAATGTCATCACTAAACTTCAAAGTATATATGAGTTCTTTTTTTAACACATAATGTTTTTACTTAAATAATAAACCTTTTGTTATACTTTCATATTTAACTTCTTATTTTTTCAATATTTTTTAACAAACATGTTCAAAATCTAATGCAAATTTTGCTATAGGGCAGGTCATCTCATCATATATCTTATGTCATCGCTGTAATTAAACACCTTTCACAAGTAGGAGTGTTATTTTCGGGTTGACTAGGTCGGATTTAAATCAATTCGAATTGAGACTAAAATATCAATACTCGAATTTGACTCTATTTAAAACTCGGGTTAGTCGGGGTTCAGGTTAAGCCGGGTCGATCGATTCGGGTTAACCTGCATATAAATAAAATGGCTAAAAATTGCTTAGTTAAATACATTTACAATATAAAAAGTGTTAATCGAGTCGAAACAAGTCAAGTTGATCGGGTTCAAGTCAAATCAGATCAGGTGAACTTTAATCAAAGCTAAAAAAATCTATATGCGCACCCTCTTTAAAACTCAGGTTAATCGATTTAACCTAAGTAAGATTTTTGACCAAAAGTTTTGATGTAAACAAACTTGTTTGAGATCATATTTAAATCGAATCGGCTTTTTTAACATCCTTACAACTAGGGGTGTCGAAAAAGTTGACCCGACCCGAACCCGAACCCGAATAATCATATTCGGGTCGAGTCATTCGGGTCCAAAAGTGTATTCGGGTCAATTCAGGTTAACCCGAATTGACCCGAGTTCTAATTAGGCTCGGGTTCGGGTTATATTTTTTTACCCTTGACCCGACTTGACCCGACCCGACTTAACCCGAGCCCGACCAACCCGACTAAAATTACACTTTTTACATTGTATTAGTACCAACCCGACCAACCCGACCCGACTTAACCCGACCCGAATTGACCCGAACCTGAGTGACCCGAGTTCTAATTAGGCTCAGGTTCGGATTATATATTTTTTACCCTTGACCCGACTTGACCCCTCCCTAATTGACCCAAACCCGACCAGATCAACCCGAATCACACCCTACTCACAACACACTATCAGAAAACTCTATTTGCTCAGAAGAAGAAAAAAAATGGCCTCATAACTCAAGTGATGGGATGGTGAGATACCATATAACATGGCTATGGCATTACTTGTTCACCATTTAGGCTATGACATATGGCGAAAGATGCCCTATAACACGTTAACAGGCATTGCACCGTATGTTTTAAATTATTAATTCAAATCTAATGACCAATTTATGAGTTAATTGATTCAATTGATTGAACCGTATATATGTATATTTTTTATATATTTTTAATATATAATATTATTTAATCTGATAATTTGTTTTACGTCAAGTTAATTAACTGGCTTAGCACAACTGGCCACTAAAGTTCCGCTAAGTGATTTTTTTAGGAGTTTTCCTGGAGATCTTGGGTTCAAAACCTGTCAAAGGTCTTTCAAATGAAACGGATAAGGAGTCTAACATAACTAGGCGAGTGTTCGAAGAATAAATTCTTCCGTTTGAATGTCATTGCACGACTCGACTCACTAACAACTAACATTTGTCGTTCTAAATAAAAAAAACTTGTTTTACGTCAAGTTAAATTGATAAAAATATTTACTTTTTTTAGTTCAATATTTATAAAATTATAACAAGTGTATGAAAAAACAATTAATTTATATTTACAATTTATATTAAAACATAATAAAACGATATTAATTTGTTTTTCAAGTTAGTTTTTATTTTATTTTTAACTAAATTAGTTACCATCACTTTAGTTTATTTTAGAAATGTATATGAAAAAAAAATATTTTAATTTTTATAAAAGATAGTGACTTAGCCGGATTTATCAAACCGAATCAACCCAAGTCAACTCCAGTCAACGAAAAATTAGCGATTCAATTCAATTATCAAACAAACCAAAACCAGATTACATCTGGTTCGATCTCCGAGTCGGTTCACAAGTCAACATGTTCAACCGACCAGATGAACCCAGTTTTTAAAACATTGGTTAGTATGCACAAAACCTTTCTCACATGTACATAATAATTTGTCGACCATATAACATTCAATTGTTCTTCTCATTGAAGGCTCTTTGCATTATTTTTTGGACAAGTGGAACTTAATATACATTATCCTAAAAACGTTGACATATTCTTTGATGTCGAATCTTGACATCATTAATTAATATGTTCACATTTCGTACGGGTGAAAATGGGACCTTTTTAACGGGTCATAATCCCAAGTTGTTGTAGTAAGACCATCTTTTGGATGTTACCAAAGGCCCAAGTAGGGGCCCACTAGTTTGGTGTGAAGATGGCTGTTGACAAATCAAATCACAACTTTGCCATTATTAGGCTACCATTTTCAGTTTTTTTTTTAACGACAGTTTGGTGCAGCGAATTATCTTATGTGTCACTGAAGCACTAAGTCTTTCGACCCGAGTTTGAATCATCTCACGAAGAGAATATCAACCACATGTTAGTCATCTAGTTTCCCATTAAAGGGCTTCGCATTGCATTTTCAGTTATTGTTTCTGTTATTTACGAATAAAAAACACATAATTTAAAAAAAATTATAATATAATTTTTTGTTTTATATTTTTTTTTTGTAAAAAAACAGTTTTATTTTTAAATAATTAATCTAAGATTTAAGTTTATTTGGATAACATACTTGACTCATCCCACCATCTATCATAAGATTAAACACAAAATATATTTTCATCCTCTTTTTTCAAACATCAATATCTCTTAAACCGTTAATCGTTATACGAAAAAAAACATACCGTTACGAAGAGTATTTAATTATCTTTCTATAGATATGCTATATGATACACTTTCGACAAAAAAAAATTCTTTATTTTTTTCACGTTTTCGAAAATTATTATATATGATACTAATATCATATATGATGTATGACCAGTATCATATATGATATAATCTATCATATATGATAAAAAACCATATCATATATGATTTAACACTGTTATCATATATGATGAAACAATATTATCATATATGATATTTCAGGTAAATTTTAATAAGAAGAAAACGAATTTTTTTTTCTTCGAAAGTATATCATATTGCATATTCGTAGAAAGATAATTAAACGCTCGTCGCGATGGTATAATTATTTTCGTTTAACACTTAACGGTTTAAAAGATATTTAAATTATAAAAAATAAGTAAAAAATAAAATATATTAAATCTCATCATTAGATGAAAATAAGATGGATGGTGGGGATGAGTTCCCTTTTATTCAAGAAAAGGTATATTATCCAAAATAACTCTTTTCTTAATTTAAAACTTTTGTGGTGAATGTAATAATAACTTATATTAAAAATAATATATTAAACTCAAATTAAATTTTCTATCTGTTTTTTAAAATGAAAATTTATTTTAAGACAAACCAAAATAAAATAACTAACAACAATTTTGAGACAAAAGTAGTATTCATCTCGCTAACACTGTGTTTTCGAGTTTTATTATTAAATTAACAATAAAATAATGTAAAGTATATTACAATGTAAAATAAAGGATGAGGTGACCTAACAGTATGAATACCGGTCTTGTAATCATGTAAAGTGAAAGTCAAAAGTTCGAATTCGACGAGAAAAAAATTAGTCCCTTTGTAGCCACAAAGGCTTACCTGCAGCATCCAAAAAGGTAGTCGTTTTGGAATTAGTCAAGTCGGAAACTCAGTAAATAAATAAATAAAACCTTTGAATTTAAAGGTTGAAAGAAATGTTGTATTAGTAAGAATCTTAACGATATCAGATGAAATAAGTTAAGACACAATTATCAGTCATTTGATTTCCTCAATTATATAAATTTCCAGTGTGTTTTTTATCCTAACAACAAGCGCAGAGATGCTACAAATATAGAAAATGAAATCCATACATAGACACAACTAACGAGAAGAACGATATTAAATGAGCTTCTTTTTTTCAAAGAAGGATTTCAAGTGCCAAAGCTGCATACCGGCCACGACTAAGCATACCAAGAGCGAAAGAAAACTCAACATTGCCATCCTAGAGTTTGTCGCTTTGATAAGCTCTTGCATCTCTCTTTCCCTGTAACAAGCATAAGAGACGGTCGTAATTATAAATGCAATCATAAAAAAACCTTACGTATGTTCATCAGAAATGTTTTTAAGTCCCTATAGTTTGAGTGGGTGATTCGGTCTTCGCTCTTACGTACGTTCATCAAAATCATTTTTTGTTAGTAAAAAATGATATATAAAAAGGCGACTCATTCTTACATAATGTGTTTCTTTCGTCAATTTTTAGGCAAGTGGTTTATTTGCTATGAATACCAACAAGGCAACTATCGTAGTCTGGAAAAGTCAATCACTCATTGTTCAAAATACAAATAACTCTTTGGAGCTCTTAAACAGCGACATTTTAATTTTTTATGCAATTTAAGAATTTTTTTGACTAGTTGTACCGATTTAGTAATGATAATGGGGCGTAGTACTACAAGCAACAAACTAACAGTATTAAGATATAGAACGCTATGCTGTATGAAATTCAGGATAGTATGTTTACTAACCTGTCTCGGAGATAAAACATCTCCTCGTGAATCGAAGTGATGGTATCTGCTAGTTTCTTCAACTCATATTCCATCGCCTGGAAAATAATGTGAAGTTGTCAAACGGATAACTTATACACCTGGAAAAAATTAGCTCCAAAAAGGATTCGAGATGTCCAAACAAAGCATAGAAAAACATTACGGGGTACTTTAGTCGAGACACGGACTTACATTAGGCGCCAAATATATTAGATAAAACCTTCATATACATGTTATATTATGTTCGAATTCTTTTAATTTTTTATATTATGTATGAAAAATGGTTTTTACACTTTTACTGATAGTGGTCGTCTTAATGATGATTGATGTCGTTATACTAACAACTAAGCTTTGGCAGATGTTTGATAGATAGTTATATTTTATCAGCAAACTACGTCTATTCAAACATGTGTTTGAGGAATGGAGGAAATATTTAATATAGTAAATAGCTTATATTATTTCATGGATTGAAATACTTTTGTATTTTTGTCGTCAACACTGCAACGCTCGATGTATATAAAAAATAAAATTTTGGGAGAATATTCAAAAGAAAGGCTCGAATTTCCCCAGTGGTAAGGTGGTCCCAAATTCTCACAAGAGACTTGGGTTCCAAGTTCCAACCTCGTTGGGTAGTGAACATCTTAAGATGTACAGGGATAAGTATGGAAACGGCTACAACAATACCGGTTAGGCCACGTACATCAAAGCCAAAAAGGTTCGACTATCCTCGGGTGTGTATCCCCTTCGTTTATACAAAAAGTGCATACATTGTATATGATTAAATTTGCGGTACGTACTAGATCGTGTATTCAAGCTTGGACGGCTGAATCAACTATACTTGAGGACTTCCTTTGAATTCGGGTGTAAATTGTATAGGCCTATAGGATTTATTGACTATGACCCCAAAAATCGTTACAATCAAGAAGAAGCATCATACAAACTGTGGTTCCATACTCTATAGCCAGAGGATACGGGTAAAAGTTTTAGTACAAATCTCCTCTTTACTATTAGGCATTAGCAATCATTAATGAAAATACATTTTTGAACCGCAATCATTACAGAACATTGATCATTATTCAAGATATACCACTCTTCCATTTTTTTCATTATTAAGGAATATTTAGCGCTTCGATTAATAGTCAAATTTTGTCAGCAAACTATGTCTATTCAAGCTTGCATTTATCTAGAGAAGGATGGAGTACTTAGAATATTGTTTAAGGATTATTTTGACGTGAACTAAAAAACCTCTATATTTTCTGTTACTAACCAGCTGAATTTAGATGCAACACTTGATGTAGATAGATAACTATAATTTGGGAGCTTAATGATATAGAATATGTTCGGAGATTCCACAAAAGACCCTACACACTTTCAAGAAAATGCGGTTAAGTCCCTAAAGTATTGCTGGTTGATTCGGTACTGGTTTACTTCCTCAAACTTTCTTATCGATTTACCGATCATGTCCCTAATGCTTATTTGTTTTATTATGAAATTTGTAGGACTAAAATGCATCAGTAAACTTGGTGAACCATATCAACCACCTAGATACTATACGGACTTGACCGCATTATCAGTTGAAGTATATAGATAAATCACTGCATATTCGTTGCTAACATGTCAAGCGGGTAAACATCAAAATCCTAGATAAAGAGGAAATGGGTTAGATAGGCAATGACACTAGTCAAGTGTTTATGAGATCCTAGGTAGCTTTATTTAAAAGTATCTGGATCGTTATTTCGATGATACTGTCTGTTATCATATTCAACATGTGAACTATTTATGAGGTTCAGGTTGTCAAAAGGACAATAAAGGGTGGTGGATCAACACAACTACACTTGTCCTATTTAACGCGCCTGAAAAACAGTCATCTGACGAGTTACTTAGGCCTACCGATTCGCCTATTTTGACACATATAGCTCATACCTATTAGGCGATTTACGCATAGAGGACCTCCTAACAATCCTTCTGTGCTATAATACAATCCATTTTTTATGAAAATAAGTGTTACTTAACCTTAACATGTTCCGGGCAAATTTGTTACATGGCTTTATTTAAGAAAGAAAAATATCTAGATCGTTATTTTGATGATACTGTCTGTTATCATATTCAAGATGTGAACTAAAAGGACAATAAAGGCTGGTGGATCAACACAACTCCATTTGGCCAATTCGACGCGCCTGAAAAACAGCCATTTGACAAGTTACTCAGGCCTACTGATTCGCCTATTCTGCCACATATAGCTCATATCTATTAGGCGATTTATGCATAGGGGACCTCCTAAGAATCCTTCTGTGCTATAATACAATGCTGTTTTATGAAAATAAGTGTTACGTATCAATTGACAAGTACCGGGAAAATTTGTTACATGGCTCTTTTTGTAGTGAAACGAGAGAGAAACATCTTTGATTTTATGTTCAATGTTAATCTTTACCATCTCCTTTCGAAATAGCAAATACACTATTAACAAATGCACGCATGCGACACACAACATATGATAAGAAAGACGAATAGATAAACTTACATCCACTGAACCTTTCTTGGCAACATTGGACCAATCCTTAGCAGCTACACCAGATCTCCAATCGAATTCAATCGGAATCTTAAGTGTTGGTTGGTGATCAATGGCGAAAAAACAAGCCATATAATCTCCAGCTTCAACTGCCTGGAAAGCAAACTGCCCCGACTGAACATTTTCAGAAGAGTGATAGCTATTCCCGTATGCCGACGTCACCTGCGTTACATTGACACAGCACCAAATATAACACTTAGATCCAACTGTCCCACACAAAGGCACAGATTAAGTTTAAAAATCACATCTTAAATTATAGTAGTATTATAATACAATCCATTTAAGCAGTAAAGTTTCAAGCAACATCTTAGTGAAAAAAAAAACATATGTTAGACCAAAAATGATACCATAAACTCACGGCCGTTTGGGGTTGATTATTGAGCAGGTGTTAGACTAAGCTAACCTGAGGTTATGTATAAAAATACACAATACACTTATCTAAACCATTATCGAAAAGTGCCCAATAGTTTATTGAAGATCAAAATAGGACTTTCGCATTAAGCTCCTTAAAGTGGCTTTTTACTAAAGCAATAAGTTTTTTTTGATAAATTAAACCAAAAAGCCCCTAAAATGGTTGTCTGGTTGTCTGCTTGTTATGCTCTAATACAACAAACATGCCGTTTCGAGGGAGATTAGTGTGATTAATTACATGTGAATTAGGCTTATGCAAAACCGTTTAAAGTTATTTATTTCAAAAAGCAATAAACAGATCAACATGTTAACAGCAAGTATTAATTATCAATCCCAAACACCCCCTGATCATTATCTTAAAAACACATAATCCACATTAATTCCGCTCATTTACAACAAAATACACTACGATCCAAAGCAATTAAGCCCATATTAATTCACATCTACCAAAAGAACAAAACAACGTAACAAAAACACTTGAATTAGAGCTATAAACAACAAACATAATCAAACAAACACTAAAATCAAATCTAACAACAACCCAACTAAAATCAACATTAAAGATCATAAATTTATTCAAATATAACTAAAACCAAACAAAATTAACATTAGAAATCAATACTTCGACATTAGAGGTTACTAACAACAAACCAACAAGAATAACACTAAAGATTACTAGTACTTTATACTAATCTACAAAAACCAACATTAAAAATAAGCTTATATAGCGGGCTCATGGCTTACGTGATTTTCGGCTTATGTTTCATAAGATCGCCTTTTGTGTCTTATTTTGAAACTTTCCGTCTTTTATAAGCTCATTATGTCATAATGAACTTAGCCGAAAAGTTTCAAAATAAGCCACATACAGTGAGCTTATGAAAAATAAGCCGCAAAACAACATAAGTTATACCCCCGCTATATAAGCTTAAACAAACACTAATCCAACAAACTTAACACTAAAGATCACAACTTTTTAACAAAAAACAACATTAAAGATTACTACTTTCTTCAAATTTAACAACAATTCAACAAAATTAACATAAAAATCACAACTTAACTCAGTTTTAACAGCAACCCAATAAATTTAACAAAAACCAACAATTTTTGTTTGAGCTTGTATAGCTAGCTTAGGGCTTAGTTGGTTTTTGGCTTATGTTTCATAAGCTCACTTTTTTCTGGCTTATTTTGAAACTTTTCGCCTTATACAAGCTCATTATGTCATGATGAACTTATATAAGCCGAAATAAAGCTCAGTATGTGATAATGAGCTTATATAAGCCACAAAAATGAGCTTATAAAACACAAGCCCACAACCAAATAAGCGGTATATAAGCCGAAACAAAATTAACACTAAAGATCACACCTTTATTCAAATCTAACATCAACCCAACAAACTTAACACTAAAGATCGCAACTTTATTCAACTTTAACAAAAACCAACATTAAAAACAACATTAAAGATTAGAAAAAAAAAAGATTAGTATGAAACCTTAAGAGTAATCCTATGTGATTCAGGCAAAGGTTGACCCTCATTAGGATTAACAATGGAGTAACGACCAACAGTCATAGAATTGCTCTTAATATCTTCAGCTATACACTTTGTATGACCTGATTCAAGTTCGAATCTTATTGATTCACCACTTCTTAACATAACCACCATTGTTATCACCATCATCAAGATTTGTTCGATCTTCATTCTTCTTCTTTTTTTATAAATTTCAGTTCAGATTCAAGATAGGGTTCTTGATGAATTCGATTGACTTGGGTCAATTTAGGTTCAATTGGGTTTCTTGATTTCAATTTTTTTTGGGTTTGGGGTGGATTTGTGGAAAGATTGAATATATTGTGGTCAAAAGTGAAATATGTGAGGAAGTTATGTTACTAGTCCTTCTATTTTTTTTCTTTTTTTTTTGTTTTAGTTTTTTTTTTTGGTTTTGTTTTGTGGTGGGATGGAAATCGGGTCAGATCGGTTAGGTTCGGATCATTTGGGTCGGGATTGAAAAAAATATATTTGAATTTGATCTGATTTTAACTTGGATTAGTCGAGTTTGGGTTTACTTGATCGCAGATTCAAGATGGGGGGTTCTTGATGAATTCGATTGACTTGGGTCAATTTAGGTTCAATTGGGTTTCTTGATTTCAATTTTTTTTGGGTTTGGGGTGGATTTGTGGAAAGATTGAATATATTGTGGTCAAAAGTGAAATATGTGAGGAAGTTATGTTACTAGTCCTTCTATTTTTTTTCTTTTTTTTTTGTTTTAGTTTTTTTTTTTGGTTTTGTTTTGTGGTGGGATGGAAATCGGGTCAGATCGGTTAGGTTCGGATCATTTGGGTCGGGATTGAAAAAAATATATTTGAATTTGATCTGATTTTAACTTGGATTAGTCGAGTTTGGGTTTACTTGATCGCAGATTCAAGATGGGGGGTTCTTGATGAATTCGATTGACTTGGGTCAATTTAGGTTCAATTGGGTTTCTTGATTTCAATTTTTTTTGGGTTTGGGGTGGATTTGTGGAAAGATTGAATATATTGTGGTCAAAAGTGAAATATGTGAGGAAGTTATGTTACTAGTCCTTCTATTTTTTTTCTTTTTTTTTTGTTTTAGTTTTTTTTTTTGGTTTTGTTTTGTGGTGGGATGGAAATCGGGTCAGATCGGTTAGGTTCGGATCATTTGGGTCGGGATTGAAAAAAATATATTTGAATTTGATCTGATTTTAACTTGGATTAGTCGAGTTTGGGTTTACTTGATCGCAGATTCAAGATGGGGGGTTCTTGATGAATTCGATTGACTTCGGTCAATTTAGCTTCAATTGGATTTTTATTTTAACTTGGAGTGGATTTGTGAGGAGATGAAGATATTGTGGTTAAAAGTGAAATATGTGGGGATGTTATGTTATTAGTCTTTACTAGCATGGATCCGCGTAATACGGCGGCGAGTACTAATAATTATTTTTAGGCTAACAAATGTTAATCTCTTATCCATCAAGTTTGTATTGTTAAAACTGTAAAAAAATCCAAAAAACCTCTAAATTTTAAAAAAATTAACGGTTAATAAAAATATAGCAAAATGGATATTAAATTAAAGAGCATAAAAATTTAGAAAATATGGTGAAATTAGATTATAAAAATAACAAATTAATAAAAAGATTTTTCAATTTAAAAGAAAAAATGTTATTTAATTAGGTTGTTACAAAAGTTTGTTAAGTTATAGTATATAATGTTGATGAAAATATCAACAACTTGCCTTATTTAGTAGAAAAAAAAAGCTGAATTTTCAGCCTTGCTATTTTAAGAATGTCCCAAATGCTTTATATAGTAGTATCCTTATAATATCTAAAAGTTTCGAAAAACTAAATTAAAATTAAGGTGATAATTTTTTACTAGGCACGAAATTAAATTTGTAACTGTCGTGAAAATTAACAGACTCAAGTTGAGTAAAATAGACTTGAGTCAGGTTTGGATTATAAACAATTCAGGTTCGATGAGTATAAATTAAGTAGATTGACTCGTTAACTTGTTTAATTTTCGTTTAGATTTAAAATTATTGATATTATATTATACGGGTTAAATAGGTCGACTCACAACCCATTTAACTTATATAACCGATGTAATGTCTGAATTTCTGTATATAAACCGGATTAAATGAGTTAACCAGAAACCGATTTACTTATTCATATTCATATAACCTATTTAACCCGTAAAACCCGAGTATATATGCGGGTTTAATGAACCAGATTCGAGTTATGTGTAAATTTAAAGTTGATATAATTGATCCAATTATTTAAATAACTTGAGGCGAGGATCGAATCGAGATTATTTGACTTGCTAACTTGTCAACTCAAACTCGCCAATCTAACACGAAAGTTTTATTTTGCCTATTTGCGTTACTAAAGTTGTAAGAGGCATAAATTTTTTATAACTTCAGTGTTAATCTGAATGATTTAAGCGTATGTTTTTGAATAAGTTTTAGTTGTTGTGTTTTTACAAGTTCAATTATGTTCACTTATATTTTCATAAGGTTAGTGACATCAAAATATTATACTTTTTTAATTTAATAACACAAGTGAACAAAATAAAAGTTTCATACTGTAAGCATAGTTTTTTTTAACAAATTTGGCACCTGTACATTAAGTAGCCTTCTGTGTGTAAGGTGTGTTTAAGTCGTTGCAATTGTTGGTTAGTTGTAATCAATCTTTTGAATCTTTTTGGTAGAGTTATCGGATCATCGGTTTAATTAGTGGGTTGTCGAGTCGATCCGATTTTCTATAAAAAAATTATATATATTTGCAATACTAAAAAATATATACATATAAAAAATCATGAATATTTTTTATATTTGGCCTAAAAATCATTTACTAACAAATACATAATAACATATAAAAACAAAGTTAGGTTGCAAATATATATAAAAACGAAAAAATCAAACCCGGTCGGGTCTCACGAATCGCGTCGACCCCGGGTCCTTTCAAACCCGGCGGGTCACATCGGGTTTCTAAAACATAAAACCCGAGTCAATTTGACCCGTTTTTTTGCCGTAACCGATTTAACCGGTTGAACCGGTCGAGTCGAACCGAGTTTCAAAAGATTGCTTGTAATGGTCGGGTCGGATTGAGAAAGATATTGGATTTACAGTTTTCGTCATTACTTGTTGGGTTCTGTCATATATAAGCCACACATATGCTAAAACGTAGCAAATTTACATCATATGACTATCGGACCGATATATCTAAATGTAACGATATATCAGGACCTATTAAAATGCTACAATTACTAAAAGTTAGGCTTGAAATTTTATTTATGTAACCCTCACGAATCAATGTGACACTTAGCAGTGGTCAATTGATGTTTCTACTGGTTTGTCCGTCTGTTCGTGCTTTGATATATCTACGCTTTCGTTTGTCCGACAGAACGTATTGTTCTTGCAAGAATATAACCCACCTGTACGCTTGCCGAATGACTTGAGCTTCGTTGCATTCATACAAAAACCAATAGATACCCTTACACGTTACATATGATGTAAATTTGCTAAGCTACAACTGAGGTCTGAAAGCTTCCCTTGTATAACAACAATAATGCAGCAGGATGCTTAGTTCAAATGCACAGTAAAATCCGTCTCAACGATAAGGATCATTATTCCTTAAGCAGAAGCGACTTTAAAATGGCTTCTTTCTTACCATCATAATTTGGTAACAAATGACCAACACCTGGTAGCTCATGGTAGCGAACCCATGGTAGTTTTTTAGCCATGTATCTTAGTAAGCTCACGGGTACAAGCCTATCGTCTTCCCCATGCCATAAATGAACACTACCCTCATTGTTCGGGAAAGGGTTCTCTATCTCCATTGGATCGAATTCCCATTTGCCAAACCCGACCCTCATGTCCCTAAAAATTGACTCTGCTAGGCCTTGTTGTCGTACGTAAGCCTGTTGTAAAAACAATGGTTATTTGTATAATATACCAACGTACTTCTTGTTAACTGTTTCGTACATCCAAGTTATTAGAAGATGTTTTGCGTCCTGTATGGGTAATTCTGAGACCCGTTATTTTAAGTTATAGATATAGGAGTATAACAGTTTTGGCCAAACGACGATGTAAGATTTATGAAGCTTAATGCAGATATGTTTGAGATTTAGAAAATTTATATAGAATGCATCATTTTTGATCCGGGTTTTATGGGGGTTCTAGTTACAAGGTGACCCAAACATGACTGATTTTTTTTTTTGAATGATTAAATAATTGAGTCAGATCAGGTTGCTACCTCAGTACCAAGTAATTGAGAGATGGATTTAGCATTACCTTTCGCTTAGCTAATGGCATTGGCGACCCTTCATCACGACGTTTGGCGAAGAGTTCCCAGTCAGAAGGTGTGAAGTTAGGCCTCCCAGCTATAACGCTAGAGCAAGGGAACCATTTCTGAGTGTTCCACCAATAGACCAACCAAGGCGCGTAATGTGACACCCCAACTGCCCATTGATCTTGAAGAGGTTGTAACTTGTAAGCCGACATTGATAGGTTTGTCGGGAAACTAGACCACCAGTAGTTCACCACTGGCGCTATCAATGCCACTCCTGATAACCTATTACAGAAAACAAATATTCATAAACTACTAAAGACCTGAAACAGATCGATCATCAATCGCATTGTTAATTTGCAGCAACAATTGCTAGGTTTCATCTAAAGTACTTATCGGGAATAGAAAGGTGTCAAGTGATTGGGTGTGATTATCGAACATACCGATGCGGGATGTACTTGAGGCTGCCCCAACCACCTTGTTGACCCATGGAGTATGCAATCACATAAAATTTAGAACCCAGTTCCAGTTTATCAGCCAGATCTTCCATATCCAATGCTAAACTTTTTATCGTTCGTTTAGGATCTGGGTCACTCTCTCCACACCCCGGCCGGTCGAATGTAACCATGTATATCTTAAGTTCCTCAAACAATTCCTACAGATTTTTGCTGAAATCAATCTATCAATCTATCCAAGTTTCAGAATACTTGATTAAGCAACTTCAAATTGCTTAGCAACTAATCAAAGAATCTAGAGAAGCAGCTAAACAACTTTGTTTATTTAGAAGAATCTGCTTTTACATAATAAATGTCAACTGTTACTAAACTTTGACCATAAATATTTGTATTTGTGTTATATAATACTCTATAAAAATTATATCAATGAAAATATATTTTAAAACCGAATCTATTCATATGACTTTCGTCTTATATAACACAGATACAAATATTTATCGTCAAAGTTTAGTAACAAGGACTTGTCGACAATTAAGATGAGACGGAGGCAGTAATAAACAGTTATGAAAAGTTTTTAGTTATGGATACATACTGGATGATAAACCGAAGCATCAAAGCGACAAGAGCCGAAACCATGAACAAAAACGATGTGATACTTTGCAATGTCTCTAGAGACGCCATATTCGCTATAAGCTAGATGTCTCCCATCTCTAAGGACAACACGAGGCCCGGTTACGACCGGGCCACCAGGCGAACCACAGATTAACGATGCAGGAGGATAGAAGTTTTGATATGCCCATGCTAATAATAATCCAATGAATAGTACCCCCACAGCAATGTTTTTTCTCAGCATGTTAGTTTGTTTCATACATCTGTGGTCTGTCTAATGAGTGGCTAACATATAAGTTTAAACTATATACACATGAATCATGAGGGAGAGAAAGTGCACTTTTTTTATTAACACGTTTTCTGTTTTGTAGAAGAATCTTTTTTTTAAATATAACTAGTTGACGAAAGTTAGTGGTGAGTCATGATCAATTATAATGGGGGAAAATATGCAATTTTGGGATAACTTAAAAAACGAACATTTTCTCAAACAGAAAGACATTTACGTGTAAGAGGCCTAGGTAGTAGGTACTAATACCATTTTCATCAGATTATATCGTCAAATCAGCAAAACATTCAAATAACATCAACCACTTAATCATAACATCAACAACACCACTCAACTATTTATTTTCATAAAATCTTCTAAAAAATTATTTTATTCTTTAAACAAGCTAACTATTTTAATTATAATTAAAAATACACATTAAATTAAAAATAAAATATATTACGAAATTAAATTCACAACTTTTTTTCTAAAAATACTTTGTTTTTAAGATTTTATATTTATACAAAGTTTTGGTCTTGCAATTTTGGTCTTAAAAACCGCCACCAGAACTACAACAAAAAAACCACCCACCGCCGCCACTGCTGCACCTTATATATGGTAGCAACCTCCATCAAAGACTCATCGAGCTAAGTATAACCATAGGGTGTAAAAGGATTTTTTTTATATCTACATTTTGAATCAACGCACGCTGCCCTGGCAAGGCTAGAGCAAACAGCGTTAGTAAATTTGCAGAGGGGCGGTATCATAACGGCGGGCAACGCCCGTTCACTACTAGAAAATGAAGCAACAGCGACGGTCATTTTCGTCGGAAATTCGTCGGTATAGGTGATTTCCGACAGATTTGTGACTGAAATGGTGTGTCGGTAAAAACTTCCTAGCTAATGCCTATCAGTCGGAATTCTGTCAGAAATACCGACGAAAAACAAGCGTCAGAATTCTGTTGGTATTTCTCTCGGAAATCTGTCGGAAAAAGAATGGAAAAAATGGAAAAAAATGTAATATAGTTGTCGGAAAGTCGTCGGTAAAATGTCGCTCGGAAATCAGTCAGAAATTTTCTGTCGGTAAACAGTCACAAATCTGTCAAAAGAGATACAAATAATTTTTCAGCTATTCACATTTATATAATGTTGTATATAAAATGGCTAAAGAGAAAATAATAAATAAAATGGATAATTCAATACTAAATAGATCAATTACCAAAATTTAGCATTTAAATAACAAAAGGTGTGACCAAATCTAAATCGGACAATTTAATTTATTCAAGATGAAATTAGAGTACTAAATCTAAGTATTCGGTATGATATAAGATTATCCAACTAGGGAGGGCGGGGAGCGTGAATTGCACATCTTCTTTTGTTGCCGATCACTCTTGAGCTTCTTCAAGAGCATTTGCGCCCAACTCTTCATAAGTTCGTACCTGCACATTTGTATTTGTGTCAGTTTCACTGCTACAAACACCCATAACGGATTATAAAAACAATAAGCTTACACTCGAGATGGCGAAAACATTTCAGGCCATGAACATCAAAGTTATCAGTATTATAAGAACAGGAATTCAATCATTTTTTTAACTTCAACTGTACATAGTAACATACGTAACCGCAAGAGACATAATGCACCATCCTGGCTATTTGTGATAATCTAATCCTTAAATTCAACAATCAAGTGTATGAACACCACCAAAGATCCTACAAACATCACATTGCCTTAGTCAACATCAAACATGTGACTAAATGTCGCAAAATAGTGGTTAACTAACAGGGGCATTACCTTTTTTGGCGGCGGTCAAAGAGGCTTGCCACAATGCTCGCACTTTAGACATCTTCTTAGCTGGCTTGCCACAATGCTCGCATTTTGAGCCCCGCCCCAAAATGATAGGCCGAAAACTCCATAAATGATAAGCCGAAACCCATTGCAGCAACATAACAGTTTCATACCCTTTATGTATTGGACAAGATAGACACTGGTTGAAGGTCACACAACCTTTGTCTTGCCCAATTCCAAAAGTGTATGAAACTGTTATGTTACTTACTGGCTACCGCTATGGGTTGACAGTTTAGAGTGCTGGACTGGTACGTTGGTAGTAAAGGTGATGGGGTTAAACAAAGTAGTTATGTAGTACATAGTAGTATAGTACTGCTTTTTATGTCAAGCCATGCATCGCCTAATAAGTTACAGTAATAACTACTCCGTATTTGTTTAACTACTATTTTTTAAGTGAAATGACTATCTAGTCCCTACAAACAGGCCGTTCCAAATTTATGAGTGTCAGAATTTCAGAATAAGAATACTAATGTTATAGTAGCTCATTTAGGATTTCCGAACCACATAACCGATTTAGACAGTCTGGTAACTTCGATTCTATAAGTTAAATAAGCTGCCAACTCGGGATTGTAGATACTTGTAGAAGACTAAGCAGTATTTCATTTGGATTTTCTTATAAGTTGCAGATAAATAGTAAGAGTATCCAATGAGCATCGAAATGATACCTGGTGAAGCAGAGCAAGGGCAAGGGCATGAAACTGTACAAATAAAGACCTTGACTGAACCACTTATAGTACCTCATTGCTCCATCTTTACACAATCTCTGGGGTTGTCTACGGGTAAAACAATACAAGATAATTAAAAATTCCGTGACTATTGCAAATTTCAAAAAGTTTGGTTGTACCTGTAGCAAAATGAATATCACTGACTAGTGCTGCACTCGCAACTACAGGATTTTTGTCAACAATAGCTTGCTTTAGGTACCTCTCGATCTGTGTAAGAAGTGTTCCATCTATGATGTGGCACAAAACACAGATCACATTTGCTCGATACACGTGTTATTCATATCATTCTGACAATAATAACCTTTTGTATACAGAAATACATAAAAAAATGTCGTTCAAAGAACAAATAACATGTTACTTTTACATCTTTTAGTAACAGGCAGATATGTCGTTCAAAGAACAAATAACCGGAAAATGTGATATATACCCGCCAGAATAGAGTGTAACCATTGGCCTTTGTGATGGATGATTAGGTATTGATTGTGGTAAGTTCGAACCACGTACACGTTGTGATGTTCAGTTTTCATTAGCTGAAACAGAGTTTTAGGTGTGTCAAGAACCCATCCATTATCCATTACGACGCACTAGTAGCCAAAAAATGAATCTAAACTAGAATAGGGAAAACCCAACACGTATAACTACAAATCAAACATTAAACACTAGTAATTCTTAAAGCAACAATAATGACTTTGAAATTCAACAGTTAAAACATTAAACACTAGAATGTTTATCATGGAAAAGCAATAGAATTTCTCTCTCGGTTAAATTTTGACGTGTGAACTCCTAGTTCAATCCATCAGCTATATCTACTCCTCCAGGGGCGGACATACCCTTTGGGTGGGTACGGGGTGACGGCGTCCCCCATGGCTAGACCAAAAATACAAAATTACAGTGTATTTTTTCTTTAATTTTGAGTGTTTTTTTAAAGTGCCTCCCACCCGGAACTCAAATTGCCCCCACTTACACATTAACATTCAATATTTAACACTATAAAACCTAAAAATCTCCTATTTTTAAGTTACAATAGAGTCAATACTGGATTTTTTTATTCGAATTTTAGTTTTTTTCGTCTTGCTATTCTAAAAAAAAATTGCCCCCCACAATACAATTTCCTGCGTCTGCCACTGTATTCATGATACCATCAAGACCTCCATGTACATATAAACCAAAAAATATCTTCAAGAAATTCTCAAAGCCGTTTATCTTGAAAAGAAAAAAATTGCATCTAGTTTCTTACGATGGGCCCCTTTCGATCAAAACATCCAATTAGTTCAGAAAGATTATTATTCCCACTACGAAGATCCGTAACAACTTGAGAGGTGTTTGAACCTCCCACTTCCAATGACTGACCTCCCAATTATATATTTAATTATATTTTGATCAAAGTCACATATCTTTATCATACAAAACCTTAGTTTAATTATCAGTATAGTAATTATGGATTTAGAGAAACTTTAGGTAAGCAACTGATATATGTTATTACCTTGACATATGTTGAAGCAAATTTCCGGAGAAGCTTCGTCAGCCCTGATCCTTCGGGTATCTTAAGGCTACTCCTTCTAATGAAGCCTTGGCTTGCTCCTTCGGAGTATCTTGTGGCTACTCCTTCCTTGTGAAGACTCAACTTCCTTCTTCAGAGTTCCTTAGTCTAGCCCTTAGTCTCTTAGGCTGAAATAAGAAAGAACACCGTTAGCTCGCCTCGGGGTTTGAATCCGAGACCAACTTCGGTGTGAGAGTAAGTATGTGGTTCTAGTGAGAGGTTATTCTAGAGAGAGAGAGAGTAAGTAGTGAAGTGTGTGTGTAAAACTTAACCTTCGTTCCTGGAGGAACCTCTCCTTTTATACTACTTGGAGGTGGCTCCAAGACACACGAAATGTGGAGTCGATGTTGTCTTGTAGGAGCAGCGCCTAAATAGCTGATGAGCACCAGGTCTGTCCTTCGTGGTCAGACTTGTCCTCATGCTCCTCTAGTACTCGTCGTGGTCCAGGTGTCTGTACCATTCATACATTATGGTACTACGTAGGCTAAGTGCAATCGTCCTTCCTCCGATGGAGCATGTGCATAGGACTAGCCCTGCCTGGGCTAGCATTGTCTGGGGCTGCTAGCCTTGTCTGGGGCTGCTAGCCTTGTCTGGGGCTGCTAGCCTTGTCTGGGGCTAGCATTGTCTGGAGCTAGTCTTGTCTCTGGACCTAGAGTGATCCTCATCACCCTAGCTACTCTAGTGAGTTACTCTAGCTTAAGATAGTTTTGCTCATAGAGCATTAGGGATTAGTTGAGCTTTGTCTCACCTTAAGCATGGGGGTGAGACTATACCTCATCATGTCCCCCTAGTCTAGTATTAACTTTTAGTTAATGCTAGACTCACAGTAAAGACATATTATATATATATATATATATATATATATATATATATATATATATATATATATATATATATATATATATATATATATATATATATATATATATATATATATATATATATATATATATATATATATATATATATATATATATATATATATATATATATATATATATAGAATTTAGTTAAAATGGTTTAGTTGTTTAAAATTGTTATGAAAAGCATTTTAAGCCTTTTGATCTTCTTATTTTTTAAGATGATGTCAGTTTAATAAAAAATAAACCAAAATTAAAATTAAAAGCTTTTAAATGACGTTAGGGTCATAATAGGTATTCTAAATTTCTCAAATACTACTACAGTACTACCCATTCATATCATACAATATAACCTCTCTTCCCACTTTATCTAAAAACAATTCATCTGCTCACTTTTTCCTCTAGAAGGAAACAAAATCGATCTCACACAACTTCTCTCGGCCGATTCTATTCTCAATGGATAAGGTTCGTACAACGGCAATATCACCATCGATCATCGATAAAACCCTATATTTTCTGTTTGATTCGTCTTACTTTTTAGTTACGGTTTCGATTAATAATGGTTACCAATACACACTAGTTGGGTTTACAAAGATGATATTAATCAGTTGTTCATTGGTATATGAGTGTATCATAAATTAGTGTAGATTTATATGATTCAGAAACCAATAATGGCGGCTAAGGTGTCTTTTTCATATAGAGGGGTGTACTATGGGTGGAGTACGGGTCGGTGGTTTATAATTCGCTCGTGTATGAGTTGGTGGTGTGGCGAGGCTCTAGTACACCATGGTGTGTGATTAGTTGTGTACGAGTTGTTGGTGTCTAATTCGATCGTGTACGTGTCGTGTGTGTGGCGAGGACACTCGTTCACCATGGCATACGAGTCGGTGTGTACGACTTGTGTGTGGCGAGGCTACTCATTGTCCATGTTTTACGAGTTTGTGGTGTACAATTTCGTTGTGTACGAGTTGGTGATGAATGAGTCAGTGATGTAGCAGTCTTGTGTGGCGAGGTCACTCATTTACCATGGTGTACGAGTTCGAGGTGTACGAGTCCAAGGTGTACGAGTCAGTGGTGTACTAGTTGTGTGTTGCGAGGCCACTCCTTCACCATGGTGTACGAGTTATTGGTGAACGAGTTCGAGGTGTATCGGTTAGTTTTAGGATGCAAGGTTTGCTACTTTGGTATCATCTCCTAAGAAACGACTGGGAGTAACAATGACTTCATTCATATGTCATTATACCAGTAGTACTATATCACATGACACTTCTTCCATACGAACACTTTTGTTGCATTAATTAGTTACGAGTTACGACGCTTTATAAGTAAATGGTTGTTTATCTTTGTATCAGTTAGACTTTTATCAAGTATGCATATTTTGTTCATTATTTATAGTATTTGTAATGATCACTAGTTTGATGTATCGTAAAATTTTTTACCATACAACTTTTTAATACTTTGTCGTATCATAAATATGTGTACCCATGACACAATGAAACAAAAAAATGCGCTTCTCTTTATAGTAAATCAGCAGAACGTTACTATTATGTATCACATAAAGATTAAGAAACTTTAATATTTTATTTTTGTCAAACACTAATCTATGTTTATGTATCATGTATCATGCGTGTAGTACATATAAATGTCAAAAAGTGTGTAGAAAATGAATTCCAAAAAATGAACGAAATAAAGATACTATTTGGTTTATAATGTGACTCTTTACATGTGTAGCAAAGGAATGCCCAAAAGCGAACAAAAACTGAAAATGGTGGGCTCGATTATTTGTTAAATGGGTAGAATAATATTATAGTATATGAATTCACGCTAAAAATTTGGATTGTAATTTGATTTTTCTGTAACAGCAAGTTGGTTTAATCAACATAATAAGATATAAAAATTACCTATCATTTTTAACTTATTTTACTAAAATGCCATTCATCAATTATTAATCTTAGGATATACCAATTAATAGATCCAATGGTTCATATTACTTCTTACTTTAATAATTTTAAGACACTACACCACATTAACTTAACTATATATATATATATATATATATATATATATATATATATATATATATATATACTAGCCTTTAGACCCGTCCGGTGGACGGGCTAGCTTTAAGTATATATATTTTTAATGAAAATTGAATTTATGTGTGTTTGTATTAGAAGTTTAGTATATATAGTGTTAGTTATGGCATTGATATTTTAATTATGTAGCATAGAATAGACAAAAATAACGTAGTTTAAGATATTTTATTTATTTAAGAATATTATGAGTTAATTGAATTTGCATACGTTAACGGTATGAATAAGTTTGTTACATAAATATTTTTTAGAATTTTAATAATATTGTATAAATATTTTATGTATTTTTAAATTTTATGAGGTAATAAATTTTGTATATGTTAATGTTATGAATAACGTTTTTACATTAATTTCTTTTGAAATTAATATTATTATTGTGCATTTTTATAGAATTTTGTATTTAAGGCATTGTTTCACCATCCTTCCTTATATATTTTTTTAGATTTTTGTATTTAAGGCATTATTAGTAATTCCTATATATATTTTATAGAATTTTATATTTAAGGCATCATTTGTAATTCCTATTTTATTTTTGAAGCATTTTATGGAACCATTTTTATATAATTTTGTATTTAAGGCATTGTTTCACCATCCTTCCTTATATATTTTTATATAATTTTGTATTTAAGGCATCATTTGTAATTCCTATATATATTTTTATAGAATTTTGTATTTAAGGCATCATTTGTAATTCCTATTTTATTTTTGAAGCATTTTATGGAATCATTTTTATAAAATTTTGTATTTAAGTCATTATTTCACCATCCTTCCTTATATATTTTTATAGAATTTTTTATTTAAGGCATCATTTGTAATTCCTATATATATTTTTATAGAATTTTGTATTTATGACATCGTTTGTAATTCCTATTTTATTTTTGAAGCATTTTATGGAATCATTTTTATAGAATTTTGTATGACATTGTTTCATCATCCTTCCTTATATATTTTTATAGAATTTTGTATTTAAGGCAACCTTTGTAATTCCTATATATATTTTTATAGAATTTTGTATTTAAGGCAGCCTATGTAATTCCTATATATATTTTTATAGAATTTGGTATTTAAGGCATCATTTGTAATTCCTATTTTATTTTTGAAGCATTTTATGGAATCATTTTTATAGAATTTTGCATTTAAAGCATTGTTTCACCATCGTTCCTTATATATTTTTATAGAATTTTGTATTTAAGGCATCATTTGTAATTCTTATATATAATTTTATTGAATTTTGTATTTAAAGCATCATTTGTAATTCCTATTTTATTTTTGAAGCATTTTATGGAATCATTTTTATAGAATTTTGTATTTAAGACATTGTTTGACCATCCTTTCTTATATATTTTTACAGAATTTTGTATTTAAGGCATCATTTGTAATTCATATATATATATTTATAGAATTTTATATTTAAGGCATCATTTATAATTCCTATTTTATTTTTGAAGCATTTTATGGAATCATTATTATAAAATTTTGTATTTAAGGCATTGTTTCACCATCCTTCCTTATATATTTTTATAGAATTTTGTATTTAAGGCATCATTTGTAATTCCTATATATATTTTGATAGAATTTTGTATTTAAGGCATCATTTGTAATTCCTATTTTATTTTTGAAGCATTTTATGGAATATTTTTATAAAATTTTATATTTAAGGCATTGTTTCACCATCTTTCCTAATATATTTTTATAAAATTTTGTATTTAAGGCATCATTTGTAATTTCTATATATATTTATATATAATTTTGTATTTAAGGCATCATGTGTAATTCCTATTTTATTTGTTAAGAATTTTATGGAATCATTTTTATAGAATTTTGTATTTAAGGCATTGTTTCACCATCCTTCCTTACATATTTTTATAGAATTTTGTATTTAAGGCATCATTTGTAATTCCTATTTTCTTTTTGAAGTATATATGGAAACCCTTTAATGAATTACATGTGTCATTTTTATAGAATTTTGTATTTAAGAAATTGTTTCACCATCCTTCCTATATAAGGCTTTTTGATTTGATTTGATTTGATTTGATTTGATATATATATATATTATTTATTTTTTTATTTTTTATTATTTTTTTTTCGAGCTTCGTCTTTTTCTTCTATTTTGCAAGAAACTTATAACGGCTAACACCTCTTCGTGGGCCCCCTAGCCCATTTTAACCATCCCTCTTTTTCTTTATAAATACAAGCATTCACTTTTACTTTTTCACATACTCATTTCACAAAACCTAGCATCTATCTCTTTTCCCCTGCCCCCTTTTTTATTTGCTCCTCCGGCGGCTGCTCTTTCGGCGAGGGTTTCATCCGGCGAGGGTTTCATCCGGTGGTGGTTTCGTCCGGCGAAGGGGTTTCGTCCGGTGAGTGTTTCTTTCGGTGAGGGGGTTTCATCCGGCGAAGGTTTCATCCGGCGGTGGTTTCGTCCAGCGAAGGGGTTTCGTCCGGTGGGTGTTTCTTTCGGCGAGGGGTTTCGTCCGGCGAGGGGGTTTCATCCGGAGAGGGGTTTCGTCCGGTGGGGTTTTCATCCGGCGAGGGGGTTTCATCCGGAGAGGGGTTTCCTTCGGTTGGAAGTTTCATCCGGCTCACGGGTTTCGACCGGTTGAGCTTCGCCCGATACTTGGCTTCATTTAGTTGGAGGGTTTCGTCCGGTAGCTTCGTCCGGTAATTGCTCGTCCGGTAGCTTCTTCCGGTGTGTGCTCTTCTGGTCTCTCATTCGGCGCCTGCTCATTCGGTGCCCGCTCGTCCGGCGCCCGCTCATTCGGCGCCTGTTCATCAGGTGCACACTCCTCCGGTTTATACTTGGTTCGTTTGGAGTTATCGACTCGTCCGGTTTTGTTCAAGGTTTATTTTGCACGTCCAGAACGATAAGGGAGCTTCCTCTAGGTATTTTCACCCTTACTTTTCTTTTTTACTTATGGCTAAGAAGGATATGCACCTTCATACTTCTGAGTTAGGGAAAAAAGATTTTACAGACTTAGTTATTAAGTATAAAATCCCTTTGAGCTTGCACCCTCGTTTGCCTGACCCTAACTTTCGGATGATAAACCTTCCTGCTGGAGATACCGCTATTGGCATTTACCATAAGATTTTTGACTTATCGGGCGTTAGGATCCCTTTCTCCACTTTCCTTCTAGATGTTATTAGACATTATAAGGTTCATATATCCCAGCTGGTTCCCTTGGGTTTGTGCAAGGTTACCACTTTTGAGGTTCTTTGCCGTAGCCTGGATATAGAGCCTACAGTCACATTATTTCGGGTATTTTTAACGCTTTCTAAGCAAGGAGATTGGTTTTCCTTTGCGAAACGTAGGGGTGATTTGTCAGTTATGGAAGATACTAAGACTTCCCTTAAGGAGTGGAAGAACAAATTTTTCTTGATAGATCGTAGGGCTATTCCCTTCCATATGCCTTGGAGGCATCCGGATTCTCACATTACGGACAGGGTTCCTGCGCGGTTTAATCAGGATCATGTGAACCGACTGAGTTCCCATACTATTAGACTTCGTGACATTCCTGAGGGAGTGTTGGTCCGTTCTGGTATTAGCAGAGTGTGGGGTGACTCCTCATGTGATCCGGTTATTAGACATTGTGATGGCACCGGTACGAGGGGCTTCCTTTACTTGATACATTCTTGTTTAGCCATCTTTTCTCCTCCACTTTTTATTGTATATATCTAACACTCGCTTCTCTTTTGCAGTTATGAGTATATTTGATTTTCTTCGCCTGCCCACTTTGAAGGAAGCTGTTGTTGTAGTTGAGCCTCATGAGCAGGATACGTCTATCTTGCAGCGGGTTAATACTCACACTACAGTGCCTGCGTCTGCTGGTGCCAGCATTCCTCCTGCTACTGATGAGGAGATCGATGTTACTCGCCCAGATCCTCAGGTCCTTCAGAAGGCTAAGGGCGCTGCGAAGCGCAAAGCCTCTACTTCAGCAGACGCCCCCACCGAAGGAGCTAAGAAGACCAAGGCGCGTAAGGAGCGGGCTGGGGCAGGGTCTAGTGATCAAATAGCTGAGGGTGAGTATGAGTTAGCTATTGATGATGGTGGCGATGTCGATCATGATGTCGCGGCTGACGATCTTGATGATGTGATCGAGCAGTCTGGTCGTGTCTCTCCTGGTGAGTTTTTAACCGTTATACCCCTTCGATCTTTTGACTCAGGAACTGGACTAGATGTGTCTGTTGGGAATAAGTTAAGGCCAGATCACTTGAGCGCTGACAAGAACAATTCAAGCGTTGACAAGAACAAAACAAGCGCTGACAGCTCAAGCGTTGACAAGTTAAAGTCAAGCGTTGACAGATTGAAGACAAGCACTGATGGAAGATATAATTTACACGTTTATTATATTCTAGAATACTTCTAGTAAGGATAGAAACGACAATGTATTTTCTATATTTATCTTTACCTAGAATAGAAGATACGTAGCTTATTGTACAAGGCTTCTTGTGTCTATAAAAGAAGGCCTTTAGGTTAATGTTTATTATCAAGTTTCATATAAGTTTTCGTTCGTAAACATCTTTCATTGTAAGCAAGTTCGACATTCATAATCAAAGTGAAAGTTTGTTTACATCTTGTGTGTTCTTGTTTAAGTGTTAAATTCCGCATAACACTTAGATTCACAAAGCATATACAAAGGTTTCTCTGCGTGTATTACTTGATCTAATCTCGTATACACAAAGCTAATCGATCTAAGTTTGGGATCAACAAGTGGTATCAAAGCTTGTTGAGGAACTTTTGATCTTTGAAG
Organism: Glebionis coronaria; assembly: GCA_025667525.1. NCBI lineage: Eukaryota > Viridiplantae > Streptophyta > Magnoliopsida > Asterales > Asteraceae > Glebionis > Glebionis coronaria. The sequence continues at coordinate 584,072,050 of CM046879.1, forward strand.
AACACCAGAACCCTAAAAACACCAAAACCCTAATTTTCTCAGAAACCCTAAAAACATCATGTCTGAAGCAATAACCACCTCCTCCTCACCCTTACCAAACATCAGGATTCCCATGCTTGATGCAACCAACTTTGACTTATGGAAGTTCAACTTTGAACAATATCTGGGGATCTATGACTACACACTCTGGGAGATTATTGAATATGGAAACTCATTCAATAAGGCTCAAAAGATTCTTGATGCCATTAGTCAAAGAACAGCTGTTGAAGGATGCCCTGAAGAAGATAAGAGAGAAAAACCTGGAGATGGTAGAGCTGTAGGTGCTGAAGATATTGCAAAGAAAAGGGTTGACATGAAAGCCCTAAATATTCTGAAAGTCTCTTTGGGACAAGAAAACCAGCACAAATATAGAGGCTATGAATCTGCTAAGGATCTTTGGGAAGCACTTGAAGTTGCATATGGTGGCAATGCAGACACTAAGGAAGAAAAGAAAAAGCAACTTCTGCATGATTATGTTGTCTTCAAAGCTCAACCCAATGAGAAACTGAGTAGTGTGAGAAGCAGATTGCTTGACATCACAAGCAAGTTGTCCTTCATGGGGACACAAGTTGGTGATGTTGACACCAATGCTACCTTTCTTAAAAGTCTTGGTGAGGCATGGAAGATTGAGGCAAGATCTATTCTTGCCAACAATACTTACAAGAGCTCCTCGTTTGATGATATCTACAACAAACTAAGACTGTTGGAAGATGAAACTCTTTCAGAGCATGGAAGCAAATCTAGCACCAGCAACATGGCCTTTTTCTCTCATAGTGAAGGTCAATTCAATCAGAAGGACTCTAATATGCATCCAGTTACTGGATCATCATATGTCAGCGCTGGAACAAGTCCTGTCAACGTCTCCTATTCAGACGATGACACATTCATGAATGACTCCCCAAGAGTTAAACCTGCTGGTTTGGATTTGGATACTGTTTGTGCTTACATTGCTTCTTTGCCCAATGGTTCAGTAGTTACATATGAGGACCTTGAGCAGATAAGTGATGAGCACTTGGAAGAGATGGACATCAAGTGGAACATGGCTCTTGCTAGTATAAGAGCAAATAGGTGGAACAGAAGGTTTAAAAAGAAGATGACCTTCAATGCTAAAGACACAGCTGGATTTGATAAATCCAAAGTTGAATGCTACAACTGTCATCGTATGGGGCACTTCATGAGGGAATGCAGATCTCCTAGAAGATCTGATGCTGGTAAACCCTCAAGTCAGGTTGTTAAAGCTCAGGATTCCAAAGCTATGGTTGCAGTTCAAGGAATTGATGGTACTGGATGGGATTGGAGCTATCTGGCTAAGAATGCTGAAGAGGATAAAGCTTTGGTTGCTGAAATTGAAGAAGAAGAGCATGTTGAATATGCTCTCATGGCACACTCCTCCTCTTCATCTGATAATGAGGTATATGATGATGCTTTTTGTAGCAAAGGTTGTACGTTAAATACTGAAAGACTTAACAAAGAAGTGCTAAAACTAAAAGATGATATGAGCACTGAAAGGTGTAAATTGTCTAATTACCAACTAGCTCTAACTGAAACTGAGAAAACCGTTTCTGAATACAAGAAAATGGAATTTGACTTAAAAGATAAGATTAATATCTTAAAACATGAGCTAGAGGGTAGTATGGATGTTAGAAACATCATGACAAAGGTTAATAGAGATCTACAGGCTAAGTTAGATGAGGCCATTAAGAATAAAGATAATGTTGACCTCAAAATTCAAAGATTTGATAGAGCCACCCAAACCCTAGGAGACTATGTAGCTAAGCAAAGGGATCCTAAGGACATGACTGGGATTGGGATGAATGATTACTCTCTGGTTCCACCACCAGCTGGTGACTTCTATGGTGTCCTTAGAAAGGACTTGTCTTGGACTGGGATACCAGAATGCCAAGAAGAGGAATTCATTCCTCCACCAAGAGTTGTCACCCCAGTGGAAGAGTATCAACAAAAATTGACTGACCTAAATGAGTGGAAGAAAGCTAACCCTACTTTATTTGTTAAGGGAGGTTTGCTATGTGAAAGTCCCAATGAATCACCACCCATTAAGGTTACCAACCCAATCACTGGTAAACCTGTTGACCTAGGCTCAAACACTGTTAGAAGACCTACCATTAAATATGCAGAGATGTATAGGAATAATAGGTCACCCAAGAGCCAAGTTAGCAATCATGGAACAGGCTTCTTCTCTACTAGACCTAAGGTTGTGTCTAAGAAAGCCTGTTACACTTGTGGTAGCTTTTCACATTTGGCTTACAAGTGTGTCAACGCTCCCAAAGCCAGCGCTGACAGGAACAATTTCAGCACTAACAGGAAGAAAGTCAACGTTGTTAGAAAGTCAAACGTTGTCAGACCCAAACCTTGTGTGCAGCAAAGTCCACAAGTGATTAGACCTACTCCATTCTTTTCTAGAAGGTCTAACACTCATGGACAAAGACCATTTCAAAAGACAAATACCTGGGCAAATAGGCAATGGGTTTCTGTAGCAAACCCTAGGTTCAACGCTGACAAGGGTAATTTCAGCGTTGACAGGACAAAATCTAACGCTGACAGAAACGTGACCAGACCTAAATATATGCAGCCACAAGGTAAGGGGTCTAAAGCTTCTTCAAGCTTAACATGGAGACCCAAGAAAGATCAAAACCCTAATGATAATGGGATTTCAATGACTTGCAACAGATTTAATTACATTTCAAAGGTCATTACAAAACCTATTGGGGTTAACTGGGTTTTTCATCCTAAAAGGGATGAGAATGGGGTTGTTGTGAGAACTAAGTCTGTTCTTATTGAACAACCAGATGAATCCAAGTCTTCTAAGACTTGGGTTCCCAAAGAAAACTAATTTGTTTTCGTTATATGCAGGGCATTCAAAGACAGATCAATGATTATGGATATTGGGATAGTGGATGCTCAAGGCACATGACAGGGAAGGAAGACTATCTGACGAATTTCACCCCTATTAAAGATGGTGACAAGGTCTACTTTGGAGGTGGTTTTGGTACCATCACAGGCAAAGGAACCCTTCTCACCAATAATCTGCATTTTGAGAACGTCTTCCTGGTAACTTCAAATGTTGTGGAGGAACAAGTTGTTAATGTTTCAGGTACACAGGTTCATGAGAAGGTTGGATCACAAGCAGAAAAGGCATCTCCTACATTTGAATATGTCACAATTCCCATTTGGACAGATGCTTTTGCTGCTGCTGCTGCTGGACAAGATAATGGTGGTTTCCAAATACCACCAGATACAAACATGCATGGTCCTTCAGACGCTGACAAAGGCAAATCTAGCGCTGACAAGACCAAATCAGACGTTGATGGCTCAGACGTTGACAACAACATTTCAAGCGCTGTTAGCCCAGACGCTGACAATCAAGATTCAGACGTTGACAACTCTTATGGGCATCTTTTCTCTTCCAGTTTTGAACAAGGTGGACCTTCCAATGTTCATGAAGAGGTTCCCCTTGATCAAAGAGAGTCTGATGAAGAAGACATTGGCAATATGGAGCATGAAGTTGAGGACACCAGACTTTTTGAAGGAGGGGTTCTCACTTCCACAATGAAGAATCACCCCACATCTCAAATCATTGGTGATATTATGACTCCAGTTCAGACTAGAAGATCTCATCAAGGTCTTGGTGGGTTTATTGCCAATATACACAAGAAGGTTGATACCCCTCTTGTGCAAGCATTTTTGTTTGCATGTTTTCTGTCACAAGAAGAACCCAAGAAAATATTTGATGCTCTCAAAGAACCAAGTTGGGTGGAAGCAATGCAGGATGAGCTTCACCAATTTGCAATTCAAGATGTTTAGGAGTTGGTGGACTGTCCTAGATATGTCAGACCTATAGGGACAAGATGGGTTATCAGGAACAAAAGAGATGAAAGAGGAATTGTGGTCAGAAACAAGGCAAGGTTAGTGGCTCAAGGTTATACACAAGAGGAGGGGATAGACTGTGAGGAGGTCTTTGCACCAGTGGCAAGGATTGAAGCTATTAGGATTTTTCTAGCCTATGCTTCTTGCATGGGCTTCACAGTCTATCAAATGGATGTCAAGAGTGCCTTTCTGTATGGCACCATTGCTGAAGAAGTATATGTAATGCAACCTCCTGGTTTTGAGGATCCAGAGCATCCAGATAAAGTGTATAGAGTCAAAAAGGCTATGTATGGCCTTCATCAAGCCCCTAGAGCATGGTATGGTACCTTTTCTACCTATTTGGTGGACAATGGATTCAAGAGGGGCACCATAGATCAGACACTATTTACAAAGAAGAAAGGCAAACATGTGTTGCTTGTGCAGGTCTATGTTGATGATATCATTTTTGGGTCTACTGATCCAAAGATGAGTGAGGATTTCTCCAAGCTTATGACAGACAAATTCAAGATGAGTGCTATGGGGGAGATGAACTTTTTTCTAGGTTTACAAGTTCAGCAGAAAGAGGATGGTATCTTCATCTCCCAAGACAAATATGTTGCTGAGATCTTGAAGAAGTTTGGCTTTTCTCCACATGAAAAGAGGGCTACTACTCCTATGGATAGAGAATACCCTTGGGGAAAGATTGGAGATGGGAAAGATGTTGATGTCAGGCATTATAGATCCATGATTGGATCCTTGATGTATCTTACTGCTTCCAGACCTGATATCATGTTTGCTGTGTGTGCTTGTGCACGCCATCAAGTGACTCCCAAAGAATGTCACCTTTATGCTGTGAAGAGGATCTTTAGGTACCTAAGATGTTTTCCTAGTCTTGGTTTGTGGTACCCAAAGGATTCACCATTGGAGCTGATTGCATATTCAGATAGTGATTATGGTGGTGATAAGTTTGATAGGAAATCCACAACTGGTGGATGTCAGTTTTTTGGGAGCAGGTTAATATCTTGGCAATGCAAGAAACAAACAGTGGTGGCTAATTCTACAACTGAAGCAGAGTATGTGGCTGCAGCAGCATGTTGTGGTCAAGTTTTGTGGATTCAGAACCAGTTGTTGGACTATGGGTATAATTTCATGCATAAGAGAGATATTTGTTGACAATAATAGTACTTTATGCATTATTAAGAATCATGTACATCATTCTAAAACTAAACACATAGAAATTAGACACCATTTTATAAGAGATTGCTTTGAGAAAGGTTTAATACAACCAGATAGGGTTGACACTGAGGAAAATGTGTCAGATTTATTAACTAAACCTTTTGATGCTGGGAGATTTCAATACTTGGTAACAAGTATTGGAATGGTCAATCTCACATAATATGTGTTTTGGATTCTTTTTGTAAAAGTATGTACAGGATAATGCATTATTATTATTGGTCTTATTGATGATTTAGATTTTCCACTATATTTTTCTAACACTGACAAAGGTTGTTTGAACACTGATAAGTGTTTTTGCAACGTTGTCAGCAATATAATTGTCTAACGCTGACAAAGCTTCCCTCAACGCTGTCATGTGTTATCGGGGCGTTGTCAGCAACAATGTTAGTTTTGTGGTTTTTCAATCTAAATGTGCAGATGGTGTTAGCTGTATACCATTGGATACAGAGTTGCTTATGGATCAATGGAGAAGCATTTGGACAAGTTTTTATTTATGGATGATGGTTGGAATGTTTCATTCCTATCTTGACATAAATTTTTTATGTTCATGCATGATTTTAGCAAACTTTTTGTATCATAGTTTAAGGGGAGGTTTTAGGAACCTTTAGGATGTTTGGGTATCCATATGATACTCTTATCACAATTCTAGATTGTGTCCACAGGTGAGTATGGGTTAGTTTTACTAAACCATGAGGCACTGTAGCATGCATAGTATATCAACTTTGCATGCTGCCAAGACATTTTTGGCCTAGAATTGGTTGTGGTCTGTTGGGAGACTTGGGAATGATTTTGATATGGGATTTACCTGGGAGTAACAAGGATTTTATAAAGTAACTTGGTTGTTAAGAGTTTTGGTTAGCAAGGGACACTAGAGGACTGTTATGTCTATCTTGCTTATGCAAGTGTGCATAACTGGACAGTGCTTGCCGCCCTATAATAATTATCAGCTTTTGGTTATTTTCTCTAGTATAAATTACTTGTTAAGGTTATTTTTCACTTTTTAAAATATTTTTATTTTTGGACGCTGACAAGAATTTTCCAAGCGTTGTTGTGACCAAATTGGACGCTGACATGGCTATAGGCGAACGTTGACAAGATTATAGCCGTTGGGCGTTGATGGGTTATTTTTTACCGTTGACACTCAATGGGACTACCAAGTTGTTACTTTTTGACATATTTTCAAGCCGTAATTTTAGGAGTTGTTACTTTCATTTAATGCATGAGATAACTTATAACATTTTCAATATTTTCATGATTGATTTTTGAAAATCTTTGCCTATTTTTGGGCCAATCACATGCATTCTTTTTCTCCTATAAATTTGGCTCCTATTTTAAACAGGGTATCTATAATTCTTGTCTAACACTTTTCTCTTATCAACTTCATCTTCTTCACTTAAAAATAACAGCTTTTATCAATGGCACCAAAGTTTAACTCAGCAGAATTAGAATTGGGGTTCAGATCACAACACAACATGATTGCTTATCTTGACGCTGATAATGATCTGTTTCCTCAATACACACAAATGGTGGCGTATTTGAACGCATCCCCATTAAGGTATGCTCTTTCTCATGCACCACTCATTTCAGTCACACACATTAAACAGTTTTGGAACACTGTTAGTTCCTCAACAGTTAATGGAGTGACCACATTGACTTCTATTGTTCATGGGAGATCTTGGGTGGTTACTGAGGCTTTGGTACGCCAAGCCTTGCATCTTGATGATGCTGATGGTATAGTCACCCTTCCCGTAAATGAAATAGAACAAGGGCTTAGGGCTTTGGGATATCCCTTTCTTGATGAAGGTACTCTAAACAAGTATCATAAGCAGGAATTTCCCCTAGCCTGGAAGTACCTCATACATGTCCTCCTTCAATATTTGAGTCCCAAATGTACTGCACACAATGAGATCAATAGATCCATTGCAAGCGCTATTGTGTGCATTGCAACAGGGCATAAATATAACTATTCTAAAATGATTTTTGAGGGGATGTGTAAAAACAAAGGGACAAAAATGACTTTAGCTTATCCCCGTTTTCTGCAAATGGTTTTTGATGATCAAGGATACTGCTCAAGGGATCACAATGATTTTTATAAAATCCCTGAGCAAAAGAAAGCTATTTTTATGAAGATGGATTCACCACCCCATAGAGACTTACCTTTAACCCAAGCCATGCTTGCTGTTATTGCAGCAGCACAACCCCAACCAGACCACCAACCTCAAACTGACCCTCACCCACAACTTGAACCAATCCCTGAAACTTTACCCTCACCTGACCAAATGCAAATTGACTCTGAATCCTTCAACGCTGATACATTAAATGTTGGCGTTGATGTGCCTATTTCCAACGCTGACACACAACCTTCACAATCCCAAACACCCCTTAACCAACCCACCTCTACTCATTCTTCTTCACCATCTTCCACACCCCCTGAATATAGGTTGATAAAACGCCAAAGGACTACTGGAGTGTTCTCCTCTGGTGGTCCTAGCCATGAAGCAGAGAGAACCACCACCACAAGTGTGGCTGGTGACCTGGATGAGGCTGGGACTATTGGTTCTAACTTAGAAGCTGGCCAAGGCAGTCCCACCATCATTAAGTCCTCATCCATGCCCAATGAATCTGACTTGGGAGGTCAAATCCCCATTTTAGAAGAGGGCAGACTGGAACCAATGACTCTTATGGAATTGACGGCAGTCTGCATTAGCTTGCAAAAGCAAAATGCAGACTTAGTACAAATTATCAGCTCACAAGGCCTTGAACTCAAGGAATTGAGGGAGAGGATTGTTGTTTTGGAAAGTGATCGTGTTAGAAGAAGTGTGGAGGAGTCTTCCAAAGGGGAGGAAGATCAAATAAATCTGAGTGATAAGGGCAGCCAGGATGGTTAATCAATGGATGTTGCTGAAGCCCTTACATCTTTGAAGAAACAAACAGGTTTTGATACGTCCTTAGTCTCTCCCACCAATTTAAATTTATCATTTACAGATATGTTGAGAGAGGTTACACAAGGCGCTGAGGGAAAATATTTGAGCGTTGACAAGGAAAAGTTGGACGCTGATAGAAGTATTTTGGGCGCTGATAGGATGAATTTGGGCGTTGATAGGCCTGCACATGAAGGTGATGTATCCCAGTCATCATCTATCATCAAGGAAGTTTCTACTCAGGTATTACCATCTACCTTACCAACTATTGCACCATCAGATAAGGGTAAGGGTAAAATGGTAGAAGAGTTTGTTCCAAAGGATGTAGCCCAAATTGAATTTGATAGAAGATTGGCTGAACAAATCATGGAACAAGAAAGGAAGGAGTCACCATTTGTTGTGACTTCAGAAGAAGAAAGTGATGGAGCTAGCTCAGACTCAAGTGTGATGATCATAGAACCAGAAAGGCTTGAGTATGGAGATGAGTTGGCCAGAGAGAAGCTGAGAGAGTTGAAATTGCAGGTTAATTATGACATGCCAGAGGTGGTTCAAATGTACAATGCTTGGGAAGAAAGCTGCATGGATAATCCAGACTTGACCATTTCAGATCAAATATGGGGTTTGGAGCTTCTTCTTAGAGTTCAGAAAGATTGCCAGGTAATTTTGAAACACAAGGCAAGCAATATTTTCTCAGAGTTAAAAAGGGATAGAAGGGAGCTCTACTTTATGTTGCTCAGATGTCATGGAGTTGGATGGACACATCAGAAGTTGAAGGCTTTGACATTTTATGAGTTGGAACACAGGGCTTATCCCATTTGGGTGAGAGTGCAGGAAGCAAACACTCTCAGACTTCTTTCAGATGAAAGAAAGGAGCAACTTGCAGAAGAAATGGAAATTAAGAAAGCTATGATGGTTCCTAGGCCAGTAAAGAAGGGAATTAAATTTGAGTTTCCAAAAGATATGGATCCACTATATCCAAGTGAAGCAGTTATAAGAAAGAGCCTCAAGCTCTCCCCATTAGAAGCTTCAGATATGGTGCAAGTGTTACCATTAGATTCCAGGAACCCAATTGTTAGCTATGAAGAAGATGAGTGTGGGTTCTGGAAGATTGGCAGATTTGGCAAGGAGGTACACACTTTTACCACTCGCATATCTTTATTTGCAAGTTGTGATAGAGAAGACTTGGTGGACCTTTGGAGGTTACTGGAGACCAAGTATGAAGCTGAAGCACCAACTTCAGCTAATGGAATAAAACTTTGGACCACATTCAAAAGAATGTGTGGGCCAAAAGATGAAGATCCTGCAATTTGGAAGGATCTTGAAGATGATCTCAGTGGTCTTCAATGGAGGTTATATTCAGCTGCTGGTGTATACCATTTGAGTTCTACAAAGTTTGCTGAGTATCTACTTGTGGATGCTCTGTATTTCATATCCAAGGCTATTTTAGAGAAAATGAAGGACACTCAGCTGGAGATAGATTATTCAAGTGACGTGGCAAAAGATTTGATCAGATTTATTCATTACCAATATGAGAAGGTTTGTAAGACTCCTCCTAGTCCTTAATGCTTATTCAGAAACTTGATCATAAGAGTGGATATCAAGTTTAGGGGAGGATTGTTGGGAATAAATTAAGGCCAGATCACTTGAGCGCTGACAAGAACAATTCAAGCGTTGACAAGAACAAAACAAGCGCTGATAGCTCAAGCGTTGACAAGTTAAAGTCAAGCGTTGACAGATTGAAGACAAGCACTGATGGAAGATATAATTTACACGTTTATTATATTTTAGAATACTTCTAGTAAGGATAGAAACGACAATGTATTTTCTATATTTATCTTTACCTAGAATAGAAGATACGTAGCTTATTGTACAAGGCTTCTTGTGTCTATAAAAGAAGGCCTTTAGGTTAATGTTTATTATCAAGTTTCATATAAGTTTTCGTTCGTAAACATCTTTCACTGTAAGCAAGTTCGACATTCATAATCAAAGTGAAAGTTTGTTTACATCTTGTGTGTTCTTGTTTAAGTGTTAAATTCCGCATAACACTTAGATTCACAAAGCATATACAAAGGTTTCTCTACGTGTATTACTTGATCTAATCTCGTATACACAAAGCTAATCGATCTAAGTTTGGGATCAACAGTGTCTTATCCTCCTATTGTTCTTCCAGGCAGGGAAGTTCCTGCTACCTTCAGTGCTGAGGTGTCAGGGGTCCGTGAGGTGTCGACTAGGGATAGTTCTCATGTGTCTCATGGTAAATTTTTGTCATTGGACTCCCTTTTTATGACCGTAATCGCTTATTTGACTTTATTTTCTTTGGGTTTTGCAGGTACTACTGATGACACTCATCTTTCTGCTGGGGCAGCCGCTCAGGTGCCTTCTACTGACCTAGCTGATCCTGACGCTCATGTTGCTATGGGTGATCATGCTGATATTGACGAGGATGACTATCAGGATGGTGCTGGCCACCATGATGACTTAGTCTTCGGTGATGATGATGTTGAGGATGATACCGCTCTTCCTGATAGCGTAGTTCATGGTGAAGCTACTGCTGGTGAGTTTCATAGGGGAGGTTGCTCATCACAGGCTGAGGCTTGTCGCTTGTCCTACCCTTATGATGAGGATGCTGTTCCTATTCCTCCATATACTCGAGAGGAATGGGAAAAGAGGCATATTGTTGACTTTGGTATTTATTCAGATGAGGCGTTTCGGGATCCTAAGGTTTGCAGGAGTATGCGGGATAACTTTCCTACCGCAGCCGAGAATTACCGGACATCACAGCTTTCCTCACGCCGGCTGGTGGAGCAGATGAGTGTGCTTCAGTGTCAGATGATGTCGCGCGGGAACGAGTTGTTAAACCGATACATAGTTATTGACAGGAACTATAAGCAGCTCCTTACTAGGCATAAGTATTTGGAGAGTGTTCTTTCTGAGAGAGCTGATTCTCTTAGGCATCAGACTTAGCTTACCAAACGTGCTGAAGAGTCAGCTAAGGGTATGAGTCAGGGTCTTGCTGATCAGGAGAAGAAGTTAAAGAGGTACAGGTCAGAGAGGGATGCTCTTAGAGCTGAGGTGAGGAGTCTTAAGGGTGAGCTTGTGACTGCTAGATCCCAACATGCTGCTAAGGTGAAAGACTTGGATCATCTGTTGACTATCTGCGATAATGACATACTTTCGAAGAATGACACAATTGCTGATATGGATGTGCGGCTTCGATCGGTTCAGGATGGGGTCACTTCCTTTTTTTAGTCTAGCTTTGAGCCGTTGGTTAGAGGTTTTCTTGGTAGTTCGGAGTTCAACCAAGAGTTTGCCCGAGTGTTGGATTTAGCTGTTAGTACTGGCCTCGAGCGAGGTTTGCGTATGGGAAGGTCTGAGGAGGAATTTAAAGAGATTTCTCAAAGGGTTGAGAGATTTATCCCTGACGCGAAGGCTCAGTTTGCTACTGCTTCAGAAGCTTTCCCTGGTTGTCGCTTCCCCTTTTTTGGTAAGGTGGGGCAGAGTGCTGATGCTACTCTTTCAGAGATTGCTCATATTAGGCCTGATCCCGTAGATCCTCCCAGCCAGTCTCCCGCTGCTCCAGTTCCTCCCACCTTCGGCCATACCGTTCCCTACCGCCAGAAGAAGAAGTCATCGAGACCAGGATCCTCTTCAGCTGTTTGATGTAACTTGTGCTTTGTACTTTGCTTTTATTTGTATTGTTAGCCCTCCCTGTTTTGGGCTTTTGAGTACTTTATATTTCTCCATATGCTACCATGACTTTGTTGTCAATTTTCCATCGTATGTATGATGGCCCCTTATGTGGATGTACGCTTCATTATCTCATTTAGAGTGATTCATGCTTTACTTTGTTGTAATTTATTTAGATAGTGTCTAAACTTTTATGCCTCTAACATATTTTGTTAGTCGTTGTCCTTTATATTTGGCCGACGACGTGTTAGCCTCATTGAGCTAGGGTTGAGGTGTATCACGTGTGACTTATATTTGTTGCCTAGTATCTTCACAAGTACCTGTGATGATACTTCGGCTTTCTTTAGCCAGTTTAGCGTGCTACTTCCCATTTACTCCTTATTTGGTGAAACTCAATTATTTGTTTTTGTGGTATAGGTGTAACATTTTCCCTGTAGGCTCATGCTACTCCTCCTTCCAGGTGTAGATACTCACCGGAGGGTAATTTTTACGTGAGAAGAGTAGGAAGGCTTGTTCCTATTCTTCTACGGAGTCAATTTGCAAAGGTTGCTCAGCCTAACCATCATGGTATTAGTTTCACCGTGGGGAACTAGTTACCCTTTGCAGCTGGAGGTAGCGAACCATCCATTGCCATGTGCTTTGTTTTATAGCTCAGTTTTTTAAGTGTATAGTCTTAACAGAAAATATGAGGAAAATTTTGTTTCATTCATGTTACTTAGAGAAGAAACAATACATTAGTTCTGGCTATAGTCATCTCCGGAGCGAGGTTACACTTTGAAAATTGCTCCTCCGGAGGAAATACATAATAACTTGCTAACATAGTTTTATGCTCTACATGTAGCACTTCCTTAGGTTGCTGGCATGCCAGGTCCTAGGTATCTCTTTTCCTTCCATGGTGCTTTGCTTGTAGGCTCCGCTTTGGAAAGCTTTGATGACTTTGTAAGGTCCTTCCCAGTTGGGCCCGAGCTTGCCTGTGTTCTCTACCCTTGAGGCCTCGTTCTTTCTAAGGACAAACTCTCCTACTTTGAATTGCACATGTCGCACCCTTTTGTTGTAGTATTTCTCCACCTGTTGTTTGTACCTGGCTTCTCTGATAGCTGCTATCTCTCTTCGCTCTTCTAGCAGATCTAGGTTCAGGCGGAGTTCTCTGTCATTGGTTGCTTCATCTATGCTGGAGACTCTGTGTGTTGGCATGCCAATTTCTGCTGGGATGACTGCTTCCGTGCCATAGGTTAGGCTAAAAGGTGTCTCCCCATTGCTAGTCTTTTTCATTGTTCGATGAGCCCATAGAACATTAGGAACTTCTTCAACCCATGCTGACTTTGCTTTTTCAATTCGTTTCTTGATTCCTTCTAGCAAGCTTCGATTCGCTCTTTCCACTGCTCCATTCCCTAGTAGATGGTACACTCAGGTGGAGACTAGCTTTATTTTCAGTTTCTCAGCCCACTTTCTGAGGGGGTCATTTATGAATTGGGTGCCATTGTCTGTGACTATCGTGGCTGGGATCCCAAACCTACACACGATGTTGTCCCACACGAAGTTTAGTACTTGCTTCCCCGTGATGGTCGCTACTGGTTTTGCTTCCATCTATTTTGTGAAGTAGTCGATTGCTACTATCAGAAACTTCACTTTTCCAGGTCCCAATGGGAGAGGTCCGACTATGTCCATTCCCCACTTCATGAATGGCCATGCTGACGTCACCGAGATCATGTCTGCCTTGGGTAGCTTGGGTACGGAAGCATGCGCCTGACAGTTTTCACATGCCCAGATGAGCTTTCTGGCATCCCTATGCATGGAGGGCCAATAGTATCCTAAATTCATGGCCTTAGCTACTACTTGCTTGGTTCCATCGTGCATCCCACATGAGCCCATGTGTACTTCTCTCATGACATAATCAGCTTGCAACGGCCCGACACACCTCATTAGCGGCACTAGGTAAGATTTCTTGTACAAGACATCGTCTTCAATAGTGTAGTTCTCAATTTTTTCCATTAGTGACCTAGCTTCCGCCGGGTCTTCTGGTAACTTTCCCGTCTCCAAGTAGTCCCTGATAGGAGTCATCCATGTTGGGCCTTCCTCTTCGACCACCATGTTTACTTCTTGCGTTTCAACTGAGCGCTCATTTAGCACTTCCACTAGCACTTCTTTGGATAGGTGATTGAATTGCACTGCAGCTAGCTTGCTGAGGGTGTCTGCCTTCCTATTCTCGGCTCTCGGGATGTGGGATATCCGAAATCTGTTAAATGTGCCAGCCAATTCTAGGACTTTCTCTAAGTACTTTATCATCTTCTCTCCTCTAGCTTCGTATGAGCCCTCTACCTGGCTAGCTACCAACTTGGAGTCTACGAAGGCATGTATGTCCTTTACTCGCATTTCGGTTGCTATTCGCAGCCCTGCTAGCAATGCTTCATATTCTGCTTCATTGTTTGAGTTGGGAAAGTTTAGCCTTAGTGCATAGGAGTATTCTATATCGTCCGGGGCGATCAGGATGAGTCCTGCCCCTGATCCTCCACTATTTGATGCTCCATCGGTATACAACCTCCATGCTCTCGGGCCTGGAGTTAGATCTTCCTTGGAGTTGGAGGACTCTGGGATGTCTTCCACCATGGGTGTTGGAGCCGCTGCTGGGACCAACGCTCTCTCCACTGGTGACTCTGCTAGGAAGTCTGCTAGTACCTGCCCTTTTACAGCTACCCTTGGTATGTAAGTTATGTCATATGTACCTAGCTCAACAGACCATTTTACGAGTCTCCCTGACGCTTCAGATTTGCTCAACACTCGCTTGATTGGGCTGTCAGTTATGACTTTTATTGGGTGAGCCTGAAAATATCTCCTCAGCCGTCTGGCAGCGTGAACCAAGGCTAGGGTGAGTTTCTCAATCGGGGCATAATTTACTTCTGCTCCTTGCAAGGACCTGCTGACATAGTGGATAGGCATCTACTTTCCCTGTCTTTCTGTTAGGAGGACTGCACTCACGGCTTCCTCAGCAGCTGATAGATACATCATCAATGTTTCTCCCTTCCTTGGGGTGGTGAGCGTAGGCAGCTGTGATACTAGCTCTTTCATTTCTTGGAATGCTGCCTCTACAGCCTCCGTCCACTTGAAATCCTTCTTGTTAGTGCATTTCTTTAGGGTGTCAAGGAAAGGCAAGGATCGTTCGGCCGACTTGGACAAGAAACGGTTCAATGCTGCTAGCTTCCCGCTGAGGGATTGCATTTGCTTCAGGGTCTTGGGTGAAGACATGTCTGTGACCGCTTTTGTCTTCTCAGGGTTAGCCCGTATTCCTTCCGAGGTGACTATGTAGCCCAAGAACTTTCCTTCTTCTACTCTAAAAGAGCACTTTTTGGGATTGAGCTTCATGTTTATCCTCCTGAGGGTGGAAAAGGTTTGCTCCACGTCTCTAATGATGTCTTGCTCGGTCCGGCTTTTGATTACCATGTCATCCACATATGCCTCGAGGTTTACGCCGATCTGCTCCTTGAAGGCAAAGTCGACTAACCTTTGGTATGTTGCCCCCGCATTTTTAAGACCGAACGGCATCTTGGTGTAGCAAAAGACTCCTTCTTCTATGTGAAAGGCTGTCTTTTCTTCATTATTCTTGCTCATTTGGATCTGATGATATCCCTTGTAAGCATCCAAGAAGCTCTTGTATTTGTATCCTAACAGAGATTCAATCTTCCAGTCAATCTCTGGTAAGGGGTACAGGTCTTTAGGGCAGGCTTTGTTAAGATCCTTGTAATCAATGCACATTCTCCAACTTTCGTCGACTTTCTTTACTAGGACTGGGTTAGAGACCCATGAAGGGTATCGCACTCGCTTCACGATCCCAGCCTTGAGCCACACGTTAACCTCGTCTGTGACTACCTTCCTTCTATCCGGTGCCAGACTTCGCTTCTTCTGTACCTTAGGCTCAATGTGAGGATAGGTGTCTAAACGATGCTCTGTGATTGCTCGGGGTATGCCCGTCATATCGGCTGGTGTCCATGCAAAAACATCAGCATTGTTCTTGAGGGTCCTTATGAGTGCTATTCGACATTCTGGGGAGTGGTTCCTCCTATGGTGACTAGCTGGTCAGGGTAGTCATCGTTCACCACTATCTTTTCATCAGGCTTTAGTTTGGGTGCTGACCCTGGCCTAGATGGCTTCATCCTCTTAGTGGGTTGTGGTTCTTCCTCCTCCCTTTGCTCCATGGGCTCCTTCCCTGGCCTTCTGGTGTAAGTTTCATCTAGTGGTGGTGGGGGAGGAGCGCCGTGGGCTATCCTTCCTGGAGCACCCTTCTGGGCTATCTCTTCTGTGCGAGCTCTCAGAACTCGCGATTGCGCCTCCTCCATGAGTCTGCATTCTTTCAAGGTTTCTCTGCTTGTGATCAAAGTCGATATCCTACTTTACGTTGGGAATTTAACCATTGAATGTATGGTGGAGGCTACAGCTCCTAAGCTTCTCAATCCCGTTCTTCCGAGCAAAGCATTGTACGGTGAGGGACTTTTGACTATAGCGAATTCCATCATTACCGTTCTGGTTCTCCCGTATTCTCCCATTGTGACTTCTAGGTCAATGACGCCTAGAGGGTAATGAACTTCACCTGAGAAGCCTACCAGAGGTATCCAAGATTCCCTTAGCCTTGACCTTGTTTGGTAGCTTAGGTTTTTGAAGCAATGCTCGTACATTATTTCTGACGAGGAGCCCCCGTCGATGTATACTCTTTTTACCACGTACCCTTCGATCATGGCATCCACTATCACTGGGCAATCCCTCCGCTGATAGCACGGTATCGACGGGAATGTTATGGCGTTGTCCATCCAACTCTCTACTCTCTCATAAGGTCTCTTCCGATATCCTTGAGATCTCATCATGTTTATGATCTTTTCCTTCCCTTTGGCTGGTCCTTTGTCTTTTTGGACTCCCTGCCTGATGTCTTTCACCAAGTGTAATAGTCTCCCTGAGGCTACTGCTTCTTCAATTCGCTTTTTGAGGTTAAAGCAATTGTTCGTGTCGTGACCCCGATCTTGGTGAAAGTCATAGAACTTGTTCATGTTTCTCTTTTCAGGAGTTCCTACCATGGGAGGTGGGGGTGGGAAATTCATGTTTTCCGTTGTTAGGATTTCTTTTGGAGTCTTTGTCAATAGTGTGAACACTTCCTTCCTAGCGTAGGGAGGGCATGTCCCCATGTCTCTTCCTTGGCTCCTCCTTTGGTTTCTGTTCCTAGATACACCTAGGTTCCCTATCCAACCAGCTTTGTTATTCCCCCTATCCCATTGTGGAGCCTTGACAATGGTTGTGGTGTCAGCAGCCGTCTCTCCCCTGATAAAGGCTCTGACCCTTTCCCACATTTCATCCACTGCTTTTGGGATCTTATCGTTGAGTTTCTTGGCTAGTTCTGGGTCTCCATGCCCGTGCATGAATACCAAAATCCTTAGCACCGGGGGCACACCCTTGATGTGTTAGCTTTCAGCTTTGAAGCGATCCATGAATGCCTGGAGGCTCTCATTAGGCTTCCGTTTGATCCCATGTATCTCGGTGGGATTTTATCATACCGTTTCTGCTGCGAGAACTCTTCTAAAAACTTGATGCTCAATTATTCAAACCCATCTACACTTTTTGGGTCTAGGCTATCGAACCAGTTCCTTGCTGAGCCACTTAAAGTCTGACGAAACATCTTGCACCACACTGGCATGGGCCACTCTTCTTGTTCAGCAGCAGCAGAGAAGATACTGAGGTGATCTTCGGGGTCTTTGCTTCCCTCATAGACACGGACATTAGCAGGGAGCTTGGATCGCCTATGATATCTGAAACGCGTGATCCGAGAGGTGAAAGGCATGGGCTTAGGTCGCCTATATGGTGTGATCAAAACCTCCGAATCACTATCTGACCTTGAGTCATACCTGGACTCTGAGCTCTCCTTCCTATGGGAAGACCTAGCTGATCGTGACTTGGTCCTGGCACTCCTGGCCTTGCTCATCCTATTGGAGCGATGTGACTTAGTGATAGATTTCCTACGTGAAGGACTTCTATGACGTCTCCGAGTAGACTTCGACCGACCTTGGTTTCCAGACTTGGACGAGCTGTCTGAGGAGTACCCTCTTCCTTCCCTCACTGAGGGGCTCCCACGCGAGTTTCCTGACCCTATCTCTTCAGCCTCCTTGTTGAAAAGCTTTTGGGGAGTCATCTTCTCATGATTTTGCTTATCAATTTCCTTCATCATAGTTTTTAGTGTTTCGATGTGTTGTTGAACATACGCTGGGGTGAGGCATCCCTGATCAGTTCTGGGAGGAGGAGGGGTTACCTCCGGAGGAGCCCTCTCGCTCCCAGGTGTCCCCGAGTTCAGGCTGAGGCCTAGCCCCAGTGTAGGACCTTGGTCACCGTCTTCCATCACTTAGTTTTTTGGTAGATTGGTATTCCCGGTCCCACAGATGGCGCCAGATATTGAAGCAAATTTCCGGAGAAGCTTCGTCAGCCCTGATCCTTCGGGTATCTTAAGGCTACTCCTTCTAATGAAGCCTTGGCTTGCTCCTTCGGAGTATCTTGTGGCTACTCCTTCCTTGTGAAGCCTCAACTTCCTTCTTCAGAGTTCCTTAGTCTAGCCCTTAGTCTCTTAGGCTGAAATAAGAAAGAACACCGTTAGCTCGCCTTGGGGTTTGAATCCGAGACCAACTCCGGCGTGAGAGTAAGTATGTGGTTCTAGTGAGAGGTTATTTTAGAGAGAGAGAGTAAGTAGTGAAGTGTGTGTGTAAAACTTAACCTTCGTTCCTGGAGGAACCTCTCCTTTTATACTACTTGGAGGTGGCTCCAAGACACACGAATTGTGGAGTCGATGTTGTCTTGTAGGAGCAGCGCCTAAATAGCTGATGAGCACCAGGTCTGTCCTTCGTGGTCAGACTTGTCCTCATGCTCCTCTAGTACTCGTCGTGGTCCAGGTGTCTGTACCATTCGTACATTATGGTACTACGTAGGCTAAGTGCAATCGTCCTTACTCCGATGGAGCATGTGCATAGGACTAGCCCTGCTTGGGCTAGCATTGTCTGGGGCTGCTAGCCTTGTCTGGGGCTGCTAGCCTTGTCTGGGGCTGCTAGCCTTGTCTGGGGCTGCTAGCCTTGTCTGGGGCTGCTAGCCTTGTCTGGGGCTGCTAGCCTTGTCTGGGGCTGCTAGCCTTGTCTGGGGCTAGCATTGTCTGGAGCTAGTCTTGTCTCTGGACCTAGAGTGATCCTCATCACCCTAGCTACTCCAGTGAGTTACTCTAGCTTAAGATAGTTTTGCTCATGGAGCATTAGGGATTAGTTGAGCTTTGTCTCACCTTAAGCATGAGGGTGAGACTATACCTCATCAACATAAGCATCACAAAATGTAACAGCTAGTATACCTGCATATGAAGCAGCACTTAGACATACACTCTCGATAGCGGGTTTAGCATCATCTATCCCGTAGTACAAAAAAGCGGAGTCATCCTGAAAAAATTGCACCATGCGATAAATTATACTTAACTCACCATTCATTTTAAGAATCTTAAAGTGAAGCCAAACAATGTTTTTATTCAATTTCAGTTTACAGCAAAATATTCTGGACTTTAAAGAAAACTACCCATAGATCATTTATTCAAAAAGTTAGGTTATCCCAAGCTCTCTTCATAGTGTGCTAAAAGATAGACATATATAGCATTATACCTAAAGGTTGTTATTCATGATAAGGACCTCCATCATCACGTCACAATTAATATATAAAAATCCTATTTTTCCTAAGTATGACTCAGCTCATATAACGAATCTCCTCCTAACACGAATCGACAATTGACTAACAGAACACAATCGGCTCACTGAGCCCTCTGCTATGTAAATGCCTTAAACATAACATATGCATTAAACCTACCCAATAAGTTGAAGAAACTTACTGAGCCCTCTGCTATGTAAATGCCGACATAGTATCCAATATGTGCCTTGTCCCATTTGATCAAGTCACCACCCTAATCAAACATTAAGATTAAAGGTCAATTTAACTGTTGAAAACATAAATCGGAAATCTATCAAGTTTAAGACACGTGTAGTACCTCACCACATGCAAGATCAAGAACTGAATCTCCCTTCTTTGCATAAGGTTGAATTAAAACACTTTTAATCTGATCATTATGGATAACGTAACATTAACACCAAATTCATGAAATCACGGTATATACGATGTGTCAATTCATTATTTATATACAGACCCAGTTATTGAGCTTCTTTAAATGAATAATGGAACTCGCTTCTCGCTCTTCCAATGTTTGGTTGGTCCTTGCACTGTAATGATCTGAAACTTTCTTGTCATTAATCAGTTTAGGGGTAGTTGCAACAAACCGATGGGGTGTTTGAGATTGCTTAATGCGCTATGAAGCAACAGATAAGCAGTTTAAGAATGTATATATATTGCTAATCTGATTGCTTGAGATTGAAATAAGGAGGTTTATGTTGCTTATTTCATAAGCATTAAATATTCCAATAAGCAATCTGAAACACACATTGACTGCCAGTTTACATGAAAAATGCCTAAAAATAGAACTTTTCAAATACTAAAACAGACGTATATCAATGATATCCAAAACCCTCATCCAAAACAGTGACTGACTTCATAGGAATGAACCAGGTGCATTAACGAACCTTGTTGTAAATGCGGATAATGAAGAAACTACAACCTGTAAAACCCTCATCCAAAACATGATATTCTTTTTGCGTCGTGAAGTAGGATCAGAGTGATTTGTTATAACCTATTTTGGTTGTGTGCTTTCGTGGTAAGGGGATGGATCAAGATTCATTTGAGGAATCTAATCATGACATTAATCATCAAGTACGCTGCAAGATCTGGCTCTGATATATGATTGAACAAACAAAAACAATAATAGAACGACTTACCTTCTTTGTTAACTAATCTGCTAATATCTCTTGGCTATGAAATTTAAGACTATTATTCAGTAGCTTTTGACATCGTTGTTTCATTATCACAAAAGAACAATTTTATTATTTATAAGATTCTTAATACTTATATTTTGTTCAGTTTGTTGATAGGCCAACTCAAAGTCGCAAATTTATTACCAAATACTATGTGCAGCCAAAATGGGTGTTTTGTTACTGTATAAATTCAAATATTACACGACCAAAGGGTTATATGGTCAGAAAGTAAGTTTTAGTAATCTCACAAATGATCCTATACTCTATTAAGTGTTATCTATTTGCTAACAATGAAACCGTTGGATATGTACCCGAGTATGCAGATACCTAAAATAAAGACTTCAAGTAGCTGCAAGAAAAGAAATTCTTTCAATGCCCTGCGCAGAAATAGACGGTGAAGTCAACCAAAACGTTTTGAAGGTACCTAAAAGAACAAAGGATTAGATGGTCAGGTCCACCACAACGTTTCGAAATACTAAGAATTTACATTAGTTTTGTGTTCGCATTATCACTAACTACGGCGTGTTATTACAATTTTTACCGTGTACCAAAATACCGCCATTCTTGCTTTCTCTCTTTTTGGTACATGTACAATTATAATGTATACATATGATTGTGATACTTCAATTGTATACGGTTATGGGTTATTTAATTACACGGGTACCCGCCGCCGCAACACGTGGGTACCCGTCTATTTCACTACTAGAAAATATTAATTAAACTAAACCTAAAATATCACTAACATCTAGAATCACATTTACATCGAGTTAAACAAAACATAAATTATCACTAACAAAAATATTTAGAAAAAAACGAGGATTTATATATGCACCTCCCTAATACTACTACGTACATACTGTATGCGTCATTTGGACCTTATTTGAACAATATATGCACCCCCTAATCCGTCATTTGAACAATATATGCACAATGGCATTTATCAAACTGATGGAACAGAGGTTATATGTTTGTTTGAATTTACAACGTGCTACTTTAAACCAGGAGTTATATATGCACCTCCCTAATACTACTACGTACATACTGTATGCGTTACAACGCGCTTGTAGTGGTATGCATGTGTACATGGGAAGATGAAGACGATCAACATTAGTAAATTGTCAAATTTAAATGAAAATATTATAATTATATTGAATTATTGGATGACGATGCTTGCCTTAAATCAAATATATAGTCAAAACTACCATACCCTAGTTGGAAATGTCTCGCCATATTTATACGTGTTGATTATTAATATATCACAAACTATAATATGTTCAATCCTATGCTATCGAACATTTCAACTAAATAAACCATAAGAGTACTTTTTGTTAGAACAATAAATTAATTCAAGTTACGGAAGTTTACATGACGCCATTAACACACTTGTTATGCACACAAACACGCATGATCAAGAAAGTGGGATTGGTTTCATATAAACATTTGATAACAAGTCACGACTGCAAGTTGTTCTAAAGACCGACAACTAGTCACGACTAAATATCGACTAGGTAGTGATGATGATTCACTTGAACTCAAGACACAACGTCTTATAAAAAACAGTGTCGCGTTTTCGAAGGAACCCATTGGCAACAAGTCTCACTTTTATGAGTAATAATCGTTGTCTCGTTTCATTAACTTGTGAACCACTTTATTAATGTTTTATACCATATACATATGAACTAACTCAATGTACCACGCCTTAATTAGACGTCATATTTTACTTCTACCTTTTTATGTACTAAAGAAACACTCATTATGAATAGAAATAGATTACGTGCGACAGTGTTAAAGTTATCTTAAACAAGTTGAATCGTTCAAGTCGAGCTTGGACTCGAATAAGTAAAAAAAAATGAGCTTATCTGATTTCGGATAATCTTAGGGGGTGTTTGTTTCGGCTTATAAGTGGGCTTATTTGAGTTCGGCTTATATTTCATAAGCCCCGATTTTCCAGTTTATTTGAAGAGTTGTTGTAGGATAAACTTATATAAGCCCTCAACTCTCAAAATAAGCTGAAATACAAGCCGAACTCACATACGCTAACAAGCCCACATATAATCCGAAACAAACACACCTTAAATAAACCATACTCTAATAAGCCAAGCTCAGGCTAATAAAATCAGTTCATCAATTAATCCACCAATAAGCCTAACAAATAAAGCTCATCAATTAATCAGCTTAACATAACAAGCCTAACAAATAAGCTAAACTAAATAACTTCAGCATAAATAACCCTAACATAATTAATCAAACCCTAACGGAATTAATCAATAAGCTCATATAATAAGCTCATATAATAAGCTCATATAAGCTCATATAATCAAACCCTAACAGAAGTAATCTCATATAATCAAATCACTTAGATGAATCAAATTACTTAAATCAAATCACTTGGCGCGGGCGATGGTTGGAGATGATGGCGGGCGATGATTGGAGATGATGGTGGTCGATGTTTTTATCCGTCGGAAATCTCTCGGAAATCTGTCGGAAAATCGTTGCAAAAAAATGATTACAATATCAATCACTAATATGTCGGAATTTTGTGAGTAATTTGCGACGAAAATTTTTCAGTCGGAAATTCCGTCGATGTTGCTCTATTTTCTAGTAGTGGTTGGAGAGTTACGATAACTAGAGCTCTTACACCTATTCTTTGGAGTACCCTCGACTTCTAAATAAATATATGTGCTATTTTACTCTAGTGTTGTGTCACATGATATTTTAGTAGGTTGTTTTTAATCGATATTTTAGAGTCTTAGATACCATAATATTATAATATTATTTTTTAAGTCACTTAAACGTTACATCAGTTTTTTTTGAACGGCGGATTGATATTAAAGCAAAGCTAGCAAGGAGCTAGAAAGTACAAAACAAAATTACATAAACAAGGATCTAGGATATTTCATCCACGAGATCCAATCAATATTACCTCTACATCTATTGGAACACCAAGTGTACGAAGTTGATACAATCTCGTCAAAAAGAAGATCCATACGTGGACGAGTGGCTCCAAAAAGTAACTGATTACGGAATTTCCAAACCAACCACCACATAACATAAAAGACTCCTTCAAGGACTTTCTTAATAACTGTAGACAGCCGAAAAGATTTAAACCAAGAGATCCAGTCTTCATAAGCATCAAAGTCAAGAATATTAATGTCCCACCAACGAGTAACTTTTCGCCAAATAATTCGAGCGAAAGAGCAAGCGCAGAAAAGATGCGAGCATGATTCACCATTTAAACAACAAATGGGGCAAGTAATAGAGGGAATGTCTATACCACGAAGCGAAAGATTTAACCTCGAAGGAAGCTTATCCAAACTAACTTTCCAAGCAAAATTTTTTATCTTATTCGGGGCAACCTTCACCCATCTAGTAGGGGGACCAACATCCGGTAACAAGGTATTATCAATGAATGTGCACGCTGAACGAACAGAGAACTCACCAGCAGAATCAAGAAGCCATATCCAACGATCCTTAGCATCTGATAATGAGATAGGTCCAACAAGCTCACCAAGTTGACCAAACTGGTCATCTTCTACTCCTCCACGAGGAGCTCTTCGAAAAGAAGTAATAAGAGCAGCATCATTTAATTTTTCCGCAACCATGATGTTCTTCTTATTTTTCCAGTGCATATAAACGAGGAAAAGTAATGTTAAGAGGAGTAACATTGATCCAAGAGTCTTTCCAAAAAAGAGTGCGATCACCATTTCCCACTTTCTTCTTCAATTGAGCAAGAAGATTAATACCTTTATGGAAAAGAGAACCAAGCTCTTTAATAATACAATACCAAGGAGATGAGATAGAACCTGGGATATTGCCATCAGAAGGAAGGCGATTGCCATACAAAGAAGTGATTAAACGACGCCAAGAGATGAGTCTTGTGAAAGGAATCTCCACACCCATTTAAATAACAAGGATCTATTCAAGGCATAGAAAGTAGAAACACTAAGCCCGCCTTTTCGTTTTAAAGCCAAGATTTTGTTCCATCCAATCAAAGAGATTTTCCTTTCATTCTTTTAAATGCCATTAAAAAACTTCCTACGAAGGGATTCCACGTCATGAAGAACACCCAAAGGAGCTTTATAAAGTGACATATGATAAAGAGGCAAGGACGTAAGAACCGATTTAATTAACGTAAAACGTCCACCAATAGAAAGAGTTTTTATTTTCCATTTGGACAAACGAGCAGAGATCTTACTAATAACCTCGGCCCAAGACTTCCTTCTAGAAACAACCATCCTAACCTTGACACCAAGGTAAGTAAAGGGGCTGGAGAAAGTAGCACAACCAATAATATTAGCAGTCGCATTAACTTCTTTGTTAGAGACATTAATACCTGTGAGTTTACTCTTGTGAATGTTGATTTGGAGACCCGAAGCCATAAAGAAGCACTTAAGCATTTGGACAATAGTAATAACATTTTCTCTCTCCCATTTACCAATGAAAATTGCATCATCAGCATAAAAAAGATGTGATAAAGACAACGTGTCGTCAATACGAATACCTTTAAAGAGCCCGGCGTTTAAGATGTTATTGAAGGAAAGATGTAAACTTTCCATAACGAGGATAAAAAGGTAAGGAGATAAAGGGTATCCTTGCTTCAAACCTATATGAAATTGTAATTCTGAAGTCGGGCTGCCATTTACACGAATAGATCCCATAGCCGAAGAAAGGCAACTTTGAATCCACCCTCTCCATTTCGATCCAAAACCAAATTACTTAGAATGCCATCTAAGTAATCCCATCTCACGGAGTCGAAAGCTTTTTCAAAGTCTACTTTAAAAATCATAGCTTTCGATTTATGCGATTTACACCATGATATGATCTCGTTGAGAACAAAAGGGCCATCTAGAATTTGTCGGTTAGGAACAAAAGCAGATTGAACGTCGCTAATGAGATCAGAGATAACCATGTTTAAGCGATTAGCCAAGATCTTAGCAATCATTTTATAGAAGCATCCAATGAGGCTAATCGGCCTAAAGTCTTTGACAAATTTCGCATCTTGCTTCTTAGGTATGAGTGCAATGAAGGAAGAATTACAACCAAGAGGGAACTTACTTGTAGTGAAGAATTCCCGAACAGCGTTAACAGTATCTTCATTAATGGTATTCCAAAAAGTGCGAATAAAATTGAAAGTAAATCCATCAGGTCCGGGGGACTTATTAGTTCCACAGTCCCAAACAGCTCTCTTGATCTCATCATATGTAATGTCACATTCTTGATCCACAACCTGCTCGCTAGTAACCTATTTAAACATGTTGTTATCAACGACAATGATAGGACCAGAAGGGCTCGCAAAACGGTTAGCGAAATGGTTCAGAAATTCATTTTTCACATTACAAGGCTTATCAATCCAATCACCATCAATAAGGACACCACGAATAGCAAGTTGAGACCTCTTCATATTTACAATTCTGTGGAAAAATTTAGAATTTTCGTCTCCTTCCACTGCCCATCGCACCTTCGTTTTTTGAGACACATCTAAAGATAAACATTTATTGATATTATGTAGCTCCTTTAGGAGGGAAATTCGTTCATTAACAAGCTCCTCGTTGCTATGACCACTGTCAAACAGTTTATCGATAGCAGAAAGACCCTCCTGAATCAAAGAACGAGACTTATTTGATCTTTGTTTATCTTCTTTACACCAGGATTTAAGCGAAGCTTTAAGCGACTGAAACTTCTTCTTCAATAGAGTAATCTTACTTAATTCATCAGTATGTGTTGAACTCTACGAATCTTTTACAAGCTTGTCAAAACCCTACTTATTAAACCATGAATGGTAAATACGAAAAGGTGATGGCCCGTAATCAACCGCAATCTCACACATAATGATCAGTCTATGATCTGAAAGATGCCTGTCAAGGCAAAGAGCAGATAAGGAAGGAAATACCAGGAGTAAACCTTCTGATATTAAGAACCTATCGAGTTTACTCATCTTCTTTGCCAATTTGATAGCCCAAGTGTACAAATACCCTTCAAGCGGGAGATCAATAAGCCTTGTAGAGGAGATAAATTGGTTAAAAGCACTGGCACCTGATACGTTGAAATTCGACCCGAACCTTTCTTGTTCCGATCTAACTTCGTTAAAATCTCCTAGAATGATGCACTCGCCATCCCATAAATCGATGATGTGAGAAATATAGTCCCAAAGAACTCTTTTTTCGGTTAGATCTTGCGGAGCATAAATAGAGGCAATCATAAGTTTAGTGGCAAAAGAAGCCCAAGTACCGCGAACCGCCAAAAAATTGTCTGATATGTAGCATTATCTTTAACAAAACAAGCCGGATCCCAAACGCATAATATGCCTCCAGAGTAACCTACGGAAGGACTAAAAGAAAAATCAAAAGATAAATTGCCCCAAATATCTTTAACAGAGAAAAGATCGATACTTTCAAGCTTTGTTTCTTGAATTACAGCAAAGTTGATTCTATGTTTCAAGTTTAACTCTCGAACCCACCTTTTCTTGGATATATTACCAAGACCTTGTATGTTTAAAGACATAACATTCATCTAAAAACCTGAGAGTATCCATGAGAGGCGACAATATCCTCTAAATTTTTTTTACATCCTTCCGTGTTATACCCCATGGTTTGACCGATGTCAACCAAATTTTCTATGACATCCATAATAGATCCTCCTGAGTTAATATTAAAAGAGAGTTTCACTCCGATATAGCTTGAAGTTCCCCCGTTATTAAGGGTGTTCACAGGATGATCAGGTTTATTGACGTTTACACCGGCATTCACATTATCATCAGCATCTTTAGGCGTGTAACCATGAGGATGAGATGGATCAATATCTTGGGAGGGATTCTTATTCTCCTGATTAAGAATTTCGTAGATTTCAAAAGGGTATTCTGAAGGCTTTTCTTGAACATGTACCTGCTCATTGTTAACATCGTCAAGATTTTCATTCACGAAACTAGATTCAGAAACATGGTCACACTCGTCTACTACAATGGGACTTTTTCTACAGAATCATCATCATAGGATTCACAAAGTTCATCATTAAATTCAAGAGACCAGGCACCGAATTCTCGTATACGGATCCAATAAACTTTCCCTTTAACAAAAACTTTGATCTGATTGTTTATAATAAAACTAACTTTGGTAGACAGACAGATTTTTTTAAATGGCAAAGAATCGTCCTCTACCAAATCAACATCGGCTAAAGAACCCCGAGTAGACATAATTCTGGCAATTGAAACTCTGTTCCTAGCACATAAAGGAAGTCCTTCTATAGCAATCCACACAAGTCTGATGTCACTTACAATGAAATGATTAACATTTCCAAGCTCACTAAACCAAGACAAAACGCCAGCATGATTGATCAAATTCACTTTAGAATCAGGGGAATTGGTGTTAATCAGTACCCAAAAGCCACCAAGATACAAAATCTTCACATTATCGAAACCCTCGTTATTAAGGATAACATAAAGGTTGGGAAGAGCGCTAATATCCTTAATTTTCCCAATAGCTGCACATGAGTAGTCATTTTCAGATAAGCATGAGTCATCAAGAACAATGGCCAGAGAGGTTTCCTGAGGAGTTGATGAATTAAGCTGATTGGAATTCAAAGCACAGGCAAACGACTTGTCCAACATCCCTACATTACCCTCATTAGGCTAACATTAGTAGATTTAACCTCCCCATCATAGTTTGTCTTTTTGGGGGGGATGTTCTTGACAACAGAAGAACTAACCTTAAAAGAAGGCCTCTGAAATCGAGCCACATTAGCATGAAGTTTGAGCTTACCAACCCAAATCATGCAAAGGTTGTTCACAAGTCTTTCTAAACTGAACACATTAATAAATCGAACAAATCCGAACCTCTTACCCGCTTTTGTTAGCCTCAAAATATTGAGTCAAACAAGAATGCTCGGTCATATGTTTATTATGTATCGTATATTAGAAGGTTGTAATAGGTAGTAGATTAGTCGTGTATAACGGGCTTAACTTTAAGCTAATGTTCATTCATAAGTAACCAAAGCCCAAAAGGAAAGCCCGGCCCATGTAGTATAGTCCATACAAGCCCACATGTAGGGGGACTATAAATACCCTTCCTAGCATGTTAGGAAGGGTGTTGGTTCATTTTATTATCACTTCTCTCAATCTAATATCACCTAGTTCCAACCAATTTCTCTCTACTTTCTCTCACTACTTTCTCTCTCTAGAATTCATCTTCTTCATCTATTTTTTTCTTTAATTCATGTTATATCATCTAAATATATGGGACAACAATTGGTATCAATCGCCACGGGGTAGTTTTGTGATTGGTTGTTGTGTTTTCATTTGATTCGTTTGATTTAATCCTTATTTCATCTACGAATTCAAGCTTTTTTTGTGTTTTTTAGTGTTCTTCAATTCGTATACCTTCTTTACTGTTGTTTAGTGATTTGGGTATCTTGGTTTCGGGTAAAACACAAATCTTTTGGCTAAAAAGTTAAGAATTATCTTGGTTCAACTTTGCGAAATTCACTGCCATTGTTTCCATCGGAAAAGTACAGGTAAGTACGTTCGATCGCAATAACCAAGGGTTTTACTTTGGGATCACAAGTATTCAGATACCTTATTCTGATGACTTATTCCGATCGCTCATTGCGATCGCGGATTGCGACGGTTTTTAAGGTTTGTTGAAAAGTTACCCTGTCCAAATTTTATTGGCCATATTCCGATAGAGTGAACATTGCGATAGAGTGAACATTGCGATAGAAGGGTCATATTCTGATACAATATTTCGATAGGTTATTCCGACAGATCATTCCGACAGCCTACATTCCGACAGCCTACATTCCGATAGCCTACATTCTGACAACCTACATTCCGACAACCTACATTCCGACAGCCTACATTCCGATGGCACATTCCGATGGACATTCCGAGGACATGTTTAGCTAAATTTTGTTTGAGTATTTTTTAGACTTAGCCACCATCTAGACTAGTTTCGGAATATCGTTTACACGAAGATTAAAAAAAAAGAGTTAAAATTTTTCCGTCAAGTAAATTCAAATTTTTTCCATACTAGTTTTAGGACATTTCTAGCTCGATTTCAAAATTTGGCGATTACAAAAAGTTTTGGTCTACCGTTTTGTCGGACTGGGGAATTTATTGTCGAACTGAAGAAAAAATTGCAATTTTCAGAATTTTAACCACAACAACAATCACAACAATTCTACTTAAGATCCATATTCACTTCATCATTTCAGAGAATATTGAGATGGATTCTACCGCCAAATATCGTGTGACAAACAACAACATAATGGTGGCGGGTAACAAAGAAAGACCACCAATGCTTGTGTCGGGTCGATATGATCAATGACAATCCCGTTTTCTACGTTATCTTGACACAAAACCTAACAGTGATGCTTTAAGGCAATGTATTTTGGAAGGACCCTATAAACTCTCAAGGATTCAAGTTCCTGCAGTACCAGCCACAGAAACAAGTGACGCACAACCCGCATATGAATGTGATGAAAAGAGGAACGACCTCACCCCAGAGAATCGTGCTTGGTTTGATGCAGAGAAGGAAGAAATCTACTTAATTCTCAGTGGCATTGGAGATGATATTTACTCTATGGTTGATGCATGCCCTACTGCTCAAGAAATGTGGACGGCTATTGAAAGATTGCAACAAGGTGAATCACTTAACAAACAAGATGTGAAAACTAAGATGTTTTGGAACTTCGGCAAGTTTACATCAAAGGACGGGGAATCAATTGATTCTTGTTACTCCCGATTCTACAAGATGATGAATGATATGACTCGAAACAACTTGCAAGTTTCCACCATGCAAGTCAATGTCCAATTTCTACAACAACTTCAACCAGAGTGGACACGGTTTGTCACCTTGGTGAAACAACAACAAAAGTTAGACGAAGTTTCATATCACAAGCTCTTTGACATTTTGAAACAATTTCAAAATCAGGCAAATGAACTTCGAGCTGAACGAGTTGCAAAGATTTCCAATCCACTTGCTTTGGTGTCTACCACTCAACATTACCCAGATTATCACTCTCGTACTTCAAAGACCTACTCTACTGAATCATCATCACCACGATCATCCATTGTCTCCAAGTGACATGCTCCAACATGATCCCGAGGCAAAGAAGTTGTAAGAGCACCATCACCCACACCTGAGCAATCATCCGAAGAAGACAGTGATGAAGAAGTAGCTCAAAAGGATAGGGAATTCAAGCAACAAATGGATTTCATTATAAAGCAATACAAGAAAATCTACAAACCCGCCAACAACAACCTTCGAACATCTTCAAACCCGAGGAACACCTATGCTTAGAGTCCTCCAAGGTATGACACACGAAGACGTGCTGAGAGTCCTCCAAAGTATGATCGACAACCTAAGTATGATAATCAGAGGGTGGCTACTGTTGTTGGAAATAGGGAAACTATTGGTACTCAAGTTGTGCAACAAAGTGGGATTCAGTGTTTTAACTGTAGAGGTTTTGGACATTTGGCTAGGGAATGCAGGCAGCCAAAGAGGGTTAAAGATTATGGTTATCATAAGGAAAAGATGCTGCTGTGCAAGAAAATGGAACCTGGAATCAAGTTATCAGCTGAGGAAGGAGAAATGCTTGACGACACAGATGATGAACTCTCCGACCAAGAACTCGAGGCACATTATTCATACATGGCAAAGATTCATGAGGTCCTTAACGTCACTGAAGATGACAATGATCCTATCTTTGATACCGAGCCAATTGATAAGGTACAACATGATGATGTATATAATGTGTTTGGTGATACACATGAGCATAGTGATCTACCAACAACAATTACTGACACGTGTATGATGGAAACGGTTGATAGCAATACCACACCCGATTCATCAGACATGTGCAATAATGAGTTTGAGGATGATCAACATGCAAATGAGTATGATGACGAGGAGCGTGTCGCGCTTGCTAATTTAATTGCTAGTTTACAAAAAGATGTCAATAAAAATAGAAAGAGTCAAAAGCAATTAAAGAAGGCAAACACAGCGCTCACTCAAAACTTTGAAGAAAGCAAATCCGCTCTTATAAAATGTAGTGAGAAAATTGAAAGTTATAGGGTTGAGCTTCTTCAAAAGACCAAAGAGCTTGAGGGGTACAAAAGTCGTGTCATTAATGTTAAAAAGGACGATTTTGAAAATAAATACAATGAAGCTCTTGCTTTATTAACTAAGGAAAAACGTCAATTTAATGTATTATTAAGTGATGAACATCAAAAAACGTACCTTGCCACAACAAAAGTTAATGAACTTGAACAGAGGCTTTCTATGAATACCACCGATTCTGCTAAAATTCTTAAAAAAAAGAAACAAGAGGTTGAAACAATAAAACAAGATTTCAAGAATAGACAAAGCAAAGATACTAAAAAAGTAAAGGATCTCGAAGAACAAGTCGATTTTTTGAAAAAAAGTTGTTTATAACACACATGACTCTATTCAAACCGTCAGAATGATAGCACCTCAGTCGTTTTCAAGGGTCAGCCTAGTTTTGCAAGTCCCAAGTACCTCGAACAAGTTCAAGCTGCAAACCCCCATTTATATCTTGATGAGTCCGAATGGACCGATCCTGATTGCCCAGTAGCTAACCTCGTTAGTGAAGAGACGTCCCATTGGGATGAGGAGAGTAGATCACCGGTCAATAAAGATTTTGTGAAACCATATAACTATGCTTATCTAAACAGTCTTAATGGTCTTTTCACTCCACAAAAACAGAAGTCTCGTGAGGAATTCTTTTTAGAATGCAAACAACAAAGAATTCAATGGAAGAAAGCGTTTGCCGCTAAGAGAAAAACTAATGTTTTAAAATATATTAACTATTTGCCTCTAGATGCTTCTAAAAGCAAAAGTAGAAAAACACTTGGTTTTCTTAAACACCACATTGATAATGTTAAATCAATTGTTTAAAGCGATTGGGAAAAACGTCAAAAGGATAAGTGGAAAACAGATATTCCTCACGACATAACTGTGCTTGTGAAAGAACTTTTAATACCAAATACGAAGATAATAAAAGAACATGTTCTTGAGTTTGAAAATTTGATTCGGTCTGAAATGTTTGATGATTTGAAATATGTTGAGTCTCTTGAAAAAGAAATTGATGAACTTCAAAATGACAAATTAGAATTTTCAAACGAATATGATCTACTCTTAGAAGAATGTCTCTCCAAAGATATTTTGTGTGTTACTCTTCAATCTTGTGCTGATATCGATGAATATCCTGATGTTGCATGCAAATATCTTGATAAAATCAAAGAATGTGAGCATCTTGAACTTGAGCTTTCGAAACGTAAAGAAAATGTTGATAAAAAGGCTTTTGAGTTACTTCAACACAAAACTGATTTCCTTCAAAAACATTGTCATTCTCTTGAACTTGCTTTGCAAAAAGACGTTGGTAGTTTTACACATGATAATAACTTGCAAGAAAAACTTTCCAAAACGTTTCGAGAAATGAATGAACAGAATTTGGAAATTAAAGGGTTGAAAGCTCAGTTACAAGACAGGGAACTAGCGATAGCTGAGTTGAAGAAACTCGTCGCTAAGATGGGTGGGAAAGTTGTGGAACCTAGTGTTAAGAAACCTGTTGTAAGACAACCCAATGCGCAAAAAGTGACTAGACCCTCTGTCTTGGGAAAACCATCTGGTTTCTCTAATTCTGCATTTGCAAAACCTGCGTTTTCCCCCAAGACGGATGGGAAGGATAGGTTACCACAAACCACTCCCAAAACACATATTCGATTACAAAGCATTAAGAACACAAATGTGGTTAAACCAGGGATGTATAGAATGGCCACTAAACCCACACACAACAATGAAAGTCAATCACCTTAGACTTCTAGAAACACTAATAGACGTGTGTCTTTTACTACAGGAGTAATCCCCACTGATAGTGTTAGCCGACCTCAGCTTAAGAGCACTCGCATGAATGAAAAGGTTTGGCAAAACAAAAGTCAAGGGAAGATGAAGACAGTAGAAGACCACCCTAGGATTTTCAATGTTTCTAAGAATAAAACGTCTGTAATCGCGTGTAATGACGATTTGAATGATTCAACTTTGAATGCTTTGAATGTTAAGTTTGTTTGTGTGAAATGTGGAAAGTATGCTAATGCTAATCATGCTATGTGTGTTTCGAATAATGTCAAAGGCGTAGATACTAGAACTAAGAAGCAAACTGTGATGCCTATTATTGCTAGAAAACCCAAACGCAAAGTAAATCATTCTGGTGCAACCCCCCCCCCCCCCCCCCCCCTAAGAAAAGTATTGCATCATACTCCACCACTAAGAACCCTAGAAGCAGAATTAGGGAATTATATGAATCTGCTAACAAGCCTTAGAAATGGTGGTTTGCTAATCAATGTCCTCCAAGATATAAATGGATGCCTAAGGTTAGGACAGAAAATGTGACTACGTGCGTTAGTGTGCCTCTAAGTGATGAAACTAGGGAAACTAATGAATCGGAAATCACAACTAACATGGAATCCAATTTAGCAAATGCTCCATCGTGTTCTAATTCTTCTGCAGGTGATCGAAATAATTCTCTTCATACTGGACTCCGGATACACGAAGCACATGACAGGGAATCTCAAGCTTCTAATTAACTTCGTGGAGAAGTTCCTGGGTACGGTCCGATTCAGAAATGATCAATTTGCACCGATCCTAGGATATGGAGATTTAGTTCAGGGGAATATAACTATCAAACGGGTTTACTACGTCGAAGGGCTGAATCACAATCTTTTCTCGGTTGGTCAATTCTGTGATGCGGATTTGGAGGTTGCTTTTAGAAAGAAGACATGTTTTGTTCGTGATTATGCTGGGAATGACTTACTTACCGGAACACGGTGTACTGATCTTTACACTATTTCACTACAAGACTCCACATCTCAACTCCAATCTGTTTCATGGCTAAAGCTTCAACGACTCAAGCTTGGTTATGGCATCAACGTTTATCTCATCTTAACTTTGATACCATCAACTTGCTTTCCAAGAAAGATATTGTGCGAGGCCTTCCTAACTTGAAATTCATCAAAGATCATCTTTGTTCTTCTTATGAGCTTTGTAAAGCTAAACGGAGTAGTTTCAAGACAAAGACTACACCAAGCTCTAAAGGACGGTTAGATCTTCTTCATATAGATCTGTGTGGTCCCATGCGTGTTCAAACCATCAATGGGAAGAAATATGTTATGGTAATTGTCGATAACTACTCAAGGTACACATGGACCCTCTTCTTACGGTACAAGGATGAAACACCTGAGGTTTTCGTTAACTTCCTTAAGCTGATACAACGTGGTCTTCAAGCTCAAGTAAAAGTGGTACGTACTGACAGAGGCACAAAATTCTTGAATTCAACTCTGAAGAAGTATTTTGAAGCCGAAGGAATTGAACACGAAACATCTATTGCTAAAACACCTGAACAAAACGGTGTTGTTGAAAGACGAAACCGTACTTTAGTTGAGGCTGCTCGAACATTATTATCTGCTTCAAAACTACCATTATTCTTTTGGGCCGAAGCCGTGTCAACTGCATGCTACACACAAAACTGATCCTTAATTATCCCAAGACACGAAAAGACACCATATCACATAATTAATGATCGCAAACCTTCGCTCAAACACCTTCATGTTTTTGGATGTACGTGTTACATTATTCAAGATGGTGAAAATTTGGACAAGATGAAAGAGAAAGGTGATGAATGCATTTTAGTGGGATATGCAACTCAGTCTAAGGGATACATAGTGTACAACAAGAGAACAAAATTGATAGTCGAGACTATTCATATCAAATCTGATGAATTGCAAGAAATGGCACTTGAACAAAACAGTTTATGTCCCGATCCACAACGACAAAAGACTTCTGTGCACAACCACACAGAACTCGGAACTCAAGACCACAACAATGAACCGTCAAGTTCAAAGCTGGTTCCTGAACATGTTCCTAGAGCAGATATGACAGTGGACACGACACTTGAAGAGTTGGAAATGTTATATGAACCAATGTTTGATGAATATTTCACGGGGGAGAAACATGTTGTATCGAAGTCTTTCGCTGTCACTCATGATACGAATGATGATACCGATCATCGTCAACAAAAGGATATAACTTCATCTACTTTAACACGGGTTGCTGCAGATTTACCTCCTCAGAATATCACTTCAACAATCGATCCTACAACATCCACAACTACTGTCATTGCTCTAGAGAACACTAATCAAGCAGACTATGCATTAAATGACGAAGACGACTTTATCAACCCATTCGATACACCGGTACACGAAAATGGAGTCTTCTACTCGCCATGTTGATCCGTCAAATCTGCATACGTTCTACCAACGACATCCTTTAACACATCATTGGACTCGAGAACATCCTTTGGTTCAGGTAACCGGAAACCCTTCACTGTTCGTACAAGATGACAACTAGCCACTGATGGCGATGTTTGTATGTTCGCACTCGCTGTGAGTACTGCTGAACCGAAAAACATCAAAGAAGCCATGGCTGATCATGCTTGGATTGAATCGATAACGGATGAACTTCAACAATTTGAAAGACTTAAAGTCTAGGAACTTGTTGATAGACCATACGATGTGATTCCTTTAAATCTTCGTTGGATCAGGAAAAACAAGATGGATGAAGAAAACATGATCATCAAGAAGAAAGCTAGGCTAGTGGCTAAGGGGTATGGCCAGAAAGAGGGAATTGATTCTGACGAATCATTAGCACCAGTTGCTCGGATGGAAGTGGTCAGGATTTTCCTTGCTTAAGCTGCACATAAGGGATTTACTGTCTATCAAATGGACGTAAAGACGACATTTCTTAACGGTCCTTTGAAGGAAGAAGTCTATGTCACGTAGCCAGAAGGATTCGTAAATCCTCATTATCCTGACAAGGTGTATCGTCTCCACAAGGCACTATATAGACTCAAGCAAGCTCCAAGGGCGTGGTACGACGAGCTCAAAATTTTTGGTATCCAAAGGTTTCTCAAAAGGTTCCATTAATCTAACTTTATTCACTTATAAATATGGGGATGGCATTTTGCTTGTGCAGATTTATGTTGATGACATTATTTTCGGGTCTACAAACCCAAAACTTTCAAAATGGTTTGAAAAAGTCATGTACAGCAAATTTGAAATGTCTATGATGGGCGAACTAAAATTCTTTCTAGGAATTCAAGTTCACCAATCCCCAAGTGGTATCTTTATAAACCAAGCTAAGTATTGTCAAGAGATAATCAAAAAGAATGGTATGACTTCATGTGACCCCATTTGGACACCATTATCAACCACATCGCTAGATGCTGACTTGGAGGGAAATGCCATAGATCAAACGAGATATCGTTCCATGATCGGTTCCCTCATGTACTTGACAGCAAGCAGACCTGATATTTCACATGCTACGTGTTATTGTGCACGTTATCAAGCACGACCCACTGAAAAGCACCTCAAGGAGGTTAAACAGATCTTTCAGTACCTCAAGAATACCATTCATTTGGGACTCTGGTATCTGAGGGAAACTGGTTTCTTTCTAACGGCCTATTCAGATTCTGATCATGCAGGGTGTCTTGATACACGAAAAAGTACTTCTGGCGGTGCATAATTTCTAGGTCAAGATAAGCTTGTGGGATGGTCTTCCAAGAAGCAGGATTGCACGTCACTTTCATCAGCCGAAGCGGAGTATGTGTCTCTATCTGCGTGTTGTGCTCAAGTTCTTTGGATGAGAACACAACTAACGGATTATGGCTTCCACTTTGATAAAGTACCTATGTACTGTGACTCAAAGTCGGCCATAGCCATCTCCTGCAATCTGGTACAGCATTCCCGCACGAAGCACATTGATGTCAGATACCACTTCATAAAGGAACAAGTCGAAAGAGGTATCGTTGAAATATACTTTGGTGGAACGGATTACCAATTAGCCGACATGTTTACGAAAGCTCTGTCGAAAGATAGGTTTGAGTACCTCGTTAGGCAAATTGGTATGAGATGTTTGACTCCAACGGACCTGGAGATTCTGGAAAAGGTGCCTGCTTGATTTATCTTTCAAACGTCTACTTGTAAATATCTTTGAGAAAGCAAAATACAAAAATATAAAACATATAAAAACAAAACACAAAATTAAAAAATCTTTCAAAATCCAAAAATATTCTTCTCGACACGTCTTTCAGTATCGATAATATGGACGTGCCTAGAAATGTCGCTCAATAACGACACGGGTGTGTACATAAAGCTCGAATGAAAGTTGTAAATATTTTTCAAAACATGTCATTTCTTCTTTTAATAAAGGAAATTGTCTACTTTGGACAATATTTCTAAACAACGGGTAGAGCAATCTATCACGGGTTGAGCTAGTCACAAAACATTCAATGTTTTGAGCTCAACACATTGGCTTGTAATCACTTTCAAATTGCAACCCGGATCCATATTCACGGGGGAGTGTACGATTTAGTGCGCTTACCCTCAGCAAAATAAGAGAAATCTTCTTACACTTGAGTGGATTTGTCAAGACATTCAAAGTCTATGAACTCAAGTTTATGATTTAGAAAAAACCTCTTCGACAAAAAGAAATAGGATTTTTCAAAAAGCGTTGAACATAATTTTTTCAAGAATTTCTCAATGATTATTCAAAATCTTTCAAAAATTGTGTGTTCAACAACTCCCATCCTCAAAAAGCGAAATG
Source organism: Glebionis coronaria (assembly GCA_025667525.1). Lineage (NCBI taxonomy): Eukaryota > Viridiplantae > Streptophyta > Magnoliopsida > Asterales > Asteraceae > Glebionis > Glebionis coronaria. The sequence continues at coordinate 584,110,378 of CM046879.1, forward strand.
TGGATCATATCCTCACAATGACAATTCAATTGGATCAATTTTTGAGGGGGAGCATTTCAAATTCATGCAAAGATTAGCACATCTTTCTCCCTGAGATTTTCAAGACTATTTTTCAAAATATATTTTAATCAAATTTGGTATCTCTAATATCAAAAGATTTTATATATTAGAGATAGGGGAGAAAATGTGATTAAAATGTGATCTATAGACTCAAGCACTTTAACTCTTACCCACATGTGCAAAATGTCAACTTAAGTTCTTTCGCATTTCAATGCACATGTGAAGGGGGAGCATTTCTGAAACGACAAAACTATCAAGTTGTTAAAAGTTTTTCAAACACTTTGTTAGACATTTGAAGTGGTTTTCATGGTTACGATCAAATACCCACAACATCTTTAATTCACGACGTTATTGGTGTCAAAAGGGTGGTTAGGTTTAAGTCCTATGAGCCAACCAGAACCGGAGGGATCTTCCCAGGGAGAATCCAATATATTATTAGAAGTCCTTAGGAAAGATGGAGTAGAATGTGAACGTAGTTGAATGCCGACTAAGTACTGATGGTAGCATTGGAACAATCACAACAAGGTGCTATTAATGATGTCTTGGTAAGCATTGAAAAGGTTGAAGAATGAAAAAGAAATGTATGGATAAAGGGTGTAAAGAAATTAGCCCTCCATACAACTTAGGTAGAAACCGGGTAAACACATTATGAAGACAACTCATCATGGACCCAGTGATGTGAAGCACAACCCTTTCCTAGCTACTCAGGCTTCTCTCAAAAGAAGTTTGTTTTATTGTCATGGAGATCAACATGACTTCTATTGACTTTCTCACTCCGAGATAGTTGATATTGAATAGGTGGCATCTGCTCCAGCCTCCGACCACTAAAAGTGCACAAATCGAGTCTAGAGCCGAGAGATCAATCAAATCTCATTAGGACACACGGAATGACGATAAAGAGAGTCCTACGTTATATCCTTACGATATTGCTAGAACACTCAGAGTGATACTACTTAGTATTCACAATGATGAGTGGAAATCCTTCTAGTGTTAACATCAAACAGCACTACGGTAGGTCATATGTAAGATTCTTTATGAATTAAACACGTGTAAAACTAAAAAGCAACAGTGGTTTGATTCTGAATTGATTCAAACTCGTTTCAGGTTTCTTCGCAATATCTTTATGGTCTTTCCAGAACATTCAGAGTGATATTCATTAATATTCACAGTGATGAATGGAAATCCTTCCAACGTCAACATCAAACAGCGCTACGGTAGGTGACTTGTGAGATTCTTATGAATCAAGCTCGTGTCAACTGGAAAGCAACAATGGTAAGATTCTTTTTGAATCACACTTGTTCCAGGAATTTGAATTGACGACTTTAATCAAGCGGATATTTATCCAATTGATTCACTCTTTATGTTCGCAGTCTTGCTTTGAGACGGTCGAGTAAAGAGAACGGCTAGTACAGCCACGAAACCCTGTCAAGGAGATTCATAATTGAATCTACCTAATCACAGGTACGGTATTTAATATCGTATAACGGTCTTCACCGACCGGAGGTAAAACGTTACCGATTTAGGACGAATGTCAAAGCCATTCAGTCCGTGTCTATGTTTTGTCTCAAGAAGGTGGCGTTACGGTGTACTCAGCAAAGTCAAAGATTCAAAACCACATTCTCATGCCTAAAGACATATTCGACAATTAATAGTGTGAGCATGTGGATGAAGACACAAGATCGCAAGATGGCAAAGACAAGTCAAGGATGATTTAAAGATCTCAAACTTAAAGACAAAGTCGAAAGACAACGACAAAGGCTCAAAGATCACAGCATGAAGGAACAAGACTACGATTACACGTTCAAGACTCATTTATGGCGAGATTAGTAATCTCTACAAATTTCCTGAATGACCAAGGTTTATGACCTCTCATTGGGGGTGATTGTTAGCCTCAAAATATTGAGTCAAACAAGAATGCTCGGTCATATGTTTATTACGTATCGTATATTAGAACGTTGTAATAGGTAGTAGATTAGTCGTGTATAACGGGCTTAACTTTAAGCTAAGGTTCATTCATAAGTAACCAAAGCCCAAAAGGAAAGCCCGACCAATGTAGTATAGTCCATACAAGCCCACATGTAGGGGGACTATAAATACCCTTCTTAGCATGTTAGGAAGGGTGTTGGTTCATTTTATTCTCACTTCTCTCAATCTAATATCACCTAGTTCCAACCATTTTCTCTCTACTTTCTCTCACTACTTTCTCTCTCTAGAATTCATCTTCTTCATCTATTTTCTTTCTTTAATTCGTGTTATATCATCTAAATATATGGGACAACAACTTTTGATTTCTTGAACGGAATGTAAGAGTCCACAACGTGCCCGTAAACCTTGCAAGTTTGAAAAAGATCTTTTGCAGTGAATGAATTAGGAAAATTGAATATGGAAGAAGAGATCTTAGCCAAGTCATCCTCTTTAGAACTGTGTTTAGATTTCCTCCTTGAGACCACATTCCAGTCATCAGTACCGATTGATAAAGCAAATTAAAGATAACATACAAAAATAGAGATAATCCTCAAAGTAAGACTAAGTGAAAAACCAAACAATGTAGACATCTAAAACCTAAAATTTTGTCGAATCGATTAAAGAGGGATTACGGATATCACTTAAAGAGATCTTAATTCTCGGAAAATAGCTGATCATAGAAAAGCTAGGGAGTGATAAAATCACAAGCCTAACTCACTCACACCTATCAGCAGCAGAATCAAAATCTAACAAAAAGTAATCACGTAAATCAAACGTTAATCAATGAATAAAATTAACAGGTCAAAGATAGCCACAAAGAATTAAAAGAAAAAACAAAGATTTGGATTGATAGGAGATCATTGAAATTAAAATAGAATAAGGATCTGGGTTGAAAGGAATTAGTTTAGGATGATGTAATTGAGATGAAATGAAATGGATCCGGATAGGGTATGGGGTGGGAGAGAAAGGTCACCGCCATTGTTGACTTTAAAGTTGATGGGTACTCGGTAGGTAAACAATTTACATCAGCTTTTATAAAATAATACTGACACTTAGATAAGAGGATATGATGGAGCTAGGTGGATTCACATAGGAGCCGAGTGTGGCACTGGCTAAACTCATTTTGAGGTCACGAAGTGCAAAAAAATTAAAAAATATCATTTTTTAATGTGCAACACCCAAAATCTTTTGTGCTACTTTAGTTTATTAAGTCGTAACTTTAGTTGACCTAAAACTATTTTGTGCAACACCTCTTTTAACATTCTGGGTCCTCCCTGCACAACTGCTCGCCGAGCAGACGTGGCTAGCTCGCCGACCTTCGCCGGTGCTCAGATTCACACCCACCCCTCGCCGTCGTGACCTCATCGCTCCGCCGGCGAATGAGAAAAGAGGAGAGAGACAATTTTTTTTGGTTTAATAGATAGTGCGTGTGTGTATGTTTGTCTCGAAGAAGAAGAAGGAGGCCACTCGATCCAATCCTATATGTATTTTTTAAATTATTTTATTTATAAATTTTACCCTTGATGTTTGGGTGTTTATCATTTTTTTGGTTTAAATTTTCAAATTTTCATAATTTTTTAAAGCGTGCTTAGTTTAGGATTGTATTTCTATTTTTGTAATGTATTTTTATTTAAGCATTTGTAATTTTTATTTAAGTATTTGTAATTTTATTTAAATGAAATTAATTCAAATTCGTGTAAAAAGTAAAAAATAAAAATTAAAGATAGCGGTGGGGTCGAAGTGGAGAGGGGATTGACTCTCCGCTACAAGGGAGTGTTTTGGTTAGTTGTTTCGTGATGATTTGGGCTGATGTGGTAGTTGTGGGGACAAAATGGAGAGGGTTTACCTCTCCACCATATCTTTCTCTCTTAGGCTGGATGGAGTGGTGAGCCAAAAACTCACCTCCACCTCAGCGCCACCTCAACTTTCTCTCTCCACTCACCTAACCCACTTTACAACCTTACTAGCGGTAAGTAACTCACCGACACGTCATACCAATATTTTCTTTCTTCTCAGTTTTATTAATTCGTAAACCAAAACGTAAACTAATAACGTAAACGTAAACACTTATTATTCAAAAATTAAAACATTTATTCAATACGTAAAACATTAGATACTGAAATTCAAATACAATACGAAAGGAAATACACTACTAGATAGATAAAATAAAAAAAACATTATACGATTAGTCAGTTCTCGGATCCGAATTCGATAACTGACCAGATAACTCCCAACGGATTGTCTCTTGGTAATCTTCTTCGGCCCTAATTTCCGCCTCCATCTCCCTTTGTGCGCTTTCTTCTTTTTCTAGTGTTTCTCTCAATATTTTTTTTCTAGGTATAGTTGATACACCTGATTGTCAGTAAGTAAGCCATTTGAGTCGTTTACAATTGGAAAGGGTGGATCAGGAGAAACATTTCAGCGTCGGTGTTGTTATGATGAAGAACCAATATGATTTGTTTGAGTTTGAGATGAATAACCGATATGAGTTTGGGATGAAGAAACCAAGTTATTCAACCATTCAATATTTTTTTCAATTCGACCCTCCAATTTTATTGACTTTCTAAACAAAGATCTTCACATGTTGAAATCGATATCAGATTCATTACTTAGAAACGTGTCGATTAAATGACGTTTCTCTAGGGAAATTTCATGGCATTTCTCACATGTTGTGCACATTTTCGTTTTATCCTCGTACACAGCATCGAAATCATAGGCTAACTTCATAAGCGCATCATGGCGACGTTGTTGTTGAATTTTTTTGAAGTACCCGTCGATAGTTAAGTCACCAAGCTTCAACGATCTCAATTTCGCCTCCAACGCAAGAGAGAGGCCACGCTTATTATCTTGGAAAATATTAGCTAAGAGGTCCCACGCCTCTTTAGCCGTTGTTGGGCGTGCATCAACTACCCGATTTTGAAGGGATTTTGTAAGAGTAGTAAAAATCCACGACAAAACAAGATTATCATTTTTTAACCTGGTTCACTAGGTCCAGCCGCACCGCTAGAGGTTGGACTATGAATGTGGTCCAAAAGTTTGTGACCCTTGCATAGATGTTCAAAAAAATAAGTCCACGAGGAGTAGTTCATCTCATCAGTGTCCAACTTGACGGGAACAAGGATGTGAAGGTTAGTAACTGCCATAAGTTTGTTAGATTGTGTGAGGGTAGGGGAGGTGGTGTAGCACCAGTCATGATGATGTGTAGTGTGTAGGGTTATGGAACAACGAACAACAACTAAAACGTTGACACAACGGAGTAACAAAAACTGGCATCAAACAAACAACGACTAACAACGACTAGTCAGCAACTAACAGCGACTAATGAGCAACTAATAGCAACTAAAACCTAGGATACAGAGGTAGTAAAAAAAACAAAGGTTTGTAGTAATAGAAACTAGCACGGAAAAAAACTTAGTGTTGGGAATAAATGTATGAGTGTTAGTTCCCCCTGCTGGTTGGTCAGAGTTCCCCCTGCTAGAGTAAGTTCCCCTGCTGAATAACAAAGGCAAGGGGATTGGTCCCCCTGCTGAAAGTCAAAGACCCTGCTAGTAAGACAAACTTGGAAGAGTTATGACGCGTTTCAGTTACTACTCCAAGATAGTTTCCTATTTTGTTAGTAGTGATCTTGTACGTGAGTCATTGTGCTATAAAAGGACTCACTAGGTTGTCATGTAATATACATCTTTCTCTGTTCATTTTTATTTCATACTTTAAGGTTGTATAACCCTAATACCATTATTGGGTATTCGTATATCTTTGATATATTACAGTTTAACGTTTGATCTTAATATTTATTCTTGTGCTAAACACTATATTCCGCATCTTGTTTATTACTTTGTATTGCAAAGTTTCTCTAGTGTTAGATTGAATTTATTCTTTCTATCACAACCCTTAAACAAGCTAAGGTTTAAGATTTGAGTTTGGGATCAACAAGTGGTATCAGAGCTTTTTGAGAAACTTTGATTAAACCAAGAACAAAACATCTCTCACAACCAACATCAACCATGTCTTCAGATTCTCACTCATCCTCAAACAACAACAACTCTCTCAAACTACCTATTCTGGATCCTGAAAACTTTGAATTATGGGAATTCAGGATTCAACAATACCTCAAGATGGAACACTATGTTCTATGGGAGATCATAGAGTTTGTGTGATCATTTCCTCAAAACTATAGCAGTTGAAGAAAAAGATTAGGGAGAGGCTGGTGGTGAAAGCTCCAAAGGTGACAGCAAGAAGAAATCTGCTGCTCTTGCTGAAAAAGAGATACTAGCAAGAAGGCATGATGTCAGAGCTCATAGTTCTTTGCTGTTGGCTCTACCTGATAGACATCAGCTAAGGTTCAGAAAGTATAAGACGGCTAAGGAACTTTGGGAAGCAACAGAGAAAACATTTGGAGTAATTGAGGCTACAAAGAAGAAGAAAAAGAATCAAATGCTTGATTAACTTGCTTCTTTCAAAGAAATTGGTGATGAAGTAATTGGTGCTATCTACAACAGGCTTCAAGATCTGGCTGCTTAGTTGGAGTTCGTTGACATAGAAGTGACAAGAGAACAGGTGAATACAAGATTCCTTAACAGCCTTCAGAAAGAATGATTTGTCTATAAAGCCTTTTGGCAAAATAGGGATGACATAGATGATAAGAACATTGATGACATATACAATCACTTGAAAGTTTCTGAGCCAGTAGTCAATGAGATGAAGTCATCAGGGACTATCTACACTAATTCAAGTAGATCTGCTGATTCCCCTGCTAATATGGCCTTCATATCTCACAGTAGTGGAATCTCCAAAGGCAGTGGGATTGAAGTTTCCCCAGCTACCCATTCCCCTGCAGTAAGATCTGGATCATCTTATGATGAAAAAGGCCTGTAACATTTAGCCTTGACACTGCTTGTGCTTCCATAGCATCCCAAGGATCACAAGGATCTACTGTGTTACATGAAGATCTGAATCAAATCAGTAAGCAAGGACTGGAGGAGATGGATATCAAGTGGAACATGGCTCTACTCAGCATGAGGCCAACATATTTTATAAGAAGTATGGGAAGAAGATTTCCATCAATCCTTTTTATATAGCTGGATTTGACAAATCAAAGGTGGAGTGCTACAACTATGGCAAGAGAGGTCACTTTGCTAGGGAGTGCAGAGGGCCAAAGAATAGAAGCAACTATAAGAAGGAGAGCATGGATGAAGATTCTAGTGCTACGGCTATGGTAGCCATGTAGGGGATAGATGGAGCAGGTGGATGGGACTGGAGTGCTATGACAGTGAGTGTTGAAAGAAATCAAGCGCTAGTTGCTGAAGAGAAAGAGGAAGATTTTGCTCTTATGGCTATGTCAACATCTAGTTTAGACAATGAGGTATATGATGATTCATATTGTACCAAAGCTTGTAGAAAAAATACTGAGTCATTGAATGGTCAAATAAGAAAGTTAAAAGTTGATTACATTAATTATGATAATGACTTAGATAACTACAAACGTGCTTTAGAACAGTTAGAGTCCACCATAAGAGAATATAAACAAAGAGAAATGATTACAGAGATCATATTGTCGTATTAGAGAGAGATGCTAAAGAAAATGATGATTCCATTAAGGAATTAACTGCTGAATTAGAAGTTTTTAGATCTAACAAGAAGATAGATGAACAAACTGTTGAAAATTTTGGAAAAGCTTCTAAAGATCTAACTAAGGCAGTTGAAACTAGGTATGCTCCAAGGGACAAAACAGGTTTTGGTGTCAAAAATGAACATGCTACCTTTCCACCACCACCTGCCAATATACATGCACCCATGCCTAGGAAAGATTTGTCTTGGACTGGTCTTTCTTGTTTCAAAAAGCAGGAAGATATTGAATTTAACTTAAATGCATACATACCAAAGAATCTAGAAACAGAAGAACCTCTAGTGAAAACTAGTGCTGTTAGGGACTTTGAAAAATAAAAAATTAAAACAGTGGAAAATAGATAACCCTATTCTCTTTTCAAGAGAAGGATTATTTGGAAGTGATTCCAGTTCTAAGAGTAGTTCATCCAGAACCTCTAGCAGATCTGAATCAGGATTAAAGCCCCCTAAGACTATTGTTAAATATGCTGGTATGTATAGACCTATTAGAGGTAATCAGAGGATTTGGAACAACCAAAAGTCTCATCAATTAGGAGAGGACTTTGTGAAAAACACCAAACCTTGTTTCACATGTGACAATTTTGATCACATTTATCAAGATTGTCAAGCACCAATGGAAATGGTGGCTGCAAATCCTTTAAAGAAAATTCAACCAAAAGCCATTCTATTGAATGCAGGGGCAAAATCTTTTTCCCCTGCTAAGTATGTTGCCCCTGCTTTGAGAAATAAGGTGTCTGATAAGTATGTAGTTCTTGTACTAAGAAAGGTGAATGATGCATGTCCCAAATCTAGTTCTTATATGACCAAACCAGAACCTCATACTGCAAATAAATCTTTTTATAGACCCTACCAACACGCCAATAGAGGACAAAACAAAAGATAGGTTCCCTTTGCTAAGCATAGGGATTCCCTTGCTAAGTCTAGGGTATCCCCTGCTGGCAAAGTTTTGCCCTCTAGAAACATGGGAAAATGGGGAAAATCTATGAAAGCCTCAACTTGTTGGGTTTGGGTACCCAAAAGGGGTACTCAATCCAATGGTGTATCTCTAGTCTTTGACAAATTATCTTACATTGATACACGAGGTAGATCCAAGTCTGTAATGGCTTGGGTCCCCAATAGAACCTAAATTGTTTTTCTTTTTGTAGGTTGTGGAAACCTTGGTTTCCGGATCTTTGAAGCTACTAGGAATGATCATTGTTCATATGATTAAACAATCAAAGCGGAATTAGAACAACAATCATTAACAAGGTGTTTAGGGCACAAGAACATGAATTAAAACACATGGATTGCTAATTATATTAATAATCAACAATCACTAGACGTGTATACATTAAATCTCACGTCTAGTCGACACACACTTTAGGTTTACATTGTATATGAAAGTTATATGAAAAAACCTAATAACCCTTGGTTCCTTTTATAGTGTAAGGATTAGGGTTTTACAAGAGATAAGAATAAATAAACATGTGAATCTTCTATTTAAATAACTATATACAGAATATCTCCTGCATATATATCCAAATAGAATCTTCTAAAAGCTTCTTGTCTATAATTTTGTCAACTCTTGAATTGCATGTAACAACTCTTGAATTGCACACGACAACTCTTGAGCCAACAACGCTGGATTAACTCTTGTCAACGCCTAAATTGGTCTTGACAACGCTTAGACAATAACTTCATGTTTTCTTCGTTTTTGAGTTTCTGCCACATCAACTTTTTGACCCAACAATCTTCCCCTAGTTGATAGTGGCAAAACTCTATCTGTATCTCTTGTAAGTTGTACATGATCTTCAAATTGCTTCCCCTCAAGTGTAGCACGTATTTCTTCCCCTTTTTGTCACATCAACAAGGAAGTAAACAATATTGCAATGTTGAAGATTCTCCATATGTAGGCTCTGTGTAATGATCTTGAAGAAAAATAAATAAAGTATTCTTGATGTAGAAGTAGAATAACCCAACCTTGTGTTCCATGTCTTGTTTTATCCACGTGATGAAGAACTTATACCTGGCAAATTATAAGTAGACCTCGATCCCTTGTCAATATTCTCATCCTTTGTGAGACACTGAGCACGATAATGTAACTCCTTCAAGTGTTATGACAAGTCTTCATCACCAAACATGTAAAGCACGAACAAGTTACCTTTAAAGTCTATGGTTGAGAGTCAACGACTTTAAGATATGATAGAACACAAACTCGCGAAAATCTTCTTCAATCATCAAACTTACCATAAGAATTCTTCCCCTTAAGCCAACATCTCTTCATGACGAATTTAATGAAATAACATCTTCATACCATATGTAAAAGGTCCTTAATGGATAACTCTTTCACAAGGTTATCCCGATTACATAGTTTAAATATCCATCTAATTCCATGAATAGTTGCCAACTCGCTTTAAGATCATTAATCCCTTTAAAAATATCCGAGCCATAAATATCAACATGATATTCTAAATAAAAACGGAGATTCCATGTACCTTTGTGTGTAATTTCCTTCTTTTTGTGTGCTTAAAACGTACCAGTTTTCTCAACAGCAGCAAACCTTTTGTTGTCCAATATCCTCTTCTGTCCAATATCTTTGACAGATGTATTGTCTAATATCGGACAATACCTATCAGCGTTGAAGTTTATATATCGGATGACACTGTCAACCCTATCAGCGTTGACTTATTCTGTCAGCGTCAAAATCCTCTTTGTCAGCGCCTCAATTACAAACGTCAGCGCCAACCTTAAATCCTGTCAGCGTCCATTCTTATCAGCGTCAAAACATACTCTGCCAGCGTTGCGTTCACTCTTTCTTGTTAACGTTGCTCCAAGACTTTGACAACGTCAAAATAATAAGTATCAATGTCACTGTATCACCAAAAGCGTACATCTGAATTCGAATACCTTATAAATCTATCTTCATAGTTTCTTTGATCGTGTGAACAAACTTTTCCCACCAATGAGAAACATTATACCATGTATATAGATTCAGCAGCCCCCACGTGATAACAATGGATAAGCATGTAGAGGATTCGAATTTTTAGATAACGAATATTAGGGTTTTGGCCGTGTGAACACAGTAACATAATAACACATATATATTGTTCTTCTTTTGACCATGTGAACGCATACTTCTACCAATCATAGTCCTCAAATCGTGTGAATGCAACTTCAATAGCCAATCACAAGCCATATTCCATGTGAACACAAAAGCTTTTCCTTTTAGACCGTGTGGATGCAGCAAGAATTCCACCAATAAGAAACGAGCTTCACACTTATCACGCATCCACATCCGAGTATCATGCATATTTATCAGCTTTCCATACATGATAATAAACTTCGTGAATACATCTGATCTTTAAACTCCTTCCAGATCCACAGCAACTCACATATCTAATCTTTCTTCTGGAACGATTTTACTCATCAGTAAGCAACAAACATCCCAACTTTTCTCTTGAAAACCATCATGATCATAAACCATGATCCAAGGACTAATATAGATATTAGTTTGTTGCTGTATACAAACTTTCTGAATTCAGATAATCATATCCTGTTATAGTTCTTGAAGAACACTCATTGAAAACCCTAATTTGGAACAACCAAATTTGAAAACCCTAAAAAGGATTTAAAGATCAAACTAGGGTTTTGATTCATCTAAACTCCATGTGTTTAAGAACTATTTAATAATAACACATGTTCTGTGTGGAATTGATCTAGGGTTTGTAGAAACCCTAAATCATGATTTCATACAAATCTGAAAATCTGAAAATCGCTCATCAGCCAACTTCGACGCTTAATAACTTTTGCCTGGGGATAAAACTTGACAATCCCTCCGGTGGATGTTTAGATCTATGTATGTAGAACACACATATAAAATTTCGTGACGATCCAACGGTTCAATCAAAAGTTATGACCTTCTGAATACTGCTGCGCACACAAAATCGCCCAGAAAAACCTATACGGATTTTTCTTTTCTTCTCCAAACACGAACACCTTGTTGGTCCTAGCATCACGAGCCACGAGGCTCTGATACCAATTGTGGAAACCTTGGTTTCCGGATCTTTGAAGCTACTAGGAATGATCATTGTTCATATGATTAAACAATCAAAGCGGAATTAGAACAACAATCATTAACAAGGTGTTTAGGGCACAAGAACATGAATTAAAACACATGGATTGCTAATTATATTAATAATCAACAATCACTAGACGTGTATACATTGAATCCCACGTCTAGTCGACACACACTTTAGGTTTACATTGTATATGAAAGTTATATGAAAAAACCTAATAACCCTTGGTTCCTTTTATAGTGTAAGGATTAGGGTTTTACAAGAGATAAGAATAAATAAACATGTGAATCTTCTATTTAAATAACTATATACAGAATATCTCCTGCATATATATCCAAATAGAATCTTCTAAAAGCTTCTTGTCTATAATTTTGTCAACTCTTGAATTGCATGTAACAACTCTTGAATTGCACACGACAACTCTTGAGCCAACAACGCTGGATTAACTCTTGTCAACGCCTAAATTGGTCTTGACAACACTTAGACAATAACTTCATGTTTTCTTCGTTTTTGAGTTTCTGCCACATCAACTTTTTGACCCAACATAGGTAACAAAGCAGACCAGAAATGATAAAGCCTATTGGGATAGTGGATGTTCAAGGAGTATGACTGGACATAAATCTTATCTGTCTAACTTTGTTCCCCTGCATGACAATGATGGTGTCTCATTTGGAGATGGGCATGGAACTATTACAGGGAAAGGGGCCATTATTACAAATGACATGACATTTGATAACGTCTACTTGGTGAAAGAGCTTAAGTACAATCTTTTCAGCGTGTCACAGATGATTGATAACAAGAATTTTGTCCTCTTTATTGATACTGAATGTCTTGTGTTGGGAAAGGAGTTTGTTTTACCACCAAACACTCCTATTGTACTCAGAACCCCAAGACAGAAAAATGTACACCATTGATTTAAAGGACATCATTCTTCAAGACAATGAAAACTATTTCATTGCCAAAGCATGTAAGAAATGGCATAGAAGACTTGGTCATCTTAACTTCAAGAACATGAACAAGCTGGTCAAGTTTAATCTTGTTCATGGCCTTCCTTCCAAGACCTTTTCCAATGATCATACTTGTGTTGCTTGCCTGAAAGGGAAGCAACATAGAGCCTCATGCAAGTAAAAAACAACTCTGTCCACCACCAAGCCATTAGAATTGCTGCACATGGACCTGTTTGGTCCTACTTCTGTGGCAAGCATAATGAAGAAATGGTACTGCCTAGTGATTACTGATAACTTTTCAAGGTTCACATGGACATTCTTCCTGTTTGAAAAGAGTGACACAACAGATGTACTCATAGGTTTTATCAATCAGATTGAACTTTCCAAGAGTATGAAGGTGGTGACCATTAGATCAGAAAATGGTGGTGAGCTCAGAAACAAGAAGCTAAACACTTTCTACACAAACAAAGGAATAAGGAGGGAATACAGTATAGCAAGAACACCTCGACAAAATGGAGTTGAAGAAAGAAGAAACAGGACACTTATTGAAGCTGCAAGGACTATGCTGTCTGATTCCAAGCTTCCAGTTATGTTTTGGGCTGAAGCTGTAGCCACTGCTTGCTATGTTCAAAACAGGGCCTTGGTGGTAAATGCACATAACAACACCCCTTATCAGTGTTCTATGGCAGACCCCCTTTGATTGACTTTTTTGGACCATTTGGATGTCATGTGATCATTCTGAACACAATTGATAATTTAGGTAAATTCAATGAAAAGGGGATGATGGGTACTTTATAGGTTATTCATTAAACATCAAGGGATATAGGGCTTCAACAATAACACAAGCAAAGTGACAGAAAATCTCCATGTAGATTTTCTTGAAGACAATCCTGAAGATGTACAAATAGGTCCTGATTGGTTCTTAGATATTGAAGTACTTTCTAAATCAATGAATTATGTGCCTGTTTTTTTGTAGAATACTAACATTTCAGGTACAAAAGAACCAACTTCTATGGAGAAGCCACCAATGAGGTACATGACGGTACCCTCATTGTTTCCCATTGATGATGCTGCTACAAAAATAGATGAAGAATATGACACATCACAAAGGAAGGAGCAGTCAATCCCTTCCCCTTCTAAGTCAACTCCTGAAAGTAGTGGAATGGCTGAAAGCAATGGAATCCAGGATTCCCCTACTGGACCGTATGTTTACCCTGCTGCTAAAGAACTAGTTGTCAATGAAGTAAATAATGAAGAAAGTGAATCCCCACTCATTTCCTCATCTTCACCAATCACTTTATCTAGCAGTGGAAGCAGAATAATTAGGAATGGATGTCCAAGTTATTCAGAACTGCATTCAGCTCACCAGCATCCATCCCTCAGTCATGCAGTATCATTCAGAAGCTCTTTTGAGGATTTCTTTCACAATCAAGATAGTACTATAAATCCTGATTTGGAAGAGGATGAAACAGAAGTAATCATGAGCATGCAGCCTACCTATAGAGTCAATAAAGATCACCCCAATCACAAATCATAGGTGATCTTGATACTCCCAGACAAACAAGGTATTCGGCAAAGAAACACAGCTTCATTGCCAACATTACTATGAAGTTTAACCATGACAATATGCAATGTTGTCTGTTTACTGCCTTTTTTTCACAAGAAGAGCCAAATAAGATCTTTCAGGCTCTCAATGATCCAAGCTGGGTTGAAGCTATGTAAGAAGAACTCTTACAATTTGACATCCAAGAAGTACAGATTCTGGTAGATTGTCCAAAATGGGCAAGGCCCATTGGGACAAAGCGGGTGCTCAGGAACAAAAAGGATGAGAGGTTCATTGTAGTCAGAAACAAAGCAAGACTGGTAGTACAGGGATATACTCAGGAAGAAGGTATTGATTATGAAGAGGTCTTTGCTCCAGTAGCCAGGATTGAAGCCATGAGATTGTTTATGGCTTATGCTTCCATCATGGACTTCACAGTATATCGAATGGATGTTAAGAGTGCCTTCTTATATGGCACCATTGATGAGGATGTTATGTGATGCAACCTCTAGGGTTTGAAGACCCAGAACACCTAGACAAAGTTTACAAGGTGAAGAAGGCTATGTATGGACTTCATCAAGCTCTTAGGGCCTGGTATGGAACTCTTTCTAAATACTTGTTGGATAATGGCTTCAACAGGGGGAAAATTGACCAGACCATGTTTATTAAGAAAAAAAAGTATGACTTTCTTTTGGTGCAAGTATATGTGGATGACATCATCTTTGGATCCACAAACTCTATGCTTAGCAAAGAGTTTGCCAAGTTGATGCAAGATAAATTTCAAATGAGTGCAATGGGTGAACTTAACTTCTTTTTAGGGTTACAAGTTCAGCAAAGGAAAGATAGGATCATTACTCACAAGACAAGTATGTTGCTGAAATTGTGAAGAAGTTTGGAATGTGTGTAGGAAAGAAAGTTTCCACTCCAATGGATAAGGAGCATCCTTGGGGAAAAGATGGCCTAGGGAAGCCTATTGATGTCAGAAACTATAGGTCCATGATTGGATCTCTCATGTACCTTACAGCTTCAAGACCTGACATCATGTTTGTAGTCTGCTTATGTGCAAGATACCAAGTGACACCCACATAGTGTCATCTGTTTGCTATAAAGAGAATTTTTAGGTATCTGAAGTGTCATTCAACTTTAGGACTTTGGTATCCCAAGGAGTCACCATTTGAGCTGGTATCCTATTCAGATAGTGATTATGCTGGTGACAACAATGATAGGAAGTCTACAACATGTGGATGTCAGTTTTTGGGAAGCAGGCTTATATATTGGCAGTGTAAAAAGCAGACTATTCTGGCCACATCCACAACTGAAGCTGAGTATGTAGCAGCTGTTGCATGTCATGGACAAGTTCTTTGGGTTCAGAACCAGCTGCTTGATTATGGGTACAATATTCTTAAAACCAAGATATTCATTGACATTAATAGTAGCATTTGCATTATTAAAAATCCTATTTTTCATAGCAAGACTAAACATATTGAAATCAGACATCATTTCATTAGAGATTATTTTGAAAAATGATAGATTGTCCCAGAGGCAATTGATACAGAACTTAATGTTGCTGATCTTTTGACAAAAGCTTTTGATGCGGGGAGGTTTCAGTACTTGGTTGCAAGTATTTGAATGATCACTCCCTAAAAATTGATGTCTAATTTGTCTTGTGTATTCAGGATTACTTTCTTGCTGTTATTTTTCCATTATTCTTCATTCCACTGCTTTTGAACAAAGATTCCCCTACTGGGGTTCATCCCCCTGCTAAGGCATTTTCCCCTACTAAGATTCTTTCTCTTAAGTTGGGTTTGTTCTTTTTAAAGTGGTTATATGTGGTTTTTAGACTAACAATGCAGAGATCCTAATGGAGCATACTATATTATGGGAGGATCAGGTATATGCTCTATGTTTTAGGGTAGGTTAGGTCACACCTTTAGGACTTAGGGTATCCTTAGGATACTCATATATGATTCTAGATTATCTACTGGTGAGTAGGGGTTTGGGACAATGAAGACTTGCTGCAAAGCCTGTTGGAGTTCTGAAACCTTGAGGCACTGTCATGTGTACTTAAAATTCTTTATTGAGCAACTTGCTGTCTAATTTAAGATTTTTAGTGCATATTGCCAATACCAACTAACCATAGTAAGGAAATGGTAGGGATGGAGTCTGCGGTATGCTTATTTTCTTGGGTTGACCAGGTGTAGGATTGCTTATGTGTTAACTTTTTCTGTTTGTAACTTTGTTGAATGGAGGACTCTTGAGCTTATATGTATCTAACTTGTTTTTACAAGAGTGTGCATTAGAGCAGAGCTATTTAGCATTAATCCATTCAGGATTAGTCTAATACCCTTAGGAAAGTTTCCCCTGCTTTAATTTTTTATACCCCTGCTAATACACCTTTCCCCTGCTTTGCAAGATATTCCCCTGTTTGACCGATTGACGACAATACCATTGCCCTGCTTATAGCCGTTGGGCCTGCTTGATAACTTTTTGGTTATGGATTATTTTATTCTTTTGAAAATATATTTAAGGCGCTTTCTTCGCTGATTGGTAACCTTTTTATTATCATTTCAAATAAATTACTTTCTTATCAAGATTTATTTCTGATATTTTTGCAATTTGAAAATTTGGTCCAATCATAGCTCTTCAATTCGCCTATATAAACTCAATTCCCTTAACCATCAGGCCTAACTCACTCTTTTGATCAAATCCTATTAATTTTTCACAAACATAAACCTTTTTACCCTTAAAATGTCTTCCACGACTCTCAAAATTGCTGCTAACCATAATCAGATTGCACTTTTATCCCAAGAGCCTGCTGAATTCACTAATGTTATTGCTTACCTAAAATCTTGCTATTTCAGGTTAGCTCTTCTCATCAATCCTAGAATATACACCTCACACATCCAACAATTTTGGTCTAATACCAAGGTTGAAACAGTGGATGAAGATGTCACAATTAAGAGCCTGGTTGATGACCATCCCAAGGTGGTTACACTTGCCTCCATTCGAGACAAATTAGTCTTGGATGATGAGGGTGGGGTGGTTGCTTTCAAAGAGGCTGAATTTTTTGAGGGTCTTACAAACTTGGGGTACAACATTTCTGCTAATCAAAAGTGTAAATTTGCTAAAGGTCGGTTTACACCGTATTGGAAGTTTTTAATTCACACTATTTTGCAATGCTTATCATCAAAACTACAACTTTTAATGAATTTGGGAGTAAAGTTGCTTCTGCCCTGATTTGCTTGGCAACAGGGAGAAAATATTGTTTTTCTCAAATGATTTTTGAAGGTATGGTCAAAAATGTTACAAGTCATTCAAAATTTTGTATGTATCCAAGGTTTGTTGAAATTTTGTTGGATATGAGGCAACATGGTAAAATTCGTCACAAGGACTATTTTGAAGCTAACCCCATACAACAAAATTATTCACCACTCTTGCATCACCTACCCTACAATTTTTTGGCAGGGCAGTTCCCCTTACACCAATCATGATGGACGAGATCAGAAGAGAAGCTACTTCCAAACCAAGAGCAGCCCAAGCCCCTTTTGCTGATGCTCTTGCTAGAGATACCCCTGCTAGTCAACTTCCCCCTACCAATCCACAACATGAAAGGAGAACCAAAACCAGGTTTGCTAGGTCTCCCTTGCCTGGTGAATCTTTAAAAGTAGCAGAGAGGAGAGTCTCCAAAAGGTTGGAGCACACTGGGGGTTTGGCTGCCACTACTATCTCATACCTAAGGGATGAGAAGGATAGTGACACCATAAGTAAGTCCCCTCCCCCACTCAGTGATACTCAAAGAGGGGAGCAATCTCCTCCTAGGGTTGAGAGCAGAATGAAACCACTATCCCTCTTGGAATTGACGAATATGTGCATTAGCTTGAAAGAGCAAAATGCACAACTTGTACAAACTGTCAAAAAGCAAGGTCTGGTTATCAATAATTTGGAAACCAGACTTGCTACACTTGAGGGAAGGAGAAGACTAAAGCTTATTGTCTCTACAGATGAGGATGCTTCCAAAGAGACGGAAGTTCCTCAAATAGATGAGTCTACTCAGTGGTATGCATTTCCTAGTGGACATGATCTAGGACAAGAAAAGGTGGCAAGTGATGAGAAAGGGAGTGATAAGGGGAGTGCCACAAAAGATATTTCCCAAGCCTTGTTGAATATGGGCAATCCAGAAGAAGCCCCTACTTCTACAAAAGTTTCCCCTACTACAATTGATCCCCTTGCTGTAAGTCCTTCTCCTGCTAAATCTATTACCCAAACATTTGCTAGGAAGAACATAAGGCAACCAGCTCAGAAGGGGATAAAAATTAGAGAAGCTGCACCCAAAGCAAAACCAGTAGTGGATCCAAAAGACAAAGGAAAGGGGAAGATGATTGAACAACCCAAGAGAAAGTACAAACACAAAATGCCTGAACATCTAAGGGCTCAAGAGGAACATGATGAACAGGTAGCTCTTAGAATTCAAGAAGAAGAGCTACACATGCAAGAACAGAAAATGCAACAAATGAGGCCCAAAGAAATGCTTAAACAGGTTGAAATCATGCATAGAGAGCTGGATGACAGGGTACCTCATGTTCAAGAATTTCTAGACCAATGGGAAAAGGAGTTGGTGAATGATCCTTTGGAAGACAAGTATGAACTGACTCTTTTGGTCTTCAATTATCAAAAGGAATATCTGGAAAGAAGGATGAGTCATATTCAGAAGGAAAAGTATTTGAGGTCTGAGAAGGGGAGGCTGGCACACTACAAGGTTATGCTTAAAAGACACAAGAGGTGGACTGATGCTCACTTCAAAGACATGACTTTTGAGGAGATAGAGAGAGTAGTTAGGCCAGTACTAAGGGAGACAAATGTGGGTGAATTCATAGGTGTGAACACTCCTAAAGAGGTTGAGTATCTTAGGAGGAAAGATGAGGTGATACAGAAAGCTAGGGAGTCCAAAAAAAGAAATGCTGAAGGAGTGGCAGTGAAAACAACACAAGCAGGTGCATCATCCCAAGCAGGTGCAACTTTTCCAGCAGTTGAAAGATCTGTTCTTAATGCACAGAGAGCATCCAAAAGGATAAAAAGGATAGAAAAGGTTGGTACAGTTACTAAGAAAACTCATCATCCTTTCAATGAAGAAATATATAAGCATTTGATTGTGGAAGAGAATGATGAAATTCCACCAAGTGAGTTTGGGAAGAAGTACGCCATAGTAGAGTATGTTGTTTATGAACACAAAGGGATGTCTTGGTGGAAGCTTACAAGAGCTGACAATACAGTACAGACCTTTCTAAGGTTAGATTTGCTATTTCAAACTTTAGACAGTGATGACTTAGATGATCTATGGAAAATTTTAAAGAAGACATTTGCTGCAAATCCTCCTACTTTGGATGGTGTAGAGAAGAACTGGGTGATTTGGGACTGCATGCACAGGATGCATGAGCATGAGTTGTTTGATCCTATCTTTGATGCAGTGAATGGGGGAAATATGCTATATTGGAAGCTGTTTACCAATTCTGAGGTTTATGAGGTAGCCATAGAAGGTGTAAGTGTTTATTTGCTTAATCATCGTTATTATCCTTTCACTCAAGAGACCTTGAAGAAGCTGGCACAGGCTGATTTAATTGTGGATGCTAAAGCACCTGTTGCTTATGATTTGGTAAGATTAATTCATAGTCAATTTTGGCCAGGAACTTTGTAAGCATCCTCATCAACTAGCATTTATTCAGAAACTTGTCTTTAGGCTAAAGCACAAGCTTAGAGGAGGATTATTAGGAATAAATGTATGAGTGTTAGTTCCCCTTGCTGGTTGTTCAGAGTTCCCCCTGCTAAAGTAAGTTCCCCATGCTAAATAACAAAGGCAGGGGGATTGGTCCCCCTGCTGAAAGTCAAAGACCCTGCTACTAAGATAAACTTGGAAGAGATTATGACGCGTTTCAGTTAATACTCGAAGATAGTTTCCTAGTTTGTTAGTAGTGATCTTGGACGTGAGTCCTTGTGCTATAAAAGGACTCACTAGGTTGTCATGTAATATACAAATTTCTCTGTTCATTTTCATTTCATACTTTAAGGTTGTATAACCCTAATACTACTATTGGATATTCGTATATCTTTGATATATTAAAGTTTAACGTTTGATCTTAATATTTGTTCTTGTGCTAAACACTATATTTCGCATCTTGTTTTGCAAAGTTTCTCTAGTGTTAGATTTAATTTATTCTTTCTATCACAACCCTTAAACAAGCTAAGGTTTAAGATCTGAGTTTGGGATCAACACTTAGAACCAATCTAACAGCTTGATACCAAGACCAAGCAATAAACAAACGTTGTTACCAAGAACAAGATTAACAATGACTTTGGTTTGTTACCTGAAACAAACACAAAAAGAATACCACAGAAAATGATTTAGGTTTTTTTGTTTTTGTTTTTTTAGGATCAATCTATGACTTGATACCATGTAAGATTAATGAATCGTATGTATTGATATCTGGATACCGAATGGTATATATAATGTACAAGTAGATATTCTAGTGTATGGGCTTGAGCCCAATACAATCTTTACTAAAGATAACAATATATGTCGACTAACAGAAATGAGCACACCATTTTGATTTTAGAAATTGTGTGTGAAAAATATTGAAAGTTAATAAGTATTTGGAGATAATAAATGAGACAATGTGGTATTTATAAAAGAAAAAAGAGGGGATAAAACGGATAGATTGAAAGTCGCTATGGTGAAGAGTTCACCACAGTGAGTTCCAACTCACGCGTGACATAACTCACGCGTGAGTTTCTCACTCACTGTGAGAACCCACTACCGCTCCGTCCAGCCAGTGGCGGAGCCAGGAATCATGATTACTGGAGGCAACGAGCAATAAAATTATTATTAGTACGGCTTGAACAATTCGGGTCGGGTTTCAGTAATGAAAAAAATATATATATTTCATATAAACAACTTTTACAATAGGCGTAAATATCTATAATTTTTTATTGGAGATTACTAAAATAAATAGATATAAGTAGTTTTAACTTGCTTATTACATCAATATGTCGAACACTACCCACGAAAAAGTAATTCA
Source organism: Glebionis coronaria (assembly GCA_025667525.1). Classification (NCBI taxonomy): domain Eukaryota; kingdom Viridiplantae; phylum Streptophyta; class Magnoliopsida; order Asterales; family Asteraceae; genus Glebionis; species Glebionis coronaria. Next base: position 584,131,643 of record CM046879.1, read on the forward strand.
ACAATTTGTCATTTTTATTGTGACACTCGCCATTAGATAAATTGACATTTACCATTATCTGTAAACATATACTCGTACTACTTTTTCCGTCTTATAATTATAATCTATCGATAATAAACACGCAGTTTAATAAAAATATCATTTTTTTTAGTTTTTTTCTCTCTTACTTTTACACAATGATAATTTTACTCTAAATAAATTAATTTACAATTTTTCTATTGCTTGTGATAATACTTTCAAATGAACGTTAATATATGTTAAATGTAATTCTGTATATAATTTTGAGACGAAAGAAGTACATATTTAAAAACAAATTATTATTGCATGTAAAAAAGTGATACTCGTACTACCAAAAAAGTACGAGAGTGTATTGGACTTTTGACCCAGACATCCACATTCACATTCAGTATTATATTTATATTTATTATTATATAAATAATTAATAACTACTAATTTGTCCTTTAGTCTTCACTTTAAGTCCCATTTTACTTTCTCACTTTCACTTATGAATAGTTCCTAAGTCTTCTTCTCCGATTCTAATTCCGACTACCAGGACAGGCCATCGGAAAAATGTTAACAACATTAAAAATATTGCTTTTGTCGAGGGCACTTCGAAAATCTTTATGAGGGCACTACATCTTTTTTCTTAAATGTAACTATTTATTCTACATACTATCTGCGTCCGCAAAAACTTTGTTGGGGGCGGCGCCCCGCGATACCACACATGTGGCTCCACCCCTACATCCAGCCTTAATAACACCACTGGTGCTTTAACATCAAATAACACCACTTTTCTTTATTTTTCGTAAAACTTTTTAAACATACTAAACATTTCAATCATTAAATAAAAATACAAATTACAATAATAATAAAAAAACATTAAAAACAACTTTTAAAAAATACACATGTTTATAAAAACTTGAAAATATACATGTATTAAAAGATCTTGATGTAAAAAAAATATTTAAGTTTATAATAGACTTTATAAGATTTTGAGCTTAAAAAAACTAGCACATAAAGATATAAGGGCTTCTTTTTTCTGTCGCCCCATCATTTTCATCCGCTTCCACCATATACAACTTGAAAAAAAAATCAGCATCATCAACCAAACAAGCATTCAAAAGCAAGAAGATAAAATACAATTTTTTGTTATAGTGATTTTCAATCTTGAGGGTTTAATGATTTTTCCTTTTAAAAAATCCTTCACCAACATACGTTGGTGAGTTAACGTGGGCGTCAACGACGTCAACACCGGTGAATGGTGGTACCATAACAAGCCATAACGCCCATCTACGTCGGCATAACACCGAACTGACGTTATAATACCTGATGCTATTATGTTGTTTAAATGAACGTTAGTCATCTTTTGTAGTAATGATTTATAAAAAAAATTTGAAAATTATATCTCCATGATATATCTATAATAAATTCATGTCAACAAATATTTCATAAGCTTCAAACTAATCGAACTTAACACTCTTGTTTGTTTTTGCATAAAGTCTGAACCACGTCCGACGTCTGACCAGTCAGACGCGGTTTAACGTATGACTAGTCAGACACTATCAAACATAACAATTGCTTGTTTTTTTTTGTTCAAAGGTTAAAGGCTTTGTAATATATTCTGTCTGATCGAGTCAGAGCCGTTGTACGTATTTAAAATGTTTTAACCTTTCATAAACCCTTACAACCCTTTCACCTTTACCTCTCTGCCTCTATACACCATCGTTTCAATTCATAAGGTATGTTTTTTCCTTGTATTGATGTTGTTTCTATTAAAGTTTATTGTTTTTGTTATATTCTTTAAAATTACATGTTTACGTTTTACTTGTATTGATGTTTTATTAAAGTTTAATATGAATTTGATTTGGGTTTTGTTTAAAAAATGAATAGTTTTTATAATTTGTTAATAGGGTTTTATTATAGTCTTTGATTTGAGTGAATTTGAGGTGTTTGGATTTGTGGATAATATATGTATGTGAGGTTTTATGATGAGTAGCTATTTTAAGGCACCTTCTACTATCGAAAGTATATCATTTAGCATATGTGAGGTATAATTCCTCAACAGATTATCTAGACTATAGGCAATAAACTTTGTCGCTTGTGCATCATTTGTAAATCTTAAAAGTTTCACGGCTTTTTCTAGTGTGGATTTCACTTCTTCAATTACATCACATGAGAAAGGAATCATTAGGTCCATATTTATAGCCTTTTATCCATTGTGCTGGAGGCGCAACTTTATTAGGATCTTGATGCTATCTTGTAGACCCAAGCCTGATCATTAGCGAGAGTATAAAATTAAGCTTCAACTTAAAAAAAAGTAGATTTATTTTTATATTAGACCAACTCATATAAAACTATAAAGTATAACGCATCAAACATATAACACCCCCATTTTTACCTAATAGTAGCGGAAGCTAATTTGAGTTATTTCTTCATAAAACACAAGTCATAATGATATAAAACAACTCAAAAGAGTGATTAAATCAGCTTTCTTTATATATCATTTAAAAATCATAGTTTTACAATATGAGGTTCCCAATATCTATGTCAATAATTTCAAGCTTGTGCCTCTTCATGCCATCCTTATGCTGCTCCACGCTATTAGTCACAGTTTTCTGAAATATATGCTTAAAAGTCAACACAAAGATTGAGCGAATTCATATGTTTGCAATAACAGTTTTGAATACATGTCTATCACTTTAAGCTACGTTACTATTTGCCCACAGAAAACAATATTTTATTGCACTAAGCTCATAACATCAAAACTAACAAGAATTCACCGAAGTGACCATCATGACAGATGTCATGACAAGTAATCTACAGGTACAAATTGCCCATTAGTTATAATAAAGTATGCTCGATTACCCACAAAACGGGTAACACAAACAGGATTCGTTACTTCCAACAGATCTATTCACCATATTATCGCACACATAAAGTGTTCAATGACTTTATGAAATATAAGTAATAGTTTGGACACTCGTGCAATAACATATTTCAGTAAAAGCGTACAGTTCACAAAAACACATGTATTCCAGTTTTAGCGTATATCCCTCTCACGAGTTTTTAAATCATTTACAAAGCATTTAAAAGTGAGGCTATAAACTCACATGGCATCTATAAAGTCTGAGCTACATCAGATATATTTCTTCATAAACAAACAGCTTGGTCTCACAAACACAAACTTGGATTAAGATATTTTGTATAGTATCAAGTCTTTGAACTTTAGTTCAATACTTTTAAGTATTAGTTATGTATTCTTTAATCAATATTTTGTTGTAGTTCTGGCATCATTGTTTAGGCCATCATACTCGGAAGCCATTCTATAAACGTTTGAGGAGCAAGGGCACTTTAAATCGTAAACCCAACCACTCATTCAGAACGTAATATCGAGATGGAACATCTTTTTACAAAGCCCCTACTAACATGATACCTTCATTACTTTCTAATATTTATAATTTATTTTCTTTAGTATCAAAATTGGCAAAATAGCCCTTTTAGTTATATTTTAGCTTAATTACACTTTTAACCCCTAAAGTATATAGTTTTATTATTTACATTTTAAACCCTAAAATATTAACCTTAGGGTCTCAAAATTTCCAATATTTATTCTTATAGTTTTAACTTTCATATTGACACTTTTGTCCCAAAATGTTTATAGTTTCAAAAATGACAGTTTTAGTCCCTATACTTGTTTAAAATTATATAACAACCTTAAAATTGTACCAAATGATCTAGAAACATAGAACAAAGTTTATAAACACTTTTATAATCATAATAAAAACATTTATCCAGAATTATAGCCTTTGAAATGGGTTTTTGCTTATTATTTCATGTAAATTACAAAACTAGGGTTTTAAAAACATCTTTAGCTTATAACTTCCATTCTAAATGATCATATGACCTAATTTCTTTTAGATTATCTTTCTAAAATATTATAAACAGTATAAAAAGTCTAATAAAGCTTTATAATAAGATCAAAGCTTAGTTACATAGAGATTACCTAGGTAGCTCCAAAATGGCTCCTCATGGATTCATATGAACACAACTTGCTATCAAAGTTTCAAGAGCCTCAATGGCTTCTTTCTAGACCTGGTTTCTGGTCTTCTAAGATTCCTAAAATGTATACAGAAGTGTAGTTTGATAATGGGTAGGAGATACTTAAGAAACAGGGTGCGAGTTGGAATGTATGCTAGTTCGCCCTATTTATAGTGTTTTCAACCCTTAAGCTCCAAGTAAACCTTATGTAATTATATCATAGTCTTCTTACACGTCCGTGGTGACTAAGTTAAGCTAGGTGATGAGTATTAAGAGATAGAAACATTAAAAATCTATGGTAGAAGTGTTGGAATGGTTTTTAGCCATAAAGAGGACTAGGTTGAGATTTTGCCATGAAGTAGCTTATGAAACTATGTTCTTGGTTGATTAGGGATGTAAATATCTTCTAGGTATCATAAAATATCTGTCCTAAGTTTCTATTTTGGAGGGAAGATCATCTGAATAGGTTTTGGAGGGAAAAACCTAGTTGAGTCTCAATTCTAGGGCTTGCAACTTTGTAACTTTGTAATTTTGTAATTAAGGGTTTAGGAATGTGATTGGTGATGTATTTGGGTATAATTAGGGTTTACAAAATTTAATGAGGAAGTTTGGGTCCTTGGTTTGAAGTCTAAAAAAGGTTTGATGTGAAATTGGGAAGAAAACCTAGGCGGGTTAGGCTTTCTAATGATCTAGGGCTAAATCCTTGTTAAATACATTATCCTTGATTTAGATAATGATTTATACTCAATTTATATCTCCTACATTGTCCTAAATGTATTCATGAAGTCTCTACATTGGTTTTACTAAGTTATTCTAAGTAAACATGTCCAAAGGGTGAAAATACCTATTTTAACCTAATTTATAAGCCATGCATTAAAATCTTATACCTTATGTTTTAAGGTACTTGTACATTGTCTTAATATAATGTTATAACTTTAATGTAATGATATAATTATTTTTAAACTCTTCTTAAAATACTAGGTATTGATTCTATGTAAAATGCTTAATATAAGGGTTTCTAAGTTACTAATCCTAATGACTTTCTATCTTGGGTGATTTATGTTTATTTCATAATGTAAGATTATTCTAGGTCTTATATGTTATGTTTAGTACTTCTATGTATTCTACATTCTTAGTTTAAGGGTTTATATAGGGTAATCATATCTTAGATATAAGAAAAAATTTCACGTTTGGTCCCTATCGTTTACCCCAAACATCAAGTTTGGTCCCTATCTCAAACTAAGTGCACAGATCGTCCCTATCGTTTACACTTTGGATCAAAATTGGTCTCTATCTTGGATGAGCGTTAATTTTGCTCGTTAAATAGTATGAAGGGAGGGGTATTTTAGACATTTACTTGTTTTTTTCATATATACAATCACTTTCATCCACCCATGACCAATTCTTTATAAGCAACAACACACACCTTTTTTCATCCATCATTTCTATCCACTGGTTTTCTTTTACCGTTAAACATATATCCATCCTTTCTAGGTTTTTTAACCATCTCTACCACCATATCCATTTACCAACAACATCAATCTTTAACCTCACAAAACCAACCATCATAACCACCGTCTCGTCATCGATTTACAATAAACAAACCGCAACAAGAAAATCAATCTTTTCTTGTAAATCCATCCTCTGGCCAAAAGGAAGGAATACATTATTTTCGTCTTGATATTCTAATGGTTTTGTAGATCCAAATATGGATCTTGTTCCTTTTTTTTGCACACGGATCTAGAGGGTTTTTGTTTTTGGGTATATAGATCCGAAGTGGATATCATGATTGTGGGGTTCTTGGTTCGTGAATCTTTAAAGAAACCAGTTGGCGAGTTTGGGGATGGTGTTGACATTGTTCAATGGGTAAGTAAGATGACAGACAACAACAAGGAAGGTGTTTTAAAAATCGTGGATGACAATGCAGATCATGTCAAGGACTTATGTAGATCATGTCAAGGACTTGTCTCTCTTAAAAGAGCACGTAGTACCAAAGGCTAGTTCATGTGATGATGTTGGTATATATAGGTGAAGCTATTGTGTCGATGGAATCAGATAAGTGGAATGATAGGAAGGATAAGAGTGTTGCTTCTTCTAAAGAGTTGAGATTACATTGGGACTTGAATACAGTGATGGATGAACGGGTGGAACCTTGTGATGATTTGGTGGCTGAACCGGGCCATCTTGATAGTTGTGTAGGGGGTGTAAAAATTAAATTAGAAGGTTGCAAAAATAGACGTGCAGAAGCTGTAGTTGTTAAAGAAAGAAATCTGCAAGATAGTGTACATTGGAATCAGTCGTTTGTGAAGTGTGATTTCAATAGTTTAGCAGTACCCCGTGTGAAAAATTCTAACGGCGATTTGAGTTGCTCAAAGGAGGTGATGGGTGTGAAGACGATTAGTAGTAAGACATCATATGCAGAGAGTTCTGCAAGTAAATCAGACGTGATTGAGTCACTGACTCGTCCAGTCAAGTGTGAAGAGTTTCTGGGATTGGGGTTTTGGGTTTCTGGGTTCTTTTATTGTAGAACAGATCTGGGTTTTGGTTTGAGAGAGATAGAGAGATCTGGATATGAGAGAGAGAGAGGGAGAGAGAGAGAAAGAGAGAGAGAGAGATGAGAGAGAGAGATAAATATAAAAAAGAAAAGAAAAATATTAAAAAGAAAAAAAGAAATAATATGTTTTATTAATGTATAATATGGAAAAGTCCAAAATACCCCTCTCTTCGTTGCACTTAACGGAGAAAACTAACGCCCATCCAAGATAGGGACCAATTTTGATCCAAAGTGTAAACGATAGGGACGATCTGTGCACTTAGTTTGAGATAGGGACCAAACTTGATGTTTGGGGTAAACGATAGGGACCAAACGTGAAATTTTTTCTAGATATAATTAGGTGAGCTTAGGATCCTATGCTTTGATAACTTGTACATTGTGCTTAAGTAACTTGTAAATTAACTTGAAATAAATGTATAATATTAATATGATACTTAGTTGAGTTTTATAATTATTTTCAAAAGATTAGACTCTAATTCAATGTGAAATGGATTTTGTATGCTAATCTTGGTTAGAGGATCTTAAATTGTAATTAGCTTTAGATTAGTAAATATTAGTATTTTATGATCAATTACCTTTCCTTTATATGATAGATTATAATTAGTATATTGCATTTGATACTTGTACATAGATATTATGTAGTTATATTGCTTGAAACATTGTTTACCAAGGATTTCTAGGTGGTGATCTAGACTATTATGTACATTTACTTGTACTTAGCTTTGTATAGTTTGTTCTTATTATTCTTAGGTATTATTATGTCTTCAACTTGTTTATTATCCATAATTACTTATTTGTATGTATTGTTAATTCATAGTTTACCTTTCTTGATATTACAACTCTTTTATATGGATTCTAGGGTTGCTATGAGAACTTAGGGCATCATAGTTATATTTGAGATGTTCTTATTCATATGGTACTTATAAGATTACTTTTAGAACTTAGACTTGATATATACATTGTGTTTACAACATATAGAAATATGTTAATATATCAGTTCGAGTTGTGAGGATCCATTCATCTTACCAAGTAAGGCACAAAAGCAAAAATTTCCAACCAAATTTTCATATTCATTTAAGCATAACACATAACACATAGGTGAAATTTGAGGATTGTCATAGTCTCTCCCCCTTAAATAAATCTTGTCTCGAGATTTAGATAAAGAGTAATGTCATAAAATAGAGACGAGTAAAAATCCTCGCGTTTCTAAACATATTTAGGCATTCTCTCAAGGTTCTATTCCTACTTCAACAGTTATAAATATAATATCACACCACATAATTTAGTTTATAGTTGAGTGGAAACTCTTTCGTTTGGGTTGATAAGAGATTCATCAAATCAACATTTCTTCAGATTCGTAATACATGAAAAGTATCATGAATATTATTGAGTTCACTGGGAAACTCAAGTTAATATGTCACAGTCCAATTCAAAAATCTTTGAATGGTCTAATATACTTTGCTTGCTTTTCAAATCAAATAATATAACGTAATTTTTGATTCAGAATTCTAATGATTTATTAGGTCTCCAGTTGTCTTATATCGAGTATCTTTAAGTCCGTTTATAAATTCTTACTAACATAAAGATGCGTCCAACTTTATGCAAGGAAGAAATTATAATTTTGGTGATTTAAATTTATTCATTTGACAGAAGAAGCGTCCTAATTCAATCAAATAAACAGAATGTAAATCATTGACTTAGAAATTTCTAACATGACACGAATATAGACAAATATTCTAGCATTTGACATATTTATTATACCCCTAATTTTCTTCTTACTTCTGCTTAGGTAAGATGTCCTGCATATAAAGTCTAAGAATACGTTTTCCTAGAGACGAACGATGCTAAAATAGAAGGCGGTAGTTTATTCCTTACAACATGTATATAAGATACATGATAATTCTACCAAACATATAGATTATAAGGCCACTTGCCTTTAAAATTCCTAGTCTAGTGACCTATTATGTTGAAAATCCGACACCAGATGGTACAAAATTCTGTGTGATGCAAGTGCATTTCTTACACAAAAGAAAATTTCCATCATATTCACCGTAAGTTGGATTCATAATCCTAAGCTATGATAGTTTCTGGTTTACTAGAATTTATGGACGTTCTTTCATTCCTAAATTGACACTTAAGGTTCTTCTAATTTTTGCGTAGGATTGTGCTTAATTACCTTGTTCATCAACCTTTGGGTTACGTTAAATGACTTCTCCCAATATTTTGGTATTTGGAAGTGGTAATCGTTCTTCAAAATCTTCGATAAAACTCCTCGATAAACTCTTATCATTTTCTAGGTTTTGGGAATATGATCCAACTCTACTAACCCTTGAAATCTCCTCGTGTATATCTCGAGGTTAATTCCTTTTATCATTAAATGGCGGGGTTATTCTCTCACCTTCTTAATTTTAACTAGAGAACAATATTATCTTTGTAAGAGATATTTGAAATTTAATCAAACGATCTCTTGAACTTATTTTATCTTAATAGGTTGAGTATAAAAGATCCACTAAGATAACTAACGAAGTGCTATTTTCTGGTAGCAAGCTTCACTGTTAACATAAAAGTAAAGGTAGCGAGTTGAAAATATTTACAACTTAATTGTCTAATGTCTTTATCTCTTCCTCATAAGTTCTTTGATGACATCAAAATGACTTCGTATGATGTCAAATTTTAATGGCCTCAATGATTAACTCTAGGGTAAAAATCTTCTTTTAGCTTCTCAAAAGTCTCTTTCTATCTTCCTAAAAATCTCCTTCTAGTTTTCTAGAAATTTCCTTTTAGTTTTCTAAAAAAATATATTACTTACACATAAACATGGTATCATTTACACATTGTTTTACAGGGTATAAATACTAGCATTGGCATAATATTACCTCATTCTTGTAGCAGCATTGGTATTGACACAGAGGACTTTATTGAAATTATTGAGAAAAGTAGTTATAGTCAAGATTTTAATTCTTATTCTCTATAACCATGGCTCTGAGTACCAGTCTGTAACACCCTCATTTTTACCTTATAGCAGCGGAAGCTAACTTGGGGTATTACTTCATAAAACACAAGTCATAATGATAGAAAACAACTCAAAAGAGTGATTAAATCAACCTTTTTTATATATCATTTAAAAAGCAGAGTTTTACACTATGAGATTCCCAAAATTTATGTCAATGATTTCAAGCTTGTGCCTCTTCATGCCATCCTTATGCTGCTCCACGCTATTAGTCACAGTTTCCTGAAATATATGCTTAAAAGTCAACACAAAGGTTGAGTGAATTCATAGGTTTGCAATAACAGTTTTGAATAAATGTCTACCACTTTGAGCTATGTTACTATTTGCTCACAGAAAACAATATTTTATTGCACTAAGCTCATAACATCAAAACTAACAAAAATTCACCGAAGTGACCATCATGACAGATGTCATGACAAGTAATCTGCAGGTACAAATTACCCGTTAGTAATAATAAAGTGTGCTCAATTACCCATAGAACGGGTAACACAAACATGATTCGTTACTTGCAATAGATCTATTCAGCATATTACCGCACACATAAAGTGTTCAATGACTTATGAAATTTAAGTAACAGTTTGGGCACTCGTGCAATAACATATTTTAGTAAAAGCGTACAGTTCACAAAAACACATGTATTCCAGTTTTAGCATATATCCCCCTCACGGGTTTTCAAATCATTTACAAAGCATTTAAAAGTGAGGCTATGAACTCACCTGGCATCCGTAAAGTTTGAGCTACATCAGATATATTTCATTCACAAATAAACAACTTGGTCTCACAAACACAAACCTGGATTAACACATTTTGTATAGTATCAAGTCTTTGATATTTAGTTAAATACTTTTAAGTATTAGTTATGTATTGTTTAATCAATATTTTGTTGTAATTCTAGCATCATTGTTCGGGCCATCATACTCGGAAGCCATTTTATAAACGTTTGAGAAGCGAGGGCACTTTAAATCGTAAACCCAACCACTCAGACAGAACGTAATATCGAGATGGAACATCTTTGTACAAAACCCCTACTACCAAGATACCTTCATTACTTTCTAATATTTATAATTTATTTTCTTTAGTTTCAAAATTGGCAAAAATAGCCCTTTTAGTTATATTTTAGCTTAGTTACACTTTTAACCCCTTAGTATATAGTTTCAATATTTACATTTTAAACCCTAAAATATTAACCTTAGGGTCTCAAACTTTCCAATATTCATTTATATAGTTTTAAATTTCATAAAATAACAATTTTGGCCTAATATGTTTATAATTTCAAAAATGACAGTTTTAGTCCCTATACTTGTTTAAAATTACATAACAACCTCAAAATTGTACCAAATGATCTAGAAAGTTAGAACAAAGTTTATAAACACTTTTATAATGATAATAAAATTTTTTTTTCCAGAATTATAGCCTTTGAAATGGGTTTTTGCTTATTACTTCATGTAAATTACAAAACTAGGGTTTTAAGACATTTTTAGCTTATAACTTCCATTCTAAATGATCATATGACCTAATTTATTTTAGATTAACTTTTTAACATCTTATAAATAGTATAAAAATTCTAATAAAGTATAACAAAACCAACTAAGCTAGCTCAGTTGGCCACCAAGGGTAACCTTGAGGAGGTATTTTGGAGAGGTCTAAAGTTCGAGTCTCACCAAGAACCTTCAGGGGCACGAATTAAAAAGAAGCAGGAGTGGGTTTATCCCCTATGGAGAAGATTCAAGGCTTGCATACTGCCCAATTGGATGTCACTGTAAGCTTGAATCACTAAATACTAACTCGCCGTTAAAAAAAGTAATATAACAAGATTAAAGCTTAGTTACATAGAGATTAACTAGGTAGCTCCAAAATGGCTCGTTATGGATTCCTATGAACACAACTTGCTATCAAAACTTCAAGAGCTTCAATGGCTTCTTTCTAGACCTGGTTTCTGGTCTTATAAGAGTCCTTGAATGTATATAGAATTGTAATTTGAGAATGGGTAAGATATACTTAAGAAACGGGGTGAGAGTTAGAATGTATGCTAGCTTGCCTCATTTATAGTGTTTTCAACCCTTAAGCTCCAAGTAAACCTTATGTACTGATGTCTTAGGCTTCTTACACGTCCATGGTGACTAAGTTAAGCTAGGTGATGAGTATTAAGAGTTAGAATGTGAGACCCCCAAAATCTGACATGGAACAACTAGGCAACGAGGGTGTAACACGTCATAGTACAAGAAACAATGAATTACAGTTCATACAAAGCCGACGGAATAAAAACATGTACATTACATCATAAAAGGTAAGAGTTTTTAAACATAGGTCTCAGAGTTTTAGAAGCAGAAAATTATATTATTTCGTCTCGGTTTATAACATAAAGTTGCCCAAAAGATAGAATAAACTCCTGACCATTTTTACTAAAAACAGTCTTTTAAAAGCATCACATAAATCTCCAAGCTGCGATAATTATCCTGCAGGCTCCCATTTAAGCAAAGCTAAGTAATAATATCTGAGATTAAACATGTAAAATCGTCAACACAAAGTTGAGTGATATTCATAGGTATAGCAATAAGGACGTGGAACACAAGCATTCATTTGTAAACAAGAAATAGAGGAAAATGGTTACGTACGATAACCATAGTCCGAACATTATTATTGCTGTTTAGTTCATGAACCGAAGCTTAACTTAGTGTAAGTTCCTCTAGTGAGTATTCTGCCTAAATACTCAAGTAATAAACAACTGTACGTGCATCAAGGTAATCAGGACGGGGATTGTCAATCCCGATGGATCCACCCATAACATTCGCGCTTGGTAGCAGGATTAATTAACGGTTCATGATCAAAGAGAGGTAACTTAAGGTTAAAGACTAAAAGATATAATATCAATGAAAATATGTTGGAAATCCTCAAGTTCTGGAAAGCATACAATTTCTAGATAGCATACAAATTCTGCATAGCATACAAGTTGAGGATAGCACACAGTTTTTTTTAAATGGTTGTATTCCACCATGTAAAATTTCACCCCGCGTTTAGAAACCATGTACAAGTAAAAGGGGCTATGAACTCACCTTAGCCACGAGGTAAGTCAATCACGGTACTCAACAACTGAGTAGAAACAATGGTAGTGAGACGAACACCGACGATATGGATGCCCGGGAAAACACGAAAACCGCAACCTATCACAATAAGGCGCACGTTAAGACTCGAAATCAATATCGATATATACCAAATATAATATGACTCAAATGTTTTCAAAGTATTCGTATTTCAAAACCAAATACACGAACCAAATGAATCCATACTAACCCAATTAAACACATGTGCACTTGAAATTGACCCGTCATAAGATGCCAAGTCAACGCAAGTCAAACTATTCCTTAACCTTATTTGGACCAATAGCTAAGTCATTTATATAATGACTAAGCACATGAATAAGTCACCATGTCCGATGGTGAATACTCAAACTTACGCAACACAAACATTGAACTATGTGTCCAAAATTAAAATCAGCAAGTACACCCCGAATGTACACACCGATCTACCCTATCTAGACGTGTCCGATTTAGATTGAATTTGGTTTCAAGGTCACTTATAACCTGTATAAGACCTCACCAAAGTTTGAGCCAAAGTTCACACTTTAAAACCAATCAGCTCGACACTTTACTTGACTCTAAATTTGGGACAGATTGTGTACTTGTTTTATAAAACCGTTCATACCGCTTTAAAAGTACTAACTCGACAATCCGTCTTTTGAAACCACTACTAGACTCATCAAATTAAGTTTGTAAACTTTAAAAACCAGTAGCCATTATCTAACCAAGCCTAAAGTCCCCGAGAGTCGACCTAAAATTAGCCACAATTTTGGATTGTGCCGACTTGCGTCTCCCGGTACACGAATACTAAAACTAGCATAACTTTTGACTCGTAAAGAATTAGAAGCTCTATCTTATACCAAACGAGCGTCTTGGAAAACTCTACAACAGTATCAAATTCTCAGTCTATTTCAGACCTTAAACCCACGAAAAAACTGTTATAGACCTGCTGTACCAAAATACCCTTTTTGAAATTAAGTCAAATCAATTTTCCAACCAAAACCACTCATTCCTATACCTATAGAATCACTATACCATCATACCCATCAACCAAACACTCCTATAACACTTGCATGTAAAATTTTAACAAAGATCAAAGATCAAAATAACCTTTTTAACATGAAAACATGATGATCCCACCTAGATCATCACATGCATGATGATTAAAACATCATCTAACCATAAAATCATAACTTTATGAAAACTTGATGCATGAACATGAATTTGGTATCAAAAAAACCACAATTGAATTCCAAGGTGTTTTTATAGTGGTGGTGACGGAAAAGAAAGAGGGGAGGGGAGGAGTGTGGTGAAATTTTTATAAAATGTGTATGTGTGTGTTTGTGTGAAAGAAAAGAATGGTTTATATATGGTGTTAGTGGAGGGGCTAATATTGTCAACTTTGAAACTTGTGGACTTAAAAATAATTAATAGTTTAAAAGGGTAGAAAATGACTATTGGTAAACATTAAAAATATTTACGGGGCTCGGGTTCGTAAAAATAATTTTCAAAAGTTACAATGCATCATAAAAATGTTTATATGATTTCCCGACACGACTTAATACGTAATTACAACAACGTCATCGAAAATATTAATTATCGAAACGATCGATAATAAAATATAAAGTTTTGGGCATCCGTCGGTATCGAGATCACTAGGAATTCTCGTTATTCATTGATTTTGAATAAACTCGTTGTAAAACGCACGCGGGTGATTTTAAATCAAAAACTTTGATTTAAATTAAATATGGAAAAATAAAATAATAATTTTATAGTTCCATACAAAGTATTGTCAATGATTAGAAAATACGTAAAAGTATAATTTAGTAAAATTTAAGAATCTCAGGATTTACATATAACAATACAGGAAAATTAAATACGTTGGAAAATTCAAGAACATGAATAAAAAGAATAAAATAATGTTGGGAAAGTGCGGGTTCTCACAGTTTCCCCCCTTAAAGGAACTCTGGTCCCTAGAGTTCTCCTGAAAACAATAGAAGATGCAAACAAGAGGAGGTACAAAGTGTAGAACAAATTCATTGCTTCCCAGGTAATTTCTGCATCACGGCGAACCTTAACAATTGGAACTCACTACGCTTCAGTTTCTTAGCTCCTTTTTCGAATAAATTCTTCAACTTGGATTAGAATAATGACCTTTCAGTACGGAGAAATATCCAAAAGATAGAATGAACACAAGAATCGCTTAAACGGACAAAGTGCGATAAAATGAATAAAGATTGTTAATCAACAAGGAGCCTCAATTCACGCAACTGTAAAACATGACAATCTTAAAACGTAAGAATCTATTACAAGAGAAATAGAAGGGAAAAATGAATTACATATGATCATTCAAAATACAAGCTGTCAAAATCAGTTGTCTAGTATTTTGGTATTACTTTAAAATTTAGTTTTAAATATTTTCTTAATTAAAGGAAAATTTTACAAGGTCTGGTGATTTAAAATCAATCTCTATATATTTAGTGAGTAAGCTATTGCTATATCTTTTTCTTAATCGGGGTTTTTAAAGCAAAAGTAGAACAGTTCCAAAATAGTTATTTCGATCAGCTTAAGAGCTTTTGGGTAACAGTATAAGGTTATTGTTAAAAACTCAGGTTTAACGTTACCATTAGGGAAAAATCAAGTTTCCAAATCATTTAGAATCATTGTTAGAAATTATAAATTAATTTAATAATTTCGTTAATTGAAGGTAAAGTATGATAAGATCAATTACTTTAAAAGATACATCTTGACATATTCTGGTTCTAGAAAGGTGACAAGACAACAATGAATATAAGACATATAAAGGTCAACAATTTTGTACGCGAGCAATAGCACAAGAGAATAAAACGAAAGTCATATCAATTCTTTAACAAACGTGATAGAATAGATGCGTCGATCATAAAAATAATAAGAAACAAAAGATTCAGCAAGATTAATTCACTAGTGCGGTTGGCGTCAGCAACAACGGCTTATTAAGTTCTCGATGGTCGATACATGATCGAAAAAGAAAAGCCACACGACGAATTTTCGAATCAAAGAAATTTTTTAGGAAGTCACTTGAGAGTGTTTCCAGTAAAATGAACAACATTAGTAATGAAAGGCGAAATCAATACGTGGTTCACACGAATGAATTTCAAGACGATGAAGTCTAACACACATAATGACGGATACACGAAATCATTGGTCACTTCCAGTCATAAATCATTATCCGCGTCCAGAGACATTTCGAAAGTCTACCAAAAGAGACATAGAAGGTCGATTGATGTAGAAGCATAACAACGTTGAAACTTTCAAGTCTGGTATCAATGGTAACAAATTAGACAAGCAGTAATAAGAATGGTATCATGAAGGAAAATGAGATAACAAGTATAAAAAAGGTTGTTGAGTAAGGAAATATGTGTTTGAGACATGTACTTTGTTTAAGAAAAGATAAGGGTTCATATGTGTATGTCGTGAATTGTTGCTACTCGCATAAGATGTAAAAGTTTTCAAAACTTTTATTTTATCGAACTTTTTAAGGAACATAATTAAAAAGTTGATTGTTGGTCAAATATTTAGGACGACTACTATTTGGCCTTGCACGACTCTTTCTAAATTAGGCATAGGTGATCAGGCCATGCATAATTTAGGACTAGCAATGTGATGCTCAGCTTCGTCAATGCTCAGCTTCGTCAAACCAGTATTACATATCATATGATTTAAAATATGTATATAATAGCATTTGTAAAAACAGGAATTCAAAATAACATATGAAATTTTTCGCCTATAAGTTACTAGCTAACTGTTTAAATCAACAATTTGTATAGTTACAAGGGTTCTTTATAAGATCGTATTAGAAAATTTGTGAAAATACATTGTAAAATTAATATAAATTAATTTTATAAGATAACATTCAATTATTTAAGAAAGCCCAAATGAAACCTTTTGTAAAATGATTCGTAAACAAGACCAGTTTGAGTTTATATGGTAACATGACAATAGTTTATAAAGTAGCGAGTGGGTTACAAGGGGGAATAAGGAGTAGTTCAAGACAGTCAACGAAATGGTTACAAGGTGATAAGGTTTCAAGAGGTTTAGCCGAAATCGTCAAAAGACACGTGCCAAAATGATAGCGAACGTAATGAAAGCAAGATCTTTAACCTCGACCCGGATCAGTGGTACGATAGAAGTAGAGAAAGAAAATAGAATGACAAATAAGTCATAAATAAAAGAAAGGAATAAGGAATCCGTATGTGCACATCGTAATTTATTTGACAAAAATTCACTTTTAAGAAAGTAGAACATCAGTTTGTCAAATCACTTGGTTCTTAAAAGGTCAAGATTTATGTATGACTGGGCTCAAGTTACTGTTTGTAATCGTTTTCAAACACAATCAATGTTTCATGGTTGTAAAATGTTATTAGTTACAATTTTACGAGTTCACACGAACTTAAAATGCTTCAAACCATGTTTTTAACTTCTATCAGTTTTGACCTTTTTAGTCAACTTTGACTTTTAGGTTTGACTAGACCAATTGATTCACTAAATGACATTTAAGACTCGAAGTCTAGAGTATTTTGGTGTAAAACGATGTTTCAGACAACTTTCTAGTTTTACTCGAGACTTGAAATGGATAAAAAAACGGACGAAAATGCCTTGCATTAAATATGTTAACCAAATGATATTTTTGAAATACACAGAATTAAGTTCTTAAATTTTACAATTTCAAATGAGCGTAACTTGCTCGATTTTAATGTTTACTGGTAAAATATTATGTCCTAAACGAACTTCTCAACAGGTAGAAATATATATTTTCATGTCTAAGTTATAAAAATATTTTCTCGACACTGGTAAATTCCCTGTAAAGTTTTTGTACAAAGTATATTTTTCGACACAGTTTGAAATTAAATCCAAATTTCATAATAACTCATAATTAATGTATACACAAGACTTGTGGATTCCATAAAGACGAAAGAGAATAAGCTGTATAATTAATCATGTAAAGAAAATATAGTATGGAAATGGTTCAAGAATGCCAACGATAATCTGAGAGATAAAAAACGAAGCATATCATCCGTGTCTTCGGCTGCAAGTTGCAATGCAGGAAGGTCTCCTGGCGGCGTGATTTTCCAAAATCACAAGTCATACCGAGAAAGAAACAAAATATTAACAAGTCACACTCCTGAGGCGAGGAGGGTTAATGAAAAAGGTAGGATACAAGTAGGATCATATTCCAAACAACCGTCACATAATAAATAACGATCATGTGTTCAAGGTACAACGGATGTTGTAAGTCGAAGTCGAAACGTAGAATGGTCAATGAAATAAGATGTAATCCATGTACAAGTGTCGTGTAAAACGGTGGCGTAAAGGTAAATCAAGATTATAAATGTAAAACCCGTATTTAAAAATTAAAATATTAAATACGCAGTCTTATTTTATTATAAATAATTATTCAGAAAAATAATTATTTGATCTCAAACAAAAAAAATATCAAGTATGTAGTAATTATTATACAAAAAATAATTAAACGTTATCAGGAATCTCGCAGTCTCAGTTTTAATTAATATCGTGACGTGATTAAATTTTCAGAAAATAATTATTTAGTCGGAAATATTGCGAGAATTGAATATGTCGGCACGTAAATAATACTTAAGTTTTTTTAAATAAAAAAAATGAAAGTTATATAAACAAAAGGGCCTTGGGCCGGTTTATTTTAAAAAAAAAGACAAGAAGTTCAATGGGTTGTGGCCCAGTTTTAAAAAAATGATGAAAAGCGGAGTGAACCACCCTTCTGTCCCAAACCGTAGAAAAAAAAAACAGAGACTAGGGTTGGTACCTTGTGGCCGCCGGCATAGAAAAAAAAAATGAAGCTTTGATCTAGTGTTGATTTGGGTAGGGTGTAGTAACCTCCAAATCGTGAAACCCAGGTAAATAAATCATCCGTTTCACTCTATACGTCGAATCTTTTTTTAAGATTATCAAACACCCGTATATATGTATGTTGTACACAAAATCAATCAAAGACGAATCGGGTTTTGATGTTACACTCGGAAAACCGAGAGCACTATGCCTCTCGGTGGATTTGGGGTGGTGCAGCCGGTGGTGGTTCTTTCCCGCCAGCTATGAACAGCAAAAAAAAGGGTGGGGGGTCGGTTTGTTGAGGGTCTAGTACCCAGCCGAATCTCACGGCCCAAAAGGGTGCGTGTGGCGTTATATAATCAGACAAGGCTGAGATATATAGACAGGGGGCGTTTGGTTTCACAAACAGTGTCTATAAACCTTAAGAGGGTGTTTGGGTCTGTCAGAAACACTAACAGTGGGAACTGTATACCAGACAGTGGGAAACATATAGATAACAATGGGAAATTATAACTAGCAGTGGGAACTGTAGGAAAACAGTGGGAAATTATATGCAAACAGTGGGAACCATGGGATTATTAACTTGATTAAATAATTTTATAAATAAGTTTAGAAAAAAATAAAGTTAAATATATTGTTTTGTTTTATTAAATATGATTAGTAAAATTATATCGATATTAGCTTTATTTTTCTTGTAACTACTTAAAACGTGGAATTTCGTTAACGATTTTACTTTTCAAAGAAACTAAATTGAAAACCATTTCTAATTCAGGAAAACTTTGTATTTATAGAAGATTTCTATTTTTTTAGTAATATCATAAATTCAGAAGGTATATTATACAGTAATCAACATTACAGGAATACACTTGTTAGTAACATTTATTGAACAGTCAGAATTATCAGATTATATACCAAAAGTAATATAAATATAAAATAAATCAAGCCAAGAATAGTTAAAAATCAGTAATAATAAATGGATATCAGTCAACTTATTTTCGTGTCCATTATTTATGTAGTATCCGTGAAGTCAGATTCGATCCGTCAGCTTTCAGTCTTATTTCATTACTGGACACGAGGTACGGATTTCCGTCCTTTCAGTAAGGATTTCCTTTCCTATGCATGTTTAGGATTCCCCGTCTGCAGCCAAATGTTTTTCCCCAGTATATGTTTAAGCTTCTCAGTAATCATGTTAATAACTAAATAAATTGCCAGAGCATTATATACAAGCATGACCAGTTTATGTACTAGTTACGGAGGTACCGTAACCACGGCACTAGAGGCACCGGTGTCGTGACTCACATGCAGGAGAGTGATATCCTGCATCGTCCCACTCATGTTCAGGTTGGCCATTTTTATATGTATGTTTAGTGGGGCGTATGGATGCATCCTAGGCTTATAAGTGTTACAAGTTATCAGGGTGAATGTGGTGTGTGCTCTACATCCTTCACATTGGAGCTGATCCCTCCACCCAGCACAGTATTTAGAGGTCACCCCTCTATAGCATGACGAGGTCACCCCTCCATGTATTCATGCACGTTGATATATTTTTCATGACCTATATGAGCTCTTTGGCAGTTAAATTACAGTTTCATAATTAAACAGCAGACTTTCAGTATTTACATGAACATGATACTTTAAGAATAAACCAGTTTATTTCAAGTTACAAGTTTACAACATGTCACCAGGTTTCCCAGGACTTACATTTTTCCGCTGCATTTTCATTTTTATGTTTTCATTTCAGCCTTCACTTATGTTATGATATTCCATGTTACTATTTTATATCCGCGCACTGAGCGTCTCGCTCAGCCGTTTTCTCTTTTCATGTCCCCTAACGGCAGGTACACAAGGTCAGGAGCATGGAAAGGTTATGCATAGGATGGGAGCTATTTTAAGTTCTGTTCTTTCTGCATTACTTTTACTTTATGCTATGTTTATGAGTTTATGTTGGGGACCGATGTTTGATTCCGGTTGTCCCTTATGGTAATGTAATGTTCTAGGACATTTACCTTATGCTTTGATGACACACCATAAATACACGTAACGGTCCACTTATCCAAGTGGGGTGTTACAATGAAAACCCACAATATTATTCAAGTACTGATTCAACGAATGCTTTGAGATGTGTGACTCACACGATGTCCTTTAGTCTTTTCCGCAGACACATTGAGCTACAAAATGGTCTATAGACTAGACATTCAATTACGAATGGTCGGAAAGAAAATCTGTGTATCTAAATAGATATTTTAAAGGAAATAAACAATGAAAGCAACATGCACGGTAGTAAGAATGAAAATCAGGATTTTTATCGAAAACAACACTTATTCAATTCCGAACAATGGTATCACGAGAGTATGCACAACATGTAGCAGCGAGTCGAGAAAAACAGATGATTCAAAACGAACGAGTATATGAGATCAGTCGTATCACGCATAAATGAAATAGCAATAGTATTCAGAAAAATGAGCATGAAAAGTCGGTAGCATACGCGCTCTGAATAAAAATATGTAACGTCGTAACAATATAAAATCATTGTAACAAGATTAGTTCACAAAACAAGAATTTAAGATATGCAGTAAGAGCATATGTAATCAAGTAATATCCAATGATTGTTCATGAAGCTCAAAAGCTTTGAAAAGACATAATAATTATCGTCATTAAGGTGATGTAATATTTCAACATCTAATCAGAAGATGAAATACTACAACGATAATTAAAAGCAAATAGTAAGGATTAGAGAGTTACCCGCGCAGATATCGAACAACGTTGGCAGATTCTTTGGTTGGCACTTAAAACAATAAAAAATTTGAACTTTCGGTTATAGACTAAGTTTTGAAAAACGACTTAGTTCCCTATAGCCATCGCTCTGATACCAATCTGTGAGACCCCCAAAATCTGACATGGAACAACTAGGCAACGAGGGGTAACACGTCATAGTACAAGAAACAATAAATTACAGTTCATACAAAGCTGACGAAATAAAAACATGTACATTACATCATAAAAGGTCAGAGTTTTTAAACATAGGTCCCAGAGTTTTAGAAGCGGAAAATTATATTATTTCGTCTCGATTTATAACATAAAGTTGCCCAAAAGATAGAATAAACTCCTGACAGTTTTTACTAAAAACAGTCTTTTTAAAAGCATCACAGAAATCTCCAAGCTGCGATAATTATCCTGCGGGCTCCTATCCAAGCAAAGTTAAGTAATAATACCTGAGATTAAACATGTAAAATCGTCAACACAAAGTTGAGTGATATTCATAGGTTTAGCAATAAGGATGTGGAACACAAGCATTCATCTGTAAACAAGAAATAGGGGAAAATGGTTACGTACGATAACCGTAGTCCGAACATTATTATTGTTGTTTAGTCCATGAACCGAAGCTTAACTCAGTGTAAGTTCCCCTAGTGAGTATTCAGTCTAAATACTCAAGTAATAAACAAATTTACGTGCATCAAAGTAATCGGGACAGGGATTGTCAATCTCGATGGATCCACCCACAACATTCGCCTTGGTAGCAGGATTAATTAACGATTCATGATCAATGAGAGGCAACTTAAGGCTAAATACTAAAAGCAATAATATCAGTGAAAATCAGTTGGAAATACTCAAGTTCTGGAAAGCATATAATTTCTGGATAGCATACAAATTCTAGATAGCATACAAGTTGAGAATAACACACAGTTTTTTTTGAATGGTTGTGTTCCACCATGTAAAATCTCACCCCGCGTTTAGAAACCATGTACAAGTAAAAGGGGCAATGAACTCAACTTAGTCACGAGGTAAGTCAATCACGGTACTCAACAGCTGAGTAGAAACAATGGTAGTGAGACGATCGCCGACGATATGGATGCCCGGGAAAACACAAAAACCGCAACCTATCACAATAAGGCGCGCGCGTTAAGAATCGAACTCAATATCGATATATACCAAATATAATATGACTCAAATGATTTCAAAGTATTCGTATTTCAAAACCAAAGAAACGAACCAAATGAATCCATATTAACCCAATTATCTAACACTACACGATTAAACACTTGTGCACTTGAAATTGACCCGTCATAAGACCCAAGTCAACGCAAGTCAAACTATTCCTTAACCTTATTTGTACCAGTAGCTAAGTCATTTATATAATGACTAAGCACATGAATAAGTCACCATGTCCGATGGTGAATACTCAAACTTACGCAACACAAACATTGAACTATGTGTCAAAAATTAAAATCAGCAAGTACACTCCGAATGTACACACCGATCTATCCTATCTAGACTTGTCCGGTTTAGATGGAATTTAGTCTCAGTGTCACTTATAACCTGTATAATACCTCACAAAAGTTTGAGCCAAAGTTCACACTTTAAAACCAATCAGCTCGACACTTTACTCTTCTCCAAATTTGGGACAGATTGTGTACTTGTTTTATAAAACCGTTCATACCGCTTTAAAAGTACTAACTCGACAATCCGTATTTTGAAACCACTACTAGACTCATCAAATTAAGTTTGTAAACTTTGAAAACCAGTAGTACCCATTATCTAACCAAGCCTAAAGTCCCCGAGAGTCGACCCAAAATCAGCCACAATTTCGGATTGTGTCGACTTGCGTCTCCCGGTACACGAATACTAAAACTAGCATAACTTTTGACTCACAAAGAATTAGAAGCTCTATCTTATACCAAAACGAGCGTCTTGGATAACACTACAACAATATCAAATAATATCAGTCTATCCCAGACCTTAAACCCACGAAAAATCTGTTATAGACCTGCTGTCACAAAATACCTTTTTTGAAATCAAGTCAAATCAATTTTCCAACCAAAACCACTCATTCCTATACCTATAGAATCACTATACCATCATACCCATCAACCAAACACTCCTATAACACTTGCATGTAAAATTTTAACAAAGATCAAAGATCAAAATAACCTTTTTAACATGAAAACATGATGATCCCACCTAGATCATCACATGCATGACGATTAAAACATCATCCAGCCATAAAATCATAACTTTATGAAAAATTGATGCATGAACATGAATTTGGTATCAAAAGAACCACAATTGCATTCCAAGCTGTGGTCTAATTTTTGTTTTAAGAGATTCAAGGTAAAACTTGATGATTTGAGGGTGTTATTATGGTGGTGGTGACGGAAAAGAAAGAGGGGAGGGGAGGAGTGTGGTGAAATTTTTGAAAATGTGTATGTGTGTGTTTGTATGAAAGAAAAGAATGGTTTATATATGGTGGTAGTGGAGGGGCTAATATTGCCAACTTTGAAACTTGTGGACTTAAAAATAATTAATAGTTTTAAAAGGGTAGAAAATGACTATTGGTAAATATTAAAAATATTTACGGGGCTCGGGTTTCGTAAAATACTTTTCAAAAGTTACAATGAATCATATAAAATGTTTATATGATTTCCCGACACGACTTAATATGTAATTACAACGACGTCATCGAAAATATTAATTATCGAAACGATCGATAATAAAATATACAGTTTTGGGCATCCGTCGGTATCGAGATCACTAGGAATTCTCGTTATTCATTGATTTTGAATAAACTCGTTGTAAAACGCACACGGGTGATTTTAAATCAAAAATTTTGATTTAAATTAGAAAAATGAATTAAAATTTTTATAATTCGATACAAAGTATTGTCAATGATCAGAAAATACTTAAAAGTATAATATATTAAAATTTAAGAATCTCAGGATTTACATATAACAATACAGGAAAATGAAATATGTTGAAAAATTTAGGAACATGAATAAAAAGAATAAAATAATGCTAGGAAAGTACGGGTTCTCACATAAAAACATTAAAAATCCATGGTAGAAGTGTTTGAATGATTTTTTGCCATAAAGAGAACTAGGTTGAGATTTTTCCATCAAGTAGCTTACGCACCTATGTTCTTGGTGGCTTAGGGCTGTAAATATCTTCTAGGTACCATATAATATCTTTCCTAAGTTTGAATTTTCGAGGGAAGATTATTTGAATAGGTTTTGAAGGGAAAAACCTAGATGGGTCTCAATTCTAGGGCTTGTAACTTTGTAACTTTCTAACATTTGTAATTAAGAGTTTAGTAATGTGATTAGTGATGTATTTGGGTATACTTAGGGTTTAAACAATGTAATTAGGAAGCTTGGGTCCTTGGTTTGAAGTCTAAAAAAGGTTTGATGTGAAATTGGGAAGAAAACCTAGGCGGGTTAGGGTTTTTAATGATCTAGGGCTAAATCCTTGTTAAATATATTATCCTTGATTTATATACTGATGTAAACTCAATTTATACCTCATACATCGTCCTCAATGTGTTCATGAAGTCTCTACATTGGTTTTACTAGGTTATTCTAAGTAAACATGTCTAAAAGGGTGAAAATATCTATTTTGACCTAATTTATAAGCCATTCATTGAAATCTCGTACCTTATGCTTTAGGGTAATTGTACATTATCTTAATATAATTTTATAACCTTAATGTAATTTAAGTGTTTGTATACTTGTCCTAAAATACTAGGTATTGATTCTATGTAAAATGTTTAATATAAGGGTTTCTAGGTTACTAATCCTAATGACTTTCTATCTTGGGTGATTTGTGTTTATATCATAATGTAAGCTTATTCTAGGTCTTATATGTTATTTTTAGGACTTCTAAGGATTCTACATTCTTAGTTTAAGGGTTTATATAGGGTAATCATATCTTAGATATAATTAGGTGAGCCTAGGATCTTATGCTTTGATAACTTGTACATTATCTTAAGTAACTTGCAAATTAACCTGAAATAAATGTATAAAATCAGTATGATACTTAGTTGAGTTTTATAATTAGCTGAAAAATATTAGACTCTAATTCAATGTGAAATGGATTTTATATGCTAATCTTGGTTACTAGGTCTTAACTTGTAATTAGCATTAGATTAGTAAATATTAGTATTTTGTGATCAATTATCTTTCCTTTATATGTTAGATTATAATTAGTATATTGTATATGATACTTGTACATAGATATTATGTAGTTATATTGCTTGAAACATTGTTTACCAAGGATTTGTAGGTGGTGATCTAGACTATTATGTACATTTACTTGTACTTAGCTTTGTATAGTTTGTTCTTACTATTCTTAGGTATTATTATGTCTTCAACTTATTTATAATCCATAATTACTTATTTGTATGTATTGTTCATTCATAGTTTACCATTCTTGAGTTTACAACTCTTTCATAGGGATTCTAGGGTTTCATAAGGAATTTAGGGCATCATAATTATATTTGAGATGTTCTTATTCATATGGTACTTATAAGATTACTTTTAGAACATAGACTTGATATATACATTGTGTTTACAACATATAGGGATATGTTGATATAGCAGCTCAGGTTGTGAGGATCCATTCATCTACCTAGTAAGGCACACAAGCAAAAATTTCCATCCAATTTTTTATATTC
The DNA here is from genome assembly GCA_025667525.1 of Glebionis coronaria. Lineage (NCBI taxonomy): Eukaryota > Viridiplantae > Streptophyta > Magnoliopsida > Asterales > Asteraceae > Glebionis > Glebionis coronaria. The sequence continues at coordinate 584,157,607 of CM046879.1, forward strand.
ATTTAATCATAACACATAACATATATGAATTTTGAGGACTGTCACAAAACATGTTTTAGATAACGGATTGAGATAATTGATTGAGAAGATCCAATTTATTTGGCGGCGTGGGTATCATTTGTCAGTAAAAGAGTTATAGGGAGGCATGGATGTTGTTACCGCTGATACCAAATGTCTTAAATAAATGTATTGAGATAATATCATGTCAAAATGGTTTTTGAGATGAACGTTTTGTATAAGTGACTATAGGAGCAGGATAGACACTTGCCCTGGGATAAGACTAGTTAGGTCGTGTTAATTACATTTGGATAAAGTTTTATGTTAGCTGGAATAAGACTTGTTTGATCAGTTGTGATGTGTTTAAAGTGTTTGCTTAGTTATGACTTATTTGATAAGGTCTAATAAATCCTTATGTGTAAGTTCAACCATTTGCACCTTATGAAAGACCCGTGGCTTTTGCTTAAATTTCCCACTTATACTATACCATGTTGTTGTTGATCTATACTTGATCATAATATCACATGGCCTTGTTAATGTGTGTATGATATCTTTGAATTTATAGAAAGTAATATGATTTACCGATAGTCGTTAATGCGTGTATTCTTTTTACAGATTATATGGATGCTAAAAACAAACTAGCATTAATCTATAAAGTAAGCACATTTTAGCTTATATTTTACGGAGTATTAGTTTTGATTTTGTGGTTTACTAGTTATAAGTTCCGTGCACGCATGTGGCTTACACATAAATCAAATTTATTTTAATATTTTAGTTTAGTGTACGGATGTATAAATATTTTCAGTTGATTAATGTTTTATAATTGTGATATTAGGTGCTACTTTAATATCTAAACTTTCATGCGTGGTACTTTGACATTTAGAGTCAAGCTCGTAAGTTTCATTTCACAGTTTTTAATACAAAACATGATTAAAACTGGTATAAAAGAAAATAGACAGTTGTGCGGATCTGAATAATGATGGTTGATGACCTACAAATCATATTTAGTAACTCTTTCTCAAGAAGTATTATTAATAATGTGCACACAATGAACATACATCGTTGGTGTTGTACACGTGCATGAATGGTATGATTTTGTGATGTGCATATTGTCAGATAATATGATTATGGCTCAAAGTTGATTGTAGGCTTGTGTCATTAAGGTGATGTTTCTTTTCCACTTAATGGGCCATGTGGGGAAGAAAATGGGTCCAGGTGGGTATAATTGTGTGTTTCTTTTTTCAAACTTGCCAATGGACGTCTAATTGGAGAAGGGGTAAAAAATGAGGTCCTCCGCAACTTGAGCTTCATATGGCATTATTTATCATTTATTTGACTTTTGTGCCCCTATCCTCCTTTCTTCCTAACCACATACTGTAACATTCAACCCAACAACTTCTACCTCTCCCCCACTGTTTATCATCATCTACATCATCGGTTCTCCATGATTTTTGTCTTGCTTGTCCATTCGACATCCTCTACATCATATAAAGAGCATCATTGATGATCCTCTTGCTCGACATCGACCCGCCCACACACCAGATCTAACCATTTTAGAGCTTGGGTGTATACCTTTAATTATTATAATGTTTGAAGTTCATTTTTGGTATTTGGGTATCTCAAAGTTTTACTTTAAATTGAAGTTTAGATCTTGGTATACTTTTTATTTTTGGGGGATTTTGATGATTTTATCTTTACTAGATGAAAATGAATGATCAAGGTTTGTCAAAATCTTGAGCTACAAATTTTTTGTTTTTTTGTTATTTAATTAAAATGATTTTAATCATAAATTACACTCCATTCTTTGAGATTTTCATTTATAACAGATCAAATATTCATTTGCAGATTTGTAAGAAGGGTATACAAGTCATTTATTGAATTGAGATGGTTAATTTGGTGCATAAAAAGAAACAAGAAATATGTTTGTGGCTCCTTGTTCATATAGTCAATTCCTATCCATATGGAAGGTATATCCACTCAGGAGTTAATACTAAAAAAAGAAACAGGGCCTAAGTATGGTTAGTTAACTTATGGGTAAATTACAAAAAGCGTTAATGAACTTTCCTATTTTCGTAAATTTTTTACTGAGAGCAAACTACAAGCAATATTGCCACTATACTTCACAATCTCGTGCAATTTTGCCACCGAGTTGACGATTTTTGACTTTTTTGATGTTTTCTTTCGTTAACTCCCACAAGTGCCTAGCACGTGAGGGTATATTCGTCATTTCACATCTTACCAAGGACGCTACCACTATTCAACCTTTACATTCGGGCAAAAAATGTCCCCGAAACATTATACCCACCTTATTTTCACTATAGCTTCCCGCCAACACTTTCAAGGACTAAATTTACAACATCAAGATTGACACTTTCACTGGTATCTCGACATTAAACACCCTAAATACTATAAATACTCTACTGGTTCAACTTAAATTCATACTACCAACCCAAAACTCGATTCAGTTGATTATCAACCAGCTTTAATGGCGTATCAGAAAGAAGTCGTTTTCAAAATATACAACAATCCGATTTTTGTACATGGTCCGTTGAGGTATGCAAATGACAATCGTAGCCATATTTGTGGGTTTAGTTCGAAGGAAATGATATTTACGATTGGCCTAAATCATATCTTGGGAAGGCTTGGCGATGTAGAAAAATGGGCTTTGTTCTTTTGTTTGCCTAACAAATCACTAGAAGAAGGTTTGAAGTTGATTTACACCGACAATGATGTGCATACGATGTTGGAACTGGCTTATAGGAATGATTCAATTGATTTGTATGTGTTCACAAGAAATAGAGACTAGCTCAGTATTATTTCTAGAACCTTGATTTAGATTTAGAGGATTCAGATGGGGAATATTTGGGATGGGTAAAAGATGATGCTAGGTTGCGTTACAATAGTTCAACTGCTTTTGCCACTGTACAAGCTTTTCAAAAAAGGAAGAGGAACAATGGTAACCATCAAGGTGGTAAAAAGAAAAGATTGGAGAGAGTGGTTGTTGTAACAAAAGAAAGAAACAGTGATGAAAAGGGCAAAGAGAAGAACACAAAGGGGAAACAAACGAGTATTAGAAAACGCAAAGAAAAGGTGAATGAGGGTGCCAGTGAGACTGAGCCTGAGACTTCATTGTTGAAGAAGAAAAGAGCATCGGAAAAGGGTAAATGGATCATTGTTGAAGAGGATTCGGGTTGTAACCCGAATTTTGGTGCTATATGAAGGTCTATTGGTATAGTCATTAGAGAGGGTGGATCTGTGAATGATAGGAGTAGGTCTAGAAAAGGTTAAATGTGGGGGGTTCTGCTTCTGTTGATAATGTTGCCAGAAATAAAGGTCGTATAAAAAGGTTTGTTGTGCTTGGTGTAAGAGCTCTTAGCAATTTATATGAGTATCAATATTTTAAGATCACGAATCGCGTACTTGGTCTTAGAGCACCAACATATGTGGGAAACCAGTGAACTAAAGGTGGCTGTTACAAGGAGTGTTTGGGATAGTGTATATGATTAGGGTACCAATATGAATACTCTGACTACTTTGTAACTAGATAACCCCTAGGGAACTCATAATGTTAAAAAAACAGCTTAAAGCTTATAATCTGCTTATTGTTGTCTTATTATTAGTTCTTATCAAATGATTAAAAACAAGGAATACGTAACTTATGCACTGCTTATTTGTTTATTGATTGGGTAATTGGTCAGAGTTCAAAGTAAAACATCACACCGATTAGCAATGACGCTAGATTAACATTTAACAATCGAAGTAAAAACACCTTAATTAAACCTTCAAACTAAAAACATAACACCTTAATTGGAATTAAAACAAAGTAATTTACATTTGGTTAACATTAAACAACCCAAAATACTAGTCACTGGCAACCCTATCGACAAACAACAACCCTTCATGAACCAACTGGTTCACATCTCCCTCTTCCTCGTTGAAAAGTCAATCTTGTCAATAACCTTGTGGTGAATATAGGTCACCATTTTCATCAACAACCTTTCCTTGCGCATATCAGCAGTTTGGAATGCCTTGAGCTTTGTGAGATTTGCCCTAGCACATCTAGAAGGATTGCCATTTTGGATCTCTAGAATCAACTCCCCCTATGCATGACCCGTTCGGTCAGCCGGTAAGAGTTATTCATCAACTCTTTTGCCTGGCATATGTTATCATCAATCTCTGATTGGAACGAGGATACCATCATCTCACGAATGTGAAATGACCCAGACATACCAACTAGTTCAACAAGTCGAGCTATTTGTGTGTGTGCGCGTTTCATAGTGTGTGTGTGTGTGTGTGTTTCAAGCTAATATAGTGTCGTTATAAAGAATATGGAAAGTTGTGTGTGTGTGTTTGTGTGCGTTTCAAGCTAATATAGTATCGTTATAAATAAGATGGAAAGTTTACCTTTGTACAATTAAAGTCCCACAACAAAAGATGTCAGTGTAATAACGACATGGGCGAAAGGTTTAATAATGTTTTGGGGACGTTTTTTGCCCGAATGTAAAGGTGGAATAGTAGTAACGTCCTTGGTACGATTAGAAATGACGAATATACCCTCACGTGCCAGGCACATGTGGGAGTTAATGAAAGAAGGCAGAGAAAAGTCAAAAATCGTCAACTCAGTGGCAAAATTGCACGAGATTTTGAAGTATAGTGGCAATATTGCTTGTGGTTTGCTCTCAGTGGCAAATTTGCAAAAATAGGAAAGTTCAGGGACGTTTTTTGCAGTTTACCCTGAACTTAATCTCCAAACTATGTTTGACTATATATAGAGATGATATCTCATTATGCATATCACACTAAACACAATTTAATAATACACCTCTTTGCTATTTTACATGGTATCAGAGCGGGTTTTACCTTTAGATTTAGGTGGCTACATTGAGTCGTCTCCTCCAAACCACTCTATCAAACTCTAGTCGCCAGTTAAACTTTTTTTCGTTGTCTTTTGTGCTTATTGGTTTTGGCACTCATTGCCTTATATTCTTGTTTTCATGATGCTATTTCGCTACCTACGTTAATTCCTAAAAAAAATCTCACCTAAATGTAACATATTATCATAGCATTAGGTAAGATCCATCAACAAAATTAGCTACCCTTCGATCACCGACTACTTGCCACTGATGCGGAAGAATCCCTTTATTTTTGCTCTATTGTTTTTTAATTAGGACGTTGTTTTTTTTCCAATTTAATAAACCTAAAACCATATCCGTAAAAAAATTATGTTGAGTTGCCTTCTACAACCATATTTTTTTCTTCATAAATTTGTGTTCATTGTCGAAGATCATTATCGTACAAAACAAAAGACGATCATAAAATTGCCGCCCCCTTTTAAAGCCAAAACAATGCATGACGTAAAAAGCAGTCACACGAAAGAGGATACCTCAAGGAAAACAAACATGTCGCCAAATACAATTATGCTTCCATTTAAAACATAAAAAAATGAGGAGAAAAAGAGGCGGTTTTCAACATTTATTCCAGTTTGTCTGTCATGAAGGCTGCCGTTCAAACTACGAAAAGTGTTAAATGATTAGATTATGGCCCGAACCCGATAATGAGCTTGAGTTCTTGGGTTTAAAATTACTTAGGATTCGTTTAGTAGGATAGAATAAAATGTCAAATAAATGGAATAAACGATATAATAGAATAAATGATGTAATGTAATGATTCATTACGGATATTAATACTGGTACGATAAGATGTAATGTAATCGGTAAAAAAAAGAAACTAAAATGCCCATTGTTAATAAGAAGCCTATTTAATGTGGTTAACTAATGATAAACTTTTATATTTTTTGATTCCATTACAAGACGTAATAAAAAAAAAGGACCCCTAAGGAATGAAAATGATGTACCGAGTCATTACATGTAATGAATCATTACATACTATAATTCTAAACAAACATAATTTTTTCATTCAATCGTAATAACCTTTTCTATTACAATGATATCTTATTATTAACTTATTGTTAACTTATTGTTTAAGTTATCTTTCATTCTATATAAAAATGATATGTTATTATGTAAGGCTAGTGATTTGCACACTCTCATTATTGATTGGGACACTTAAAAATATGCAATAACCGGTTTGTACTATAAATATGAACTGTTTAAACTGTTTGTACATTGAGTGTGTCAATCAATTTTATGAATGTTTCAATCAATTCCCATTATGTAATCATACAAAACACAATTTTGATTTGACATATGGTCTTTCCTTTGCTTTTAAAAACCTCTAGACTTTGTTTATCAAAAAGAAGAAGAAAAACCGAGACTTTGAGGTAGAAAATAAAGTGCTAAATAGTGACTGGGTCAGTTTAGCTTCTATATTTTGGGCGGATTCGGGTAGAACTTTCTCTGGTCTTTTAGGCTGATTTGGATCGAGCTTCATCTGGGCCTTAATTTTTAAACATAAATACATAATGAAGGCATAAATGGGCTTTTTTTTTTCAAATATTTTTCTATTATGATATATTGTAATCAATTCAAATAATATATTTTCTTCATATGATATGTGGTAGTAACCAAAAATAAAAACATGTACTTAGCTATAAAAGTGTTTTATAACGTCGACCATTATTAGTTTCTATGTTAAATAATTTGATTAAATGCGTTATTATATTGTAACAAAAGCATGAACATATGTGATAAATTTCACTTTCGCAAACATATGAATATAAGTTCCTAATTTGTCGCCCAACTTTTTAGTTTATGTTGATGCATAGTTCTGTTGGGCTGGTTTCGACGATTTTCTTAGATCGTTCGTCGTCATCACGAGTTTTGAAGAGTGTTGCAAATAAAGGAGGTCCGGTTAGATCAGGGGACTCGAAGCCGGAGCCTTGGGATCCACCCTTTGGACAACTGAGTCAGAATAGTATAAAGATAACGATGATCTAACCTCTGTACTTATAGGGTATGAATTAAGGTTACGTAAAATGTAAACCCCTCGTCTATCGGGCTTGACCCGTTCCCAACTCATTTCGTACTGTACGTCATCAGTTTAGCTTTTAGCTTATAAGCTTACTCGACTCGACTCGACTTATCCTTAATACGCATTTTCAAGCTTAACTTAACCTAAAGATGGGAAACAAATTTATAAACATATCATTATCAAGATTAGTTTTGGATAAGTTGTGTCAGAAAAAAGCTTCGAAATGGACAGAACACATGAAAAGAAGAGAAAATTTTCTTCCAGACTGATACGATACAATAAATTCGATAATGATTGCAAGATACGATTTCAAGTGTCGAAGAAACATAGACTCATGCAACTATCAATGTCAAAAATAACTATCATAATCAAAGTTTTATGCCTTATATGATACATTAAATGATAGTGCTGTAGTAGACTATAGTATCAACAAAAAAATTGTTAGAGAAAAGACCCAACCATGCATGCTAGGGATAAGAAACTACCTATACTCGCGGACGAAATCAGGACACAAAATATACATGCACTTACATTAAATTAAACAAAATTATGAACATAATTTAAAAAAATCAAATGTATTTAACACAAATATCATAAAATAATTTTTTTTAAACAGATTTAATAATAATATGCAACAAAAATCAATAAGTGTCCTAAAATCTCCAGAGACAACGAGTCTAGGGGCGGAGCCAGGATTTTTGGTTAAGGGAGACTGACCATATATAAGGTAAAAGGTTACACTGATTAAAGGAGGCTTAATGTAGAAACTAATAGAAAAATGACTTTTAATACACATAAATAATGAATGAAATAGTTTAGTTAGAAAAGACTCATCACCCACTAATACCCATATTAGCTCCGCCCCCGAACGTGCTGCATATAAAACAAATGATAAAACCATACAGTAGTAAATGTTGCGGACCACAAAAATGAGCTTTTATATACAAACATTACTGACATGAATATAGTATTTTAATATTGTACTACTGTGTACAGACCGATATTTATATCGTTGTTTCTTGTTTCTACTCTGATGGCAATAAAATTCGACCTATATTTTACTCGTTGTTTCTTGTTTCTACTCGGATTGCAATATAATGCATATCGTCTGTAATGATTGGATGTCAAATTTTATACATTAATACAAAGACAACTTGAAAAAAATTAGCTTATGAATTGAACTCTAGGTAATTTACGTAGTACCAGGGGCGAAGTCAGACTATAAACTCATCGGGTGTACAAAATTTTTAATACAAGTATCTATATATTACATAATTTTATGACCGGGTTTATTTTGAAAAAATATAATTTTTTAGCAAATATATACACTACGCGATAAAATTCCATCGGATTTCAATGCATCTCCGGGAACCCCCTAGCTCCGCCCCTGCGTAGTACAGTGGTAGACCGGTGAAGTCCGGCCCCGTAGTGAGTTTCGTTGCTTTCAAGAAATATTTAAAGGGTTGCAACTTAGGTAGGTGTCTATATATGAGGGTGGTAAAATAAGCATAGACGATAGACAGACTTTCATAAGGACCCGGAGCTGTGACTCTTCTAAAATTCGGTGTTTATATATAGTGTATTTATATTAAAATTTAGGGGTATTTTTAGAAAAAATTGTATTTGGCCCTAAAAAAAATATTGTCGGCCCTCCCACTAAAATTGTTCAAGTTCCGTCTACGTACATCTGAGTCAAAAAATTCTTTCGACCTAGATAAACTGCAAACGGAAAACACATCCGTTTTAGACTTGTAGTAATTAATATTGTTACTTTTTTTCTCTGCCAGAAAAAAAATCATGCAAAAAACAGAAAACCTATATTAGTTTCCCTCAATTCTGTGCCATATGTATGCATGTACGTATAACTGTAAAAAGAGTGTGTATTTATGGGTTACATCGTATGCATGCATGCACAGATTGTGCAGCTGCATGAGTGGTACGTATATCGGTATTTGTATATGGGCCATGGCAGATTATTTCAAACCAAACCTCAGCTCGTTGGCTGGCTGGCTGGCTGCTAATTACTCACGTAGTACTCATGTTTTTTGTTTCTAAGACTATCCCATTGGTCACAAACATATATCCACCCTCCACTTCAAATTCAGTTTAATTTTCCCTCTCTCTATTTGTGTGTGTTTTAACCATATTAATCGATTAATTCACGAGATATATAAACTAACCAGGTAAAACACTTCTTTTCAAAAGGTTCATGTAGCCCAAGGGCGAAGTCAAAAAGTTCAACTTAAAGGTCAAAGTTTGATATTTTTTATAAATTACTACAAAATGATACTTACGAGGGTCAAATTTAAAAAAAAAATCCAAAAAGTTATAAAAATTTACACTACAATATTTTTGTCAGAAAGGCCACATGCAGAGACGGAGCCAGAAATCCACATTAGGGGGGGGGGGGGGGGGGGGGGAATTTTTTCGATGGTAATATATAGTTTCTTGTTTTATAGGTTGGGTTCAAGTTTGAATCGTTTGACATAAAGGTTCAATGATTTTTTTTCGATAATAGCATACAGTTACTTGTTTAGTAGAGAAAGTGGTCAAAGTTTGCCGTAATTGATAGTGACGATGGTTTGATAAAAAGACAGACTAATGTAGTACTGTAGTAGTAGTATTTTTTTGTCAAATAGGTTAAGTCATAGTACTAATACTTTAAGCTTAACTAAATTGATAAATTTATAATTGAAGGGGTTAAACTAGAACATCTTAATAAAAAGTAAGCCACCAACAATAAATTAATAAAACAAGGACGATACTTTATAGTTTACTGGTCATCTTCCTCCTAAAAACCCAAATACCTCACACCTCCATTGAAACAAAAATCAGTTTCTTTCTTTAATACTCGTATTATTTAATAAATTGTCGTATCTTGTTCTTTCTTATCACGTAGATGTACAGATGTTTCCGATCTAACTCTAAAACAAGTGTTAATTTTTTTGAGAACAACCTTCTCATAGGGTATGTCCGCCAATGTTAGGGGGGGCCGAGCACCCTCCAGCCCCCCCACTGGCTCCGTCCCTGGCCACATGACCCTTGTGACCCCTCTTCCCTCCGACTCTAGCGTAGCCACTTCAAAATTATTTACACATTGCTAACATGAATAAACTTAATACTTCACACACTTCATCTTTTTGTCACTAACTTTGAATGTATTTTGTTCATGTATTCATGTAACATTGACTATCCACCATTCGATATTAACATGGTGGTTAAAAAAATATATGAGGCTAAATGATCACAAAATATACATACAAGTAGGGGTAAGAATCCGGTTAGGTATTGGTCGAGTTTGAGTTATTTGAGTCGGGTTGAAGTCGAGTAAAGGCTAAAAATAATTTACTTAAACTTGACTTGATTTTAACTCGGGTTAGCCGGGTTCAATTCTATTCAGGCCCGGGTCGAGTTCGCGTCAGATCAAGTCGAAAATATTGTCACCGTTACATTTTACACACAAATCGAAACTCGAACAGTCTAGATAACGAAAGAAAACTTGGGTATACACAACTAAAAACAGTGACAAGTTAGTTGTATTTTTTGGTAATTATATTAAGGCTTTGCTAACAGCATCTCTATGGGTTGTTTTTAAAGTTTGTCATTTGTATAAAACACTTGTTATTTTCATATTTATATATATTTAAACTTTAAAATTATGGAAAATGTAGTTAAACATGGAATGATCTATCATAATTAAATGTTGAATCACCAACTTATATTTTCATGGAAACTAAGGGACTGATCCTGATTATTTATTAAATGAGACCAGATCTTAGGATAAAAAAAGTGGAAGGACTTATGTTGCAAATAATTAAAAGTAACCAAGGACAAAACTGCAAATATTATATATTCCTATTTATATCCACATATATATATAAAGTATATCTAGATATATATTAGGTATATCTAGATATACATTTTAAACTTTTTTGATGTCACTTTATATGATATAAGGGTCAATTTAATAATTATGACCAAATATATATAAAGTATATCTAGATATATACAAAGTATATTTGGATATATATAAAGTATATATAGATATATATTAGGTATATCTAGATATACATTTATAACTTTTTTGATGTCATTTTTTATCAAGATATAATGGTCAAATTTAATAATTATGACAAGATATATATAAAGTATATCTAGATATATACAAAGTATATATGGATTTATATAAAGTATATATATATATATATATATATATATATATATATATATATATATATATATATATATATATATATATATATATATATATATATATATATATATATAAAGTATTCTTGGATATAAAGTCTATATGGATACAAATTGGTAACCCCAAAACCTCCGGCTGCAACATACCTCTTATAAATATTTATGCACAATAAAACAAAATCATATTCGTCATTTATAACTGGTAACACACTCTTCGAGGCACGGAGAACCCAATACAGTGCTCCATCCTGACCTCTAATCAACTCATCATGATTAACCGATTTAGATGTTTTCACACGATTAGAAGCTGCAAAAAATAAAAATAATCCGATAGAGATATAAAAAATAATTTTAAGCTCTGGTTTATTGTATACTTAGATAGAGATTACAATTTTAAACTTTGGCTTATTTAGATAAAAATAACAGCTTATAACTCTAGCTTATTGTATATCTAGATATAGATTACGATTTTAAACTCTGGCTTAGTGTATATCTAGATATATATTACAATTTTAAACACTGACTTACTGTATATCTAGATATAATATTCAGCTTAACATCAAAAAGCTAGTTCAAGTATTTCATCAAACAGTTTATATACATCATAAAATTAAATACATAATTGATTGAATACATAATTAAACACAATACAATAACCAATAATCATTCAATTCATATTCATTCAAACTACTTACTAGTAGTTCACATCCACCTTAAACCGTGATTAAACAACATTCTATTTTGTTAAACACTTCACCAAGTTAAGTTGCACAAAATATCTAGCAAGATGTAGAGAGAGATGCAGACATACCTATGACATGGAGGATCTTTGGATGAATCTACCAGTTTTACGTTCATAATTCGCTGCAATGATGAACACTTCTTTTTCATTGTCAGGGAAGTGAGCATATATGTTGACTCTCCTGTAGTCGTTATTCTGAGGGAGCTGCCACTCCTTGTAAAAGGACTTTTCAGAAGTAAACATAATTGTAAAGAGACCGATTATAATCGATTATGGTGGACCGATTGTAACTGTGTGTAACTGTATGTTTAACTGATCGGAAGAATTATAGGGGAAAACGGTTACACATTTGGTAACTTTGTGTAAATATGAAAAGGACTAAACTGCAAATACCCTAAAAGTCTATATAATAAGGTTTTAGTGATTAAATCTTAGATTAATCCTGATCATTAGATGAAAGGTAAATGGAGGGCCAGGATGAGTCCCTTGGTTTCTTAGAAAAACAAGTTTGTAAAATAACTTTTGCCAAAAAGAGATTTTTTGTTAATTAAATATTTAATTATAATTATGGTAACCTTAAAATAAACCTATAACATTGCTGTTAACAATATAATTCCATGTTTAAACATGACGTTTTCAATGTCGAGAGTTGAGACCCACCATCTGTCCGGCCAACTACAAAAATATTTACTACATGTACTGATCTACGTACAAGATCTAGTTCTATGAGTAAAAACTAAAGACTATGCATCATATATCATATGGAAGTACATAAGTTTCACCTCCTTTAGTTATTGAAGGTAATGATGTTGTTCTTGTTTCGCCGTAGAATTCGAAGAGTGGGTTGTATCACGACAACGTATTAGGAGGAGGGGTTAGATGGCCTAATGATTTGCTTTGTCCGTAAAGGTAGAATAGGGAAGAGAGCGAGATCCATCGACCCATGACATAAGTTATCAGGTTCACAAATTATTTTTGACGAATAAGAAAAAAAACTGATTTAAAAGTTACAAAGTAACAAGACTTGTGTTTTTTTACATATTAGTGAATTAGCTAAAAGACATGTATTTACATGACATAAAATTTCAAAACGATGGTTGCTAAACATCAACCTAATTTGAATTCAGTTTATTTATCGCAAAATTTAAAACTAAGAGTATCTCCTATGGGTCAAAATGCCCAATAGCTTATCACTATTTCAAAAAATGTTTGAAGCTAGTTTTTTGCATTGCATCATGGATTTTTTGAACAGCTTTTCCAAATGACTTGTTAAAAGATAAGCTTTTCACAAAAGCTCTAGTTAATTAATGTAATATGCATTCAATGCAAAAAGTCTTTCATGGCTTTTTGCATTGTAAATGCTCTAATATAGCCAGTTTCATGTCCAAGATTTATTTTTATTCAAACACAAAGTGCATTCTTTTTCACCATTTAAAGAAAGAAACAGGCTTTTGTCGAATCCGACACTGAAGATAGGTCTAAACATATATGATGCAAGTCATATGATATGTATCATCTACATTTATACACAAGATTAAGGGTGTGTATGACGTTGTAACACCCTACTTGGATAAGTGGACCGGTTACGTGTATTTATGGCGTGTCATCAAAGCTTATAAGATAAATGTCAAAAAACATTAACTGACCATAAAGGAAATACCGGAATCAAACATCGGTAATCCAAATATAAACTCAAACATGAAAAGTAAATACTGAAGGGAAGGACTAAACAATGTCCAAATAAGCAAAGTAATGTAAGAAGTGCATAAAGTAAGAAATCTGGATAGCTTCCATCCAAATGCACATACTCTAAGAATCTTAAGAGCGTCCTGGTGTATCTGCCGTTAGAACATGAAAGGAACTACGACTGAGCATAACGCTCAGTGAACGGATATAAAGCATGATAAGAATGTACTAAAATGAAACAGGTAACATATACTGAAGCTATAAGTCTGATATGTAAAGTGCAACAGAAAACTGTGTATGTTCTGAAAAGTCTAATTTATAAATAGCAAAGCTGAATTATTATCCGTTAAATCTGAAAACGTGCAATTATTGTATTTTAAATGCCAAGAGCTTATATAGGTCATGTGCTATAACAACGTCTGCATGAATACATGGAGGGGTGACCTCGTCATGCTGTAGAGGGGTGACCTCTAAATAATATGCTGGGTGGAAGGATCAACTCCAATGTGAAGGATGTAAAGCACACACCACATTCACCTGATAAGCTGTAAACTGATAACCTAGGATGCATCCATACGCCCCGCTGATAATACTGATAAAATGGCCAAGCATAAATAAATGGGACGTTGTGAAAAATCACTCCCCCCAGAGGAGTCATGACACCGGTGTCTCTAGTGTCATGGTTACGGTACCTCCGTAACTAGTACATAACTGGCCATGCTTGTATATAAAGCTCAGGCAAATTTAACTTGGTTATTAAAATGATTACTGATAAAACTTAGAACATATACTGGGAAAACATTTGGCTGCAGACGGGGAATCCTAATCATGCATAGAAGGAAGTCCTTACTAAAGGACAGAAAATGCGTACCTCGTGTCCAGTAATGAAATAAGAATGAAAGTTGAAAGATCTACTCCGACTTCACGGTTACTACATAAATAAGGGACGTGAAATGAGTTGACTGATATCGGTTTATTTTTACTGATCTTAACTGTTCTCAGTTTGATATATTTTATACTTGTTTTGCTGTTTGTATATAATCTAATAAGTTCTGACTGTTTCTTTAACTGTTTACTGATTAGTATATATCTTGTATTTCTGGTTACCGTATATTATACTATGTTCTGGTATTTACAACATTACTATAAATAGCAACCTGCTATAATTAGAAAGTTCCCTAATTTAGAAAGTTTCCAAATTAGTTTCTTTGAAAATAAGTACTTAATTAAATCACACGTTTTAAGTAGTTAAAAAGATAAAGTTAAAATCAATATAATTTTTTACTAACTAAATTAATAAACAAAAACAATATAATTAACTTTATTTATAAAATCCATCTATAAAATGATTTAATTAACTTAGAAAATTCCTTGTATTTAATTATTTCTCGTGATCCCGAATCAAAACTCTTCCCGAGACACCCATGTCTCGGGTTAGACGAAAAACCGAGCACACCACGACCTAGGGTCGTGGCCTTGCTACTGCCACGAACAGTAGCCACTGTTAGTCATTGGTTTCCCCCTGCTGGTTATTTGTACCCACTGTCCTGTTCAATGTTCCCATTGTTGGGTTATTATTTCCCACTGTCTGGTTATTGATTCCCACTGTTTATGTAGTTCCCACTGTTTACAGACCCAAATACCCCCTTATGAGAGTTAACCCCTGATTACCACTCCAAACACCATCTGTTTGAACAGTATACACCCCGTTTAGGGTTTTTTGGTTGCGACTGACATCAAACGGCCACCAATGAGTCCTTGTTTCCCCCTGTTCGCAAAACCAAACACCTCATTTGATTCGTTTATCCCCTGATTTGGGGTTGTTCGTGGCTGTTCACCAGAAAAGACCACCAAGGTCTGGTGGTCATGGCTGTTTACCACCAAAAACACCACCGAGAGTTTACAAACTCTCAGTTTTCGTGTCCAACAACACAACCCCGATTACTTTCTGATTACAAACTGAACCCCGCGTGTTCTTACCCTTTTTTATTATTTATTTTTCTGAATGGATTTCGCGAATTGCAGAAAGAAATAAGGGATTATTTACCTTTTCGGGATTAGGGATTAACAACGAATATAAATCAAATAATTTGAAGAATCAAAAGCTGTTTTTCCCCCTTGTTTTGTCTTCTACCGTCGACAGCCACACAAGGAGCAGAACCCTAGTTTTCTTTGGTTTTTAGTTTACTGTTTGTTGTCCAAAAATGGGTTAACCCCCCGTTTTGTCTCTTTTAGTAGAAGGCCGGGCTCAAGGCCCAATCTTCCTCCTTTCTTTTGTAGTAATAAAAACGCAGCCCAAACCAAAATACACACTATTCGTTTCCGTTTAATTTTTTAGACGTTCGTGATTACCGTTTTATATTATTTATTTTCTGAATACTTGTAATAGTTGCGTAATAGTGAGTAGCTGGTATTAATTATCATACTGAATAATTTATAACGTCACGTTTTAATTAAACTGAGACTGTATGTATTTAACGATCTTGTAATTTAATACGGGTTTTACAATTCTCCCCCTCTAAAAAATAATAATTCGTCCTTGAATTAAGGATGCGATAATGCTGCGGTTTTACAATTCTCCCTCTCTAAAAGGAAAATTCGTCCTCGAATTAAAGGTAGTTTAAGTTGGTGAAGTTATATAAGCTGAAAGAACACCTAGGCTGAAAGAACATAAAAGCTGAAATACACATAAGCTGAAGGATAATTCGTCCTCTAATTTAAACATATTGCTGCTGAAAGATATAAACATGACATGACTGAAGTGAACATATAACGTGACATGGATGGAGAGAACATGGAACGTAACATGACTAGAAGAAATTAACTGGATTTATTGAAGGAAAAAGGACGAGAGGTCCGGATGGACTCCTCTGTTCCAAGTGGCTTCCCGCTTGTAACGGTTCCTTCAAAGTTCTAAACACAATGAAAAATCTAGTCCTGATGACCCTGTCCTAATGATGCTGAATAGTTTCTGGTTGCATACTTAAGATGGATTTTCTGAATCTGATAGAATGAATATGCTATAGGCATGTAGGGTACATGAGACGGTACGTACAAATATCCTGAAAAGATAACATTTATATCTCTGAGAAAGCTGCTAAAAACATATAGGGACGAAGTACGTGAACAATTGTGAACGTACTACGTGAGCGATTGTGAACATGGTTCGCAATCATCTGATGAACGCTGAGAATGGAATATATCGTGAATATGATATGTGAAACATACTGTGAATGTGATACTAGACATATCATGAACGCATGCTGACTGAGGAAGGAATGCCAACGATAAGGCCTGAGATGTGAAACGTCTGCCCGGTTATGGAAAAATTGTGTTAAGCTTGAGTCTAGTTTCTTAATCTTTCTGTAACCGTATTCGGTAACAAGTTGTGAAACGTGCATCGCGAGATGGAACACGAATCTGAACGTGAACGATGATATGAATGCGAACGTAGACGTAAATCATGAGACGGACAACATATGAACAGATTCATAACTACGTATGTGAGACGTAAATGTACACGTGATCGTGAACATGAACGTGAGCGTGATCCGCGAACGTGAATTCTCTATCTGACATGATTGTCGATAGAATACCTTGAAATCATACGATCTATTGCTGAATTTCCTGCAGATCTGCTACTGCGTAACCCTTCTAGAAGGAAGAAAACGTATAGGCTGGGATAAATGGTCGACGATGACTTAGATAGTATCATACTTTTTTTCTGAGTCTGTGGTATCTGATAACAAATTCCATGGATTCTCGTCTCATTATTGTTCATAATTTATAATGGTTGTAATAACTCATTAGCATGTCGGTGTTCTATCTTGAACCTGCTGGTATGTCATGCATCAAGATATGAACATAGCTGCATCAATGTGCTATACTGTTTCTATTAAAATTCTGCCTGAAATTATGGTATGTTCTGGTGGAATCTAGGTGAATAGTCATGAAAGGGTTATGAGTCTCGATAAATTAGATCTCTCCTAGCGTAGGATCTTATGGAATACACAATTTTTGTGTAGGTTTCCTTCTTTATGTGTAAGCTTAGTCGTGGAAGAGCTAATCATGAGAACTGTCAGTAATTTCTGCGGTAGTAGTCACTGAATTCTAGCGATTTCGTACTTCACTCACAGACGTCGGTTTTGACCATCTGGTGATGGCCTTCACCTTCGCAGAATTGTCTGAGATTTCTTTCTGATGAAATAGGGTGGCTCAGAAATGCCACTTTGTTCAACTGGGATATACATCTGGAAAGCTGTTTATATAATTTTCTCCTATCGAAGATTCTGTACAACTGTGAGAAGATGATTCTCTTGTACTTCTCTAGAATTTAGCAGATCAAATGTTATCAATGAATATACTGACGATTTTGTCTAAGAAGTCAGGAAAAAAATTTATTCATAGATTTCATACTATAACTGGAGCATTAGGGAGCTCAGAAGTATAAATCAAAATTTTAGAGAGACCATAACATGTGCAAAAGCAGTCTTGGAAACATCATGTTCTTTCTCTCACCACTGATGGTACCATGATCGGAAATTGCTCTAAAAAATGTTTAAGGCATCGTAGCAGATTAGATAAGATTTCTATACGTGGAATGAACATCAATTAAGAATGGTGATCTTGTGAAAATTTTGGTGGTCGATACATGATCTCATGATACCGGCCTTTTCCTGATAGACAGAAAAACGGTGCACCTCCTGGTGGTGCGCTAGGGCGAATAAGCTTCGTTCCGGTAACTCCTGCAACAATTGTTGCAACTCTTTTAGCTCAGCTGGAGCCCTGCAATAAGGATTTCTGAAAATAGGTTCTGTCTTTGAGACAAGCTCTATGTCAAACTCCGTCTCATGGTTAGGGAGGGATTTCTGGAACACTTCTGGAATGACATCTAGAAACTTTGGAAAAATCTACTGATCATGAATTTAAAGAACTTCAGAAGTGGATTTATAACTGGTAGCTGCAAGTCTTCGTAGCCTTAGAATTATAATTTACTTGTTTGTAAGACATTACAATTTATACTGATTTTTTTGGCAGGAATATAATGAATATATATGGGATTTAGTAAGGCAGATCCCGCCGTTAACTGAAAGGAAAACCTTAATAAATATGGGTGGTACTGTGGAGTCTTCTCCGGCTGGGAGGTCGGTAAATTCCTGTTTTAAAATATAGCTGTCATAGGAATACGTGAAGTAAACATGGCGACTTTCACTGAATGTGTTCGTCTGTAACTTCACCGAATGAATATTGCGTGTCTAACATGAATAAATACACCAGTGGTGGTGACTGAATTTTTAATGGTATGATTTATGCATGGCATGACACAAGGGGTATACCCCCTTAGAGGGTACCCTGAATTTCCGAGGGCTTGGTTTAGAAAACATACAGAGTTATGAGATTTGACTCGTACTTTAAGAAGATATTCGTATGACGTGTACCATGACTGGTGTCCTAATAAGTGTCTCCCGAAATGATACTTAAGACCTGTGTCTTGACTGTTGTCTGGACATGTATTTTAATGGATGAGTCTGAATAATGTTAAGAATTTCTTGTAACTGCTAGGGTTGGCGGACCGGTTAGACTGATGGCCTCTGTATTTCTGGTCATGTCCGTTTTGGAGTTCCGATGGCTACTGACTGATAAATATAAGCACGGTGGTTGTCATTACCGCTTTGTCTGTTAGTTTCACAACAGTCATTATTACGACCGAGATTCCTGTAAATATTTTTCTGCTGAGTGGTCGACTGGGTACCGGTTCCCACTATTTTGAATGAAGGTTAGCTGAGTGAAGTGTGACATCTAGCTGAGAAAGTAAAAGCATGGAATAGAATGGTAGTCTCTGATGGTTGAAGTTTATTCTTGTCAGAAATTTCAACTTTATAGTTTTCGTCCTTGTTATGCAGAGTCTTCATAGTATAACAACATCAACATCTTGAGAAATCTCAAAAGTATCAGCAACATCAGCATTTGTGAGGTCTTCAAAGTGTTAACAGCATCAGTGTTTGGTAAATTCTTCAACTCACGAGCAACATCAACATCTGGTAGAATATCGACAAGTGGGAACGCCTGAGCTGATTGAGGATCGATTAGTAATATCCATGGAGTATGGTACATGGAGTACACCTGGACTACTATGCATGAAGTACAAAATGAATACTGCACATGGAGCATATCTGAGACATTATACGTGGAGTACACCTGAAATACTGTACATAGAGTATAACTGAGACACTGTACATGGGGTACATATGGAATACTGTACATGGCACTGGTGAAATTTTATGGGATGATCGATACTGGTGTCAATTGTCTGACATGATCAAAGAAGAAATTGATTTAAACGATAGTAGACTGAACTGAAATGAGTAACATAATAGCATGGTAATTCATGCGTAGACTTAATGCTGGTTGTATAGAGTTTCAAGAATACGATTAAACGAAATTTCAACAATGGTCAGCATGAAGACATGGCTGATGAAGACCAAACATGATTTATTATGAAAACAGGATTTTATTGTAACCCTTCTGTATCTTAGCAAAACATCATCACCTTGCTGAAAACGTAATCCTCATAAGGAGACATGAACTTAATCAGCATGAAAACGACATCCACGCGAGGGTATGAAAACTTGATTGTTACAAAGAACATAAAAGTATAATCAACTGAAGTTTAACATCAACTGATGTGGATGGATGTGGTTCAATCCACAGAATTCAAAGGAGAAAAACATGTGACTGAGTATGGGCGATTCTGGTTCGATCCATAGTTGTCAAAATTTCATGAGAACTATCATGTGTAGAAATTTACAATCTAGAACTAAATATGGTTGGCTATAGTCCAATCCATACTTTTCAAAATTTTATAAAATGTCATGATATGAAAAAGGTGAACAACTATGGATCGGTTCACAAAACAGCATTCGACTGAAAAGCATGAAATTTGACCTAAGAAATGCTGAACGCATATGGGTCAGTTCAGCTAATAACATTCGACTGAAAACATGAATCTGTCATGAGTAAGGGTAAACGCCTATGGGTCGGTTTACCAATACAAAATCTGAACGGAAAGGGTGAACGCCTATGGGTCGGTTCACCAAAATGAAAATTCGTAGAAAAGCACATGCGACTAAATATGGCCAGTCCTGTACCGACCTTTTACTTAGTCAAAGTTTTAAGAAAACTGACTGATAAATGAAGAAAACTTACTGATAAATGCACGAGAAACATGAAAGATAACAATCCCAAAATCTGGGAAGTTCCTGGTGACTACCCACTAGTCACAGGTCAAGTTTTAGAGCCTAGAGGCCGAACCTTGCTCTCTGATACCATAATTGTAACACCCCACTTGGATAAGTGGACCGTTACGTGTATTTATGGTGTGTCATCAAAGCTTATAAGGTAAATGTCCTAAAACATTAACTGACCATAAAGGAAGTACCGGAATCAAACATCGGTAATCCAAACATAAACTTAAACATGAAAAGTAAATACTGAAGGGAAGGACTAAACAATGTCCAAATAAGCAAAGTAATGTAAGAAGTGCATAAAGTAAGAAATCTGGATAGCTTCCATCTAAATGCACATACTCTCAGAATCCTAAGAACGTCCTGGTGTACCTGTCGTTAGAACATGAAAGGAACTACGGCTGAGCATAACGCTCAGTGAACGGATATAAAGCATGATAAGAATGTACTAAAATGGAACTTGTAACAAATACTGAAGCTATAATTCTGATATGTAAAGTGCAGCGGAAAACTGTGTATGTTTTGAAAAGTCTAATTTATAATTAGCAAAGCTGAATTATTATCTGTTAAATCTGAAAACGTGCAATTACTGTATTTTAAATGCAAAGAGCTTATATAGGTCATGTCCTGTAACAACGTCTGCATGAATACATGAAGGGGTGACCTCATCATGCTGTAGAGGGGTGACCTCTAAATAATATGCTGGGTGGAGGGATCAACTCCAATGTGAAGGATGTAGAGCACACACCACATTCACTTGATAAGCTGTAAACTGATAACCTAGGATGCATCCATACGCCCCGCTGATAATACTAATAAAATAGCCAAGCTGAAATAAATGGGATGCTGCGAGAAATCACTCCCCCGCAGAGGAGTCATGACACCGGTGCCTCTAGTGTCATGGTTACGGTACCTCCGTAACTAGTACATAACTGATCATGCTTGTATATAAAGCTCATGCAAATTTAATTTGGTTATTAAACTGATTACTAATAAAACTTTGAACATATACTGGGAAAACATTTGGCTGTAGACGGGGAATCCTAATCATGCATAGAAGGAAGTCCTTACTGAAGGACGGAAAATATGTACCTCATGTCCAGTAATGAAATAAGAATGAAAGCTGAAAGATCTACTCCGACTTCATGGTTACTACATAAATAAGGGACGTGAAACGAGTTGACTGATATCGGTTTATTTTTACTGATCTTAACTATTCTCAGTTTGATTTATTTTATACTTGTTTTGCTGTTTGTATATAATCTGATAAGTTCTGACTGTTTCTTTAACTGTTTACTGGTTAGTATATATCATGTATTTCTGGTTACCGTATATTATACTATGTTCTGGTATTTACAACATTACTATAAATAGTAACCTGCTATAATTAGAAAGTTCTCTAATTTAAAAAGTTTCCAAATTAGTTTCTTTGAAAATAAGTCCTTAATTAAATCACACGTTTTAAGTAGTTAAAAGGATAAAGTTAAATTGAATATAATTTTTTACTAACTAAATTAATAAACAAAAACAATATAATTAACTTTATTTATAAAATCCATCTATAAAATGATTTAATTAACTTAGAAAATTCCTTGTATTTAATTATTTCTCGTGATCCTGAAAAACCCGAATCAAAACTCTTCCCGAGACACCCATGTCTCGGGTTAGACGAAAAACCGAGCACACCACGACCTAGGGTCGTGGCCTTGCTACTGTCCACGAACAGTAGCCACTGTTAGTCACTAGTTTCTCCCTGCTGGTTATTTGTACCCACTGTCCTGTTCAATGTTCCCACTGTTGGGTTATTATTTCCCACTGTCTGGTTATTGATTCCCACTGTTTATGTAGTTCCCACTGTTTACAGACCCAAACACCCCCTTATGCGAGTTAACCCATGATTACCATTCCAAACACCCCCTGTTTGAACAATATACACCCCGTTTGGTTTTTTTTGGTTGCGACTGACATCAAACGGCCAGCAATGAGTCCTTGTTTCCCCCTGTTCGCAAAACTAAACACCTCATTTGATTCATTTATCCCCTGATTTGGGGTTGTTCGTGGCTGTTCACCAGAAAAGACCACCGAGGTCTGGTGGTCATGGTTGTTTACCACCAAAAACACCACCGAGAGTTTACAAACTCTCGGTTTTCGTGTCCAACAACACAACCCCGATTACTTTCTGATTACAAGTGAACCCCGCTTGTTCTTATCCTTTTTTTCTGATTTGATTTCGCGAATTAGAGTAAGAAATAAGGGATGATTTACCTTTTCGGGATTAGGGATTAATAATGAATACAAATCAAATACTTTGCAGAATCAAAACCTGTTTTCCCCTTGTTTTGTCTTCTACCGTCGGCAGCCACACAGAGCAGAACTCTAGTTTTCTTTGGTTTTTAGTTTACTGTTTGTTGTCCAAAAATGGGTTAACCCCCGTTATGTCTCTTTTAGTAAAAGGTCAGGCTCAAGGCCCAATCGTCCTCCTTTCTTTTATAGTAATAAAAACGCAGCCCAAACCAAAATCCACACTATTCGTTTTCGTTTAATTTTTTAGACGTTCGTGATTACTGTTTTATATTATTTATTTTCTGAATACTTGTAATACTTGCGTAATAGTGAGTAACTGGTATTAATTATCGTTTTGAATAATTTATAACGTCACGTTTTTAATTAAACTGAGACTGTATGTATTTAACGTTCTTGTATTTTAATACGGGTTTTACAGACATCAAGCATTTAAGGGCGACGAATGGTGAATGTTTAACGTTGTGATCTTTAGTGGTCGTTGTTTGACAAGTAGCAAGTAATTTTATCGGTTTTTTGGTAAAATTTATGATATCAAAAAAAGTTAAGTACAAAAGATGTGGGTGAGTCCCACATCTCCGCCCCTAACTTCTTTAAAGGAAAAAACACACAACTAAACTAGAACGTCACATTAAACATATACAAATCTAACGTTTCTTACGACCTCGGACATTGGTTTCATAACTATCAGTTGTAGGACTAGACATGATCCCGAATATCCTGTTCAAAATACATATCATCGTATAGGTCGTATTCGATATCAGCATTCACATAAGAGTCCCTTCATGGTTCTAACAGACTATTAGTCCAATATTCCATATCAAACAATTTAACAGTAAGAAATCTTTTCATTTTATTACCCACGTGTTCAACGAGCACTACAAGAAAAAGGTCTTTTAATGACAAACAAAAAAGTTAGTAAATATCCAAAAAAGTGTCACTAAAAGACTCTTTTTTCACCTACAGTTACAAAATTTTTGAGTTAAAGTTCTGCTGATAAAAGTATATAGTGACAAGTTGAAACTATTTTTGACACACACAATCTAACATTATAGGTGTTACTATGTCCTGCTATAAAAATGCTATAGGTATTCAATTCTAATTAGCATACAAAAACTAATAATTAATAACAAAAAAATCTAGAGTCAAATATATTTATTATTTATACCACATCTCGATACCAAACCACAAACTAGAAACGAACTTTATCAAGCGTGGAATGCAAGTATCATTATCACAATTCATTGAAATACAACTGAGGTTAAACAAGAAAAAACTGGGGATGTGCTCGGGCTTCGCAATCGTCACGCCGCTTTAAATTTTCATTGGTTCCTTCAAACAATACGTACTCATGATTATAATATAACAAAAAAAATCAATATATAGCTACTGGAAGTAAGGTAATATTAAGAGTTTACTCATGCCCCAATAAATTGCTAGTGTAATCATTCCATTTTTCTACTTGGTGACGTTTGAACCTAAGACCAAAATACACTATCCTAACAACTTTTTATTTTTGTATTACTATTAGTTAGCTAATAGTACCATTTTAAGTTTGTTGTCGAAAAGCTATCGGGGTTATTAAGGATATTACTACTGTTAATTTGGCTAAAGACCTATGCCGAGAACGGGGATCTAGATACTCCCGAGTTGGTTGGACAATTATCAGCTTTGCAGCAGCTTCTATATCGTGTCTTAGGTTGTGAGGTGTTGTTAGTGCATTTTTTACCCATCAAACAGAACACATCCTTACCAGAAGGAGCCTTATCTACCTACTTGCACTAATGAACTTAACCTATTTGCCCCACGACCCTTTTTACCCATTTCTAAAGGATGGAGTATTTTGACCCATTTAACCCACAACAGGCAGTTTAAAGCTTATCTAAACACATATAAAATGGTTAAACTAAACAACTACTTGACGTATTAAGATGACTTGCGTATGATTTGTTGACACTATCAGTTAATATCTTCCAAGCATTTTTGGACAATTTTATTATACCCTATAGCAGCTGTACATACAAAAGCAGTTAAGAAGGCTTGCAAATATTATTCTATTTATCAACATGTTAACTAACACACTTTAAAACTACCTGAAGCATCAAAGATTGGTTTGTTGAGAGTGTTACGGACAACTAACTTGTTTCCTGAAAAAGTTGTACAAAAAATAATTAAAATGGTTGCACGTATTGTTTAATGTATGTTAAAGAAATTCTATGTATAACTTGTGCCTGATTTGTTTATAGTTACACGGACAGTTGATTGGTTTACTGATTTGTTTTTTGATGATTTGTTTCCTGTAAAAGTTGTACAAAAAAAATCAAAAGGGCTGCTAAGTATTGTCTAACTAGGATTGTTAAAGAAATTATAAGTATAGAAACTACAAAAATTTACATTACCTAAAGTATGATGATGATAAACACGTTGTTTTTCTAGAGCCCTTTTTTGAATAGTTGATTCTTTTATCGGAAGAACTACACACAAAAAACTATTGAAGCTGTGCACATATAAAAACTATATAGATACATATTATTGCTTGCAAGTCTAATATAAAAATACCTATAATATTTGCATATGCTTTGCTGAGGTGATTCTCATGAACACTGAATACATAAATAATACGTCAAGGTTGTCTAAAAACTAAGAGGAAGGGTCTTAACTCAGCCAGCACACCTAACATTCTTACTGAAGAATTAAAACTATACAAATACATGAACTGTGAGTTGTCATGTTGACTCGTACCAGATGTCGAACTTGGATTTTTGCCAATCATAGTATCATGAATACTAGATAAATCGTCAACCTTAAGTAATGTGAAAAAAGTATATCACGTAAGAAAGTCTTTATATACATACAGAAGTCAAAAAACAAAAATGTAATGTGAAATTACCTACATTTTCATAAATTTCATGACATGTGACAAATTTAAATTGGGTACTTGGTCTTGAACAGCAACAACAAACAATATAAATCCTTGTTGAAGAAATTTTACTTGAGCCTTCAGTAAAGGAACTTGAGAATCGTACAATTTTTTTTCCTTTTTAACTAATAACCTTTTTGTGCAAAAAAATGAGCCTCTCCTCTATGGTCCTTTTACTTTTGACAAATCATCATTTTCCCAATCAGAGGAGTTAGTTGTCTCTACCAGTACTAGTGGGATCACCAATATCTTTTATTTTCTCCTATTGTAGGATCAAATGAAAATTGTCATCTTCATGACAAAAGATGCTTTGTACTTGACTAGTTATTTATTAAACACATTTATAACATCATACCACAACTTGAGAAGCTACATCATTTACAATGCTTCTATTTTTTTGGTATGAGTTATACAGTACATGCCTCCCCGTGATGGTCTTACACCCTTGTTCTTTTTTGTCTACAATGAAAAGTACCTTAGCATGAACTTTTTGACTATATACGAAGTACAAAATGAACCATTATACACTAATGCCCGTGATTTATATGTGTATAAATAAGAAATCTTAAACATTATAATGGATACTTTCGATTAAAGCTGGGCAAAAAACTTATTTTGATATAGGAGAAACATGATCTGACCTCTTCATTAAGTACCCATGCGAATAATTTAGTCCCTATCACATGAGGCTCAATTGACTTCAAATGATTTATTTTATTCCTCTCACTTTCCACATATCAGTTTACAACTTAATTATATACTCCATAACTCTATATTTCATAAACACGCCTACTAATGACAAGTTACCTGTTTTTATTTCGTGAACCAACTTTCCACAAGCTTTTTAAACTGTCTATTTTCCACTCTATCATCAGTTTGAGATGCCACAGTTTCATCAACTGTCATATTCGGATCGTATGAACTTTGTTTAATCTCATACTTCGAACATCTCCACTTAGTCGACATGTCCATCATTATCCACCCTTTTATGTTGTATTATGAATGATCTGATTCATATTTCGTGAACCAACTTTCCACAAGCTTTTTAAACTGTCTATTTTCCACTCTATCATCAGTTTGAGATGCCACAGTTTCATCAACTGTCATATTCGGATCGTATGAACTTTGTTTAATCTCATACTTCCAACATCTCCACTTAGTCGACATGTCCATCATTATCCACCCTTTTATGTTGTATTATGAATGATCTAATTCATATGAAACTTTTCCTAGAGACATGCTATATGGATTAGTAAGAAACTACTTACACATATATAAATACTTTATAACACACTAAAGAAATTAACCTTGAAAATTCTCCACAAATCCTCTTTTTTATATTCTGGAACCTTCCTTCATTCCTAGTAATCAATTCCAATATGTTGAGGCATCCTCACTAGTGTCCCAAGAAAATTTGTCAATTCTTTTCCTTCATGTCCAATAGGTTGACATCCTTCGTTCAATATGACTAAAATAGGTTGGTCATTTGCTAAGTCCCATATCTCTTTCTTTTTGGTTGGACCTCTGACCCTCTTTTTTTGCACCTAGCATGTTAATAAGAAACAACATTGAACCCTCAAATTCTAAGGAAAACTTTAATGGTATTAGTTGAGTAGTAGAAATACAAAAACAAAAAGCATTTTTGGGCCATATGGTACAATATGTGCCATGATTTACAATAAGTTTTGATCAGAAGCACTATTTCATCCACCAGAAATAGAGTTTATATTCTCGGAAAGAAACAAAACGCAAAGAATCAATAAACAGAGTTTATATTACCGGATCAGATAAAGTAAACAGTTCCCTTGACCAAACTTTACATTCCACCAAAATTTCATCCAAACGCAAACACACATGGAACATTATGAAGTATATATTATAAAAGTTACCAAAAATAAACATTTATCAATAATTTACTAAACCAACTCAATAATCTGAAGTATATTTTACTATTAAAAAGCTCAATAATCTCAGAGACTATTTTTGTTATAAACACCTCCTAACATACCATTTGTCCCTCTTAGTTTAATAATAAAGTCTAAACAAGTTAAAATTAACTATGGAATAGTACCTTTTTAACTTAAATTACAGCAACAACAAAAACATCACATCATCAGTTCATAGCTATATCACTACAACCATATATAGCAGCAAAAGCGAACACTATAACAACTACAAATTCCAACAGATGTGACTTTATACTAGTGGTACAAAGCGAATTACCAACCAAGTGGCTCTAATAGAATGCCTTGATTTTCACTTGCTGTAGATGAAATGCTCTGGCCTTGATTTTCACTTGTTGTAGATGAAATGTTTTGGTCTTAATTTTCACTTGATGTGGATGAAATGCGTTGGCCTTGATTTGTTGATTTACTCCTAAGTTGACTGTTCTCTATAGCAGACTACTTAATTCCAACTTCTAACTAATATCAAGTTTCAAACTACACTACTTTGATTTAATATCACTCTACAAAAATCTTATGTCAAACACTGGCTAAAACCGCTTAAACTAACAGTCTTACATTTGAATCATCATCTGAACATGATTAACGTGTTTTGACTTGTATAAACATGTCTAAAATTGCATCAAACTGTTAAGCATATAAGTAACTAAATTAGCAATTCCATACACACTTTAGCTTTGTCAGTGGCATACCGTTTCACCTACAATGTTTTTGAAATCACCAATGAATTTTTCCAGTATAAGTTGTCGGTAGTATTTAACAGCTTAGTGTATCTTGTAATCAATAAATGATGTTGAGATCATTTATGTCATGATATCAACATGTTCAACTTCAATTTATTGATAAGTGACGACCGACAACAAAATAGAAAATAACAAAGATGATACTTATCACTATTAACTACATGTATGAAAACCGTTTTTTAGTTCACATTTTTGAAGATGCAAGGCACCATGTTTAAAGGTAGATGCACATATCAGTAGGATATCCAAGAAACTGTTCCCCAACAAAAAACGAGTTCAGGTGGCACAATCAATAAATGTTCAAACTTCTTAGCAAGATTCTGCTAACAACCTACTACTCCACTCCTAAATAATATGCAATGTATTTGTAACCCGCGATAGAAGGTTAGGTGTGTCCAAAACCTGCTTTTTCTACTTTTTTTCATAAAGATGACGAGCAAAAGCAAACAGAGCAAACACAAAAACGCATACAACGCAGGGAAAAAGGGGCTAAAGGCAAAGCACCATAAGCAAATTAAATGATCTTACAAACGCGACATTTGAGGGGATTCATATGTTCACACAAAGTATCAAAATGGCACATATATAGTACCAAGTACCAACAATACGAATATGATAATGCAAGAACTAAGTGTATTGTTATTTTATTTTTGCTCCTTCATGAAATAGGTTTTTGTGTGTACCTATATTCTTGATTTTAAGTGAAGTTAATTATACCGAAACCATTTCAGCCTAAATCTACAGAAACTCAACAACCTAAGAAACCAAAAACCTATCTAGTCCTTCGTGCAACTCAAAACCACCGTCCTATAAAAATAGATCCTGAATTATAAAATGAATAACAATAAACTAACATACTCCCTATTCCAAAGTTTTACATTTAGCCTAACCATTCATTCATTTCATAAACAAATCAATCAAGAAAAGCTATACCTATAATGTAACTTGTACAATAGAAACAAATTCACGCAATCACTTACTCGGTAACTCCTAATTCCTAACTAGTGCCTGCATCTAATTAACTAACAATTACATTATAGGCATAGCTTCATCAAAAACCTAATTTTCACTTAGGCTTCAAATACACTCAATAACACTATAAAATAGCATATCTCTACCGATCCGCATTCTCCAAAACTAAATCGAACAATACACTCACTCCTAATCACTATCATAAACTATAATTAACTAACACTAACTCATATAGATACCACATTCACATTCACATCAACTAACTTCATCAAAAATTCACAACAACATACTAGAAACTAAAATAAAAAACCGAATCAAAATCACATTAACAGCTATATTGAGGACTTACTTTCAATTGTGTTGCGATTCAAAACGGACTTCGAGACTGATTAACCTAACTGCCGATTCAAAACCGAATTCGAGTAGGTGAGATTAGGCGATTGAGTGTGTGACATGAGGCGGTTGAGGAGCAGTGATTCATACTATCGATTCGGTTTGGAGAAGAGAGTTTTTTTTTTCTTTTTTAACGAATGTGATAGAGAGTTTGAACTGGGTGGGGGATATGTTTATTAGTTTTGGATTAAATTTGTATTATTATGTACTAGTAGTAATTATTTTAAATATTTTTTTTAAAATTTGGTATCATTATAAATTTTTGTAATGTACTGTATGAGTTTTTACAAAAAAAAAATTCTCATTTAGAGTAAGTGATTAGAATTTTAAAGGGTTTTACGGCCCAAAGTCAAAACTGGATCATATCATGCCGAGAGCGATTTAGCTTAAAACCTCATATCGAGGATCAAACCCAATGTGTTTGGTACGATCCGGTTCTTAGATTTGTTTGCCTAAGTCATGTACGTAAGATTGAACCTGATCGAACTAAACCAGACAAATAATCGAACATGAACTAAAGTGTCAACCAAAGACCAGACAAAAATTGAAACCGAACCTTAAAAGTCAGATCGGGTTGAGAACAATTTAGTCTAAAACATCGACTCAAGGACTAAACCAAATGTTTTCGTCGGTTCATTTGTTCGATCGATAATGCGTATAACCCGTCCGAATTAAACCAAAAATCAAATATTGAGTATAGTGTGGACATGATCGAACTGGAATAGGTTTGGTCAAGTTCGAGCTCGTGGTGATTTATTCGTTCGAGTCGGTTCGTGGTCTAAAATGCTCAACGCTATCCAGTACTCTCTATGGATAGCGGGTCCGTAAAAAGACTTTTGCTCACACTTTTTAAAAAGTGTGGGTGAAAGTTAGACTTTTGCCCACACTTTTTAAAAATTGTGGGTGACAGTTAGACTTTTGCGCACACTTTTTAAAAATTGTAGGTGACAGTTAGACTTTTGTCAACGCTTTTTTAAAAGAGTAGGTGAAAGATAGACATTTGCCCATACTTTTTATAAAGTGTAAGTTAGACTTTTGCTCACACTTTTTAAAAAATGTAGGTGGAAGTTAGACTTTTGCCCACACTTTTTAAAAAGTGTGAGAGAAAGTTAAACTTTCACTCACACTTTAAAAAGTGTAAGTGAAAGTTAGCCTTTTGCTCACACTTCTTGAAAAGTGTGGGTGAAAGTTAGAATTTTACTCACACCTTTTAAAAAGTGTGAGCAAACCAAAGTTATTGCTTACATTTTTTTAAAAGTGTAAGTAAATATATATTTTTACTTACACTTATTTTTGTGTGTCATTAAAAGTGTGTTACTGTGAGACTAGAGAAACACACGAAATATGGTAGATATATATATGCCACGTGTAAGATGATGTTGTGATGATGATGACGAAATATAAAAGATGAAATAAAGAGATGAAGATTAAACAAAAAAGAAAGATTAGATTAAGATGAGAAAAAGAAGAAAAACACGAAGTATGTGAATTTTCTAGTGAGAGAAACAAAGAACTTTCTCACTCTATAAACAAGAGAATGGAAAAACACACACACACAAATGAGGTGGAAATGGCCTTTTATACTAAGAGTAACATATTAGAAAGGCCTTTCTCATTTATGTGTTCGGGACTAATTCTCGTTACATAAATAATATTATCTTAAAACTCTCGACACCATTGAATAACATTTTCCACGAGCTTCACAACGGTATATTATATGACCATCACTTTAAATACGACTAACAATCTTCACCTAAGGGGTGATCATTAATGTGTGACTTCACTTATGTGTTGTTGCAGACTTTGAAGCTCGCTGTCTTGAGAGTTACTTTATAGTTCCTTTAATGGCTTGTGATCTTGGATCTTTGATCTTTGCCTTGACTTGATCAAGAAACTTTTCCATCTTGTGATCTTGTGTCTTTCTCCACATACTCATACTTTGCATCGTGTTAAAATCTTTCTAACAATCTCCCTTGATCATTAGAGTAGCGGAAGTCTTTGTCTTTAGATGTTCTTGAGATTTCTTCATTTACTTGAGTATGTGGTCTTGAATTGCGACTCTTGAGATTATGCCACTTTTGCATTCTTCCGGTTTCCTATTATACAGTACGAATAATGTACCCGTGATTATGTAAGTTCAAAGAACTTCCTTGTCAGGTTTTCTGGTTGTGGTAGCCGTTCTCAATACTTTAACTTCTCGAAAGATAACTCGTAGTAAATATTGAACCATGCAGTTTCATTCTGTTGATTAAGTCATCAATTCGTTTCCTGGAACAGGTTTAAATCACCAAAGAATCAAACCATCGTTTCTTTCCAGTTGACACAATTTTGATTCATATAGAATCTCACAAGTTACCTACCGCAGTGCTGTTTGATGATGACACTAGAAGGATTTCTACTCGTCACTGTAAATACTAAAGTGTATTACTCTGAATGCTCTGGCAAGATCATAAGGATATTGCGTTAAGACCTGGAACGAGTTTGAATCAATTAAGAATCAAACCACTGTTGCTTTCCAGTTAACATATGTTCAATTCAAGGTGAATCTTACATATGACCCACCACAGTGTTGTTTGATGTTAACACTGGAAGGATTTTAATTCATCACTGTGAATACTAGAGAGTATCACTCTGAATGTTCTAGCAATATCACAAGGATAGAGCGTAGGACTCTGTAAATTATCGCTTGTGTTCTAATGATGAACAACAGTTGATATGAAGAATAAGTCTCCTAATGAGATTTTTTGATGAATATAGATGGCTCTAGAATTTATAAGTGCACGTTTATTTAGTGATCGGAGGCTGGAGCAGACTGCCACCTTTTCAATATCTACTATTTCGAAGTGAGAAAGTCGAAAGAAATGATTTGAACTCCGTGACAATAAAAAAACTTATTTTGAGAGAAGCTTGAGTAGGCTAGAAAGGGTTGTGCATTGCATCACTGGGTCCATGATGCTTTGTCTTCAATACCAGAATCATCTAAGTGATTCTGATAGTAGATGTGTTGACCCGGTTTCTGCCTAAGTTGTATGGATGGCTGCTTTCTTTACACCCTTTATCCTTACATTTATTTTTCATTCTTCAACCCCTTCAATGCTTACTAAGACGTCATTACTAGCACCTTGTTGTGATTGTTCCAGTGCTAACTTAAGTCATTAGTCGGCATTATTCCTGTACACTCAACTACTTCATCTTTCCTAAGGACTTCTAAGTTCTAATGGATTGTCCCTGGGAAGATCACTCCGTTTCTGGTTGGATCATAGGTTGAATACCTAACCACATTTTGACACCAATATAGTTGTGAATAAATTGTTGAGTGGTATAGATATCGTACCAGAAAAACCAATCGAAAAAGCAATCAAGGTGTTAATGAAATCGATGCGTACACCTTGATAATTTTCTATATCACCAAAACGCTCCCCCTACATACATAAAACCTACAAAACCCTACTAATGGCCGCCGCCCTATAACAATTTCTAATTGTTAACTTCTTGATTGTGCGTCGTTCTATCATTACCATGTTTGATTCAATTACGATTTTGTTTTACCTCATTGTATTGGGTTATTACATGTATCTGATATTCGAATTAGGGGTTCTTAGGTTCAATTAGGGTTTGTTCAACGCAACTATTAGGGTGTGTATAAATCAATCGTGTTGTATGTTTCCTCTTTGCTGAAGATTCGTTAATAATGAAAGTCGGGTAGGTGGTTGCTGTGATTTGGTTTAAACCCTAATTTTTAATTATGGTTTTTTGTGGTGGAATTGGTTTTCTTGTATATGGAGGGTTTCAATCGATTAATGGGGGGGGGGGGGGTTCGTCGAGCTTATGGAGCGTATGAATAATGGCCATCTAGGCAGTGTTCAAGCTGCGAGTTCTGATTTGAAGAACTCACCACCAAAAGCTACTAAATTTATTATTAAGCAAATTAGTGATGTTGCTAAGTATTTTTGTGTTTCGCTTAATTCTCTTGAGGAGATATATGCCTTTTTAAGGAGCTTGATGCGGTCTCAAATCAGGCGTGGGAACGTTTGTCACAAAAGAGTCGTGATAGAATCATTAAGATTATTGATCAACATTTGAGCTTTCTTGAGCATCAAGCTGTTGAGGAGCCTATTATTAAGTCTACAGATGTTAATAATGAGATTTGTATTGTGGCTTATGCTGTTTTCGAAGGAGTTGATGTTTCTATTCCTCGACGAGTGGTTCAAAAGGTTGGTTCTCGCTTTGAATATACACTGTATGGTTATTTTCTCGATTAGAGATTGGCGTATCCAGTTGTTGAGTATTTTGCAAGGAGCAATTGGGATAAAAATGGGTTAAAACGAATTATGATGAATAACAAGGGATTTTTCTTCTTCAAGTTTAATTCACAAGCTGGTTTGGAGGCTGTTTTGGAAGGTGGCCCTTGGTTGATTCTCAAAATTCCTATCATTCTCAAGACATGGTCATTGGGGACTCGCTTGGTAAAAGAAGAACTGATTCGCATTCCAATTTAGGTGAAACTGCATGATGTTCCAATTCAGGTTTTTGAAGAGGAAGGAATTAATTTAATTGCTTCTTTTCTTGGTAAGCCAAATATGTTTGACTCATTTACTAGCTCTATGTGCAAAGATTCATGGGGTAGGAGTAGTTTTGCTAGGTGTCTTATTGAAATTAATTCTGATGTTGATTTGGTTGAGATTGTTACTATTGGTGTTCCGTCTCTTACTAGTGATGAGTATACTAAAGAAACAATCCGAGTTGAATATGAATGGAAGCCGTTGAGGTGTGATACATGCAAGATTTTTGGTCATGACATTGATTTATGCCCAAAGAAGGTTGTGATTATTCCTAGTACTTCTACGGTTCATACTAGTGCGCCTGTTGAGACATCTAATGATGGATTTCAATTAGTGGGTAAGAAGAAAAATAGGAATAGGAAGTCCAAGTCTAAGTTTACTGGTCCGTCGGTTCAACCGAATGTCAAGTTTGTTCCCAAAGAAACTTCTAGTGAACCGAAGAAAGGTGGTACATATGTTGGTAATGCTGCATCTTCCAAGAGGAAGGAAGTAGATCTTTTTACATTTGATGATAATGTGACCACATCTAATTTGTACTCAGCTTTAGATGAAAATGAAGAAGAGGTTGCTCTTGTTTATGATGAATCAGATAATCTTCTCAACTCTAAAACAGGTGGAAGCTCCTACTCCACTACTGCTGTTGGTTAGATTGGTTCATTATGTTATGTTCTAGGTGCATTTTATGTTTCTAGAAGTGTAAGTGGTTATGGCGTGTCATAAGCACTAGATTAGGTGGTTTATCAAGCTTGTAAGCTTGAGGTTAATGTGGTATCTCAGCCACATTCCATTTGTACTTCATTGTTTTTTTTTTGATAATATATTTACCGAGGAAACCCATTACCAAAAAAAAGCCCCCCTACATATGTGCATCATAAAATGAAAGATATTTGCACATATTAGGACGAGAAAGCAC
This sequence comes from Glebionis coronaria, assembly GCA_025667525.1. Classification (NCBI taxonomy): domain Eukaryota; kingdom Viridiplantae; phylum Streptophyta; class Magnoliopsida; order Asterales; family Asteraceae; genus Glebionis; species Glebionis coronaria. The sequence goes on from CM046879.1 coordinate 584,193,183, forward strand.
TTATATCAAAGATCTTATCCAAAGTGAAATAGTTTGATCACATTTTAATCACTATTCTCTCCCTCAAAAGTTACATGTGTTTGTGAAATTTTTGATATACTAGTGATGAAACATAGAGAGAATAATGTTTCTGAAAATATGGAACTATATGTTATGAGATTTTTATACTCCCCCTCGAAAAAAGATTCTTTTTAAAATGGGGAAGTATATATGAGCACACAATTTTAAAAGAATTTGAATATTTCTTTTGAAAATATCTTCAAAAATTGTGCTTAAAACCCGAGAAAACTTAATTTCCTGTTGTTGAGGAAAAATGTACATAAATGAACATTTTTCTTGTGTTCATGAGCTTAAAACTTTGAATGTTTTAATATAAGCCCATGACCGAGAAAAGTTAATTTCTCGTTGTAGAGGATACGTAAAAAACTTTCCTTTCTTTGAGGACCAGGTTATAATCTGACATGTGACAATAAGCCATTGGTACATGAGCTTAAAATTTTGAATATTTTATAATAGTTCATGATCGAGAAAATTTAATTTCTCGTTGTGGAGGATAAGTTATCATCCCTTATAATCTTTCCTTTATTTGAAGTCCGGATCACAGTTTGAAATATGACTATGAACCATTGAGAGAAAAACTAGGAAATGACATGTTTTAAAGTATTTGAAACTCACATTCGAACTTTATGTACATACCCGTGTCGTTATTGAGCTACATTTCTAAGTACGTTCATATTATCGATGCTGAGAGACATGTCGAAGAAGAATATTTTTGGTATTTTTGAAATATTTTCTCTTTTTTTATTTTGTTAGTTTTACATTTTTGTATTTTCTTTTTCAAAAAATTTATCTACACAAAGAAAAAAAGAAAAAAAGAGAATATTTACAAGTCGAAGTTCCCATTAGCAATGACGGTTGGTCCATGAGTTGATGTAGATGAAGTGAAATCATGTTTCTTGTTGACATTGATCGGGTGCATCAACAATATTGACATCGGAAGACCTTAAAACTACATGATTTTCTTCATTGAAATATTCACCGGAGAACATTTCCAACTCTTTAGAATTGACTTTGAATTAGTCGAAGTTGCTATAGGAATTTCTCGTTCCTAGGGTAAGTAATCTTTCGTGATACACTTCCGTTTCTTTGATATACGAGTTACAGTCTGTAATATGACTGTAAATCATTGTAAAGCTTAATTTTGAATCCCCTGGCACACTTGATTCGTAGACATCAGCCTTTTAAGCCACCAACTTCTGAGATTTCCCTTGATAGCATGGAATGAGGTACTTGCGAGTAGTTTACCGTTTTGTTTTTTTTTTGAACATTGATGTTTGTATCTACACTTTTATCAAGAGTTTGTATGCATTCATGTGGATTAAGGATATCTACATTAGAATCATGTGGGAATTCAGAGTGAACTTGATACCATGACACTAACATGAAATAAGGAATTACTCTTATATGTGGTGTTTTCATTTATAATGTTTTCATTTATAACTAATATATTATTTCATGAAATACAGGTACAACAAGATGAGGATGACATTAAAAAGAATATGGAACTGAACCTCAAATGTTTATTGTTATTAGATTCGGTTACAACTTATTAGGACATATTAAAGGCGATATATCCACCAAATTCATTGTAATTTATTCTAAGCCTAATCATTGTGAAGAGGGATTCTGCGACCTAGAAAAAAGATGATGAACTATTCCCTAATTTGTCAAGAATGATACTCCAATAATTGCTATCATCTTCAAAATGACCATGACAGTTTGCATCATTAACCAAATGATTTGTAAAAGCATCCCCCATGTAATTATCTTGGTATATCATGTCATTCACTTGGTCAAGTGTGTATTGAGTTGCTTGCTCTTTAGGGTTTTCAAAAGTGTTAAATGAATCATTCAAGGGTTCGTTCATATGATATTCCGTGGACATATGTTTGAGAGTTTGTGGCTCAACGCTCTCAAGAACATTCACGACCGGCAAAGTTTGGTCGTTATGAGTCTCGAGCCCATTTAGGTTAGAAAGCTTAGACAGTGTAAGACCTTGCCATGACTTGAACACATCAAAGTGCAACGGAGGTGGGCCTGAAAGTGATGATATGAATGACTTATTGATATGATCAGGAGCCGAACCAGTCTGGATACGTTGGTAGAAGTTAGAAACAACTCTCGAACGACGAACAAGCCTAGCTTCTGCTTCGAGACGAGCATTCTCCCATTGAGTCATATGACTCACGTTGGTATTGATAGCCGTTTTCGACTTGTGGGTGATTGGATCAATACCCATTTTGGTTAACCTTTTCTTAAGATGTGTGTTCCAATAATTCTTGATCTCATTGTCTGTTCTTTTAGGCAAGTAAGATGCAATTGCTGACCATCTGAATCATGTAAAAACAACTGTAAATATATCTAGTTACACCATATTAATATCCTTAAGAAAACTTCTTAAGTTATAAACTCAATGTTTCTAACATTTTGATCATATTTTTCTTTTTGAAATTAACAGAACATTTGATCATAGACATTGCCACAAATAATATTTGAATTTAATACATATGCAGCATGAATGTCACACTTGGATCAATTATTTGGTTTGTTGGTTCCACTTCTTTTACTCTCCATGTCTCATAATGTGAGTGCCCACTTAGCCTTGGGTTCTTTAAAAGACTTGCTAAATTCAGTAATACAACATGGATCCCAAATCTAGCTAGCTCCATTATATCCATACATCTAAATCAACAAATAAACTAGGGCCACAATAATACTAATATGAACAGTTATACTATCAAATTTTACAAAAACATCTTTCATGCATGCACATATTATTGAAACATCATGTTAGAGCTTGATATTGTCATTGTTGTTCAATTCTCATATAGTAAACTATACTTTCATGTATCTACATGCATGTTATTTGTAACAAGACGCTCGCGCCTGGCTAATAGCGCGACGCCTGTCTTCCCTATACGTATCTTAAAGATGTAGTTAAAACTACAAGCATGGAAACTAGAATCTAGCTACAACAAGTACCGAAAGCGCGCAAACAAATTACCTATTGCCAAGAAGTGCATGGAGCTGAATGATAGTTTGCTCTTCTTGTGAAGTAAACTTTCCTCTTTTGATATCTGGTCTCAAATAGTTCGTCCATCTCAGTCTACAACTCTTTCCACATCTTTGCAAACCTGCATGTATAAAACACACATAAATAAAAACACATATCATTGTTATCTAGTATATGTTTTTGTGTCTACGTACCAGCCTTAAGAGGCAATGCACGCCAACTTCCATGACCATTTTCTTCGATATATGCCACAAGCTTGCGATCTTCTTCTGAAGTCCAAGGCCCTTTCTTCAAGCCCTTGACGAAACTCGGTGATCTTCCCATTCTTTGAATTTCAAATAACTATTTTTAGCAAGTTTTCTTTAGCTAGATACATGCACTTGAAATACGAAAGTGAGAATATATAATGGAGCCATGTAGCATGAACATGGTACATGACCTAGCTAGGGTTAGACCAAGGAGCAAAGGCTATTAAATGTGCTATCCGACATGATTTGTACTATTGTTTTATAGTGTAATTACCACCTGTGTAGCTGTGTGTGTCAATGATGAAAGATACCCATATATTCAGAAAAATTTAATGTTAAAATTAAGAAATGTATTTTACCATTTTTGGAAAAGTCGCATAAGTTAAATAAGTCGCATAAGTTGCATAAGGTATTTTGGGAAATTTTCATTTGGTGGTGCAAAAAGGGAAACAAGGTAACATTTTAGGGCATTTCAAGAATTAGCCCGTATATATATATATATATATCCGTTCAAGGATTGGCTGGGCCATTATTTCATATAATGGTTGTTGTGCATTATATTATAGATGAATCAGACAGTACTCTATATGCATTAAAATCTCAATCTTTTGCATCTGCATATGCAGGTATCTCGTGTCATTGTGGTTAATGAAACGAAATCATGCAATATAAACTGAGCTCATGATATTTAGGTTATACATATCAGTTTTCAAATGATTAAGAAACTCAACTGGACAGGCCACTAATAGTTCAATAATTAATTATCATGATGTCTCTTTTGAATGTTCATGAACATGATTTTAACTTAAAAAAAATAGTTACTGTCACTACAACAAAATCAATGTTTAGGGTCAGACGAAATTTAGGGTCGAAATTTTCGACCCTAAATTAAGGTGGGGGCCCACACATTTTCAACCCAAAAGAGCCCAAAAAGGCTGGTCAAAAAGCAGGTGGGACCCACTAAATTTAGGGTCGAAATTTCGACCCTAAATTAAAAGTTTTAAATAATTTTAATTTATTTATTATATAATTTATTTTTAATAATTAAAAACAATTTTAAAAGAATTAAATTTTAAATTTAATAATTTAGGGTCGAAATTTCGACCCTAAATATAAAATTTAAAATAATTTTAATTTATGTATTATATATTATATTTTTAATAACTAAAAACAATTTAAAAAAAATTATTTTTAATATTTAAAACTTTAGGGTCGAATTTTCGACCCTAAATTTAAAATTTTAAAAATTTTTCCCGAAAAATTTAAAATTTCACACGAAAATTTTTCACGAAAAATTTAAAATATTCACAGTTTATATTTAGGGTCGAAATTTCGACCCTAAATTATTAAATATATTTTAAATTTTTTTTTTAAGTGTTAATGCTTTTAAAATATTAATATATGTATATATTTAGATAATGCAGTAATAGCTAAAAATAATTAAGTCTAAGCAGAACTAAAGTTGTGCAAATAACTTAGCAACTACAAGAACATAACAAGTTCATCAATTACACCACAAATCCAGAAAGATCAAGCTGGTTACCACTATGGAAAACCAACTAGACTACAAATGACTGTATCCATTGTTTTAGTGCTTTCATTAGTCCCACTATTGATGGTACTAGTTTTAGTGCTTTCATTATGTACCCATTGTGAACAGGAAGATGATAATAGATGTATGTGTGCCATCCATATTGGGTAGTTGTTTTGCTATTTAATGGTTTGTAGTTTGCCTCCAATTATCACTCATCTCAGTTTTCCAATACTAAAAAAACAACAATAATGGCCTGGTTAGGAAGGTTAGAAGAATTAAAAGAAGTTGCTGGTTCAGATAATTGGACTGATCGAATGGTAGCATATTTTGAACAATCTGCCGAAGCGGACAAACGTTTTGGTCTGAAACTTGAACGTTTACATGAGGTTTTAGATGAAGCTGTTGAAGAAAGACAACAGTTTATCCAGGAATTAGAACGTGCTGGAGATATATATATCTTAAAGAAATGCGCTAAAGTATTGAAAGATACTCAAAAGAAGGATAAGAAAACCTCAAGTCGGTTGGAAGGTTTAATTAAAGATACAGCAGCAAGAATGACTGAGAAGGAGGAATTCGTTAAGAAAATGAAGGATCAATAAATAAGCATTCGTAAATGCTTAGAAGGAGCCTTTATTTATGAGTTTGAGCAAAGTTTGATGAAGGAATTCGTTAAGACTGTGTCTCTTTTAATCTAATTAATAATTGTTGTTCATATAGAATAAGAACCATACTAACACATGTTGTTGTGTATAATGATGCTTCTGCATCTTTTATGGTTTTTATGTTTGAAATGTACTTGTATGTTTGTATAAATAAAAAAGGCTCCTTTATTTATGAGTTTGAGCAAAATTTGATTGAAGTAAAATGCTTTTGACTGAACTTTTGACTGCAAAACCCAACACAACAGACTTGAACTAAATTTTGTGACTCAAACAAACTAAATTCTCACAATGATTCAAGCTAGAATACTAACTAATCACAGAACCAAACACTCCTAAACATAATTTTATTCGTCACGGACACTTAAACACGCGCTTAATTAAACATTGATATTACAACGATATTAGACTCGTAAACACGGAAAAAAACACATCACAAACTAGTTCAAACTAAGGTTCCCCATGTCATCGTAAAGGTCGTGAAGTAGTGCAGCTGAATCCAATGTGTGCCTATCGGAGTTGCGGTACAACTCTATCGTACGCTCAAGTACCATTATCATTCCATTCAAGCGCACACAGTTTGCACACGCTGAAGAGCTTGGAGAAGAAACTGGAATCGTTGAAGGTCTGGGAGAAGAGCTTGGAGTCGAAAAGCTCGTTGAAGGTCTTGAAGAAGAGCTTGGAGGAGAAAAGCTCATTGAACCTCCAAGAGAATTGATTAGTAGTTGGACGCATTCGTCTTTCCACAAAAAAAATTTGCATCCATATGAAACTGGAGGTTGAACCCGTGAACGTGGACAAGCATAGTAAAGTCTACCAAAGTTTCAGTTGTCCACGATTCTCGAAGAACTACATCTCCATGTCTACACCTGCACGGAAAAGCTTTATGCTTCAACATGTACATAATAACAATTTGTTTATGATGATAAGTGTGTGTGATCTGCTGGTGGTTGTGATGATAAGGAGTGTGTGTGGTTCTCTTTTTATGCTAAAAAAGTGAGGGAATTGTTAACATTTTCCCTCCAATGTTTTCCCTCCAATGTTTTCCGTCCAATGTTTTCCATCCAATGCTGGTGGTTGTGATGATAAGGACTCATATCATGTAATACGATCCCCTATTGACTCATATCATGCAATACGATACCCTATTGACTCATATAATGTAATACGATACCCTATTGGCTCATATCATGCAATACGATACCCTATTGACTCATATCATGTAATACGATACCATATTGGCTCATATCATGCAATACGATACCATATTGACTCATATCATGTAATACGATACCCTATTGGCTCATATCATGCGATACCCTATTGACTCATATCATGTAATACGATACCATATTGGCTCATATCATGCAATACGATACCCTATTGACTCATATCATGTAATACGCTACCCTATTGGCTCATATCATGTAATACGATACCATATTGACTCATATCATGTAATACGATACCCTATTGGCTCATATCATGTAATACGATACCCTATTGGCTCATATCATGTAATACGATACCATATTGGCTCATATCATGCAATACGATACCATATTGACTCATATCATGTAATACGATACCCTATTGGCTCATATCATGTAATACGATACCATATTGGCTCATATCATGCAATACGATACTCTATTGACTCATATCATGTAATACGGTACCCTATTGGCTCATATCATGTAATACGATACCATATTGGCTCATATCATGCAATACGATACCCTATTGGCTCATATCATGTAATACGATACCCTATTGGCTCATATCATGCAATATTATACCCTATTGACTCATATCATGTAATACGATACCATATTGGCTCATATCATGCAATACGATACCCTATTGACTCATATCATGTAATACGCTACCCTATTGGCTCATATCATGTAATACGATACCATATTGACTCATATCATGTAATACGATACCCTATTGGCTCATATCATGTAATACGATACCCTATTGGCTCATATCATGTAATACGATACCATATTGGCTCATATCATGTAATACGATACCATATTGACTCATATCATGTAATACGATACCCTATTGGCTCATATCATGTAATACGATACCATATTGGCTCATATCATGCAATACGATACCCTATTGACTCATATCATGTAATACGATACCCTATTGGCTCATATCATGTAATATGATATCATATTGGCTCATATCATGCAATACGATACCATATTGACTATTTTAAAATTAAAATTATTCTCGTTTCGAAATTTACTATTTTAAAACGTAATTATTGTAATTTATAAAATAAATTTACATAAATAAAATATATTGGTGATACTTATTAATTTTTTATATAAACAAAATAACTTGTTAATATTTTATATAAATAATTTAGTAATTATAAACTCTATTTATTAATGTTTTAAAACATTTTAAAATTAAAATTATTCTCGTTTCGAAATTTACTATTTTAAAACGTAATTATTGTAATTTATAAAATAAATTGACATAAATAAAATATATTGGTGATACTTATTAATTTTTTATATAAACAAAATAACTTGTTAATATTTTATATAAATAATTTAGTAATTATAAACTCTATTTAATAATGTTTTAAAACATTTTAAAATTAAAATTATTCTCGTTTCGAAATTTACTATTTTAAAACGTAATTATTGTAATTTATAAAATAAATTTACATAAATAAAATATATTGGTGATACTTATTAATTTTTTATATATACAAAATAACTTGTTAATATTTTATATAAATAATTTAGTAATTATAAACTCTATTTATTAATGTTTTAAAACATTTTAAAATTAAAATTATTCTCGTTTCGAAATTTACTATTTTAAAACGTGATTATTGTAATTTATAAAATAAATTTACATAAATAAAATATATTGGTGATACTTATTAATTTTTTATATAAACAAAATAACTTGTTAATATTTTATATAAATAATTTAGTAATTTTAAACTCTATTTATTGATTTTTTTTAAATAATTTAGTAATTTCGAAATTTAGGGTCGAAATTTCGACCCTAAATTTGGCACTAAAACTTTTTATTTTCAAAAAATTTCACGAAAATTTTAAAATTTTATACCAAAATTAAAAAATTCGCGGTTTATATTTAGGGTCGAAATTTTCGACCCTAAAATTTAGGGTCGAAAATTTCGACCCTAATATTCGACCCTAAATTTTATCCACAACTTCACCCAAAACACTCTTCATTCAATCTATCTTCATCACCAAAAAAAAAAACGGGAGCCAATTCGCATCATCACCAATCCGACCACCACCAATCGCATCATCACCAATCCGACCACCACCAATCCTTCCCACCACCACCATTCCTTCGCATCACCACCAATCCGCATCACCAATTCGCATCACCACCAATCCGCATCACCTTCGCACCACCACATTCATCACCCACACCACAACCTTCGCACCATCATGTACATTCATCACCCACACCACAACCTTCGCACCACCACATTCATCACCCACACCACAACCTTCGCACCACCACATTCATCACCCACACCACAACCTTCGCACCACCACATTCATCACCCACCACAACCTTCGCACCACCACATTCATCACCCACACCACACACCACCCCATCACCACAAAATCGTCACCCATCACCACCACAGTCCACCACTTTGTTTTTTTAATAAATATAAAGGTAATTGATTTTTTGTTAAATATATTAATTTTGTTTAATTTTTTGCTAAATGTGATTGTTAATGTTTTGTTATTGTTAAATTATTGTTAATTTTTTGGCTAGCAACCACCACCACCACCGACGGCAGCAATAGCAACCACCACCGCCGGCGGCAGCAGCACCACCACGGCAGCAGCAACAGTAGCCACTTTATACTAAAGGTGGGTGTTTATTTTTCTTATATTAAAAACGTATGAGCTAATTTTTTTACTTGTTTTCGGCTTATTTTGGCTTAATTGATTTCGGGTTATATTTAGTCTTAGTTGATTTCGGATTATATTTAGGCTTAGTTGATTTCGGATTATTTAGGTTTAGTTGATTTAGGCTTAGTTGATTTCTCTTAGTATATATATATATATATAGTTGATTTCGGCTTAATTCTTTTAGGCTTAATGGATTACGGCTTATATATGGCTTAATATTTATTAAGGAATTTCGACTTATATATATATATAGGCACGAGTTTAATTTTTTTATATGTTTATCGTAGCCAAGACCCAAGTCACAGCCGAGAACCGATTTCCCGAGTCACAGTCGTATAAAAGGTAATGTTTTTTTTTGAAATTGTTTTAGTGTTTGTTTCAAATTAGATAAAATCTCGGAAACCAACTAATTTAGATTTTTTTTATTTTACGTTTGTGTTTGGTTAGCACCGGGACAGTCGGGACAAGTTCCTCATCCGGACTTTTTTTTCTATCTTTCCATCTTTGTTTATTTCAGCCGTGACCGAGGTGTGTAATTAATATTATGCATATGTTTATTATATTATATATTGTTAGTCTTTTGTAGTAAATAATTTTAGAATTGTTTTAGGATTCTAGTCGATTAATTTTGGAAAAGCCCCGTCCGAAATTAATCAACCTTAGAAAACCCGTCCGAAATTAATTTATTAGAAATTAATTTCGGAAAGTCCCCAATTTTGGGACTGCTTTTTGAATGTTTTGTCTCATTTAGGATATGAATGCGTATAACTGGTTTATTATTTGAGATGATTTCGACAGCGTTTCTCCTTTACTCTTACGAATATGTCTTTAAAAACACATATTTGGGGAGTAGAGGGGAAATGCTGCCGAAATATTCTCGAATAGTAAATCAGTTATACGCATTCATATATGAGACGAAACATTCAAAGAGTGGGTTAAGATTGCCTTCCATAGTGCACTAGTAGGTGAAAAAACATTCCTGATTGTTTGTTTTTAATGTGTTTAATTAAATCATTTATTTGAATAATGTTTATTTGCAACGCAGTTATGATAATTGATAAGAGTTGGACAACTATATCCAATCGTAATTCCGATGAATTTTTATATGGTCTTTTCACCTTCCTCGAGCATTGTAAGACATTTTTGCACCCCATCACACAAATGATCCGTTGCCCATGTAAACGTTGTTGTAACTGTGAGAGATTGGTTGACCTCCACACTCTTGAGGTACACTTATCCCAACACGGGTGGGACGAACATTATACCACATGGAAATATCACGGTGAACCGATTCTTCCGCTTTCTACACCAGTATCACATTCACCTGAACACCTTGACATGAATACGTTCTTAGAAGATATTTCTGTAACTAATGTCGAAACTACACCGACTCAAACTCCTCCGACTCAAACTCCTCCGACTCAAACTCCACCTGATCAAACAACGGGTCCTAATAACGAGTTTGAAGAGTTACTTAGTAGGTCCACCCAAAAGTTGCACACGCTTACCAATTTGACTACATTGGAATTTACAACAGAGATTGCACACATCAAGGTTTTAAATAAAATTAGTGATGTCGGGTTTAACCAGATTCTAGCTTGTCTCCAGAAGTTTTGTACCCGTAGTCAAGGTTTCAATTTCCCATCGTCATACTATGAAATCAAGAAGACATACAGAAAGATCGGGTTAGGATACGAATCGATTCATGCTTGTATAAACGATTGCTTTTTATATTGGGGATCAGAGGATAACAAAAAGAGTGATGATTGTCCAGTCTGCGGAGAGAGTAGATATAAAGACCCCAAGAAAACAAAGGGGAAGTTGGTTGCGAACAAGGTGGTGCGTTACTTTCCGTTAAAACCTATACTTCAACGCATGTTCAACACAAAACACATAGCAAAGTGGATGACTTGGCATGCTACTGGACAGTCTAAGGATGGCAAGTTGAATCACCCCTGTGACGATAAAGCATGGAAACATTTTGACTTGATGGTACCTGATTTCTCTAGTGACCCTAGAAACGTTCGATTAGGGTTGGCTGCAGATGGTTTTAATCCTTATGGCATTATGAGTCAAAATTACAGCATGTGGCCGGTCATATTGACAGCATACAACACACCACCGTGGATGTGTATGAAAGAAACTTCTTTAATGTTGACGATGTTAATTCCCGGCCCTAAATCACCTGCAAAAGATATTGATGTTTTCCTGGCGCCTTTGATTAAAGAACTCAAAGATTTATGGAAAGGAGTCAGGACGAAAGACGCTGCTACGGGTACTTATTTCGATATGAAAGCGGCGCTTTTATGGACCATCAATGATTTTCCAGCTCGGGGTAGTCTTTCTGGGTGGGTTGGGCAAGGCTACTACGCATGCCCCACTTGTAACAAGGACACTCCATCGATGGCTATCAAGAACAAAATCGTTTATGTTGGTCATAGAAGATGGTTAAGAACAAATCATTATCTAAGGAGTAAAACTAGGAAATTCCATGGTAAAGCCGAACGGAAGCCTAAACCGGGAAAGTTTACCGAAATGGATATCCAGTTACAAATTAATAGCCTCTTGAGTCGTAAGCCGGGGAAGCATCCAAAAATTAAGAAAAGCAACCCACCTCCTGATAGAAATGTTGAATTGAATTGGACTAAGCGTTCTATCTTTTGGGAGCTTGAGTATTGGCCCTTTCTTCTACTAAAACACAATTTGGATGTCATGCACATCGAAAAGAACGTGCTTGAGGCAATACTGAATATCTTGTTACAAAACGATAAATCCAAAGACACGGCAAAGGCAAGGCAAGACTTGGAAAAATTGGGAGTTCGACCTGAGTTGTGGTTAGTTCCAAAAGGAAACGGGAAGTTTGAGAAGCCTCATCCAAAGTACTCTTTCACCAAAGCTAACAGGGAACTTTTTTGTAAATTCATCAAAGGAGTTAGACTACCTGATGGGTTTGGATCCAACTTTAAGCAAAAAGTCACCGCTAATTATGACAATATAACGGGCATGAAATCTCATGACTGTCATATAATGATGCAACGGTTACTTCCTTACGGAGTACAACAATACTTGCCCAAAAACATTGCAGATCCTATAATCCAGCTTTGCTTGTTTTTTAAGCAGCTTTGTTCTAGAATTTTGACGGAGGAGGACATGGTAATAGCTAAAAACCAATTGATCAGTGTGATGATTAATTTAGAGCAAATCTTTCCTCCTGCTTTTTTTGACATAATGCCTCATTTGGTTGTACATCTACCCGATGAGGCTATTCTAGGTGCCCTCATTCGCTGCAGGTGGATGTATCCATTTGAAAGATACATGAATAAGCTAAAGAATTATGTCCGAAATAAAGCAAAGCCTGAAGGTTCTATTGCGGAGGGTTATGTTGCAGAAGAAGCATTAACTTTTTGTTCGCGTTATCTTGCTGAGGATGTCGAGACGAGATTTAACCGTCTTGACAGGAATGACGACGGTTTCCTTGAACAAAAAGATAAATTCCAGGTGTTCCGGTCCGCATGCAAACTGATGGGTAGAGTCAAAGATATTCATATGAGTTTAGATGTTACGCGGGCAGTTGTATGGTATATACTTAACAACAGTCCTGAAATCGAATCAGACATCTTGGCTTACAAAGAGTATGTCTCTTCCTTATCTATATTTTAAAAAAATCTTCTTTCGGGATGACTTATCCTAATATCATGAACTTTTGCAGAGAATCGCCTGATAACGTGGAAACGAGGTTTCCCACCTGTTTAGTCACAAGGTAAATACATTAGATATATTACCTTGGAGTTATTGCTCATATATCTAAATATGTTTGTATCTCTTTCGTAGATTCGTGAAAAAAAAACGACAGGCGACTGTAATGAAGAGTTATTCTCTTTGGCATGTGGACATACTAGTGCATGTACATACCCCGCTTGCGTAGTTAACGGTGTGAGGTTTGTGATACATGAACGCGATAAACTTCACACCACTCAATGCAGCGGTGTTTCAACAGCCGGGCTTGATGGAGAGATGTATTATGGTCAACTCGAAGAAATTCTGGAGCTCACTTATATCGGGAACCGCAAGGTTGTGTTGTTTTGATGTAAATGGTTTGACACCATTAACCCCCCAAATTGTACGAAACGCAATAGACGTTCTTACATTGAGTAGGGCATACATCATATTTTGACTAATAAGGAATTTCACAAAAATAACCAATACATTCTTGCGACACAAGTATCACAAGTATTTTACCTTGAAGACCTTGCTAGAAAACCAAAGGGTTGGAAGGTGGTCGAACATGTTTATCATGGCGATGTTGAAGAGTCCGATCAAGATGTTATACATGGTAGCAGTTCATCAAATTTTACGCTGAATGTTGGTTTGACTTGTTTGGAGGATACAAATTTGAGTTTGAATGACGAATCGGCAGAAGTGTCCGCCACACAGGTTAATGAAGACGATGATGATCTAATCAATAATGAAGATGATGACGTTGCACATGCCCTTGATGATGATGATGTTCAAATGTCTGATGATGATGAAGTGAACCCTAATAATGTTGTTGAAGAAGTTTTATCTAGCGATGATTCAGATTGTGATAATTGATCTTAAGTTGTAATTTGAATGAAACAATGATTTAATCTTTAGATGTGTAATTTTTTTAACGAAATTGTTCTTATACGTTTAAATGTGTAAATTTTTATGAATTTGTGTATTAGCATTAACCGGTCCACAAAATTGTGTGTTCATGTACTTGTTATATTACAGATGGCGTGTGTAGGTGGTAGATCACACGGTGGGGATGGTGATGGTACTCCACCTAGACGACCTACAAAGTCCGTACCTGGCAATTGCGAAAGTAAGAAATTGTGATTTATTTTTATTTTATGTCAACTCTTATTGTTAATTAAGTGTGTTTGAATTTTCACGAATCAATAACTTCAATAACTAATCTTTGCAGGTGACCCGATACCACATATGGTTACGGTTAATACGAGCCTAAGGAGGAAGCATAGGGCGCATGGAGGACCTTTGCCAGTTACATTTGATGTTTATGATCTTAATAGCTTCCATCCGTTAGGCGATAATGCTGCGATGTTGAGCTCTCTGATGGGGGAAACAGTCCGACCACTTCCACTTGCTTGCGAGTGGGAACAGATACCATTGCACCTCAAAGCCCATATCTTTCCTACACTTGAGGTATTAATTGTTTGCGTTACATCTAGTCTTATTAACTGTTTTGGTTGAAAATTGTTTGTTTATTTAAATGCATATGTTTACATGTAGACCTATTTCAACCTGACGGGTTGGTTGGATAGTCGTGATAGTGTGACTTATGGCGGGGTAACATATGTGGTGGGAGAAAGGATAAAAACTGGAATTAACTGTAAGTTGAGGCTACTTTGGCGCAAAAATAGGAACTTGTTAAAGCGTGACTATTATTCTATCCATGATTCGGCCGAGGAAGCGGCGCTTGTACCGCCCCCATCGAGTTCTACATGGGCCAACAGATCAGCAAGGGAGTGGCTTGATTTGTGCCGGTATTGGTCCGACCAGAGACAGGTGAGGAGAAGTGAAGTTAATGCAGTTAACCGCTCGAAAAACAAAGTTTCTACACATCAAGGGAAAAAATCATTCGCTCAAGGAAGGAACGAATATGTAAGAATCGTTATAGTTTTTGTGATCATTTAAAAGTTTTATATTGTTTATTTATATCTTGTTATTAATTTTTTTTGGTAAAGATCTTGTTATTAATTTATTTGATATTGTACAGAAAGTCAAGCATGGGTCCCACGAGGACCTTATACAAACTTGGAAGAGGGCACGCACAAACAAGAATGGCACTATGTCCGAGGAAAATGCAGACAGATATGTAAGTAATTTAATTTATACATGCTTTAATAACATATTTTTATTTGTTTTTAACTTCTTTTTTTCTCTTTCTTTTTCACAGTCGAGAATGATGGCCATAAAAGAAGCGATTTCTTGCGGTGCTGAGCAGTACAAAAGTGATCAAGAAATAATTGATCTAGTAAATCCGAGCCGCAACACTCAAAATATCGTCGGCAGGGGAAGGAAGTTGCCGGGTGGTGGTACCTCATATGGATGCGGGAGTAGTTCTTATAGTGAGGGAGTGACTCGAGAACAACTCTCGGAGGTACTTAGGATTCATGAGCAAGAAAAAGAGCTGCTGAGGAAGCAAACCGAGGAGGCGCAGCAACGGGCTAATTTGGCCCATATGTATGCTAGTGTGGCGCAACAAAATGCTGAGGTAAACAACGCCCGCCTAAGTCATTTGATTTCTCATTATACTTCACATGTTGGTCGAGGGTATACCGGACCTAATAACCCTTTTATACCGCCACCCCAATTCGCTTCTATGCCTGGCATGTCTCAGATCCCTGGTATGCCTCAGTTCCCTGGTATGTCTCAGGTCCCTGTTATGCCCCAGTTCCGTGGTATTCCTCCCCCTCCCGGATTTCTATATAATGCTCCACTCAACCCACTCCAACCTCCAATTACCCAAAATAACAGTTTCAACAACTGTAATCGACCCGTTGTCAACACCACTGGCCCCTCGAGTTCTAACTCTCAGGAAAGTCCCAACTATACCGTCAGCCTAAATCCTCATCAAAATGATACTCGGACCGTCGACGAGTTGGCTCGAGATCTTGAGAATGCCAACAACATGTCCGATAATGAGCTAATTAACTCGGATGCTGATGAGGGGGATGATTCGGGTGATAATGATCAGGCCGGCGGGGACTATTCAGATTAGGAGTTGTTGGTTTTAGACTTTTTATTTTGTGTAATAACTTAAGACTTGTTAAATTGTAAAACATGGATTTATTGTGATGTGTAATAATTTTAGACTTGTTACATTTGTGAAATAAGGATTTGGTGAAATGTATTCTAACGTTTTGGTTATTTAACGTATTGTAAATTATTAGTATTGTATTGTTTAGTGATTTGTAATATTGTGGATTTGTTGAAATATAGATTTTTTTCCGGAAAAAATGCCGGAAAAAAATCTGGAAAAAACCTGCAAAATGCAGTTTTTTTTTTTGCCCAGAAACCATTTAGGGTCGAAATTTCGACCCTAACCATATAGGTAGGGTCGAAATTTCGACCCTAAATTATAGCTAGGGTCGAAATTTTCGACCCTAAGTTTTAGGGTCGAAAATTTCGACCCTAGATTTCGACCCTAAACCAATCCTGCACGCATGATTTCTGGAAAAAAAATAATATAAAATGTTTAGGGTCGAAATTTTCGACCCTAAACTTAAATAGATTTTCGACCCTAATTTATTAAATTAAAAAAAAACGTTTTCACAAACTTTTTAAAATGTACACGTGGATATTAATTAGGGTCGAAAATTTCGACCCTAAATTTGAATCTTATTTCGACCCTCATTTAATAAATAGAAAAAAAAACTTTTCACAATGATTTATAAATTACACGTGGATATTATTTAGGGTCGAAAATTTCGACCCTAAATTTTGGTCAAAATGTTTTCTGAAAAGTTGTGGGCCCTATTTTTTCGACCCTAAATTACAAAGGGTATTTCGACCCTAGTTTTTTAGGGTCAAAAAGTTAGGGTCGACCACTTAGGGTCGAATATTTCGACCCTAAATATTAGGGTCGAAATCCCTTTGTATTTAGGGTCGAAAATTTCGACCCTAAACCCACATTTTGTTGTAGTGTGTAAGTGAATCATCTTCGCATATGCAGGTATCTCACTGCATGGCATTGTGCTTAGTAAAACGGAATCATGCAATATTTGAGCTAATGATTAAGAAACTCAGTTAGACTGGCTGCTAATAGTTCAATAATCAATAATCATGATGTCTCTTTTGAATGTTCATGAACTTGATATTAACTTAAAAAAAATAGTTAAGTACAATGAATGTAAGTGAATCTTACATCTTCGCATATGCAGGTATCTCACCATGTGGCATTGTGCTTAGTAAAACGGAATCATGCAATATGAACTGAGCTAATGATTAAGAAACTTAGTTGGACTGCCACTAATAGTTCAATAATAATCATTATGTCTCTTTTGAATGTTCATAAGCATGATATTAACTCAAAAAAACAGTTAAGTATAATAAATGTAAGTGAATCTTACATCTCCGCATATGCTGGTATGATTAATGTAGAAACTAGAAGGGGTTGAATAGTTTCTAGTTCATTTTCAAAATATTTCGGCTTAATCCACTAAGCGCGGTTCTTTATTGTACCCGCGGTTCTTTATCAATAAAGAACTGCTGGTCCATTTAGGGAACCGCCGACAGTGGATGAAACCATTTATTGAATGTTAAACTTAAACAATCCTTGGTATCAAATTCTCGATCAAACTTGACTAGATATGAGATGTGTTTTATTGAAAGATAAATACTACGAGTAAGAAAACACACAAACAAATCAAATCAAGAGTACATCAAGCAATAGTCTAAACACTAAGCACACACGTACTAAGCATAAGCTTTTCCGCAACTAAGATGTTTAGACTAAGTGATGTACTCTTGACCATAATCTAAACATGGAGCACACACGTACTAAGCCTTAACTTTTCTGCAACTTAGATGTTTAGATTATGAGATGCACACAACACACAACAACATATAAATGCATCAATAAGAGTAAAGACATAAATGTAAAGGAAAGTACCGACACGATGATTTATAGTGGTTCGGTCACGAAGCTCCTCTTCGCCCTACTCCACTCCTCGAGTACCCAACTCGATAGTTGCTTTACTAGTTAACAAAACTCCTTTCAAGTCGAAGAAAACCATACACGTCGCTTACACAATTTCCAACACTAAGCTAGTTGTCGAGTCCTAATCTTAGGTAGGACCAATCTACACAACGTCGCCTACTTCACCATTTTCTGACACAAGGCTAGATGTCGAGTCCTAATCTTAGCTCGGACAAATCTACACCCATCTACACTAATCTTCACACTAGTTATGTTTTATGGCCCAACATAACAGACCCTGTGTTTTATGGCCTAAACACATAAACCATATAGATCTAAGCACACAAAACTTAGATCTATGACTCTAACAATATATCCAAGTATTAACAAACTTGGATCTACACAACTAACACCTAATCCAAGGATACCCATCACTTGGATCTTCTACCTTTACAAACACATCCAAGTGAACCCAACACTTGGATCTTCTACATATATATAGTAGGAAAACAATGACTTGATCTAGAAGGAGAGATCTTCATCATCTTATGAACCCAACACTTCATGGTAATGAAAGTGTTCTTCTATTTGCACTTGAGAGGATGAGAGGATGGAGGATAGAATTACATCTTAAACAAGATTAATCAAAACTAACTAATCAGGGAGTTTAAAGATGTTTTTGATAAATTGTGCAAAAAAGGTTTAAAGAAAAGCTAGAAATGATTCACTATTTATAGGACAAGAGTGCAACGGCTCTATATACCCGCGGTTCCTTATCAATAAGGAACCTCGGGTGGCGGTTCCTTATCAATAAGGAACCTCGGGTGGTGGTTCCTTAAAAATAAGGAACCTCGGCCTAGGAGTCCGTGCATTTTTGTCTTTTAGTGGGGAAATACCATTTATACCCTCAAAGGATTTTCTTTTGGTATATGAAATATGCCAAATTCAAATTTCCATTTTCTTTTTAATAAAACATTTTCTTAAAAATAAAGTTTATTAAAATCTTTTGTCACATTTGATTAAATGTGAGTTTTAAGAAAATATTAATCCTTGATCACTTAGTAGGTTAATGGCATGTTTATTCATACCTTGAATGATTCATTCCGAATGCGATCTTGGAGGTGTCGAGAGAAGTATACAAATGTATTCTTGAGTGATTACGAGTACCTTAACATTTTACATAATGTATTGCGATTTATTCGTTTGTCATCAACAAAACACGAAGAGATTATATCGACTACACATCGTAATTTTTGCACTAACAATCTCCCCCTTTTTGATGATGACAAACAAGTAAACCATAACACATATTAAAATGTATAATTTACTCGTTTACACTTACTTCTCCCCCTTTTGTCGAATCAAAAAGGTAGTCAACGTCTTTGAAGAAGAGAAGAATCAACGTCGAGAGAGCACGCATCCAAAGTGGTAGTCATCGATTGCTCATCATTTGAGACAGAGAACAATTGACATCACGAGAGCTTGCATCTGAAAGGTATTCTTGTAGTCGTCTTTGAAAGAGCTTGCATCCAAAAAGCTAGTCGTCCCTTGTAGTCGTCGGTTGAGAGGCGAGAATCCAAACCGTAGACCCATCATTTAAAGATATCGAGCTTACATAATCCTAGTGAAGTCTTCAATCAACTTAGGTTAACCAACTCCATGCATAATAAAATGCTTATCTTCGAGATTCCAAAATTCATTACTTGCAAGAAGTTTGATGAATACAATTTAAGTGAGTCAACGATCGCAAATGTAATGAATAGAAATCTTGCAAATGCTCCCCCTTGATATGAGCTCCCCCTTGCTTGAGGCACCAATGAAGCAAAGATAGTGACAAGCTACAAAGAAGGGTTAGAAAAGTCCTACAAAACAAAGTTAGTGGACAAGAGTATATATGCATAACAATGTCACCCAAGCGGAATTAGCTTTAAACATCTTGAGTACAAAGCGAGGGACTCATGACAAAGCTAAAACAATCAGAAGTGTCAAAAATATGACAAGTTAAGAAAAATAAGAGGGCTATTAGATAGAAAAGAGAAGCCAACTTATTTTGGTAACACCAAAAATTATATAAAGAGGACTAAGATAGAAAAGAGATGTCCAATTGATAAGAAAAATATTGTCGAGAGGACATACTCCACTTTAATATATTGGCACGATACCAAACTAAAGAGAGTATGACAAGAACAATAAAAGAATTTCACATAGTCGAAAAGAGAGGAAGAATGACTATGAGGAAAAGCGAAAATGAGGACGATAAACAAGTCGTTTGCACAAACAATGACAAGCATTGGAGAAAGAGGGGTGCACGCGATGCTATCAATCCAAAGACAAGTCAAAGGAGAGGATCTTGACAAGATCAATTCATAATTGTTGGAATAGAGGTAGAGAAGAAACATCCATACCAATTGTAATGATAATATGTCAAAGGGTAAAAAGCTTAGAATTTTTGGAATCACCCAAGAAAATTCAAGATTTAACCAAAATCCTCTCAAAAGGTTAAAAAATTAGAATTGTTGGAATCACCAAATCCAACTATAAATTTTAACCACAATTAACTCTCAACAACAAGAAAGACAAAAAATCTCAAATCAAAGACATTTTTGACCTTAAAAACAATTCCTTTAGAAAGCTCCAAAAGCTTTAAGTCGGGAATCAAGTACAAAAATAAAGAAAAACCAAAAGCGAGGATAAATCGACGTTTAAGAAAAATACTAGATATAAGACATTATAGGCAAGGATGCATATGAATGTCGAAACCAAAAAGATGACTCAATGATATAGAGAGAGATCAAATGAGCCAAAGAAAAGAAAAACCAAGATGGATGGTGTTTAACATACGATAAACTACATGCTCAAAGTTTCGTAGCTCTTCTCAATCATTGTGAAGGTTCAAAGAACAATTACATAACGAGGAAAGAGTGAGGCTCGACTCGACTTAGTTTAGAAAGGATAGAAGAGAAAGACTCAACTTAGAGAGGCATGATTAAAATAAATCAAAAGAGACTCAACAAAGAAGTTAAGGATAATCCACAAAATAATTCAAGAATACTATACCTTATTAGGTGATAGTGAAGTCTTGAAGGAAAACGAGAGAAGAAACTCAAAAGAGAAGAAAAAAAGGAATCTTCAAGAAAACTCGTCAAAGATAGAGATAGACCAAAAATGAACAAAAGGACTCACTGGCCGCGGTTCGTTAAATAGGTTCGCGGTTCATAATCAATAATGAGTCGCTAGGTTATTTGAGGAACCGTGGACAGTAGGTGTCCAAAAATGATTATCGACTCAAAAGAAAATCACTTGGTTAAACAATTTAACATAGGATGTTAAATGGCTTGAAAGTCAATGCTTCGGATATGACTTTTAACAATTGCACTTGCAAGTTAAAATTACTTGAATATTTCAAAATAAATATATAAGTTGTCAATCTTACTAGGAGAGGAATTAGATTTAAATCTAACATTCCTTGACAACCGAGTGAGAAAAAAAAGAAGAAAAGAAAGATCAAAAGAACAACGAGATCTAAGACCCCAAGACAATCATGATGAAAAACAAGAAAAGGAATACAAGAGAATAAAGATCATACAAAGATGTATGAAACACAAGCCTAAAACTTAAGCATAATTTTAATCCTAGTCCAACTAGAACCCTAAAATATTCTTAAATTAGATGTCTTAGCAATATGCAATCCACATGCTTAAATGAAAGACAAGATGGTGGCGGAATTTGGTGGAGAAGGCTTGGTGATAATCTTGTAATTCAACTCATCAAAGATATAAGACATGAGAAGATGTTGATATTGACAACAATGACAATATGTTCCATGATGCATGACATAATCATGTGATGGAGTAAGAAAATAAAAGGGAAGTGGTGAAAAAAAAGAGTTTCCAAAATCAATTTCCTTAGAAGGAGAAAAGATTTAATTTGGTGTGTTCTTTGGTGAATTTGGATTAAAAGAGATTTTAGAAAATAGTGGATAATCAAGGCTTTCATTTGTGAAAAATACATTTTGCTTTGGTGTGAAAGAGATTTCAAAATACTTTGAGTTAAGAAGAGAAAGCACAAGATATTTTGGGAGTGATCAAAGGTTTGAAACAAGGATTCCAAAGGGTGATGGAAAATTGGGAAATTTTGGAAAACCCGTTTTTAAAGGTGTCTGCCCGCGGTTCCTTATTTCTCCATGCGGTTCAATAAATATATTGAGTCGTGGTATAATTTAGGAACCACCCACAGAGGGTGTGTTTTAGAGGATAAGGGAATTTTTCCAATTCGGAAAATCCTAATGCTCTATTCTAACTTATCGTAAATCCATGCTTAAGAGCAATAAAGACTAGAACACACACAAAGGAAAAACACATAGGTTCAATTAGCACGTAGGGAGAAGGCTAAGAGAAACCTAATGGCTACAAAAGAAAAAGATTCCTAATGACATACAAAGTTCATCAAGGTAAACTGTCACTAGTCATATTTAGGAAGAGCCATTTAATCAATTTAGAGAATGAGTATGAGACTATCACTAGAGGTGCTCAATTAAGGCTAAGCACGACCTTTTTTACGAGTTATATAATAACTCAACTTCCCACATGGAAGAGCCATTTAATCAATTTAGAGAATGAGTATGAGACTATCACTAGAGGTGCTCAATTAAGGCTAAGCACGACCTTTTTTACGAGTTATATAATAACTCAACTTCCCACATGGAAGTAATTCAACCGTTAGGTCAAATTAAGATTCTAGTGCAATAAATTCTCTAGTAGTCATTCTCAAGTTAGACAAAATGCAATTCCTACATTTGCCTAATAAAGTCTACCAAGGATGAAGAGTGTATGACGACACAATGCACAACCTAATGAGGGTTAAGAATGCACCATTGAATATCTTGTCAAACAAGTCTAGTTAAGGTTATTTACCTTAATAGCACTTGAGGCCAATCACTTTGAAATGTATAAACAACATTTACACAAAACAAAAGAACACTCTTGATTGGTATTTCGGAAATGACAAATTTACAAATTACATTGCAATATAAATTAATTGAGTGTTTCAGATGAAACATCCAAGTTATCAGACCGACTCTATTGTGCGTTATAAGCAATTATTAAACAAAAATAGTCTAACAATTTAAACAAGTAGATCAATATACCATCATCAACACAAGAGTGAGTTATGATCCGATGTATATTATTAAAAATCCACATTCATGTCTACACTAAAAAACATGTCAATTAGATTCGATAATGATACCAATCACAATTTGAATAATAAATTTATATATGTTCAAAATCTTTCTTGATTCCCACTAACACTCCTTTAAGAGAAAATAGCTAAGATTTTCAAAGGGTGTTGCATGTTTTATATTGAGACATTAATCTCCTTGAACTAATAACACAATGATCGAGTAAGACGACCTACATCAATAGATTTGACAAGCTCCCAAAGCTTTCAAACATAAGAGTGTTAAAGAACATGCCAAGGTGTACAAGATGTTTATGTAACATTTGTAAACCAAGAGATGTTAATCTTATATGCAATGCACACATAAGTAGACAAATAATTAACACTACTACCAATAGTAATGATCACTTAAGAATGTCCAAAGACAAAAGAAAAAGCACAAAAGCATTCGTCTTTGTTTTGAGTGTTAGATACACCAAAGTATACATAGCTTGATTCTATTTGAAAATATTTTTCGACACATTTCAAAATTTAATTAAGTTCAACACTTTAAAAATATATCAATTTACAAAGATATATCAACAAGAGATGTCCAACTTAATATAAAAGAGTAAAACACAAATTTTACGACACACCGACGCTCAATACTTTGGACAAAGTATGGAACTTAGAAAACATCGAAATTTAAAATTTGAATAGAGGTTTGGAAGCATTTTCAGTAGAAAGAAACTTCAATTACGTTCGAAACGACGGGTGGCACGACTTCTACGGACTTACAGTTGATTTGATATGATTTTTCAAAGATTGCAAAAATCTGCGTCGGACTAACTACGATTCCTTATTGATAAGGAACCTCGGGGAACAATTAAAGAACCACGGTCAGAGGAAAAAAAAAGAGTTTTTGACCAAAATCATTTGGTAACATTTTCGAAGGACTTGGGACTCTAAAAATCATTTAAGACACATAGAACTCGAAATTAAGAGTTAATTATGACACAAAAGATTTTTATACTTCCAAAAATAAAAACAATTAAAATCAAGCAATTTCCCAAAGTTTATTTAACACTAAAACTTGTACGAATGAAACAAAAAAACACATTTCATAAGTAATCATTCTTCATAGTAAATTTGATACAACGATCATTTCTATTTTTAAAAACCGTTTGTTTTGAAAAACTAGAGCAAAGATCGATCAAAGCTTTAAAGCACAATATACTTCAAAGATCTTGAATAACCTCGCTCTGATACCAATTGTAGAAACTCTAAGGGGGGGGGGGGGGTTGAATAGTTTCTAGTTCATTTTCAAAACATTTTGGCTTAATCCACTGTGCGCGGTTCTTTATTGTACCCGCGGTTCTTTATCAATAAAGAACCGCCGGTCCATTTAGGGAACCGCCGACAGTGGACGAAACCATTTATTGAATGTTAAACTTAAACAATCCTTGGTATCAAATTCCCGATCAAGCTTGACTAGATATGAGATGTGTTTGATTAAAAGATAAATACTACGAGTAAGAAAACACACAAACACATCAAATCAAGAGTACATCAAGCAATAGTCTAAACACTAAGCACACACGTACTAAGCATAAGCTTTTCCGCAACTAAGATGTTTAGACTAAGTGATGTACACTTGACCATAATCTAAACATGAAGCACACACGTACTAAGCCTTAACTTTTCCGCAACGTAGATGTTTAGATTATGAGATGCACACAACACACAACAACATATAAATGCATCAATCAGAGTAAAGACATAAATGTAAAGGAAAGTACCGACACGATGATTTATAGTGGTTCGGTCACGAAGATCCTCTTCGCCCTACTCCACTCCTAGAGTACCCAACTCGAGAGTTACTTCACTAGTCAACAAAAATCCTTTCAAGGCGGAGAAAACCATACACGTCGCATACATAATTTCCGACACTAAGCTAGATGTCGAGTCCTAATCTTAGGTAGGACCAATCTACACAACGTCGCCTACTTCACCATTTTCCGACACAAGGCTAGATGTCGATTCCTAATCTTAGCTAGGACCAATTTACACCCATCTACACTAATCTTCACACTAGTTATGTTTTATGGCCCGACATAAAAAAACCTTGTGTTTTATAGCCTAAACACATAAACCATATAGATCTAAGCACACAACACTTAGATCTATGACTCTAACACTATCTCCAAGTATTAACAAACTTGGATCTACACAACTAACACCTAATCCAAGGATACCCATCACTTGGATCTTCTACCCTTACAAACACATCCAAGTGAACCAAACACTTGGATATTCTACATATACATAGTAGGAAAACAATGACTTGATCTAGAAGGAGAGATCTTCATCATCTTATGAACCCAACACTTCATGGTAATGAAAGTGTTCTTCTATTTGCACTTGAGAGGATGGAGGATATAATCACATCTTAAACAAGATTAATCAAAACTAACTAATCAAGGAGTTTAAAGACGTTTTTGAAGAAACTGTGCAAAAATTGTTTAAAGAAAAGCTGGAAATGATTCACTATTTATAAGACAAGAGTGCAACGACTCTATATACCCGCGGTTCCTTATCAATAAGGAACCTCGGGTGGCGGTTCCTTATCAATAAGGAACCTCGGCCTAGGAGTCCGTGCATTTTTGTCCTTTAGTGGGGAAATACCATTTATACCCTTAAAGGATATTCTTTTGGCATATGGAATATGCCAAATTTAAATTTCCATTTTTTTAATATAACATTTTCTTAAAAATAAAGTTTATTAAAATCTTTTGTCACATTTGATTAAATGTGAGTTTTAAGAAAATATTAATCCTTGATCACTTAGCTAGGTTAATGACATGTTTATTCATACCTTGAGTGATTCATGTCGAATGAGATCTTAGAGGTGTCGAGAGAAGTATAAAAATGTATTCTTGAGTGATTACGAGTACCTTAACATTTTACATAATATAGTGCGATTTATTCGTTTGTCATCAACAAAACATGAAGAGATTATATCGACTAAACATCGTAATGTTTGTACTTATAATTAAGAAACTCATCTGGAAAGGACGTAATAGTTTAATAATAATCATTATGTCTCTTTTGAATGACCGTGAGCATAATATTAACTCCAAAAAAACAATTAAGTAGATGTAGGTGAATTATACATCTCCTTCTGTTACATACGTAAACAAATTCTGACCAGGAAGCAACGTATAGATATACTACCAAGTCATATAAAACATAGTGAAGACTAAAATTTCTTGCTTTCACGGACTCTAATTCAAAGATTATCAGCTGGACATTGCTCGGAATATCCTCATCAGTATTCATATCTTTCATCATATGGGTCATAGTCTTCATTAGCATTCTTGTAAGAATCTATTTATTGCTCCCAAATGACTATTAGTCTAATATCCTATATCTGACGTTTTAGCAGCCAATTTTTTTTTTCATATCATTATCCACAAGTTTAACTACATCCTCCTCATTAACCCCACCTGAAATATCACCCTTTTTCTTAGGAACCTGGTTCCCTTGATCATACACAAGAACTAAGTGTCCTTAGGCAATCCTTTTCAATCCTGTAAATTTTCTCAATAATCAGGGTGTGAATAGTATCTGGACGAGGAGTACCACCCTCAGACAATAACCTACCTGGAAAATCATCCAAACAACCTACTTAGATGTCCCACCATTCCTACCCTAATCATCATAATTTTCAACAAAATTGAGTGCAACAAAAGAACTTGAGTTAATAACCTCTTTACTTGGACTAGCCTCTGTATTAGACCAAGCAACAACTTGATTTTCCTACCACTTGAAGTGGTATTCTTTTTTTTCTACAATTCGATATTCTCAAGTAACTGATTAGTTAACCTTAGAGCCAACCGGTACACCCGTAGCTACTTACTTAGGCATGTTCATATTCTTTACCCAAGTTGATCTTGTAACCTTAGTACAATCCTCAAGTACATGGAAAATAATCTTACAACTCGAGCCTCTAGGTGGTTCCCACTAATAACCAACACGAATAGTGCTTGAGTAGAAACCCCCACCTTTGATTTTAGGCATAGCCACCACAACAGTATTTTTCAACTCAACACCATCACGTAGATCAATCATTGCTCTAGCATAAACCTACCCCATGATTTCAAACACATTTCAATAGTATAGGAATCAAGCATCAAAGGAGTACCTAGTTTTATAGCAATAGCACTAAGACCATCTTCACTAAATGTCATCATAGGAACACCATGAAGATTCACCCAAACCGGGATATTACTGACATCTTCTCTAAACCAATTCATGTGCGAATCTCATTTACTAATGATAATTGGGTTATTTCAAATACACCAGGGACCACTTTTAATCATAGTAATCATACCATTCAAAATTGGAAGAAAAATAACATGATCGACGAGTTAAGCATTGATTTAACTAATCCAAATTCAATCCAATGATTCTTAACATAACTCACGACAATAGGGTATGCCACTCATTTTCCCAAGAAAAAAGCATATGCCAAATTAACAAAGTTCGAATAGCCTTCGGTGAGATTGTCACCTCACCCCTATTGGTCGTCGATGTTACGAGGGTGCCACGACTATCCATTCTCTTTTGACTAGTAAATAAGTTATAAAATAACGTACCCTCTTTAGGAACAGGAGTAACACGTGACGTTTGATCCTTTTGCACATTCTCAACGTTTGTCATACTAGTATCCACATTAGTAGTATTAGTTGTGTACCTAGTCATGGTATCAAGAACTTGATCATCAACTCGTGTCAGACTATTAACCTTAACCAAATGAGTGCTAATACTCCTCCCGCAGCCTGATACCCACCATAGTCCTCTTCTTACCCTCCTACTGAATCCAAAATCCTGGTTTCGTTCCAACCACATACAATCTATGTTACTACAATTGAAGTCCAAATACTACCTAATAAGTGTGAAAACACTTATCCTTTTACCACTTAATTATAATAATAACCAAGCCAAAACGTGTATTTAATGTCGTAAATGTCAGAATTATGTGTGGTTTGTGTTTTTGTTGTAATTTAGGACCAAAATGTGAAAAGGGAAGAAACATGGGCTTTCAGGGGCTTTTATCGAAGAAAAAGACAAAAGACGAAGTCAATAGATCAAGAGTGCAAAAAGAACGGAAGTCCAAGGCCTATTCTGAAGATTTATCGAAGAAAAAGTCTAAAGACGGAAGTTTAATGAAGTCGAAGAACCAAGTCTAATAAAAGTAGAAAATTATAAGACGAGTTCAATTTATATCGACAAATCCCAAGACAACGTCGAGAATGTCGAAGAATTTTAAAGACGAAAAGACGAGAAGAAAGAAGAAAGCATAACACATGTTAATCCTCCTATAAATACCCTCCTAATGACACATTAGGAGGTGTTAGCTAATTTGACACACTAGTCTTTCCATTTTATTTTCTTGCACTTTCATATTGTCATTTACTTAATTGTTCTTTAATTTCAAGATTATTTCAAGATTATTTCAAGTAAGTTTTTAATTTTGTTGTTGAACCTTTATCCTTAATCTAGTTTTTAATTAATCTCTCATTCTACCTTTCTTGTTTTGCTTAATATTTATGCTTATTTGCTTATTGTCATGCTTATTTGATTGTTTGTTATGTTTTTATGTGTTTGATTATGTTAGCTTATTGATTTTATAGCTTATTGTGTGCTTTTCTTAATTTTAATTAAGTGTTTTTAAAAGTTATTTTATAAAAAGTTGATTTTAAATATTTTAATTATTTAGTGTTTTTAAAAGTTTTTAAATTTTAGCTTATTTGCTTTTTCTTAAAGTTAATTTGGTTAAGTTTTAGGTAAGTGCTTATTTGATTTATAGCTTATTTTTAGTTTTTTTGCTTATTTTTGATCTAATTCGGGTTCCTTTAAAACCCTAGTTTCCCGAACTAGGTGCATTCCCTTTTCCAGAATTGAGTGAAGGATTGTGTTTTCCCGAATTAAGTACTAACCTGGATTCCGAACTAAGTGTTAGACCATATTCCAAATTAGCTCCATATCATATATTCCGAACTAGGTCCATTATACTCATTCCGAACTAGGTGAGGATGCTATATTCCGAATTAGTTTCAAGCCGAGTATTCCGAATTAGGTGAAGGTCCTCGATTCCGGATTATGTTCAAACAAAGGATTCCGAACTACTTGTAGGACACATATTCCGAACTAGTTGGTTAATGCACATTACGAATTAGTTATAGGATTTGGTATTCCGAACTAAGTTAAGTTTTCTCTGATTCCGAATTAGGTAATCAGTTGGTATTCTGAATAGGGTGAAGATAGTGGATTCCGGATTGTGACAGGGTTTGGATTCCGAATTGTTAACCTTTTAGGGATTCCGACTAGGATTTGGTTTTTGTTTTAGATTTTAATCCTTATTTTTCCCGTCAATTTTCTTAAGTGCCATTTTAATTGTTTTACCTTATTTTAAATTTCAAGTTTCTATTTTTCTTAAAGTTTTTTTAATTCACGTTTTGTCAAGTTTTAATTTCTCGTCATTTAATTAATTTACTTTTAAAGTCTCAATTTCTCACCATTTACTTTTTAATCATTGTCAGCTTTATTTACTTTACCAATTTCGTTAAAGTTTTGCAATTTTATTTTAAAACAACGACAAACACTTTTTTTCCACCAAAAGACGATCGAGTCACACTTTTAACCACTAATCAATTCGATTAGACATAATTCAAAGAACAATTTTTAATCTAGTAAAATCTATTTATTAAAATGGCGCCGCTGCCGGGTCTTTTCGCGAAGATTAACGGTTTTCTGTGAGAGACGCGTTGGATTTTGGGATCCGTTCACTCGTGAACGTTATTTTTCCTGTCAAAAATTTTCAAAAATCCTAAAAATCAAAATTTTTCGAAAAATCCAAAAACATTTAAAAACTCATAAAAAGCATTTCTTTTTCAAAGTTCTCCATCAAAAAGATTTTATTTTTACGATAACCATTATTTGTCTATTTCTTTGTTATCTTTTTCTTTTACAGGTGTATGCGTACTAGATCTTAGTCATATTCTGAGCCCGAGACTCTTGAAGACTTAGACATGGCCGTTGTACACAACAATAATAATCCACCTCACCCCAACATGAATAATAACAACCATTGCCCTCAACCAGACCTTCGAACGATGGAGGAGCGTTGTCAACCAACAACGAATGGACGCGGAGGACCGATTGCGCCGATGCAAATCACGGCTCCAGAGTTTTCGTTGAAGCATCACATGATCCAACAAGTTCAAAACACTTTTCCATTTCGCGGATTACCGGATGATGATGCCAACAAACATCTCGAAAAATTCATTACCATCACTCAAAGCATGAAATTGCTCGGGGTTACTATGGATTTTCTTCGCCTTCATCTATTTCCACACACTTTATCCCACCATGCCGAAAAATGGTTTGACCGTCTTCCTAGGAATTCAATTGATACATGGGACGAGATGATTCAACGATTTTTGTCGTGCTACTTTCCACCATCCATGGTCACTAGCCTTCGGAATCAAATCAGTGGTTTCACGCAAGAACCTGATGAATCACTTTTCGTTGGGAACGTTATATTGTTTTGATCGATCAATGTCCTAATCACAATATGCTCCCCGTCACCTTAATTGATACTTTCTACAACGGTTTCACTTTTCGTGATCGTGATACGATTAATGCAGCCGCCGGTGGCACATTTATGAAAAGAAGACCCGAGGAGTGTAGAGAGCTTATAGAGAACATGACTACTCATCACAAAAATTGGGATTCATCCACATCTTCAAGGAATAACCCGAGATTCAATGTTTCTTCTACTTTATCACACACCGAGATGACCGAATTCACCCGCATGATGGCCGAAATGAACAAAAATATTCTACTCATATCTACGAATAAACAACAACAAGTTAAAGTTGTAGCACTTTCTTGTGAGATTTGTGGCGGTCCTCATTCATACACTGATTATCCTTCTACTCATGACAATCCGGAAAACGTGTATGCGGCTTATGGTAACTATTCAACGGAAATCTATCAAGACCGACCTCAAGGTGATCGTAACTTGCTAAGTTACCTTTCCAACAACTTTCTTTCACCCGGTTTTTCTCCTCAAAACCACAACCCAAACAACTTTAATAGAAGCAATCTAAACCCACCTCGAGCTTCTACACCATATCACCCACCCGCTCCCCAACCACCACCCATCACTCCACCCACAACTTATAATCATGATGTTGAAGCTTTCATGAGGACCCAAGGTGAGGTAGTTAAGAATCTTCAAAGCCAAATCATCAACTTGAAAGGAGATATCACTAAGCAAGGGAATGATATTAGAACCGAGCTTCGACATGATATGCAAACCTCTTTAAGCAATCAAACGAATGATTTAAAGAATATGATGGCTAGTTTCTTCCAAACTACTCAACCCTCTACTTCGGGCTCTCTTCCTTCTAATACCGTCACCAACCCAAGAGCTAATGTGAGTGCTATTACTACACGTAATGGAGCAACTCTAGTAGGACCATCTACCCCTCCCCCAGTTACTCCATCTACACCTCCTCTACCCCCATTTATTCCTCCTACTTCCACGCCTAGTATTAGTTCTCCATTACCGTCTCCACCTCTTAATGAAGAAGCACCCAAGAAAAACCCTTCACCAATCACACCTTCCACCTTTAAACCTTCAACATCTCAACCTTTCCCTGCTACACCTACACCACCTAAACCCAACATCCCTTATCCTTCTCGGTTAGACAAGTGCAAATTGCTTACTAATAAGGATTCTCAAATTACTTCCTTTTTGAAGATGATCTCCCAAATGAATTTCAACATCAGCCTTGTTGAAGCACTTGTCCAAATGCCGAAATTTGTCAAAGCATTCAAGGAATTGCTTAACAAGAAGGAAAAGATGGATGAGTTTGTCAACACACGCTTAAATGAAAATTGTTCTGCAGTCATTCTTAAAGAACTTCCGAAAAAACTTGGAGATCCCGGTCGTTTTGTGTCGCCTTGCATTTTTAACAAAGTTGAAGAATTTACTGCCTTAGCCGATCTCGGGGCAAGTATTAATTTGATGCCTTTAAGTGTTTGGAAAAAGCTATCATTACCCGACCTTACACCGACAAAGATGACTCTTGATCTAGCAAATCGAACTCTCGCTTACCCCGTTGGTATTGCCGAAGATGTGTTTATTAAAGTTGGTACCTTCACTTTTCGGGTCGATTTTGTTGTTGTTGATTATGAAATGGACCCTCGTATCCCGTTAATACTTGGGCGGCCATTCTTGAGAACCGTAAAAGCTTTATTCGATGTTGCCGAAGGTGAATTAATCTTAAGGGTCGGGAATGATGCCCAAGTTTTTAAGATGGGGAAGATTACAAGTAAGTCAAATGGAAAAGAATCGGAGAAAATGATTAATGTGCTTCAAGAAGAGCTTACTACTACTTTGGAAAGTTTTAAGCATGATGATTTTGTTGTATATGATAATCCTCTTTTCGAGTCTTGCTATGTGTAGAAACTAGAAGGGGGGGGGGGGTTGAATAGTTTCTTATAATTTACTTGTTAAAAGGTGGTTTTCAAAAATCTTTTTTTAAAAACTTAGGCTTGAGGAAATATGTGAAATCTTCTTATGCACAATATGAACAATGATAGTGTAGTTAGGCTAATACTAACAAATGTATATGCACAAAGAATAAAGAATGACAGTGTAACTAAGCTAATACTAACAAATGTATATGCACAAAGAATAAAGAATGTAAAGAGTTAAGGGTAAAGAAAGATCAAACCGAACACCAAGGATTTATAGTGGTTCGGCAACGAAGCTCACTCCTCGTTCCTACTCCACTCCTCGAGTACACCTTACTCGAGAGTTCACTACACAACAAGCTCCTTATGGTGGAGAAAACCGTACACGTCGCTTAACCAATTTCCGACTCTAAGCTAAAAGTCGAGCCCTAATCGTAGCTAGGACCAATCTACACAACTATACTTAGTACATACACAACTTTCAAATAGACACAACTACTTGGATCTTCACAACTATGACACAACTACAAGTGTATAAAATTAGATCTTCAATGGATCTTTGGTGGTGGACTCAACACTTTACAAGGATAGTGTTCTTCTCTTTGCACTTGGAGAGGAAGGGATGGAAGGACAAGATTCATTTCTTAAACAAGTAGTAATCAAACAAATGATCAAAGATTTGAGTGATTAAAGAAGAGTGTTTCAATCTGGAAATAGATGTGCAAAAGAGGTGAGTTGAAAAGCTGAGAATGGTCCACTATTTATTGGACAAAGGAGCCAACGGCTATATCTGCCCGCGGTACCTTATCTTAGCCCGCGGTTCCTTATCGATAAGGAACCGCCTAGGAGCTAAGGTACCGCTGGACTAAACTCCGCTCCCTTTTTGTCCTGTAGTGGTGGAGGTCATATCTGGTTTAAAAAATATCCTGATAGAATATTCCTAACCAAATAAGAATATGCCATTTTCAAATTTTCAAATAATTAATTTAATAAAACATTTTCTTAAAAAGAAAGTTTAATAAAAACTTGTCACACTTAATAAAAAGTGAGTTTTAAGAAAAGATTAAATCACTTGATCACTTGATTAAGGTTAGTACTTGTTTTTCCATACCGTAAGTGAAAATGGGTAAAATGAAAAATACTTGAACTCAAGAATTCGTTTTTCGTTGTTTTCGTAAATGCTTGTTTTTACATATTGTCGTAATCAAAACAAAGCGAGACCGAAAAATGCAAGTAACATTTTCAGGCATTATTGCATTAACAATCTCCCCCTTTTTGATTCCGATAATACATAAACTTAATCACACAAAAAACAAGATTTTCGAAGACGAGTTTATTCATTTCTCCTCCTTTGTCGAAGCAAAAAGGTTGCACAAGTCGGTGTTGAAGAAACGGACTTTTCAAAGACTCCCTCTTGGTGCTTACTCCCCCTAGCTTGGGGCACCGAGGAATCGAGTTATGGTGACAAGCTACATATAAGGGTTAGTTGAACAAAAGAAACAACCAACAATATATAGCAATAGGTCACAAAAAAAATAAAAGCGAAGAAAACACAAAGACAAAGATCCAAGATAGGTTACTAAAAGAACATCATACAAAGAAGTATGGAAAAAGAGAAACAAGCCAAAAGCATAAATCTAATCCTAGTTATTCTAGAATTCTAATATTTGCTTGAATTTGGTGTCTTGTGGATAAGCAACCAATGCTTATATGAAAGACAAGGTAATGGCGGAGGGTGGTGGTGGTGGCTTGTTGGAGATCTCATAATCATAGTGAAGAGGAGGCTTGATTAAGAGACTCTTGATGTAGCTCAACTCCTCATAGATGTGTGCCATAGCAAGATGTTGATATTGACAACATTGACAATATGTTCCATGGTGCATGACATTATCATGAGAAGGAGTAAGAACACTAAAGGGTGGTGGTGGAAGAAAAGATGTTCCACAATCAACATTCTTGGTAGGAGAGATGTGATTAAGAGTGTTCTTGGGTGGGTTTGGATTGTAATGGTTTTTGGGTGAGTTGGGATTGAAAGCAATTAGAGAAAATGGAGGAGATTCAAGGCTTTCAATGGGAGAATAAGACATTTTGGATGTGAAGTAATACAAAATGCTTATGGTTTAAATAGGGAAGGCTTAGGGTATTTTTGGGGTGGTCAAAGGGTTTGAAACAAAGATTCTCAAAAATGTTGGAGCAAATCTGGAGTTTCAGACAAAAACCCGAAAAAGGAAGGCACTGTAGGCGGTTCCTTAGCAAGGCTGGCGGTACCTTATCAATAAGGTACCGTGGTTCACATATGGAACCGCCTGCAGAGGCAGTGTTTGGTGTTTGGAGGAAGATTTGTCAGCAAATCTTATTTTTCTAGTCTAACTTATCATAGGGATATGCTTAAAAGCAAAGATAGACAAAGAAAACATATGCAAACTTACCAAATAGAGATTTGACCAAAATACATGGATTAAAAAATTGATGTAGGAGGTGTGTAAGACAACACCTTAAGTCATGACACAATGATCCTCCATGATTCTATCTTGTTCTTGCTATGTTTGAGAGAATCATACATATGAATTATGTAAGCTCTAGATTAATAGCGAGAATCTATGAAAAACGTTTTTAGATTGAATTAACAATGTCAAACGAATTTCTCAACCATTTTTGAAAGAGACTTTGAGAATTTTGAAAAGGAGAAGAGAAAGTTTTTCAAAAAGAGTTTGGAAGACTCAATGACTCAAAGTGGTACAAGAAGACACACAAAAATAAAAGAAATTAAGGTAGATGTTCCATTAATCCTAGACCTAGATGCAAGTAATTAAAAGGTTCCCTCTTAAGTGGCTTAGTGAAGATGTCGGCTAACTTGTCCTCGGAGGGTACCTTCTCAATTGAAATGTTCCCCTTTTGAACATTATCCCTAAGGAAATGGTGTCTAATTTCTATGTGTTTGGTTCGTGAATGTTGTACGGGATTCTTGCTTAGGTCTATAGCGCCTTTATTATCGCACATGATGGGAACATCATCAAGAGAAATCCCGTAATCAACAAGCGCTTGCTTCATCCATAGAGCTTGTTGGCATGCTTTTCCGGCACTCACATACTCGGCTTCCGTGGTAGATATTGTAAGAGCGGTTTGTTTCTTGGAGTACCAAGAAGTTAAACAACAACCCATGAAGGTACAAACTCCACTAGTGCTTTTCCAGTCCACATAGTCTCCCGCATGATCCGAGTCCGCGTAGACAATGGTTTCTACGCCGGTCCCTTTAGGATACCATAATCCTAAATGTATAGTGCCTTTAATGTATCGGAAGATACGCTTAACCGCTTCAAGGTGAGAGGTTTTGGGAGCCTCTTGGAAGCGAGCACAAAGGCAAACACTAAACATGATATCCGGTCGACTTGCCGTTAGGTACAACAAACTACCAATCATACCTCTATATTTGGTGTTGTCTACCGACTCACAATCATCATCTACGGTGAGTTTAGTATCCGAGGCCATAGGGGTCTTTATTGTTCTAGATTCTTCTAATCTAAATTTCTTTAGCATTTCTTTAGCGTACTTAGATTGACTAAAGAAAATACCATCGTCCATTTGTTTAATTTGGAGTCCTAAAAAGAAGTTAAGTTCTCCCATCATACTTATTTCAAACTCATCATGCATGATTTTGGCAAAGTCATCACACAATTCTTGACAAGTTGAGCCAAATATAATGTCATCAACATATATCTGTACGATTATGAGGTGAGGACCTTTCTTCTTTGTAAAGAGTGTATTGTCTACCATTCCCATGGTATACTCATGTTTAACAAGAAACGCTTTAAGTCTATCATACCAAGCTTTGGGTGCTTGTTTGAGACCATAAAGTGCCTTCTTAAGCTTGTAAACATGATCCGGTTTCTCAAAATCAATGAAGCCGGGAGGTTGAGCCACATATACCTCCTCATTGATCAAACCATTAAGAAATGCACTCTTTACATCCATTTGTTGAAGCTTAAAATCTAATGCACAAGCGTAGGCTAAAAGGATTCTAATATATTCTAATCTAGCTACCGGTGCATATGTCTCGTCATAATCAATCCCTTCTTGTTGATTATAGCCTTGTGCTATAAGTCTAGCTTTGTTACGAGACACAACACCATTCTCATCTAACTTATTCCTATATTCCCATTTGGTTCCTATAATGGTAGAACTTCTAGGTGGAGGAACAAGTTCCCAAACATCATTGGCAACGAATTGGTTCAATTCTTCTTGCATCGCAATGACCCAACTCTCGTCCGACAAAGCTTCTTTAACATTCTTTGGTTCAATCAAGGAGACGAAACAAAAGAAGTTGCTTTGGTTTTGGACTTGAGATCTTAGGGTCCTTTGATTTAAGTCACCAATGACATTATTGAGAGTATGATCCCTAGACTCCTTAATGTTTACTTCCTTTTCAACACTAAGGTCTTCAACTCCTATTTTTCTAACCTCTTTGGCTTTAACTACTTCTAATTCATCCAAGTCATCATCAACCAATGGTGGTGTCTTGGGTGAAAGAGAGGTTTCATCAAAGGTTACGTTGAGTGATTCTTCAATAACCCCTGAGGTTCTATTTAGGACTATGTAGGCTTTGCTAGTTTGGAAATAACCTAAAAGGATACCTTCGTAAGACTTTGTGTCAAACTTGGTAAGGTAGTCTTTGGTGTTGAGGATAAAGCACTTGCTTCTAAACACCCTAAAGTATTCCAATGAGGGTTTCTTACCTTTAAGAATCTCATAGGGGGTCTTTCCTAGGAAAGGTCGAATAAGAATTCGGTTGAGAATATAGGTCGATGTGTCCACGGCATTGCACCAAAACTTTTGAGGCAAACATTGCTCGTTTAACATCGTCCTACTCATCTCTTGGAGAGTCCTATTCTTCCTTTCAACTACCCCATTTGACTGTGGAGTGCGAGGAGCCGAGAAGTTATGGGTAATACCATGAGCTTCACAAAAGGCACCAAATTGCACTTCATTATCAAATTCCCTACCATGATCCGTCCTAATAGAGACAATTGGACATCCTAGTTGATTTTGAATTATTCGACTAAAGATTTCGAAATGATCGAAAGCTTCATTCTTAGATGCCAAAAATCTAGTCCAAGTGAATCTAGAATAGTC
The DNA here is from genome assembly GCA_025667525.1 of Glebionis coronaria. Lineage (NCBI taxonomy): Eukaryota > Viridiplantae > Streptophyta > Magnoliopsida > Asterales > Asteraceae > Glebionis > Glebionis coronaria. The sequence goes on from CM046879.1 coordinate 584,231,163, forward strand.
ATCAACTATAACTAGGGTATAAAGGTTACCTCCATAACTCCGTATGGCGGAAGGTCCAAAAAGATCCATATGTAGGAGCTCTAAGCACCGAGAGGTCGAAACCAAATTCTTGGCTTTGTGACTTGAGTGAACTTGCTTTCCAACTTTGCAAGCATCACAAAAGTGACTATCAAACTTAATCTTGGGGAGGTGTCTTACCAACTCCTTAGAGACTAAAGATTGAATTAACCGCATATTAGCGTGACCTAATCTCCTATGCCAAAGAGTAGAACTATCAGCTATAGTCGCAAAACATATGTTGTCTTTTGACTTCTTATTAACCTTCATGACATAAAGTCCATGCTTTCTAACACCTTTTCCAATGACTTTTCCATCTTTTACGATTTCACTATCATGTTCCGAAAAGATGACCTTACACTTATTATCACAAATTTGACCTATACTTAAAAGGTTAAACCCTAAGTTATCTACGTGCTCAACATTTTCAATGGTCATGAAGTCAAGAGAAACCGTACCTTTGCCAATGATATTACCACGTAGACTACTAGCGAATGTGACGTTACCTCCATCATATGCTTTGTAATGCGAGAACAAACTTCGATTACCCGTCATGTGTTTAGAACATCCACTATCCTTAATACACTCATCGGGCTCCAAATCAATTCCCAAGCATATCTAGGTAACAACACACAAGATCAAACATTTGGTCCCCAATATCTCATGGGTCCAAAATTGTTAGTTTCAAACATCCCTTGCATTTGGTTGGGATGCATGAATGAAGGAGGGGTTCCCCATGGAGAACAAAATGGAGGAGGGTAGTAATTCATGTAACCATTTTGTTGTTCATTATTTCTCCTAGGTGTGTTTGATCTAGGTTTAGAGTTATGATCATTTCTTCTAGATGTTGGGGTTTTACTTCTAGATCGTGAATTGTTTTGATTATCTCTTCTAGGCGTTGTCGTTCTACTTCTAGGCTTAGACTCATTCCGTACTCTAGGTGGAGTAGAAGATGGTCTAGATAAACTTCTATTTCCCATGAGAGGTTTACTTAATGGCTTGTAGAACTTACCAATAGCATTGTCGTCAAGTATGGGTAATTTTACCTTATTAACAGTAAGATGCTTTAGTTTTTCACCTAATTTAGATTTTTCAAAAAGTTCAGGATTTTCACCAAAATCATCCTCTGCCCGCGGTACCTTATCTATGGCGGCGGTTCCATAGTGATAAGGAACCGCGCCATACAATTTGGAACCGCGTACAGTGGGCGTTTTTTGTGAAAACCTGACTTATTTTGGTTCACTAGTTGAGGCTTCATTTGGGTTAAAACCTAGACCAAGTCTTTCCTTAGAATGAACTTGTTTGTTTAACATATCATCAAGAGCACTAGTACCTTTCATGAACTTTTCCAATTTAATGGAGGTGCTCTTGAGATCTTCATTCTCTAATATAAGTTTCTCACAACTTAAGCAACTTAAATCAACCTCTTTATTTTTCTCAAGTTTAGCCAATTTCTCCCTAAGTTCATTGATCTCATTTTCAAGCTTAGTTTTGGTTGATTTTAAGGTTTTATTCTTTTCTATGAATTTAAGACTAAGTTTGTGTAAACTATCATATTTGCCTTCAAATTCAATATCATCAAAAGTGGAACTATCATTGCTATAATATTCGGTTTCGGAATGTACCTCTTTAGAAGTGTGAGCCATAAGACATTTCTCCTCTTTGGGGTTGTCATCATCATCTTCACCGCTATCGCTCCAAGCGCCACTAACGAACGCCGTGTGGTTCCTATCACGAGCGGGCTTTGGACAATCACCAATGAAGTGATTTGGATCACCACATCTAAAGCAATTCCTATCACCTTTTTCGTTCTTGACAAACCGATTCTTTGACAATGGTTTCTTGTCATAGTTGGGTTGCCTAACGTGTTGACCTCGTCTCTTGAAGAACTTCTTGAAATCTCTCACCGCCAATGCATACTCCTCGTCATCGCTTTCCGAGGAACTATCATGGTCACTTTGTGCCTTCTTGGCTTTAAGTGCAAGAGATTTCCTTTCACTCTTGGTTTTCACTAATTTCGAGTCCTTCAAAATTATCATCTCATGAACCTTCAAGTTGCCTATGAGTTCACTGAGTGATAAAGTTGAGAGATCTTACGATTCTTCAATCGCCGTGACTTTTGCTCTCCACTTTGAATGTAAAGCCCTTAGAAACTTCCTAACATTGTTCTTGCTAGAAAAACCTTCATCAAGTGCTTTTAGACTAGTAATAATGGTGTTAAACCTAGCAAATGCACTATCAATAGTTTCATCTTCTAAGATGAAAAATTGTTCATATTGTTGGACAAGAAGATCGATTTTGCTTTTTTTGACTTGGCTATTACCTTGGTGGGTTACTAAAAGAGTGTTCCAAATATCTTTAGCGGTTTCACACATAAAAATTCTTTCATACTCTTTCTTAGGTAAAGCATTATAAATCACCATTTTAGCCTCATTATTTTTTGAAAGTTTCTTTTTAGTATCGTCATTAGCTTTTTCAAAAGTGACCAATTCTTTTGTTTTAGAAACTTCATTAAATTGAAAGGGTAAAAAATCACCATTGGTAATAACATGCCAAAGATCTAAATCTTTTGATTTCACATAAGTTTCAAATCTATTTTTCCAATAAATAAAACTATCGGTTTCAAAAAGTGGTGGCCTTTGCATAGATTGCCCTTCTAGGTATTTGTTAGAATCCATAGATCGATTCAAGTTTTAAAATACAATATACTTTAAAAATTCTTGAGCAACCCGCTCTGATACCAATTGTAGAAACTAGAGGGGGGGGTTGAATAGTTTCTTATAATTTACTTGTTAAAAGGTGGTTTTCAAAAATCCTTTTTCAAAAACTTAGGCTTGAGGAAATATGTGAAATCTTCTTATGCACAATATGAACAATGATAGTGTAGTTAGGCTAATACTAACAAATGTATATGCACAAAGAATAAAGAATGATAGTGTAACTAAGCTAATACTAACAAATGTATATGCACAAAGAATAAAGAATGTAAAGAGTTAAGGGTAAAGAAAAATCAAACCGAACACCAAGGATTTATAGTGGTTCAGCAACGAAGCTCACTCCTCGTTCCTACTCCACTCCTCGAGTACTCCTTACTCGAGAGTTCACTACACAACAAGCTCCTTATGGTGGAGAAAACCGTACACGTCGCTTAACCAATTTCCGACTCTAAGCTAAAAGTCGAGCCCTAATCGTAGCTAGGACCAATCTACACAACTATACTTAGTACATACACAACTTCCAAATAGACACAACTACTTGGATCTTCACAACTATGACACAACTACAAGTGTATAAAATTAGATCTTCAATGGATCTTTGGTGGTGGACTCAACACTTCACAAGGATAGTGTTCTTCTCTTTGCACTTGGAGAGGAAGGGATGGAAGGACAAGATTCACTTCTTAAACAAGTAGTAATCAAACAAATGATCAAAGATTTGAGTAGTTAAAGAAGAGTGTTTGAATCTGGAAATAGATGTGCAAAAGAGGTGAGTTGAAAAGCTGAGAATTGTCCACTATTTATAGGACAAAGGAGCCAACGGCTATATCTGCTCGCGGTACCTTATCTTAGCCCGCGGTTCCTTATCGATAAGGAACCGCCTGGGAGCTAAGGTACCGCTGGACTAGACTCCGCTCCCTTTTTGTCCTGTAGTGGTGGAGGTCATATCTGGTTTAAAAAATATCCTGATAGAATATTCCTAACCAAATAAGAATATGCCATTTTCAAATTTTCAAATAATTAATTTAATAAAACATTTTCTTAAAAAGAAAGTTTAATTAAAACTTGTCACACTTAATAAAAAGTGAGTTTTAAGAAAAGATTAAATCACTTGATCACTTGATTAAGGTTAGTACTTGTTTATCCATACCTTAAGTGAAAATGGGTAAAATGAAAAATACTTGAACTCAAGAATTCGTTTTTCGTTGTTTTCGTAAATGCTTGTTTTTACATATTGTCGTAATCAAAACAAAGCGAGACCGAAAAATGCAAGTAACGTTTTTAGGCATTATTGCATTAACACTATGATAATCCACTTTTCCAAGATGATGTGGATGATTTTGATGATTCTCTCTCCATTTTGGATCCCCCACCAATTTATGATTCTCCGTCGATCTATGATGATTATGATGATGATTCTAGTTCCGATGGGGATGATTATGCTGCTTTTGTTTCAGAGTATCAAAACATGCCAACTTATGATGATTTTGATAATGTTGATACTCTCTCGAGTGATTCTTCACATGATGACCTTGCTCCTACTTTTGATGAAGATCCTCCACCAAACACTATTGATACTTTGGATAATTACTCATTTGAGGAAGATTTTGCCACTTTCCTTAATACATACTTCCCCAATGAGAATGATTCTCCTCCTTTGGACTTTGATTTTGGTCTTTATCCTCTTTCGGATATTAAGAAACACGTTTCAAAGGAGAAGAAACCAGACGACACCAACATCCGCAGTACTTATGTTTTGACACCTCTCTATCCACCTTCGTCGGATGAGATTGTGCGATTTATGAGCGGCTCTTCTTCGAATTCTACTGAGCCTGAGTCTTATTTTCCACTAAAGGAAAAGGTGTTCGATCCTGGTATTGCAATTTTTAAGCCATCTCAGTATCCATCTGATGAAATAAAAGGAAAGATTTTTGGAAACAATGGAGATATGCTTGCACTTCATCATACTTTCTACCACCATGCTCAACAACTGCTTAAGGGAACCTTGCCTACTCTTCTTTAGCTTGCCTTTTTCACCTTAAGCTTGTGCTATTTGATGGACGAAAACCATGTATTTGATCCCGGTAGATGTTCTTCAAGCTTCTTACTATGCTAATCAAGGTCGAGTCAGGCTCACGACTCGGTGAACAAAAACAAGCGCTTGTTGGGAGGCAACCCGATTATCTATCCTTTTATTCCATTTTTCGAATAAGTGTAGAGGAGACCCTAGTATGTGTTCGTTGTTTTATTTCTTATGATGTGCAGGGATTCAAGCTTTCAAGATCCACTTTTGATGACTTTTGATGAACCGTGTTTCGTGTACCCGTCTTCCCGGTTTTATCCTAAACTCTTTTGATTCACTATTTTATATTCTTCAATATTAAAATAGGAATCACTTTAGTTGTCTCTTCCTTAGCAAGATTTAAACAACGTGTACAATGTCCTAAGTGTAGGGGAGTTTTCTCCTACACGCTTAAACATTGAGGACAATGTTTATATCAAGTGTAGGGGGACTTCTATCGAAGTTAAGTCGGCTTTTCCATTAATTTGTCCTCATTTTAACCGGAAAATTTGATTTTTCGACATTTTTCAAAATTTTTAATCTATTTTTGCCTAGTAGTATAGTAGTATTTTCCTTTGTTATCGTTATTTACTTTCATTGCTAGAATAGAATTTTAATAAAATGGTTTTGATAAGTTTAGATTTCTTTGATATATTAGGCCCGTCATGAATCTTTTGACTCAACCCGAGTTTACTTATCTAAGTTTACTCTAGCTAGTATCCTTAACGTGTTTAAGTCAAGTTTTGCTAGGCTTTTATATAGGGAACTTTAAAACGCGAAAGTCTTAACTCTTATAGGTTAAGAACAAGAACTTTTTGCAAGTTCCTATAATTGATCCTAGAAATTCGTTTATCAAGGGAACTTTAAAATGCGAATTCTAAAACTTGAAAAAGTCTAAGAAGTTGCAAGATCCTATAGATGACTTGAAAACCTGAAACTTTGATTTAATAGGCTAAGCATCCACGAGTCTCATTCCTTGAGATTTTATATTGTGGAGAACGAGAGATGATAGAGTCAATTATAAGTTTAGTATTCTTTCATGAATTTATGTGAGTTGATTATGAGCTTTTTCTCCCATCGCTTGTTAATAAATTTAATTGCAATAAGTAAGGTTGTACGATTTGAAAAGTTACTTAGCTTCTAGACCAAGATCGTTTAAAAGTTGCTCGGTATTAATTAGAGTTCATAGGAAAGGCATAACTTATTGAAGCGGGATGCGAAGATTGGCGAGTCAAAAAAGGCCCTAACAAGGCATGAGGGCTACATTTTGTTGCTAAAGATCCCAAGTGATGTGAAGAATCATTTATCAAAAATCAATATGAAGGATCGAGACACACGACGAAAAGCAAATACTCCCCTAAAGATCATGGAGAAGTCTATCCAAAAAGGCCCTAACAAGGTATGAGAATAAATAGATCCAAGTCCTAAAAGGAGGCGGATGGTTGTATATCAAAATCCCAAATAAATATTGGAGAAAAATGAAGAAGTCATGGTCCAAGTATGAAGAATCTCTCAAAAACTTCAAGTGAAGAAATTCCTATTATGAAGAGAAGACCATTATTTCATGAACGTCTCTCAAGATTTGAAGTATGACGTCAATGTCAAATATCGATCCGAGAAAGGTCTCAAATCGTGAAGCGAGTTATGCCAACATATGAACTTTAAGAGGTCCCGAGAAGCAGTTTTAAAAGATTTTGTCCGTTAGCTAACTATTGATTAAATCGTCCTACTTTATTTTCAGCCAAAATAACTATCAAAATAAGTCAACAATGCATCCTCGTGATCATTCAAGACAACAATAATATATAAGAGATACACCTAGGAATAATGGAGTCTAAGTGAATAATTGGGCCACATGAGTGAGTGTTAGTTTACTAACTTATAATAACAATGATCTCGTTTTTAAGCTTGGTGTGGGGAACGTGAAACTTGAGGGTGATAAACATTCATGACAATCCAAAGCCATAATGTAAGTCTTCGATCTCTTTACTTGTTTTCTTCCTTCAAATAATTTGTTGTTTTCTATCTTTTTAGTTTCCTAAATATCTTGTATTTAATAAAGGCCAATGTGGGTTAATTATGATGGAAAATGTAAATCTTGCTTTGTAATTAATGCATTGCATGAGGGCATTGCAATGGTCAAGTGTAGGGGATTTAATAAGTGTGAAAACACTTATCCTTTTACCACTTAATTATAATAATAACCAAGCCAAAACGTGTATTTGATATCGTAAATGTCGGAATTATGCGTGGTTTGTGTTTTTGTTGTAATTTAGGACCAAAATGTGAAAAGGGAAGAAAACATGGGCTTTCACGGGCTTTTATCGAAGAAAAAGACAAGAGACGAAGTCAAAAGATCAAGAGTGCAAAAAGAACAGAAGTCCAAGGCCTATTCTGGAGATTTATCGAAGAAAAAGTCTAAAGACGGAAGTTTAATGAAGTCTAAGAACCAAGTCTAATAAAAGTAAAAAATTATAAGGCGAGTTCAATTTATATCAACAAATCCCAAGACAACGTCAAGAAAGTCGAAGAATTTAAAAGACGAAAAGACGAGAAGAAAGAAGAAAGCATAACACATGTTAATCCTCCTATAAATACCCTCCTGATGACACATTAGGAGGTGTTAGCTAACTTGAGACATTAGTCTTTCCATTTTATTTTCTTGCACTTTCATATTGTCATTTACTTAATTGTTCTTTAATTTTAAGATTATTTCAAGTAAGTTTTTAATTTTGTTGTTGAATCTTTATCCTTAATCTAGTTTTTAATTAATCTCTCATTCTACCTTTCTTGTTTTGCTTAATCTTTATGCTTATTTGCTTATTGTCATGCTTATTTGATTGTTTGTTATGTTTTTATGTGTTTGATTGTGTTAGCTTATTGATTTTATAGCTTATTGTGTGCTTTTCTTAATTTTAATTAAGTGTTTTTAAAAGTTATTTTATAAAAATTTGATTTTAAATAATTTTAATTATTTAGTGTTTTTAAAAGTTTTTAAATTTTAGCTTATTTGCTTTTTCTTAAAGTTAATTTGGTTAAGTTTTAGGTAAGTGCTTATTTGATTTATAGCTTATTTTTAGTTTTTTGCTTTTTTTTTATCTAATTCGGGTCATTTAAAACCCTAGTTTCTCGAACTAGGTGCATTCCCTTTTCCCAAATTGAGTGAAGGATTGTGTTTTCCCGAATTAAGTACTAACCTGGATTCCGAGCTAAGTGTTAGACCATATTTCGAATTAGCTCCATATCATATATTCCGAACTAGGTCTATTATACTCATTCCGAACTAGGTGAGGATGCTATATTCCGAATTAGTTTCAAGCAGAGTATTCCGAATTAGGTAAAGGTCCTCGATTCCGGATTATGTTCAAACAAAGGATTCCGAACTACTTGTAGGACACATTCCAAACTCGTTGGTTAATGCACATTCCGAATTAGTTATAGGATTTGGTATTCCGAACTAAGTTAAGTTTTCTTTGATTCCGAATTAGGTAATCAATTGGTATTCCGAATAGGGTGAAGATAGTGGATTCCGGATTGTGACAGGGTTTGGATTCCGAATTGTTAACCTTTTAGGGATTCCGACTTAGGATTTGGTTTTTGTTTTAGATTTTAATCCTTATTTTTCTCGCCAATTTTCTTAAGTGTCGTTTTAATTGTTTTACCTTATTTTAAATTTCAAGTTTCTATTTTTATTAAAGTTATTTTAATTCACGTTTTGTCAAGTTTTAATTTCTCGTCATCTAATTAATTTACTTTTAAAGTTTAATTTCTCGCCATTTACTTTTTAATCATTGTCAGCTTTATTTACTTTACCATTTACGTTTAAGTTTTGTAATTTTATTTTAAAACAACGACAAACACTTTCTTTTCCACCAAAAGACGACTGAGTCACACTTTTAACCAATAATCAATTCGATTAGACATAATTCAAAGAACAATTTTTAATCTACTTATTACTACCATAATCACGTATTGGAAAAAAAAGATCAAAACCATCAGAATTGGTGTAAGTCGAAACAAAGATATCAGCAGTTGATTAGTGAATAAGAAAACAATCCTAAACCAAGAATAAAACCCTAAAAACGAGAGAAAAACCTTATCAAAATCCTAGCCGTATGATCCTTGAACCTTAATACCGACCTGCCTAAAACAAGTAGCAAAATCTAATTGAATGAAACAAATCACTGATCAAAGTTAGAGAAACAACAAATAAAAGACCAGCTCAAAATCTAATGAACGGAGGTTTAGTGTTTAATAGTTTATTTGCATAATCAAACCTTAAATATCAAGAAACCTAAACTTTTAGTAATGCTAAACTAATATCGATGTGCCTTAGATAAGATTAAATAGATAATTAAACCATGAAAACTATCGGGGTTCAGTTTAGGATTATGATAACAGTCCGATTATAAGTCAATTTAGGGATTAGAAAATAATCGCCCCATTAACAAATAAAATTAAAAGGATTTGTTTTATATATGTATGCTAAATAGATGTACATTATAAAAAACACCTCCTGATACCCTAACAACCCTAAACTCGTTCATCTTCTTTGCGAATATTTTAACGCAATTAATTCATTCCTATCAATCCTCTGATCAAACGTCTTTTGGTTTTTTAAGGTTTTTTGGTTTGGTTTCTTCGTAGGTTTTTTAGGGTTTGATCTTCTTACTTGTTGCGTCGATCTATCCAACTGATTATATCGTTATGATCGATTTCCATACAGGATTTATGTTACTGATTCATTCGTTTTCAAAGATCTTCAAGTGCTTTTAGGGTTTTGGAGGTCTCTTTTTTTACGAGATGTGCTCGTGGCTAGCATCTATTGATTTGTTAATTCGTATGTAATCGAGGTGTTGTTGTGATAGATAATGGTTTCTTGTCAAAGGGGAGGGGGAGTGGAAGTGGTGTGAAGAAGAAGAAAAAAGGTGTTGGTGATGATGAGATTGTTGGTTTAAATGATGGGAATATATTTATGGTTGACGGTGTGATACCATCACAAAAGATTCCTATTAGCAATTCTGGTGATTCGATTGAGATGGATGCTGAAAAGGAGCAGACATCGAGTCTTTATCCTGATCCGAGGGGTACGTCATTTGCTAATATTTTAGCAGTGCAAAGAGTCGGCATGGTCTTTACTTTCGCACCCGTGTTACACCTGCGGTGAATGGGGGTGAGGTGACAGTCTCGTTGGACTCTATCCAGTCAACCAATGAAAAGTTTGTTAATTTAGCATATGGCTAATTCTTGGGAAAGCATATGGCATAGCCTATTGTCTTGATTATGTTAAGAATATTTGGAGTAAATGTAGATTAGTTAAATCAACGCTTAACTCGTGGATCGGGTTATTTTTTCCAGTTTAACTCTATGGATGATATGAAAGCTATGATTAAAAGTGGTCCCTAAATTATTCGTAATAACCTAATTATCCGTAAGAAATGGAACCGGGTATGAATATGTTGAAAGAAGATGTCGGTAAGATTGCGATTTAGGTGAAATTTCATGGTGCTTCTATGACGGCATTTGTGAAGATGGTCTTACTGTAGTTGCTACAAAACTTGATACTTCTTATGCTAGAGAAATAATTGAGCTGCGTACGCATGTTGAGTTGAAAGATACTATTGTGGTGGCTATGCCTAAACTAAAAGGCGCAGGTTATTATGTAAGCACTACTCGTGTTAAATACGAATGGAAACCCCTTAGATGATCAAGCTGTAAAACTTTTGGTCATGTACTTGACGAATGTCTTAAGGCTACGAGATCCGATGGTGCAATGAATGTGAGCAAGCCTTAGCAAGTAACTACTGGTGTACCAGTTGGTCCTAGGATAAACTCTAAACCGATTGGTTCTAAGGTTACTCAAGAATATCGAATGGTTAGGAAGAAGAATACTACGTCAAGTGGTAGGAGAAAGCATGTTGCGTCGGGGTCTAGTAGAGAGGTTACTCCAAGTAAAGAGGTTAATAACTCAGATGCACTTAATTTTATTGAGAATGATGTTGATTTGGGTACGAATGGTGGGACCGCTAATTCTTCGGGGGAAATTATATTTGAGGATGGTACTCCTCGCCCGGATGCTAGTAACACTCCGATTATTGAGAAAATTGACAAGATTAAAAGAAGATTGCTAAAGGAAAAGTTACTCTTGTGGATGATCAAAGAACCCCGGTTCTTAGAAAAAAGGGTGATATTTTAGGTGAGCTAAATGAGGAGGATGCAGTTGAACATATGGATAATCATATGACAAATATTTTGGCTTATAAAACGTCGGATATGAGATATGGGACTAATAGTCTGTGGGAACAATGAAATGATTCTTATAAGAATGCGGCCAATGACTATGACACATATGTTGATGATATGTTTTGATGACCAGGATATGTCGGGCGACGTACAAACTATTGTTGATAATCTTTGAATTAGAGTCCGTGAAAGCAAAAAATATTAGTTTTCTTTATTTTTTATGTCTTTATAATAATTTTATGTGTTTTCTTACTGGTAGGAAGTTGTTTGCTTATAAAACGGGAGAAAATATAAGATTCACTTACGTCCTATGTACTTGACTGTTTTCTGAAATAATAAAATTTATGGAGAAAAACTTTTACCTAAAAAACAAATGTACGTGTTATTTGTGTTCTTTTGATTATCATCTCCAATTGTCTACAACTTAGCCTATTGGTAAGTTATCCCCAGTTCAAACTTTTATCGGTGAACATTTTCGTATGATCAATAAATATTCCATAAATCGTCCAAAAACAGTCATCGAGATACCGGTTCATCCAAATATATTAACTAAAGCAAAAGAAGGCACGACGATACGATGTCACTGGATATCATAACGAATGAACAAACTAAAAGTGTGTAAAAATCATAAGTCATTTTGTGGTAGTTTGCTCATCTGCACCACAAATACGAAAAAGGAAACCCTAAAACCATTTGAGAACGAACGTATTACATAATGGACTATGGAGCTTTCCCCATACATAAAAGGGTCGCCGAGCATATGGTAGACGAGTCACGTAGAAACAAATCAAAGCATAATACTGAAATAAGTAGTCAATTAATTTAGCAATAAACTGGAAATTGCAGTTTCGTTGTTGGGGTAGACGTGGGATACTTTTATGGTACGTTACACAAGTAGGTGTGCATTTGAAGACAGCACTATTTCGAGTTAAAAGCACCACTGTGCTTGTCCATGAACTTGTCAATATCCCACTAGCGAACGTGTTAAATAAAATTAAATGAGGATGCAGCAGCAACTGTGTATGTATATTTAGTTTCATCTGCAGTGAAATAATAATATAAAATGTATACTAGTACTCCGTATTTTTTATTAAAATCAAAAGACAGCTGAGAGATAAAACATACAGTACTTATCAAGACGTTAAAACGTACAGGCTGAGCAAACGCCTTCTCGTGCATTTTCAAGTCTAATAATCGTACATCAAATCCCTCAAATTTTATCCATCACAAAAATGACATGCATACATACACATAACATATCTTTTCTAAAGAATAAAAAAGCTACCGGGGAAAAAACTTTTTAAATGGTTACATGGTTTTTTTTTTTTTTTTTTTTTTGAACGGCGAGTTAGTAGTTAGTGATTCGAGCTTACAGTAACATCCAATTGGGCAGTATGCAAGTCTCGAACCTTCTCCTTAGGGGATAAACCTCACTCCTGCTTCTTAATTCGGGCCCCTGAAGGTTACATGCTTAATATTTAAATAATTTGAAGTTTATAAGATATGATTAGTTATAAGTTTCGTACATGCACGTGTTCACAAAAAAAAATTATTTTAATTTAATGTATTATTTGTTAATTTTTTTAATTTATTGAAAAATATGAAAATTTCAATTTTCATTAACATTATTTAATTTATTTAAAGTTTAACTATTAAAGTTTTATTTATTACCTCCTCAATTTTTCACAAATTTCAATGTCACTTATCTCTCATCAATCTTTAAAAAAATTTTATCAAATAAAAAAAATTTTTGATTTTTTTTAAAAACATAAAAAATAAAAAGGATTAAATTAACAAATGGTTTGTTATTAAAAAAATATTTTTTTGAAATAAAAAAGTCTCTAAACCTGTTGCTTTACTAAATAAAACATTTCTTTGAGATAATCAACAAAGTGTATAAACTTAAATGCATTATATAATTTGCAATTCAATATTTGTATAAAATAATTGTCCGCATTTAATTTTTGGAGTTTTTTTTCAACTTTGACTTCAAATAAGTATTTTGCGTTATACTAGTATATTAGTTGCTGAAAACTATATGAATGAATTAGTTTCTAAACCTAATTTTATTAATATAATTCTCATCAAGTATTATACTACCTCCGTTCTTAAATAAGGGTTCACTTTTAACTTTCAAAGTTTTATCTTTGTAAGTTTGACTTTAATTATTTTTGTGTGTGTTAAATAATATTTCATACAATTTATAGGAATGTATAGAGTTTTAAATGTATTCTTATCATATAATTTTTATCAAGTGTTATATAACACAAATAAACATACTTGCGGTCAAAATTCGGAAAAATACTTTAAAAGTCAAATTATTTTAGGACGGACGGAGTACAACATAAACTTATTTAAAGTCAAAGTTGAAAAAAGACTTTGAAATCATATGTGAAAACTTGTTTTAAAACGAATGTTGTAATGTTTTAAAATGCACAATACATAAGCTTAAATAATATTATTTTTTTATGGAAAAGTAATTATGTACTTCATGCCCAATAGATAAAGATATAATATATCTTTATATGTATCTTAATTATTAATCAATCATTAAGGCTGGTGGGAGTGGAAGGAAAGCCACGAGCGACTTACCCAAAGTCGCTCGCAGCCCTCATTCCCCCTCCTTAAGTCGCGCGCGAGTTTGTAGCTGAAAACAAAAAACAAAGGCGAAACTCACCCTGGATGAGTTTATACAAATGGGTCCCACATGTTTTATTAAACCGTTATTTTTCAAAATTAAAAAAATAACTTTTTCCAATACCCGTTTTTACTTATAATACCTTCCAAAAACTCTTATTTTTCAAACACACATTCACATTCCATACACATTTCACACATTCTCCCCAAATCACTAAGAAATGGAAAATATCGACGAATACGAGTTATTTTTTGCCACTGAAAATCCGAAAGTCGCAACGAAACGCAAGTGGACTTTTATTAAAAAAGGGTTGCATTTTATTAAGAGATGACGTATTGCTAATCGAGTACCAAGAAACGTCATAACTCGAGACCGAATAGGTTCTCATGATCGGTTGGCTGCGTCTTTTTTTCGACGAACCCAAGATACGATGCGAAAGAGTTCAAAAAGGTTTTTCGAATGGGCCGCCCCATTTCAACTTGATAGTTAGTGAAGTGACTCACCATTCTGCATACTTTCGTAATAATGTTGATTGTACCGGAAAAGAAGGTATTTCGCCGTTGTTAAAGTGCACCTCGACAATTCGTCAATTGGCATGCGACGTCGTTCCTGGTTTTCTAGATGAGTATCTGCAAACGAGCGTAAGAACTTCTCGAGAATCACTTGATCATTTCTGTAGTGCTGTTATGGAAATATTTGGGGCTGAGTATATGAGAAAACCCACGTATACCGATGTTCAGAAACTTTATGCGCATCATGAAGCAAAGCACGAGTTTCCAAGGAAGATAGGAAGTCTTGATTGTACAGACTGGGAGTGGTTCGGTTGTCCAACTGCCTTTAAAGGGCAATATGTTAGACGAGATCATGGACCGAATCCATTCATTTTACTTGAAGCTGTTGCGTCGCAGGACTGTTGGATATGGCATGCATTTTTTGGTGTTTCTGGGTCGAACAACGACATCAACGTTTTATATAAGTCCCCTTTATTTAATGATTTGAAAACCGCACGAGCACCTGAGGTGGAGTTTGTGGCTAACGATGTACACTATCCATAGGGATACTATCTTACGGACGGAATATATCCGGAATTGGAAATACTTGTTAAAACAATTCCCGAACCATCATCCAGTGACCATAAGAGGATTTTATATAAGCAGAAACAAGAATCTGCAAGAAAAGATATTGAAAGAGCTTTTGGTGTTTTGAAGAAGAAATAGGCCATATTAGCCAATCCTGTACGATCTTTACGGAAAGAAAGAATCATGAATATGATGTACACATGCATCATATTAAATAATATGGTTCGAAAGTTAAAAAAAGCAATATCTCCTAAATGGTTCCCAGAAGAAGAAATTCAACCGGGCGATGTGTTTCAAACCCAAGAACACATGCTACAAGTTATGCGGCATATCAGCTCTGCGCATGAACATCACAATCTTCGAGCAGATTTGGTCGAGCATTTGTATGCCAATGCTTAATTTATTAAGTTTTTTTATATTATGTTTTTTTAAATGTTGCTTTTAAATTTCCTATGTATCGTCTTTTAATTTTGTACTGTGTTTTAATTTTCTATGTACCCGTGTTTTAGTAAAATGTATGAATAAAAAATATTTAATAAAAAGATGGGGTGATCTGGAGTGAGTTTGGATGAGTGTCATTACCTCCTGTGGGGAGTTTGGGTGAGTTTGGTAAAAAGCTGAGGTGGCGGTGAGTAAGTTTACACCCACTCCCACCAGCCTAAGGGGTGTTTCTTTTTCTTGTTGTGCCAGTTGTGGGTCTAAATCCTTTTCAACCACACACTCATATAAAAAACTCTTTCTTCCCACTAAAAGCCTAATTAAGAGGCTTATATAACATCACTTAAAAAAGTAAACAAGCCCTAAAACATTGTTTAGCAAAACTGTTCTATTATTAGGTTTTATATATTAAAATAAAAGTTAAAAATAAGTTAATTACACACTAAGTTATAATGACATTCAGTTACATGTTACAGTGTAAACATTTAACTAATACAATAAATTATTATGTGTATGATTAAAATTAATAGGGTTAATTGTATATATTATCATCGTACTTTTATCAATTTACATACATAGGTAACCAACTTATTATATTAACAATCTAGGTATTTAAACCGGTTAATTTGTAATATCTAATAATTATGAGTGGTTAATTTTCAAAATAATTTTTCTTTTTCTTTTTAATTCCAGACAAGTCATATCACTAATTCCATATGCTAAATTCTTTTTCATATACATTCAAAAAAAATTCTTTTTCACATTATTTAATATAAAAATATATTTTACTTAAATAATATAATCAGTTAAAAAAATAATTGTATGCTTGAAAAACCACTCTCAGTTTCTTTATCAAAGTAATCGTGTTCATCCATCATCATCCTCATTTTCTTATCATGTTCATCCATCATCATCATCTTTATAAACTAATCGAAAACACATTCACCAACCTCATTTTCTTGTCTGTTCATCCATCATCATCATCATATTGTTTTGTGGTTGCAACATAATTTGTATTTAGTTAGTATGTTTATATTATGTGGTTGTAAATCAGTTTTCATGGATACTTTTATTAACTATGATTTTATGAAAGTTGTAATGATTTATGATTAAATCTTTATATTTGTTCGGTTTATATCATAAAGAAACTACCCGGATATTTTATTTTGTTCATGAGGGTAATAATAATAATGTCTATTTATTTATCTTTTTGTTGGATTTAATTTGATGAGTTGTAAAAGTGAAAGTGATAAAATTTGAAAAAACAATATCCGCATAACCATTACACATAAGCAACAAAATAAATAAATAAGACATATAAGCAATTTTGACCGGTTTAACAAGCAACCGGTCATCATGCTTCCAAGAATGTAAATATTTTTAACTTTAGTTTACTAAACTGGTAATATAATGGGCTTCTTACCTAGATGTGTAAATTGATGAAAGTAAGTTGATACAGTAATATATAAAAAATTAACCCAAATTAATAACTCTATAATTTGTCATATAATAATATTACATATTAATTCTTCACAATCTTACAACACAAATACATGATCTATAGAAACTATTACCCATTATAGAAATCTTTGAATAATTGCCAAAATTCATTAAACAATATTCGCATCCGAATGCACTGTTTTGCACCGGTACCATGTTAGTTTTAGTAAATGCAATAACTTTTTCCCGTGATGCGTCGGGTGCAAGAACATTTATTTTGTATTTATGAAATACAATTAGAAATTAAGGAGATGTGTAATGAGTAAGTATAAGTATTTAAGCTTATAGAAAACTAGAAGGAAGGGCTTGAGTAGTTTTGGCCTTTTTAAAAACTTAATTTTAAACTGTTGTGTGGCAAACAATGATATAAATGATAAAATGCAAGACAAGAAAATAACAAAGCGATAAAACCAAACATGTGGATTTATAAAAATCAAACAGTAGGACTCATAGTGGTTTGGTCACGAAAACTCTTTTTCCCTACTCTATCGATTGAGTTTTCAACTCGAGAGTTACTTCACAATGTTAACAAACTCCTTTATTAGGGAGAAAACCATAAAACATCACGTATACTTTTACCTATGCAAATCTAGTTATCGATTCCAATGTAGAACTAACCTTTTTCTCTATGTTTGAGGAATTGAGGCCTAAAACACTAACCCATCTCACACTAGGTTGATGTGTAATGGTGGTTTATGACTTCGCAAATACAAAGTTAAAACTATAACACAAAAGACTTGAAAAACTTATGTTCTTCCCTTGCTAAAGTGGATCACTTTGTATGAGTACAAAACAATGTAATGTGTGTATGAACGTGTTATATATGTAATGCCAGAGAGATGTTCGCAAAAGGGCGAGAAAAAATAGAAGTCGGATACATGTTTAAATAAGAAAAGTGAAACCACGACCACCGCTTGACGGATCCATCATCCTTGCAAGATCCGTGGGATTTGCAGGATTCGTGGGTCATGCACATGCCATGAATCTGGCCGATTTGAATGGTCATTTTACTTTTGTTTGTAAGGTTTTTTTTATCTAAAATGAATAGAGAAGCGTTGAAGCAAAAATACTTTGATGATTGCCTAAACTGTTAAACATTCTTAACCCAAAAACGACTTATGATAGTTTTTATGCAAAAACTATAGAAAAACTAGATATGATGATTCAAAATACTTTTATTAACCTCAAACAAGTCAAACATAGAGAGAGTTTTATAAAACAAGAATCTACCACAGTATAAACTGGTGTGGATCTATTATCTACCTTGATAATAGTCTTACAAGATTAAACAAAGAAAACAGACTAATCAACAATGGAAATAGTGGAGGTGAAACACCATGACGGCTCACACACACATAAACTCTCACACCCTAACTCTGAAAGAGTTAGGGTATTATACACTATCTTGACCAACGGTTATAAACCCAAACAAAATTGGGCCTTCAACTTTGTATAAGCCCAGCTTCCTCCAAGCCCACAATGAAGTCCAGCACAGCTTTAGCACACATCCAACATTAGTCCCTGAAATAACAAAAAAGTCAACATAAGTTCCTAAACACTAGAATATCATATTATCAGGGGAATTTTAACACCCCCCCCCCCCTTAATCTGATATTCTATAAAAGTCAATCATCCCTAGTTTTTCAACCAGGTATTGATGTTGTGGTGTATCCAATCCTTTGGTAAGGATATCTGCAATTTGATTTGCAGACTCCACCTTTTGAGTTCTTACAACTCCATTTAAGATGTTTTCCCTCACAAAGTTAAGGTCAATCTCTAGGTGTTTTGTTCTCTCATGGAACACATGATTGACAGCAATTTTAATTGCTGAATTGTTGTCACACTGAAGATCCACAGGCAAAAGATTATCACAACTCAAATCTTTCAAAAATTTTAGGATCCAAATGACTTCACTAGTCACAGAAGCTAGAGCCCTATACTCAGCTTCTACTGATGACTTAGAGAGAGGAATTTGTTTCTTACTTTTCCAAGAAACTAGATTGTCATTTAAAAACACATAGTAACCAGTAACAGACTTTCTAGTCACAATACACTTAGGCCAATCAGCATAAGAAAAAGCTCTAAGAGACATACCAGAGTGCTTCTTAACATGAATACCAAGTCCTGGAGAACCCTTTAACTATCTAGGAATCTTAAAGGAAATTCTCATATGAGACCTCAAAGGAGAGTGCATAAATTGACTAAGGCAGTGAATAGCATATGAAATGTCAGGTCTGGTATTGGTTAGGTAAATAAGCTTACCCATAAGCTTCTGATAATCAACAACATTTTCCAACAAAGGGTCATTTTTAGATGGCTCATTAGATATTGATAGCTTTGATATTAAGGGTGTCTTGGATGGTTCGCAGGCAAGCATTCTCAGACAAAAGATCAAGGACATATTTTCTTTGATTCAAACACACACAAGAATTGGTGTCAACAACCTCAATTCCCAAAAAATATTGCAATTTTCCTAAGTCTTTGATTTTAAAATTTCTTTTCAAAAAACTTTTAAAGCTGTCAATTTCTTTCTTGTTATATCCAGTGAAAATAATGTCATCCACATAAACAAGCACAGAAAAAAAGGACTTATCACAAGACTTAGTATAAAGGGAATAGTCTGATTTACTTTGGACAACACCATTATCAACCAAAACAGAAGTGAGTTTAGCATTCCACTGTCTAGGAGACTGCTTAAGACCATAAATAGACTTTTTTAGCCTACAAACAAGCTTAGGGTTGTCAGAGTAGAAACCTTGAGGGGGTTTCATGATAGTTTCATCTAATTCACCATAAAGAAAAGCATTGTTAATGTCAAGTTAGTATATAGGCCAAGATTGATTAACAGCTAAGTTTATGAGACACATAACAGTCACCATTTTCATAACTGGGGAGAAAGTTTCCTCATAATCAATACCTTCCTTTTGACCACATCTCATGGCAACAAGTCTAGCCTTATACCTTTCTATTTCACCACTAGATTTGAACTTAAGTTTCCAAACCCACTTAGAATTTAAAGCATTTCTACCAACATGCAATTCAACTATGTCCCAAGTATCATTTTCAAGCAAAGCAGCAAATTCAACATTCATAGCATCAATCCATTAAGGGCTTTGACAAGCCTCAAAAAAACTTTTTGGTTCACAACTTTTGTTAAATTGAGTCACAAAACATAAGACACCCCCTTTAATCTTAGAATATCCAACAAACTTTTCAATCCCATATTTGACTTCTGAATCAACAACAAAATCATTGTAGTTTTTTTGGAAAAACAGAAGGTCTAGAAGACCTTCTCAAGACTTGGTCAATCCGAGCATTGGTATTAGATATGCCACCCAAGTTCTGTCCATGTAAAGGAAGACCTGGGCGATGCTCTAAAGTTCCTTCAGATACTTGATTATCATTAAGTGTGGCAGCCTCAAAGTCACTTGGACTGGCATCTGTGGTATCATTGCTGGATGCAATGTGTCCATCGTCACCTAGATCCAAGTGTGGGCTACTAGCACTTGGTGACATACTGTCACCATTATGAATGTTTAAAACTCTCTCATCATCATGAGGAAGATCAGGATTTTTCAAATAAAAAAAGGTTAAAACTTTATTGTTTTGAAAGACATCAACATCTTCATTACTATTCTTTTTATTCAAAACAGTATCTTTAAAAGGGAAAATACATTCAAAAAACTTAACATCTCTAGAAACAAAGAACTGATGTCTATCAAGACTATACAGTTTATAACCCTTTTAAGAATTAGAAAAACCCATCATAACACATTTTTTAGATCTACTGGTGAGTTTATCATGACTATTTAAAATAGTAGCAAAACAAATACATCCAAAAGTCCTAATATGAGAGAGATTATGGGATGAATTATACATCATCTCATATGGAGATATACCATTTAGCATAGAAGAGGGTAATCTGTTGATAAGATAAGTAGCAGTTAGAATGCATTCAGTCCAAAACCTGAAGGGTATTACCCCCTGAAACATAAGGCATCTAGTAACATTAAGAAAATGCCTATGTTTCCTTTCAACCACCCCATTTTGCTGTAGAGTATAAGCACAAGAGGTTTGGTGTATGATTCCCTTGGTGTGACAAAAGTTTTGAAAATTCTGATTAACAAATTCAGTCCCATTGTCACTTCTAAAAACTTTAACATCTCTTTTGAATTGTTTTTTTTAAGATTATAAAAAATCTCAATTGAGTTACCAACTTCATCTTTGGTTTTGATCAAATAAACCCAAACAGATCTTGTGTAATCATCCACAATGGTCAAAAAATATCTATGACCAGTGTGACTGGTCACCCTATAAGGTCCCCACATATCTAAATGAACCAGTTCACCAAGATTTTTAGTTTTGTGGTCACTTAATGGAAAAGGTTCTCTAGTTTGTTTAGCTCTTTGACAAATTTCACAAAACTCATTTTGGTCAGTAGAACTAATATTAAAAGAATTTTTAAGCACATTTAGAGTTGGGTCAGCAGGGTGACCTAATCTACAATGCCAATCATGTTTAGACAAAGGGCAAGCAATTACATAAGGGTCATTAACATTTAGTACGTTCTACATCTAAATAGTATAAACCACCACATTGTCTACCAGTCCCCAAGATTTTTTTGAGATTGAAATCCTGATTCAAAAAGAAACATTTATTCTCATCTAAGACAACCAAAATTTTGTTATCCTTAGCCAACTTATGAACAGAAACCAAGGTAACACAATAATCAGGTATAACAAGAACATCAAACAAAACAAGACCATTTTAAAGCTTTAGATTGCCAATTTTAGAAATGATGGCTTCAGTCCCATTGGGATGAGCCACCTTAATGTTAAGATAAAAATATCAAAAACATTTTCTAATTTAGTATAATCATTGGTCATATGTTGATTTGCCCCAGAATCAACAACCTTCCCATTGTTCCCAAGTTTTGACTTGATGTTGGTGTTAGAACAAAAAAACATCTCAAATTTATCATTAAAAATCTTACTATTGTTAAAATAAGTACCTACCATATTGACATGAACTGTTTTCCAGAATCACTAGTGCTTCCCTTGTTTTCTTAAAACATAAATATCAAAGTAGAAAGTTGCTCATCATTGAAACCAGATGAAGAGAATGTCCCAACAGAATTGTTGGAGACATTTTTACCCTTGTTACTTTGACCCCCTTTTTTCTTTCTAAAGTCACTAGGGTAACCCATAATCTTGAAACATCTATCAATGGTGTGGCCATTATAACCACAATTCTCACAAACAATCTCAGCATTATTATTACCATAAGGTCTAAACACAGAATTAGTAGGAGCATTAGGTCTAAATCCAGTGGTGAGAGAGTTAGGTCTAAAACTACCATTGTTACCAAATTTAGGTCTAAAATTGCCATTGTTAGTGGTCTGATTCCTTTGAAAGTTGTTTCTAGCAGACCCATTAGACAAAAAGGTTGATGTCTGAGTCCTCTGAGAAGATCCAACAAGAGTTCTAGATGCTAACCTGTGAGATTCCTCACTGGAAAATATAGCATAGGCACCCTTAACATCAGGCAATGTTTCTCTAGAGAGAATAGAGCTTCTAATGCTCATATAAGAAACATCCAACCCCATCAAGAATTGCGTAAGCTTTAACAACTGATTATGCCTTTTAAATTCACCAGAAGCAGAACACACACAATTAGGTAACTCAATCATAGCATCATATTATTTCCAGTAAGCATTCAATTTATGGTAATAATCAGACAGATTAGACCCATTTTGCTTATTAATCGTCTGATGAAGATTGAATATAACAGACCCATCAACTTTATGATAAGTTTCTTTAAGTTCATTCCAAACATGCTTAGCTCTTTTAGAAAAAATTTGACCAAGAAATAATTTTTCAGATATAGAGTTCAAAATCCACCAAGAACCACAGCATTAACTCTATCCCATTGTTTTCCCAAAACCTCATCAATTATAGACCTTTTACAAGACCCATCAATAAAACCAATTTTGTTTTTTCCTTCCAAACCTAACAACATAGCATTGGCCCAAACTTGATAATTTTCAGTGCCTTTAAGTTTAACACTCACAACAGTCAACACAGCAGTATCATTGGGGTGCAAATGTAAAGGGTCACTCAAGTCCAATTTAATAATGAGTGTGACTGGATTAGTCACACTCAAAGTATCATCATCACCATGTGCAGACTCCTCATGGTCAGACATGGTGAAGGGTCACAAGGGTTAAAAAACAACTTACAACACTGCCAAAAAAGTTCCCAGACTTTCAAACCACTCAAGGGTGGCAGGTCAAGGGCAAGCAATGAGTGAGGATTCAGAAATACAAGGTCAAAAAGTAAATACAACAAACCCAATAAAGGAACAAATAAACCAGATAGCAATAAAAAAAGAGAGAGTATGAGAGGTGTTACAGTGAGACCCAAATATAAGCATGATCGATTTGATATTTCTAGATTCACTTAGTCTAGAAAATATCAGAACCACCAAGTGACAAAACCTAAATTTTCCTTCTTGGGAAAAATTAGGGAAAATCAAAACGCCAACGAATCTGTCACCAACGTAACCAAATAAAACCAAGAAACCTCAAGAACATATCACAAACAGTAAACCCTAATTTTTGTGAAAAATTAGGGATTCTCACCACTTATGAGATAGATAATACCACAAGACTCCCAAAAATACCACCAACAAGTCACCAGAACCTTTAAATCAAAAGATCCCCAAAAAAGTCAAACCCTAATTTTTTAAATATAGGGGGTTTTGTAAATCGAGAGAGTATAATGCTATTTCAGTAGCAGATTCAAAGTAATAACAACTTTTAAAGCCAGTATAAAAAAGTATCAAAAGAAAAGTATTTTATCAAAAACTTTTCACAATAACAGAGTCAGATTCGTAAACCAGGCTCTGATACCATGTAGAAAAACTAGATATGATGATTCAAAACAATTTTATTAACCTCAAACAAGTCAAACAAAGAGAGAGTTTTATAAAACAAGAATCTACCATAGTATAAACTGGTGTGGATCTATTATCTACCTTGATAATAGTCTTACAAGATTAAACAAAGAAAACAGATGAATCAACAATGGAGAGAGTGGAGGTGAAACACCATGACGGCTCATACACACATAAACTCTCACAACCCTAACTCTGAAAGAGTTGGGGTATTATACACTCTCTTGACCAATGGTCATAAACCCATACAAACTTGGGCCTTCAACTTTTTATAAGCCCAGCTTCCTCCAAGCCTACAATGAAGTCCAGCACAGCTTTAGCGCACATCCAACATTAGTCCCTGAAATAACAAAAAAGTCAACATAAGTCCCTAAACTCTAGAATATCAGATTATCAAGGGAGTTTTAACAAAAGGGAGTTTTAACAAAAGGGAATTTTAACAAAAACACATTTGATACTCATTGTAGAAAGACTCTAGGTTAATGAGTTTATGATCATGAACCCTCTTTTTTTGTTTTTGTGCTATTTGATTTGTTGATGAGTTCTCAAATATTTGTAGATTCGTTATTGCTTTGAAAAAGTACGGGAGAACTGGAGATGGTAAAAATGAAATTCTTGGTTGGGGAGTTAGTATCGGAATATGGCAGTGAAAGTGCTTGGTGGTGGCGATGATGATTGATGACGTAGATTTTAAATGTAAAACTTAATGAATGATCGTTAACTACTAAACTGATAAAAGAACATGTATTTTTACCCAAACACAAAAAGTATGGTGCCTTAATAAAAATTACACTTAAATTTGGTATTTGTGCCATTTGGGTTTAATAATAGTAAACCATTTGCAAAAAAAGAAGAGCAACCAAGTCCATAACCTAAACGCTTTTGATAGTCGATTTGAAAAACCCATGTCGCTCTTGTTCTATCGTTTTTTATCGGTTCATCATCATTATTTGGCGTTCCAACGTAACCGAGATTCCGAGTAGCGTGTTCTCCAACGACATCCGAAATTCCATACGAGATGTTCGAAATAATGAGTAGGAGCAAGATAAGACATGAGACATAGATCCTTTTCATGTCTTTGAGGTAGAGTAGGTGGTCCTTCACCAACATATTCCTCTTATTAATTCGAACCGGCAATTGATGTTTTCCTTTTTGTGCGGATAAGTTATAAGGAAATGTGAGTAAACTGTAAAAGCAATGATTTAAAACCTGGTTTTTTAATTGAACCGGCCAAGTCGCTGGTTCATCGAGTTATCGGTTTAACCGGTTGAACCGTCGAGTCAAACCGGTTTAGCGAAAAAAATAAAAATAAATAAATACCAGCATGTAATGTATATATAAAGAATACCTTGCTCGCTACTACTCATTTAGAATAAAAACAAACTAATATCACTAGTACTTTGTTTCTTAGCTCCAATTAATTTTCTATTCTATACCATCACCTGATATCAAAACTTGTGTCACGTTATCAACATATATGTAGTATAATTATTTTCCCATCTTATTTAGCTTGACAAAACATGAACTCAAATCTAGAATAAACATAACCTCATCTTCATCTGCAACTCATCACCCCACACAGATGATCCTCAATTTCATGATCATCCATTTATCCCCTTAAGACAGATCTTCATCATGTGTAAACATCAAAACAGCGTACGGTTCAACAACCCATCAAACTTGTCAAATAACATCATCTATTGTTAGATGCTTTTTTTTACTTTGATATGTATTGAACCGCCGGTTTCCGGTTCAGCGGTACGACCCGGATTAACCAAAACCCGACAGTTCAATCCGGTCCGAGTTTCGATAAAAATCCGGCTCACAACGCTCGGTCCTGACTCTGGTTCCCGATTTAACCGGTTGAACCGGCCGGGTCAAACCGATAGTTTATAAAAATAGTAAGGATAGTATTAGACTATTTGGAGCACATGTTGCAAAGATCACCATATGGGATAATTTCATATATACTCAATAAAATTTTATAGATTACATACTAGTATTTTTTATAATACAAGTTTTTGATGCATAATATGCAATACTAATTAAAACATGTTTCAAGGATATATGTAAATATGGATGTTTTGTTGGGATATATATAAATGCCCTTTTAAGTAAACCAACAAAAAAAACTTAATTATGTATTGTTCAGGTAATTTTTGTGGGTCCGGATGACTCGATTTTTCGGACTAGACAGGCTTATTCTTCGGATATCTTGAAACCAAAATTAACGTGTTAGCCTCGTTCGCGTGTTGGAACCCAGACCAAGCTCTGATGTGAGAGTAAGTAACAAGTTTATGAGCTGGAAGGCGTGATAGAATATAATATAATATATTAATGCAATGTAATAACAGGGAATTAGTTGTTATAAATCTGAATAGTAAAAGGGTATTATTTATACTACTCAAAATCCTTAAAAAGCCACAGGATCTAATAGGTCTTGGTCGGAGGGTTGCTGGCCCCAAAAGGGACAACTTTCTTGAATTTCTAAGTACTTGTCCTTGGGCTTTTTTCTCGACTTTAGGTTTTATCACCCAGTTGTAACGCCCACCTCCCAGATCTGTTATGCGGACTCGGGTCAAGCCTATCGTCCGAACATATACACGAACACATACGATAATACAAAACAAAATAAATAACTATATACAGAATTCGTGTGAGACAATGTACATGCAAATGCTTTGAGTGAGATAGTGTTGGAAAGCATTATTGGTAAGTTGTACGCAACAATGTTGTTTAGGGGTGGCTAACGACGAATATAAGTAATGGGTTAAATTAGTGTTGGTCCATGGATACGGATTAAATGGACAATTTTTAATATTTGGATCAAATAGACTCGAGCCAAATGGAAATTGGATCAAATGGACTCGGGTCAAATGGACAATATTCAAGGAGAAACAAATAGAATTAAAATTAATTAAGAGTAAATTACACGGATGGTCCCTGTGGTTTGTACGAAATTGCAACTTTCGTCCCTCGAGTTTCAAAGTTTCATGGGTCGTCCCTAACTCTGAAACTAGTAACACCATTGGTCCCTCCACTAACTGACCGTTAGTTAGTCAAATAAAAACACCCATGTGCCTTGCATGTGATGGGCAGTTTGGTCTTTTGACACACATGCAGTTACTACCCATGAAATAAATTTGTTAGATATTTTAAATAAGAAAATATATTTTTAAAATTCGAAAAAATATTTAAAATTTCGAAAAAAATATTTATAATTCGAAAAAATATTCATAATTCGAAAAAATATTTAAAATTCGAAAAATAAAAAAAATATATATTTATAATTCGAAAAAATAATTAAAATTCGAAAAACAAAAAAAAATATATTTAAACATTTTTTCGAATTTCAAAAATATATTTTCTTATTTAAAAAATATTTTTTCGAATTTTAAATATTTTTTCGAATTATAAATATTTTTTCAAAATTTAAAACACTTTTTCGAACTTTAAAAATATATTTTTTTATTTAAAAAATATTTTTTTGAGTTTTAAATATATTCTTTATTTGTTTTTCGAATATTTTTTGAATTTTAAATATTTTTTTGAATTCTAAATATTTTTTTTTTGTTTTTTTCGAATTTTAAATATTTTTCCGAATTATAAATATTTTTTTCGAAATTTTAAATATTTTTTCGAATTTTAAAAATATATTTTCTTATTTAAAAAATATTTTTTTTAATTTTGAAAATTCTAACAAATTTATTTCATGGGTAGTCCCTGCATGTGTTAAAAGATCAAACTGTCCATCACATGCAAGGCACATGAGTGTTTTTGTTTGTCTAACTAACGGTCAGTTAGTGGAGGGACCAATGGTGTTACTAGTTTCAGAGTTAGGGACGACCCATGAAACTTTGAAACTCGAGGGACGAAAGTTGCAATTTTGTACAAAATACAGGGACCATCCGTGTAATTTAATGAGCAAAAAATACCCATCACATATTATCCATAATACTTATTTAATATTTATTTAACCCAATGCTTTTATGTTGTCCAAATAGACTAATAAAAATAAAAACAATACTCATTTAGTCAATTAGTTAAAAAAAAATCCAAATAATCTAACTTTAAACATATGAACATGCTTTGCTATCTCTGTTGCTATTCTACTATGACTCTATGAGACGATAATGATACTTGAGATATACATGAGATATCAAAATGAAATGTAGTTTGTACTCAGGAACACAATCTGGAATACACATTAATAAGAAATGAATCCGGAGTTTTGACCAAATGATAGGTAACTGATAATTAACCGGATGATCAGGAAACGAGAGAGAATTAAGTTACTAAAACGAAAAGAAAAAATAAAAAAGTGAAAATGAACAGAAAATATATTGGAAAGTTTATTACTCCGTACAACTTTTCCCGTCCAAAGTTGGTATTCAAATTAGGGTTTGTGGTGTTTTTGCTTTTAATAATTATAAATATTTTAAATATAAACTATTTTTTAAATACATAATATTAACACATATAATTAAAATAAACGAGTTTTAATAAAATATGCATTAATATTAAGTAAATTCACATTTTAAAAACATTTTTAATTGTAGAAAGAAAAACACTGTTATACGATGATTGTTAGCAAAACTATTCAAATTATTAATACGTATCACATACAAGGGCGGAATTACTTTGAAGTTACGGGGGGCGGCCCCCCATGGCACGCTAAGTAAAATCAAATTTGAATGTAAATTTTTTTATCACCAATTTATTAAAATGCGTCTTACTGGAAAATCGAATAGCCCACCACTAAAAAATAAAACAATGTAAAATCCTTAAATTACCCCAAAAAGAAAAAAATTATGTATAGTTTTATATTTGTATCTTCATTTTTGTGTATACAACAACTTTTGTCCAAAAAAAATTACTCCTCTTCCACCAATTTCTGATTCCGCTATTGATCACACTAGGCAATTACTCGTGCAAAGCGGCGGGATTAACATGGCGCCAAATAATTTACGAAACATTATGTTGGGGTAAGATCAAAGTGTTATGGAAAGTGTCGTACGACAATCCAACATCAATGATTTGATAAAATATAAGATCGAACGTTACTCGTCGCGCAAAACTTATTGGTACACGACATTTGAGGTGTATACTCCTTAACCAAACTCTTTGACTGGTCTCACTAACACCTTGGCAGTTGAATGAGATATCCCTCCAGACAACGCAATATAAAACTGACAATGAGAGAAATCAGAGTTAGGCAAGTAGATGCCCACATTCAAAATTGTTTGTCATTGTGCTTTATTGATAGTCATCACAAAGCAAACGCGAATAGGGAATTGAGTTCACTTTAGCATAGCGACGAAAATGCCTAGAGGCAAATAATTAACGAAGTGAGGTGTTGAGAAAAGACCAAAATGAAATTGCAACTCGATAAGTTCTTAACATCTCCTTAAAGAATTTTCATATTTAATATTTTGTTCCCAAAAACATTAACATTTTGATAGTTGTTCGATAGTGTTTTTATTGTTCCGACTACTCTCAAAAAAGTATATACGATAATGTATTGAAAAACATCGATGTAACATATAAGTGAAAACTAATACAGTATGATTGTTATGAATACATATTGAGTCTCATGAGATCATATACTAAAAAACAATGAATCGTATTTAGGAAACATCAAATCCGGATATAAAACAATATAAATTAATGTTGATATCCATCATACATTTCTTTCTTATTCATAAATCACCCTCAACACGAGATGCATTAACTGCATTTTAACACTATCAAGAAGAATTAAAAAATTAGTTGGATTAACATGTATACGATCCAAAAATCAAGACTACGTACGCTTCTATTTGAGAATAATTGTCATTAGGCTTAAACATACATCACTTGGTATATAGAAAATTCACCGTTTAAAGAAACATCTCTTATAGTATATACATCAAGAAATAAAAAGTATAAAGGTCATAAGAAGTATCAACATTGATCCAAAACCCTTTAACCATCCGGTGTCGAAACTTGTGCTTGAAGTTGTGAGGCTTCGTCTCTCATTTTAACTTTGCAAACTATATTGCAACCTCCTTCGTGCTAAGACATCTTTTTGTGCTCTAATCATGGACCGCCTTGCAAGTGATAAGTGTTTTGTGAAACTGAAAATAAAATTGCAAAAAAGAAGTTACTTACGCTCGTAAAATGCTATAAGTTTGCTAAGTTATATCTCTGATCCAAAAACTCATTTATGCCGGTCTATTTGTTGCAGAAGGTTAAGCTGATACATAGGACAAAAGAACTTGAGGAATGGAATGAGTCTATAATTTTTTGCAATATAGCACCAATGATGGTCTAGTTGAGTCTCCTGTCTATACCAAGTGTGAAGCTGAGATGAGTTTAAAGAAGTCCAAAATAGACTTTCCAATTAGAAACAAAATGGTTCACGAGACATTTTTGTGGGTTAATGTTATATATTTTCCAAGAACATTGACTATCAGCATCTCGAATTTCACAATGATTTTTACGGTTTCTTTCATAAAAGGTTCTTGTTTTGCCCATGCAACTCGTTTCAGTTTCTGATCTCTATTTTTTGGTTCAGTACTTCTCAATATTTTTAGGCTTCTATGTTTTCGTTAGACATAAAGATATATATATATATATATATATATATATATATATATATATATATATATATATATATATATATATATATATATATATATATATATATATATATATATATATATATATATATATATATATATATATATATATATATATATATATATATAAACGGAATAACAAGGACTTTGATTGAATAACATGATCATTGTGTGGGTGTGTGTTATCTTCATGAATACGACCACTAATTAAATGAAAGTTCCTTCTTTTTTGTTAATTGCATTAGACGATTTCGTAAAAATCTTTTAAATATGTAGTTGAATATGGAATGAGACGTACGAGACTTCTTCTACCAGTTAGTGTTCCATTTATTTATCATAAACTAAGATAAACATATGTATTAGTTTTAGCAAGATATTGTTGTCACTAATGTTAGTATTTTTTGTATAGATATGTAGAGGCTTAAAGCTTCTCATGTTTGCATGTTGTGTTTAAATTAAGGAAATTAGTGTTTTTAAACATATAGACGATTACTCGCGCATAGTTGCGAAATTGTCTAGCGGCAGATAAGTAACGATACGGTATATTATGGTAATATCAAAATTAAATTGAGAAGAAATGTAACATGTGAAAATTAAAATCGTGTAAAGCCTCTAAAATGGGCAATAGTTACTTGCTAAAAACGTTGTGCCACCATGTATCAAAACTTAATTGTATAAACTGAGATTAAATATGTAAGAGTTTAAAAGATATCAATTCTTGAACTGGATTGATCTTTGTTTCGCACAGAGCGGCGGAAATGCATGACTATAGATAATTAATGAACTGTGATTTTGTGGTAAGCGATTCTTGAAACTAAAATTGAAATTGTTAATATGAAATTGCAAAAGCTACATTACATATCAATTGAGTGCCTCTAAAAAAAGATACTACGTATCAATTGAGTGCACATTACATCAGATATCAAATGAGAAAAGCATTTTCATAGTAAATCAACATAAAGTAAAAGGCAAAGTACAACCCTCGACAATATGTGGGATTATGTAAATCTTGCTTATAATCTAGAGAGAGATAGAGATAAAGAGATGGTGAGAACATACACACTTTTAGAGAGAGAAAGTGAAAGAAAACACCTTCCTACTATGTGTAAAACAATGTGAACCACACCCTCTCCAACTAAGTAGAGGGTTTATATACCCAAACCCATGAGATGGGCTTGGGCTTACAATGGGCCGCCGGTCTACATAAGTTGTAAGCTTGGCTTGGCCTTGTTTGTTTAATATTACGATACTAGACTACGAGCTACTAACTTATATATTGTTGGAGTGACCGAACCTTTATAAATACGTAAAACGTATTTCCAATAATCTCCCCCTAAGGGAGGTCACTCCAAACAAGGGTGTTACCCGAGTTATAATAATAAAATAAACCTAGCATACTATGCTTGTCTTGAGCTCGTAGTCTTCGTTTTTCTTTTCTTTTTCTTTTTTTGGTGAACATGTTGATGTGATATTTGATATCAATCTTGAGCATTAATCTCTTGCCTTGATATTGTGCATCCATCACTTGTGATATTGGCCTCCTAGTGACATCAGGTCCCACATACTTATACCTTCGTAATTCTTGAAAGCTTCAGAGTTCGATACAGCGGAAGACTTGACTTTTAGACTTTCTTGAATTAGATGAAGTATTAAGTGCATAAAGTATAAGCATGCGGGGACGACTTCTTCTCGGATTCCGCAATGCCACCGTCTTCAAATGCAGTAACATAAGTAGAAACGAACGAAATGGATTTGAACATTTCATTCTAATTCGGTAGCATTTTACCTCCGGTCGGTAAAGACCGTTAGACGATATTAGATATCGTACTTGTGGCAGGTAGATTCAATTAAAAATCTTCTTGACAAGATTTCGCGGGTAAAACCGTTCTCTTTACTCGCCGTCCCAAAGTCGACTGCGAACGTAAAGAGTGAATCATTTGGATAAAATTATCCGCATGATTGAAGCCGTCAATTCATATACCTGGAACAAGTGAAATTCAATTAAGAACCGCACCATCGTTGCTTTCCAGTTGTCACGAGCTTGATTCGTATAGAATTTTGCAAGTTACCTACCAAGTGCCATTTGATGTTAATACTAGAAGGATTTCCACTCATCACTGTAAACACTTAAGAGTGTCAATCTGAGTGTTCTAGCAAGATCACTAGGATATTGCGTAGAGGTCTGGAACGGGTTTAAATTCAATTAAGAATTAAACCACTGTTGCTTTTCAGTTATCACAAGTTTGATTCATAAGGAATCGCACAAGTCACCTACCATGAGCTTTTTTATGTTCGCTCAAGAAGGATTTCCATCTTCATTGTAAATACTTGCGTATTACTCGGATGTTCAGGCAAGATCATGAAGATTTTGCGTTGGACTCTTAATATCTTTCTTACTTTTCACAATGTGTGGAGAAGAAAGGAAATATGGAAGTGTGTCCTAATGAGATATTTGATGATCTCAAATAGCTCTAGACTCGATCGTGCATTTTGTATTTTAGTGATCGGAGGCTGGAGAGGAGTGCCACCATTTCAATATCAATATATTCGGAGTGAATAAATCGATAGATAATGTGTTGTCTCCGTGTGAATAAAACAAATACCTTTTAAGAGATATCTGAGTTAGCTGGGATGGGTTGTGCATTGCATCACTAGGTCCATGATGTCTATCTTCAATATCGAGCATCATTAAAAATGATCTTAATAGCTCATGAGTTGACCCGGTTTCTGCCTAAGGTTGTAAGGAGGGCTTCTTTCTTTTCACCCTTTTTCTTTACAATTCTTTTTCATTCTTCAACCCCTTCAATGCTTACCAATACGTCATAACTTGCACCTTGTTGTGATTGTTCCAGTGCTAACTAAAGTACTTGGTCGGCATTCAGTTACGTTCACATACATTCCCCATCTTTCCTAAGGACTACTATTTCTAGCTATGGAATGTCCTTAGGAAGATTCCTCCGGTTCTAGAAGAATCATTGGACTTAACCTATCCTACCATCCTTATGTCACCACAATCGTCACCGTCATGAATAGAGATGTTTTAGGTAAGTGTATGTCACCATGAAATCCATTTTGATATCCAAATTCATTTTGCTCCCCCTTAACATATGCCACTATATTCGAAAATATTTCGGACATGTCGGGATGAGCTATCATGTTAAGTCCAACCATTTATGATTAATCATTTCTCATATTAAATCATATTTTCTCCCCCATATTAAAAATATTAACCCAATCGATGTTTTTAATGTCAATTGATTTAATGAAGTTTTAAGAAATTTTGGGAAGAAAAATGCCAATCCATTTTATCTTCATGATACCAGTGTGTGAGATATGATACCGATTTGTAAAATAATCACATATTCACCATACAAAAATAAATTGACAAGGTTGGACCTGATAGATGAGAACATCATATGATAAGATCACATGGTTCTTGTCGGTAGATGTTGGTCTCCTCGTCACGTCTGAAGTCATCTCTAGACACCACATGTACGATTGGTATTGTTGTCTTGACACCAGTTTGTGAGCTTGGCACTCTCGGCATCGAAGATTCTGAATGCTTGACAATTGCTCCCCCTCAATTGTTGACCCATGTTCTATCGAAAGAGCTATATTCGTCGTTTGAGTAGTCGCATCGTCGAGTATGTGGATACCAATAGTAAATAGCTACGATCGTAGAGATGATAACTTCATAAAAAACAAGATTTCTCTTGTTTTAACAAATAAATGCACTGATGCGTACATATGTTCGCGTTAAATTGTGTTATAAAGTAAACACAATCCCTTACATGGTTATAAAGTAAACCATGCCCGAGAAAATTAATTCCCGTTTTTGAGCCAAAGCTTTCATAAGAAATACTTGACTTTAATATGAAAAACGGGTTGCAGTCTGAAATAACTACAAGCCATATAGACATGTTTTATGAAATATATATAACTTTTGTACGAACTCTATTTATGGTGCCGTGTCGATATTAATCGACATTTCTAAGGCCGTAAATATTATCGTCCCAAAAGACATGCCTTTGAAAAAGATAAAGTAAAAATATTTTTGGATTTTTCTGAATTTTTCAATTTTTATGGTTTTTATATGGTTTTATATTTTTGTATTTTACTTTTGTGGATAAAAATATAAACAATATATACAAATGATCAAATAGTTTACCACCACTATTCTTTCGCTTCATCTGCCAATTCCTTTAGAGTCTCAGGCGAGAAAGTTCTCAATCCTAGCTTGTTGGGAAAAAAATTCAATTCGAGCGTCATCTAAAGCCTTCGTGAAAATATCCCCCAATTGATACTCAGATCAGACAAAGTTAAACTCGATATCTCCATTTTCCACTTGCTCCTTGATAAAGTGGTAGCGAATTTCAGTATGCTTCGATTGGGAGAATTGGACGTTGTTACAGCATAGGGCAATTGCACTTTTGTTGTAGCAGTACATCGGAATTTTGTTGAAACCTATACCATAGTCAGTTAATTGCGATCTCATCTAAAGAATTTGTGTACAGCAACTGGACATAGCTATGTATTCTGTTTCCGTACTTGAAATTGCAGCGCTTTTCTGCCTTTTAGAAGCCCAACTGGTTAGTCGATCTCCTAGTAGTTGCAAAGTTTCACTCGTGCTACGCCTGGTATCTTGACATCCCGCGTGGTCTACATCTGCATATGCCATTAGTGCAATAGAGGAGTCCTTTGAATACCAAAGTCCCCGATTAACGGTTCCTTTAAGATATCGAAAAATCCTTTTAACAGTAGCTAAGTGTAACTCAGTAGGCCTAGTTTGATACCGAGCACACATACATATAGCAAATTGAAGATCAGGTCGACTAGCTGTGATATACATAAGGGTACCGATAATGCCACGATAAAGTGTCAGATCAATAGCAATCCCATTTGGATCTGCATCTAGCTTAGTTCTCTCCACCATTGGAGTATCCACGGGGTCGCAAGATTCCATCTTATATTTCTTTAGCGATTCAAGGGAATACTTGGATTGATTGATAAAGATGCCTCTGGTACTCTAAGATATCTGAAGACCTAAGAAAAATGATACCTTGCCCATCATTGACATCTAAAACTTGGAAGACATGAGTGTCCCAAACTCATCCGATAAGGTTTGGGCCGAGGCAACAAATATAATATCATCAACATATATGTGTACCTTAATCATATCTTTACCTCATTTCTGAATGAACAGTGTGGCATCCACTTTGCCTTTAGCGAAGCCTTGCGTAATGAGGAATTGTGACAATAGATCATACCACGCGCGTGGAGATTGCTTCAACCCGTAAAGAGCCTTCTTAAGCTTGTACACGTGATTAGGATATTTAGAATTTACAAAACCATCCGGCTGTTGAACATAGACTTCTTCCTTGATTTCACCATTGAGAAATGTCGTCTTCACATCCATTTGATAGACGATCATATTCATATTACTGCATAAGCGAGGAATAGTCTAATAGCTTCCAAACAAGAAACATGTGCAAAGGATTCCATAAAGACAATTCCCAATAATTGCTTGTATCCACGAGCTACTAGTCAATATTCCACCCAACTCGTCGAGTTTCACCTTGTAAACCCATTTCAAAGTGAGTAACTTCACTTGATCCGAGCATGGGACAAGTTCCCATACATCAAGACGTATAAATTCATTAAGTTCTTCTTGCATAGCTTCAATCCAATATGATTGAGTAAAAGCTTGTTGCCACGTCTTAGGTTCAACTTCACTGAGAAAAGCATCAAAATAACAAAACAATGCACTTTCTTGTAACTGACTTCGTGTGGATACTGGACGATTAGGGTCACCAATAATAGAATCTATAGGATGATCCTTTGTCCACTTGTTGTCATGTTCACGAATCCGTGGATTGGAGTAGACCGTAGTAGGAGCTTCCTCTGAGGTGGACGACCCGACTTGATTAGGGTCGGGAATTGGTAACCCAAAGAATGGAAGTTCACGCATTTGAGCGAATTCCAAATCGTGATCGTCATCATCCTCTTCATCATCAATAGGCATGACATGGGTAGTTGATATATGTGTTGGTTGAGAATTACTCGTGGAAGGTATGTCTTGACCAATTGTAGGTGTTGGCGTATCTGATTGTGCTTCGTTTGCTGGAACGACAACTTCGGTAACTGGAGCTATTACTTCAGGTTCTGGAGCAACAATAATTGGAGTAGTAAAAAATTCATCATATGACGGTTGAAAAAACGTATCCCATTCATTCCTAGAAGGTGGTGTAAATGATGATGAAGAAGGGTTGTTTGGGACAAGACCATAGCTAATGTTACTGGGTCCCATTTCATGAAGTGCGGGTTCAGAGCTGCTTTGCTCAGAAGCCATTACCGTCAGCTCACCAAAATCAACATTCATAGTTTCGAGGATCTTGCGAGAATTACGATTGTAGATTCAGAATGCCTTCTTTGCGGGTGCATAACCAATGAAAATACCAATATCAGCCTTTGGTTGAAGTTTTCCCAAATTGTCACCATCAGTATTTGGATAGAAAAGAGAACCAAATACATGAAGATATGATAAATCTGGTACTTTTACATGTAGAAGCTCATAAGGTATTTTACCATGGCGTTGTCGAATTAGTGATCAGTTTTGGGTGTATAGTGTTGTAGATACTGCTTCTACCCATAAAAACAATGGAGCCTTTGCGTAAATTAACATCGTTCGAGAAGCTTCCACAAGTGTGCGATTTTGCCTTTCAACGACACCGTTTTGTTGTGGAGTGCGAGATGTTTCATGAGATATGCCAACTTCTTCATAATAATTACGCAAGATTTGATTCACAAATTCGGTTCCATTATCTGTACGAATGCATCAGACAGTAGTGCTGAGACGTACTCGAATCATCTTGAGAAATCCGATGATGAATTTAGGTGCCTCATCTTTTGTTTCAAGAAATTTCACCTATGTAAACCGAGAGTAATCATCCACAATGACGAGGATGTACTTTTTACCACTAATACTTTCAACACGCATTGGCCCACAAAGATCCATATGAAACAAATAAAGTTTCTCTTGGTTGGTATCATCAGTCTTGGGTTTGTATGTTTTCTTAGTGCTCTTTCCTGTTGTACACGCGGAACACAAATGGTCCTTGTGAAAATTAAGTTTAGGAGGACCACGAACAAGTTCGTTTTTCACCAAATGATTAATAGCGTCAAAGTTAAGATGAGATAACCGTCAATGCCATAACCATGACTTAGTCTTCGATGCATTGGAGAGAAGACATACGGGAGAAGCGGCCATCATGTCTTGTAGAGACAATGTATACAAATTATTCCCTTGAGCACCTTTCAATAAATCAACCCCTTACAAATTACGAATGAAGCAGGTATGCTCACGAAAAGCGACTTCAAGGTTTGAATCACAAAATTGTCCCACATAAAATAAGTTGTGACCGAGACCTTCCATATAATACACTCTATAAATTATAACATTCCCAATATGATATTCACCGTAACCCATTATCTTTGCGATATGATCATTTCCGAATCGAACAGTTCCAAGAAACTTGTTGACGAAACTTCTAAGCTGAGAGCGATCTCCGGTCATGTGCTTGGAGTAACCAGAGTCCAAATACCAGAGAATAATATGGACAACCTGTTTTTAGCAACAACAGTAGACAATGCATTGGAAACTATAGGTCCCAAAGTGTTAGCAGATACTGATATAAGATTATCAGAATTGCTAACATTTTTGTTATCCTTAGTTTTCTGGCATTTTCTAATGTTTGTTTTCTGGCATTTTCTAATGTTTGTTTTAGCAATAGCAGGTGTTAACATTCCATCATTCTGAGGTTTTGGAGTCGTATCAGGCACTACAGTGGGAGTAGACCTAGTTAAAGGGCACTTAGTTCCTACAGTAGTGTTGGTGTTCCTAGTTAAAGGACACACTTGTGTTTTGGTAGCCTTGGTACTCCTAGTTAAAGGGCACACTTTCTTCGCTTTAGTGAGAGTGATCCTAGTTAAATGGAACGCATTTCCTACTATAGTGAAGGTTCTACCAGTGGCACGCCACATCCATCCAACTTGGGTTAACACTTTCCCAGTCGGTTTCCATTCTATATTATGCTTCCGGGGATTCATCTCATTCACATGGTCAATAAGGCAAGAATCATTACGACTAGAAAACATACATTCATTGCAATTCCAACATTTTAAATTACAATTCACAGTAGGCTTAGAGCGTTGCACAACCGTATAGCCTTTAGGTTTAGCTACATGATTCTTTTTATTCAAAACAGAAATAGCATTCCTAGGGTGGGCTTCTACTTTCTTCTTCACTTGACTACTAGATGGGGGCAAGATCCTATCATTCTTCTTGTTTCCTTTATGCTTAGATCTTTGTGCCTTAGTAGGGTGTTTACTCCTGTAGAAGGAAACATGGGAATATTAGAAGTTAGTTTTGATTGTGCCTTATCTTTTGTGACCAAGTTTTGAGATGGTTTAGTCCTAGAGCTCTTATTAAGTGGTGTGACGGCAATGAGGTTATTCTTTGTTGATCTCACTTTCGGAACACTAAAGGGCGGTTCTGAAAGGGTGGTTGTATGCTTAACACGAAAAATTCTTTTAATTCAACCAAAGCCATATCCTTATCACGAATTATCACATGTAAATCTGAGATTTCCACCAACTTATGATTAAGGGTCTCAATCAAAGATGGAGTGTCAGCGGCCTCTAGTGTCCTTTCCACATTATCTATGTTTAATTATTTAGCAACCTTATTACTTGTCTGACGCTGTGATGTTTCAAAAATATCCTTAATAGATTGGTTCTCACATTCAAGTGAAAGACAATGTTTTTAAATCTCATCAAAACGTTTTGAAAGCAAAGTATAAGAATCTTGAGGCTTTAAAAATTCAGTTTCAGATTTATGACAAGTACTATCTACCACATTATCCACAGATTCAACACAATTATAGACGGATATAATATCATGCGACATCACTTGCTTCAGAAGTTGATCATTTTGGCGTGAAATTCGTTCCATTTCAAGTAAACCGTTTTCAACACTTAACTTCATCTAATTCCAAAACCAAATCTCGATCGATATTGCTAAAACATGCTTTAATATTATCCACAAATGGAACAATTTCGTCTCAAAACGCAACTCTATTGTGTTCAAAATCCCATTCACCTTTCGTTATGGCCGAAGCCGGCGTACGTTCCTCAATGACCTTGTCGAAATCGGCAAAGTGTTGGTGCAACGCATTTAAGCTATTAAACACCTTACTTACAGGTGGAATTAATTTAGTTAATCCTTTTTGACAAGTGTAGGAGACGTACTAGAAAGGTTTTCGTTTGACAAACTTTGTGGCACACAAGCTGATAATTGAGCTAATTCCTTTTGTAGTCAAAATCGGGTCTTCTTATCAAATTGATATTTATTATGCTTTACATAATCAAATCTAGGGAATTTTAAAAGCATTTTTTATTGATGTTCTGTCATAAGTGATACCGACTCCGCATCATCATGAACATAGGGAGCCTCTTTCGATTTACCAATTTGGGTGACATAATAAAGACAGGGAATATATTCCTAAGCTTGTTTTGCATAACCCAGGTTAGGTGGTAAATCTTGAAGACGCTTAAATTCTAGTTCCTTAAATGACTTGGTTAGGAGGTGAACCTTTTCTGTGGAAGCGTATTATTTTAAAAGCTGTTGTTCCTTGAATTTGAGAAGTTTTGTAGCATTAATTTCCGATTCAAACTTTTTAGACTCGAGAGTTTCGAAATCCATTTTAAGTTTATGAAAATCATTTACAACCGACTCTTTTTCTTTTAATTAATTGGAAATATTAGCTCTTAATGATTCTATTTCGTTTAAGTGTTCTATCCTTCAAAATGAAATTGGTCAAATTCAGAATAAGTTATTTTCTCTGCTTGAGGGACCATTTCAAAAGTTTTGACATTTTCCTTATACAACGCAAGCTCAGCGGTTAGATTGGCATTCATATCTATGGTTTGTCGGACAACCACATTCATGTTGTCAATAATATGTTTATGTACCATTACCAAATCATGTTGAGCATAAGATTTCATACCCATCGTAGCATTTGGTTGAGGTTCACTCAAATGTGTTGGATTGGATACCACATCATTTGAGTTACTAGTTCCTGAATGCTGTTCGAGGTTTTCATTTTCATGCCCTACTTGATGTGGATTATCATGAACAATATTAGTTGTGGTTGGTACCTCACTGACGACATCAGACCCGTGGTGAGAGAGATTAGCAACGAGAGCAGCTTGGGCTGAGTGAATGTCATCACAATTCGAATCATATGCATCAAGATCATCTGCTTGATATGTTGCATTAGAAGTAGAGACGACTGCAATGCC
Organism: Glebionis coronaria; assembly: GCA_025667525.1. Lineage (NCBI taxonomy): Eukaryota > Viridiplantae > Streptophyta > Magnoliopsida > Asterales > Asteraceae > Glebionis > Glebionis coronaria. Next base: position 584,271,830 of record CM046879.1, read on the forward strand.
TTCATTATTTGCTTCCCCTGAGTCTGCAAGAAATGCTAATTCCTCTGAATCCAAAATCTTTCCCTTATATTAAACGTCGCCAAATACATCTTCTCCCGAAACCACGTTGCATCCTTTCTCCTTTTCGACTGAGTACATTGCCTAGCCATATGACCTTGTCCTCGACAATTGTAGCAAGTCACAACCTTTTGACGACTAATAGGACCTCTATTTCCATTAGCTTGAGAATTCACAGCTTGAGTGTACACAGTCCTTGTAGTGGGTCCATATGAATTTTGCCTTTCCTGAATAGATTGCACCGTCACTTGACCGTCTTGAATAGTGGCTTGTTTTCGAGGATTTAAAGAAGTGCGGAGCTGAATGTTCGTAGCTGGAAATCCTATAGTTGCAACAAGTTTTGACAAGTAGGCAGTGAGATGGTTTAAGACATCAGTTGGCGTATCATTTAGAGTAAAAACCGGTGCTTGAAGTGGTGGAAGTTCATGGGAATAAAAGGCTTGTGCTTGTGGTGCTTCAATTGAAAAATATCCTTTCTGAGGAGTATAGCCCATTCGAGAAGTAATAGCTTGTGATGGTGATGCATGATATGATGGTTGATGTGGATAAGGTTGTGGAAGTACACTTTGTTGTTGAAATGCTTGTTGTGGCATCATTGGTGGTGGATAAAACGGTTGCTGCAAATATGATGGTTGTTGATCAGTGTATGCAAAGTTTTGTTGGGGAGTCATTTGATGAGAAGCAATCATGGCAAGTGGATCATGGACTTGAGGTGTTGACAACCGAGTCTCGATTATGTGGCATTCATGTTGTTGAAGAAAAGCTTGAAGCTGATCCACGTTGGTTTTGTGAAAATCCTTAGCCAATTTAACAGCCGTCACGTACTTACTCCATTCGGAAGGAAGAGTGTTCAAATACTTGGTGTTTAATTGAAACGTAGGAATTTCCATGCATAAATATTGAGCTCATTCATCAATAGAGTGAATCTCAAATAGTAATCATTGAGAGTCTCCCCTGGAACATAGGCAAACTTATCAAACGTATCATATAACTTACACTCTCGTTCTTGTTTAGTTAACGAGGTGCCTTGCATTAAAACCTGAATTCTATCCCATAACTCTTTGTAACTTTATGTTTACTCACGAGTCTGTACACGTCTGGAGGAATGGCTTGGAGAATGATGTTAGCAGCTTGTTTATCACACTTATCTAGAATCTTAGCATCTCCAGTCAATTCACCCGTTGTGCGAGGACGAGTAACTGCCCCTTCCATCACACTACCATAAACTAATAGTCTATTGAGCATCGATGCCCAAATGAGATGTCCGTTCTCTTTATTCAACATAGAAAGTTCCATTCGGGAAGCCCAATCCTTGTACATAGTCTTCACCAACATTGGTGGACGATTATCCGTACCCAAGAGGATGGACTTATCTGTAAGTGAAGTAAACTCCATTTTGATAAGTTAAAGATTTACAAACGTTGATCAAACAATGAGAGAAAGTAAATGTGTTTGTTGTTGTCGAAAGAACTTGATTCCTTGATTTGTGCCGAGAAATTCATGAAATCCCCTAACAATGTGTTCTTGAGAAACCAAAAATTCCAAGACCAAAAATTTCAAAATCACGTTTTTGAAAAATCTCGGAATATTTGTGAAGATTTCGCAATGCTTGGGAAAGTAAAGATCTCGCAATAATTTCTAAATAAGGATTTCGCAATAACTGCTGGATGAAGTCTTTGCAATAATGTTAAATGATGTCTTCGCAATTATGTTAAATGAAGTCTTCGTAATAACTGGTAGATGAAGTCTTCGCAATAATGCTAAATGAAGTCTTCACAATAACTGGTATATGAAGTCTTCGTAATAATGCTAAATGAAGTCTTCGCAATATTGCTACAACACCCTATTTCGCAATAACATAAACCCTAGTTATTGCGAAAAGTACCAGATTTCGCAATAACGAAAATTGAAGTCTTCGCAATACTTGAAAAGCTAACAACTTTCGCAATAACATAAACCCTAGTAACACTTCGCAATAATGACCAAATTATTCCGAAAATGAAAGAACACCTTCAACCGACTTCCTGTTTTCTCAGATAAAATACACCCAATTCGAGATTTCAAGCCAAAAAATGATCCAAACATCCAAAATTTTTGTGTTTTTAGCCAAAGCAAATATACCAAATCTCTACCACAACTATGTAGATGATTTGTATCAAGATTAAACAATAAAAAACAAAAAAAAATTGGATCGAATGATTTATATAAAAAGAAATCAAGAAAATCAAGAACACAAACACATAAACAATACAATCATCCCATGGCTCTCTGATACCATTTGTAGGATTATGTAAAACTTGCTTATAATCTAGAGAGAGAAAGAGATAGAGAGATGGTGACAACATACACACTTTTAGAGAGAGAAAGCGAAAGAAAACATCTTTCTACTATGTGTAAAACAATGTGAACCACACCCTCTCCAACTAAGGAGAGGGTTTATATACCCAATCTATGAGATGGGATTGGGCTTACAATGGGCCGCCGGCCTACATAATTGTAGGCTTGGCTTGGCCTTGTTTGTTTCATATTACGATACTAGACTACGAGCTACTAACTTATATATTGTTGGAGTGACCGAACCTTTCTAAATACGTAAAACTTATTTCCAACACAATACATGTTAATTTTGTTAATAGTAATTATTCAGGTTTTCTTAGCACACAAGAATTGAAGCCCGAGCTTCGCCGCATTCAATGCGACGCTATTTTAGGCACGACAACTAGTATTTATCGTAAACATTTGGTGTGTCAAGTCTTTTTGTTCATGTTTACATTACATAGTGTGCTAGTACCAGCTCTTTTTATGATGGATTTGCTAATTGTTAGAGATGTGCTACATACCAGTTGTTTTAAAAAATATGCTAATTAATTGTTTGTTAATTTAACCGCTCACATCACATGAATATAGTTTGCCATTTGTATCATGTTACAGCCATTTTCCAAATACTTCCACGCGTCTTGTGTTTTGGTTTAGTAGTAACATCCAACAAGAGAGCCAAGAATCTCGGTTCTTTTTATTTCTTGAAAATGATAAAAAAAAACTTTCCATAAATTTACATATACAAACCAACCAATTACACTTAAATTTAGAAAACAGCAATAAACATACACTTTAAATAAGTAATTTTAGCAGCCTTATACTTTAGAGTGCTTAATTACATTGAAAAATAACACTTTGACATACATAATGGTTGCAAACAATATAGAGACAAACCTATTGAAGGTTAGGTGACATTTTTGCAAATCGTGCACCAAACCTGCAAACATTGCACACTTAGTTTGTAATAGTTCATTTGTTAGTCTCTCTTTAAATGAAACTAAGTTACTTGAAATGCACCTCTTCTTTCCAAGCTCGAATATCAATCATAATTTGGTCCTTTTCAACGTTTCGTTTCTTTTGCCCCAATGCGTCATTGGCGTTCATGTTTCCCTCCAAACGCCTTTGGCCTTCACCTCTTCAATTCTAATGTGTTGGTGGCTTTTTGCTCATATGCCTCATTATTCCACATACGAAATAAAGAACCTGCCATTAGAAATTAAGTTTCACAAAACACAAAAACCCAATTCTATTACAAAAACCTTCAAATCCAATACAGTGATGCTCAAACACCCTCCTTAGTGCACCTGCAGCGGCATCCACAACGGCTTTTAAGCTTCTCAAAGTCTTTATTCTCCAAAGATTGTTACCCTGCAGTAAACCCGTTGTTATTTCGATAGGTCTCCATATATATATATATATATATATATATATATATATATATATATATATATATATATATATATATATATATATATATATATATATATATATATATATATATATATATATATATATATATATATATATATATATATATATATATATATATATATATATATATATATATATATATATATATATATATATATATATATATATATATATATATATATATATATATATATATATATATATATATATATATATATATATATATATATATATATATATATATGTGTGTGTGTGTAAGGTTATTTTCAGAACCAAATAAATGTACAGAACTGCGAGAACCACCTTTATACACTTAACAATGCATATGTATTTTCATTATTATGTTTAAATTAACATTTAATAATTGTTTTGTTGGTTATATATCCGAGTATGGTGAGCGAAATGAATAGTGCACATGTGTTTTTATATTATGCAACGAAAAGATAGTTATTATACATGCAAAACAAATACATGTGCATGGTCTTCGGAAACATGATTCTAGTGACCTACGAGAATGGAAATTCATGTATTTTTACCTAATGAACTAACCCGATGAATATACATGTGCATTTTAAGAGTAAAAAGGTGGTTCTCGCAGTTCTGTACATTTATTTGGTTCTGAAAATAACCTCACCTATATATATATATATATATATATATATATATATATATATATATATATATATATATATATATATATATATATATATATATATATATATATATATATATATATATATATATATATATATATATATATATATATATATATATATATATATATATATATATATATATATATATATATAGGTAAGAGTTATATGTAGAACTCATTTATAGTGTAGAACTCTGCAGAACTATTAAAATAAATTTGGGCTGTTGGATAAGTATCATCAAAGGTCAGGATTAAAAATGCCAAAATTGTAATTTAACAGAAGATACAGGACCTTTTTCTCATTAAATAAAAGGCTAAAAAGGGTATAATAGGAATTACATGTCATATAATTTTAAAAACTGTCATAATTAACTTCTCATTCCATCTCTCTTCTAATCTCCAAAACCTAGCCACCACTTTCACTGCAGTCATCCAAAAAATCCAAGTCCAAAAAATCCAGATCCACAACTAATAAACATTTCCAGTTGCAAACAAGATCACGAAAAAAAAATAAAAAAGAAGACCACGAAGATAATCTCCACATATATCTTGATTCGTTGTATATCTCACGTGTGACTCAAAAAAATCTCATCAACATCACCATTTCAATCTGAAACCACCATCTTGCACCATTGCAATATAACCCACTCATGCCACTTTTTGCAATTAAACAACCCATATCACCTAAATCTTTTCAGAGACCACCTAAACTATTACAACCGTCCTTCATTTATGTTTGGATCCAAACATATCAGTGTTGTTCGAAATAATGGATTTGGGCAGCCGTGGCAATGAATGGAGGAGGAGGACATCACGGTTGGAGGAGCATATCCATGGATCTGTTGACAGCGACGGGTTTATGTCGGGACGGGTATGTTATTGGAAGCTGTGCATAAGTGCACTGATGTTTTCATCGGTTCATATATGTTATTGGAAGGCGTACATTGATGTTTTCATCGGTGCACATATATGTTATTGGAAGCCAGTGACGTGTTGGCTAAAGATAAAGGCAGCAATGAGATTGGATTTTTAGTCAAGAAAAAGGTTGTTGAAAGAGGGGCATAATAGACTTAGGGGGTGAATGTAGATCGAATGGAATGACTACTGCTCCAAATTGGTAATGTTTTTTTTAAATACTTGAGTGGCTTGTGTACATACATATTTGCATAAATTTTAAAAAAACTAGTGCCTTGTAACTTTTTCTATCAGTCCTATCTTTTATGACAGTCAACCAGGAATGAGTTTATAAGTCAAGTATTATGGAATATCACTTTTAAAATTTACATAGATGTTACCATCACTAGACACAAATTCTGATTTATTTATTAACCATCTTCGTAACTATCAAGTACAATATATGTTTATTGTCATCTTAAACTAAAAAGGCTAGTAAGCAAAAACATGTTATTTATTGGTATAACTTATTAGGATATATGATTGGCCCATTAAAGCTTAAGTTGGTATTTTTTTCAATTATTCACAAATCACTTATAGATTTTGTACGTGCATGTGTTTTTTAAGTTTTATATTATCAATTATCTTTACTATTTATATAACTAGTTTCATTTTTTTGTTTTAAAGATTTGATGACCCAGTTATAAGAAAGACGTCAACCATGTGTGACGAAGATGATGAAGTCCGAACTTGTTATCGAAGGTTGCACATATATGTTCTCGAAAGTTGTGTATATATATGTTTATAGAAGCTGCGCACGCATGTTATAAGGAATTTGATAATACTTTTTTTATTTGTATCTATTTAACATCAAATTTTGTATATTGCATTGATGTTTGTTACAAATTTTGACGTAATGTACAATCTCCATGTTTTCGGTTTTTTTTTTAAATTTTGAAGTTTAAAGAAGGTACACTAAAGAATATTTGTGTAATTAATGTAAATTAACATTAAAAACATTTATGTTTTTTTTAGAAAAACATAGATGTTATTTTTAGTTTATTGTAAATTTAAAGGTTACATGTTCAAATTTATGTTTTTCAAATGTAAATTTAGAAAATTTAGGAATTTACTCTAAAAACATAGGTGTTATTAACTATCGTAAGCAAAAACAATTGCACGTAAGAAAATTAGGTACTTTTTCCTATTAATAAAAAAACATTTATGCACATGTTTTCTATAGAAACATGTATGCTGGTAAACAAAAAGTTAAAAAAAATAATTTTTCTAATATTTAAAAATTATGATGATTAAAAAATGTTTTTTAATTAAAAAAAAAAAAAAAAAAAAAGGTGTTTTACAATAATACCCTTTTGAATTAAATAAAAAGATTTAATGTTACTAAATTTCTATTGGTTTAAAATAGTTCTGTAGAGTTCTACACTTAAATATGGTTCTGCATATAACTCACCCCTATATATATATATATATATATATATATATATATATATATATATATATATATATATATATATATATATATATATATATATATATATATATATATATATATATATATATATATATATATATATATATATATATATATATATATATATATATATATATTGGAACCGGTGTTAAATCATTTATTTATGTATACTCATTAGCAGGAAAAATGTATAAAAGTTACTTTTTTCTACTGAGTTTAGTCTGTTTGATATTTCAACTGCTATTATCTAAAAGCTCATACTTCACTTTCATTGTTTCTAGCAATTATATTTTTTAAATCTCTCCCTTTTGCAAGATTTCAACCTTGGGTTCCATTTGGTCATTCACCTTCATTCACACTAGCAATAGTACATAATTAACCTCTAACCCAACCATATAATTAAAGTGAAACAACTCCATATTTTATGCAAGTAAAAAAAGCCTAGCCAATATGGATCAAATCGGGCCATGATTAACTATACAAATATCCTGGCACGTTGCAGGAACCTCAACTAATCTTGCATATGGTTCAGATTCGCCAAACGGATCATTGTGAAATAGTGAACAATAACTACTTATAAGTTTAACATAAATGAATATGACTAAACAAAATCTAAGCTTGGGCTAAAAATACACATTTTCTAATAAAGGGTTCACTGCTAATGGGTTAGATACAACTGTAACCATATTTTTACCACTAATATATCTCACTTGCACCAACATAAAAGACACAATTTAAGGCCTAATAATCCGTTAATGTGATTTCCTCTAATTTTTGAATACATATTATTCGAAAGCAAATAAAGCCCAATTTTTTTAAAACCCTATGAGCATATATAAATTCCTAATTTATTAAATGATTATTTATAAAAAACAGATAACACAAATTAACCAATTTATTCAAACAATTAATATTATAATCATATTGGTAGTTACCAATATCATGAATCTGTTATTGAAACTGTCGTGGAGAGATTTTGAACTCAAACTTAAATGGGTGTGCCAAAATAGACACTGCAGTCCAGTGATCAAGAGACTAAGGGGGTGTATATGTGTAATTTGTGGTGTGTGTGTCTTTGTTTGATGGTTGAAAGAACTCAGACCACAAACAACAAATACCGCCAAAATAAGTATTAACCATCTTTAATACCAAACAAAACCCCAATCCATCAAAACCACCGCGACAGCCGACAACATCACCTAAACCATCCATCAAAACTACCAATCCATCGAAACCACCCAAACCATCAGCCAAAAACATCATTAGTGATGGTGGCTGTGGTGGCAATTTCCAAAGATGGTAGTGATGGCAAAGACGGTGGCAACAGTTGTGGTGTTTGTGATGGCGGCTTTGGTGGTGGCAGCTTTGGTAATTTCTAGAGAGAGAAAGGGGGTTTATTGAATTACAAAGAAAAAGAAAAGAAAATGTGGTTTATATAGGACTCGGAATAAGGTTTTTCTGATGGGCTGTGTTTTTTTTTGTTTTGAATTTGACTTGTACACATTATCAACTTAGTATACATGGCAATGTCTAACAGCCTGTTTAAAGTTGGTAAAAATGGCAATGTTAAATTCTAACATTTCCTAAAATAAATGTTGAAAAAAACCCATACACCCTTTAGAGGGCTAGGAGTGGTCACGCCGTGGCTGTTTTTTGCCCGGTGTGAAGCTGCGTGACCACACCGCCATTCCCTGCTTGGAAGACGGCGTCCCCCCACCAACGCCCGTGGAACATGTTTATAAAAAAAATTCATTTTACCCCCTTTTCATATTTATATTAAAACCCCCAACTATTTTTTGACCAAATTAAACCCCAAAAGATATATAGCCGTTAAATTCAATTTTTTTCAAAAAAAAAAATTTTGTTTCTTGTGTCCAACGGCTACATAGCCGTTTGATTTAATAATTTTTTTTTTTCAAAACACCTCTATATATTCAAAGTTTCATTTGTCTTTCATTTACAAAAAAAAATTTCAAACCACAAAAATAATGGCGTACCAATCTTCCGTGTTTGACATTGATGATGAAACCGACATTGAAATGTTGGTTAGCGCGTATAATTACTTGGAAGAACAAGAAATCAAACCCCGGCTCACCCGAAATGTTATTGAACGTGATCGTGAGACTGCCGAAGCTCGATTGATGGGGGATTACTTTATCGATGATTGTAAGTATCTGTTACATATTTTTCGTAAAAGATATCGTATGAGTCGCACATTATTTTTAAAAATTGTTCATGATATTAAAAATTATACGGCGGATCCTCTTCCAAAACACTTTGATTACATTAGAGTTCGGCCTGATGCTACCGGTCGAATGAGTGCAAGTGTTATTCTCAAATGCACTGCTGTCATACGCCAACTGGCATACGGCAGCGTGCCCGACCAGTTTGATGAATATTTACAGTTGGCCGAACATACTGTTAATGAAAGTTTGTTTTTATTTAATATGTGTATCATGGATTTGTACATGAACCGCTATTTGAGAAAACCAACACTTCAGGACGTTCATAAGATTTATATTATGCATAATAATGTTCATGGTTTCCCGGGTATGTTTGGTATCATTGATTGTATGCACTGGGAATGGAGAAATTGTCCAGTATCATGGCAGGGACAATACGGAAGGGGTGATAAGAAATACCCAACAATAATGCTTGAAGCAGTTGCTTCTCACGATTTGTGGATTTGGCATGCGTTTTTTGGTGTAGCAGGTGCAAATAATGATATAAATGTTTTAGACGTTTCTCCGTTATTTGACGAACTTCTTATTGACTTGGCACCTGTAGTTCCGTTTAGAGTAAATGGGGTTACTTATCAAAACCGGTATTACTTAGCCGACTGGATTTACCCACGGTGGGCTAGTTTTGTGAAATCGTTCAAGGTTGCAAGTCAACCAAAAAACATACATTTTAAAAGGAAACAAGAAGGAGCACGAAAAGATGTCGAACGTGCTTTTGGTGTTCTTCAAGGACGTTGGGGAATATTACGTCAACCGGCTCGATCATACAGAGTAACCACCATTAGTAGAGTCATGTATAGTTGCATCTTACTGCATAACATGATTTTAGTAGATCAAAAAATGGCGATCGGTCAAGAACATGAAGTCGAATTTCGTGTTGATGATACTAATGATTTGTTTGTTAATCCTTCGACAAGAATGCAACGTCGTTGGATAGATAGACATGACACGAACCGTACAAAAACAAAAGAGTTACGGGATAAAAATTCGCATCTTTCACTTCAACGAAACATTATGGAACACCTTTGGGCACGACGTAATCAAGATGAAGATGAAGACGAAGAAATGGAGGATTAGCCTTTCCATTTTATGTCATTTGTATTTTTTTTATTTGATATGTTATGTTTTTATTTATGTTGTAATGTTTTTAATTTGGATGAATAAAATAAATTAGGATTTGAATAAATATAATTGTTGAGGGTAGTTTTTGAAAAAGAGTGAAAAAATTGTTAAATTGGTGTGGAAATAGTGTGATGATAACATGATTGTTTTTGTGTGGATGTGGTGTAGATGTGGAAGTGAAAAAGCTGACGTGACGAGATGTTTTTTGATGTGGTGGTGAACCACTCCTTGTGCTCTTATAAGTAGTAGTAGATAGATAATGATATTTATTTTCTTTTCTGTTTGTTTTATATTTTAGAAAACACCCCCATTAAAAACGATCATTTATTTCAAGATCTATGAAAAATTGCAACATTTTCAAGGAGCAACATTTAACATCAATAATGGCATTGATCTAGCTCATATTCTAGAGTCTAGGTAGTTTAATGACTATATAGATTTCAGAATCATGTTAATATTATTTTGGTACTTGTTCTATCTAGAGTAGCAATTCTTGAAGTGATAAACCCTCAAATACGTATTTATAGAGATGCTGGGGTGGCGCTTTAACTATTCATTAGTGGTGGTGCTTCAAATGCATACCTACTAGAAAAGGTACGAGAAATAAGTGCATATCCTCCCTACAAACTACTCACTGTATAATACTACCTCATCCTAAAATTATCGTCCATCTTTCTTTTTTCGTTTGTCTTAAAATTATTATCCACTTTTAAAAATAATAATGTAGTTGGGTTTGTTTAATTTTACTATATTACCTTATTCTAAATTGAAATTTATAAAAATAAAAACGCTAATTAATTATCAAAAGGTAAAACTGTCTTTTTTATGTTTTCATAGAAATTAAAACTGTAATTAATACATTTTTATTAAATTGTTTAAATCTTTTATGTGAATAATAGTTTTAAGACGAAAATAGTATTAGAAATTAAAAATATTATTTGAATGAAAAATAAAACTCGAAACCATAAGATTAAGGTCAAAAACACAAAGATGAGTGCTGATATGGATATCCTAAGAGCACGTTTGGTACATAGAATTTCAAAATTTTGAAATGAAATAAAGAATTAAATTCTTAGAAATGAAATCCAAGGAAATTTTTTATTGAACTTTTGTTTGGTAGCGTCAGAGATTTAAAAATTAAAAATATAAATAAAATAATAATAGAAACTATTAATAAATAACAATTAAAAGTTAATAATTAATAATAATAATAATAAAATAAAAAAAATAATTATAACTATAATTTTTTAAAATAAAAATAATAATAAAAATAATAATAAGTAATAATATTAATATTAATTTATAAATAAAAATTAAAAGTTAATAATTAATAATAATTAAAAATAATAATATTTATAAAATTAAAATTTAAAAATAATAATAAATATTAATATTAATATTAATAAATAACAATAAAATAAAATAATAATAATTAATAATAATAATAAAATAATAAGTAATAATAATAAATAATAATAATAATAATAATAATAAAATAATAATAATAATAATAATAATAATAATAATAATAATAATAATAATAAAATATTATTATTATTATTACTATTATTATTTAAAAATAATAATAATAATAATAATAAATATTAATATATAACTAGGAAATGGTTTTCTTACCAAATGCAATGAAAATGATTTCCACAAAATTTACAAAGAGGTGAACTCTTTAAGAATTGAATTCTTCATCTATTTTATTTCTCTCCCAACCAAATCCAATTATTTGTACCAAACACACCCTAAGTTCAGAGGCGGATATATGTGTTGGGACGGCACCTTTTATGGATAGATAAAAAAACGAGATTTAAGTGTATATTCTTTCTAATTTTTAGCTTTTTTATAGATGTCTTCAGTTAGAAACTCAAATTGATCTCCTCTCACACATTGAATTTTAGCATTTAACACCATAAAATCTAAAAACCCTTATTTTTAAATAAAAATACTCGATTGTTTATTCAAATCTTATATTTTTTCTTACTATTGTAAATTTTCTTTTTACCCATACCCAGTTAATGATATCCCTCAATCACATTTATTCAATTTGTTAGGCTAAGGGGAGTGGCATAAAAAAATCATCATTAACTCAACGCCACTCCAACTTTCTCACTCCTCTCACTAACTTATCAAAAACCCACCTTTCAAGGGTACTAAGGAAAAAAACTTACATCCACCTCACCTTTCCACTATCACTTTATTTAATTTATTTATAAAATAAAACTTTTATTTCATAAAATAAAATACAATACACGGGTAAATAAAAACTTAAAATGACGAAATTAAAAACAATACACGGTAAAAAAAACTAAAAATACAAATTATAACGCTCCATGATTTCCGCCCGGAGTGAAAAACGGTATGGCAGTGCTGCCCCGTCCAAATGATCAAGGGAGCCATATAGAAATCCATTTCTTCACATCTTGCTCGGACTTCGTCCATTCTTTGGCGCTCGGCGGCAAGTTCCAGTTGTCTTGGCTTGATTATCCAACTCGAGACGACGACACTCCAACTCTTTATCCTTCATCTCCAAAAACTCCCGGCGGTCGTCTTTGCCCGCATTGACCATCTCGGTCACCATCAACCTAGCAAACTCGTCTTCTTGGGACGTAGTTGACGAACGCGACGACTAACCCTTTTTCTTCCTCACAGCGGCAGCTTTGGCTTTATCCCTACCTATTGATCGTTGAACACCACTGCTTTGGCTATCGCCAACAATTTGAAAAGAAGCAGTATCCCCAGACTCCGATGTCTTAGATCTCTTGCTGCCTTGGCTTTTTTCCTCCTCATTTACTGCCCACCTGCTCATCTCACCCCCCATAAATTTTTGACTATTTTTCAACACTTCCCAACAATGATGATACTTGAACTTCGACATGTGCTCAGCTTGATAGTCATCACATGCTCTGTTAACATACGACTCATCGTCGGCTCCACTCACTACTCACATTCGACAATATTGTTGTACACTCCAATAAACTTACACACTTGAGGCCGTATCAGCTTCCATTTTTCGTTCACGCTATCATATGTTCTTTTACCGACCTCCCCTGTTTTTTCTCTATGTGCCGTAAACCTCGGTCCAAAAACATTGGTTATTCCCATCATTACCCTTCGCTCTATTTTTAGAAATGGATACCAACCTTTACACAACTCGTCTTTTTCAAAGTGTGTCCATGAACACTGACGAGCTGTGTTCGAATCCAGTGGAGCTTTCCGTCCTCTAGGCGCCTCGACTTTGGTGGGCTGGGGCTGAAACTTCAACCGTGTAGTCCGTATCATCTTGAGTACCCTGAAATGACCCTGAAAAATAAGGCCTGTATAAATCTTCAGTTGGGAAGGAGGGTATGGGATAGGTGGGTACGTCGGTATGGTATTGTAATGACGAACCACCAACATAGTTATTAAAAGGGTACGGGTTTTGCGAACAAAAGTCTTGAAAGTCGGGTGTTTGTGAGTATTGGACAAAATTATAAGGTCTTGGATAAGGGTGGTTCGGGTATGAGTCAAGAATCGGTGCTTGCATCGGTGCCGGCATCGGGCTACGGTTGGTTTGGATAGGGTTGGTTATGATATGGGTTGGTTGTCGATATGGTTGGTTTGGTGACGGGTTGTTAAGATCAAAGGTTTCGGTAGGTATCCGTGGAGAGGCAGTGGTATTTTTTCGTTGGCGGCGTTTGCCCGATTGTGGGGTTTGGTGACCGGACATTGTTGGTATGTGATGGAAGAAGATGTTTTTTAGGGTTTAAGGAAAAAGATATGAAAATATTAAAAGTAAAATAGGGATTTACTAGAGAAAAATGGATAAAAATATATTTTTGGATGAATAAAAATGGTGGGGCCCGAGTTTTGTGTTGATCGAGTGGTGACTTTCTCACCGGTAGTAAGATTATTTTCCCTAGAAACTATAACACACGCGTGAGTTTTAGGTGGAATTTTAGTGAGGTTATTGGTAACACATGCGTTGGTTTTTGACACCTCACTCACCCGTGAGTTTTTGTTACCACTCCCCAGCCTTAGGCTATGTTTGGCGCACGACCTTGTCAGAGCTTATCGTAGCATGAGCTTATTGTTTTTCAAAAAATAAGCTACTATACAAAATAAGTCTCGTTTGGCTGACAGAGCTTGAAGGAGCTTGTAAAAAAAACTCCTAAATGGCATGCTAGTTAAAGTAGCATGTAAAAATAAGCTCAAGCTACATGCTCCAGCATCCAGCTCCAGTAACCCGCTCCAGCAATCCACTCCGGCTCGTAAGAACGCCAAACATTATATTATTTACTATTACTTTTTACTGACCAAACATTATATTTTTTGTTTCTATAGTTCTATAAAAAAACAAAATTAAAAAAAAAGTAATAAAGGTAGAGTGCCGATATCCATAATTCCATAGGAGGGGTATGGATAACTTTTGCCCTAAATACTCTCCATGCATTCAACAACAACAATAACAAAGGTTTTAAACTAATAGTTTTTATAAACTTGTAACAGAGTAAAATCAATAACATCATGCATCATCTCTTTTACATATTAACAAATGTACTATATATTTTGCAAAATTTTCCAAGATATGAAATTTCCTTCAAACATATACATACGGAGTATGATTTATTAAACATTCCTATATTCAAATATGAAACGGCAAATATATTGTTTGGGAGCAACCCATAGGAGCCTGCAACGCTACAAGATTGTATTGATAATGACTTGACATTTTGCAGAAATTTATATACGAAGTCAATTCTTACGAGTTATGACCGTGTAACATGTATATTTGAGACACTTACTAGTTGCCTAGTTATATATGATACTATATTAAATTAATATGAGCTTAGTTAAGTGTATGCAACCCATAGTAACACATCGCATTGAGGATCTCGCGAGTATGTTCTTAAAAGACAGAAGTATAATATACGTACGATCCTGGTTAGGGAAGGCTAAGATCGATGGCTCCCCTATAGGAAAAGGATCGATCATTATCTAAGATGGCGCCTCGGTGTCCACTCTCCATTTTAGATATATATTCAGGGACGAAGCAAAAGTATAATCATCAGGTGTATAAAAAGATTTATACGTGTATTTATATAACACATAATTTAGAACCAGGTTCATTTTAAAGAAATTAAGACTTCTATCAAATATACTACACAAAAAGATTATATCGGATTCTCGTGCATTTTCGGATCCTCCTAACTCCCCCAACGGGTATTCGCCATATATTTTGTTACATGGATAGAGCCAAACCCTTTCTACTTGAGTAGTATTTACCATGTTTTTGTATATTCTTTTGATGAGCTTGACATATATCCATGTATTTAATGAGCCATATGTTTCAAACCTACCACTTTATGAACACATCTAACTTTTGAAGCACATTTCTCTTGAGCAATAATTTCTCTGAAAATGTGGGGATCTATATCATTTATAGGTATAGACAGTCGATATACGGAGAATACTACATTACACAACATCACTAATTTCATCATTTAATGGACCATTGTTCCCTAGCTTCCATTACATAATTTTACTTTCCTTTGAAATAAAACACACCATCAACCACACTTAATAAAAACAATGGGGAGGTCACCAAGCTCCGAAATGGGGTTAAAGAAAGGCCCGTGGACGTCCGAGGAAGATCGAAAACTTGTCGCTTACATCGAAGAACATGGTCTCGAAAGTTGGCGTACATTGCCTCTCAAAGCTGGTAAGCTATTTCTCCTATATAAGCATTTTCGCAAGTTTAGTTTTTAGTTTGTAAACTCATTTATGTAACTCATCTAGGTTTACAAAGATGTGGAAAGAGTTGTAGACTGAGATGGACAAACTATCTGAGACCAGATATCAAAAGAGGAAAGTTTACTTTACAAGAAGAACAAACCATCATGCAACTTCATGCTCTTCTTGGCAATAAGTAATCATACTTCTAAACCTTTTTCTTTTGCATATACTTTAATTGGATAGTTAGTGTAGTGTTCACTTTTTTATAAATAACATGATTTTTCGTAAATAAATATCGTCCATAAAAATTGTGTTTCTTGTTTTGTATAGCTTTCTATAAATGCAAATGTATCTCCTAATTCTGACCATAGTTAAAGCATCTGCACTGCACATCTTGACCAAAAGCTTTTAAATGTTTCATAAAGTCTTCAAGTAGCTTTTTGTCATTGTGGGAAAAAAACTTTTTAAGTTTTTTAGCAAATAGCTTGTAATTAAAAGTACTTTTTTTTCTATTTTTTTACTATTCTTTTGTTTATTTGAAGAGTTTTTGTAAAGCTTTGTGTATTGGAAGAGTTTTTAGAAATAATTTTGATAGTTTGAAATTAATGTAAAGTAGATATATGTCATAATAAAAAGTTTTTAAGAAGTAAAGCATTGCATATGCTTTTAATGACACATAAGTTTTTACATATAAGCAATAGAACTTGGAATATACTTGAATGATCAAAACCCCAATTTTTACATAAAAAGAAACTTCTATTTTCTAGCTTCTTTTATGAATTATGGTGTGGGGATAAATTTGATGTGGGGCATATATATATATATGTTGTTTTATTGAAATAGAATGTTTCCTTTTACTTATTATATGAAGGTAAAGTGGTCACTCAAATTTAATATGAAAATATGGAAAGAGAAACATATGTGAAACAAATATGGAGCTAATAAGCCAAATATCAAACCCCCACCATAGAAAAAGATATAACACACATGTTTTTTTTTCCATATAAATTTCCAAAAAAACATTGTGTTACAATAGAAGATGAGATATCTGTACTGTATAACATAATAACTAAGAGTTGGTACAAATAATTGTTGATATTTCAACAAAAGGGCATGCACGGAACTAGAGTGGGTTTCAGGACGACCATGAATTTTTTACGGAGTAATTTTAAAAATGCAACTAGTCGCTTTGTATCTGGTTTCGTCACTGCAAAAAGATAGTAATTTATTTGCTTGTATATATTAAATATGTAGCTAATTTTTATATACGGTAACAAATATGTGTGTACTTTTTTCAGATGGTCGGCTATCGCATCTTATTTACCTAAGAGGACAGATAATGAAATCAAGAACTATTGGAACACACATGTGAAGAAACGGTTAACCAAAATGGGCATCGACCCAGTAACTCACAAGTCGAATTTAAGAGTTGCTACGAACTTAAGTCACATGACTCAATGGGAGAATGCTCGTCTCGAAGCAGAGGCTAGACTTGTTCGTAAGTCTAGCCGTCTTACAAATGAGTCACTAGTTCAACAATTTTCGCAGCCGCAACCATTATCCCTTGATGTCCTTAAAACATGGCAAGGCATTGTTTTGAGTAAACAATCTGATCTGAAATTAGGGCAACAAACTCCTCTTTCCACCTTAAACTTTTTCGAAAAAGCTTTATCTGGATTATCCATGTCAATTTATAATCCCACCAAGAATATTGAACCATCATCTAATATGACTATGACCACAAAAGAACAATCTAACATCCTCGAACTCGCGAAAGAAGAAAATGTGGTCGACATGCTTGAAGTCAATGACATTCTCTATCAAGATCTTTGCATGATGGAAGCACTTGCACGGCCTATTGCAGTTAACGTCGATAACGAAAGCCATGGTGATGTTTTCGCAGATAAGAACGATTATTGGAGTCAGATTATTGAAGATTTAGAGAAATAGTTTGTATGTTTTATGATTTCATCTGTTTTAAGTAAAAATGTTGTTTGCAATATAATAAATCTGGCTATGTGATATTTATGGTATAAAATAAAAGACATCATTAGCTACTAGAAGGGTTTGACTGTATGTAAAGTGTATGTTAGGGTTAATTGCTAGGCAAAATAGTGATATTTGAGCTCTAAAGGCGCGTTAATGTGGCGCTAAAGAGTCGCTAAAGCGTAAGGCGTGGTTAAAACGTAACGCGTGTCGCTGTTACGAAATAGACTTTGACGTGGGTTCTAAACGTGACGTGAGATAAGGCGTGAAAAAACGTGATATATCGGACAAAAACGTGAGATGTGACGAGTTTTTTTTGTTCAACTCCGAACTTTTTTATTTTTTATTTAAAATGAAAAAATTTACGTGTAAAAATAATAATTTCATTATATACAACATATTTTTTAATCTCGGTTTTTATAAAAACTATATAAATATATATATAATTTCATATTTTCGTGTCATCTTAAATCACGCTTTAAAAACGTAAAAAATTTTGCTTTAACCGCAAAAGCTTGAGGTTTGATCTTGCTCACGCCTTACGCTATTTAGAACCTTGCTTTAAACACCCATGATCGTATCCATCAAAACATAATTAATAAGTTTGATTAAATAAAAAGGTCTAATAAATAGTTTAATGTTTTTCACCATAAAGTTATTTTAAGTTAGAAGATTTAGTTACAGTATATGATCAAGCTTTGTTTGTAAAAGTTAAAACCATGAGCTGAAACAAAAGTTGTAAGAAATACAGCACTACGTACACCACTTTTTTTTTTTTTTGAAATAGAAGAAATACACCACTTGTGAAAATCTGTACCTTTTCAAGTTTTACTGTTCTTTTTCATTGCCTCAGTATTAAATTACTGACCCACAATATATTAAAATATTATTCACATAACTTTTGTACCAACAATAACTGAAGAAGTACTTCTCTAATCAATTCTTTGTTTCACCAATTATGCATATGAATAGTTTACTTTTGTACAATGTTTTTTTCTATGATTTGCTAAATATATCATGATGGGGTAACCCTAGAGTAAAAAAAATGTCCAATCCCGAAACAAAACTATGTCTCGCTAAATGAAGTTCGAAACACAAATAAGGGGAAAAATGCTAAAACGTACGGTGAAAATGAGTCGAGTTGTTCGTTAAAAGTTCGAGATTTGATCGATAAAAAGCTCAAACAAATCAAACCTAAACGAGCTCGAGCTTTATACAAAAAGATCGAATAGGCTAGCGAGCCTAAACGAGCCCTAGAAAAATATACGTTTCTATACATTCTATACGTATAATTATGCATAAACGAGCTTAAAGGGAGTAAACGAGCTCAGCCTTATGAGATTAGTGAGACGAGCTCCGTTTGAACTTTTTTTATACAACATATCATGTTGATTAGTCGAGCTCGAGCTTTTAAAAATTTTCAACACCTGAGCACGAGCATAAATTATGAGGCTCGAAATGAGCTCGAAACCGACTCGAGCTTTATATATATATAAATAAGCCAAGCTCAGGCTCTGACAGGCTTGGAATCAGCTCAACAATTTTCACTTCTCTATAAAGTTAGTATTAGTGCTTAGCTTTTATTTAAAAAATTAAAAACTCGCTTTTCAGAGAGATTTTAATTAGTGAATTTCAATATATTATAAAGTTATTGTGGAAATAATCTATATCAATCCACGGACATCAACACCACAATATAACACCTAACCAATTAACTCATAGTAATTCTTTGTTATAATCAAATGCTAAATAAGATTAATCCTCAATCGATTGCTACATGTATATATAAAAGAAAGAGTTCTATCCAAATTGATTCAACCTAGATATACAATATTGAACGACAAAAGGATTAACCCAAACCAAACTTTTAAGATCAAAATGATCTTGTTACAAACAAACAATACCAACAAAGGAGAGAATGGTGAATTTTAAAGATAAAGAGAAAAGTGATATCAAAATTGTAACCCTAGAGCTAGGAATGTGAGGGCATTTATAAGCACAATATAAACCTGCTAAACATAAAATATACAAACCAAACTATTAAAAGAAAGTAAAACAATATCTGACAACCCAAAATTTTCACATATGTATTATGTACTATGATATACACAATAAAAAAGTTCACAAACAAATTTTTGCTTTTTTAATGACAACTATGTAATATAACTTACATAGCAAGGTAAACCAACTCACACAACCACCACTACTAACCCAACTCATGTTTATATGATATAAACATCGTAAATATATCAAGCTCTAAGTTATAAAACTATTTTTACAATTACATTATCGATATAACATAATTAACTTTTATAATTATACTTAAAACCCTAGAAAACCTTAAAAAGCACTTGGAAATATCATTATTCAACACTTGTGTACAAATTATCAAGGCATATGTACAAGATATAATACGTAACTTATAAGTAAGTTTTCACTCTATAACCCTAAGTACAAATTGTTAAGCAGAAGGTACAAGTTACTTAGGCACAGTAGCCAAAATCACCATTATACCCATTTTCACTTGGAATCAATGCACAATCTCTTAGGGCAAGCGTACAAACCTTATTAGCACAATATTTAGGTTATATTCTCATCATACACACTTAATGCAACCCTAATTACACCATAATCCATCCTTAATCAGTATCTAAAACCTTAATTACAAGTACTAATCTCAAGACCCCTTCCAATAGGATCCGGGCTAGGTTTTCCCGCCAAAAACTTCTTCAAACTTGTTCCCTCCTTATTTCAAACATTTGAATTTGTACATACATAATATCTAATATCTAAATTATCCTACAAACTAGGTGCATCACCTCCTTGAAGGCACTGTGTCACCTACTGGTCTCCATTGAAGCCGTGTGTTTCTAAGCACCACAAACCATTGCTATTTTTTCTTCCTAGACTTCATGAATCACTACTAGCCTTCATTGGTCATTATTCTATCTATCTTACACCTTGATAAGCTAATAACCTAAGCCTAGACCTTCCTAACACTGTAAAATAAGGTGTATGCCTCATTTGTTCATACCATCCCTAACTCTCTTATCTCATACCCAATTATGTGTTTAACACCTCCATTGAAGACCTATACAATCCATAAGAGCAGTAAAAAGCTCAAGAAGAAGTTACATAAGTTCTTGAAGAGTTTTGAAGAAGTTGCAAGTCATAAGCCCTATCACAAGCCTTAGTTTCCAGCTTCTAAGCTTTGTAAGTCTTGAACATGTTCTATAAGATCTTTTTATGTTCTAAACCTTATATAAGGTTTTTATAATCTAAATAAGCACTTCAGATAAGCGTTAGTTCATAAAATCATCTCATTTGCTTTTCCTAAAACATGTCCCAAAATCCTAGTTTTGTAAATCACATGATATAATGAGCTAAAATCGATTTCATGAGCCATTTTTCTGGAAAAGTAATGTTATTGTGATTAGAAATAAGTTCCAAAACCATTTTCTAAGTTACTATATATTTTCCACTAATTTGAACTTGTTATTTAATTATATGCAAGTTCAGGGGTCATTTTTGTCATTTTCTAAACTTATAAACATTCAGGGTTGAAAATTTTATTTTCATAAAGTCAAAACTATAAGGATTGATTTTGTAAAATTTCAAACCTAAAGGTTAAGAATTGAAAAGTTAAAGGTGTAATTCTTAAAACTATACACTTTAGGGTTAAAAATGTAAATAATCTAAACTTATAACTTTTAGGGTTGAAAATGTAAATATCTAAAACTTATAAACTCTAAGGGTTTATTGTCATTTTCTGTAAACGTTTATAAATATATTAAATACCACCTATGTCCTAAAATAAGTGTCCACGTTTGACTTTCGAAGTCTTTTTTGTGCAACTTTGACCTTGATTATCTTTAGTTGTGTTATATAATACTTGATGAAAAGTATATGAAAGGAGATAGTTTTAAATATATTTTTATTGATATAATTTTTATCAAGTATTATATAACAGAAATAAACATATTTACAGTCAAAGTTTTAGAAAAAAGATCAAAAAATCAAACATTGACAGTTATTTTGGGACAGATGGAGTAAATATTTTCTAAACTATATAAACTATAAGGGTACATTTTCCAACTTTGAAACTTAAGGGTATAAAATGCAATTATTTAAAGTATATATTATATTTATCATCCACCAACTTTTGAAGAAACTGCTAAAAGTATAAACGTAGCATGTTAGTAGGGATCTTCATATGAAAAGTTTTCATCTTGGTATTACGTATTGGCTGAGTTGCTGGATTTATGATTTAAAGTGTCCTAGCTCCCCAAGTGTTTACTGAATGAGCTTTGAAATATGATGGTCCGAACAATGATACGATATCACCATAAACCTATAGATCTCAAACAACATAAGTTTTACATTACTTAGATTTGAACTTAAGACTAAGACTTTATATATTAAACTCAGGTTCTTGACCGAGCCATTTATTTTCCACTGAACCACTTCTGACGTAAGTAGATTCCCAAACTTAAGGTGAAGTCATAGTCCTACTTTTACTGCTTTATAACATTTTCTAAACCCTTTGGGAGGGGATACATGCTCAAACTGATTTTATTGATAAATACTTGGAACTGATAATATAAGTTCATAGTTCCACTTTTACTATTCTATAATGTTTTCTAAAGGGATATACATGGTACTTAATAAATGAATATAACTGTTTTGACTACGTGTTCACTTAAATTCTATAAGATACCTAATTGTGATTCCTTCAAAAGCAAGTTGGGTAAATATCAACTCTTTCCTAATATTGTATTTCTAGGTTGAATCAATTTGTAAAACTCTGATATTATATTGAATGATAATCAAATTTTAATAACACAATCTTTTAAGTTGTTTTCTATTATTATGAATGTGTTTCCATGAAGTAATATCCTAAATTAGCTTTCGCTGTTATATGTCAAAAATGAGGGCGTTACAGAATAGTCCCTTCACTTTATTAGACCATGATTCAACCGTATATAAAACACAAACCAAACCAAACTTATCTCAAATGGCTTTGTGTTGAGCAACACTCAGCCCTTTTGTAAACACATCTGTAAGATTATTTGCATAAGCAATTTTAAAAGTCTTAATAAATCTATATGAAACCTTTTCTTTGACCAAATGAAGATTAATCTCAAAATGTTTGGTTTTCTCATAAAAGCGAGATCCGAAGCAATTTGAATAGCAGCTATCACAATAAACATTAGCGAGATGCAAACCATCCACTTCTAAGTCCTTTAAAGATTTTTACTAACCAGATAAGTTCACAAGTACTACATGTTAAACATTTATACTCAAATTTATAAAAGACTTAAAAATGTTTGCTTGTTTCTTTCTTTTCCATGAAATCAAATTGTTAGAGAAATATAAGCCAAAACCTCAAATAAACTTTCTTGTTGTAAAACATCTAGCCTAGTCTCCCTAAAAATAAACATACAAACTATGACTTTTACCCTTATTAAATGGAACACAAGTTCCTTAGAGAATTCTTAAGATATCTAAGACCTCTTAGAGCCAGGGACAGACCTACATAGGGGACAGGTATGGCACGAGCTACACCTGATTTTAGGTCTCGAAGTGCTAAAAAAATCGAAACTATGATTTTTTTTTAATCTACAACCCCTAATAATATTTTGCTATCTAAGTTTCTTAGTTATCCTATTATTTTGTTTGTGAAACACCTCATTCAAAATCATAAGTCCACCTCTGCTTAAAGCAAAAGTAAAGTGAGACTCAGGACGAGAATGCATATGCTAACTTAGGCAATTAACATCATATGAAATATCTAGTCTAGTAATAGACAACTATATAAGCTTGCCTACAATATTTTGATAGTTAGTCGTATTAGGCAAAAACTTATCATTATCATATCAACATTTCTTGTCATAAAACATATAGCCTAGTCGGAATAGGCATACAAACTATAACTTTTACCCTTATTAAATGGAACACACGTTCCTAAGAGCATTCTTAAGATATATAAGAACTCATAGAGCCCGGGACAGGCCTACATGAGGGTCAAGTATGGCATGAGCTACACCTGATTTTAGGTCTCGACGTGTTAAAAAAATCAAAACAATCATTTTTTGGTATGTAAAACCTCCAAAAATATTTTGCTAGCTAAGTTTCTTAGTTAGCCTAATATTTTCTTGTGCAACACCCCATTAAAAATCATAAGTCCGCCTCTACTTTAAGCAAAAGTAAAGTAAGAATGAGGAGGAGCATCCATCTGCTAACTTAGGCAATTAACATCATATGAAATATCTAGTCTATTAATACACAAGTATATAAGCTTGCCTACAATCTTTTGATACTCAGTCATATTAAGCAAAAACTTATCATTATCATATCAACATGACTAAGAACAAGATTCTTATACAAAAGAGTAACACCAAACCATACTCACACAAAATTCAAGACAATATTTTCTTTAAGAAAGATAACGACCATTTTCATTTTCTAAAACCTCAACTCCAAGTAAAATATTTAAGCAATCCTTGGTCTTTAATCATAAATTTTGAGCATACAAACTTTTTGAATTTATCAATTTCAACCTCACTATTCTTATATATCATAATATCATCAACATACACCATAAATAGAAATAAACATACCATTCCTACTTTCCACATACAAACAATAATCATTCTAGCTTTGAAAAAAAACCATTTCAATCAAGCTAGTGATCAGTTTTTCATTTCTACGTTGGAGCTTATTTAAACCATAAGGGGACTTAACCAACCTACACTCTCTAGTTCATTAGTATCATAATATCCAGGTGGCAATTCCATATAGTTTCTCATCTAAATCAACATATAAGAAATCATTATACACATCCAGTTGATACAAAGGGCAATTATTTTTAACATATAAAGCAATTAAACACTTAAATGTAACCATTTTAACAACATGACTAAAATTTTCTTCATAATCAATACCATCTCTTTAGCTACAACCTTTAGCCACAAGTCTAGTTTTATATCTATCAACTTTAGTAGAAGACTCATGCTTGATTATCCAAATCCATTTACATCCTATAACCTTTCTACCATGAAGTAAATCAACCAACTCATAAGTATTATTTTTATGTAATGCTTCTGTTTCAAGATTCGTAGCCTCAATAATTTAGGATTTTGAGAGGGTTCTAAATAAGATTCAGTTTCACAAGACTTACACTCTGTTCTTTATAATTTTTTTGTAAAGCAAGTGAAGGGTGTGGAGGTATATGAAATATTTTTTGTGTTCTCATTCAAATTTCAAGAAAGGTAAATGAATGGAATGGAGGGGAATTCAACTGTTTGGGAGCTAAAATGTCCCTCCCAAATTTGGGCAGGAACCAAAGTAAAGAAAAATTGGGTGTTCAATTTTACTATTTTATCCCTCTACCTACAATATAATACTTGTCTTATATTCATTTTATCAACCTTATCTTCTTTCATTGCTTTCACCATCCAATATCATCTAACAAAATATTCTTGTTATGAAAGTTTGATGCTAATTTTTTATGCTAAAAAGCAGAGACAATTGTTATTGATGATATTGATGAAATAATACCTACCAATGAGATTGGTCCATAAAATATCAACGATGACATTCAAGTTACACCGTCCCTGCCAATGAGATTGGTCCAGAAATGATGGGTACTAGTGATTAAATGCTGGTAGCCTTTTGTATCTCATTCAAAAATCTAGAATTACGATGTTTTTTGTGTAGTATATGACATAACTTTCTGGTCTTATGTATCTAACTAGCGAAGCATCTAAATCTTGTAGTTGACGCTATGCTCCTTGTAATTTTTTGTTGATTTAGAATTGTTGGAATGTTGTTTGAAAACAAAAATTTCCCAGGTTACGTTTAATTTATGTAGTTTGACTCCATTAATTGTTTACAAATGTGTAAAAAAGGCTGCATATGTGTTTTTCATGGGGGCATAATTATCCTATTTTTATGTGACTTTTTGTTTTTCATTACCTTCCGTTCTCTGTTTTCATAACTTAAGAACACGCAAAAAGTGGCAACAAACTTCCTCTTCCCGTCCCCACCATTTGTTGTGCTTCCCTTCATCCTGCTTTCCTTCAAAAAAATTCTAAAGAACAGAGTGTTAGTAAAGTTTAGTAAAAAAAGATAGATTAGTACCACACAATTTAGAGTAGCAGACATATTTTACAAGAACATACTTAACACTACTTCCAACAACAAATTCATTAAACATAGAAGGAAAATATCTTTGTCTATTATACTTCCTCATCATTGGTGACGTTTCCAAAACATTATAAGGATCCTCATCATTAATATTGGTTTGACAATGCCCTCATAGGTGACAGTGTCTCCTGTTTAGGTTGAGTCCTCGACTATGATATTAAAGTCCTCAAAATTTACCATGTTATTACCTTCCACATTAGAAGTGTCCCACTCTTCATCGTATGCACTTTAAGGACTTTGGACATAGTAAAAAGTATAATTGTTAACTCCAGATTCACTTGACTCTACAAAACTTTTTATAGATATATTAAAACCATTTGTAGACTCATTTGAAGCCTGTAATTTAAATGGAAAAAAATATGCTCATAAAATCTTACATCTCTAGAATAAGAAACTGTTTTACTATCAAGACTAGACAATTTTTTTACTTTCTTAACACTAGAAAAACTTACTAAACACATTTTTCAGACCATCTACAAAACATGTCACTATTATCTAAAATAATGGAGTAATAAAGACATTCAAATGACCTTTTTTTAACGGCATTTGACATTAAAAAAACTTGCAATATGCTAGAGTTACACAGAAATAAGGTACGGGTTTTTCAACCACTCGTTAAGAGAACGATTTTCTACACCTAGAATTACACCAAGAGAACAAAAATGAAACAATACTATCGAATAACAAAGTCTTTGAAGGCTTCTGTGTATCGAACAATGACTTATTACGAAACCTCCAAACACACCACCACGTGACATAAAACACTCCTTCCAAGATGTCTTTAAGAGTGGATTTAAGCCGAATCCAATTAAACCACATTAACCACTCCTCATATGAAACGCAACCTTCAAAAGAAATATTCCACCACCTAGCAATTTTTTGATAAATATTGTGCATAACCTGGCAAGCAAATAAAAGGTGAGACGACGATTTTATACCCACTTCACAAACCGGGCAGTTAAGGGATTCTATGTCAATGCCCCATTTTGATCAATTAAAACGCGTTGGAAGAGCATCACGATTAACTTTCCATGCCAAAATATTAACCTTTATCGGAATGTACTTTATCCATCTTGTTTTGGTTGTCATAGTACTCGATCTGGAACTATCTATCCTCCTCCTCAAAGAAGCGACTGAGAACGAACTATCACTACCCAAAGTCCATACATAGCGATCTGCTTGAGGAACCAAAGTTATTTCATCCAGATGATTGCCCAGATCAATAAGTTAAGCTTGTTCAATACCCCCCCCCCCCCCACGTTGTGACAAAACGACTCTTCCAGACATGGATCTACCAGTTTTGAATGTATACTTACATCTTTTTATGTCTCCAGGTTATATAGCCTTGGATACCTGTCTTTAAAAACACCCTGTTGATCCCAAACTTAGATCGATTTAGCTTGTGTAAACGAGATTAAATCAAGTTAAACACTTAGAGAAACTTTGTTGTATATGTAACAATTTAAGTATTATGCGGAATTAATACTTAAACAAGAACACACAAACAATATAAACCAAACTTTCACTTTGATTGATAAATCAAACTTACGTACAATGAAAGTGTTAAACGTATATCTAACTTATAGCCTAAAGACCTCCTTTTATAGATTAAGGAACCTTGTACAAGAGTCTACGTATCAGCTATTTTTGGTAAAGATAAACATAGAAAATACATTGTTGATCATATCTTTACTAGAAACAAACTAGAAACATAATACGTGTAGACTAAGTCTTCTATCAGTGCTTGACTTCTTCTTATAAATGCTTGACTGTTGATCCAAAACTTAGATCGATTTAGCTTTATGTATACGAGATTAGATCAAGTTATACACGTAGAGAAACCTTTGTATATGTATAAATTAATCTAAGTGTTATGCGGAATTAACACTTAAACAAGAACACACAAAGATGTAAACAAACTTTCACTTGATTAATGATAACAAACTTGCTTACAATGAAAGTGTTTAACGTATGAAAACTTATATTGAACAATAACCTAAAGGTCTTCTTTTATAGACATAAGAAGCCTTGTACAAGAGTCTACGTATCAACTATTATAGGTAAAGATAATTATAGAAAATACAAAGTTGAACTTATGTTTACTAGAAACAATATACGCGTAGACTAAATCTTTCCATCAGTGCTTGTCTTCAACCTATCAACGCTTGACTTCTTCTTGTCAACGCTTGATCTGTCAGCGTTTGTTTTCTTCCTATCAACGCTTGTTTTCCTCTTGTCAGCGCTCAAGTAGACTGGCTATATTTTATTCCCAACAATCCTCCCCTAAACTTGATATCTACTCTAGTAATCAAGTTTCTGAATAAACATTAAGAACTAGGAGGAATCTTACAAACTTGTTCATATTGGTAATAAATATGTCTGATCAAATCTTTGGCCACGTCACTTGAATAATCAATCTCCAGCTGTGTTGTCTTCATCTTCTCCAAGACTTCCTTGGACATGGAATATTGAGCATCTACAAGAAGATACTCAGCAAACTTTGTAGAACTCAAGTAATATACACCAGCAGCTGAATACAAACGCCATTGAAGACCACTGAGGTCATCTTCAAGATCCTTCCAAACAGCAGAATCTTCATCTCTTGGTCCACACCTTCTCTTGAATGTTGACCACAGTTTTATTGCATTGACTGAAGTAGGAGCTTCAGTCTCATACTTGGTCTCTAACAACCTCCAAAGGTCTACCAAGTCTTCTCTATCAAAACTTGCAAAGAGAGATATAAGTGTGGTAAAAGTGTGAACCTCTTTCCCATACCTGCCAATCTTTCAAAACCGACATTCATCTTCTTCATAGCTTATAATAGGGTTTCTGGAATCAAGAGGTAACACTTGTACCATATCTGAAGCTTCCAATGGTGAGAGCTTGATGCTCCTTCTTATAACAGCTTCACTAGGAGTCAACCTATCCAAATCTTTAGGAAACTCAAGAGGGACTCCCTTCTTCAAAGGTCTGGGAACAATCATTTCCTTCTTAAGCTCCATCTCTTCTGCAAGTTCTTCCTTCCTTTCATCAGAAAGAAGTCTTAGAGTGTTTTCTTCCTGCACTCTTGCCCAAATGGGATAAGCTTTGAACTCCAATTCTTCAAAGGATAATCCTATCAATTTCTTATAGGTCCATCCTGTTCCATGACATCTGAGTAGCATGTAGTACAGCTCCCTTCTATCCCTTTTCAGCATTGAGAGAATATTGCTAGCTCTATGTTTCAGAATTACCTTGCAGTCCTTTTGTACTCTTAGAAGAATCTCTAAACCCCATATTTGGTCTGAAATAGTCAAATCTGGATTCTCCATACACCTATCTTCCCAAGCATGGTACATCTGAACAACTTCTGGCATGTCAAAATCTACTTGTAATTTTAACTCATTCAACTTCTCTCTTGCCAACTCATCACCATACTCAAGTCTTTCTGGTTGTTCTATGATCATTACACTTGAGTTTGAACTAGCTTCATCACTTCCTTCTTGTTCTTCTAAAGTGACAACAAAAGGTGATTCACCAACCTTCTTTCTTTCTTGTTCCATAATTTGTGCAGCCAACCTTCTATTAAACTCAACCTGTGCTGCATCCTTTCGAACTTCTACTTCTACCATTTTTCCTTTACCCTTATCTAATGGATCAATGGTGGGTAAGGATGATGGTAATACCTGTGAAGAAACTTCTTTGATGATGGATGATGACTGGAATACATCAACCTCATCTGCAGGTCTGTCAACGCTCAAATTTGTCTTGTCAGTGCCTAATTTACTCATGTCAGCGCTTAGTGTGTCAGCGTTCAAATCTTGCTTGTCAACGCCCAAATTACATGTCTTAGCGCCTCTTGTAATTTGCTCCAACATAGCTGTAAAAGATAAGTCTAAATTTGTAGGAGCTACCAGAGATACCAGAGATCTAACAAAACCTGGTTGTTTCTTCAAACTAGTTAGGGCCTCAGCAACACCCAAAGATTCTCCATCATGTGAACCTTTTCCACTCAAGTCAAACGGTTCTATAGCAGCTTCATGTGAGCCTTGATCACTCAAATTAACAGGCTCTGTAGCAGCTTCCTCAACTTTGTAAGAATCCTCCTTTGATAAAAGGACCCTTGTCTGTCTTCTCCTTGACTCAGCTGTTTCCAAAATAACAATCCTCTCCCTCAATTGCTTGAGTTCAAAGCCTTGTGTACTGAGTGTTTGTACCAAGTCTGCATTTTGCTTTTGCAAGCGAATGCAGACAGCCGTCAATTCCATTAAGGTCATTGGTTCCAATCTGCCCTCCTTTAAAATGGGTATTTGACCTCCCAAGTTAGATTCATGGGGCATGAATGAGGTCTTAAAGATGTTAGGACTGTCTTGGCTAGCATCTAAGCCAGAACCAATAGTCCCAGCCTCATCCATAGCACCAACCACACTTGTGGTGGTGGTTCTCTCTGCTACATGGATAGGACCACTAGAGGGCACACTCCAGTAGTCCTTTGGCGTTTTTTTCAACCTATATTGTGGTGGGGTAGAAGATGATGTGGATTGGGTGGATGTGGGTTGGTTAAGGGGTGTTTGGGTCTGTGAAGGATTGGTGTCAACGTTTGGATTAGGTGTATCAACGCCAACATTTAATGTGTCAGCGTCAAAGGGTTCTTGGTCAATTTGCATGTGTTGTGGTGAAGGTAAAGGTTCTGGTATTGGGTCAAGTTGAGGTTGTAGGTCTGGTTGGGGTTGTGCTGCTTCAATGACAGCAATCATAGCTGGGGTGAGGGGTAAGTCACGATGAGGGGGTGAGTTCATCTTTGTAAAAATAGCTTTCTTTTGCACAGGGATCTCATAAAAATCATCATGATCCCTTGTGCAGTAATTTTGGACATCAAAAACCATTTATAAAAATCTAGGATAAGCTAATGTCATCTTATTCCCTTTGTTTTTACACATGCCCTCAAAAATCATTTTTGAATAATTAAACTTTTGCCCAGTAGCAATGCACACAATAGCACTAGCAATGGATCTATTAATCTCATTGTGTGCAGTACACTTGGGACTCAAACATTGTAAGAGGACATGTATTAGGTACTTCCAGGCTGGTGGAAACTCCTGAATCCCAATACCAAATCACTTGGTCTAAATATTGGTGCCATTGTTGAAAGCTGTTTGAATAATTGATAAAGATGAAGTATAGGAGAAAATTTGTTAGACAAGAATGATAGGTACCCTGTTTAAAAATAGGAGCCAAATATATAGGAGAGAAAAATGCATGTGATTGGTCAAAAATGAGGCAACTATTTTCAAAATACAATCATGAAAATATTGAAAAGAAAATAAGTTATCTCATGCATTAATTGAAAGTTATCTGCTCCCAAAATTACGGCCCAAAAATTCGTCAAAAAGTAACAACTGGGTAGGTCCCATTGAGTGTCAACGGTAAAAAATAACCCATCAACGTCCAACGGCTATATTCTTGTCAACGTTTGCCAAAGCCATGTCAGCGTCTAAATTGGTCACAACAACGCTTGGAAAAATACTTGTCAGCGTCCAAAAATAAAAATATTAAAAATGAAAAAGGACCTTAACAAAGTAATTTATCCTAGTGAAGATAACCTATAAGTTGATAATTATTATAGGGCGGCAAGCGTTGTCCAGTTATGCACACTTGCTTATGCAAGATAGACATAACAGTCCTCTAGTGTCCCTTGCTAACCAAAACTCTTAACAACTAAGTTATCTCATAAAATTCCTTGTTACTCCCAGGTAAAACCCATGATAAAATCATTCCCTAGTCTCCCAACAGACCACAACCAATTCTAGGCCAAAAATATCTTGGCAGCATGCATAGTATATCAACTTTGCATGCTACAGTGCCTCATGATTTAGTAAAACTAACTCATACTCACCTGTGGACACAATCTAGAATTGTGATAAGAGTATCATAAGGATACCCAAAAGTCCTAAAGGTTCCTAAAACCTCCCCTTAAACTATGATACATATGTTGCCAAAAATATGCATGAACATAAAAAAAATTATGTCAAGATAGGAATAGAAAATTCCAACCATCATCCATAAATAAAAACATCCTTAAATAATTCTCCAAAGATCCATAAGCAACTCTGTATCCAATGGTATAATGCTAACACCACCTGCACATTTAGATTAAAAACCACAAAACTAACATTGTTGCTGACAACGTCCCGATAACACTTGTCAGCGTTAAGAAAACCTTTGTCAGCGTTAGACAAATATATTGCTGACACGTCACAATAACACTTATCAGCGTTAAGGTAACCTTTGTCAGTGTTAGAAAAATATAGTGGAAAATCAAAATCCTCAAAAAGACCAATAACAATGCATTATCCTGTACATTGTTACCAAGTATTGAAACCTTCCAGCATCAAAAGGTTTAGTTGGTAAATCAGACACATTTTCTTCTGTGTCAACCCTATCTGGTTATATTAAACCTTTTTCAAAACAATCTCTTATAAAATGGTGTCTAATTTCTATGTGTTTTGTTTTAGAATGATGTACATGATTCTTAATAATGCATAAAGTGCTGTTATTGTCAACAAATATCTTTGTATGCATGAAATTATACCCATAGTCCAACAGCTGGTTCTGAATCCATAAGACTTGTCCACAACAAGCAGCTGCTACAACATACTCTACTTTAGTTGTAGAATTGGACAGCACTGTTTGTTTCTTGCATTGCCAAGATATTAACCTACTCCCAAGAAACTGACATCCACCAGTTGTGGATTTTCTATCAAACGTATCACCTCCATAGTCACTGTCTGAATATGCAATAAGCTCCAATGGTGAATCTTTAGGGTACCACAAGCCAAGATTAGGATAACATCTTAGGTACCTAAAGATTCTCTTGACAGCATAAAGGTGACATTCTTTGGGATTCACTTGATGGCGTGCACAAGCACACATAACAAACATGATGTCAGGTCTGGAGGCTGTGAGATACATCAATGAACCAATCATTGATCTATAGTGCCTGACATCCACATCTTTTCCATCTCCAATCTTTCCCCAAGGGTGTTCTCTATCCGTAGGAGTAGTAGCCCTCTTTTCATGTGGAGAAAAGCCAAACTTCTTCAAGATCTCTGCTACATACTTATCCTGGGAGATGAAGATACCATCTTCTTTCTGCTGAACTTGTAACCCTAGAAAGAAGTTCATCTCCCCCATTGCACTCAACTTGAATTTGTTTGTCATGAGCTTGGAGAAATCTTCACTCATCTTTGGATTAGTATCCAAAGATTATATCATCAACATAGACCTGAACAAGTAGAACATCCTTACCAGCCTTCTTTGTAAACAATGTCTGGTCTATGGTGCCCCTTTTGAATCTATTTTCCACCAAATAAGTGGACAATGTACCATACCATGCTCTTGGGGCTTGATGAAGTCCATACATAGCCTTCTTGACTCTATACACCTTGTCTGGATTCTCTGGATCTTCAAAACCAGGAGGCTGCATCACATACACCTCCTTAACAATTGTTCCATAGAGGAAGGCACTCTTCACATCCATTTGATAGACAGTGAAGCCCATGCAGGAAGCATAGGATAGAAATATTCTTATAGCTTCAATCCTTGCAAATGGTGCAAAGACCTCCTCATAGTCTATCCCTTCCTCTTGTGTATATCCCTGAGCCACTAAACGTGACTTGTTTCTGACCACAATGCCTCTTTCATCTCTCTTGTTTCTTAGAACCCATCTTGTCCCTATAGGTCTGACATATCTGGGACAATCAACTAGCTCCCAAACATCCTGAATTGCAAATTGGTGAAGCTCATCCTGTATTGCTTCCACCCAACTTGGTTCTTTGAGAGCATCAAATATTTTCTTGGGTTCCTGTTGTGATAGAAAACAGGCAAACAAGCATGATTGAACAAGAGGGGTATCAACCTTCTTGTGTATATTGGCAATGAATCCACCAAGATTCTGATGAGATCTTCTAGTCTGAACAGGAGTCATAACATCCCCAATAATTTGTGATGGGGGATGATTCTTCATAGTAGAAGTGAGAACTCCTCCTTCAAAAAGTCTGGTGTCTTCAATCTCATTATCCATGTTGCCAATATCTTCTTCAGACTCTCTTTCATCAATATTAGGATGAACCTCTTCATGTAAATTGGAAGGTCCACCTTGTTCAAAATTAGAAGAGAAAAGATGCTCAAAAGTGTTGTCAACGTCTGAACCTTGGTTGTCATCGTTTGGGTTATCAACGCCTGAAATGGTGTTGTCAACGTTTGAGCCATCAACGCCTGAATTTGTCCTGTCAGCGCCAGATTTGCCTTTGTCAGCGCCTGAATGACCATGCATGTTGTTAACTGGTGGTACTTGGGGACCACCATTTTCCTTTCCAGCAGCAGCAGCAGCAAAAGCATCTGTCCATATGGGGATAGTGACATACTCTTGTATGGGGGATGACTTTTCTGTTGGTGATCCAACCTCTTCATTAATCTGTGTACCTGAAACATCAACAATTTGTTCTTCCACAACATTTGAAGTTACCTTCACAATGTCTGGATTAGTAACAGGTATATAATTTAAAGTCCTAGATAGAGGTTCCAAGTCAAACAACCATTTTGGACCACTTTCAGGATCACTAGGTTTACTCTCTAAAAACCTAACATGTACTCTTTCAAGTATACGTTTTTCCTTCTTGAGGTAAACCCTATATCCCTTGCTCTGCACTGAATAACCCATGAAATAGCCTTCATCACCTTTTGCACTAAATTTACCTAAGGCATCACTAGTATCAAGTACAACTACATGACAACCAAAAGGTTTAAGAAACCCAATATTAGGTTTCCTTCCCCAAAGTAACTCATAAGGTGTTTTGTTTTGTATCTTGTTGACCAATGCTCTATTCTGAACATAGCATGCTGTATTCACAGCCTCAGCCCAAAAAGCTATGGGAAAGTGAGCATCAGCCAACATAGTCCTGGCTGCTTCAATTAGGGTTCTATTCTTTCTCTCAGCAACCCAATTTCTTGTGTGGTTCTGGCAACACTAAACTGCCTAGTAATCCCTTTCTTGGCACAAAAATCATCTAAAAGCTTGTTTCTAAACTCACCACCATTGTCACTTCTAAGCATTTTAACTTCATTACCTGTTTTCTTTTCTATCTTAGTAATAAAGTCAATTAAAGTGTCAACAGTGTCACTTTTCATAGCTAAAATGAAAGTCCAAGTAAACCTAGAAAAGTCATCTGTGATGACAAAGCAGTATGATTTACCATTCAAACTCTCTATATTAGTTGGACCAAATAGGTCCATATGTAGCAAGTGAAGTGGTCTAGAACTAGAGTGCACCTGTTTGGACTTAAATGAGACCTTGTGTTGCTTGCCTTTAAGACATGCAACACAAGAGTGGTCATTGTGGAAAGCCTTTTCAGGCAAACCATCAACCAACCCAAGTTTCACAAGCCTGTTTAGATTCTTAAAGTTTATGTGCCCTAGTCTCCTGTGCCATAGATTACTCTCATCTACTGAAGCTTTAGCATAAAAACATGACATATTATTATTCATCCTAATCACATTAAGATTCACATTATAAATGTCTTTATGTCTAGGTGTTCTACAGTCAATATATTTCTCATCTAGGATTTTATAATCCTTGCTTAACACCAAGCATTCAGTATCAGTAAACAGAACTTTATGTTTGTTATCACAAACTTGTGATACACTAAAAAGATTGTAATCAAGTTCCTTTACCAGAAACACATTATCAAAATGCAAGTTCTTGGTGAGAAGAGTTCCTTTGCCTGTGATAGGGCCATATCCGCCTCCAAAGTAAACCTTATCACCATCCTTAATGGGAGTGAAGTTAGTTAAATAATCTTCCTTCCCTGTCATGTGCCTAGAGCATCCAGTGTTCCAATATCCATAATCATTGACCTGTTTTTGAATGCCCTGCACATAAAGAAAACAAATTAGTTTTCTTTGGGAACCCAAGCCTTAGCAGACTTGGATTTATCTGGTTGTTCAACAAGAACAGACTTAGTTCTCATAACAACCCCTTGTTCATCCCTTTTTGGATGAAATACCCAGTTAACCCCAATAGGTTTTGTAATGACCTTTAAAATATAATTAAATCTGTTGCAGGTCATAGAAAGTCCATTAGAATTAGGGTTTTGATCTTGCTTAGGTCTCCATGTCAAGCTTGAAGAAGCTTTAGACCCCTTACCCTGTGGTTGCAAATATTTAGGTCTGGTAACGTTTCTGTCAGCGTTGGATTTGGTCTTGTCAACGCTGAAATTACCCTTGTCAGCGTTGAACCTAGGGTTTGCTACAGAAACCCATTGCCTATTAGACCAAGTATTGGTCTTTTGAAATGGTCTTTGTCCATGAGTGTTAGACCCTCTAGTGAAGAAAGGGGCTGGTCTAACAACTTGTGGACTTTGCTCCACACAAGTTTTGGGTCTGACAACGTTTGACTTTTTAACAGTGTTGACCTTGGAAGCGTTGACACACTTATATGCTAAATGTGAAAAGCTACCACAACTGTAACAGGCTTTTCTAGACACAGCCCTAGATCTAGAAGAGAAGAAGCCTGTTCCATCATTACTAACTTGTCTTTTAGGTGACCTAGTATTCCTATACATTACTGCATACTTGATGCTAGGTTTTCTAACAGTGTTTGAGCCAAGGTCAACAGTCTTACCAGTGATTGGGTTTGTTACCTTAATAGGGGTTGACTCATTTGGACTTTCACATAACAAACCACCCTGAACAAACAAGGTAGGGTTGGCTTTCTTCCATTCATTCAAGTCAGACAACTTTTGTCTATACCCTTCAACTGGGGTAATGACTCTTGGTGGAGGAATAAATTCCTACTCTTGGAGTTCTGGTAAACCAGTCCAAGATAAGTCCTTTCTTTGGACTCCATAGTAGTCCCCAGCTGGTGGTGGAACAACAGTATATTCTTTCATCCCAATCCCAGTCATGTCCTTAGGATCCCTTTGTTTATGAACACATTCTCCTAGGGTTTGTGTGGCCTTATCAAATCTCTGAATTTTAAGGTCAACATTATCCTTATTCTTGATGGCCTCATCTAACTTAGCATGTATATCAGCATTGACCCTTTCCATGATGTTTCTAATATCATTACTAGCATTTAAATCATGTTTTAAGATATTAATTTTATCTCTTTTAGATCAAATTCCATTTTCTTGTACTCCTCAACTGTCTTTTCAGTTTGAGTGAGAGCAATTTGGTAATTAGACAACTTGCATCTCTCAGTACTCACATCACTTAACAATCTTAAAACCTCTTTGTTAAGTTTCTTAGTATTTAACCTACAACTCTTACTACAAAAAGCATCATCGTATACCTCATTATCTGATGAAGAGGAGGAGTGTGCCATGAGAGCATATTGAACATGCTATTCTTCTTCTATCTCAGCAACCAAAGCTTTATCCTCTTCCCCATCCTTAGCCAAATAGCTCCAATCCCATCCAGTACCATCAATTTCTTGCACTGCAACCATGGCCTTAGGATCCTGAGCCTTAATAATTTGGCTTGAGGGTTTGCCAGCATCAGATCTTCTTGGAGATCTGCATTCCCTCATGAAGTGCCCCATACGATGACAATTTTAGCACTCAACCTTGGATTTGTCAAATCCAGCAGTGTCCTTTGCATTGAAGGTCATCTTGTTCTTAAACCTCTTATTCCACCTGTTTGCTCTTATACTAGCAAGAGCCATGTTCCACTTAATATCCATCTCTTCTAAGTGCTCATCACTTATTTGCTCAAGGTCCTCATATGTAATCACTAAACCATTGGGCAAAGAAGCAATGTAAGCACATATAGTATCCAGATCCAAACCAACAGGCTTAACTCTTGGTGAGTCACTTTTATATGTGTCAGTGTCTGAATGTGAGGCGTTGACAGGATATGTTCCAGCGTTGACACATATTGAACCAGTAACTGGGTGCATGTAAGAGTCCTTCTGATCAAATTGGCCTTCACTATGTGAGAAGAAGGCCATGTTGCTATTAGTAGACTTACTTCCATGCTCCAAAAGAGTTTCATCCTCCAACAGCCTCAGTTTGTTGTAGATATCATCAAAAGTAGAACTTTTTTGAGTGTTATTCGCAAGAATAGATCTTGCCTCAATCTTCCGCGCATCACCAAGGCTTTTAAGAAAAGTGGCATTAATGTCAACATCACCAACTTGTGTCCCCATGAAGGACAGCTTGCTTGTAATGTCAAGCAGTCTGCTTCTCACACTGCTAAGCTTCTCATTAGGTTGAGCCTTGAAAACAGCATACTCATGCATGAGTTGCTTCTTCTTCTCTTCCTTAGTATCATCATTGCCACCATATGCATCTTCAAGAGCTGCCCAAAGGTCTTTTGCAGATTCATAACCTCTGTATTTATGCTGGTTCTCTTGTCCCAAAGAGAGTTTCAGAATGTTTAGGGTTTTCATATCAACCCTTCTCTTTGCTATGTCTTCAGCAGACACAGCTCTACCATCACCAGGTTTTTCTTTCTTATCTGCTTCTGGACATCCAGCAACAGCAGTTCTTGCAGCAATGGCATTAGCAATCTTTTCAGCTTTATTGAATGTGTTTCCATATTTAATAATCTCCCAGAGAGTGTAGTCATAGATTCCCAGATATTGCTCAAAGTTGAACTTCCATAGCTCAAAGTTGTTTGCATCAAGCATGGGAATATTGATGCTAGGGTTTGAGGAGGAGGGGTTTATTTCTGGGTTGGACATGATGTTTTTAGGGTTTTGTGAAAATTAGGGTTTTGGTGATTTTAGGGTTCTTGTGTTCTTTAAGATCAAAAGTTTCTCAACAAGCTCTAATACCACTTGTTGATCCCAAACTTAGATCGATTTAGCTTTATGTATACGAGATTAGATCAAGTTATACACGTAGAGAAACCTTTGTATATGTATAAAGTAATCTAAGTGTTATGCGTAATTAACACTTAAACAAGAACACACAAAGATGTAAAAAAACTTTCACTTGATTAATGATAACAAACTTGCTTACAATGAAAGTGTTTAACGTATGAAAACTTATATTGAACAATAACCTAAAAGTCTTCTTTTATAGACATAAGAAACCTTGTACAAGAGTCTACGTATCAACTATTCTAGGTAAAGATAATTATAGAAAATACAAAGTTGAACTTATCTTTACTAGAAACAAACTAGAAACAATATACGCGTAGACTAAATCTTTCCATCAGTGCTTGTCTTCAACCTATCAACGCTTGACTTCTTCTTGTCAACGCTTGATCTGTCAGCGTTTGTTTTCTTCCTATCAACGCTTGTTTTCCTCTTGTCAGCGCTCAAGTAGACTGGCTATATTTTATTCCCAACATTGACTTCTTCTTGTCAACGCTTGTCCTGTCAACGCTTGTTTTCTTCTTATCAACGTCCAGATTGCTCTTGTCAACGTCCAAGTGTATTGGCTACATTTTATTCCCAACAATCCTCCCCTAAACTTGATATCTACTCTAGTAATCAAGTTTCTGAATAAAAACTAAGAACTAGGAGGATTCTTACAAATCTTATCAAATTGGTAATAAACATGTCTAATCAAATCTTTGGCCACGTCACTTGAGTAGTCAATCTCCAGCTGTGTTGTCTTCATCTTTTCCAAAACTTCTTTGGACATAGGATACTCAGCATCCACAAGAAGATATTCAGAATACTTTGTATAACTCGAATGATACACACCAGATTCTGAATATAGACGCCATTGAAGTCCACTGATATCATCCTCAAGATCCTTTCAAACTGGATCTTCTTCTTCTTCTGATGCACACATTCTCTTGAATGTTGACAAATACTAGGAATTTACCAAGTATAAAAATTAAGTTCGTTGAAGTGGTCTAATCGAATTGATTACTGGGTTAAAGTGTGACTCAATTGTTTTTGGTTAAGAAAAATATTTGTCGTTGTTTGAAAAATAAATGTGCAAATACTTTAAAGTAAAGGCGAAGTAAATAAAGCTAGAAATGATTAAGAATAAATGACGGGGAATTAAAACGTGACGAAAAGTAAATAAGGCAAGCTTAAACTTAAACTAAAGGCAAGGTAAGAATAAATCTAAGGCAAGTAAACTAAAAGTGCGACTAAGTAAAAAGGCGGGAAAAATAAAGTTTAAAACTTAAAAACATAAACTTAAAATAAACTAAAACTGTTCATTCGGAATAAAACACCTTCATTCGGAAAAACATGTTCATCCGGAATAATCGAGCTCATGCGGAGTAAGTATGTTTGGTTCGGAATAAGAGGCTTCATCCGGAATGTTTGCTCATCCGGAATGTTTGCATTATTCGGAAAAGACAGTTCACTCAGAATATTGATTATTCCGAATGAACACTTGATCCGGAATACCTTGACTCGGAAAAATAAAGCTTGATTCGGAATAAGATCTTTGATTCGGAATGTTTAACTAAAATCGTTGGTTCGGAAAGTTCAACTCATCCGGAATAATTTAAAACAAAGGTTCATTCGGAATATTTAAGCTGGTTCGGAATATTAGACTGACTCGGAATAAAACTACTGATTTTGGAAGATCTGCTTGATGCGGAATAATTAAGCTAATATGCCGACTCGGAATAAAATGTTTATACGGAATATAAAGCTTGATTCGGAAAAAACTGGGAAAAAGAAATCACGAAGAACAGGGAAGAAAAATAAGGTACGAATCTTAATTAAATCTAACCAAATTAAACCAAAAGATTAAACCAAACTAACCAACAATCATCTACTAACAATAACCTATCAATCCAAATCAATAAAACTAACAATCATAACCATAATAATCAAAACCCACTTAATCAAATCAATAAAAACTTAAGAACATGAACATAAACATAAAGCATAAAGATTAAATCAAAACAAGAAGAGTAGATGAGAGATTAACAATAAAAGTAAAGATTCAATAAACATAAAAGTTAAACTTACTTGATAATTAAAGTGCAAGACAAGGTAACTAAATGGCAATGAAATAAAAGTGCAAGTAATTAAAAATGGAGAGACTAATCTTGTCAAAATTAGCTAACAAGAAAAATGAAATGACTAATGCTTCTATTTATAGGGGAGGAGGGGAGGAAAGTAGGTGGAAGCTTCCTCCCTCTTTCTTTCTTTCTCGTCTTCTCGTCTTTTAAGTTCTTCGACTTTATCGACTTTTGTCTCGGGATTACTTTAAACTCGTCTTTTGATTTCTTCATAAATTAGACTTGAGTTCTTCGGCTTTATTAAACTTCCGTCTTTGGACTTTTTCTTCGATAAATCTTCAGAATAGGCCTTGGACTTACGTTCTTTTTGCACTCTTGATTTCTTGACTTCGTCTTTTGTCTTTTTCTTCGATAAAAGCCCGTGAAAGCCCGTGTTTTCTTCCCTTTTTACATTTTGATCCTAAAATCACAACAAAAACACAAACCACGCATAATTCCGACATTTACGACATAAAATACACGTTATGGTCTTGTTTTCATTATAATTAAGTGGTAAAAGGATGGGTGTTTTCACACCTATCATTGACCAAAGCTTTATTCCATTGACTGAAGTAGGTGCTTCATTCTCATACTTGGCCATCAGTATCCTCCAAAGGTCTTCCAAGTCTTCCCTATCCATACTTGCAAACAAAGACATAAGAGTAGTAAAAGTATGTACCTCTTTCCTATATCTATCAATCATCCAAAACCCACTTGCATCTTCTTCATAACTAATGATAGGGTTTCCGGAATCATTAGGTAATACTTGTACCATATTTGAAGCTTCCATAGGTGAGAGCTTAATACTCTTTCTAATAACAGCTTCACTAGGATTCACTTTATTCAAACCTGAAGGAAACTCAAGTGGAACTCCCTTCTTCAATGGTCTTGGTACAATCATAGCCTTTTGAATCTCCATCTCTTCTACAAGTTCTTCTTTCCTTTCATCTGAAAGAAGTCTGCTAGTTTTCATCTCTTGCACTCTTGCCCAAATAGGATAAGCCTTATACTCCATCTCTTCAAAGGATAGTTCCTGCAACTTCTGAAAAGTCCAACCTCCTTGATGACATCTAAGCAACATATAATAAAGCTCCCTTCTTTCTCTATTAGACTGTGAGAAAACTTTGCTTGCCTTATACTTTAGGATTACCTGACAATCTCTTCAAATCCTAAAAAGAATTCCCAATCCCCAAATCTAATCTGATAAAGACATGTCTGGAACTTCCATGATCTTCTTTTCCCAAGCAAAGTACATCTAGGCAACTTCAAGCAAATCATAATCTACCTTCAACTTTAACTCTGCAAGTTTCTCCCTTGCCAACTCATCACCATATTCAAGTCTTTCTGGTTCTTCAATTATCATAACACTTGAATATGTGCTCTCTTCATTGCTTCCTTCTTGTTCCTCAGAGGTAACCACAAATGGTGACTCAACAACCTTCTTCTTTTCTTGTTCCATAAGATGTGCAGCCAACATTGAATCAAACTTTACTTCTACTGCATCCTTGGGCACCTCTGTTTCTACCAAAATTCCTTTACCCCTATCTAATGCATCAATGATGGTTAAAGATGATGATGGTACCTATGAAGACACTTCCTTGATGATAGCTGATGACTGGAATACATCAACCATATCTGCAGGTCTATCAACGCCCAAATCCTGTGTGACAACGCCCAACTTACTCTTGTCAGCGCTTGACTTGTCAGCGTCCAAAATCTGCTTGTCAACGCTCACCTTACTCTTGTCAGCGCTTCTTGTGAACTGCTACATCATTGCTGTAAAGGATAAGTTCAAATTTGTAGGAGTAACCAAAGA
Source organism: Glebionis coronaria (assembly GCA_025667525.1). Lineage (NCBI taxonomy): Eukaryota > Viridiplantae > Streptophyta > Magnoliopsida > Asterales > Asteraceae > Glebionis > Glebionis coronaria. The sequence continues at coordinate 584,314,735 of CM046879.1, forward strand.
GACATCAAAACCTGGTTGCTTCTTCAAATTTGTAAGAGCTTCAGCAACACCTAATGATTCTCCATCAGTGAGCCTTTGTCACTCACATGTACCTGCTCATCCTCCCCTTTGGAAGAATCCTCCATACCACGCCTATTGTTAGCACCTTCTAAAAGAACAATCCTCTCCCTCAATTGCTTGAGTTCAAGGCCTTGTGTGTTGACAGTATGTACCAGGTCTGCATTTTGCTTTTGCAAGCTAATGCAGACAACCGTCAATTCCAACATTGTGTATGGTTCCAATCTTCCCTCCTCTAGAATAGGTATTTGACACCCCAAAGTAGATTCATGGGACATGGATGAGGTCTTAATGATGTTAGAACTGGCTTGTCCTGCATCTAAGCTAGCATCAATAGTCCTAGCCTCACCCATGTCACCAACCACACTTGTAAACAAATGTCATAAGTTTGTAGTGTGAGCTTTAAATTTATTTTTATGTGTATGATTTTCATCAAGTATTATATGATACAAAAATATATATTTATCATCAACGTTGACAAAAAAACCAGAAAAAGTCAAATTTAAAACTTATTTTAGACATCGAGAATAGATCATATTTCCGAGAGGTATACATACCTAAATGGACTTCGTTTGATGGACAATGATTTAAATCTAGCTACATTGTTGAAATACAAACAGATATAAGAACACGAAAATTATCTAGAGGTTGTGACCCATTTAGTAATGAATGGGTTTATTTTGGTTGTGTATAATCCTAATGGGCCTATTGAGTATATTAAGAAATCACTTGAAGGAAAATATGTCTAATTGTTTTCAAGGGTAAAATCTCATAAGTTAGATATGTAAGGAATCATTAAAGGCAATATTTACTTTTAAAACATTATAAGATAGACACAAAACGTCAAAAAGTGTTTCATGTCGACCCAACCTGACTTAAGCCCGCAACTCAATTATCCTTTAATAATTTGTAAGCGATACACATCACTTGAAACACAGGAGCAGAAGACAATAATGTCTATTGTGAGAGTTCGTTTGCCTAAGAAAGTGTGTGTTTTGTGCAGCAATTAGCAATGATTCATTAAAATTATTCAAGTATTTTGAACTTATATATTTCCTATTTCACGTAACGTATATGCCAGTTGGGTTGTATTCAAAAAGGCTCCACAAAATTCAAAATGTCCCTAGTGAATCTAATACACAAAGGATTGAAGTGACCATAAATAAGGGTGATATATAATTTCAGATAGTGATATCCACCAATTGAATATGTAAGGGTATCAAACCATAGATCTGCAGAACATAGTTAGAAATTGATTACATGTATACTCAATGAAAATTAAAAGTCAGTGATATTTTAATTCAGTGGAGAAAACATGCATTTAGATGGTGTCTAATATATATATATATGAAACCACTTATCTAATATCATGAATTATTGTGTATGTTTGAAGCCTGTATGTGTGCTGCAACAACAATAGTTCTCCTATAAGCAACCCGTGTATCCTTCAGATGTTATTCCATTTCAGTGATGGTGTTCCATTTCCATAAAGGCTCAAATTGGTCATGCTAATCAGAAATGGTGACCAGAGTATATCAAACCGAAACTTTAAAAATGACAAGATGTTCATAACATTGCCACTCATGGACTAAGATTGTTCTACTGAAATTGAAACGAAGATACCCCTACATAAAAATACAAATATATTTCAATAATAAAGACGGAATGAATAGGAAAGATATGCGTGAATACAGTAATATACAAATTACCTATACCTGAAGGGAAAACTAATTTCTTACATGAGTTGCAGCATTTTCACATTTTGCATCCAAAATGATCGATGCCATGTTGATTCATGTGATGAATGGACGCCTGCTACTAATGATCGGACACCTATAGTAACAATAAAAAGGGAAGGTTATATAAAGATCTTGGTCATGGTAAAAAAAAAGGTAAGATGTGCATATCTTATCCCTTTAAATTCCCTCCTCAATTCTTTATTTCCACAACCTTTGTTTTTCAAATGAGCTTTCTATCAGTTAGTATCCTTAGACATACCAACTTTTTCTTCACAAGAAGTTTCATGATCATGTTGCTAAGCTTTCTAGCTATTCAACAAACCTTTGTTTTTCAAAGATACCATCTTCATTAACCAACCTAGATGTCGATGGACATTTCAATTTCACTAACAATGAATTTGCAGCTAAAGACTACGAAAACCAATTCAATTTTCTCCCTTTAGCAATGTTGCATCCTAAATCGGTTTTTGATATAGCCATAACCATAAGGCATATATGGAAATTAGGTACACTGTAATTAAAAATAAAAAAGTTACCATTGCAACTTCATCCAAGCTTCAGCTATTAGCCAATTCCTCAACTTGTGATGCTCATTAAAACTATTATGCCTTTTTGAAATAATCAGATTTTAGATTTTGAGTCTTGAAAAAGAAGACACAATAAGATATGGTTATAAATTGGAGAATTATTAATAAAGAAGCTGTCGATTGTAGGTTAAAATTTGAGAATTATTGATAAAGAAGCTGTCGATTGTAGGTTAACTAATACATAAATTCGTTGATGACAAAGTGGAGCATTAGACTAAGACACTGCAGTCATGGCAGTGAGAATGGTTTGTGTAAAGAAGACGCAAATTATAGAAAAACTAACCGATAATGAGTGATAACTTACAGATGCAAATGATGCAATATAACATAGGATCTTATAGTGGGATATGATTAATTAAAAAAGTAAAAAAAACTCATATAGAAACCTGAAGTATCATACCCCTCTGCTGGTAACAGCTTCCTTTTTCGCCAATGTCATCGTTCCTAATTTTCAACGCTCCATCAAGTGGCAAGTGGATTGTAGTTTCAATACATTTTGTTGACATGTGCGCCAGTAGCAGCAAAACACTACAGCAAACCGTGCCCCCCCACTGTAGCAAACTGAACTTATGTCTTTGCACATTATTGAATCAATCTTCCAATCTCTTGATTTTATTTAGTATTGCTTTAATGAGTCTATCACTTTAACTACGACATATCTTATTACCCTTGTTTTTACACATGCCATCAAAAATCAGTTTAGAAAAATTATACTTTTTCCCATTAGCAATACCCACAATGGCACTAGAAATAGACCTGTTAATTTCATTATGGGCAGTACATTTGGGACTTAAACATTGAAGGAGGACATGTATTAAGTACTTCCAAGCTGGGGGGGAAATTCCTGTTTATTATATTTGTTTAAAGTTCCCTCTTCAGGGAAAGGATAACCCAAAGCTTGGAGTCCCTGTTCTATCTCACCAGTGGGAAGAGTGCTTATACCATCTGCATCATTAAGATGCAAAGCCTGGCGAAACAAAGCTTCAGTAACCACCCATGGACAATAGCAGTTAATGTAGTCACATTATTAAGCGTTGAGGAACTAACAGTGTTCCAAAACTGTTTAATATGAGTGACAAGGATGAGAGGAGCATGAGAAAGTGCATACCTAAGTGGAGATGCATTCAAATACGCCACCATCTGGGTGTATTGAGGAAACAGAGCATCATCAGCCTCCAAATAAGCAACCATATTATGCTGACTTCTGAATCCCAATACCAAGTCACTTGCTTTAAACTTAGGCGCCATTGATGTAGAAAGTTGTTTGTGAAAGGTTATGAAAGATGAATGATAGGAGAAAAATTTTGTTAGACAAGAATAAGCAAGTACCCATATACAAAATAAGGAGCCAAATTTATAGGAGAGGTAGGCACATGTGATTGGTTAAAATGAGGCAAGTATTTTCAAAATATAATGATGAAAATATTGAAAAGAAAATAACTTATCTTGTTCATTAATTAAAAGTAACCAACTCCCAAAATTACGGTCCCAATTTTCGTCAAAAATAACAACTGGGTAGGACCCAATGAGTGTCAACGGTCAAAAATAACCCATCAACGCCCAACGGCTATATTCTTGTCAACGTTGGAAAAAGCCATGTCAACGTATAAATTGGTCACAACAACGTTTGGAAATAAATCTGTCAACGTCCAAAAATAAAAATAATAAAAATGAAAAAGGACCTTAACAAAGTGATTTATCCTAGTGAAGATAACCTATAAACTGAAAATTACTATAGGGTGGCAAGCATTGTCCAATCATGCACACTTGCTTATGCAAGATAGACATAACAGTCCTCTAGTGTCCCTTGCTAACCAAAATTCTTAATAGTGAAGTTATATCATAAAATCCCTTGTAACTCCCAGGTAAGCCCCAAATAAATCATACCTAAGTCTCCCAACAGACCACAACCAATTCTAGGCCAAAAAGTCTTGGCAGCGTGCATAGTATATCAACTTTGCATGCTACAGTGCCTCATGAATAAGTAAACTAATTCATACTCACCAGTGGACACAATCTAGAATTGTGATAAGAGTATCATAAGAATACCCAAAAAGTCCTAAAAGGTTCCTAAACCTCCCCTTAAACTATGATACATAAATTTCTAAATAATGTGCATGTAATAAAATTTTATGTCAAGATAGGAATATAAATATTCCAACCATCATCCATAAATTGAAACATGCTCCAATAATGCTCCAAGAATACATAAGCAACTCTGTATCCAATGGTACAATGCTAACAACGCCTGCACAATTAGATCAAAAACCACAAAACTAACATGTTGCTGACAACGTCACTGATATATGGATTTTATGTGGGTTCAATTTTACTCTCGATATCCTTTCGAATTGATCTCAGTTTAAAGTGGAATGATTTGTTCTTGGTTAAAAGAAAGTGGTAGGTTTGTTTATCTATTTTAAACTAATGACAAGTAATTAAGTGTCGAAGAGTAAAGTAAAAGATTTAAATGATTAACGTTTGAAAACTTTAAAGATTATGCGAGGAAAATAAATGAACACTTAATAAAAACTAACTCTTGGAAAACTTTGTGAAAAATTAGAACTTAGTTGGAAAAGACTAAAAGAAAGTAGGATCGTAACAAAACAAAGTAACTAAGATCGGAATGTGGCAATGCACCAATCGGAATATATTCCGATTGGGTTGATCGGAATATGGGAGATAGTGGGGCAATCGGAATGTACTAAAAGGTGCATCAATCGGAATATTAAGACTTGTTGCTGATCGGAATGTTGGAATCTGGGTACAATCGGAATAAGCAGGAATCGAGCCAATCTGAATATCTAACAAATGGACAAATCGGAATAGCTTGAAACACTTAGATCGGAATATCAAAAAGTTCACCGGTCGGAATACTCAACTTACCAATCTGAATCTCGTAACCCTTTTCCGATCGTATGATCGGAATGAAGGGATGTTGCCGGTCGGAAAACACAATCGGAAAAGGGAGTTTCCCTTTCCGAAATTGGGGCAAATTCGGGACAAAAGCAATGGAAATAAGCTATTAGGATAAGCTAAAACCCAAAACTAACTCGAATCAATTAATAAGTTGATCAAATAAGCACTAAAAACAACTTTTCTAACTTTAAAGTAAATAACTTTTAAATTAAATCAATAAAAAGATGAACTTTTTATAAAAACTTTATAAAGTAAATAAGCTAAATCATCAAATAAGCCAATAAGAACAAGGATCTCAAAGCTTATTTATGCAAAAACTTAAGGAAACATAAAAAGTTAACAACTTTTTAAGCACAAATCATAGATGAACAACACGGATCATACGAGATTTGTACCAAAATCAATAAAAGTAAAAGAAAGGAAGGATGAGATTAAAGATTAAAACTTAAAAACTTGAACTTGATTAATGAAAAAGGTAATACAAAGTTGATCTTGAAAGAGAAAAAGATGAAAAGTAGTGAGAGAAAGTTCTAAACTTTCTCTCTCTAAAACTAGAGAGAAAAACTAAAAACTAAAAACTAAGTGTGAATTTTTGTGAAGTAAGGGCCTTTATATAGGCGTGTACATGGTGATGATGGGCTTTTGATTGGGCTTTGATTTGGGCTTCTTTTTCTTCTTTCTTCTTAAGTCTTCATGCGTCTTTTAAATAAACGTTGCCGACTTGGATTTGAGAAGTGTAGGTGAATTATTCCAACTCGTCTTATAATCTATTGTTTTATAGACTCGAGTTCTTCGACATATATGAATCTTCCATCTTTGGCTCTATTCTTCGATAAATCTTCAAATAGGCACAATGACTTCAAATCTTCTGCATCTCTTGGATAATAGACTTCGTCTTGAGTCTTTTTCCTCGATAAAACCCGTGTAATCCCATGTTTTCTTCATTATTCATCCAGTTGACTCTGAAAACACAATAAACACAAAAACCACGCATAATTCCAAACAAATGATATTAAATACGTGTTTTGGTCTCGTTTTAGCCCGATTTAAGTGGTAAAAGGATGGGTGTTTTCACACCTATCAAATCCCCTACACTTAACCATTGCCATGCCCTCATGCAATGCTTAGTGACAAAGCACATTTACACTTTCCTCATAATCAATCAACCTTGGCCTTATTAATATGCTATTAAACGAAAATCAAAATACTAAGAGTAATTAAAATTTTTAGAATAAACAGAAGGATGGAAATAACTTGCAAGGAAATCGAGGACTTACATTAGGGCTTTGGTGCTGCGGAGATTTATCACCCTCAAGTTTCACGTTCCCCAAACTAAGCTTAAAAACGAGATCATTGTTATTATAAGTTAGTAATTCAGACACTTACACACATGGCTTAATTAAATGCTTAGACTCCCTTATTCCTAGGTGTATCTCTTATATTTTATTTTTGTCTTAGAATGATCATGAAGATGCATTTTTGGACTTATTTCGATAGTTTATTAGGGCTGAAAGCAAAGTAGGACGATTTGATCAATAGTTAGCTAAAGGACAAAATCTTTTAAAACTGCTTCTCGGGATATCAAAAAGTTCATATCTTGGCATAACTTGGTTCACGATTTGAGACCTTTCTCGGGCCGATATTTGGCATGTACTTCATACTTCATATCTTCGAGAGACGTTCTTGAGATAATGGTCTTCTCATCATAATAGAGTTTCTTCGCTTGGAGACTTTTGAGGGGTACTCCAACTTTGTTGACCACGACTTCATGATTATTCTTCAATCTCTAATTGGGATTTTGAGATACAACGATCCGCCTCCTTTTCGGACTTGGATCTATTTATCCTCATACCTTGTTAGGGTCTTTTCGGATAGACTTCTCCATCATCTTTTATGGGAGTTGATTGCTTTTCGTCGTGAGTCTTGATCCTTCATATTGACTTTAGGAATAATGCTTTTCACATCACTTTGGATCTTCAGCAATAATATTGAATCCTCATGCCTTGTTAGGGCCTTTTCGGACTCGCCAATCTTCGCGCCCCGCTTCATAAGTTATGCCTTGGCTATGAACTCTCGTCATTACCGAGCAACTTTTAAACGATCTTGGGCTAGAAGCTAAGTAACTTTTCAAATCGTACGACCTTACTTATTGCAGATAAATTTTTAGCAAGTGATGGGAGAATAGGCAAATAATTACACCAAGTGAGCTTGCGCAAGAATACCGACTTATAATTGACTCTATCATTTCTCGTCCTCCACAATTTAAAATCTCAAGTAATGAGACTCGTGGACACTTAGCCTAATAAACCAATTAAGGTCTACATGGTTAAGGATACTAGCTAGAATAAACTTGGATAAGTCTATTCGGGTTGAGTCAAAATAAACGCAACGGGCCTAATATGTCAAAGATTTCTAAACTAGCTACACCACTTATTAATATTTTTGACTTTATTGCGGAATATATACATATGAAAGCAACGATAAAAATTTTAAAAATTACGACTAAATGGCCAAAGTTAATTAAAAATTTGAAAAATGTTGAAAAAGATGATTTTCCGGTTAATTGAAGGCATTTTCATGGAAAAGTCCACTTAAAACTTCGATAGAAGTCCCCCCTACACTTAAGATAAACATTGTCCTCAATGTTTAAGTATGTGGGAAAAGTTTCCCCTACACTTATGACATTGTGTACGTTGGTTAACTCAAGCTAAGGAAGAGACGACTAAAGTGATCAATTTCAAATGTAAGTATGAAGAAAATTGAATCACGATAGTTGAGAGATAGAACCGGATTTTGGATAACACGGGAGCACGGTTCTTCAAAGTTTCCAAGAGTGCACTTATCCCTGCAAGCACATCACCACACAAATAAAAACACCTATGCAGGCCCCCCTACACTTAGGAGGTTAAAACGTTAAAGGATAGATACTCGGGCTGCCTCCCGAGGAGCGCTTGTTTTTGATGACCGAGTCACGAGCCTGACTCGACCCAAAATTAGTTCATGGGGAACGTGGTGAGGGATGGAATCATCTCCTGAGAGATGTCCTCACCAAAGTACAGCTTCAGACGCTGGCCATTCACCTTGAAATTGGGCCCATTTGGCTGAGAAAGCTCAATGGTCCCATACGGAAAGACGTTGGCGACGGTGAATGGACCAGACCAGCGGCTCTTCAACTTGCCAGAGAAGATTTTCAACCGAGAGTTGAAAAGTAAGACTTGATCACCAATATGGAACTCTCGGTTCTTGATTTTTGCGTCATGGAGGATCTTCGTCTTCTCTTTGTAGATCAGCGAGTTCTCATAAGCTTCATTTCTCAGTTCATTGAGCTCGTTGAGTTGAATCTTGCGATGATCACCGGCTTTGTTGATGTCGAAGTTAGCCCATTTTAAGGCCCAGTGCGCCTTATGCTCCAGCTCGATGGGAAGGTGGCATGCTTTCCCGTACACAAGACGATAAGGTGTACAACCGATCGGGGTCTTGTAAGCAGTACGGAAAGCCCACAGAGCATCATCTAACTTATCGGCCCACGCGGCACGATGCTCTCCCACAGTACGCTCCAAAATTCGCTTCAATCCACGGTTGGATATCTCGGCTTGCCCATTGGTTAGGGGATGATAAGCGGTGGAAAGTCGGTGATTGAAACCATACTTGGCCATGACTCTTGCAAATTGATCGTTGCAAAAATGAGTCCCGCGGTCACTGATAATAGCACGAGGAACGCCGAATCGAGAGAACAGCGATTTCAAAAAGTTACAAACCACCCTTGCATCATTAGTAGGTAAAGCATTGGCTTCAACCCACTTGGAGACGTAGTCAACGGCAACAAGGATGTATTTGTTTCCTTTAGATGAAGGAAATGGCCCCATAAAGTCGATACCCCAAACATCAAAGATTTCACACTCTTGAATGAAATTCTGAGGCATCTCGTCTTTATGTGTGATCGTGCCTTGTTTCTGGCAAGCATCACATTTTTTAACCATATCGTGAGCGTCACGATAAATGGAGGGCCAATAAAATCCTGAATCAAACACTTTTTTGGCGGTGTAGTTGGGACCAAAGTGACCACCAGTGGGTCCTTTATGGCAAGCATCAAGGATTTCGAAAGCTGCCGGTCCATCAACACATCGGCGAATAATCAAGTCAGCACATTGTTTGAAAAGATACGGGTCATCCCAGAAGTAAGTCTTTATGTCTTTGAAGAACTTCTTCTTTTGCTGGGATGTTAACCCGTCAACGAGGATTCCACCCGCCAAGTAGTTTGCAATGTCCGCAAACCACGGGGTTTCATCAGCAGTCGAGTTTATAGACATTAAGGTCTCCAGGGGAAAAGAATCGTTGATTTCTTTGTTTGGATGATCCCCCTGGTAATGATCCTCAAGTCTACTGAGATGATCCGCGGCTAGGTTTTCTGCTCCTTTTTTATCGCGAATTTCGATTTTAAATTCCTGGAGCAGCAAAACCCAGCGAAGAAGTCTTGGTTTGGAATCTTGCTTGGTCAACAAGTACTTCAGCGCGGAATGATCGGTATACACGATGGTGGTGGAAAGGACAAGATAGGGGCGAAATTTTTCAAAAGCATAGACAACAGCTAAAAGCTCTTTCTCGGTTGTCGTATAATGCAATTGTGCCCCTGTCATTGTCTTGCTAGCGTAATGGATTGGTTGGAAGTGTTTGTTCACTCTTTGTCCAAGAACCGCTCCAATAGCAAAATCACTAGCATCGCACATCAACTCAAAAGGCAGCTCCCAATTAGGGGTAACTAAGACGGGTGCCTTAGTAAGCTTATCCTTAAGTGAGTCAAAGGCTTCAAGACACTCTTTGGAGAAGATAAAAGGAGTATATTTTTCCAAGAGGTGGGTCATCGGGCGAGCGATTTGAGAAAAATCTTTGATGAATCGACGGTAGAAGCCCGCATGACCCAGAAAACTTCTCACACCCTTCACGGTTGAAGGTGGAGGCAACTTAGCGATAACATCGACTTTAGCACGGTCTACTTCAAGACCGGCTTTCGAGATCTTGTGTCCTAGGACGATGCCTTCTTTTACCATAAAATGGCATTTTTCCCAATTCAGAACTAGGCGAGTGTCTTCGCACCGCTTGAGCATACGTTCCAAATTGGCAAGGCACGCAGAGAATGAATCGCCATAGACCGAGAAATCATCCATGAATACTTCCATAGTGTCTTCCACCATGTCATGGAAGATCGCCATCATACACCTTTGGAATGTCCCAGGAGCATTACATAAACCAAAAGGCATGCGTTTGTAAGCAAATGTTCCATAGGGACAAGTGAATGTGGTTTTTTCTTGGTCCTTGGGATCGATGGGAATTTGAAAATACCCGGAGAAGCCGTCTAAGAAGCAGTAATAGTCATTACCAGCTAGACGCTCGAGCATTTGATCCATGAAGGGAAGAGGAAAGTGGTCTTTTCTCGTGGCATCATTGAGCTTGCGATAATCAATACAAACTCTCCACCCAGTAACGAGACGAGTGGGAATCAACTCGTTGTGTTCATTGGGAACAACGGTTATTCCGCCCTTCTTGGGCACACAATGGACGGGACTTACCCACGGCGAATCCGAAATAGGGTAGATCAAGCCGGCATCTAGAAGTTTGATAACCTCTTGTTTGATGACGTCATGAATTTTAGGATTAACCCTTCTTTGGCTCTGGATTGTGGGTTTGAAGTCATCTTCCATGAGAATCTTGTGAGTACAAAAGTTCGGATCAATTCCGCGGATATCGGAAATTTTCCAAGCAATTGCCTTCTTATGAGCTTTAAGCACATCGATGAGACGAGTTTTCTCTTCTTCTTGCAAGTCCTTAGCGATAATGACGGGTGACTTCTTCGCTGCTTCAAGGAACGCATACTCGAGATGAGGCGGCAACTCCTTAAGTTCTAAATCCGGAGGATTTTCGACGGGAGGCGTTTTCAAAGTCGTGGCATCGATAGCAATAACCGTGGGAGATGGAGGAGAAGGATTGTCTTCGGTGAGAAGATTGTCAAAGAAACTCATGTCTTCATCCCCCTCGGTGGGAGAATCATTAGTAGCTAAATTCGCATCTCCCATGGCATCTTCAAGATTGTTCCAGAATAAATCATTATCTCCAAATAGAGACAACGATGAATCAATAGAGGACACGGTCTCAACATTGGGAAGAGAGGTAGGAATAATTTTGCAAGCATCAATAAAGTGTGCTTCACAAGCCTCATCCAGAACGTCAATACAATTAACACTCTCGTTGGAATAAGGTTGTTTAGACAACTTTCCCATGTTGAAGACTACTTTATCGTCACCCACTCTCATGATAAGCTCACCGGCTTCAACATCAATGAGAGTGCGACCGGTCCTAAGGAATGGACGACCAACAATCAGTGGTACACGGGGGTCCATCTCGTAGTCGACGACAACAAAATCAGCAGGGAAGGTGAATTTGTCGACTCCTACAATGACGTCTTCGGCTATCCCCACTGGATAAGCAACTGTACGGTTGGCCAATTCCAAAGTCATTTTAGTGGGGACTAGCTCTGGGAGAGATAATTGCTTCCAAACACTTAGAGGCATGAGATTAATACTGGCACCTAGATCGGCTAGGGCCATGCAATTCTCTACTCCCGGGAAATTGCAAGGGATAAGAAAACGACCCGGATCACCAAGCTTGATTGGTAATTTCCTTAAGAGCACTGCAGAGCAGTTCTCATTCAGTTGGGTGTTGGCGAGATCGAGGAGCTTTTCCTTGTCGCTCAGAAGATCTTTAAACATTTTAGCATATTTAGGCATGTGAGCGAGAGCCTCAGCGAAGGAGATATTGAAATTCAATTGTTTGAACATTTTAAGGAAGTTCGAAACCTGAATATCATCCTTGCTCTTTTGCTTCTCTTTCCTCAACCTTGAAGGGTAAGGTATATTGGAAGAAGAGGAAGGCTTTGGTAGAATAGGATCACTCACATCCTTGGGTGGAGGAGGGGTAGAAGGAAGAGGTGGAGAAATTGGGGAAGGAGAAGGATGGGGGACAGGAGCAGGTGACTCGTTCTCCTTAGTCACAACCACCGGTGGAGGTATAGGAAGCTCGGGTTCCTTGGTACCTTTGCCACTTCGAGTGGTGATTGCTTTCATCTCCCCTCTTGGATTCGCAACGGTGTTACTCGGAAGAGTACCCGAAGAAGAGGGTTGATTACCTTGGAAAAAGCTAGCCATCATGTTCCTTAAGTCATTCGTTTGACTATCCATAGTGTGTTTCATATCAGCTCTCATATCATTCCCTTGTTTCATCAGGTCTGCTTTCAAGTTGCGCACTTCCTGTTGGAGATTATCCACGATCACATCGTTAGTCCTCATGTAGGTTCCAATGTCTTGATGTGAAGCGGGGGTTTGGTTCGAAGGAGCAGTGTATGCGGGTGATTGATAAGCAGGTTGCTGGTAAACTTGGGTGTTTCGTTGTTGTGTTTGTTGCTGCTTGTGAGGAGGGATATATGGTGTACGAGTTTGTTGTTGTTGAGGAGGGCGGTTGAGGTTTTGTTGTTGGTTTTGGTTGTTAGGATTAAAACCAGGTGGTGAGAGATAGTTGTTGGAACGGTAGCTAAGCAGGTTGCGGTCACCTTGAGGTTTTGCTTGATAAGCAGGTTGAGTATAGGTGCCATATGCTGCATTAACATTCTCAGCAGGGTAATCTTGGGTGGCGGTACAAGTAGTGTAAGAATGAGGACCACCGCATATCTTACAAGGTTGGCTGACAGCGTTCACTTGAGCGTTTTTGGCGTTGTTGCTGTTGTTGTTGCTGACGGTGTGTGTGACAAGCGATTCAAGAAGCGTAGTGATTTTGTCTAATCGCTTGTCGCTGTCATTAGTGCTAGCACTAGCAACATTGGTCCTAACGCTCTTGGTTTGCACACGAGATTTGTTCTCAATGATATCCCAAGCAGCATTGGAAGTCTTAGCCAATAAATTACCCCCTGAGGCACTATTCAGTGAATCTTGGTCACTCATGCTTAAACCATTGTAAAAAGTATTTATTTGATGTACTTTGGTAAAACCATGTTGTGGGCATTTTCTTAAAAGATATTTAAAACGATCCCAAGATTCACTGAATGACTCATCGTACTTTTGTTCAAAGTTTATAATCTCATTCCGCAAAGCGGTAGTACGAGAGGGTGGAAAAAAGTAATTGATAAACTTTGTTTCCAAATCCGTCCACGAGAGAATACTCTGTGGCGGTTCCTTAGCAAGCCAATGCCGGGCTTGTCCCTCTAAAGAAAAGGGAAAAAGTTGTAACCTTATAACCTCCTGTGGAACCCCATTGAACTTGACCGTGTTGGTGAGTTGTAGAAATCTCTTGATATGGTCATGTGGGTCATCAATGGTTCGTCCCAAGAATGGTTGAGCTGAGACCATCTGGATAAAGCCTGACTTTAGCTCGAAATTGTTGGCGGCAATTTGTGGTATAACAATTGGATCCGTATTGCCATCGACATGAGCTTGCAGCAATTCAATCATTGGGCGATTATCCGGAAGGTGCTCATTGTTGTTGTTATTATTCATGTTGTTGAAAGGCGGGTTGTTGTTGTTATTATTGTTGTTCGGAGGTGGTATGTTATTGTTGTTTTGTACACCAGCCATGTCTACGTTATCGAGAGGCTCGGGCTCTTGATAAGACGTGGATCGAGTGCGCATACACCTGCAAAAGATCGAACAAAGAAGAACAAAGCAAAAATATTTTTGGTTTTTATTGTTTTTTACTTTTTAGGATTTTTGAAAATTTTATATTTTTAGTTGTTTTTGAAAATTTTTCTTGAAAAAGTAACGTTCACGGGGAACGGATCCCAAAATCCAATTTCTCACAAAAAACTTTTGATCGTAACGAGAAGAGCCGGCAGCGGCGCCATTTGATATATGGATTTTATGTGGGTTCAATTTTACTCTCGATATCCTCTCGAATTGATCTCAGTTTAAAGTGGAATGATTTGTTCTTGGTTAAAAGAAAGTGGTAGGTTTGTTTATCTATTTTAAACTAATGACAAGTAATTAAGTGTCGAAGAGTAAAGTAAAAGATTTAAATGATTAACGTTTGAAAACTTTAAAGATTATGCGAGGAAAATAAATGAACACTTAATAAAAACTAACTCTTGGAAAACTTTGTGAAAAATTAGAACTTAGTTGGAAAAGACTAAAAGAAAGTAGGATCGTAACAAAACAAAGTAACTAAGATCGGAATGTGGCAATGCACCAATCGGAATATATTCCGATTGGGTTGATCGGAATATGGGAGATAGTGGGGCAATCGGAATGTACTAAAAGGTGCATCAATCGGAATATTAAGACTTGTTGCTGATCGGAATGTTGGAATCTGGGTACAATCGGAATAAGCAGGAATCGAGCCAATCTGAATATCTAACAAATGGACAAATCGGAATAGCTTGAAACACTTAGATCGGAATATCAAAAAGTTCACCGGTCGGAATACTCAACTTACCAATCTGAATCTCGTAACCCTTTTCCGATCGTATGATCGGAATGAAGGGATGTTGCCGGTCGGAAAACACAATCGGAAAAGGGAGTTTCCCTTTCCGAAATTGGGGCAAATTCGGGACAAAAGCAATGGAAATAAGCTATTAGGATAAGCTAAAACCCAAAACTAACTCGAATCAATTAATAAGTTGATCAAATAAGCACTAAAAACAACTTTTCTAACTTTAAAGTAAATAACTTTTAAATTAAATCAATAAAAAGATGAACTTTTTATAAAAACTTTATAAAGTAAATAAGCTAAATCATCAAATAAGCCAATAAGAACAAGGATCTCAAAGCTTATTTATGCAAAAACTTAAGGAAACATAAAAAGTTAACAACTTTTTAAGCACAAATCATAGATGAACAACACGGATCATACGAGATTTGTACCAAAATCAATAAAAGTAAAAGAAAGGAAGGATGAGATTAAAGATTAAAACTTAAAAACTTGAACTTGATTAATGAAAAAGGTAATACAAAGTTGATCTTGAAAGAGAAAAAGATGAAAAGTAGTGAGAGAAAGTTCTAAACTTTCTCTCTCTAAAACTAGAGAGAAAAACTAAAAACTAAAAACTAAGTGTGAATTTTTGTGAAGTAAGGGCCTTTATATAGGCGTGTACATGGTGATGATGGGCTTTTGATTGGGCTTTGATTTGGGCTTCTTTTTCTTCTTTCTTCTTAAGTCTTCATGCGTCTTTTAAATAAACGTTGTCGACTTGGATTTGAGAAGTGTAGGTGAATTATTCCAACTCGTCTTATAATCTATTGTTTTATAGACTCGAGTTCTTCGACATATATGAATCTTCCATCTTTGGCTCTATTCTTCGATAAATCTTCAAATAGGCACAATGACTTCAAATCTTCTGCATCTCTTGGATAATAGACTTCGTCTTGAGTCTTTTTCCTCGATAAAACCCGTGTAATCCCATGTTTTCTTCATTATTCATCCAGTTGACTCTGAAAACACAATAAACACAAAAACCACGCATAATTCCAAACAAATGATATTAAATACGTGTTTTGGTCTCGTTTTAGCCCGATTTAAGTGGTAAAAGGATGGGTGTTTTCACACCTATCAGTCACGTTAACACTTATCAGTGTTAAAATAAACTTTGTCAGCGTTAGACGAATAAAGTGGAAAATCTAATTTTGTATAAAGACCAATAACAAATGCATATCCTGTACATACTTTTACAATAAGATCCCAAAACACATATTAAGGGAGATTGATCATTCCAATACTTGTTACCAAATATTGAAATCTTCTAGTATCAAAAGGTTTAGTTAATAAATCAGACACATTTTCTTCTATGTCAACCCTATCTGGTTGTATTAAACCTATATCAAAACAATCTCTTATAAAATGATGTCTAATTTCTATGTGTTTTGTTTTAGAGTGATGTACAGGATTTTTAATAATGCATAAAGTACTGTTATTGTCTACAAAAATCTTGCTATGCATGAAATTATACCCATAATCCAATAGCTGGTTCTGAATCCATAAGACTTGTCCACAACAAGCAGCTGTAGCAACATACTCTGCTTCAGTTGTAGAATTGGCCACCACTGTTTGTTTCTTGCATTGCCAAGATATCAACATACTCCCAAGAAACTGGCATCCACCAGTTGTGGATTTTCTATCAAATTTGTCACCACCATAATCATTGTCTGAATATGCAATAAGCTCCAATGGGGAATCTTTTGGATACCATAATCCCAGCTCTGGATAACACCTAAGGTATCTAAAGATCCTTTTGACAGCATGAAGATGACACTCTTTGAGAGTCACTTGATGGCGTGCACATGCACACACAGCAAACATAATGTCAGGTCTTGAAGCTGTGAGATACATCAATGAACCAATCATTGATCTATAATGCCTGACATCCACTTCTTTTCCATCTCCAACTTTCCCCCAAGGGTGTTCCCTATCCATAGGAGTACTAGCCCGTTTCTCATGTGGAGAAAAGCTAAAGTTCTTTAAGATTTCTGCTACATATTTATCTTGAGAGATGAAAATACCATCTTCTTTCTGCTGTACTTGTAACCCTAGAAAGAAGTTCATCTTCCCCATGACACTCATCTTGAACTTGTCTGTCATGAGTTTGGAAAAGTCCTCACTCATCTTTGGACTAGAAGAGCCAAAGATGATATCATCCACATAGACCTGTACAAGTAAGAAATCCTTACCAGTCTTCTTTGTAAACAAGGTCTGGTCTATGGTGCCCCTTTTGAATCCATTTTCCACCAGATAGGTGGACAATGTGAAATACTAAGCTCTTGGGGCTTGATGAAGTCCATACATATCTTTCTTCACTCTATACACCTTGTCTCGATGTTCTGAATCTTCAAAACCAGGAGGATGCATTACATAAACCTCCTCTACAATTGTGCCATAAAGAAAAGCACTCTTCACATCCATTTGATAGACTGTAAAACCCATGCAGGAAGCATAGGCTAGAAAAATCCTTATAGCCTCAATCCTTGCAACAGGTGCAAAGACCTCCTCATAGTCTATCCCTTCCTCTTGTGTATATCCTTGTGCCACTAAACGTGCCTTGTTTCTGACCACAATGCCTCTTTCATCCTTTTTGTTCCTAAGAACCCATCTTGTCCCAATAGGTCTGACATGTCTGGGAAAATCAACCAACTCCCAAACATCCTGAATAGCAAATTGGTGAAGCTCATCTTGCATTGCTTCCATCCAACTTGGTTCTTTGAGAGCATCAAAAATCTTCTTGGGTTCCTGTTGTGACAGAAAACTGGCAAACAAACATGCTTGAACAAGAGGGGTGTCAACCTTCTTCTGAATATTGGCAATAAATCTTCTTTGATTCTGATGAGACCTTCTAGTTTTCACAGGAGTCATGACATCACAAATTATTAGAGAAGGAGGATGATTTTTAATTGTAGAAGTAAGCACTCCTTCTTCAATAAGTGTAGTGTCCTCAATCTCATCTTCCATGTTACCAATATCCTCTCCAGACTCTCTTCCATCATCATCTGAATGAACCTCTCCATTTCTGTTTGAAGGTTCACCTTGTTTAAAATTATTTGAAGAGAAAAGATGGTCAAAATATCTGTCAACGCCTGAACCAATGCTGTCAACGTTTGAGCCATCAATGCCTGAATTTGTCTTGTCAGCGCCAGAATTTCCTTTGTCAGCGCCTGAAAGATCATGTATGTTTTCAACTGGTGATACTTGGGGACCACCTTTTTCCTTTCCAGCAGCAGCAAATGCATCTGTCCATATGGGAATGGTAACATACTCAAGTATGGGTGCTGATTTGTCTGCTTGTGATCCAACCTCTTCATCAAACTGTTTACCTGAAACATCAACAATTGGTTATTCCACAACATTTGAAGTCACCTTTACAATGTTTGGATTAGTAACAGGCATATAATTCAATGTCCTAGATAAAGGTTCCAAGTCAAATAACCAATTTGGACCACTTTCAGGATCACTAGGTTTACTTTCTAAAAACCTAACATGTACTTTTTCAAGTATACGTTTTTCTTTCTTAAGGTAAACTCTATATCCTCTACTCTGCACAGAATAACCCATGAAGTAGCCTTCATCACCTTTAGCACTAAACTTACCTAAGGCATCACTAGTATCTAACACAACTACATGACATCCAAAAGGTTTAAGAAAACCAATATTAGGTTTCCTACCCCAAAGTAACTCATAAGGTGTTTTGTTATGAATCTTGTTGATTAATGCCCTATTTTGAACATAACAAGATGTATTCACAGCCTCAACCCAAAAAGCAATGGGAAAATGAGCATTAGCCAACATAGTCCTTGCTGCTTCTATGAGGGTTCTATTCTTTCTCTCAGCTACCCCATTTTGTTGTGGGGTTCTAGCTACACTAAACTGTCTAGTAATCCTTTTCTTAGCACAAAAGTCATCTAATAACTTATTTCTAAACTCACCACCATTGTTACTTCTAAGCATCTTAACCTCATTACCAGACTTCTTTTCAATTTGGGTAATAAAGTTAATCAAAGTATCAGCAGTC
The DNA here is from genome assembly GCA_025667525.1 of Glebionis coronaria. Taxonomy (NCBI): domain Eukaryota; kingdom Viridiplantae; phylum Streptophyta; class Magnoliopsida; order Asterales; family Asteraceae; genus Glebionis; species Glebionis coronaria. The sequence continues at coordinate 584,333,568 of CM046879.1, forward strand.
TCACTTTTCAAAGCTAAAAAGAAAGTCCAAGTAAATCTAGAAAAATCACCAGTGATGATAAACAGTAAGATTTACCATTTAAGCTTTCTATATTAGTTGGAGCAAACAAGTCCATATGCAGCAAGTGAAGTGGTTTAGAACTAGAGTGCATAGGTTTAGACTTAAAGGGGACCTTATGATGTTTGCCTTTGAGGCAAGCAACACAAGAATGGTCATTGTGGAAAGCTTTTTCAGGCAAACCATCAACTAAACCATGTCTCACAAGCCTATTTATATTCTTAAAATTAATGTGCCCTAATCTTCTGTGCCAAAGATTACTTTCGTCAACTGAAGCCTTAGCATATAGACATGACAAATTATTATTCATCCTAATTCCATTAAGATTCACATTATAAATGTCCTTATGCCTAGGTGTTCTATAATCAATGAATTTCTCATCGGGCATTTTAAAAACTTTGCTCAACACCAAGCATTCAGTATCAGTGAAAAGAACCTTATTTTTGTTATCACATACTTGTGATACACTAAACATATTATAGTCAAGTTCTTTTACCAGAAACACGTTTTCAAAACGCAAATTGTTGGTGAGAAGAGTGCCTTTTCCAGTGATAGTTCCATATCCACCTCCAAAGTACACGTTGTCACCATCTTTAATGGGGATAAAATTTGTCAGATAATCTTCCTTCCCCGTCATGTGCCTAGAGCATCTACTACCCCAATATCCATAATCATTAACCTGCTTTTGAATGCCCTACACATAAAGAAAACAAATTAGTTTTCTTTGGGAACTCAAGCCTGAGCAGACTTGGATTCATTTGGTTGTTCAACAAGAACAGACTTAGTCCTGATGACAACCCCTTGTTCATCCCTTTTTGGATTAAACACCCAGTTAACCCCAATTGGTTTTGTTATGACCTTTGAAATATAATGAAATCTGTTACAGGTCATATAAATCCCATCTGAATTAGGGTTTTGGTCTTGCTTAGGTCTCCATGTCAAGCTAGAAGAAGCTTTAGACCCTTTTCCCTTTGGTTGCAAATATTTTCTATTATTTGGTCTGGCAACGTTCCTGTCAGCATTTAATTTGGTCTTGTCAACGCTGAAATTACCCTTATCAGCGTTGAACCTAGGGTTTGCTACAGGAACCCATTGTCTGTTAGACCACGTATTGGTCTTCTGAAAAGGTCTTTGTCCATAAGTATTAGACCCTTTAGTAAAGAATGGGGCTGGTCTAACAACTTGTGGACTTTGCTGGACAAAAGGTTTGGGTTTGACAGTGTTTGACTTTTTATCAGTGTTTACCTTTGAAGCATTGACACACTTATAGGCTAAATGTGAAAAACTTCCACAAGTATAACAGGCTTTTCTAGACATAGCTCTAGGTCTAGAAGAAAAGAAACCTGTCCCATTATCACTAATTTGGATTTTTGGTGACCTAGGTTTTCTATACATTTCTGCATATTTAATACTAGGTTTTCTATCAACGTTTAAGCCAAGGTCAACAGTCTTGCCAGTGGTTGGGTTTTTCACTTTTATGGGTGTAGACTCATTTGGGCTGTCACTAAGCATGCCACCCTTAACAAACAAGGTAGGGTTGGCTTTCTTCCATTGGTCCAAATCAGTCAACTTCTGCTTGTATTCCTCTACTGGGGTAAGAACTCTTGGTGGAGGAATAAATTCCTCTTCTTGGAGTTCTGGTAAACCAGTCCAAGACAAGTCCTTTCTAAGGACACCATAGAAGTTCCCAACAGGTGGTGGAACACCAGCATACTCTTTCATCCCAATCCCAGTCATATCCCTAGAATCCTTTTGTTCACTAACACATTTTTCTAGGGTTGTGAGGCTTTATCAAATCTCTGAATTTTAAGATCTAAATTATCTTTATTTTTTATAGCCTCATCTAACTTAGCCTGTAAAGCACCATTGGCTCTCTCCATGATGTTTCTAACCTCAATACTAGCATTTAAATCATGAGTTAAAATATTGATTTGATCTTTTAGGTCAGACTCCATTTTCTTATACTCAGCTACAGTCTTTTCAGTTTAAGTAAGAGCAAGTTGATAGTTAGATAACTTGCATCTTTCATTAACCACATCTGTTGTCAATTTAAGACTTCTTTGTTAAGTTTTTCAGTGTTTAGACGACAACCCTTACTACAAAATGCATCATCATATACCTCATTGTCTGATGAAGATGAAGAGTGTGTCATGAGAGCATAGTGAACATGCTTTCCTTCTTCCTTTTCTGCAACCAAAGCTTTGTTCTCTTCCTCATCCTTGGCCAAATAGCTCCAATCCCAGCCAACACCATCAATATCTTGCATGGCAACCATAGCTTTGGAATCCTAAGCCTTGATGATTTGGCTTGAGGGTTTTCCAGCATCAGATCTTCTTGGAGATCTGCATTCTCTCATAAAGTGTCCCATTCGATGACAATTATAACACTCAACCTTGGATTTATCAAATCCAGCAGTGTCCTTAGCATTAAAAGTCATCTTCTTCTTAAATCTTCGATTCCATCTATTTGCCCTTATGCTTGCAAGGGCCATATTCCATTTTATGTCCATCTCCTCCAAATGCTCATCACTAATTTGCTCAAGGTCCTCATATGTAATCACTGAACCATTGGGCAATGAAGCAAAGTTTGCACAAACAGTATCTAGATCAATACCAGCAGGCTTGACTCTTGGAGAGTCAACATTGTATGTGTCAGCGTCTGAATGTGAGGCGTTGACAAAGCTTGATCCAGCGTTGACACAAGTTGATCCAGTAACGGGGTGCATGTATGACTCCTTTTGATCAAATTGACCTTCACTATGTGAGAAGAAGGCCATATTTCCATTGGTAGACTTGCTTCCTTGATCCAAAAGAATTACATTCTCTACCAGCCTCAATTTATTGTAAACATCATCAAAAGTAGAACTTTTGTGAGTATTATTAGCAATTATAGACCTTGCTTCAATCTTCCATGCATCACCAAGACTTTTAAGAAAAGTGGTGATGATATCAACATCACCAAGCACTGTTCCCATAAAGGACAACTTGCTTGTAATGTCAAGAAGTCTGCTTCTCACTCCACTTAGCTTTTCATTGGGTTGAGCTTTAAAAACAGCATACTCATGCAAGAGTTGCTTCTTTTTCTCTTGTACAGTATCAGCATTACCACCATAAGCAACTTCAAGGGCTGCCCAAAGATCTTTTGCAGACTCATAGCTTCTATATTTGTGCTGATTGTCTTGTCCCAAAGAGAGTTTGAGAATGCTTACGGTTTTCATGTCATTCCTTCTCTTTGATATGTCCTCAGCTGAGACAGCTCTACCATCATCAGGTTTTTCTTTTCGATCCTCTTCAGTAGAGCCTTGAGTTGATCTTGACAAGATAGCAGCTGCAATCTTGCCAGCCTTATTGAATGTGTTTCCATATTCAATAATTTCCCATAGGGTGTAGTCATGGATTTGAAGATATTGTTCAAAGTTAAACTTCCATAGCTCAAAATTGTCTGGGTCTAGCATGGGATTCTTGATGTTGGGGGTTGAGGAGGAGGAGGAGTTTAACTATGGAGTAGACATGTTGTTTTTAGGGTTTTTTGAAAATTAGGGTTTTTGGCGATTTAGGGTTTTTGTGTTCTTTAGATCAAAGTTTCTCAACAAGCTCTGATACCACTTGTTGATCCCAAACTTAGATCGATTTAGCTTGCGTAAACGAGATTAAATCAAGTTAAACACTTAGAGAAACTTTGTTGTATATGTAACAATTCAAGTATTATGCGGAATTAATACTTAAACAAGAACACACAAACAATGTAAACTAAACTTTCACTTTGATTGATAAATCAAACTTGCGTACAATGAAAGTGTTAAACGTATATCTAACTTATAACCTAAAGACCTACTTTTATAGATTAAGGAACCTTGTACAAGAGTCTACGTATCAGCTATTCTTGGAAAAGATAAACATAGAAAATACATTGTTGATCATATCTTTACTAGAAACAAACTAGAAACATAATACGTGTAGATTAAGTCTTCTATTAGTGCTTGACTTCTTCTTATCAACGCTTGACTTCTTCCTGTCAACGCTTGTCCTGTCAACGCTTGTTTTCTTCTTATCAACATCCAGATTGCTCTTGCCAGCGTCTAAGTGTATTGGCTACATTTTATTCCCAACACACCCACAGTACTCCAGTTGTCATTCCAAAAGCGTGTGTTTATACCGTCCCCTATTTTGAGTTTAAGGAACTCAAAGAAATTCACCCCTTTTTGTTTGAGCGTATGAACTTCATTCATAATGTTCGTCCATGTTGACCTGAATCCATTGCGAGTAATCTTACCGGTGTTACCGTCTTCATTATGTAATGCTTTAATCACATGTGTCCATAAAGAGTCGTTGTCTGTAAGAAATTTCCAAACCCATTTACATATGAGAGCTCGGTTAAGGCATATAAACTTGCTACACCAAGACCACCTAGCTCTTTCCCCAAAGTGACTACATCCCATTTCACCCAGTTAGCACTGTTGTTACCCTTGACGTGGCCATGGAAGAACCTACGCCGGGTAGCTTCCAACTCTTTTAAGACCTGAAGAGGAGCTTTATATATGGACATATGGAAAATTGGGATTGACCCAAGAACTGATTTAATCAAAGTGAGCATGTCGCCAATGGAGAGGGCCTGCATCTTCCATTTCGATAATCTAACTTCCACCTTTCTAATAACCTCCTTCCAAGAATCTACACAATTCATATTGCCACCTATTTTTGTACCCAAGTATATGAACGGGGTTCGAAGGTTCATGCATCCTAGCTTAGTTGCTGCGTGGTTAACCATATTCTGATCTATGTGCACACCCATAATTTTGCTCTTACTCATATTGAATTTTAGGCCAGATGCTCGACGAAAACATTCCAAGACATTAGTAAGAGTATTAATGTTTTTATCACACCACTTCCCTACAAAAACATCATCGTCCGCAAAAAAACAAATGAGAAATCTCAAGTGCGCTGCTTAATTTGATTCCTGTGAACATGCCCACCTCCACCACTCTTTGAAAAGAGATGTGCAAAGTTTCCATGATGAGAATAAATAAAAAGGGTATAAAGAATCACCTTGCTTGAGGCCTTTACCGAAATGGAACTCCTGGGTCGGGTTGTCGTTTATTAAAATGGAGCTTTTAGACGATTTCAAGCAACTTTGAATCCACCGACGCCAGTTATTACCGAAACCGAATTTATGAAGAACCTCATCTAAGAAGTCCCACCTAACCAAGTCATACGCTTTTTCAAAATCCACCCTAAAGATCATAGTTTCCTTTTCTTGAACGAGCACCATTGTAATATCTCGTTGAGAATGAACGGGCCTTCCATAATTTGTCTCCCTGAAATGAACGCTGATTGAACTTCATGAACAATACCACCTAGAACTGGTACAAGTCTATTGGCTAACATTTGATAATTCTATAAAGGCTGCCTATAAGACTTATGGGCCTAAAATCTTTCACTTGATTAGCGTTAGGGATTTTAGGAATCAAAGTAATGAAAGATGAGTTACAACCTGGTGCGAAGTCGTCATGGCAAAAAAAGTGTTGTACCGCTGCTGTAACTTCCTCTTCCACAAGGTTCCAAAATTGTCTATAGAATCTGAATGTGAAACCGTCCGGACCCGGTGATTTATCAACTCCACACTCCCAAACCGCTCGCTTGATTTCCTCAGTCGTTATGTTGGATTCCAGTTGTAACTGTTAATCAACACCAATGGAATTTGGGAACTCCATATTGAAAGAGATATGATCTGTCTCCGGTCCTTTAAATATATCGCGAAAATGATCCAGGAATTCAGCTTTAACAATATCCGGTTTATCAATCCATTTGGCCATCTTTCATTACCCCTATAATGCTCATCTGCTTCCTTCTTTTATTAATTAACCTATGAAAGAAACGAGAATTTTCGTCCCCTTCGATATCCCATTTGACGTTGGCCTTTTGAAGATATTCACTAGCTTGGTTTCTTTTTACAGTATCAATGGACTTAACAATATCAGCTCTCCTAGCTATTATATCATCTGTATTAGTCCCTTTGTCAATCTCAGAATCTATACTCTTTAGACGAGTTTGTAGCTGAGTTAGATCAAACCTCTTGCTACGCATGTAAGTGTTGTACCAGTCCCGAATTCTTACTTTCAAAAAACATAGTTTTTTCATCAGGTTAAGCATACCATTAGTACAATCACTTGCAGTTGAATGCCATGTGTCTTCCATGAACGAACGGAATCCTTCAATTTCGAGCCAATGATTGTCAAATTTGAACGGACATGGCCCGTAATCCACCATAGCTTCATTCATTAAAATCGGGCGATGATCTGACAAATTCCTTTCCAACATCGTTGCATATAGTTGAGGGTGAATATTCATCATGTTCTCGGAGATTAGAAAACGGTCTAATTTGCTCATTTTTTTGCAAATTATGACACCATGTAAATGAACATCCCCCTAGAGGAACCTCAACCAAGCCTGCATTCAAAATGAAGGAATTGAACACCTCCGCGTCTCTAACCTGAAACACAGAACCAAACCTTTCCGAGCGGTACCGCACCTCATTAAAATCTCCCATCATGGTCACTTCTCCTTTCCAATTATTGATAACAGAAGACAAATACTCCCACACTATCTGTTTTTCTTTCTTCTCATTCGAGGCATATACAACCACAAATAAGATATCTACATTGATAATCTTCCAAACACCACGTACGATAGTAACATAATCAGAAATAGTATGACTACTATTATTAAAACTATTAGGATCCCATGCGCATAAAATACCTCCCGAATTACCAACAACATCGCTATGAACATAATCGAAAGCAAAATTCCCTCAACATGCCTTAACTGTAATCGTCTCCATATTCTCCATCTTTGTTTCTTGTAATGCTAAAAAATTAACCCTGTGTTTGACACATAACTCTCACACCCAATCTTTTTTAGCCTTTTGGGCGAGGCCTTGGACATTAAGAGACAGAAAATTCATCGGTTAACCATGTCCTCACCTTGAGATTTAATGATTTTCATGATATCGTTTTCACAGCCCTCCATATTATACCCCATTGTTTGCCCAACCTTAACTAGTTCCTCCATACAATGCAAAATCAAACCACCTGTCTTGGGAATACTAGACACTTTAAATGACCAGAATTACCTGAGTTACAACTTGTGGATAAAGGAGGCTTCTGATCATTCACGGTGGTATTGGCCTCCAGATTTACTTCCTGAATAGACGGCGAATGCACCTCAATAGGATCTGATGTTTGCTCCCCAACAATTGGATCATGTATATTATTGGCTTCTTGTCCTAAAGATGATTCTTTGTCTAGCTGATTACGTGGATGATCCCTAGAATCCGGGGTGTATCCTAGAGGATGAGGACGACTACTATTGGTTGATGACCCCTTAGGTAACTCTATATCCTTCTCCTTATCCAGCATCCCATAAATATCAAAAGGATCGGCAGACTTAACTATGCCATTATCGTCTACGTTTTCAAAAATAGTTTCAACCACAGCATCTGATTCATGAACCTCACCATATTTATCATTATCTGATATGTCCCCTTCCTTATTTGATACCTCGTCCTCAAAAGAACTACTGTTGTCCGTTTCGTTAGAGTATTTAGGTTCCCATCCTGGAACTTCTTTAGCCCTAACACCGTATGACTTCCCTTTGAACACCAATTTAAATGACTCAAAAATATTATCCTGCATCGTCGTGGATACACATATCCTTTTAGAATAATACCCAGTATCATCGTGGTCTTCATGATCCAATGAATGACCCCAGCTGAAGGCGATCTTCTTAAATGTGTTACCCGTCCAAAGCTTAAGAGGAACGCCTTCCACTTCAACCCAAGCTAGTCTACCAGTGAGAGAAAATTCGTAAGATGTGTGTTTAAGCGTAGCAAACCAAGACGCAATCCCTGAATTATTCATGAATTTGTCTCTGGAATCCATGTTAGAAAAGCTTATCAACAGCCATAGTTCACCCAAATATCAGATGGAAATGTCCAAAAACCCTTCGTCTCCAATAACGTTTTTAATATTAGCTAGTGCATCCACTACTTTCACTCTACCAATGAGAGAAAATGACAAATCCGATGAATTAACGCAATCATTATCAAGAACAGTATTTGAGGAAGTATCCTTCGTATTGTCATGCGAATTCCTCAGCACTGAAGCAAAAGACTTCCTACTCGAAGATATCTGGATTCCTTTCAGGAATGACATTTCTAGTCGCCTATCTCTTATCCAATGGCGAAGACCTATTCATAGGGGGTCTTTGGAAACGGGCAACATTAGTATGAAGTTTGAAGCTCCCCACCCACACAGTATTTAAATTATTGACTAACCGATCAACATTGAAAACGTTAATGAATCTCACAAACCCAAATCTTTTGCCATTCTTCATTCTCTTATTAGGAATAAACGAGTCGACCACGTGACCATACACCTTACACGCATGAAACAAATCTTTGACGTTGAAGAGTTCTGCAAATTTAGTGACATTCAAATGACCTAATGTGAGAGATACTAAGATCATTACCATACATTAGAAAATAGGGGGAAACGCTAGACAACACACAGGAGGGTAACATGTTAATCAGGTAGACAACATCTTAAAATACATTCATGCCACACAAACAAAAGGATCCCCCTGACATAAGACTCCCAACAACATTCAAATGTGTCTATGTTTCCTCTAAGTAATCTCATTTTGTTTCTTAATAACTATGCTTTAAAATCACAAATGTACATTTTTTAGTTTCTTAAGAACTTTGTTATTCCCTTAATAAGTTCCTAATTTAATGTGTGTATGCTCTTTTTCGTAATTATACAATTTATAATTACTACTACTACTGCTACGTTTACCAACCATATTTTTAGTAAACAATTACTAATTAATGCTCCTGCTTTTGCAACTGCAACTGCTTACTTATACGTGTCGCTAAACATACCATAAACATATAAGATTAACATGTACACTTGTCAATATCAAAAGTAAGGATTAAGAGAGAAAAATCATATTCCATACATGCTTAACCAACTGGCCTAGTTCAGTTGGCTACTAAAGTTCTACTAAGGTGTCATTTGATTGGCGGATATTGAATGATATTGAGGGATATTCAAAATATTTATAATTTAATTTTCCTTAAATATTTTGTTTGGTATGATCAATGAAGGAATTTAAAATTCTCTTATTTCCAAAATGAAGGATTTTATAATTACTCAAAAAAGTGAGAAAGTTTAATTTACTCGAAAATTATTTTTAATAAACTTTTTTAGTCGTTTTTATGTTTATATAAAAAATTATAAAATTTAAAAAGTTCATATACAAATTATTTTTTCAGTTTTTACTCTTTTAAATAGCAAAAGTAAAATTTATATAAACAATATATATATAATTTACATAAAAAGTTATTTACGAAATTTATATAAAATGTGAAAAATTCGATTTTTACTCATTTAAGTAGAAAATTTTAAAAAAAATTTAAGAAAATAAAAAAAATTATTCGGTATTTAGGCGTATAAACAAGAAAACTAAAATTTATAAAATTTATATAACTTTTTATAAAACTTATAGAATTTTTATAAAATTTATAAAAACATTTATAAAATTTATAGAATTTTTATATTAAATATATATAAATTGTTTATAAAACTTATAGAAATTTTTTATCAAATTTTTAATTTTTTTATATGATTTATTAAATTTTTTTATAAAATTTATATAATTTTTTTATAAAAATTTACATAAATTTTTATAAAATTTATAGAATTTTTTTGTAAAATTTATATAAATTGTTTATAAATTTAATAGAAATTTTTTATGTATATAAATTTTTAAAAAATTTATTGAATTTTTTATAGTATTTATATAAAAATTATATTAAAAATTTATATAAAAAGTGAAAATTCGATTTTTACTCTTCTAATAGAAAATTTATATAAAAAATATTTATTCGTTAATTGGTTCAACCAAAATCAATATTTCAAAATATTATGAATTTTTGCCAATCAAACAAGTGTATGCACTTTAATTTCTGGAAATTTTAATTCTTAAGAATTTTATTTTACTAGAATTTAGAAATTTTAAAATTTCAAAATTTTCAACCAAACGGCACCTAAGTGGTTTTCTTAGGAAAGGTTTTGTTTCCTTAGAGGTTTTAGGTTCAAGACCTGCCAAGGGTTTTTTCTCTCAGGCGAAGCAGATAAGGAGGTTAACAATAACTAGACGAAAGTTCAAGAAAGGTATATTGCCTGTTTGGATGTCCCTACACGACTCGACACACTAACCATTAACATGTAAAAAAATACTCATGCTTATCTTTATTTTCTACTATTTTAATAACTAGTTTTGGTAATTTTGCAAAATACAAGTGGATAACCAAAATGACCCGTTAGAAACTTCAAACGCATTGATCATCATTACAAGTTGTGGTACTATTTTTGCAAAAAGCTTGACAATGACTAGAGCCACAGTTAGCAGCAAACATAGCAGCAAGTCAGCCATTAGCAGGCAACAAGTCAGCAAAAACTAACCAATGAAAATTGTTCATGTATCAGTACCAAAAATTTATGTATATTGGCGTAGTTTGGTTGTTGATTAATGTTCATGCATGTGTGAGAATGTAGTAGATATTTTGTCTTATAAGTTTTGAGCTTATTAAAAAGCTCTAATAAGTTACCTCATTGAACCTTCAGGACAATAAGCTTATAATGAGTCGTCTTGGAGTTAAACGTATTGTAATACCACATGAACAAGAAATACTAGAGAACCTCATATCCCGTTTCGATGAGATTAGGTATTGTTGTTATTGTACTCCGAATTATATCTAGTTTCGACGAGATTAGGTATCGTTGTTATTGTACTTCGTACAACCGGAAAAAGCTAAAAAAAATGTTTGGTAATTTTAGTGTTATCGATTTTATTTTATGTAATTGTGTTTTACTTAGAGACCAATGGCCTTAGATAAGTTTAGCTATAGGCGAGTTAAGAGGTGCGGAATGCACACTCGTCAAAGTTAGCTTGATATCGCCACGACCAAGATGTAGGTGTTAAAGGGGCCGCGCCTCCTTGCGGGGTCAAAGGGCAGAGCCCCTTGCTGTAAAATAGTTACAATATCTGGTCATTTTCAACCAGTTTGGTCTCTTCCACAGAACAGAACATTTATAACATTCAAAGGTATCCTGACTGATTTCTCGTGCCTTAGATTTCAATTGTAATCTGTCTTATCCGATTGAAAATTTCGTAAATCCGAAACATATAAGATCAAAATACTTTAATCTAAAAATGATTATACGATTCAGATTTATATACAGATTATAACCATTCACAACACATAGTCTTCCTTAAAAAATTCACTACAACTATCTAATTGTTTAAGAAAATTTAGGTTAAAGACACCAAGATTATGAAACCATTTAAAACTATTACATTTAATTGACATACAAAGATTGTTGACAAAAATATAGCTATTTCATCAGTAACCCATATCATAACAACTTCTCTAGTTTTTAAATATTTTTCCCCCTATTTTCACTTATATAAGAACTTAGCAAAACATTAAAATTAGTAATAACATAACATTTGTGTTCTTTATACCTCAAGAAATGGAAACAGAAATCTTGGTTTTGGTATGTTCAATCTTTACATGGATCTTCCTTCATCGATGGAACCAACGAGCTCACAAGGGTCCGAAAACATGGCCACTTGTTGGAGCTGCTATCGAGCAACTAGTGAACTATGACCGTATGCACGACTGGCTAGTCAACTATCTGTCCAAGTCGAGAACCGTTGTGGTTCCAATGCCTTTCACCACTTACACTTACATAGCCGATCCGGCTAATGTAGAACATGTTCTTAAAACGAACTTTGCAAACTACCCAAAGGTCTCTATTTCTAGACACAGTGTATTATAATTGGATTTGCTTTCAAGATTTTCTTTTTAACGCGGTTTTGATCTATGCATAACTTTTCCGCTTTGTTTTTGGTTTCTGAAGGGTGAAGTGTATCACTCATATATGGAGGTGTTGCTTGGAGAAGGCATCTTCAACTCTGATGGCGAAAATTGGAGGAAACAAAGGAAAACGTCAAGTTTTGAGTTTGCTTCTAAGAACTTGAGGGACTTTAGCACGGTCGTTTTTAGAGAGTACAGCCTCAAGCTCGCTTCTATTCTAAGTCAAGCAGCTTACAAGCACCAACAACTAGACATTCAGGTAACAACGTAATCACACGAATTCATATAGAAGACTGATATGTCTCACAAACGTCTTAAACGTTATCAACGTGAAACACGTCTTAAAACTATGTTTATCTTATCCTAGGAATTATTGATGAGGATGACTCTGGACTCAATATGTAAGGTAGGATTTGGAGTAGAGATAGGGACATTAGCTCCTAGCTTACCCGATAATAGATTTGCCAAAGCCTTCGATGCTGCAAACATTATAGTCACTCTTCGGTTCATTGATCCACTATGGAGAATAAAGAAGTTCCTAAGAGTCGGTTCTGAAGCTATTCTGGATGAAAGCATCAAGACCATTGATGATTTTACGTATTCCGTCATACATAGAAGAAAGAAAGAGATAGAAGAATCTCAAGAGGTTCCAAGTGATATTAAGGTAAATACAACTATATTTGCGTAAAACAGACGTACATATGTAATGGATCTAACTACATTCTATCTTATGCCGTGTATTAATCAGATGAAGCATGATATTTTATCAAGATTTATCGAGTTAGGAAAGGACCCTGAAAACAACATAGACGACAAGAGTCTAAGAGACGTTGTATTGAACTTTGTGATTGCTGGACGTGATACAACAGCAACGACTCTTTCTTGGGCTATATACATGATCATGACTAACGATCATGTTGCTGAGAAACTTTATACGGAGCTCAAAGCTTTAGAGAAAGAACGTGCAGAAGAGGAGAATGTGTCTTTGAAATCATGTGAAACACAAGATCCTGAATCATTTAACCTCAGAACTAAGCAATTTGCTGATCTTATGACTTACGATTCTTTGGGAAAATTGTACTATTTGCATGCTGTTATTACAGAAACGCTGCGGTTGTATCCAGCTGTACCTCAGGTAAGTCGTGCAAAATTTTATTTCATAGAAGTGGTAAATTCAACCCATATATGAATGGGTCAATTTGGGTTGTCTCTTGTTAATCCGGGTCATGTGGGTCAAATCAGCAAATGGGTTGAGCGTTGCACAAAGCTTATTATCAACGCATACACAATAAAACCTCCGGAATCGTTTTATTAAAGAATATAGAACTTTGTTGATTCAAAAAAATAAAGATATGTGCATGTCAACTCAACCCGGCCTGGTCTGTTTCGATATTTAACATGTTACTCAGCCCATCCACCCGTTTATCTTGAAACTTCTGCTATATGTGGAAAGAAACTAAAAGGGATTGCTGGAAACTCGACGAAGCTACTAAAGATTGATTCTTTTTTATTTTAAAAAGGACCCAAAGGGAATCTTGAACGATGATATTTTACCTGATGGAACGAAAGTAAAAGCAGGAGGTATGGTGACATACGTACCTTACTCAATGGGACGAATGGAATACAATTGGGGTCCCGATGCAAAAGAATTTAAGCCCGAAAGATGGCTTAAAGACGGTTTCTTCCAAAACGCATCTCCATTTAAGTTCACTGCATTTCAGGTAACAAATATGCCAATATTAAATATACTTTACAAAAACTAGTTAACTTCCTAAAAGTTCGATTAACGGGTGTTTAGGATTGCTTATTATCGTACTTTGTATGTAGTGACTAAACTGCTTAGCGTTTATTAGGACATAAAAATAAGCAGGTTCCCACCTCGGATTTTGGAATGATAAGCATCTTAATAAAAGCAATCCCAAACACCCTTTAAGGTAATCTAAGTAAATGTCAGCTGTAATATCGTCACTTGGACCAGGTAACCGCGTTAGATTACTAAAAAATGAAAATTGCTACCTTTCTATGTGATATTTTACTGAAAACAATAAAATTATAAAACCATAACTTCAAGTGACAAATTTTTCTTGATATTAGGCGGGTCCAAGAATATGCCTAGGAAAAGACTCAGCGTACCTGCAAATGAAGATGGCACTCGCCATTTTGTGTAGATTTTACAAATTCGAACTGGTTGAAGGGCATGTGGTTGGGTACAGAATGATGACAATTCTATCAATGGCTAATGGATTAAAGATCAAAGTGTCAACACGTTCATAAGACTTCAATCATGTCAAAAGACTAAACATTCGTTTTCTCATGTAATCGATATGACAATAGGATTTAACTAAGCCAATAACTGTTCCTCCTTGTTCTTCCTATCTTCGATTTCAGCCTCAATCATTGATGTAACACGAGCATGAAACCCCGGATACGGTTCGTACCCAAAAACCATCTGAAGTGCCTGAGTTAAGAAAAACACAGCCCGATAAAGTTTCTAAACGTCACTTTCTGATAAAGGTATGGGGTATTTGGATGCATTTCAAGAGTGATCGTGTGATTAATAAAACGGGCTATAGAATTAGTCTATAGATAAGTTTATTTGTTTCAAGTTCTAATAATAAGACGTTGACGGGCTAGAAAATTATGTTTCTTTAACAAAAAAAATATATAAAAATGACCAAAAGTTAACATATTATGTAAAACTTCTTATTCATAGAACGATTCTCCAAACACAAATCCAAACACCCCTCGTAGATTGTGTAGAAATTACCTCAAACAAAACAAAGAACGGTGCCATCAAGAAAGCTTGGATAATGTTGTCAAGAAGAGCTGGTGCTCTTCCCTGAAAATTTGTTGAAGTTATCAGTATATTCACTCCATTATACGTTTTTTTCACATTTATACTCGTGAGTTTAACCGTTGAAAGTTGCACGTATGACTTCACCTTGTTTGACTATTTGACAGACTTTCAGCAAACCAATAATGAGAATTTATGAAATTTTGACTTGTAATATATATAAAAGGCGAACGTTGCAACTTTCATAGGTAAAACCGAGTACCATATAAGTGATGAAATACAGCCGACTAACCTCAAATATTCCATGTCCTATAAATTGTGCTGTCCATGAAATGTACAACAAGAACAACCTGAATTGATAAGATGAAATATATAAACTACTCGTCACGTCCTCACTTACGTTAAATGAAGGTTTTGTGGATTGTAATCAATGATATCACATTTCTGTAATGATGGTGAATGGTGAAATAACCAAATCAGATGAAACTTATCTAATAAAGGTTCATAGTTTCGAAATAACTTTCATGGACACGAAAGCCCCTATTGAGTAAGATTGCTCGCTAGTTTTCATATGTTCAATCACTGATTAAGCATCAGCGAATCTTACCTCAAACCACGCATCTATAGAGATATAAAAATCCTAAATAAGCTTCATAAACACGATCTTAGAGGGTGTTTGGGATTGCTAAGGCAATGCAGGAGACAGTGTTTACATTTTATTCTATTTACTAAACCAAAACTCTATAATCAGATATTAAGTTGTATCAGTGTCAGATTACTCATATCATTCAGAGATTTAGATGTAAAATAATCACAATCCGATAACTAACTAGAATAAGCAACTCGAAAACTGAGGGGTGTTTGGGGTTGTGTTTTCAAAACTGCTTATTCCCTTCATGAAAATAAAGATAATCACATTTTTCCATTATTTGTTACACACTTTCGTAGTACTATGTTTGGCAAAAAGGACTGCCCAAAAGCTGGAGTTTACATTTTTATACAGCTATTTGGTGAATTGATCGGAGCTGAAGCTTATTAATGTAAAATCGCATAAAGATACATCAAATTAAATTCAAATACATTTTCAGATTCTGTGTGATAATCCATTATTTTTTTAAGCGTATTGAGTAATTTGACTAGCTATACGTCCCCTTTAAGCCCCTGGGCTTGTGCTTGTAAAGGCTTATAGCTTATAAAGTTTCCATAAGCATGTGTGACAAACAAAACTTATTTTATCAGCTTAAGTACATGTAATTGTAAACCTTATAAGCCTTGTGCCAAACACGTCCTATTATTTGCGTTTTGTAAACCCAAAAATCATATAATCTACTCCAAAAGGCAAAATCCTAAACATATAGCTTAATTCATAAAAAACAAGAAAAAAAAAAGGTAAGGTAACACCCAATACCGTCTTCCACGGGTTATAGGTCCCAATACCGTCTAGGACAGTGTACAGAGTACGATGAGACGTAAACATCCATACCCCTACCAAAGGCAGAGAGGGTGGTTCAAAGGGTGATAACCGACTAATCCGACCTTGCTATGAGAATTCATAAAAAAATACGAAACAATATAAAAAAAAACACACAAGAAGAAAGAATGATAGGATACCTTCCAAGCCAAACGAAACCCGAGAAAACTCCCAAGAACACAGCTTCCAACCCAACAAAACAAACAAAGCACAGCAGCCAAAGAACCAGCTTTGAAATCAAACCAGACATAAAACACAGCATACAGTAAACTAAACAAAAACCCTAGGTTAAAAACCAAGAAAAAAACATTTCCAAAAATAGAAAGACGTAAACTACAAGGGACATGTAAAAATGGTATAGGTACAAAGTTGATGAGAAGTATAGCAGTGAAAAAAATAGGCCAAACAAATATCATATGAATTGCAATGTTTATTGGGTTGCTGTGATATGATGCATAGAATGCAAAGTGTTTTTCAAGATCAAGATAACCACCCATTTCTATTTTTAGAAAGATGAACAAAATGTGAACAATATGAATGAATACTTTACGTAAATAGTCAACTAACTTTATAAAGGAGTGTTTAGATATCTACTACTTGTAATCAAAGTGAAGATAAAATAAGGATTTGCTTAATGGGCTTTTGTAGTAGTAGATGTAGCCCAAGTTTGCAACTTGGGCCGAACTAGAGTACATTCTGATATTAATAACTTTTTCATGTTTTTTAGCAAAACTTTTTAATGTTAGGAACACTAGTAACATGGCTTACAAGCAGGGGTGTCAATAATTCTGACCCGATTAAACCCGAACGCAACTAACTTGAGTTGAAATCAGATCGGGTTCAGGTAAATTATTTTTACCCTCGATCCGACTTTGACCTGACCCGAATAACCCGAACCCGACCAATCCGACCCGATTCTCACCCCTACTTACAAGGGTCGTAAACGAATGAACGCTTAGTAAACATTTCTTGGCGGTAAAAAGTTTGTTTATAAAAATAAACAAATTTTACGTTCGTTTAGTTAAATGAACGAACATGAACAAAAGTCGCATCCATTAGTTTATGTTCGTAAACGTCTGATTATGCGTTCGTTAACGTTCGTTTATGTTCATTTATTTATTTGTGTTCATATATCATATTTTAAATTGTATATAATTTGAAATTGTTTACTTTTTAAAACCGATATGTTTAAACAAAATAACACTTATAAAATAAGATGTTATGTTTATTTTGATAAATTTTATGTTTTTTTATCGTTTATTTATTTTCGATTGTTTATGTTCGTTTAAGGTTCATTAGTTTCTTAATGAAAGAATATAAATAAATATGAACAACTTATTTTCTTAATAAACGAACATGAGCAAGAAAATTCGTCCGTTTAAGTGTTAGTGTTCATTTATTTGACCGATTAAAATTAAATGAACCGACATAAACAAGGTTGTGTTTATGTTAGCCCGGTCTGTTTACAACCCTATGGCTTGGAAATAAATTAAATTATTTTAATCTTTTAATTTAATATATAAATATATGAAAATTTTCTAGTATTTAATGCTTGGTAATTGTGAAATTGGTACAACTACAAATTATACATGTAGTAATTACACCTTTGGTTTTATAGAAATTTTTTTATTATGTATTAATATAAGTGTTTAAACAGATTTTTATATATTTTTTTATATTCAAGATATAAAGTCTTATAAAAAATATTTCTATTTTTCTTAAAGTTATTGAAAAGATAGACAAAATTATAAATCTCACTTAACTTTATTTAATTAATTTAAAATCTAACTATAAATTTTTATTAATCACTTTTTTTTAAGTTTTTATTTTTCACAAATTTAACAATATCATTTTTTCTTTATCAAATTTCTTCACGATTTTTTTTGTTTTTTAGCCAAATTTGGAAATATGTTGGTTTTTATTAATTTTAGAAGCCTAGAAAAATATTTAATTTTAAAAAATGTTAGTATTAACTAAAAGAAAAATTAAGTTTTTTAGACTTATGAAATACCTACGAAACGTCCCCAAACTCCTCATGTATATTGGATCTTCTAACAGAAAACTTTTTACTATAACATGAAAGTTCACATTTCTAATCACTTGCTATCATACGGGACGTAGCCAGAACAAAATATGATCAATGACACAAGTTTTTTTAAATATTATAACATAATAGAGTTCAATCTTTTCTAAGATCTATTTGAAAAAAAATAAATGTTTTTTTCAAAAATTAATATTAAATCGAAAAAATTCATAGGTGCCCACGAAACACCCCTAGCTCCGTCCGGTACCATATGAGACATGTTGCTACATGTTATACACACACCAAACACACGCATTATAGATAGAAAGTACCCGAATTTGACATCCATATGAAAGTAAAAAGTAAAATATTACAAGCAACCCATAAAACTAAACTTATTATTTGTAAAAAGTAAAAACGAATTACAACATCTATAGAAAGGGAAAAGTGAGACTTACAATAACAAGTCTTCATATGTGGTGATCCTCAAACTTCATGCATCAACTTTAAAAACTACTCATCATAGTTCTAGCATGTAAGTACCGGATAGATATGTAGCCAAAGACGACTTGCCGATGTATACCCCTTATGTTTTCTCTAATTCGAAAGTGCGTAAAATCAAAAAACATGAGAAGCTAGTATGAACAGAATTTAGTTAAAATGGTGCATAACATTGCCTATAAACTTATACATCAATGGGTGACAAAGAATTGTAAAGAATCTGTTTGTGTATACCTATGAGTTTTATGTGTGTCAACATGAACGAACCAGGACACAAAACGATCAGATAGTTGATAAAAAAAGTGTTTATATGGACAACCTAAAACTAATAATGTTTCCGGCAAGTCATCCTTGGCTGCATTACATATACCTTGTCTTCACATGCAAGAACTTAGATGAATGTATACTTAATGTAATCTCCCCATGAAGAAGAAGACCATAATGTTGATGATCATGGTATGGAAATACTTTCCAATTATGGATAGATGAAGTTTGAATAAGAAGTGACAAATATGGGACTTGATTTCCAAATGTGGAAATGGTCTTTTTATTTGGATCTTCATATAAACATATATATAGGTATATAGTAGTGAAATGTTATGGTGTTAGTGATGGTAGCAATATGGAAAATATGATAAAAGATTATAAAGATGAGGAGCATGACATGTGAAGGGTCCCATGATATATGTTGCAAGTTGAATGAGGCCCCTTTATGAGATTGATTCAATCTCTTATCATCTTTGACAAGATCTTATCACTTGTTTCTAATTTCAAAAAACATTTGGATAACATGCTTTTGTTGGTGCTTGTTATGTGGTGTGTGTTGTGTATCTTTCCATTATGAAATACTACAAAGTAGCACTTTTTAAAGTTGATTAATAGATTTCGACAATCTAGCTAATACAAAGCACTTTACATAACAATGAACTCTAAGAGAGCTAGACACGGTTGGTTTCAGAGGTAGTGTCAAAGGCGTCATATAAGATATTAGGATTTTGGTATCAGAACTTTTTTGATATCGTATTTTAGAGAGTGGTTAGCACGAAAAAAAGTGGTGTGAAAGTGATAATGGTTCATATATACCTACTTTTACTAAAAAAAATCAAAAGATCTATCAGTTGGACTGGACAGATTGGCGCGAGATATGTTGGCACGAGGCACGAAGCGGTGCGCCAACCACAAAATGGCGTCAAAGCTTACCATCCACAAATTGACGTCAAAGGCTTACCAGCCAAGTGTCCAGCCACCACTCCCCCCACTCTAAGAGGAAAATGTGTGGTAGAATGGAGTGGCTCACCGTCTGAGGTGGCAATTTTTTTTGTTCTCGTTGGTTTGTGCTACGATACTGCTCCTTTTATTCGTTGGTTGTTCGCTGCATTTCGACGAAGAGAGTATCTACAATAAGCTCATTTTTATGTGTGTTTAATGGATGAAGCTAAAATAAAAAAGAGAGTAAATGTCATGATTGATGAGGTATTTTTGTGAGTTAATTTGATATGAAATGACGTTAAAGTGGTTGTATCTAAGGCTCATCGACTACAAAAGCTTTCAAACTACACATCAATGCCCCATTGCTTTGGTTATATTTACAAAGATAGCGGTAGCAAGAAGCGGTAACATTAAGTAGTAACGGATAATAATAGTTTATTTTGATAAGGTGTTTGGTAACATTGTTTTATATTTATAATTGGTAAGTGAAAACGTTAGTTGATCGTAAATGATATCGTTCAACCATAAAAAACATAAATTGTTAGTCTCGTGTCGCTAGTCGCTCTAAAACACTAACAAATGCTTGGTGCCAAATAGAAGGTGATTAGGCAAGAGGTGACATTCTCACAATCTCACATAGTCTTTGCCATCGACAAAGACTATGACGATAAACACGTCTATATCAAAACATCAATTATTTCTAGTTTTTAAACGTTAATCATATGGATCCAACGTTGTTTTAGAAAGACATGGCGTAACAACTTCCATGACCAAATAATAAAACGAGCTTTATTATTATTAGTCATTCTTAAACATGAAATCAATGTATAATCAGGTTCACTTTGAACTAATATGGCTTTATATAAGCACGTACAGACAACGTGCAATAATAATAAAAAGTTAATGTTATTCTGAAAGAAAAAAACACATGATAAGAGTCATATTAAAGTGGTGTTTGATAATAAATTAATTGATTTAATAAAAAAAATTAAATTTATTAAGTCATATAAAAAATTGTTTATTTGTAACCTAATAGAAAAATATTACTTAAAATATTAAGTAATAGAACTAAAACGATTTACGTTAAATCATCTATTAATTAAACATGATTTAATCAAAAATTTTAATAAACAAGTCCCTAAGAGTCACACAAAAATGTCTAAAGTTCCAAAGTCCAAGAGATTTAAACGAACTATATTTTCCTTTCTAAAATGGTACCTTTAATATATTTGTTTAAGGCTACATGCAACGTTGGCGGATTTTTTTCGGTCGTCACTCGGTCGCGACCGATTAGCTGCGTTGCGGTGATTCGGCTGTCAGACTCGGTCACACTTAAATCGATCTTACCCACGACCTGTTTGAGTTTGTGTTTATGTTTGGGATGTGTTTTGTGTTTGTGTTATATGTGTTTGTGTATTAAAAAAAACTCTTTTTAAAAAATTTAAAGTTTAAACCATATATCGTAAACGAAAACGTAAATAATTTTTATTTGAAAATTAAAAAATTATTCCATATTTAAAACATGAAAATACTGAAATTAGAATATAATAGGAAATGAAATACACTACTAAATAGATAAAATAAAATTACATAATACGATTAGTCAGTTCCCGGATCTGAATCCGAAAACAGACTAGGTAACTCCCAACTCATTGTTTCTTCTTCATCTTCTTCGGCCATAATTTGTGTCTCCCAGTCCCTTCGTGTCATTTCTTCTTCTTCTAGACTTTCTCTCAACGCTTTTTGATCTAGGTATAGTTGATACACCTCATTGTCAGCCATTCTGCCATCTGAGTCGTTTTCAATTGGAAAGGGTAGATCGGGTGACACATTTCAGTCGGTGTTGTTGCGACGAAGAACCGATATGAGTTTGGGATGGATAACCCAAGTTATTCAACCATTCAGTATTTTTTCAATTTTAGCCTCCAATTTTACCGACTTTCTAAACAAAGATCTCTGGACGTTGAAATCGATATCAGATTGATTACTAAGATACGTGTATTAAATGACGCTTATGTGGGGAGAGATCCCGACATTTCTCACATGTCGTGCGCAATTTCGTATTTTCTTCGGACGCAGCATCGAAATCATTAGCTAACTTTGTAAGCTCATCGTAACGACGTTGTTGTTTAATTATTTGTTTCTGAATCATAACCTTAATCTCGGATTCGGTATGTGAGAATGAGCATGCAATTTTTTATGTCTGAATGTGTGTGTGAATAAACAGAGTTGTGTGATAAAATATTGAGTTGTGTGTGAAAAAATTATATGTGAAAATGTCGTATTTATAAAGAGAAAATAATGATTTAAAAAAAATTCAACTAGGTTGCCGGGTTGTGACAAATAGGTCGCACTAGATCGCCAGAAAGAGAAAACTTAAAAAATTAGGTCGCGACCTAGTTAACGTTGTGGGTAGCTTAAGACATTGCAGCTTCTAATAATAATCTAAAATATAAATTTTCACATCACTATCTTCGTTAAAATTATAGTCTATATCTGGTTTTTGGATTATTTTAAATTACTATCTCCGTTCCAAAATTATTGTTCACAAACAAAAATTAACAATTTAATAAAAATGCATTAATTACAACTTTAATTTTTCTATGAAAGCAAAAAAAAATTATCGTTTAATAATTAATTAGTATTTCTTTTATTTTTATAAATATCAATTTGAACTAAAGGTAATATAGTAAACCTAAACAAATCCAACTATTCTTTTTATAAGTAGACAATAATTTTAGGACAGACGGAAAAAAAAGATGAAAAATAATTTTAAGACGGAGATAGTAATTGTTTACTATTAAAAATATGTACGAAATTTAAAATAGAGATTATTATGTTTACCTTCAATTAAAATTATAATTACAAAATTTAAATAATGTTTAAATTAAATAGTTCAAAACAAAACTGTTTTTTAGCAAAAAGTAATTAAAAAAACTTTAATTATTCTTATTTTTTAAATTATGTATTAACAATTATTTTGAGACAAAAAAAAAACATGTTCATGAGTGTTGCTAATTAGGCGTTAGTTAATCTTTTGATTTGTGCAAGCCATTTATACAATTCGGTAAACTTTAATACGTATGCATCGACTATAAGTGATTAAAATAAGCCGTTTGCCGAAAATACCATAAGCACGTCATGGGATTGTTTTAATCACTTATATTAGTTATTTATACGTATTATAAGTTGTTGATATACGGCAAATCTTACTGTAAATATCAAAAACTCATTAAAAATATCAAAAACTCACCGAAAACATCTAAAACTTCTCTAAAATGTATTAAATCGCCGATTAATATCATATAAACAAAATAAAAGCTATAACAATAATCGACAACCCAACCTACAATTCGTGATTTTTTCGACCTTCATTACCATAACTAGGGCTGAGTATGACAGATCTAAAATTGACCCGGACTGGACCGAACTGAACCGAACCAGACCAAACAATTTCGGTCTGATCTTCAGTCCGAGGTTTTGAACCATTTTGGTCCTCGATCCGGTTCGATATTACCAAAAATCACGTCGATTATGTCTTATAAGAGTGCAGTCTAGTCTCGATCTAAAGTTTTGGACCATTTTGATTTTTGATCGATCAGGTTTTAACCGATCCGAGCCCGATGCTCAGCCCTAATTCCATAACCCAAGCCATGCAAATCCCCAACTGTCAGCAAAGATCATGATGCTAATGATGATTGTACATTTTATTTTTATCTTTAAAATTAAATGTTTTTTTGGCATGTAGCCGAGTAGCCGACCAGAAAAAATGAAAAAAAATAAAATGGGCCCATAAAATTGTCGTGAAATGGGCCTACATGATTTAGTAAATGATGATGGGAATCTTTAAGTGGGCCCAGTGGCCCATCCACCGTCTCTCGCCGCATATTCATTGTCTTTACAAATGATCAGTGAGACAGGCCATTTTATTTCAGGGCATTACATTTGTAATCATTATATTTCAATCATGCTAAAACAGGGACGAGCATTTGGACCCGAATCTCGAAATCGTATCAAAATCGTACTGATTTTTGTTACTCGGATTTTTTTCAATACGATATCGGTACTACAAAATAAGGTGAAAAAATTTTGGTACCACTAATTCAGTACAGGACCAATACCAAATCGGGAAATTCTCGATTGAAAACGAGAGAATCCCGATTCCCGGTACCGATATCCGAATCCCATTCAGTACGGTATCGGTACCATTAATTTATGGTTGGAAAAAATCAGTACCACTAATTCGGTACGGGATCGGTACGATACTTGTACCGTGCTCATCCTAATGCTAAAATTAAATGTTTTAACTACCATTATTTTTGGAAATATTCTTTTATTTTTATTTATTTTAAAAGACAGACAATTCGGATCGGGTTTCGTTTGCTGGGTTAACGGGTCTGAAAACTTTGATCCAAACCTGACCTATTTAAAAAATCAGGTTAGGTATGTCAACTCTAATTTATTTACACGTATTCTGACTCATTTATTGTATATATGCTTAGGTTGACCGATTAAATAAATTACACATGTTGAATAAGTTAATTAGGTTTCAAGTTGACCTATTTAACATGTTTTATATATAATTCGTAAGTACTATTGTTTTTAGATAATATATTTTTAATTAAGGAATTTAACTTCATGTCGATGTTGCATTAGCTTTTTATCACATCACATAACACTTGTAGTAGTAACCATTTAACAAAAAATATAAAAATATATCACTTTATACAAACATATCTCATAATATATCACACACTTAGATTAGGTGAAGAGAGATGGGTTTACTTGGTGAATGGCAAATTCTCGCGCGAGTTATTATCCTTTCCAAAAAAATCACGCGTGAGTTACATGTATTGTGGTGAAGTTCACACCTAGGTGAGTTACAGTTTCTTGGTCTTTTTTATTTCTTTTTTTTTTCTTTTTTTTTGTGTATATTGTGTGGGTATAGTGACCATAGGTTGAAGATAATGTCGTTTGAGATCCGATATTTTTTTAACTATTTGGAGTGGTAGCTTGGTTATAAACTTATAATACAACATGGTCTATAAAACAACTTTTTTTTTTAAATCATGTTTTTTCTTTTCAAATTACCTATATTTTAATTTGATAATAATTTATGTTCAAATCAATTTATTATGAATGGTATTTTGCGGAACCATCTTAAATCCGTGTACCTTTTTGGTACCGAACCCCCCACCCAACAAGAAAGACATATCCCGGTAAATTACCTAGGCAACACTGTCTGGTCAAGCCGGGGCCCGGATTCGAATCCTCGCTCTTTCGCTTGACTTGGTCAACTGCGCGCTTTTGCGGTAGTTGATGGAAAATAGACATAGAAATAATAAAATAATAATAAAATAGACATAAAAATGTCCCAAATAAAAGTGTTTACGTTTATGTTTTTAATATTCAGGTTTACATAATTTTTAAATTATTAAATAAAAGTTTAATTATTGAATAAAAGTGTTTAGGTTTACGAATTAAAATAATTAAGAAGAAAGAAAAATATAGTATAACGTGGCGGTGAGATGAGTGAAAAGAGAAAGTTAGTGACGATGAGATGACGATGAATTTTCCACCCACCACTCTATCTAGCCTTATAAACATCAAAACATAGCCTACAGTTCTACACCATCTCCACTTTTTCTTGTTTTTCGTTAGATGGTGAGATCATCAAAGGTAGAGCAGAGTATTGACTTATTAGGTGTACAAATTTTTTAAAACAATTATTTATCATATAATTATTTTTTTTAATGTCATTTACTACATAATTTTTTACCGAGTTCGTTTTGAAGAAATTAAGATTTTTAAAAATATATATAAACTACGCAACAAAACTCCGTCGAGTTCTCATACACTCCCGAAAGGCCTTAGCTCCGCCCTTGAAGATCATATAACAACTCCAAAACTTGTCCTTCATCATTTATGTCCGTATTGGAGTTCACGCGTAAAACGTGGCTTTCACAAGTGGTGTGAAGCCACCATTTCGCATGGTGTAAGCTCAAAAGGATCAAGTATTACATAGGGCAATTGCACATATATTTCCAGGGCTGTCTTTCAATGAGCGATAAGAAAATTTATACTTTGTAGTGCTAAACATTATTAATACGAATGTTAAAAAAAATGTAAATTGACCCTTAAAATAATATAATATAATTTGCCCCCTCGAATAATACTTGTCGAGTTTCTTCCATGATTACATTGTATAAACATGAAGAAAATAAACAGACATTTTTATAAGTATGTGTCGATAATAACATTTTTACGTAAGTAATTCTCATTGTATGTTTGAAAAGGAATAACAACAGAAAACCATCAAGTATGATCCATTGTAATCCCTGAAACACGAACCTAAATGGTCGCTAGGACCAAAAAATTTCGTTAACTCCAGATCGTCGGTTTAGACAAGCATCAAGAGTAAACAAGCTTAGGAGAAATTGCCGCGTTAGTAGATGTTTTTGGCAGCTAAAATCAAGCTGGGCTTTTAAAGATAATGATAATGTAGACCCAAAAATCGACCCGTGCTTGCTTTTAAAAGTTAATGACTGTACTTTGTAGCCATAAAGGTTTTGTGTCTGATGTCGACCAAGGAACTACGAAAATATGAGCGACAAACTACCAAAAAGTTCAATTCACGTGGACCTCCATAATATTCTGTGTCGCGTCAAATCCTAACAGCGACCACAGACAAAGTGGAAAGAAAATTTATAAACCAGGCTGGTAACTACATACAGGATGTATGAAATCGTTGTAAGTTGCAACGGTGATAACTGGAGTAACTATAAGAACAAATTCGACTAAATTATTATGGCGAAATTAAGGTACATATGCAGAAAGAAAGAAAAACGGCATACTTTTGGTTTTATTTGATGAATAAAAAAAACGAGGATCACTGTTACGGAAATTTACAAAGAAAATAAAGATTTCCCTAACGATGATTTTTAAGTAGAAGAAAAAAAAGTTTTACTGTAACTAAAAGTATCCCCTAATAAAGCAAAAAACATAATTACAGTGTACTCATGTTCTTTTCGTCTGCTCTTCTGGTTTAGGCTGGTGGTATCATCGAAGGAAAATTGATCGGCTTCATGCAAGTTGTTCATAGCTGTCACCGTGTAAAAAAAATACGGTTAAAAATAGAAGCAATTTGTAGTCGTACAGTTAAGTACCTAATAGCCTTGTCTAGTGACATAAGGACTGAGAAAAACGCCAAACAAAAATGACGTCAGAATTGTGATAACAACAAATCAACGGTACCCAATCCCGTCTTCCATGAGGTATGGAGGAGGTGAGATGTAGACAGCCTTAACCCGAAGGTAGAGACAGGGACGGATGGATTAAGTAATCATGGGGGTCCGTTGCCCCCCATGGCTAGCCCGATACGATGAGATTTTAGTGTATTTTTTCTTCGATTTTGACTTTTTTTTGAAAACGCCCCCCACTAAAAATTCAAATTGCCCCCCACCCATATAATAAATTCCAACATTTAACGCTTTAAAACCTTATAAATCCGTCATTTGTAAGTAAAAACACTCGATTTATCTTTTCGATGCTACATTTTTTCTACATTTTGTTGCTAGTCCGTCACTGGGTAGCGAGGCTGCTCCCAGAGGACCTCGGGCCTTTTTTGCAGGAAGTGAGGATCGCACCCTCGCCTCTGTTTCCAAAGGAGAGGGGTTTTTACGAACTGATCCACAACCTTGCTCACAGAATTGTGATAACAATGCCAAACAATCGTGTATTCAAGTAAAACGGATAGAGAGAATGAAATGCAAGTATATTTTAGAAACCACGAGATCATGGCAAAGAATCTTTACCTGGCGCTAGAAGGGCCTCCTGAATAAACACCATGCCCTCCGTAACCACTCCCAGAAATCTGAAAAAAAAATATTAACAGTGATAAAAAAAGATTAGTTAACCGGTGTTTGGGTTTACGTTCTGGATCTAACAACAAAACATCGTTACTTATTTACCTGGGAACCACCATAGCCAGCATGATCATCACCCTGAGGCAACTCTTGATCATATCTATCAGAGCGAGAACTATATCCACGTCCACGTCCCCGGCCACGGGAATTACCATCACGGTTTCTATATCTTGATGCATCTGGCGTGTCCATTGGCATGGGATGATAAGGCATTGCGGCTGATCCTGCTCTAGTTCCCCCCATCTCAAGCACATTGGCTCTTAATCGTCTGGTTACTTCTAGAAGAGCATTGCTAGCAACATTCATGTCTCCAGTGATCTAGCAACCATAAGTAATAGAACCACTATTAGGGGGGCAAATACACGAAAGCTAATACTTAGTACAACAAAATGGCTCATTCTAAGTACGGGTCAAAAGGGGTTGGGTCGCACCCTCTGGCCCTAACACTTTCTAATTCACTTATTATTAATAACGATTACAATATTATATAATATGGTTATCGTCACGTAAAGAGTTGCAGCAGTTTAGTCCTCAAAATATTGCAGTGGTTGAGGTAATCCTCCAAGTTTGAAAACGCCAACTAGTCCCTCATATTTTTAATAAAGACTTGAGACTTTAAGAACGTAATTATTATATCAATAACAAGGCTGAACCGTTCACATAATACATTTTTAGATACTTTTTCTAATAAAAAAACCCAAATTAACAACGAAAATACTTCAGAAAATTAATCGCATTTTGGTGAAAGTACGCAGATTTTATCTGGCCACAACAGTCTAAAACATTATTATATAAAATGATGTAGAAGGTTATTAAAAGATAGGCTTGCAATCCATTTGACCTATTTGACCCATTTCCCTTTTGTTTACATTCTTAATCTTTAAATGACCCGTTTGAGGTAAAACAAAACCCAAAATAACCCATTAATTAGTAAATCGATTAAACCTGCATACCTGGACCATTTCTTCATCTTCAGATGCAACTCTAGGCAGATTTTCTGTTGTGATGATCCGTATGTTTGCTCTTGTTAGACTTCTCATCTCAGAAATAATCGCCCCGCCTTTCCCAATCAAACATCCTATCCGTGAGCTTGGGACTAGCAAGCGTGTAGTAAGTACAACCATTCCATTGTCTTTTTCACTCCTCTCACTGCATCGTGGTTGCAAGCGCATCGCTGCATCAATTGCTGGTGATGGTTCTTCAAATACCTGCAAATCATAGTGTCGTTAGTCTTACTAATCTTCAAAAGCTTTTTTAGACATAATGGTTCTTCAAAAAGCGATTGTTTTTTACTTTACACCAGAAAAAGCAACCAAAATAGTTTTCTTTATGAAAAAATTTATGGCTATCTTCGACCTCCAGACTTTTTTTTGCCGGGATTTAGTATGACGAAAAAGGTTAATAAAAGTATGGATATACCTCTTTTGCGGATACAGTTATGAGGCAATCATCTCCTTCAGCAGTGTCGCTATCAACTTTAATGCCTGCACCAGACTCTTGTCTTATTTGTTTAATGATTACACCGCCTTTGCCAATCACTGCACCAATATTCTCACTTGGACAAACAAAACGAAGCGAGAACTCCTTTGCAGAGGCTGCCCAGTCGCCCCCATCGTTTTTGTAACCCCCGTAAGGACCCATTACAGAGTGTGGGCCCATAGGTGCACCATGGTTTGGACCCATGTAGCCACCACCGGCTCTATGGTTACTGGATGAAGACAACAGCAGATGCTGGGATCGGGATGGGTTGTCATGAAGACGAGTTGCCAATTGATACAGAGCATCCTTAACAACTGTAGTGTCGCCACTAACCTAGATAATTAAAAAATTTAGTCTTTAGCACAATTAACGAGTTAATTATAATCAGAACAATGTCACCGCACATGTTATGAAATCATTATCTGCAAACTGAGAACTTAATAGTACCTGAAGAAGCTCGTCGAAGTTCAAGGCACAATATGGCAAACGATCATCACTCAGAACACGGATTTGAGCACGTGTTTCGCTACGTATGTTTTGAATAACTTGCCCTCCTTTCCCAATCACACATCCAATTTGATCAGATGGCACAAGCATTCTGACTGTAATTTGTTGAGCCTCGCCAAATTCGTCATCAGCAACAGGTGCATCTTCAGCGGTGATCTTATCGTGAACCTTAAAAAGAGCATCTAGCGCAGGACAAACAAGATCATCGCTATCCCCAAACCTATTAGTTTCCTCACTTGAACTATAAATAATGACAACACGCTCTTCACATCCAGGCACACTTTCATTGATTCTTATTTTTGCTTGAGTGTCGGCTCTTAACTGCTTAATAATATCACCGCCTCTTCCAATGATACTTCCAACCTTTCTACCGGGACATAAGTAGCGGTACACAGCATCGTCTGGTCCAATCCCGTATGATTCCTTTTCTTCGGTGGGGTTTGTTTTTCTACCTCCTTCACTGCCTGGAAACTCAGGTTGGTAACTCGATCGTTTCTCATTGTCGTTCTTCTGGCCAGCCATTAGAATAAAATACTATGACCAATCAGTCTAGCAGAAAGTCTGCAAAGAAGATATTTAGCTTCATGAATGACTCCTGAAAGTTAACTATCGAACACATGGAATAACCGAGAATACCAGATAAAAGTTTAATGAAAATCGAGGTTATAATTATTACAATCTCAACATTAAGAACTTCAAAATTAGGATTAGCTTTTAATAGCATCCGACATACTTTGTCTTCTTTACTATGTATCACATTTACGTTTTGATGCAATAGTATGCAGATATGTAACATCAGTTGATGGAAGTATGTCGCATGTTAATGCAATGGGGCTGTATGTCTTAGCTTATCTCTTGGGCTTATTAGCTTATAAAACATTTGATACTCATTTTTAGAGGCCTGTGAGCTTATCACCTTGATTTTATAGTTAATAAGTTCATAAACTCAAGTGGATAAGCCCATAAACCAAAAAAAAATGAGCTTACAAGCTTATCAAATTTGTAATAAGCTCATAAAGCCCATATCAAATAAGAGACAAACACCCCGTATACATACAATTGCTAATATTCAAAGCGAAAGTATGCTAAATTATATATGGGAAAAAAACAACTAAGTATGTTGTATACAATAACTAAAGAAAAAGTGGAAGTTATACATTTCACGCACGGCCACTCAACACAAACACACACGACACACGACACGGAAAGTGGTGGTAGTGGTGGCTGGATGGAAATCACAGGAAGGATGGCGGAGTCAGACACAACACACGTAAAGGCTCGTGAAAGTATATCCACTCGGGACAAAAAATTTGGGAAGGGATAGGGGCAGAGTGGTGTTTCTGTCCAGGAAACACATACCGTGTTGGGAAGTTTTGCAGGAACTACTGACACTCCCTATGCTCTAGCTACCTCTCTAGGCTCTTATGATATACATGGAACAAAAAAGGCAAACTCAACAAGATATCAAGTACTTTTCGAGACGGTCCACGTTGAGATTATAATTTTTCTATCTAACCAAAGGTCCTATGGCCAAACCATATCAAGGTGTAAATTAAGGTGTTCCTCCCAAGGGGTTGAGGATTAACGAATCACGATCAGGTCCAGGATTCGAGTCAAACCGCATCTTTATTCTTATAAGAGCATCTTTATTCTTATAAGAGCACTAGGTACCGAGTGACGACATTGTTATAGCAAAAAGTGTTGTCACCTCAACTTTTTTCCCTATAACTCAGAACGTATAACTTAACTCCAAAACACCCTCCCTCTTCACTCGAGTTTTAGGACACCCTTGGCCCCACACTTAACCCAATAAAACAAAACACAACAAAAAAACCTATGGCTTCATGGTAAATTTGGTGCCATATCCTATAACTTGGGGGTTTTTAAAACTACACTACAAAAACCGGATATTTTGGAAAATTTACACTACAATTTTCTTCGACAGGGGCACACTTGCCCCTTGTCCCCACCGCCCCCATCTGTCTCCGCCCATGGTCGTGTTATAGGGCTATAATGCGCCTTATGGCTCAGGGTACCAACTGTTATCATCAATACTGATTCCAAACTAATACAGAGCACACCTTTTTAAGTATCCAAGGTTTCCAACCTTTTGTCCAACCTTTTGTCCAACTAATCTACACGGTTTGAACCCGTCACACAAACCATTTAACCCAATAAAACAAAAAGAAGAAAAAAAACCCTATGGCTTGATAATAAATTCGGTGCCGTATCCTATAACTTGTGTTCTGGTTAGTGGTATAGTCACGTTCCATAGAGTCGTGTTATAGGGCTATAATGCGCCCTATGGCTCAGGGTACTTTTTTTAATAATGTGTATACATATTTAACAAAACTAGGCGAGGGTTCGAAGAAGACATTCTGTCGCTTGGATGTCATTGCACAACTCGACCCGCTAACCACTAACATTTGACTAGCTAAAACACAAAACAAAAAAAAAAGGTTGACCACCGTCCAAAGCGGAGGTTGACCTAATCCCCTACGCCGACTCAGGATTAGCCGCCCTCGAATTAGTCAGCTCGCAATGTCGAGTCGAAAACTCAAATAAAACATAAAAAAAATACAAACTATACAAACACATAGATCTATAAAAAAACTAGATAAAGTTTTTAAATTAACAACAAAAAATTATTATTATCGAGAGTTTAAGGATAAATCATGCTTACTGTGTGTCGAGTTCTTTGAGGTTAATTAATAACAACTGTGTGTTTTGTGTTTTATGAATCTTGGTTTGTGTTTTTTTTAAGGTTTTTGTAGTTATAGGGTTTGTGTACGGGCACCGTTATTGTGTCTTCCTTCTATTCTATCTATGGATTCTTTTACTTTTTACCCCCTTTTCAATAGAGTAAATTGCATTTTTTTCCTTGTTGACTGTTGTTTAGTCAAATTGCAGAGTCAGTTCTTATCTTTTTGAAATTGCAATGAACTTCCCTGTTTTCAAGTTTGCGTTGCATTTTTTAGTCCCTTTAAATTACATTTACGGCCTTTGTGGTTTGCAAAAATTGCAAATTCAGTCCTTACCTAAGGACTAAACATGCAACTCAAACTTAGAAATAAGGACGTTTACTGTAATTTCAAAAAGATAGGGACTGACTTTGCAATTTAGACAAACTACAGGGATAAAAAATGCAATTTACTCATTTCAATATATAGAATGACACTAGAGCCCTTTGGTATTAGAGCACCCACAATGGGTCTTGTAGGTCAAGCTATAGAAAGCTTTTTATTCAAAAGAGTGTTTGATGAGGTTTTTTTGTTTCGAAGTCTTTTTGCAAAAGCTTGGCACATTCGAAGTCTTTTGAAAAAACTTTAGTGATTATGTGTATAATGCATTAATAACATTAAATACACCAAGTCTTTTAAAAACTTGTACTTTGGAGATGCTTTTATAAGATAGGTTTGAACTTGACGAGCTTTAATTATTTAGAACTGAACTCGACGAGCTTTAATTATCTATTTTAATAGTCAAATTCATCTATAGATTTAATAAAATACGCCATGAACAACACAAACGAAAAACTTATACAAAATATTCGAAAAAATTAAGGTTTGCATACTCTTTTTACAACGAATATTTAGTTGCTCGAAAGATGTTTACATAAAAATGTAAAAGAAAATCATATAAGTGCATGAAAGTGGTGGTCGTTTGGGGGTGTTGGGTGGATCTGTTACACTTTGAGGTCAAAGGTGCAGAAGTCTAGGTCTCTAGCTTGGTCTGTTAAGGTTTCTTTTATGTTTTATTTTCTTAATTTTCCTTGTTTCCTTTTTGTTGGTCGGGCCATTCTCTTGTCAATCGCCTTGTTTACGGAGTTTGGTGCCTGGTTTGTATTTAGACTGTTTCTTGTTTGGTTCAATATATGGTTGTCTTTCGAAAAAAGTGCATGAAAGCTTAAAAATCTCAATAAAACCTCGAGCTCGAGGATATATAAATTTTGAGTTTAGTTAATTATGTGTTTTAAGTTGTTGTATTGGGTTAGAGATTCAACTCGATAATAGATCAACTTGATGAGTTAAGCTAGAATTCGAACTTTAGTTTCTTAATAAAAAAACTTGGTTTGTTTGTAGCTCTAATTGTGAATCAATGTACGTAAGATAAGTCATTTGATATTTATGAATTCTTTAGGGGCGTCACCAAATTTGTATAACATATATTTTTTTGGTATATATGCAACAATTATGACTTTAAGCCTAATTGTTAATAGTACTCAGTAAGCATTTGAAGACCGTTGTAAATCATAATCTTGGTTTGAAAAAAACTTGTCATTGATGATGGGTTGTGAATTTTATAATTTGTTCATGAAAGGTCAACACGACAATTTAAAAGTTTCAAAGTGTCTAAAACGAAAATATTGAGTTTTATCAAATTTATATCTTCAAGGAATAACTTTGCCAGAATGTTAAAGCTTCAAGTTTGATTCTAAAAGTGTCAGGATAAATATTTAAAGGGCTAAAAGGAAAACAAATATATATGGGGAAAACAAATATTCAAACTGAGGATGTTCACCAGTTTGAGACATTGTGTGAGTTTTTGTGAGTGAAGATTTAGGGTTTTGTTCTTCTTATTTAGAGTTTCTTAACAAGCTCTGATACCACTTGTTGATCTATTTGAATATATCTATATTCTGTTAAGGATTGCACAATAGCTTGCAAACAAACTAGAGCACTTGAGAGACTCATATTAAACTCTAATAAGTTCTGCGGAATCTAACTTATAAAAGCAGAAGAACAACAGTATACTCTAACTATTTGATTTTTCATTAATCGAATGTGGCAAAAGGTACAATAAACTCATCATACCTATGTTCCTTTTATAGTGCAAGGAACCCTTGAATATTCTATTTAGATAAATATATCACACACGATATATTCTCGATATTCTACTATGATAAGTATATCACATACGATATATTCTCTATATACTTAGAACATATCTTTACTAAAGATATACTCGTACTTATCCTATTAGCAGTACTTACATTAACACTAACGGTACTTAGAATGTATTGCGTTAACCCTAACAATACTTACTATAACTAACGGTACTTGGTACTTTCAACTAACGGTACTTGGTATAATTACAATAATTCCCAACAGGGGTGGTGCTATGAAAAAAGTGGGTGTCACGTCAGCATCCCATTTCATAACATCAGAATCTCTATAACACCAGAAAACTGGCTCCATGGTTAACACTCAATTTCTGGTGTTATAATGGTCCCACCAAATTTTTTTCTTTTTTTTTTAAATTCATAAACTAATTTAATTAAAAATTCATTAGTAAAATTTAAAAAAACATTACAAATAACATAAAAAAACATTACGAATAAAAATAATACATAAAAACAACATAATGATTGAGATTCCATAAATGTTTCATAAGATCATGTCGAAGGCCTTCATGAACTCTCTCATATCACAAAATTCTCTATGTTTTCTTTGATAAATCTCACAACATTCAATCCAAGTGTGTTGAATATTTGTTGTTGGCCATGCAAACATATCTCGATATTCACTAATATCAAAAATTTTATCCTTCAAAATCATATTGTATAATATGATGCAACAATACATGATTCTTGTAATCGTATTCACTTGATATGAACATGCGGGTTGTTGAATAATTCTCTAACGACCTTGTAGAACCCCAAAAGCACGTTCAATATATTTTCTAGAAATTTATTGAATCCTATTAAACTTCATTGTATTTCATCCCTTGCTATACTAAATGATTTCGAACGTAACCCATTGAAGATAAATGTCATCTGCTAAATAGTAACCTTTTTCGTACGTTGTTCCGTTTACAACATACGGACTTCTAGAGCTTCATCTGCTATAAGAGAATCAAATAACGGTGAACCATATAAAACATTAAGGTCGTTATTTGCCCCCGGGTACCCCAAAGTATGCATACCAAATACACAATTGTTGATCCGCAATAGCTCTAGCATTATAGTCGGGTATTTTTTTATCACGCCTTTTGAATTGACCATGTAAGGACTTATGACACTTTGTCCTGTTGGGAATAAAATTAAGTTACATCACTATGCCGCTGACAAAGGGATTTCCAACACTGACAAGAGTAAATCAAGCGCTGACAGAATAAGCACTGACAAGAGATATTCAAGCGCTGACAAGAGAAGTCCCAACTACAACAGAATACTTAGTCAACACGTTTGATATGTTAGGAAGATATGTATTGTATCTTGTATTTTCTATGTTTATCTTGATATATCTTCCTAGAATCGTAAACAAGTTTGCTTATTGTACAAGACTCCTTATGTTATAAAAGGAGGTCTTAGAGTTTAGGTTTGACATACGTTTTACACTTTCATTTTACGCAAAGTTTAATCAATCAAAGTGAAAGTTTGGTTTATATTGTGTTTAGCATTGTTCTTAAATCTAAGTGTTAATTCCGCATAACACTTAGATTGTTATTAACACAAAGTTTCTCTACGTGTTAAACTTGATTTAATCTCGTTAACACAAAGCTAATCGACCTAAGTTTGGGATCAACAAGTGGTATCAGAGTTTGTTGAGGAACTTTAATCAAAAGAACCCTAAATCGTTGAAAACCCTAATCATCATGTCCACCTCAGTCGTATCAAAATCTTCCAATCACAGCCTCAAGATTCCAATACTTGATCCTGATAACTTTAAACTCTGGAAATTCAACTTTGAGCAATATTTGCAAGTTGATAACTATGTTCTTTGGGAAGTTATTGAGTATGGAAATCAATTCAATAAGGATGCAAAGATTCAAGCTGCTACTGAAACACGAAGGATAGCTGGACAGACTGGAGATGATCTCAATGCAAAGCCTGAAGATGGAAGAGCTGTTTCTGCTGCTGAAGTGGCAGATAGAAGGAATGACATGAAGGCCTTAAGCACACTCAAACTTGCTCTTGGTCCTAAGGAGCAACATAAATTCAGAAAGTATGAGTATGCTAAGGAGCTTTGGGAAGCTCTTGAAGTCATCTATGGTGGCAATGAGGAAACCCTTAAGCAAAGGAAGAAGTAGTTGATGATTGAGTATATTGTGTTCAAAGCTCGTCCTAATGAGAAGCTTAGTGAGGTAAGATGTCGTTTACAAGACATCACTAGCAAGTTGGCATTCATGGGAACATAACTTGAAGAGCAAGATATCACAGTTACCTTTCTTGTAGGTCTTGGTGATGCTTGGGAGGTTCATGCCAAATCCATCATTCCCACCAAGGCTTACAAGAATGCCTCCTTTGATGATATCTACAATCAGTTAAGGACCATGGAACCTGAATCCATTCTCAAACAATGAGGAAGTTCAACATCTAGAAGTGTGGCTTTCATCTCTCACAATGACTCACAAAACACTGACAATGTTTCACATGTCAGCGGATTGGATGTTCATCCAGTCATAGGATCAACATATGTTAGTGGCTCAACTTCAGCCGCTGACACCTATAATGTTGGTTCCCCAAGTCTCAAACCAGCTAGCATTGACTTGGATACTGTGTGTGTATATATTGTTGCCTTGCCCAATGGTTCTCTAGTTACTTATGAGGATCTTGAGCAAATCAGTGATGTTGATCTTGAAGATATGGACATCAAGTGGAGTATGGCACTTGCTTGCATAAGGGCCAATAGATGGAACAAAAGGTTTGGAAAAAGAATGACTTTCAATGGCAAGGAGACTGTTGGATTTGATAAATCCAAGGTTGAGTGCTATAACTACGATAGGATGGGTCACTTCATGAGGGAATGCAGATCTCCACGTAGATCTGATGTTGGAAAGAACTCAAGTCAAATCATCAAGGTTGAAGATGCTGGATCAAACGCTATGGTAGCCATGCATGGGATTGATGGACTTGGATGGGACTAGAGTTTCATGGCTGATGAAGTGGAACAGAATCAAGCTTTGATAGCTAACAAGGAGGAAGAGCATGTGCAATATGCTCGTATGGTCAATTCTTCATCTTCATCAGATAATGAGGTATATGATGACGCCTTTTGTAGTAAGGGTTGTAGGTTAAACACTGAAAAGCTTAACAAAGAAGTTTTAAAATATAAATCAGATATTTTTGATGTGGAAATCAGACTAGCAAATTATAAAAGGGGACTTGCTCAATATGATGGGATGGTTGAGGAGTATAAGAAAATGGAATTTGACCTAAAAGATCAAATTAATGTTTTAACCAGAGATCTGAAAGTTAGTAATGAAGCTAGGGATTCTTTAATGAAATCTAGAGCAGACTTACAACTTAGGTTAGATGAAGCCATCAGATCTGAAGAGAATGTAGGGTTAAAAAATTAAAAAGTTTGAAAAAGCTAGCCAAACCCTAGAAAAATATGTGAGTGAGCAAAGACAACATGGGGACATGTCTGGGATTGAGATGAAAGAGTATGTTGCCATCCCACCACCTGCTGGAAACTTTTATGGTGTCCTTAAAAAGGACCTCTCTTGGACTGGCATACCTGAACTACAAGAGGAGGAATTCATTCCTCCACCACGTGTGCTTAGTCCAGTTGAGGAATATAGGAAAAATGTTACTGACATAGAACAATGGAAAGCAGCCAACCCTTTTCTATTTGTTAAGGGTGAACTGCTTAATGATGAACCAGTTGAAACTAAACCCATTGTTGTGACCAACCCCACCACTAGTAAAACTATTAACCTTGGCTCAACACCAAAAAGTAAACCTAGTGTCAAGTATGCTGAAATGTATAGAAAACCTAGGTCGCCTCAAAGCCAAGTAAGTATTAATGGAACAGGGTTTTATCAGTCCAAGCCAAAATTTGTATCTAAAAAGGCTTTCTATACATGTAGGAGTTTTTCACATTTGGCCTATAACTGTGTCAGTGGATACTATTCATCCGCTGACAATAGGTCAACCATGGTCAAACCTAGACCTTTTGTCCAACCAAGTCCTCAGGTCACTAGACCAACTCCTTTCTTCTCTAGAATAACTGATATCCATGGACAAAGACCCTTTCATAAGACTAATACCTGGTCTAACAGACAATGGGTTCCTGTAGCAAACCCTAATTCACCCGCTGACAGGAACAAATTGTCCACTGACAAGACTAAATCAGCCGCTGACAGATCTAGGTTTGGTATGAAAATGCCACAATTGGCTTCTGTCAGACCTTTTACCGATTCTTGAGGATGCTCTAGAATCTTTTCGGTTATTCGTTCGAGAACTACGATCTTTAGCTCTGGAACTAAATCATTTTCTTGTATCTGAGAAGACTTTCCAGTTTAATAGGAAGGAAGCTTAATCGAAATGAGGCAAAAGTTTTCTTCTATGATCGATCGATATACACATCAACAACTCCGAATTGGATTAGTTTCTCCTCAACAAATAAGTGCTTGGTCCAAAAAAATCCTGCCTAATGGCGAGATAGTTGGAGAGGTGACAAAACCTTATACCTTTCATTACAAAACCAATAAACCAGAAAAAAATGGATTATTTTGTGAAAGAATTTTTGGGCCTATAAAAAGTGGAATTTGTGCTTGTGGAAATTATCGAGTAATCGGAGATGAAAAAGAAGACCCGCAATTTTGTGAACAGTGTGGAGTTGAGTTTGTTGATTCTCGGATACGAAGATATCAAATGGGCTACATCAAACTCGCATATCCGGTAATGCATGTGTGGTATTTGAAACGTCTTCCTAGTTATATTGTGAATCTTTTAGATAAACTTTATAACGAATTAGAAGACCTAGTATACTGCGGTGACTAGGTAATAGGTATTTAAAACCTAAGGGACAAGGGTCTAAAGCTTCATCCAGTTTAATATGGAAACCTAAACAAGACCAAAACCCTAATTCAAATGGAATTTCTATGACCTGCAACAGATTTAAGTTTCTTGAAAAGGTCATCACTAAACCCATTGGGGTAAATTAGATGTTTAGGGCACAAAGGGATGAACAGGGGGTTGTTACAAGGAATAAGTCAATTATTGTTGAACAACCAGATGAATCCAAGTCTGGAAAGGCTTGGGTTCCCATAGAAAACTAATTTGTTTTCTTCATGTGTAGGGTATTTACAAGCAAGTCAATGATTTTGGATATTGGGACAGTGGATGCTCAAGGCACATGAGTGGGAAGGAAGATTACCTTACTGATTTCACTCCTATTAAAGATGGTGATAAGGTGTACTTTGGTGGCAGTTATGGCAACATTTTTGGCAAAGGCACAATCATCACCAATAACTTGAGGTTTGAGGAAGTCTTCCTGGTAAAAGAACTTGATTATAATCTGTTTAGTGTATTTGCAGCTACATAGTCGTTTAACTGAAGAACAAAAGGGTGTACATGACACCATCATGGACTCCGTCGAGATAGGTAACGGAGGCGTGTTTTTTTCTATGGATACGGTGGTACTTGAAAGACTTTCTTATGGAAAACACTTGCGGCCGGGATAAGACGGAAAGGTGATGTTGTTTTGAATATGGCATCCAGCGGCATAACATCTTTATTAATGACTGGTGGCAGAACTGCACACCCACGTTTCAAAATTCCCATCAATATTGATGAACTTTCTACATGTTACATTGAAACTCAAAGTGATCTGGCTGCATTGGTGCACAAATGCAAACTTATTATATCGGATGAAGCACCAATGACTCACAAACACTACTTCGAGGCATTAGATAGATCATTAAAGGACATTATACGTAAGTCAAAGTATGACACGATGGACACTCCATTCGGCAACATGACTGTGGTTTTTGGTGGCGGTTTCAGGCAGGTCATGCCGGTCATTCCAAAAGGACCCCGACAAGATATTGTTGGCGCTTCTTTAAAACAGTCTTACTTGTGGGACCATTGTAAATTTTTGCGCTTAACTGCAAATATGCGTCTCACTATTGGTTGTCAGCCCAAAGATGTCAATGAGATTAAAGACTTTGCTGAAAGCTCGGAGATGGTAAACTTGGAGAAGCAAACAATGGCGAGGTTAACATTGAAATACCTGATGAAATGTTGATTAAAAATTCAAGTGACCCCATAGCCTCAATCATAGACTTTACTTACCCAAATATGTTGGATAACCTTGACGACAACAATAATTTCACCGAAAAATCCGTTCTTGCACAGTTGCACCTACGAATGAGGTTGTCGACACTATCAACGAGAAATTGTTATCGTTTATTCCCGGCGAAGAAGTCACATACAATTGCGATAGTATTTGCAAGTTAGAAATGGGTTCAAGCATAAACGAGTCTGTATTCTCTAAAGAGTTCGTGAATGGTCTGAAATTGTTCGGCGTACCCAACCATGAACTTAAATTGAAAGTTGGTGTTCTGATCATAGTGTTATGAACACTGATCAAACAAATGGGCTTTGCAACGGAACACGACTTCGTGTAGATCGGTTGCTCAAAAGTTCCATCCACGCCACTATAATAATGAAATCCATTTTGGTAAAAAAAGTCATCACTGGAAGGATGAGAATTTTTCCTTCTGATAAACGTTTACCGATAAAAAAAGTAAGGAAACAGTTTCTCATGTCCGTCTCTTTCGCGATGACAATAAACAAAATTCAAGAACAATCTCTCGGGCAAGTCGGTTTGTATTTGTCACGACCCATTTTTACACATGACCAATTATATGTGGTCGTCTCTCGTGTTAAGAGCAAAAAAGACTGAAGATAGTTATTCAAGACGAAGACGAAAATCTCACTAATACCACGACCAACGTGGTCTACAAAGAGGTGCTCTACAATTTATGATCACATATACATGTACGCATATGTCGCATTCGTATAATAAAGGATTGGTGTTTTTTTTTGTGATTTACCATTGTGTTTCATGTGACTTTTGTATGATCGCAATTATTAGCATACTTTACCTTCTTTATCAATATGTGATTTTTTATCTAACTACATAAGACGAATTGTATCATACTAACTTCTTTTTGGACGTTTATTTTAAAATACCCGGGAATTTCACGGGTCTTTTAGCTAGTTATCAATAAACAGGAGTAAGCATTAATTATGAAGCAAAACAATTAACAAAATTATCATGCATTAAATGTACCAAGTTTTTAAAGACTTGGTACCATTGTAGATGTTCTAAAGTTGTTTAAAATGAGGTTGATTGAGTAATTAATGGCTTGTTATTGATCTAGATTTGATTCTTTTTATAGATTTTTTTAAAATTTTGTCAGTATGACATTATAAAATTTTGTTGAAAGCTCCAATCTTTTTCTTATTTATGTAATTTGTAACATATATAATCAGGGTATCCGTTAACAAAATTGAATATTGAGCTATGAATCATTATACATAAAGTTTCGAGGCATATGCGACACTTGAGAATTTTGAGTAAGATGATCGAGGGTAAAATAAGATAATAAAGTCAACAAGCTTTTCCTAGAAAATGTCACGAAATGCTCAACATTATCATTTCCTGCCACAGACATTCAATTGATATTACCCCCTTATTCATTCATCAGAATTGAAAAATGGTTGTGAGACAAAATAAATATGAGCCGTTCAAAATCATCCCACATCCATTCCTAACCGTTCAAATTTATCTTGCCCCATACCTTCTCCTGTTCTTGGCTTTGAAAAATCAACCCAAGCTTTGAAAAATCGGCCAAACCCTTTTTGTCTCCTCATCTCTCTCAAATAATAGATCTCTCTCAGATCTATCTGCCCACAAAATCAGTCTCTATAATCTACTTTGATCGGTTTTGATTT
The DNA here is from genome assembly GCA_025667525.1 of Glebionis coronaria. Taxonomy (NCBI): domain Eukaryota; kingdom Viridiplantae; phylum Streptophyta; class Magnoliopsida; order Asterales; family Asteraceae; genus Glebionis; species Glebionis coronaria. The sequence goes on from CM046879.1 coordinate 584,376,165, forward strand.
AGTTGAGAAAGATTGAAGATACATCAATAAAGTTTGTGTTTATTTTCTTATTTTATTAAAGTTTGTGTTTTAATTGTTAATAAAAATTAGGGTTTTGAGATTGATGAGTTTCAATTTAGGTTAGGTTGTTGTACCGTTTGGATAGCACTTAGGTTTCGTTGTTGGCGTCTATCGTTGCTGATTCTATGGATTTGCTTTTTAGGATACGACTTAGTTTTAGTTGTTTTAGTTGTGGCTGATAATCAATTTTGTTGTTCGATTTTAGGTCGTTGTGGTTATGAAGGAGAACGAGCCTATTGGTTATAAGAGTTTGGAAACCGATACACCTCAACAATGTTTGTTTTGTATCGCTTTTACCTCATATTTGGTTTGTTTGAGGTGTACCACCCGAGACTCGGAAGCCTGAGACTATTGTCTCTGTGACTCTGTTGAATGAGAACAGTGGTCGTGTTGTTGTTTCAACATCTGCTTCCCTAAGTTGACTCTCAACCAAATGTATCAGGTATACCTTCTACTTCTACAAAAGCTTATAATTCGTAATATTCTCTATTCATTTGTTTCCGATATTTTTTTCTTACATTTCCTTTGGTTTTTGTAATTCTGTTTCATAAAATTGTAGTTATTGCGTGTAACGAGTGGACGTTAGGTGTTGGAATTGGATACCAACGTAATGCCATAACGACTGGCTGTAGTGAGATTGGGTGTCTTACGGGGTCGTCACTGATCTACACCTACAAGGTAAATTCACATTTATTAACGGCAATATTAATCTACTTTAGAACATTGTAGCTATCTGTAATTATGTTGAGCACTTGAGCTAATAATAAAGATTTAGGTGTCTTTAGAAAGATTTAAAGCAATTATAGGGTTGAAATTTATGATATATCTTTGAGAATGTGATGATTAGATAAAGAAGTAGCGAGACAAGCCACACCCACTCACACAAAATAGATCTGCATTAATTTGGTTGGTTGGGTTGGTGGCGTTTGGCTAAGGGCTAATTGTCGCCCCCTTCTTTATGGTTTAATTGGTTTGTTGGGTTGGTGACGTTTGGCTAAGGGATGATCGTCGCCCCCTTCTTCATGGTTGATTTGGTTGGTTTTCGGTGGTCTCTTTTCAGAACGACTGTCGCCCCTATTTTCGATGGGTTGGTGATGGTCGAGGAGGTTATTGTCGAACCTTTTTTCTTTGGTTGACCGACGGCTAGGGTTGATAAGGTATACTCCATTGGTCGGTATTGATTTGAATGTTGAATTATCTTCGTTGTCTGATAGCTTTCAAATCAAAAAGAGGTAACTTAAATGCCATAATTTTGTAGATAAATATATCTTTGAGATGTTTATGCTTGCATTTTGGAATTGACTTTAAATATTTTAAGTGCCAATAATTACTTTTTGTGATTACCCTGATAGTCCGCTTACCAAGCTGCACGAGCAGTAACACGAATTGATAGTTTATATGCATGATCTTTTGTTAAGTTGTTTATATGATAAGGTTTGGTGGCTTTATGAGATTATTTACTACTGTTTGTGGTAAACAGTTAGCCATCACATAAGAACAATGCACACTAGATTTTGACTAAAGTTGTCAACATTCGTTTGTCGCCAGGACAACTTGAGGCTGTGATGAATACTAACGTGTTTTGACTAAAGCTATCAACATTTTTGTGTCTTTGCGAGGCAAACTGTTATGTTTGCAGCCATGGTGAGTGTAGCTACTTTTTCTAATAACTATATTCTGTTTATGATATACTTTGTTACAGTAAGTAGTATTATTTTATTATTTTCTCGAATTCTTAATTCAATCTGTCGGGTAGGCGATTTACCTTACTATTATAGTGCTCAATGACGCCCGCTACGGACTGATATTTGGAATTAATTCGCTGATTCTTATATTAACCCATGAGCATCGGGTAACTCAGTGGGTATGTTTATGAAGTTTCATACTCGGTTCTTATTCCTTTAGTTTGAACCGTATTGATTAGAAGGATCAATGTGCACGTTGATAACATACAACAATTTTATTTTAGTTAAGCAGTAGGTCATTATGTATGGGCATATATATTATGTGATCTATCTCTCGATGTAGTACATCCATTCAGCCCTATGTTTTGGGTTATTACTAACAAAATGATGCAGGTCTGATATTGTTAAAGCTGATGTTAAGACTTGAACCACGTTGAATTTTTTATGGTCTGAAAAGTCAGCAATGAGTTTGAATGTGCTATTTCATTTTCCGGTTAATATAATCCATGTGCACAATTGCAGACACCAACTATGAATATTGATTCACGTTTCTAATGTAATTTATCAATCGATTTTGTTGTAGGACTTGGCAGTCACATTCAATATCACAGTTTGAAGAAACTGATCAAGTGATAAAAGAACGAAGCAACCCCAATCAAATCCATCATCGCTAGAAGCAACTCCACTATCAACGAAAAGGAAACTGTCAAAACACCGTCGAAATAAACTAAAGGTGACGTGTGTCACACTTGATGTTTTAAACTTGAATTATTTCGAAGATGGTAGCTAATATGATTTTAGATTTTCAATGTTCAGAGACTTTAATATATGAACTAGATGCAATCAAAGAAGAAGAAGACGAAGAAAAAGCAGCAACAATTAAAGTCGGGCAAAACCAATTACAGAAGAAAAAGAAAATATGGCAGACGTTGCTGAGACCAAAGTATGGCTGCTGCAACAGTTTATGCAAATGGTAGACATGCCTGAGAAAGAAGGATACACTTACAGATATCTTAAAAGAAGGATACACTTACAGAAAGAAGGATAATATATAGGCTATTGTAAAACCGAAATGACTATATTAGGTTGCTGGACCATTTACAGGTTCTTAGGTTCATATTTAGAATTTGTATCAGTCCTCTTCCGATCCCAGTTTATATATGTCATGCTCTTTTAGTCGTGCGATTACTTTCATTTTACATGAAAATCTTTTTAACGTGTTTCCAGTGTTCATTGTGGTTCGCTAATTAAGTTGCCAACACGCTCCAAAATACCCCGCTGCGGAGCGCGGGCATCAATCCTCGTGTTAATAAAGAATTGATTAGTGATATTTATGCTACTTATAGGAGACCTACCGATTGAGGTTGGCATAATTAGTCAAGGTATTGGGTTCTTTAACCAAACGTTTTGGGTTCAAGTTTTAGGAATGGAAAAATCTTAATTGGAAGGGATATTATCTATTGAGGTATCGAGTAAACTTTCGCAGGAGATTAGTCCATTCGTTTTAATAGCGGTGAGAACTCCTCGTCATAGAATAAAAAAATAAAAATAAAATAGCAGACCTAAAATTAAAATCTAATTCATTAATTTCACGATAACTTAGAGGCGGTGCCAAGAATTTAAGTTAAGGAGAGCCTGACCGCCATCTATTATAAAAACCAAACGTGGATTTTTTTTTCAGTGGCTGGTCTTTATATCTTAGTTACTGATTGAAGGTCCAGTTTTTAGTCCTTTTATCCTAGTTATTGATTAAAGGTCTAATTTTTAGTAGTAACTGTTAGAGGCGGACTAATGTAAGGATTTTATGTGTATTGCAATTAAGTTCGTTTTCCTCGACTCACTCGAATTGATATCAGACTTGATGTGGATAAATTGTTCTTGGTGAAACGTATTTTTTGGTATTTTAAAAACTAAAATTTAATAAAAGACTAATTAATCTAATTAAAAAGATAATAAGTAATTAAAAATACTTAATTAAAAACTATTTAATCTATTTTAAAACTATCTTAAACAAATGTGAAAACTATTTTAAATTTAAATAAAACTTTACTCTAATTAATTTTTTAACTAAAACTTTAAGTGAAATCTATTTAACTAATTTTTAATAAGACTAAATAAAAACTAATTTATGAAAGCAATTTAAAATTTCTAAAAGTAATAAAAAATATTTTGTTTGATTTTATTTTTAAATCTTAATAAAAGAAAACTTATATAAAACTTTTAATAAAAATTAATTAAACTAAAACTTGTATTTAAAATTTAATTAAAATCTGACAGTTATAATAAACCTATATTAACTAAATGATGCGTAATTAAACTCAAAAGAAAGGCTAGAACAACTGGTAAAGGTGTTGGGATGCTGAACAAAAGGTCAGGGGTTCGATACCCAGGAGGGACGATTTTTGCTATATTTTTATTTGAATTACTTTTTTGGACAGAATTAATTCACCAGACCAAATGAGTCTGTGAACTGAATACACAAATCAAACTTAAACAAAGCAAAACAGTTAAAACCCAAATAAGCAGATAAAATAAAGAACAATAAGCAAATAAATATAACCAAATAAGCAAAACTGAAATAAGCTATTCAAACCTCAACTAAATAATAACATCAAATAAGCAAATAAACTAAATCAGACAATAAGCAAATCTAGACTTAACAGTAGCAGATAATATTAATAAGCAGATTAATCAAATATTAGACTAAACAATATACTTGCAGACTTGAGCAAATGAAATAATAATTAAAAAAGATAAACTTAAACAAATCTAAAACTCAGATATATCAAGAACTAAAACTAGCAGATCTAAACGCAAACTCTAAACCAGAAAATAACTACACTATACAAGCAGATTTATAAACATTGATTAAAACAAACATTAATCTAAAAATAACATAACATAAAAAAGAAGATCAAACACCTTATGACGAAATCCGTTGAGAAGTAGAGGTGCGTTGAGCACTCTATGGAACGAAATCGAGATCACCACCATTAAACATCAACATTACCCGAATCACATATATCAATTCTCGAACAAGATCAAAAACTACTATTCACGAACCAGAATTTAAGAAACTTCCCAGTAGGGGAAATTTTATACCACTTTTATTTTTTTTATTTTTTTTATTTAAAACAAACAGTTTAAAAGATAAATTGCAATATAAATTTTAAACAGAACAGTAACGAGACACGAATCAATTAAAATGTAAACAACTTTTATTAATAAATAATAACTGATTACAATACTGAAAAAAAGAAATTACACTTTTAATCTAAAAACTAATTTGCATAATTAAAAATAAAAATAAAAATAAAAGGCACACTGAATTACAGATTTGATGGGGTTTTTATAGAGAAACCCTAGAAACCTTGTTGAGGAAGATATCAAATCTTGGCCGCTCTTTTCTTCTCTCTTTCTTCATTCTTGATCAAACGGTTGAAAACACACCATTTTCACTCGGATCGCCTGTAAAAACCCAAAAAATTTGGTTTATATTTTATTTCATTATTTTGAATATAACCTAAAGTTTAAATAATAATTTGATATTAATACTTTAATTGATAATTGTAAACAACTAACAAAATAAAGTTTTAGCAAAAATAATGTTACAAGTACTACTGTAATGAAAAAAAAAAGATACAAGTACTACTATAAGAATATTACTAGTAACTAGTAATAGAGAACAATGTATTAGTAGCTTTGGTAGATATAACAAATCATGTTATTTTGAAAGCAACATCCATATCTTCACTTTAAAAAATACCGACAATATCGAATGATAGAATTAAAAATTTGACTTTTACACTATCAAATCTATAACAGATGGAATAACAATTAAAGCAGTTACAAAGTGGCGAACGTTTCTTTCGCTTCAATCCCATCAATTTCGGAAAACGAGTATACTCAAATTTATATTCATATATAAACATATCTCCCTACCAAACGTCGATAACGTTTCATTAAAATTAAAGAAACCAAAAAGAAGTTGCTGGTACAAGCAAACTAGATATATTCAAGTGCGAATCGGAGTTTAGAAACGATTCACGCCAATGTCGTTCGAGTTGGAGTTTCTGTTCAGGTGTTGTTCGCGTTTGGGTATGGTTTCTGTTCGTGAGAAGGTTGTGGCTTTAGTCTCCTGCTCGGCACATGTAGCTGATGGTATAAGTTGTTTTTTTTTTGTTGCTTCTCATTTCAACTCGATGCTCGTGTTGGTTTGATCTCGGGTTAAAGGCACTGTTTTGATGACGTCGTTGGTCCATCTATCCATATACGTAAGGCAGTGAACTTTATGTGTTGAGATAGTATCCGTACTATCATTCGATTTTGATCTTAGACAATCGTTGTTGGGCTCGGAGGTATATCCTTATATCACATTCAAGTTTTATATGTTGATTTTAATTCGTTGTTGTCTTTCATCTAACTTAAACTCAACCCTTCAATTCAAAAATAAATATAAAAAAAAATTCTCATATTTAGATGATTCCATTTAAGTAGGCTAGTAAATGAGGACACCATTGATATAGAAAATCACTGTGAAAGAAGTGTAACCAATCTATATTCAACAAGAATAAACTAATTTCATCAAATGATTATGAAGACATGTTATATACGAGTATAAGATTTTATGCATGGATTTTAAGAGTTGATGAATGAGTCCATGCTACAACATGAAGTATAGACTAATTGTCACTAGGTGGTATGTGTTTTGGGTCAAAAGATTTGCTCATATGTTGGTCAAGTTACTTTCAAAACTTATGCTTATTGGGTCTTTAACCATTTGAAACGAAATCGAGTTCGGCTCCATCTTGTTTAACTATTAGTAATGTCGAAAACGTGTCGCTTAATCCATTATAAAAGCTTAACACATGTGTACATAATTTTCTTTAAATCTTAAAGAAAAGTAAAACCCTATGGTAACATACAACTAGTGATGGCAAATCAGAGGGTTATAAATCTTTATATGGCTAATATAAATACTCGCTAAAGATTGTAATCGAGTTCAAATATCTAAGACTTATGCAAAGTGGTTAATCTTAAATTACTTTTATAAGCGATTATATCCTATATGAATCATCGTAGTCATGACTTGATTGTTAAAGTGTAATGAATAAATTTACTTAATGACATTGTAACGTCATTTGAAACATGTAAAAGGTGGTGAATAATGGATTCTAAAGATAGTTGATCAAAATAGTAGTAATATTAGGACTGTTAACCAACACTTATGTGATGACCGAGTGGTTATACTAAAGCAATAATTAGTCCCTTCACTATATTAATTCGAAGTAGTTGATTTTTTTGTGTAGACCATTTTACCAAGAAATAAATTTGGACAATTTTTAAGCGTTGGGTATGGCTATCAAGGTACGGATTTCCCGTCTTTCAGTAAGGACTTCCTTTCTATGCATGATTAGGATTTCCCGTCTTCAGCCAAATGTTTTTCCCCAGTATATGTTTAAGTTTATCAGTAATCATGTTAATAACTAAATAAGTTGCCTGAGCATTATATACAAGCACGACCAGTTTATGTACTAGTTACGGAGGTACCGTAACCACGACACTAGAGGCACCGGTGTCGTGACTCACATGCAGGAGAGTGATATCCTGCATCGTCCCACTCAGCTCAGCTTGGCCATTTTATCAGTATTATTAGTGGGGCGTATGGATGCATCCTAGGCTTATATGTGTTACAAGTTATCAGGGTGAATGTGGTGTGTGCTCTACATCCTTCACATTGGAGCTGATCCCTCCACCCAGCACAGTATTTAGAGGTCACCCCTCTACAGCATGACGAGGTCACCCCTCCAGTTATTCATGCACGGTTGTTACAACACGTGACCTATATAAGCTCTGGCAAATAAAATACAGTAAATGCATGTTTTCAGAATTAATAGTTATATTTCAGTATCAGTATATGTGAACCAGGTTTCTCAGATTTTATGTAGAGTTCTACCACATGTTACATATCAGTCTTACAGTTTCAGTATTCTATCGCCTGTTTCATTCAATATATTCTTATCATGCTTTATATCCGTTCACTGAGCGTTATGCTCAGCCGTAGTTCCTTTCATGTTCTAACGGTAGGTACACCAGGACGCTCTTAGGAGTCTGAGAGCATGTGCATTTGGATGGAAGCTATCCAGACTTCTTATTTTATGCATTTCTTACATTATTCTGCTTATTTGGACATTGTTTAGTCCTTTCCTTCAGTATTTTACTTTTCATGTTTTGGGCTTATGTTTGGATTACCGATGTTTGATTCCGGTATTCCTTTATGGTCAGTTAATGTTTTAGGACATTTACCTTATGCTTTGATGACACGCCATACATACACGTAACGGTCCACTTATCCAAGTGGGGTGTTACAATTATGGTATCAGAGCATCAGGTTCGACCTGTAGGCTCTAAAACTTGACCTGTGACTAGTTGGTAGTCACCAAGAACTTCCCAGATTTTGGCGTTGTTATCTTATGCATTTATTTGTCAGTTTTCTTCTATTATCAGTCAGTTTTCTTAAATTTTTTGACTAAGTAAAAGGTTGGTACATGATTGGCCATATTTAGTCGCATGTGCTTTTCTGCGAATTTTGTTTTGGTGAACCGAACCATAGGCGTTCACCCTTGCCGGTTCAGACTTTTGTATTGGTAAACCGACCCAATGGCGTTCATCCTTACTCATGACAGATTCATGTTTTCAGTCGAATGTTATTAGGTGAACTGACCCATATGCGTTCACCATTCATCAGGTCCAATTTCATGCTTTTCGGTCGAATGTTATTTTGTGAACCGATCCATAGTTGTTCACCTTTGTCATATCATGACATTTTATAAGTTTTGACTAGTATGGGTTGGACTATAATCATCCATATTTAGTCCCAGATTGTAAATTTCTATACATGACAATTCTCATAATTTTTTTACAAGTATGGATCGAACCAGAATCACCCATACTTAGTCACATGTTTTATCCTTTGAATTCTGTGGATTGAACCATAGCCATCCACATCAGTTGATGTTAAACCTCAGTTGACTATACCTTTATGTTCTTTGTAACAATCCAGTTTTCATACTCTCACGTGGATGTCGTTTCATGCTGATTAAGCTCCATGTATCCTTACGAGGATTACGTTTTCAGCAAGGTGATGATTTTTTTATGCTAAGATACAGAAGGATTACAGTAAAATCCTGTTTTCATGATAAATCATGTTCTGGTCTTTATCAATCGTGTCCTTATACTGAACATTGATGAAACTCCGTTTAATCATACTTTTCAGCCTCTATACAACCAGCATTAAGTCTACGAAAAAAAATTTCAGCCTATCATGTTAACTGTTTCGGTTCAGTTGCTAACCAATTAAATCAAATTATTTTCTATTGACCATGTCAGACGGTTTACACCAGTATTGATCATTCAGCAAACCTTCAGCGGTACCACATAAATAGTATTCATCGTGTACTTCACGTACAGTATTTCAGGTGTACCTCATGCACCTTACACCATGTGTACCGTTAATCGATCCTCAATCACCTCAGACATTTCCGCTTGTCGATATTCTACCAGATGCTGATGTTGCTCGTGAATTGAAGATTTTGCCAGATGCTGATGCCGCTAACACTTGGAAGACCTCACAAATGCTGATGCTGCTGATACTTGGAGATTTCTCAAGATGCTGATGCTGTTTATACTATGAAGACTCTGCAGAACAAGGACGAAAACTATAAATTTGAAATTTCTGACAAGAATAAATTTCAACCATCAGACACTACCACTCCACTCCATGCTTTCACTTTCTTAGCTAGATGTCACACTTCACTCAGCTAACCTTTCATTCAAAAGAGTGTGACCCGGAATCCAGTCGGCCACTCAGCAGAATAGCTACAGGAATCATGGTAGTAATAATGACCGTCTTGAAACTGATAGACAAGGCGGTAATGACAACCACCGTGCTTAAAAATAATCAGTCAGTAACCATCGGAACTCCGGAACGGACCTGACCAGAGATAAAGAGGTTAGCAGTCTAACCGGTCCGCCAACCCTAGCAGTTACCAGTTTTTTTTTTATTTTTTTTTTATTTTTTTTTTTAACCTTATTCAGACTCATCTACTAAGACACGAGTCAAGAACTCACAACTCCAATGTGTTTACTAAACTAGGCCCTCAGAAATGCAGGGCACCCTCCAAGGGGTATACCCATCCTTGTATGTCACGCATAAATCAGACCATAAAAAAATCAGTTACCACCACGGGAGTATTGCCAGGTTAGACATGCAGTGTTCGTTCTGTGAGGTTATAGACGAACACAATTAGCGAGATCTGCCACGTCTACTTCACGTATTCACATGTCAGCTTTATCTTAAATCATATATTTACCTACCTCCCAGCCAAAATAGACTCCACAGTATCACCCTTACTTATTCAAGTTTTTCCTTTCAGTTGACGACGAGATCCATCTTACTAAATCCCAAATATATTCATTATATTTTCTGCCAGAAAATCAGTCAAGTTGTTATACTGTACGGAAAGTGATTTATTATTCCAAAGCTACGAAGACTTTTCAGCTACCAGTTATAAAGTCACTTCTGAAATTTCTTAAATTCATGACCAGCAGATTCTTCTAGAGTTCCCAGACGTAATTTCAGAAAGTTTTTCAAGAAATTCCTTCATAACCACGAGACAGAATTTAACATCAAGTTTGTCTCAAGAAACAGAACCTGTTTTCAAAACTCTTTATTCCAGGGCTTCAACTAAGTTAAAAGAGTTGCAGCAATTGCTGCAAGAGTTACCGGAACAAGGCTTTATTCGCCTTAACGCACCACCAGAAGGTGCACCGTGTTATGTCTATCAGAAAGGAGGACCGGTAACATGAGATCATTTATCAATCACCAAAAATTTACAAGATCGCTATTCATAAAAACGATACTCATTCCACGAATAAGAGGTTACCTGACCTGCTACGATATCTTAAATATTTTCCAGAACAATTCGTAACCGTGACACCAGTAGTGGTAAGAGAAGAACATGATGTTTTTTTTCGGATTGCTTGAACACGTTATAGTCTCACCAAAATTTTTGATTTATACGTCTGAGCTCCCTAATGCTCCAGCTATAGTATGAAGTTTATGAATAAATTTTTATGACTTCCCAGACAAAATCGTCAGTATATTCATTGATCACTTTCTGATCTACTAAATCCTAAAGAAGAACGCGAGATCATCTTCTCACGGACATGCAGATTCTCATATAGGAGAAATTTATATGAGCGGTTTTCCTAACGTATATCCCAGATGAACAAGGTGGCATTTCTGAGCCACCCTACTTCAGCAGAAAGCAATTTTAGACAATCCTGCGAAGGTGAAGGCCATCACCTGATATTCCCGACCGACGCCTGTGAATAGAGTACAAACTTTTCTAGAACTTAATTGACTGCTACCGCATAAATTGCTGACAGTTCTCCCTAAAATTTTCCCATGACTATTCAACCAGATTAAACCAGAATGTCCCATAATCCCAGGCAAAATTTTGATGGAAGCAGTGTCACACATTCATGCAACTATGTTCATATCTAGATGCTTGACATATCGCAGGTTCAAGATAGAACGTCGTCATGCTAGTGAGGTACTATAATCCTTAGAAATTTCTGAGCAGAAATGAGACGAAATTCCATGAAATTGTTATCAGTAACCACAGACTCATAAAAGTATGATACTGTCTAAGTCATCGTCAACCATGTGATCAACCTGCGTGTTTTCGTTCATCCGAAAGGATTACGCACCAATGGACCTGCATAAAATTTAGCAGTAAATTATACGAACTCAAGGTATTCCATCGACCATCATATCAGACAGAATTCATGTTCACGATCACGTGTATGTTTACGTTCACTTACGTTCACGTTTATTTTCACTTTCACGTTTACGTCTCATTCACATTATGATGCTGTTTCAGTCCATATTTTGTGCTAATCATGATTTAAGTTCACGTTCGTTTTCGTGACATTGTTCACGTTCAGCTTGTTATCGGAGTTGGTTATAGAAACTTTAAGAAAATCATACTCAAGTTTAGCATAGCTTTTCCATACCCAGGCAGACGTTTCACGTCTCAGGCCGTATCGTTTGGCATCCCTTCCTCAGTCAGCATACGTTCACGATATATTCCGGACATTTCCTCATATAATCGTGAACCACGTTCACAATTGCTCACGTAGTACGTTCACAATTGTTCACGTAGTTCGTCCCTATATGTTTCAGCAGCTTGCTCAGAGATATAAATGTTATCTTTTCAGGATATTTGTACGTACCGTTTCATGTGTACTACATGCTATAGCTTATGCATTTTATCAGACTCAGAAAATCCATCGTAGGTATGGAACCAGAAACTGTTCAGCATTCATCAGGACAGGGTCATTAGGACCAAGATTTCATTGTGTTTAGACATTTGAAGGAGTCGTTTCGAGCGGGAAGCCACTCGGAACGGAGGAGTCCATTCGGACCTCTCATCCATTTTCATTCAAAAAATTCAGTTAAGTTATATCAGTCATGTTACGTTATATGTCCCCTTCAGTTATGTCATGACCATGTTCTTTCAGCAACATCATGTCTCCAATTCGAGGACAAATAATCCTTTTTTTAGAGGGGAAGAATTGTAAAACCCGTAGCAATATCATGTATCTAATTCGAGGACGAATTACTGTTTTTTTAGAGAGGAAGAGTTGTAAAACCCAAAAAATTTGGTTTATATTTTATTTCATTATTTTGAATATAACCTAAAGTTTAAATAATAATTTGATATTAATACTTTAATTGATAATTGTAAACAACTAACAAAATAAAGTTTTAGCAAAAATAATGTTACAAGTACTACTGTAATGAAAAAAAAAGATACAAGTACTACTATAAGAATATTACTAGTAACTAGTAATAGAGAACAATGTATTTGTAGCTTTGGTAGATATAACAAATCATGTTATTTTGAAAGCAACATCCATATCTTCACTTTAAAAAAATACCGACAATATCGAATGATAGAATTAAAAATTTGACTTTTACACTATCAAATCTATAACAGATGGAATAACAATTAAAGCAGTTACAAAGTGGCGAACGTTTCTTTCGCTTCAATCCTATCAATTTCGGAAAACGAGTATACTCAAATTTATATTCATATATAAACATATCTCCCTACCAAACGTCGATAACGTTTCATTAAAATTAAAGAAACCAAAAAGAAGTTGCTGGTACAAGCAAACTAGATATATTCAAGTGCGAATCGGAGTTTAGAAATGATTCACGCCAATGTCGTTCGAGTTGGAGTTTCTGTTCAGGTGTTGTTCGCGTTTGGGTATGGTTTCTGTTCGTGAGAAGGTTGTGGCTTTAGTCTCCTGCTCGGCACATGTAGCTGATGGTATAAGTTGTTTTTTTTTTGTTGCTTCTCATTTCAACTCGATGCTCGTGTTGGTTTGATCTCGGGTTAAAGGCACTGTTTTGATGACGTCGTTGGTCCATCTATCCATATACGTAAGGCAGTGAACTTTATGTGTTGAGATAGTATCCGTACTATCATTCGATTTTGATCTTAGACAATCGTTGTTGGGCTCGGAGGTATATCCTTATATCACATTCAAGTTTTATATGTTGATTTTAATTCGTTGTTGTCTTTCATCTAACTTAAACTCAACCCTTCAATTCAAAAATAAATATAAAAAAAAATTCTCATATTTAGATGATTCTATTTAAGTAGGCTAGTAAATGAGGACACCATTGATATAGAAAATCACTGTGAAAGAAGTGTAACCAATCTATATTCAACAAGAATAAACTAATTTCACCAAATGATTATGAAGACATGTTATATACGAGTATAAGATTTTATGCATGGATTTTAAGAGTTGATGAATGAGTCCATGCTACAACATGAAGTATATACTAATTGTCACTAGGTGGTATGTGTTTTGGGTCAAAAGATTTGCTCATATGTTGGTCAAGTTACTTTCAAAACTTATGCTTATTGGGCCTTTAACCATTTGAAACGAAATCGAGTTCGGCTCCATCTTGTTTAACTATTAGTAATGTCGAAAACGTGTCGCTTAATCCATTATAAAAGCTTAACACATGTGTACATAATTTTCTTTAAATCTTAAAGAAAAGTAAAACCCTATGGTAACATACAACTAGTGATGGCAAATCAGAGGGTTATAAATCTTTATATGGCTTATATAAATACTCGCTAAAGATTGTAATCGAGTTCAAATATCTAAGACTTATGCAAAGTGGTTAATCTTAAATTACTTTTATAAGCAATTATATCCTATATGAATCATCGTAGTCATGACTTGATTGTTAAAGTGTAATGAATAAATTTACTTAATGACATTGTAACGTCATTTGAAACATGTAAAAGGTGGTGAATAATGGATTCTAAAGATAGTTGATCAAAATAGTAGTAATATTAGGACTGTTAACCAACACTTATGTGATGACCGAGTGGTTATACTAAAGCAATAATTAGTCCCTTCACTATATTAATTCGAAGTAGTTGATTTTTTTGTGTAGACCATTTTACCAAGAAATAAATTTGGACAATTTTTAAGCGTTGGGTATGGCTATCAAGGTACGGATTTCCCGTCTTTCAGTAAGGACTTCCTTTCTATGCATGATTAGGATTTCCCGTCTTCAGCCAAATGTTTTTTCCCAGTATATGTTTAAGTTTATCAGTAATCATATTAATAACTAAATAAGTTGCCTGAGCATTATATACAAGCACGACCAGTTTATGTACTAGTTACGGAGGTACCGTAACCACGGCACTAGAGGCACCGGTGTCGTGACTCACATGCAGGAGAGTGATATCCTGCATCGTCCCACTCAGCTCAGCTTGGCCATTTTATCAGTATTATTAGTGGGGCGTATGGATGCATCCTAGGCTTATATGTGTTACAAGTTATCAGGGTGAATGTGGTGTGTGCTCTACATCCTTCACATTGGAGCTGATCCCTCCACCCAGCACAGTATTTAGAGGTCACCCCTCTACAGCATGACGAGGTCACCCCTCCAGTTATTCATGCACGGTTGTTACAGCACGTGACCTATATAAGCTCTAGCAAATAAAATACAGTAAATGCATGTTTTCAGAATTAATAGTTATATTCCAGTATCAGTACATGTGAACCAGGTTTCTCAGATTTTATGTAGAGTTCTACCACATGTTACATATCAGTCTTACAGTTTCAGTATTCTATCGCCTGTTTCATTCAATATATTCTTATCATGCTTTATATCCGTTCACTGAGCGTTATGCTCAGCCGTAGTTCCTTTCATGTTCTAACGGCAGGTACACCAGGACGCTCTTAGGAGTCTGAGAGCATGTGCATTTGGATGGAAGCTATCCAGACTTCTTATTTTATGCATTTCTTACATTATTCTGCTTATTTGGACATTGTTTAGTCCTTTCCTTCAGTATTTTACTTTTCATGTTTTGGGCTTATGTTTGGATTACCGATGTTTGATTCCGGTATTCCTTTATGGTCAGTTAATGTTTTAGGACATTTACCTTATGCTTTGATGACACGCCATAAATACACGTAACGGTCCACTTATCCAAGTGGGGTGTTACATCGCCAGGCTGGATGAAGGTGTGTTAGTTGTGTTTGTTTCTTGATGAGGTAGAAGATAATGATTGGAGGATTGGTGTTTTGGTGTTGTCATAACCAATCAAAAGAGGAAAAAGGGCCACGTCGGATTTGAGATGAGGACCACCAGTTGTGTTGCTTCCGAAAAACTTGGGGGAATTAATTCCCTTCGTGTGAATCACACGTTTAAAGCAAAAGCCCCAAAAATTATGGTGTAATTTTTGATTTAGGGTTTGGGATTTGGGTAAAAAGGTGCGTTTGTTTTGTGAGACAGATAAAAGGGTGAGGGTGGGTTTCTTGTTGTTATCGAAGGTGTGTGGGTAAGTGTGAGGTTAATAAAAACGTGGGGTGAATAAATGTTTGACTGGGAAATTTGTTTATAAAAACTTTCGTTTCTTCTTTTCCTTGGGCCTTGATCCGCCTTGATTGCCTACTCTCAAACATGGGCTAGAAGCCCAAATAAACTTTATCCGTCCTTTATAAAATGGTATTGGGCCAAGTTGGATTATTGGTGAAAAGAAGTTAACATGTTATTGTTAATGGGCCTTTTAGCCCATTAGTTCGAATGTGGGACCCACAAGGCCCAATAACTTTGATAAATTAAATCCCCGAATAAAACGACTTGATCTTTGGCTTTTTGGTCTTTTCAAACTCGTGTTGAATTTGCCGGTTTTCGTGATCTTTGGCACACTTTTGGTTCTTTGACTTTGTCTTCGTCTCTTTCTTGGACTTTTCTTCAACATTTGACCGTGAAATCCCGTGTTTTATTTCCTTTTGATCATTTGTACCTATTTCACACAAAAACACAAAACCACGCGTAATTCCGACTTTTACGATATTAAACACATGATTAGGTCTTGTTTTTCCTTGATTTTAGTGGCAAAAGGATAAGTGTTTACACACTTATTAAATCCCCTACACTTGACCATTGCAATGACCCAATGCAATGCATAGTTTTAAAGCATAAAGTTACATTTTTCTCATAATTAAACCATCTTGGCCTTTATTAAGATATACTATTACTACTACGATGAAAAGATAAAAACTTTAAAGGAAACAAAAGTTATAACAATTTATTAATCTTGGAAATTATTTGATGGAAGAAACTTGTAAAGAAATCTAAGACTTAAATTAGGGCTTTGGTGTCATGAATATTAATCACCCTCAAGTTTCACGTTCTCCATACCAAGCTTAAAAACGAGATCATTGTTTACCATAAGTTCTTAAGTTAAAACCACTTATATAAGACAATTGTGTAATACTCTTTCTCCAATTCCTAAGTTGTATCTCTAGCTTTTAAGGATTGTCATTCACCCGTAGGCTCATTTGACTTATTTGATAATTATTAGACCAAAAATGAAGGCAAAACGGTGCAAACCTAATACGAAGCTTTTGGCTAAGTATAAAATATTATCGTCCGATCTTTTCGAATTGAGAAAGGGATTTAAGTGCGACTCAATTGTCTTTCGGTAAACAAGAGAATGGTTTGGTTTGATTATCTATTTTAAACTAAAAGCAAGTATGAAAATGTCGTTGAGTAAATTAAAGCGTTTAAAATTATTTAGAAAAACACTTAAAACATAAAAATTTGTAAAACTTTAAAATTTAAAAACTCAGTCTATCGGAATATAACAAGTCCTTTCTATCGGAATGCACCAAAGTTAAATCCATCGGAATATAATTAAAACAAGTCATCAGAATATTCATCCGAGTACCCATCGGAATAACACAATCCCTTCTGTCGCAATTATGCCTATCGGAATGTCCTAGATCGCAATGTTTCAGATCGGAATGTTCTAAACACTTCTGTTGCAATGCACCACTGTCGGAATGTTGTAAAGTAAAATTTGGCAGAGTTTCGTTTCAAAGTAACCTTAGTCCCGTCGGAATATGCGATCGAAATGAGCGCTCGCAATCCTAGATCGGAATAAGGGGGAAGTTACCAAGTGATCGCAAAGTAGAACCACAATGGGTTATTGCGATCTAAACAAATAATCTGTCGGAATGTTGAAATCCCTAAGATTGCGATAAGCACCAAAGTAATCCGAAATTGATGGAAAGCAAAGATTCAATTAGCACTAACAATAAGATGCCTTATCCGAATCTTAAACAACTCAAAAAGCTTGAATTCGACAACTTTTAAAACATAAAAGATCATAAATTTTATGAAAGGAACTTTAAAATTACTAAAACCTTTGAGAAATCCGAAAACCAATAAGCTAAAACTTGAAATAAACCAATATGCATAAAGAGCTTATAGCTTATACGTGTAAGAGCTTATGTAGAAACAAGGAAGATTAACCTTTAATCACGAAAACATCAAATCAAATGAATGAAGTATGAATTTCGAATCTAAAGATAAAGTAAACCAAGAAATGTAGAAGGAGATTAAAGAACTTAAAACTTAACTTGAACTTGATTAATGGAATCCAAAATACAAAAAGCTTAAATTTGAAAGATTAAAAGAAAAGATGAAAGACTTAGTGAGAGAAAGTTTAGAACATTCTCTCTCTAAAAACTAAAACGGAAAAAAATAAAAGTGCAACTAGCTAACCACCCTCCTAATGTGATTAGGAGGGTATTTATAGGCTAAGTGGGAGGTGAATGTGTGGTGTGCTTCCTTCTTTCTTTTCTTCTCGACTCGATTTAATTCTTTGTCTTTCTCGACGTCGTCTCGGGATTTGAACTCGTCTTAATAATTTTCTTCTATAATTTAGACTTGAGTTCTTCGACTTCATTAAACTTCCGTCTTTAGACTTTTTCTTCGATAAATCTTCAGAATAGGTCTTGGACATCCGTTCTTTAAACACTCTTGATCTCTTGACTTCGTCTTTTCTCATTTTCTTCGATAAAAGCCCGTGAAAGCCCGTGTTTTCTTTCTTTTTCATCTTTTGGTCCTAAAACACAATAAAAACACAAACCACGCATAATTCCGACTTTTACGACATAAAATACACGTTTTGGTCTTGTTATTATTGGAAATAAGTGGCAAAAGGATAAGTGTTTTCACACTTATTAAATCCCCTACACTTGACCATTGCAATGTCCTCATGCAATGCATTAATTTTAAAGCACGGTTTACATTTTCCATCATAAATAAGCCACCTTGGCCTTTATTAAATACTAAACATTTAAAGAAAATAAAAAGATAGGAACAAATCAAAGACTTACATTGGGTTTTGGCTGCCATGAACGTTTATCATCCTCAAGTTTCACGTTCCCCATACCAAGCTTAAAAACGAGATCATTGTTATTATAAGTTAACAAACTAACACTAATTCATGTGGGCCAATTATTTACTTAAACTCCCTTATTCCTAGGTGTATCTCTTATATTTTATTTTTGTCTTGAATGATCACGAGGATGCATTGTTTGACTTATGTCGATAGTTATTTAGGCCGAAAATAAAGTGGACGATTTAATCAGTAGTTAGCTAAAGGACAGAATCTTTTAAAACTGCTTCTCGGGACCTCATAAAGTTCATATCCTGGCATAACTCGCTTCACGATTTGAGACCTTTCTCGGACCGATATTTGACAGCGACTTCATACTTCAAATCTTGAGAGACGTTCTTGAAATTATGGTCTTCTCTTCATAATAGGAATTTCTTCACTTGAACTTTTTGAGAGATTCTTCATATATGGACCAGGACTTCTTCATTTTTCTCCAATCTTTATTTTGGACTTTGATGTACAACGATCCGCCTCCTTTTAGGACTTGGATCTATTTATCCTCATACCTTGTTATGGCCTTTTTGGATATACTTCTCCATGATCTTTTGGGGAGTTTTTGCTTTTCGTCGTGTGTCTCGATCCTTCATATTGATTTTCGATAAATGATTCTTCCCATCACTTTTGGATCTTTAGCAACAAAATTTAGCCCTCATGCCTTGTTAGGGCCTTTTCGGACTCACAATCTTCGCATCTCGCTTCAATAAGTTATGCCTTGGCTATGAACTCTAATTAATACCGAGCAACTTTTAAACGATCTTGGGCTAGAAGCTAAGTAACTTTTCAAATCGTACAACCTTATTTATTGCAGATAAATTTATTAACAAGCGATGGGAGAATAGGCTCATAATTAACTCACATAAATTCACGAAAGAATACCAAACTTATAATTGACTCTATCATCTCTCGTCCTCCATAGTTTAAAATCTCAAGGAATGAGATTCGTGGATGCTTAGCCAATTAAATCAAAGTTTTCGGTTTTCGAGTCATCTATAGGATCTTGCAAATTCTTAGACTTTTTCAAGTTTAGAGTTTGCATTTTAAAGTTCCCTTGATAAACGACTCTCTAGGATCAATTATAGGAACTTGCGAAAAGTTCTTGTTCTTAACCCGTGAGAGTTAAGACTTTCGCGTTTTAAAGTTCCCTATATAAAAGCCTAGCAAAACTTGACTTAAACACGTTAAGGATACTAGCTAGAGTAAACTTTAGATAAGTAAACTCGGGTTGAGTCAAAATATTCACAACTTTGAAAAATTTAAAAACCACTTTATTGAAAGTTTATTCTAGCAAGGAAAGAAAATAACCATAACGAAGGAAAATACAACTATACAACTAGGCCAAAATAGATTAAAAATTTTGAAAAACGTCGAAAATCAAATTTTCCGGTTAAAATGAGGGCAAATTCATGGAAAAGACCACTTACTTCGATAGAAGTCCCCCTACACTTGATATAAACATTGTCCTCAATGTTTAAGCATGTGGGAGTAAACTCCCCTACACTTAGGACATTGTGCACGTTGTTTAAATCTTGCTAAGGAAAGGACAACTATAGTGATTTCAATATGAACATATAAGATATGAAATATTGAATCACGACAGTTTAAGATAGAACCAGTAAGACGGGTACACGGGGTCACGGGTCGTCAAAAGTCATTGAGGTGCTCCTTGAAGCTTGAATCCCTGCACAAAATAAGAAAAAAAACAACCAACACATACGAAGCTCCCCCTACACTTATTATGAAAGCAGTAAATGATAGATCAACGGGTTGCCTCCCGAGAAGCGCTTGTTTTTTATGACCGAGTCACGAGCCTGACTCGACCCAAATTTAGTTCATGGGAAACGTGGTGAGGGATGGAATCATCTCATGAGAGATGTCCTCACCAAAGTACAGCTTCAAACGCTGGCCATTCACCTTGAAATTGGGCCCATTTGGCTGAGAAAGCTCAATGGTCCCATAGGGAAAGACTTTGGCGATGGTGAATGGACCAGACCAGCGGCTCTTCAACTTGCCCGAGAAGATCTTCAACCGAGAGTTAAAAAGTAAGACTTGATCACCATCGTGGAACTCTCGGTTCTTGATTCTTGCATCATGAATGATCTTGGTCTTCTCCTTGTAGATCAGTGAGTTCTCGTAAGCTTCATTCCTCAGTTCGTTGAGCTCGTTGAGTTGAATCTTGCGAAGATCACCGGCTTTGTTGATGTCGAAGTTAGTCCACTTCAAGGCCCAGTACGCCTTGTGTTCCAGCTCGATGGGGAGACGGCATGCTTTCCCGTACACAAGATGATAAGGTGTACAACCAATCTGGGTCTTATATGCGGTACGGAAAGCCCACAGAGCATCATCTAACTTATCGGCCCACGCGGCACGATGCTCTCTCACAGTACGTTCCAGAATTCGCTTCAATCCACGGTTGGAAATCTCGGCTTGCCCATTGGTTTGGGGATGATAGGCGGTGGAAAGACGATGATTAACACCATACTTAGCCATGACTCATGCAAATTGATCATTGCAAAAATGAGTCCCGCGGTAATTGATTATAGCACGAGGAACACCGAATCGAGCAAACAGCTGCTTCAAAAAGTTCACAACCACCCTCGCATCATTCGTTGGGAGAGCCTTAGCTTCAACCCATTTAGAAACGTAGTCAACGGCTACGAGGATGTACTTGTTCTCTTTGGATGATGGAAATGGCCCCATAAAGTCGATGCCCCATACGTCAAAGATTTCACATTCTTGTATGAAATTTTGAGGCATCTCATCTTTATGTGTGATCTTGCCTTGTCTTTGGCAAGCATCACAATGCTTAACCATTTCGTGAGCGTCACGATAAATGGTGGGACAATAGAATCTTGAGTCAAACACTTTCTTAGCGGTGTAGTTGGGACCAAAGTAACCACCGGTGGGTCCTTTATGGCAAGCATCAAGGATTTGCAAAGCTGCCGGTCCATCAACACATCGACGAATGATCAGATCAGCGCATTGTTTGAAGAGATAAGGGTCATCCCAAAAGTAAGTCTTAACATCTTTAAAGAACTTCTTCTTTTCTTGGGATGTTAACCCTTTGATGAGAATACCACCCGCTAAGTAGTTTGCAATGTCCGCAAACCACGGGGTGTCATCAAGATTGGACTGAATAGACATTAAGGTCTCAAGGGGAAAAGAGTCATTGATCTCTTGGTTTGGATGATCCCCTTGATACGGATCCTCAAGTCTACTCAGATGATCCGCTGCTAGGTTTTCGGCTCCCTTTTTGTCACGAATTTCAATGTTGAATTCTTGAAGGAGCAAAAACCAACGAAGAAGTCTTGGCTTAGAATCTTGCTTAGTCAACAAGTACTTCAACGCGGAATGGTCGGTATACACGATGGTGGTGGAAAGGACAAGATAGGGGCGAAATTTTTCAAAAGCATACACTACAGCTAAAAGCTCTTTTTCGGTAGTGGTATAATGCAATTGAGCCCCCGTCATTGTCTTGCTAGCATAATGGTTTGGTTGGAAGTGTTTGTTCACTCTTTGGCCCAAAACCGCTCCAATAGCGAAGTCTCTAGCATCGCACATCAATTCAAAAGGTAGCTCCCAATTAGGGGTGACCAAGACCGGTGCCTTAGTTAGCTTATCCTTGAGAAGATTAAAGGCTTCAATACACTCTTTGGAAAAGATAAAAGGAGTATCTTTTTCCAAGAGGTGGGTCATCGGGTGAGCGATTTTAGAAAAATCCTGAATGAAACGATGATAGAAGCCCGCATGACCCAGAAAACTTCTCACACCCTTCACGGTTGAAGGTGGAGGTAATTTGGCTATGACATCCACTTTAGCATGGTCCACTTCAAGACCGGCTTTTAAGATTTTGTGTCCTAGCACAATGCCTTCTTTTACCATGAAATGGCATTTTTCCCAATTCAGAACAAGGCGAGTGTCTTCACACCGCTTAAGCATACGTTCCAAATTGGCAAGGCACGTAGAGAAGGAATCACCATAGACTGAGAAATCATCCATGAAGACTTCCATAGTTTCTTCAACCATGTCATGGAAGATAGCCATCATACACCGTTGGAAAGTCCCAGGAGCATTGCATATGCCGAAAGGCATTCTTTTGTAAGCAAATGTTCCATAAGGACAAGTGAATGTGATTTTCTCTTGGTCTTGGGGATCGATGGGTATTTGAAAATAACCCGAGAAACCGTCTAAGAAGCAGTAATAGTCATTACCCGCTAGACGTTCAAGCATTTGGTCCATGAAAGGAAGGGGAAAATGTTCCTTTCTCGTAGCATCATTGAGTTTGCGATAGTCTATACAAACTCTCCACCCTGTAACGAGACGAGTAGGAATCAACTCGTTGTTTTCGTTGGGAACAACGGTGATTCCGCCTTTCTTAGGCACACAATGGACTGGACTAACCCATGGTGAATCCAAGATAGGGTAAATCATGCCCGCATCAAGAAGTTTGATAACCTCTTTTTTGATAACGTCATGGATCTTGGGATTCACCCTTCTTTGGCTTTGAATAGTGGGTTTAAAGTCGTCCTCCATGAGAATTTTATGTGTGCAAAAGTGAGGATCAATTCCACGGATATCAGAGATTTTCCAAGCAATCGCTTTCTTATGATTCTTCAGCACGGCGATAAGTCGGGATTTTTCTTCTTCTTTCAGGTCCTTTGCGATGATGACCGGTAACTTCTTGTTGTCTTCAAGGAAAACGTACTCGAGATGAGACGGAAGATCCTTAAGCTCTAGATCCGGAGGGTTTTCGATGGACGGCGTAGTCAACTTCGAATCATCGGTAGAGATAGCCTTAGGAGACTGTGGAGAATTATGGTCCTCATTGAGAAGTTTCTCAATGGTACAAATGTCTTCATCCCAATTGGAGGGATAATCGTCATATTGCAGATCCACATCTCCCAGAGTTGCTTCAAATTCTTGCAAGAGGAAATCACTTTCTCCAAATGGATTTAGTGATGGAGCAATAGAGGCAACGGCCTCAATAGTGGGTAGAGAAGAAGAACCACTTTTACAAGCGTCTTTGAAATGTTCTTCACAAGCCTCATCAAGAACGTCAATAGCATTAACACTCTCATATGAATAAGGTTGCTTAGAAATCTTACCCATATTGAAGACAATTTTATCGTCACCAACTCTCATGATTATTTCACCAGCGGCTACATCAATGAGAGTGCGACCGGTCCTCAAGAAGGGACGTCCAACGATTAATGGAACACGAGGATCCATCTCGTAGTCAACGACAACAAAATCCGCCGGGAAGGTGAATTTGTCAACGCCAACGAAGACGTTTTCGGCTATCCCCACTGGATAAGCAACCGTACGGTTAGCTAATTCCAAAGTCATTTTGGTGAGGACTAGCTCGGGGTGAGATAATTGCTTCCAAACACTTAAAGGCATTAAGTTTATACTAGCACCTAGATCGGCTAGGGCCATGCAATTCTCTACTCCCGGGAAGTTACAAGGAATCAAGAAACGACCCGGATCACCAAGTTTGGTGGGCAATTTCCTTAAGAGAACCGCGGAGCAATTCTCGTTAAGTTGGGTCTGAGCAATGTCAAGAAGTTTCTCCTTGTCACTAAGAAGATCTTTAAACATCTTCGCATATTTAGGCATGTGAGCGAGAGCCTCGGCAAAGGAGATGTTAAAATTCAATTGTTTAAACATTTTGAGAAAGTTTGAAACTTGAATATCATCCTTGCTCTTTTGCTTTTCTTTCCTCAACCTTGAAGGATAAGGTATATCGGATGAAGAGGAAGGCTTAAGGGAAGTAGGATCACTCACAACCGCGGGTGGTGGGGGAGTGGGGGTAGAAGGTAAAGGAGGTGAAGAAAGTTGCTCTTTTTCCTTGTTCACAATCACGGGTGGAGGTGTAGGAAGCTCGGGTTCCGTATAACCTTTTCCACTACGAGTGGTGATTGCTTTCATCTCCCCTCTTGGATTAGCAACGGTGTTACTCGGAAGAGTACCCGAAGAAGAGGGTTGATTACTTTGGAAAAGCGAACCTAACATATCACGTAAATTATCCGCTTGAGTGCTGAAAGAGTCTCTCATGTCTGCGCGAATATCATTGCTTTGTTTTGCCATGTCATTCCTTAGCTCGTCTCGAATATCGCTCCCTTGTTTCGCCATGTCTCCCTTCAAGTTGATGAATTGACTCTGAAGATTCGTTACCATCTCTCTATTAGTCCTCATGAACGTCTCGATGTCTTGATTCAACGCCGTTGGTTGATTGAGAGGTGGAGCTTGGTAAGCTTGAGAATTTCCTTGAGGTGGATATGGGTTTCTTTGGGATTGATATTTATTGTTAGCACGAGGTTGGGTTTGGTTGTTTCGGTTATAGCTTTGTTGTTGGTTTTGGTTTTGAGGAGTAAAACCGGGTGGAGCAAGATAGTTGTTTGAACGATAACTTAGCAAGTTACGGTCTCCTTGAGGACGAGCTTGATAGCCTCCCGTGGGATAAGTACCGTATTCCGCGTTAACGTTTTCACAAAAATTGCCTTGAGTGGAAGACAATCATTGTAAGAATGAGGACCACCACATGTGTCACAAGAAGTAGCAACGGCTTTAGCTTGTTGAGTGTGGTTATTAGCCAAAATTTGCATATTTTTGCTCATTTCGATAATGGCTTGTTCCATGGCGGACATGTCGGTGGTGGAAGAAGTAGACGAAACATTGACTCTCGGGTTAGATCTTGAGGATGCGGATGAATCCCAATTCTTGTGGTGAGTAGTCATGTTTTCAATCAACTCTCTACACTCCTCCGGTCTCCTTTTCATAAAAGTACCACCGGCGGCGGCGTTGATCGTGTCACGATCACGAAAAGTGAGACCATTGTAGAAAGTATCAATGAGAGTGACGGGGAGCATGTTATGGTTCGGACAACGGTCGATCAAATCATTGTAACGTTCCCAAGAATCAAAGAGCGATTCATCATTGTCTTGCATGAATCCACTAATTTGGTTACGAAGGCTCGTGACCATGGATGGTGGGAAGTAGCGCGACAAAAAGCGTTGAGTCATGTCATCCCAAGTATGAATAGAATTCTTTGGGAGACGGTCAAACCATTTTTTGGCATGGTGAGAAAGCGTGTGTGGAAAGAGTTGAAGGCGAAGGACATCCATAGAAACACCGGGCATCTTCATACTTTGAGTCATGGTAATGAATTTGTCGAGGTGCTTGTTGGCATCATCATCCGGCAATCCACGAAATGGATTAGTTTGCACTTGTTGGATCATGTGATGCTTCAACGAAAACTCCTGAGCCGTGATTTACATCGACGCAATCGGTCCTCCGCGTCCATTCATGGTGGGTTGACACAATTCCTCCATTGTTCGTAAATCAGGTAGGGGAACATTGTTGTTGTTATTGTTATTCAAATTGGGTAGAGGTGGGTTATTATTGTTGTTATGCACACCAGCCATATCTAAATCTTCACGAGTCTCGGGCTCAGAATAGTTTGATGATCTAGTACGCATACACCTGCAGAAGAAAAATATACAGAGAGAATATCTATATAATCTTTTTGGTGCAAACCTTTGGAAAAGAATTGCTTTTTATGATTTTTTCAATGTTTTTGTATTTTTGAAAAGTTTTTAAATTTTATGGGTTTTTGAAAATTTTTGTACTTGAAAATAACGTTCCCGAAAGAACGGGTCCCAAAATTCAATGCGTCTCTCACTAGAAACCGTTAATCTTAACGAAAAGAGCCGGCAGTGGCGCCATTTAATACGAAGCTTTTGGCTAAGTATAAAATATTATCGTCCGATCTTTTCGAATTGAGAAAGGGATTTAAGTGCGACTCAATTGTCTTTCGGTAAACAAGAGAATGGTTTGGTTTGATTATCTATTTTAAACTAAAAGCAAGTATGAAAATGTCGTTGAGTAAATTAAAGCGTATAAAATTATTTAGAAAAACACTTAAAACATAAAAATTTGTAAAACTTTATAATTTAAAAACTTAGTCTATCGGAATATAACAAGTCCTTTCTATCGGAATGCACCAAAGTTAAATCCATCGGAATATAATTAAAACAAGTCATCAGAATATTCATCCGAGTACCCATTGGAATAACACAATCCCTTCTGTCGCAATTATGCCTATCGGAATGTCCTAGATCACAATGTTTCAGATCGGAATGTTCTAAACACTTCTGTCGCAATGCACCACTGTCGGAATGTTGTAAAGTAAAATTTGGCAGAGTTTCGTTTCAAAGTAACCTTAGTCCCGTCGGAATATGCGATCGAAATGAGCGATCGCAATCCTAGATCGGAATAAGGGGGAAGTTACCAAGTGATCGCAAAGTAGAACCACAATGGGTTATTGCGATCTAATCAAATAATCTGTCGGAATGTTGAAATCCCTAAGATTGCGATAAGCACCAAAGTAATCCGAAATTGATGGAAAGCAAAGATTCAATAAGCACTAACAATAAGCTGCCTTATCCGAATCTTAAACAACTCAAAAAGCTTGAATTCGACAATTTTTAAAACATAAAAGATCATAAACTTTATAAAGGAACTTTAAAATGACTAAAACCTTTGAGAAATCCGAAAACCAATAAGCTAAAACTTGAAATAAACCAATAAGCATAAAGAGCTTATAGCTTATACGTGTAAGAGCGTATGTAGAAACAAGGAATATTAACCTTTAATCACGAAAACATCAAATCAAATGAATGAAGTATGAATTTCGGATCTAAAGATAAAGTAAACCAAGAAATGTAGAAGGAGATTAAAGAACTTAAAACTTAACTTGAAATTGATTAATGGAATCCAAAATACAAAAAGCTTTTGAAAGATTAAAAGAAAAGATGAAAGACTTAGTGAGAGAAATTTTAGAACTTTCTCTCTCTAAAAACTAAAAAGGAAAAAATTAAAAGTGCAACTAGCTAACCACCCTCCTAATGTGATTAGGAGGGTATTTATAGGCTAAGTAGGAGGTGAATGTGTGGTGTGCTTCCTTCTTTCTTTTCTTCTCGACTCGATTTAATTCTTTGTCTTTCTCGACGTCGTATCGGGATTCGAACTCGTCTTAATAATTTTCTTCTATAATTTAGACTTGAGTTTTTCGACTTCATTAAACTTCCGTCTTTAGACTTTTTCTTTGATAAATCTTCAGAATAGGTCTTGGACATCCGTTCTTTAAACACTCTTGATCTCTTGACTTCGTCTTTTCTCGTTTTCTTTGATAAAAGCCCGTGAAAGCCCGTGTTTTCTTCCTTTTTCATCTTTTGGTCCTAAAACACAATAAAAACACAAACCACGCATAATTCCGACTTTTACGACATAAAATACACGTTTTGGTCTTGTTATTATTGGAAATAAGTGGTAAAAGGATAAGTGTTTTCACACTTATTAAATCTCGACACTCAAAACCTAACCTCGTCCTCAAAAACGTTGTCACCAAAGTAAGCCCACATCAAGGATGATTTAACACGATTTGGGGAATAAATTCCCGGATCCAAAATTTGGCCAATAGTACTACTTATTAATTATTCCTCCAAAGTCATGTTGACTTTATGTGGAGTTTAGCAAGTTCACATCATATACCCTTAGGCTCTTTAAGATGTAAAAATGCTCCTCATCTATTGTCCACACCCTAAGGCTCCTTGAACGATAAACAAGGGAATTGATTTTTTGATTAATTTTTATTCAACACTTATCATGCCATACACCCTAAGGCTCTAATGACAAGGTTCGTGCTACATGCCCACACCGTAAGGCTCCTTGAGGTCATATTTTAATCTTATTCTTTCTTTATTTATGATATATATAGTAGGCCAAATTCCGCGGTCTCATGGTCTGAATACCTCCTACTTAGTGGTTATGAGCCACCTTAGTCGGAAGTCCACAACGCTGGCACCCTCAATGTGTTAATGCTTTAATTACAAGGAGAATAAAGATTTGGCTAAGAGTAAGATATCGAATCGACACCGCAAAAATCCTCATTTATTAAGCAATTAAATATACAAGCGGGAAGAAAGAGCCACAAAAACTCATATAAGTAAGAATTAACCCTTAAACTTATTATCAACTCTATCATCTCTCGTTCTCCATAATTTAAAATATCAAAGAATGAGACTCGTGGATGCTTAGCCTAATAAACCAATTAAGGTCCATATGGTTAGGGATACTAGCTAGAGTAAACTTGGATAAGTAAACTCGGGTTCAGTCAAAATATTCACGACGGGCCTAATATATCAAAATATCTAAACTTGTTAAAACCATTTTATTTCTTGAAATGGAAATTATTAATACGATGTGATAAAATAAAAGAAAATTAATGGAATTACTACTAGGCCAAAAATAGATCAAAAATTTGAAAAATGTTGAAATTTTTTTAATTTTCCGGTTAAACGGGGTCAAATTCATGGAAAAGCCCACTAAAATTCGATAGAAGTCCCCCTACACTTAATATAAACATTGTCCTCAATGTTTAAGCATGTGGGAGAATAAACTCCCCTACATTTAGGACATTGAGTACGTTGTTTAAATCGAGCTAAGGAAGGGACAACTAAAGTGATTACATTTATTCGTCTTATTTATATACATGTATGAATCACAATAGCAAAAACTTATCGAAGAAACCGGGTACACGAGAACACGAGATCACGGGTCGCGTCAAAAATACCAAAAGTGGATCATTTAAGCACATGCCCCTGCACACAACATCACAACACACAAACAACCTACTTGCCCCCTACACTTATTGGTGGAAATGGGTGAAGGTGAATGAAATTCGGGTTTTTGCTAGGTTAAAAATTCGTTTCTCGGTATCTTCTCGAATTGATTAAGGTTTAAGTGTGTGACTCAGTCGTTCTTGGTAACTAAAAGGAAATTGTTTGGTGTAGTAAGCTAATTAAAAATAAAGACTTGAAACAATAAAAATAAAGAAGGTAAAAAGAAATTTTGAAAGATAAAAACTTGACGGAAAATTAATGACGAGAAATAAAAAGGAAAACTTAAACTAAAGGCAAGTAAACTTAAAAGTGCGACTAAGGAAAAAGGCGGGAAAAATAAAGCTTAAAAATTCGAACTTAAAAACAGAAACTTAAAATAAACTAAAAACAACTCATTCGGAATAGGGGTGCAAACGAGCCGAGCTGAGCCCGAGCTTAACAGGGCTCGGGCTCGGGCTCGAAACATAAAAGGTGGGCTCGAGCTCGGCTCGATAGCTCGTCGAGCTTTAACCGTTAAGGCTTGAGCTCGGCTCGATAAGGACTCGAGCAAAGCTCGAGCTTAGCTAGAAAAGCTCGAAATTTTATATATGAAACAAATACATCACTAATATTAACAAACCACCACAAATTCTATGTTTTTATTAAATTATGATAACGACTATCAATAAACTATTCAATATTTTATATGGTTATCCTTTATTATAAGGTTAATATTCAAATCTACGTTAATTTACTTATATAAAAATATTTTTTTTATTAAGGCTCGAAAAGCTCGATAAGAGCTCGAGCCGTGCTATCAAAAGCTCGAGCTCGGCTCATTATATGTTTCGAGCCCTATTATTGGGCTTGAGCTCGGGCTTGAGCTCGATAAAAGCTCGGCTTGATCGAGTCGAGCTTGAGCTCGAGCTCGAATAGCTCGCTAAAAGCTCGGCTCGTTTACACCCCTAATTCGGAATAAACCTTCATTCGGAATAAACAAGTTCATCCGTAATAAATTCTTCATCCGGAATATTGGCTTCATCCGGAATATTCCCCTTATTCGGAATAATTGCTCATCCGGAATAAATTCTTCATCCGGAATAAATTCTTCATCCGGAATATTGGCTTCATCCGGAATAATCACTCATCCGGAATAAATTGCTTGATCCGGAATGCTGGTTCATTCGGAATAAATGAGTTGGTTCGGAATAACTTTAAAACAAACCTTCATACGGAATAATAAACTTCATTCGGAATAATAAAACGGAAGCCTTCATCCGGAATATTAGCTCATCCGGAATATCCCTTCATTCGGAATAATCCCTTTATTTGGAATATTGCCTTTATTCGGAATATTGCACTGATCCGGAATATTTCACTTATCCGGAATAAGCCCTTTATTCGGAATATCGGCGTTATTCAGAATAAAAATAAGAAAACCTTGGTTCGGAAAGTTTAGCTCATCCGGAATAATTTAAATCAAAGGTTTATTCGGAATAAAATGCTGATTCGAAATAATTACAACAAAGCCTTCATCCGGAATATTAAACTGATCCGAAATAAAATGAAAGGGAAACTGCTGGTTCGGAATCTGGGTACAACCAACTTAGCGAAGAACAAGGGAATGAAAAAAGGGATGAATTTAAACAAAACTAATCAAAATCAACCAAAATATTAAACCAAACTAATCAATAAACATCTAACAATCATAAACTAACAATCCTAATCAATAAAAACTAACAATTATAACCAAAATAATCAAAACCCACTTCATCAAAACTATGAAACTCAAGAACACAAACACAAAGATTAAATCCAAACAAGAAAGGTAGATGAGAGATTAACAAGAAGAGTAAAGATTCAATGACAATTAAATAAAACTTACTTGGAATTAAAGGTGCAAAGACAAGTATTAAAATTACAAGAATTTAAGGTGCAATAAAAATGGAAGAGCATAGTTTGTCAAACTAGCCAACAACTTTTACAAATGAACTAATGACTCCTATTTATAGGAGGAGGAGGAGAGGAAGGGGAGGAAGCTTCCTCCTCACTTTCTTCTTTCTTTCTTGTCTCGTCTTTTAAGTTCTTCGACTTTATCGACTTGTCTCGGGATTAATTAAACTCGTCTTTGAAATTTCTTCATAAATTAGACTTGAGTTCTTCGGCTTTATTAAACTTCCCTCTTTAGACTTTTTCTTCGATAAATCTTCAGAATAGGCCTTGGACTTCCGTTCTTTTTGCACCCTTGATCTCTTGACTTCGTCTTTTGTCTTTTTCTTCGATAAAAGCCCGTGAAAGCCCGTGTTTTCTTCCCTTTTCACATTTTCGTCCTAAATCACAACAAAAACACAAACCACGCATAATTCTGACATTTACGACATAAAATACACGTTTTGGCCTGGTTATTATTGTAATTAAGTAGTAAAAGGATGGGTGTTTTCACACCTATCAAATCCCCTACACTTGACCATTGCAATGTCCTCATACAATGCATCAGTTACAAAGCACGTTTACATTTTTCATCACAATCAATCCACATTGGCCTTTATTAAAGAGATAGAAAATTATAAACATTCAAAGGAAGAAAGTAAGTAAAGAAATCAAAGACATACCTTAGGGTTTTGGAAATGTCATGAATGATCATCATCCTCAAGTTTTCACATTCTCCAAACCAAGCTTAAAAACGAGATCATTGTTATTATAAGTTAGCAAACTAACACGAACTCATGTGGGCCAGTTATTTACTTAGACTCCCTTATTCCTAGGTGTATCTCTTATATTTTATTATTGTCTTGAATGATCACGAGGATGCATTGTTGACTTATTTCGATAGTTATTAAGGCTGAAAATAAAGTGGGACGATTTAATCAATAGTTAGCTAAAGGACAAAATCTTTTAAAACTGCTTCTCGGGACCTCAAAAAGTTCATATCTTGACATAACTCGCTTCGCGATTTGAGACCTTTCTCGGACCGATATTTGGCTGCGACTTCATACTTCAAATCTTTGAGAGACGTTCTTGAAATTATGGTCTTCTCTTCATAATAGGAGTTTCTTCACTTGAAGTTTTGAGAGATTCTTCATACTTGGACCACGACTTCTTCATTTTTCTCCAATCTTTATTTGGGATTTTGATATACAACGATCCGCCTCCTTTTAGGACTTGGATCTATTTATCCTCATACCTTGTTAGGGCCTTTTTGGATAGACTTCTCCATGATCTTTACGGGAGTATTTGCTTTTCGTCGTGTGTCTCGATCCTTCATATTGATTTTTGATAAATGATTCTTCACATCACTTTGGATCTTTAGCAACAAAATGTAGCCCTCATGCCTTGTTAGGACCTTTTTGGACTCGCCAATATTCGCATCCCGCTTCAATAAGTTATGCCTTGGCTATGAACTCTAATCATTACCGAGCAACTTTTAAACGATCTTGGGCTAGAAGCTAAGTAACTTTTCAAATCATACAACCTTATGTATTGCAGATAAATTTATTAGCAAGCGATAGGAGAATAGGCTTATAATTATCTCACATAAATTCACGAAAGAATACCAAACTTATAATTGACTCTATCATCTCTCGTTCTCCATAATTTAAAATCTCAAGGAATGAGACTCGTGGATGCTTAGCCTATTAAATCAAAGTTTTGGGTTTTCGAGTCATCTATAGGATCTTGCAAATTCTTAGACTTTTTCAAGTTTAGAAATCGCATTTTAAAGTTCGCTTGATAAACAACTCTCTAGGATCAATTATAGGAACTTGCGAAAAGTTCTTGTTCTTAACCCGTGAGAGTTAATACTTTCGCGTTTTAAAGTTCCCTATATAAAAGCCTAGCAAAACTTGACTTAAACGCTTTAAGGATACTAGCTAGAGTAAAATTAGATAAGTAAACTCGGGTTGAGTCAAAAGATTCACAACGTTTGAAAATTAAAACCACTTTATTAAAATTTATTCTATAAAGAAAGGAAATAACTATACAAAGGTAAAACTACTAGGCCAAAATAGATCAAAATTTTTGAAAAATGTCGAAAAATTGATTTTCCGGTTAAAATGAGGACAAATACAAGGAAAATACCACTTAACTTCGATAGAAGTCCCCCTTACACTTGATATAAACATTGTCCTCAATGTTTAAGCATGTGGGAGTAAACTCCCCTACACTTAGGACATTGTGCACGTTGTTTAAATCTTGCTAAGGAGAAGACAACTAACGAGATTCCTATTTTAATATTTGAGAAATATAAAATAGTGAATCGAAAAGAGTTTAGGATAGAACCAGGAAGACGGAAACACGGAATCACGGGTCGTCAAAAGTCATCAAGAATGTGTCTTTGAAGCTCTAAGCCCTGCACATGATAAGAAAGAAAACAAGAAACACCAACGGGGCTCCCCCTACACTTATGGTGAAAACAGGTAAAGATAGATAGATAATCGGGTGGCCTCCCGAAGAGCGCTTGTTTATGTTAACCGAGTCACGAGCCTGACTCGTCCCCAAATTAAATGGTCCATGGGGAAGCCTCGAATGTAACACCGGGATCAAAGACCTTGTCCTCGTTCCCGGTTGATATCAACAAAGGAGAGGCCGGAGGATAAGTCTTAAATGGGAGAAAAGTCCTTTCAACATATGAAAAGTATGTGAAGTCGTGAGCCACGGGAGGTGGGGTGGGTAAAGGAATCAAATTGTCATCCCCCAAAGACAATTGATGCTCAGAAAGTGGCAAAGCCGTAAGGTTAGCTATCATATAATAATCAATGTCACCTCCCGGGTCAAAGCACTCATCCTCCGTAATAGTGGCTAAAGGGGTGGATGAAAGGTGCTCGGGAGGGGGACTTGGGACAATACCTTCCTGCAGCAAATTATCAAAAATAATATCCCCCTCCATGTCATCATCATCAATACCCGGAGGTATTGAGTGAATGTCAATTTCTTCTAGCAATGGGTCATTATCTTCAACGGGAGGAATAGACGGAGGTAAAGACTCGGAAAGAGGAGGAGAAGTCAACTCTTCGATTTGAGCAATAAGAAGATTCACTTTCCGTAATCTGTCGCGGAGAATCACGTCTTCCACCTCATCTTCAAGAGCAAGTTCATTGGTGAACTTCTCGTAAGCCGGATAGAATAAATCGTCATCGCCCGCATCTCCCGGTGGAGATTGAGAAATTTCAAAAGTGAAATTCGCATAGCGCGGAGAAAAATCGTTATCATTTGGATCGACCTCTTGCATAAGGCAACGTCGTCCTCAGACTCCATAGCAGTCGGTATGTCACAAACCTCATCATCAAAGAATTTGTCGAGACCAAAATCACTAATCTCACTCAATTAGTCACCATCCTTAGACGCATTAGGAATATCGAGAGTAGGAGTAGCAACTTCAGAAGATGGGTCGAGAGCGTAGACATCATCGTCGTCATCATCGTCATAATAGACTGGATCATTCCAATTAGGAGTGACATAGTCGGCTAACTCTTCCTTGATAACCTCCACATCTTTAAGAAGCTCATGAAGCAATTTTTGTTGTTCATCTCCCCGAGTATGTTCAATTAAACCAATTCTATCCCATGCTGTAATTAAACATTTTGGTGTAGAAAAGAAGGGAAAACGACCAAATTGGCTCAAAAAGGTGTTGGTGGATTTCAAGATTTCGTCACCATCAAGCAAAGGTTGCCTTTCCTGATGCAAGTCAGCTCTGATTTGAGCTAAACTTTCTAGAACATGGTTCAAATTAGTGAGTTGTTGGTCAAGACTAATTTGCTGAAAGGATTGATGATTGAGGGTGTGATGTGGGGGCTCAAAGTTATACACACTGGGATGATAGCACGGAATTTTCTCAAAGACCTTCGACGGTTCACAAGAAGAAGCATCGTGAGGGCCCCCACAAATATAGCACCACGGGTATGGAGAAAAACCCGGTGAGTTTTGTGGATAGCTATTTCCATTGTCATAATTGTAACCCGATTCTTGCTCGTGACCATACGGGTATCGAACCGGACATGAAACATGCCAATGATAATCGCTTCCATAATAGATGCAAGGGGGAATAGGAGGTGGATTAGAAAAGGACGAATTAGTCGAGTTGCAAGATGGACAAAATCCGAATTATGTATTGTCGATATCGTTTCCGCACCGCTCACATGTACACCATTGACATGAGTCGTTCCCGTATAATCGTCTCCCACACCCGACGCAATGGACATAAGCATCCATAAAGAAAAATAGATAAGCAAGAAGAATATTTTTGGTGCAAAACTTTGAAAAAGAAATGCTTTTTATGACTTTTCAAATGTTTTTGGGATTTTTGAAAATTTTTGACACGAAAAATAACGTTCACGAGTGAACGGATCCCAAAAGCCAACGCGTCTCTCACAAAAAACCGTTAATCTTCACGAAAAGAGCCGGCAGCGGCGCCATTTGAAATTCGGGTTTTTGCTAGGTTAAAAATTTGTTTCTCGGTATCTTCTCGAATTGATTAAGGTTTAAGTGTGTGACTCAGTCGTTCTTGGTAACTAAAAGGAAATTGTTTGGTGTAGTAAGCTAATTAAAAATAAAGACTTGAAACAATAAAAATAAAGAAGGTAAAAAGAAATTCTGAAAGATAAAAACTTGACGATAATGAAGAGAAATAAAAAGGCAAACTTAAACTAAAGGCAAGTAAACTTAAAAGTGCGACTAAGGAAAAAGGCGGGAAAAATAAATCTTAAAAATTCGAACTTAAAAACAGAAACTTAAAATAAACTAAAAACAACTCATTCGGAATAAACCTTCATTCGGAATAAACAAGTTCATCCGGAATAAATTCTTCATCCGGAATATTGGCTTCATCCGGAATATTCCCCTTATTCGGAATAATTGCTCATCCGGAATAAATTCTTCATCCGGAATAATCACTCATCCGGAATAAATTGCTTGATCCGGAATGTTGGTTCATTCGGAATAAATGAGTTGGTTCGGAATAACTTTAAAACAAACCTTCATTCGGAATAATAAACTTCATTCGGAATAATAAAACGGAAGCCTTCATCCGGAATATTAGTTCATCCGGAATATCCCTTCATTCGGAATAATCCCTTTATTCGGAATATTGCCTTTATTCGGAATATTGCACTGATCCGGAATATTTCACTTATCCGGAATAAGTCCTTTATTCGGAATATCGACTTTATTCGGAATAAAAATAAGAAAAACTTGGTTCGGAAAGTTTAGCTCATCCGGAATAATTTAAATCAAAGGTTTATTCGGAATAAAATGCTGATTCAGAATATATACAACAAAGCCTTCATCCGTAATATTAAACTGATCCGGAATAAAATGAAAGGGAAACCGCTGGTTCGGAATCTGGGTACAACCAACTTAGCGAAGAACAAGGGAATGAAAAAGGGACGAATTTAAACAAAACTAATCAAAATCAACCAAAAGATTAAACCAAAATAATCAATAAACATCTAACAATCATAAACTAACAATCCTAATCAATAAAAACTAACAATTATAACCAAAATAATCAAAACCCACTTCATCAAAACTATGAAACTCAAGAACACAAACACAAAGATTAAATCCAAACAAGAAAGGTAGATGAGAGATTAACAAGAAGAGTAAAGATTCAATGACAATTAAATAAAACTTACTTGGAATTAAAGGTGCAAAGACAAGTATTAAAATTACAAGAATTTAAGGTGCAATAAAAATGGAAGAGCATAGTTTGTCAAACTAGCCAACAAATTTTACAAATGAACTAATGACTCCTATTTATAGGAGGAGGAGGAGAGGAAGGGGAGGAAGCTTCCTCTTCACTTTCTTCTTTCTTTCTTGTCTCGTCTTTTAAGTTCTTCGACTTTATCGACTTTTCTCGGGATTAACTAAACTCGTCTTTGAAATTTCTTCATAAATTAGACTTGAGTTCTTCGTCTTTATTAAAATTCCGTCTTTAGACTTTTTCTTCGATAAATCTTCAGAATAGGCCTTGGACTTCCGTTCTTTTTGCACCCTTGATCTCTTGACTTCGTCTTTTGTCTTTTTCTTCGATAAAAGCCCGTGAAAGGCCGTGTTTTCTTCCCTTTTCACATTTTCGTTCTAAATCACAACAAAAACACAAACCACGCATAATTCCGACATTTACGTCATAAAATACACGTTTTGGCCTGGTTATTATTGTAATTAAGTAGTAAAAGGATGGGTGTTTTCACACCTATCAAATCCCCTACACCTGACCATTGCAATGTCCTCATGCAATGCATTAGTTACAAAGCACGTTTATATTTTTCATCACAATCAATCCACATTGGCCTTTATTAAAGAGATAGAAATATATAAACATTCAAAGGAAGAAAGTAAGTAAAGAAATCAAAGACATACCTTAGGGTTTTGGAAATGTCATGAATGATCATCATCCTCAAGTTTTCACATTCTCCAAACCAAGCTTAAAAACGAGATCATTGTTATTATAAGTTAGCAAACTAACACGAACTCATGTGGGCCAATTATTTACTTAGACTCCCTTATTC
The DNA here is from genome assembly GCA_025667525.1 of Glebionis coronaria. Taxonomy (NCBI): domain Eukaryota; kingdom Viridiplantae; phylum Streptophyta; class Magnoliopsida; order Asterales; family Asteraceae; genus Glebionis; species Glebionis coronaria. Next base: position 584,413,931 of record CM046879.1, read on the forward strand.
CTAGGTGTATCTCTTATATTTTATTATTGTCTTGAATGATCACGAGGATGCATTGTTGACTTATTTCGATAGTTATTAAGGCTGAAAATAAAGTGGGACGATTTAATCAATAGTTAGCTAAAGGACAAAATCTTTTAAAACTGCTTCTCGGGACCTAAAAAAGTTCATATCTTGGCATAACACGCTTCGCGATTTGATACCTTTCTCGGACCGATACTTGGCTGCGACTTCATACTTCAAATCTTTGAGAGACGTTCTTGAAATTATGGTCTTCTCTTCATAATAGGAATTTCTTCACTTGAAGTTTTGAGAGATTCTTCATACTGGGACCACGACTTCTTCATTTTTCTCCAGTCTTTATTTGGAATTTTGATATACAACGATCCGCCTCCTTTTAGAACTTGGATCTATTTATCCTCATACCTTGTTAGGGCCTTTTTTGATAGACTTCTCCATGATCTTTACGGGAGTATTTTCTTTTCGTCGTGTGTCTCGATCCTTCATATTGATTTTTGATAAATGATTCTTCACATCACTTTGGATCTTTAGCAACAAAATGTAGCCCTCATGCCTTGTTAGGACCTTTTTGGACTCGCCAATCTTTGCATCCCGCTTCAATAAGTTATGCCTTGGCTATGAACTCTAATCATTACCGAGCAACTTTTAAACGATCTTGGGCTAGAAGCTAAGTAACTTTTCAAATCGTACAACCTTATTGCAGATAAATTTATTAGCAAGCGATGGGAGAATAGGCTTATAATTAACTCACATAAATTCACGAAAGAATACCAAACTTATAATTGACTCTATCATCTCTCGTTCTCCACAATTTAAAATCTCAAGGAATGAGACACGTGGATGCTTAGCCTATTAAATCAAAGTTTTGTGTTTTCGAGTCATCTATAGGATCTTGCAAATTCTTAGACTTTTTCAAGTTTAGAAATCACATTTTAAAGTTCCCTTGATAAACAAATCTCTAGGATCAATTATAGGAACTTGCGAAAAGTTCTTGTTCTTAACCCGTGAGAGTTAAGACTTTCGCGTTTTAAAGTTCCCTAGATAAAAGCCTAGCAAAACTTGACTTAAACGCGTTAAGGATACTAGCTAGAGTAAACTTAGATAAGTAAACTCGGGTTGAGTCAAAAGATTCACAACGTTTGAAAATTAAAACCACTTTATTAAAATTTATTCTAGTAAAGAAAGGAAATAACTATACAAAGGTAAAACTACTAGGCCAAAATAGATAAAAAAATTTGAAAAATGTCGAAAAATTGATTTTCCGGTTAAAATGAGGACAAATACAAGGAAAATACCACTTAACTTCGATAGAAGTCCCCCTACACTTGATATAAACATTGTCTTCAATGTTTAAGCATGTGGGAGTAAACTCCCCTACAATTAGGACATTGTGCACGTTGTTTAAATCTTGCTAAGGAGAAGACAACTAACGAGATTCCTATTTTAATATTTGAGAAATATAAAATAGTGAATCGAAAAGAGTTTAGGATAGAACCGGGAAGACGGAAACACGGAATCACGGGTCGTCAAAAGTTATCAAGAATGTGTCTTTGAAGCTCTAATCCCTGCACATGATAAGAAAGAAAACAAGAAACACCAACGGGGCTCCCCCTACACTTATGGTGAAAACAGGTAAAGATAGATAGATAATCGGGTGGCCTCCCGAAGAGCGCTTTTTTATGTTAACCGAGTCACGAGCCTGACTCGTCCCCGAATTAAATGGTCCATGGGGAAGCCTCGAATGTAATACCGGGATGAAAGACCTTGTCCTCGTTCCCGGTTGACATCAACAAAGGAGAGGCGGGAGGATAAGTCTTAAATGGGAGAAAAGTCCTTTCAATATACGAAAAGTATGTGAAGTCGTGAGCCACGGGAGGTGGGGTGGGTAAAGGAATCAAATTGTCATCCCCCAAAGACAATTGATGCTCAGAAAGCGGAAAATCCGTAAGGTTAGCAATCATATAATAATCAATGTCACCTCCCGGGTCAAAGCACTCATCCTCCGTAATAGTGGCTAAAGGGGTGGATGAAAGGTGCTCGGGAGGGGGACTTGGGACAATACCTTCCTGCAGCAAATTATCAAAAATAATATCCCCCTCTGTGTCATCATCATCAATACCCGGAGATATTGAGTGAATGTCGATTTCTTCTAGCAATGGGTCATTATCTTCAACGGGAGGAATAGATGGAGGTAAAGACTCGGAAAGAGGAGGAGAAGTCAACTCTTCGATTTGAGCAATAAGAAGATGCACTTTCCGTAATCTGTCGCGGAGAATCACGTCTTCCACCTCATCTTCAAGAGCGAGTTCATTGGTGAACTTCTCGTAAGCCGGAGAGAATAAATCGTCATCGCCCGCATCTCTCGGTGGAGATTGAGATATTTCAAAAGTGAAATTCGCATAGCGCGGAGAAAAATCGTCATCATTTGGATCGACCTCTTGCGTAAGAGTAACGTCGTCCTCAGACTCCATAGCAGTCGGTATGTCACAAACCTCATCATCAAAGAATTTGTCGAGACCAAAATCACTAATCTCACTCAATGAGTCACCATCCTTAGACGCATTAGGAATATCGAGAGTAGGAGTAGCAACTTCAGAAGATGGGTCGAGAGCGTAGACATCATCGTCGTCATCATCGTCATAATATACTGGACCATTCCAAAGGGATTAATAAAAATCTCTTCATTATCATAATTAAGGACATCAATCATATTGACCGACTCTTTTCCATTTGATTTTGTTGTGATTTTCCCATTTTAAAAACTTGTTGTTCATCCCTAACCCTAAGAATTAACTCCCCTTCGGCCACATCAACTAATGCTCTTCCGGATCGTAAGAATGGTCTACCAAGTATTAACGGAATACGAGGATCCATCTCATAGTCGACGACGACAAAGTCCACGGGAAAAGTGAATGTACCAACTCGAACAAAAACGTCTTCGGTAATACCAACGGGGTATGCGAGAGTTCTATTAGCTAACTCGAGAGTCATGCGAGTCGGTACAAGGTCGGGTAATGATAATTGTTTAAATACCGAGAGTGGCATAAGATTGATGCTAGCACCGAGATCCGCTAAAGCCATACAATCATCAATTTGAGGAAACGAGCAAGGTAACACGAATCGTCCGGGATCTCCTAGCTTTTCGGGAAGCTCTTTGAGAAGAATCGCGGAACAATTCTCATTTAAACGGGTATTAACGAGCTCAACCATTTTTTCTTTTTTATTAAGCAAATCTTTGAACATTTTCACAAATTTTGGCATTTGAGCAAGTGCTTCAATAAGGCTAATGTTAACATTGACGTTGGAAATTATTTTCAAAAAGTTGGAGACATGAACGTCATCTTTGGTGAGCACTTTAGCCTTGTCCAACCTAGAGGGATAAGGGATATTGGGTTTAGACTTTGAAGGTTGAGAAGGAGAAGGACTCGCTTCTTGAACAACCTTAGGGATAGGATCTTTGGGAAATGGAGAACTAGTACTAGGAGTGGTAGTGGGAGGGATCACCGAAGGGGGAGCAGGATTACTCATTATGACCTCCGGACCTTGTCTCTCCTTTATGGGCGAAGAGATGGAAGGTCCCACTAAAGTGGCTCCACTTCGAGTAGTAATAGCACTCACATTAGCACGAGGGTTAATCTCGATATTAAAAGGTAAGGCTCCTTGGGGTCTAAGGGCTTGAATCATTGTCAAAAATTTCTTATCGGTCGATTCTTGCATCTCTCTCATAATTCGTTCATGGTCGGTTAATTTTTATAGAACCAAGTCCATTTGAGGATTATGCATATTCATTTGATTATACCCTTGATTAGGAAAACCTTGGTTTTGATATTGAGGTTGAAAATCGTTGTTATTATGGAAATCTTGGTTTATTATTTTGAAACCCTTGATTTTGACCATTAAAATTCCCTTGATTTGCATTCCCTTGAAAATTACCCATTTGAGGACCTTGGTTCCTTTTTTGGTTTTGGGTATTTTGGGCGGGTGGGGGTGGTCTTTGTGAAGCTACAAAACCCGGGGGAGCCAAATAGTTAGTACTTTTATAAGACAAATGGTTAACATCAACATTTGGTTTAAATTGAACCCTCTCATTAGCATTGGTGTTATAAGCACAAACTTGTTGTTGTTGATTGTAAACCTTGTCATAATTAAAATATGAATGTGGTCCACCACAAGTCTCACACGTTTCACAAGTCTCTTTTAAGGCATTTACTTGACCATTTATGGCTTTTGTTTGTAGAGCAATTGATTCAACAAGCGAAGTAAGTTTATCGATTCTCTTGTCGCTCTCACTAGAACTAGCACTTGCCATAGTAGCCCTAACACTCTTGGTTTGTACTTTAGCCTTGTTTTCATTTATGGCCTAATCCTCGTTCATGGACTTCACAAGAATATTACCCCCCGCGACACTATTAAGTGAGTCTTGGTCATTAAGAGTTAAACCATTGTAAAACGTATTGATTTGATGCACTTTAGTGAAACCATGTTGTGGACATTTTCTTAAAAGCTCTTTAAATCGATCCCAAGACTCACTAAACGTTTCCCCATATTTTTGTTCAAAGGTAATGATGTCATTCCTTAAAGAGGTGGTCCGTGATGGTGGGAAAAAGTAGTTAATGAACTTGGTCTCTAAGTCGATCCATGCGGTAATACTTTGGGGTGGTTCCTTATCAAGCCAAATCCGGGCTTGTCCCTCGAGGGAAAAAAGAAAGAGTTGTAAACGAATGGCCTCTTGTGGCACCCCATTGTATTTGACGGTATTTGCCAATTGTATGAAACGTTTGATATGAGCGTGTGGGTCATCATTAGTACGGCCTAAAAATGGTGTAGCGGAAACCATTTGAATGAAAACCGTTTTAAGTTCAAAATTATTCGCTCCAATATCCGGCACCACAATCGCGTCATCGTTTCCTTCAACGTGAGATTGTAGAATCTCAATCATTGGTCGATTATCCGTTGCCATCGTGTTGTTCAAAGCTCGATTCTCGGGATCGGCTTGATTGACGGTCTTTTTGTTTTTCTTCTTCTTCTTTTTGGAAGAATTAGAAGTATTTGGTACACCAATCGGTATGTATGTACGCGCGCGCGAGTGCGCATACAATTAAAACTTGGAATGAGGTAGGTAACCTCGGTCGACTTTGAGAGGAAAGGGATTATCCCTCTCGAGGTGCAATATTAAAAAGCTACAAAAAATATATACTTAATACTAATTGAGTTGGCAAACCAATAATCGGTCGTCCCTCTCAATATACGCACAAGCAAGCGGGGAAACGAGGTGGCACAAAGCACTTAAAAACCTTTTTCCTTAGACGACCTTTTATAGCGCGTCGCCTTATACCCACCTTATAGTTTGTATAAATCGAGTTCAAACTTCTTACTAGTATTTATCTATTTTGCCTTGATTTATTCGTTTAGGATTCAAATACAATAGCTAGGTGATGAAATCCCAACTAAGGTCTTTTTTGAAATGTAGGTAAATTAATTGTGCTACGTAATATAATATAGTAAAAGAAAAATATTTTTGTATTTTCTAGAAAAATATATATTCACAATAAAAACGAAAGAAATCGAAATAAGAAAAATAACAATAATACGTAATATTTTTGGTGTAATACTTTAGGAAAAGTATTACTTTTGATTTTTTTAATTTTTTTGGTGTAAATCTTAGAAAAGAGTTTGCTTTTGTGATTTTTTAATTTTTTTGTATTTTTATCTTTTTTGATTTTTTTTTGTGTTTTTTGATTTTTTTTTGTGCAAGAAAAGTAACGTTCAAAATTGAACGGATCCCAAAATCCAAATTGTCTTACGAAATCGTCAATTGTAACGAGCGAAGCGGCAGCGGCGCCAATGTAATGTAAGGATTTTTATGTGTATTGCAATTAAGTTCGTTTTCCTCGACTCACTCGAATTGATATCGGACTTGATGTGGATAAATTGTTCTTGGTGAAACGTATTTTTTTGGTATTTTAAAAACTAAAATTTAATAAAAGACTAATTAATCTAATTAAAAAGATAATAAGTAATTAAAAATATTTAATTAAAAACTATTTAATCTATTTTAAAACTATCTTAAACAAATGTGAAAACTATTTTAAATTTAAATAAAATTTTACTCTAATTAATTTTTTAACTAAAACTTTAAATGAAATCTATTTAAAACTAATTTTTAATAAGACTAAATAAAAACTAATTTATGAAAGCAATTTAAAATTTCTAAAACTAAAAAAAAATATTTTGTTTGATTTTATTTTTAAATCTTAATAAAAGAAAACTTATATAAAACTTTTAATAAAAATTAATTAAACTAAAACTTGTATTTAAAATTTAATTAAAATCTGACAGTTATAATAAACCTATATTAACTAAATGATGCGTAATTAAACTCAAAAGAAAGGCTAGAACAAATGGTAAAGGTGTTGGGTTGCTGAACTAAAGGTCAGGGGTTCGATACCCAGGAGGGAAGATTTTTGCTATATTTTTATTTGAATTACTTTTTTGGACATAATTAATTCACCAGACCAAATGAGTCTGTGAACTGAATACACAAATCAAACTTAAACAAAGCAAAACAGTTAAAACCCAAATAAGCAGATAAAATAAAGAACAATAAGCAAATAAATAGAACCAAATAAGCAAAACTGAAATAAGCTATTCAAACCTCAACTCAATAATAACATCAAATAAGCAAATAAACTAAATCAGACAATAAGCAAATCTAGACTTAACAGTAGGCAGATAATATTAATAAGAAGATTAATCAAATATTAGACTAAACAATATACTTGCAGACTTGAGCAAATGAAATAACAATTAAAACAGATAAACTTAAACAAATCTAAAACTCAGATATATCAAGAACTAAGACTAGCAGATCTAAACGTAAACTCTAAACCAGAAAATAACTACACTACACAAGCAGATTTATAAACATTAATTAAAACAAACATTAATCTAAAAATAACATAACATAAAAAAGAAGATCAAACACCTTATGACGAAATCCGTTGAGAAGTAGAGGTGCGCTGAGCACTCTATAGAACGAAATCAAGACCACCACCATTAAACATCAACATTACCCGAATCACATATATCAATTCTCGAACAAGATCAAATACTACTATTCACGAACCATAATTTAAGAAACTTCCCAGTAGGGGAAATTTTATACCACTTTTTTTTTATTTAATCCAAACAGTTTAAAAGATAAATTGCAATAATAAATTTTAAACAGAACAGTAACGAGACACGAATCAATTAAAATGTAAACAACTTTTATTAATAAATAATAACTGATTACAATACTGAAAAAAAGAAATTACACTTTTAATCTAAAAACTAATTTGCATAAATAAAAATAAAAATAAAAATAAAAGGCACACTAAATTACAGATTTGATGGGGTTTTTATAGGGAAACCTTAGAAACCTTGTTGAGGAAGATATCAAAACCTGCCGCTCTTTTCTTCTCTCTTTCTTCATTCTTGATCAAACGGTTGAAAACACACCCTTTTCACTCGGATCGCCAGGCTGGATGAAGGTGTGTTAGTTGTGTTTGTTTCTTGATGAGGTGGAAGATAATGATTGGAGGATTGGAGTTTTGGTGTTGTCACAACCAATCAAAAGAGGAAAAAGGGCCACGTCGGATTTGAGATGAGGACCACCAGTTGTGTTGCTTCCGAAAAACTTGGGGGAATTAATTCCCTTCGTGTGAATCACACGTTTAAAGCAAAAGCCCCAAAAATTATGGTGTAAATTTTGATTTAGGGTTTGGGATTTGGGTAAAAAGGTGCGTTTGTTTTGTGAGAGAGATAAAAGGGTGAGGGTGGGTTTCTTGTTGTTATCGAAGATGTGTGGGTAAGTGTGAGGTTAATAAAAACGTGGGGTGAATAAATGTTTGACTGGGAAATTTGTTTATAAAAACTTTCGTTTCTTCTTTTCCTTGGGCCTTGATCCGCCTTGATTGCTTACTCTCAAACATGGGCTAGAAGCCCAAATAAACTTTATCCGTCCTTTATAAAATGGTATTGGGCCAAGTTGGATTATTGGTGAAAAGGAGTTACATGTTATTGTTAATGGGCCTTTTAGCCCATTAGTTCGAATGTGGGATCCACAAGGCCCAATAACTTTGATAAATTAAATCCCCGAATCAAACGACTTGATCTTTGGCTTTTTGGTCTTTTCAAACTCGTGTCAAATTTGCCGGTTTTCGTGATCTTTGGCACACTTTTGGTTCTTTGACTTTGTCTTCATCTCTTTCTTGGACTTTTCTTCAACATTTGACCGTAAAATCCCGTGTTTTATTTCCTTTTGATCATTTGTACCTATTTCACACAAAAACAAAAAACCACGCGTAATTCCGACTTTTACGATATTAAACACATGATTAGGTCTTGTTTTTCCTTGATTTTAGTGGCAAAAGGATAAGTGTTTACACACTTATTACTGACCCAGGATTTTATAATGGGTGTTGCACAAAAAAATTCACGAGGAGCGGAAAAAAATTCACAAGTACCGAAAAAAAAATTCACAAGTACCCAAAAATTTTTCACAAGTATCGGAAAAAAAATCAACCAGTATACAAAGTGTAAAATAGAAAAATAGTTGATAAAGTACCTTATTTTCTACTATTGCCCTCTTTGACGTTTCGTGCCTTGAAAACGCTTCATCACATCGTCATTTGTAACATTCGCAAATAGGTATTTTTCAATGCTACAAATTAAAGCATCATTCATATAATTTTCACCCATTCTATTGCGGAGATTCGTCTTGATCAGTTTCATTGCTGAAAAACATCTTTCTACGGTTGCGGTTGCCACAGGTAAGACTAAAGAAAGCTTCAGCAACTTATGTATCATGAACCAGAGTCTCATAGTAAACATCAAGCTCCCGCCAAAGAGAAAACCTATCCGCATCCGTAAAATCATCTTGGTAACACGTAGTTAAAGTAATTAGCTTTTATGCGTCAAACATTGTGAATGAATCACATGGACTCAAAGCTGCCATATTATGAATAAGTCGGTATCTTTCAAAAAAAATGAATAAGTCGGTGTTTATCTCACCAAATCGATTTCAAAACTCTTGTATGGGCCAGGCTTTATCTTATAATTTCTTTAATGTTGCTTTTTGGGCTAAATAAAACAAAGGATTATTAATAATTGTGAAAGTAACTTAAGTTGCAAAAAAAATGTAAGTAGCACAAATAATTTTTGGAAGTTGCACATATCGAGAAATTACACTTTTTGAAAAAAAAAATTAATTGTTGATCGAAAATAGGGTGTAGCCCGTGTCACACCCGGCTCCCATGTGAGTACGCCCCTAGTAACTGTGTTAAGCATAGCTAGTGTAAGTTTTGTTTTTGGATTAAAAGAAAATACGAACTTATGAATGATGAATAAAACTTGAGGAAACTGATTTTGATTACTATGGTTGTTACTCAGTTTCATTTTTTTTAACAAATGTACATACTAATATTTACTCTCGGTATTAAGATATTTTTCATGGTCGGTTTTGAGTTTTTTGATATCCTCGACAAACCGGCAATCATGGACGAGTGTTTTATCAACATTTCACATACAGTGATGCTAAACAAAAAAGTTCTTTAAACTCATGTATCATCTTTTAATTCAATATATCCAATGCCAATGATGCTAAACATATACTATATTTTAGTTTGCAAAATATTAAAAAAATGATAGGCACAAATCAGTTGTCAAGCTTGTTGTTAATAAAATATCTTACTATCTTATAAAAGAGATTGATATCTCTCTCCTATTTAATTTTTAAGTAGTATAAATATAAAAGTTTAATGTACAAGTTAATTAAACATCACTGTTTCTAAATTTTAAGTATAACATATCTTATATGGTACAATTATTAAATCCACCTATAAATTTATTGTTATAAATTAATATATGTTACAAGTATACATTAATTAAAGTATTTAAACACCATAATTAATGTATTTTTAAAATATTCTTGAAATAAATAAATACATATTTTTATACTTATTTTATAAACATAAAACACACAGAATTTCATAAAATTTATATGCTAACAACTTGACTATACATATGTTTAAAAATGGGACCGAACCACGATTCACCATCGGTCATGCTAGCCAATAAAAGCTGATAGAAAATGAAACGAATATAACAAGACGGAAGCTATATATACGGGTGAACCAGATCGAACTAGGATGATTTTTTTATTATTCTACAATTAAACAGTTTATCGTTTTTAGTTTGGTGACGCTTAAACTTTAATCACAGGATACCCGTAGCCGCAACGCGCGGGTAAGCAGCTATATTTTATGGTACATAGTGTACAACAATTAAAACACAAAAATACTTCATATAACTTACAACTTGGTGACATATACGGTTTTAAAATCGAAAAGGTGAACATGTTTAATTAAAAAACTAGAGAAAACCGAACGAAACTAATGCAAATAACCGAACCGAACGTGACCGAAATCATTTTTTTACCTTTTTTCGATTAATCACAGGGTACACGCCGCCACATCGCGCGGGTACCCTGCTAGTCTTACTACTTTATAAAAGATTTAAGTCTTTTTCTATATTTAGAAGTCTTAAACTTTTCAGCCTCAAACATTGCTTTGAAAAGAAATTATTTAGTCATTAATAGATGTTATTCATCATACGTTTTCACTCTAAATGCAATATTATTTAAACAGAATGAAGTAACAGCCCATTTAATATGGGTGAATAACAGTCTATTTTAAAATAAAGTAACAGCCCATTTAATATTTCGTAACCCCCTTGTAACAGACCAGTTCAATACTTGTAACTGCCCAAATTTTTTAAAACCTAAAAAGATATATAAACCCACACAAAACCTTTGAGGATAAACACAACCCACACAAGACCGAGTATATTACAATTGTTATGCATAATAATATATAGAAAGGCTTTTCTATTTGGAGCTAAAGCTAGAAGTGTTATTCATTGTTGTAATCAGATCTCGCTCAAGAAATTACAAACATGCATGTTGGCAGTAGCTTGCCCTTGTCCTTGCCATTGTTGGGAAAGACCTTGTATGAGGCCCAACTCACTTTGAGAAAAGCATATAAGTCTCAACATTACAAGTATATATGTTGTCTGTCATCTACATAGAGGTGCGAATAAACCAGATAAAACCGGATTCGGATTTAAAAAATCCGGATTTGAAAAAATCGGATTTTCAAAAATTCGGATTCGGATCGGATCGGATTTTTCGGAATCGGATTTTTCGGATAAAAATGTTCGTATCGGATTTTTTCGGATAAAAATTTTCGTTATCGGATTTTTTTCGGATCGGTTTTTTTGGTTAAAAATGTTCGGATCAGGTTTTTTTCGGTTAAAAATGTTCGTATCGGTTTTTTCGGATCAGTTTACAAACATTAAAAAAATATACAACAATAAAACATTAAAAAAAATACCACAATAATTTTATTTCAACAATACAATCATACAAACTTCATAATTTATTTAAACAATACAATAAAACAACCATAATCACTAATACATTTTGAGTTTCGGTATGGCCATCACCCAAAAAATATTAGTATACTTCAAGTATGTCGAGCTTCGGCATTGCCATCACCCGTTATACTCAAAGTAAATCCGCTAAATAATCTTCTACATCTTCTTCGTCTTCAACTTCAATATCTTCAAACTCACCTTCGTCTAATTCGGTAGTTGGAGGTGATATCCCTAATTCAACTTCTTCATTTGCTATAGTTTGTTCAACACCGTTTAACATCGAACCTTCCAACGAAGTTTCATGTTGTATCCTATCTACTCCGTCCAAATAATCTTTCAAACATACACATACTTCCACGGATGGGGGGTAAGTCTTGACCTTCTTTCGGATATAATTCTACCACTAATAGAAAAAGCCGATTCGGAAGCTACCGTCGAAGCTTGAATCGTAAATAAGTCACGAACCATAGCGGCTAAAATTGGATAAGTTAACTCCATTTTTTTCCACCATCCCAACATGTCAAAAGTTCCTAATTCTCCGGGCCTAATAGTTTTTAAAAAAATTTGCGACTTATATTGTCCCAACTCGCTTGATTCCGATGTTCGTTGACGCTTGTTAGCGTCGTCATGTATAAGATTCCAAAAGTTTATATCAAAGTCACTTGACTCATTTCCCATTTGTGATGTTCTGGCCCCCGTTTGGTCAAAAAATGTGCTTTTGTTGTCCACCATATTTTGTTGCATATATTGCAAACAATTTTCCAAAAGTATCGTTAAATTTAAAAATTTGAGACTCTATATAATTCAAATCGGGTTTCTTAGGGTCCAGCCCAAATTCTAAGTCTAAATTCTTCAATATTCTTCTCATTACATTTTCGACCCCCCCCCCCCCCCCCCGCCAAATTTATCATTGGATTAAGTGCGGCGGAACAAGTAAAAACCAAAGGTATACTAGCAAAATATTTTACAAATTTCCTTTTTAATACCTTTAACCATTTTTCTAAACATTTGACAAGATGAATATTTTAATTCGCCTAATTTTAACGTCATAGCAAAAATTTGCTTTAAAACTAATGGGCTAGTCGGGTAATAAACACCGGATAATAAAGTTGTTGACACTTTAAAAATTTGTAAAAATTTTGTCAATTGATCTAATCGTTCCCAATCTTCGTCGCTTATCGAAGTGGATAGATTTTTACGAACAAGTCTTTCATTAAAAGCATTTAAAGTATCACGTTGTCGTAATATATTTTCAAACATAATGCAAGTAGAATTCCACCTAGTATTATTATCATAGCAAGGTCCTAGGGGTTCATAGCCACATTTTTGACGAAAACGATGATAGTTCATTTGTCGTTCGTTACTCGAACTATATATAATTACTAATAAACTCCTAAATTTTGTCTTTATTTCATCACATATTATTAATGCCGCTTGCACCGATATATTTATAACATGAGCAACACAACGGGAATGAAAAAAATGCACCATCTAATATGGGTTTTATACGTAATTTTAACAAATCCATAGCTTTAGTATTATTAGATGCATTATCTACTGAAATGGTAAAAACTTTATCATTCAAATTATATTCAATTAAAGTGTCTTGTAAAATTTTTCTTAAATTTGACCCCGTATGTGGATAACCAAATAGTTTAAAAGCAATTGTCCGTTTCATTAATAAAAAAGAAACCAGGTCAAACCAATGAGCCGTAACGGCTAAATAAGAATTTGCCGTACCATGTGGTGCGGTCCAAGCATCCGTAGTTATAGAAACACCATATTTATAATCACGAAAACCGTTAATAATTTCTTTTTTAGCCGTTTCCCATAATTTAAATGCATCACTTCTAAGAGTAGTACGACTTACATGTTGATAACGCGGTTGTAGCTTTTTTTTATGATCTCCGTAAGCTTGACACTGTCGAAGTGATTGAATGGAAGCCCTTGTTGAATGACAAACTTCGTAAAATCAAGTCGAACCGCATCATTATCAAATAAAAAAACGTGACCATCCGCACCAATAGTACCATGTGCCGAACCACCCGCTCCGCTATCAACCGCCCCGGTACAACCGTTCCAATGAGTACGTAGTGTAGAATTACCCGACGTGACATAAAATTTACTACACTTCTTGCAACGCGCCTTTTCCACCCCGTCTTTCATAAGACAATAATCGAAATGTGACCAACCAAACGGCTAGTTTGACTCTTCAAGAAAAACGGTTTTTATCCGGTTTAAAATAACCGGTCCAGAAAAAAAGAAAATATTTTTACTTTAAAAAAAAAAAAAAAAAAAAAATTAAAATCCGGTTAAATCCGGTTTTTAAAAAAACCGGATAAATCCGATAATTTATCCGGTTTTTATCCGATTTTCCAAAAATATTAAAATCCGGTCTAACCGGTTCGGATAAAAAAAATCGGATCGGATTTTTGGAAAACCGGTTCGAATTTTTGAACCAGATTTCCAAAAATATGGTTATAATTTGCACCTCTACATCTACATCATGAATAACTTGAGGATTAGTGTCATTGAATGACATATATGAAAGTTGCCGCCTATAAGAATGGAATATTATTTTTGTGGTTATTAGATGGGCAAAATAGCAGTTAGTAATGGCTTCGTTTGTAACTGGGTCATTTATGCAATTGTGTGTGGCACATGTTTATACAATTTAGTCGATCATGTTAAATGCGCAGTAATTTTTTTTTTTATCATAATTCATTCGTTTGTCCTAAAATATAGTCACGGCCTTACGGGTACCCGCTAATGTATGACACGGGTACCCGACTGGTATTTGATAATAACAACTGGTAAATAATTTATTACTAGTGTAAGTAGTATAGCTAATTGGTCAAACACCCATGTGACACATACATAATTAAAGTCCATTATGTACTATTGGTTGCACATATTTCTTAAATTTTGCCGATAGACTCGTATTATATACAACTAACAGGTACCCGCGTGATGCGTTGACGAATACTCTGTAACTAAATTTTTTGATGTTATAATTCGTATTTTTTTATTATAATTTCTGATTCAATAATTTTCATTTAAAAACATGTTTTAAAAACGTAATTTCAATCGAAAGATATTATTACTTTTAACATTATATAATAATGTATATATATATATATATACATATGAAAGTTCAAGTAAAAGTTATGTAAATGATTAAAGAAAAAAAAACTAAATATAATAAACCATTTTTCAATTACACTTTTCATTTGATACATGCATGAAAATTTTTGTAATGTTATAATTTTTTTGAGAAATATATGTATATTATAGTTTTGCATTAATATATTATAGATGCTTTTAATGTTTGTAAAATGCGCATGTAATATTGTACTAGCCGGGTACCCGCGCAATGCGGCGGCGGGTACCTGTGACTATATTTTGAGGCAAACGAATGAATTAAATATGATAAAAAAAAGTCACTGCACATTTAACAGGCTAAACTATATAAACATGTGTCACACACATTAGCAGCGCAACACCGCCAAAATAACCAACAAAAACAATTTAAACATAAGCAGACTACATATGTTGTGACGAAGATGTAGATGTAGTAATTTCAGAATGCAGCAAAGGGTTGAGTTGTATGTTCGAGGGGTTTGAAACCAAAAACAACAGCCAAAACCGTCTTATGCATGCTTTAAAAAGGTTGCGCAATAGGCTTTTATAAGTTTGGTTGATATGGGCTGTTACAATAAGGGAGGACGGTTACAACCATGGTTTTAAAGAAATTTAATTTTTAAGGGTTGTTATTGACCCAACGTTAGAAAAAACGTATACATTTACTACATAATAAACACTTTTAAATTATGATATATAATATTTAATTTTCTTAAATGTGTATGCATAACTCCCAGGATTTTGAATGACTTTTAAACATTGTATGCATAAACTTTCCAAAAGAAGAAATGTTTTAGTCTTAAAATTTTAAGACTACTAAATTTAGAAAATGGTCTAAATGTTTTATAAGGTATTAAGATATTTATGTAATGAGGTGTTTTATTAAAAGTATTAAATACACTTTTATATTTAATTCTACCATATTGTATATTTGGCTTGTAAAGTCGTATTCTTTAAACAATGTTTTGGTTTGTGCATTAAAATGAGGTACAACATGTAGATGTAGTAGTACCCAAGGCTGTCAAGATCGCGAGTAAACTCGTAAGATCGTACGATCTTACGTGTTTACTTGCTAAAATCGTGTAAGATCGCCCTAGGATCGCATGTGAGGTAGGATCGTAAGTAAGATCGTAAGATCGCACGTAAGATCGTAGGATCGGCTCTCGATCCGATCCTACCAATTTGATGAATTACCTCATTATTTTATGTTAAAACCTTATATAAGACTTGTATTTTTTTTTTTTTGCTATTATATTTCTCTATATTAATTTATTTTGGTTCTAAAGTCTTTTTCAAAATGTATATGTTTCTACCATGCAAATTCGTGATGAATACTTTATACGAGAATCAATATTTTTTGGATGTGAGAAATTAAGTTATGAAAACATTTGAAATAGATTAACTTTTTATGGATTTTTCACATACTTACGTGTAATGTCTTTTTTTTCTTTCTCACTAAATTGTTTATTTAGCTATGAAAATTTAAAAGAATTAAATTTACTTCACTATTTTTTTATCATGATGTTTAAACGTCAAAACTTTTCTTACGATATCTTATGAATTCATGTTTGATATTCAATGGATATGTATAAGTATATAACATTGTCATCCATCAACGCCAATTAGAAAGACAAGACACTTTGGTGGGATCTTACGATCTCGATCTTGCAAAGACAAAAACGATCTTAGGTAAGATCGCGATCTTAACAGCCTTGGTAGTACCTCTCAATATTTTTTATTTAATATGAGAGAATGTGCAATTTGTTTTAGGGGTGTGCAAGAAACCAAAAACCGAAAAAAACCGAAGAAACGAAACCTAAAAAACCGAAACGATCGAAAAACCGATGGTTCGGTTTTTGCATTTTGAAAAAACCGAAGCTTTTGGTTCGGTATGGTTTTAGCATTAAAGAAAACCGATATAAACCGAACCAGTCTTTATAAACATGAGAATATATATATAAGTTCACGTCGAAGCTAATGGACGATGAATATGCTATGCTAGATTAATTCTATTATGTTTAATAACTAATCATTGTTTCATATACTTATTGAACATAACTAAATAATAAGTTTTCTTCTTGATTGTTTTTTTAATTATATTTTTATCGTTGCTATTGTGTTGATTTATACACATAAATAATTTTTTTAGGATTTTATATAATATTTTTTCCTTATTGTTAATGTTGTGTTTCTTGTAGTTATTGTTTATTTAAACTTTTAACGTGTCGGTTTATGGTATATTCAAAATCGACTTGTAAAAGCGAAGCTCGATAAATCATATAGAAACCGAAAAACCAAACCGAAAGTAAATCGAAAACCAAAAAACCAAACCGACACAAAACCGAAACCGAATGGTTCCTAAAAATCAAAAACCAAAATTTGTTGATTCGGTTTCGGTTTTATACAAAAACCGAACTAAACCGGACCATGCTCACCCCTAATTTGTTTTATAACGGAGTTAGATTTATTCTGTCTCCGCCTCATTGTATCATATTTATTCTCTTTCATACTTTTTTATCAAACATTTTTTGAAATGCACCAATCAAATTTTTAGGTATATATTTAAGTCTATGTTTTAAGCATGCAGATTATTTTTATAAAAAAATTTATAAAAATAAATTATAAGTTCAATCTCAACTTCTAAATACGTGTCACCAAATCAAGTACACCCCTGGCATAAAAAGCTCGTGATTCGTATTTTAATTTTTAGTGGGCCTAATTGATGGGTTTGATCCAACTTATTAATTTTAATGTGCCTCTTTCTTGGGCTAGGCATGTGGCAACCCAACTATCTGTAGCCCAAGCTTATTGTCCACAAAGAGACATGCTAAGTTGGTGACAAAGTTTTTTTTACTCACTTAGTACATCAAATTCATCATCTAACAAATTAAAAAGCAGAAAGTTTACTCAGCAGGAACAACTACATCCATTAAATTTGACATAAGAAAACATATGTTCATATCGTATACTAGGGTTTAGGTCACAAAATAGCAACTTATATTTGCGAAGTCTCATCCTAATATGCGAACGGTAAATTAAAAAGTATCATCAGATACAACGAAATTTCAAAAAAAAATTCTACCATACACAATTTGATATATTGTCAATTTGTCGTATCAAAAAGACTCATATGTGTCATTATCTCCAACGTGATAACACATTAAAATGTGCATATAGAAACACTTTATAAAAACTTATTGCATTTAACGATATTTTTTACAGCTCACGTATCAAAACGAACTTTGAAAATAGTTTGTTGCTATTTTGTGATTTAAGGCTTTAAGCTCGACTTTAAACTGGCTTAGCAAATGGCGCTCATATTCATAAAGTAACCCGGACATAACCTTTTCAAAACTAGTTTTGGAACTTGTTAAGAAAATTTCTCATACATTTATGTCACAATTTAATGGAAAACTAGCATGGATAGTCATATAGAGTACACAAGAGGGAATTAATGGTGGCCATATTTACTTCACATGATACATCCCTAGACATTGTATAAAGGCCTCTTTACAAAAGTAAAAACAATGCAACAATAGCACCAACAGTCATTTAATCCATGCATGGTAGGCATATTTATTTCATAGGAAACATACCCAAAACATTGTTTAAATGCCAACTTATAAAAGTGAAAACAATACATCAATAATACATTAATACCAACATTCATTTAAGCCATGAGAAGTTGAGAACACTATCTTTATTTAAGAAAACAGGAATATGAATTTCCATGTGTTCGGGTTGACATAAATGACATCTGACCCAATCAAACACTAATTCTATTATTGAGCCCATTAACCCTGTTAATCTCCATTTGTATATTGTACTATGAGCTTATTTAAGTAATCATTAAGCACATAAGCTCGTGTTATAGTAAAACGTGTTGTTACGTCAAATTTTTTCTTATAGCTCATAATCTATATCTTAACTAGAAACATAATATTTTTTTTTTATAATTTGGTCTTTGACACGAGACCCAATGAATTAAGGTAAGATGCGGTGTTAAGTTATACATCGACGTTATACGTCACGGGCCAACCCTATAGCATTGGACAACATATTGAGATTTTACGCTCTGTTCTCGAGTTTATGTTTTGGAGTGAAAGATAAAGGTTTGGGGATGCTAAGAAAAAAAGTTTGTGTTCCTGAGAGTTTTTAGGAGAGAAAAGGGAAGTAAATGATACTAATAAATTATATCAAATTTACTTTCTTAATCTTCTTGTAAAATTGGAATGAAAAAAATGAATTTATTTTTTAGTCTTATCTTACTTACACCTTTATCATTTCTTTTCAACTAAAAAACACTGAATGAAAAAATTATTTCTTCTTTCTCTCATTACATTTTTTTTTCTCTCGCCATCTCTCTTTTACCTTTTTATACTCGGAACATAGTGTTAGAAAGAATTTGTGATTACAAATTACTAGTGGCAAATCAATTTATAGAGTATTAAAATACTTTTATTAATTTGACCACTTACATTATTGCAATTAAAAAATGTTAATGATTCCTTAATCAATGGAGAATCCATTTGCCTTGAGAAAACTTATTCAGATCTTCATTGCACTCCAAATCATGATTACAAGAAGATTGAAACCTTTTAAAGCTCATTCCACTCAATTTTTTCAAAAGGTTTTCTATCTTATACCTTAAGTGCAAATGATGAGAATGTAAAAAGTATATCAGGTCTAACAAAAAAGTACACATAAATTCATAATTTGTGAATTTCTATGTATTTTTCTGTAGTACCCGGTGTACTTTTTATGTACTTTAGGTGTTCTTATCATGTGTCATTAGGGCACAAGATAGAAAAACCTTTTTTCGAAAGGCAAGTATTATATAAAAGAAATACCATCAAAATACTAGAAATTACTAGTATATAGGGGCGTCTCGTGGATTTCGGTGACCTCGTGTCATCATTTTAAAAGGCCTTTTAACACAAAAAACAAAATACACGTATATGAAAACTTTATGAATTAATTAAACTCGAGTATCATATTATCTATATATATAATAGAAGAACATGAAATTTGATTGCGTCGTTAAGCGGTGGCCCTGTGCGATTCCACCTATTGCACTATTATAGCTTTCGCCTAACAAACTAAAAAACACTTACAAGAAAACCTAAAAAAATGTTAAAATTTATCAAATGTGGTCATCCTAGTTGTTTTAATTCGTTAAGTGGATTAACGTGTTTGTTTAAATAAGGTGATATATGAAATTAATCATTTATATAATTGCATATTAAGATCAAGAATGATGTACGATTGTACCCTTAGATAGTTACTACTTTATGTATCGTTTTTTTTATACGACAAATAGATTGTCATAAGTCACTGTAGATCAACGGGGGCAGTGACTGTTTATTAAAAACACATGACTCTGCAAGCTGTTAACACGATGTATAAAGTGTGACACATGTCGAACGATGAAAAGTCGGAAGTGTCTCAAAAATCACTTGTCCATCTAGCCATAATAATGACTTGTAAGTTGTGATTATATTGTGACTTTGCATGAATGGTTAGGTTACCTAAACATGAAGAGGTTGTTAAAGTCTTTAGAGATCAAAACACGATTTAAAGTCTAAACACTTACGTAATATATTTTACCTTTTCCTCGATGCAACAATCCCGCTAATTGTGGTATTTTCTCTTTACCATTAATTCTATCAAAATAAAGTCCTACAGTACGAATATTGACTATCACAACAACAAAAACAACGTACCCAAAACCTGCCGTAACAAAATATGTGTTAGTTTAATTACAACATGAGATTAAACAAGCTCAATTTAAAAAAAAATCTTATCTAAAGGTTGTAAAAATCGTAAATCGCTAGTCGGTTGGTCGATCACTTTATAGTTTATAATCGATTTAGACAGAATTAATCGGTGATTAATCAAATCAGCATTTTTAACAAATTTTTTGATATTTTTGGCAAATTCTGGCTAAATCTAACGAATTTTAAGTATTTTCGACAATATTATTTTTAAAGTAGTTACACATATAAATAGTTACAGTAAGTGATAAACACAAGTTTATAGTAAGTTTTCGGTATTTTCGGCAAGATTTGTAAGTTTTTGACAAAATTGACTTTCCTTAACCATCGTTGACCATATGTGACCACCGTTAATTATCTTTTACATAAATCGATATGGTTGATGGCTTTTTAGCAAGAGTATTGATATATTGACCTAATAAGAAGGTCTAAAAATAGACCTAAGCCCATGTGTCGTTTTATGATTGGTGAAATTTCGAAGGGCACTATTACATATTTTTTTCTTTGCTCATCTAAGCCTTTCATTCAACCACTTGTCTCAATCTTATGATTAAATCACTTTTTAAATATACGAATTAAGTTCCTCAATCATTTTTTAACAATTAAGTGACGATTAATCGATTTTGTATATTTTTTTTTACCATTGCCAGATACCATTATCAAACAAAATCCATAATGTTAGACGAGGCCCAAGCCTATAGGCTTAGGGCCCGTTAGGTTTAGGGTTAAGGTAGCTTATTTGCAAAGCTATGTATTCATTATAAATACATATGCAATTCTCAATATGTAATCACACAAAACATTCAATCAATATTAGTATCTTTTTTATCTTTCATGGTATCGGAGCTTTAGGTACAACCCATCACAATAAAGTTATCCTCCGATCATCGGTGACGATGATTCGGAAGGATCCCGCTTAATTCCTTTTTCTCTTCATTTTTCATAATTAGTTTCTTTTTTATCGAATAAATCATAGCTTCCAAAACCCTAGCCGTCATAACACATCTCCAATACAATCAACAATTAAATTTTTCCTCAATCACCATTATTTTTTTTCCCGTCAGAGATCATTGCTATTTTACAAAAATAGTTGGTAAAAAAATGCCGCTCCTACCTAAAGGCAAAGCAAGTGACGCAAAGGAGGAAGCCGCAAGCAGCTAACAACTATGTCGTCAAATACAATTATACATCTGTCTCAACAAAGAAAAAGAAGATGATTGAAGAAAGAGCTTTCATCATGTGTTCCAGTTTGTCCGTCGAGAAGCCTCCCGTTCAAACTGCGGGGAGTGTTAGACGAGGCCCAAGCCTATAGGTTTAGGGCCCGTTAGGTTTACGGTTAAGGTAGCTTATTTGCAAAGCTATATATTCATTATAAATACATATACAATTCTCATTATGTAATCACACAAAATATTCAATCAATATTAATATCTTTGTTATCTTTCACATAAATGGGACCTTCCCAATTATCAAACTTTATTATTCCTTATGCTATAAAACATGTCATGAGACAACATAATTCGACTTGACCAATCTTTTGTCACACGTACCATTTTACATTTTGTTTTGAAATTAGTTCCAAATGTTATTCGATTTGTTTCTTGTGTTTGAAATTTGTTTAGCTAACCGGTAAAATCTTTTGGAAAAAGTTAAAGGAATTATTAGTTGTTGGTTTGTAGAAGCAAAGAATATGATAAAAATCCTGACCGTTATGTCAGGCCAACTAACTTTTGTCTTGTTTACATTGGTTGGTTCTGATTTTAAAAGATGAAACAGTTAAAGAGTCTAAAGCGACGGCTTGATATAGACTTTTCATTTGTCGATGGCCGTAACCTAACACACACATTTATAGACTAGTATGAGGAACAAGATCGGGCTATTTCTTTAAAGGGGTATTTCTATAAATGACCCATTTATAACGTCACTTTATCAAAATGGTCAACAATAGGTAAGTTTCTCAAAAATAGCTCAGGTGATCGGGACAACCGAGGCAACCTATCATCCCTGCGTGACACGTGTCTCGGTTGCCTCAGATGCATCGTTTGCCTTCGAATTCCAAAAATACACTAGGTCGCCTCGGATGCTTCGGTTGCCTTGGGCCATTTTAGAGACATTGAGATTTAGCTGACATTTTCGAGACATCACAATACAAAAAAGCCATTTTAGGAAATTCCCTTTCTTTAAATGCCCTCAAAATAAAAGTTGTGGGTGAAAATACCATAAGGCATTCGTGGCATCCAATCTATCTCGAGGCATCCGAGGAATCTAGGCACCATAATTTGACCCGTGTCCCGAGGCATCCAAGGCATCCGAGGCATCCTATTACTGTGTCGGACACGTGACACCACATGGTGATAAGATGCCTCGGATGCCTTAGGGCATTTGGGAAAACTTGAAAACTCAGAGGTATTTGAGAAATTTACCTTTATGAAAGGGACATTTGAAGAATTTGCCCAACAAGATATCTTATGTTACGGCTTGAGCCATCTTTAAAAACGTTATTTGATGTCACGATTCTCACACTATATTTTGTGTTTTCAAATGTTGAGCAACCATCACCATATCAAATGAAATCCCAGTAAATAGCAATTGATAGCACAAGAACTACACCGCAACTCATGTTTTTAAGTATTTTTCTCGTGTTATGAAAAAATGCCAAAAATTTAAGAAGTTGATGACCCAAGAAATATTATGATATAGGGGGAGTGGTGTTTTTGATATTATGGGTATTCAAGCATTACGAGAAAAAATACTGATACGACATTACTTTTCTGTAACACAAATTTAAGTACATCATAAGTACCCAATGCTCTAATGGTTATTACAAATGATCGCGATCATGCGTTCATTTTAAGGTTAACTAAACTTTTTTTATTTAAACCAAATGGAAGACGAATGGTCACAATAGAAGACCGCGATCAACATAATAAACATACATTACTTGAGCACTAAAATACCTAGAAAAACACATACTAACATAAAACAAATGAAAAGGATTATGTTGAGTATGCGATCGAATTGTGGAAAAGGAGAGCGGGGACGCATTCGATGGAGAAGCTCAAAATGGGTCGAGACGCATCGTGTTGGTGTCACTTAAGTTGGGGACGATGCGGTTTGCGCTCCATTGCTACCGGCCTCAGAATTTATTTGTTCGGCGTAAAGGCAGTCGTCCAACCATCGTCACGATAACATTGCACCAAGTCCAACACTAATTTCAAAAGCGTTACGTTTGTAATTGTCGCCGAGTAATGAGAGTATTAATTTATACCCATGTGTATTAATTTGTGGTTTGAAAAAAAAGTCATTTAATCTCACGATATCTTAAGATTATATAGTTAAGATTGAGATCTTACTAAAAATCATAATTTGCAAAGATCTAACATCACAACGGGATCATGTTTATCTTATTGTATCGTAAAATTTTAAAATCTTAACATACCATGATTTAAAGAGTTGCAACAAACTCACACCTTGTTTTATATTTCATCTATCCCAAAATAAGTGTTCACATGTAACTTTCTTAGGTTTTTTGCTTGAAACTTTGATCTTACGTATTTTTGTTTGTATTATATAATACTCGATGAAAAATATATGAATGAATTAGTTATTGAAAGTATTTTCCTTAAGTATAATTTTCATCAAGTGTTACATAGCAAAAAAAAATAATTACGGCCAAAGTTGAAAAAAAAAGATTTTAAAAAATCAAAGTCAACACTATTTTTGAGACGGGTTAATACATACGGAGGTTACTAAAGTTACCAAAAAAGTACCTAAGTTAATAACGTTTCAATTCGTCCACTCAAGTTACTCAAGTATACGAGTTGGCTAAGTAGGTTACTAAAGATTGTTAAACTTTATAATACAATGATTTTGTGGAAGGGTTACTGGGTAATCACCCATTTGCCTTGCCACGTCGGATTTTTACCATATCATTTTGTTTTAAAAACCCTCAATTATTAGTTATACCTCCCCACCACACTTCTCATCTATCCAAAAATTAAGGTTTTCCAAAAAATCACCATGAATCACAACATCAACCAAAACATTAACATCCTTTGTGGGTGTGATGATCCATCAATCTTGCAAACCTCATGGACTTAAAACAACCCAGCCAGAAGATTTTTTGGTTGCCCTAATATGGATCCAACAACAAATTGAAATTTCTTCAGATGGATTGATGCTCTACTTCCAAATTGTTGGTATCAAGTTAGGATGTATCATCTTCATGTTAACTTGATTAATGCACAATAACAGATTGCTCAACTTCATAATCAACAATCACGATCTGCATTCTTAAATATGCTTTTTATTGTTGTGATTGTTAGCATGATGGTTATTAGGTTGTTTTAGGCCCGTTATAAATGTAGGAAACTGGTTGTGTTGTTCTTGTTTTGATTGTTGTTTAGGAATGTGGTTGTAGGTCCTGATAATAAACTAGTAAGGAACTTTTTGTTGTAGATTTTTGGTAAGATCTTGTAATGGTTTAAGTATGTTTAATATGAATCATGTTTTTCTCTACTTCTTGCTTTTCAATTTATGATTTTAAGCAATATGACAACATTATATAGAACAGAAACTGTTAACATTAATAGAAGTTTTAAACATCTAGAAACTGTTAACATTGGTTGTACATACTGTTAACATTGACCAAGAAGGTTAATTGGCTCATATACAAAACGGCCTAACATATGGCCAACCGATACATCAAGATTTCCATAGTTTATAGGTTACTTACCTAGATGTCACATTTTTACAACATAAGTAGATTGGCATATACACAAAAGGGCCTAACATGTGGCAAACCAAATTTCCACATAATCCTAATAAGTACAATACTTCTATGGCATCATCAGGATGTAGACATCCGGTCAGTAAATTAGCAGATACTTTCTAGAAGGAGATCATGAGACTACATGGTACTCTATCAGAAATCATCTCTGACAGAGATCCCCGTTTCACATCACGTTTCTGGCAGAGTCTGCAGAAAGCGTGGGGCACCAGACTTAAGCTCAGCACTGCCTTTCATCCTCAGACCGACGGACAGTCGGAATGAACCATTCAGACATTGGAGGACATGCTGCGGTCATGTGCTCTAGAGTGTTCAGGAAGCTGGGATGATTATATATTTCTAGTAGAATTTGCATACAACAACAACTGGCACGCTAGCAGCAAGTGTGCTCCTTTTGAGATGTTGTATGGTAAAAAGTGTCGCGCCCCAATCTGCTGGGATCAGGTGGGCGAACGACTGCTCGAGGGTCCAGAGATGATTAAAGTGACCAATGAGAAGGTCGTTGTCGCCAAGGAGAAGATTCAAGAAGCTCGTGCTCGTCAGAAGAGCTATGCTGATAAACATCGTAGATATGTATCTTTTAACGTAGGTGATCACGTTTTACTCAAGGTATCACCTGTACGAGGAGTTAAACGTTTTGGAATCAGAGGGAAGCTCAGTCCTCGCTTCATCGGACCGTTCGTCATCATAGAACGCGTTGGTGAAGTGTCATACCATTTAGCGTTACCGCCTCAGCTATCACACGTTCATAACGTGTTCCATGTGTCCTTACTCAGAGGATACAACTATCATCTAGTTCATGTTGTCCAGTATCCACTTGATCAGATTCGATAGGATCTTTCTTATGTCGAAGAACCTGATAGAGTTCTTGAGCGACAAGATCGTGTCATGCGGAGGAAGATGATCCCTTTCGTCAAAATCCTCTGATGGGATCATCCTGAGCGAGAAGCCACTTGGGAGACGGAGGGTTCTATACGGACTTCTTTCTCTCATTTCCAGTTCTGATTCGGGTATGTTTTCTTTCAGTTTACGTTTCTCCAATTCGAGGACGAATTGTTCTTTTAGAGGGGAAGAGTTGTAAAACCCGCATTAAAATACCATGAACAGTACACATGAACTGTACACATGAACTGTACACACATGAAAATACGGTAAAATTAAAACTTTCAATTTATAATATGTGACATTCGTCAAATTTCCATCATTTAATTATTCATGTAGTACGAGTATTTTAACTGTTTACCGACTAGTTGTCGTCATGAACGTGTTAATTGTTTTGCTTTGCGGACAAAGCCCTTTTTAGGGAGAGCATATGTAACATCTCAATGTTTCGCGATTATTAAGTTGAATGCAATACACAAGTTGTGAGCGTCTTATGTTTTGCCGTACGTTTATTTGTTATGGTTATTAAGTTTTCGTGACGTCTCGCACAATTGTTTTGGTTTTGGGATCGTATACTAAACGGTTTTGGTGTCGGGAGTATCCAGTCGCGTCTAAACTTAACCATTGTGAACCGAGTCGAGTGTATAAGCTATCACAGCAGGTGTACATATACTGAATATAAAACCTCCATTTATATTACCAAGCTTGTCATACAAGGGTCTCAAAAATCAGTCACATGTCTAAACCTACATATAAACCTTATAGTTTATTTGCCCCACTAAAGGACAACACACTTGCCTAGTTTACCCCTTTTGGGTATATCACAAGTTAACATTTCCAGATTTACACTAACCCTAGACTAACAATACAAGTTTATATACAAACCCAAAGTGTTATCCAATGTCCAAATACAAATTATCTCAGTCCAAAATACAAACATCAAAAATCTGCACAAGTCTTCACAATACAACTCCTGGATAGAAGATTTGGTCCAGCCAACCCACACGTCCCGTCCGAACCTGCACAACCAAGAGTCTTCATCCCGTCCGAACCTGCAAAACCGAACGTAGCATCCCCATTGTGAGTCTTTTGTCTTTTTCGTCTTTCGTTATGAAGTCTAGATGTGCTTGTTTTGTACGAACCTGCGAATAAACGAGAAAATGGTTAGTCATTGTAATGAACTTATACTTTTATACTAAAAACTGGAAAATTGTTAAACTTTCTAAATGCAAACATGTTTATGTTATTGCGTTTCTGTCAACCAAACCGAGACCCAATTTAGACCAAACCGAGACCCGATTGAGACCAAACCGAGACCCGACTTAGAACCAAACCGAGACCATGTCCAACCAAATCAAGACTTCAATCATGAACCAAACCGAGACCCATGTTCAACCAAACCGAGACCCAATCAAGGACCAAACCGAGAATCAAAGCAAACCAACCAAAGTTCTTACTGCCAAAATTATTAACCATTATTACCAACCAATCCAAATGTCTTAATCAAGTTTTAATTTACAGAAACCATTAATCATGCCGCGGGTATAGAAACCCCAATTCAAATCAAAACCCTAATTATTTTAAAACCTTTTAAACATCTAATTAACATTGCCACATTCCAGAAACATCATATAAACACGAGTAACATTCGAATATATAAAAACCCCCAATTTTTATAAAACCCTAGATTTACTTTTTATTAATTAAAATGCTAATTAAACCTAATCTAAACCCAAACCCCTTAATTAATTTAATTAAAAGTGAGTTATACAAAAACCCCCAAATGACCGAAACCCTAATTTTTATAAATCGACTTTATATTAAAATTGGTTTGATTTTATAAATGAAAACATCAATTAATCATGTTTAAACCCGATTTTGATGAAAACCCCCAAATATTTCAAAACCCTAATTTTGTTTACTTTCAATCCGAGAATCATATGATTTACAACAAGTATATACAAATAAATTAAACCCACTGATATTTATTAAATCAATTAAAGCTTTTAAAAGAACCAAGGAGAATGAACTTATCTTTGATTTTGGGTATTTGATTCACGAAACCGCAAGGGAGAACACCATCAGAAAAACCAAATCGGTTGATGTGGGGATTAAACCCCACATCTCACGCGATATAGAACCTCAGACCACCCATATTTGATTTTATAACTCAAACTGATTAGATGATAACCATAGTAGATGATTGAACCGATCTAGGTTAAGAGAGAGAGAGTTTTGGGACGGTGGAGGTAATATCGAGAGAGGAGAGAGAAATAAACTCTCAGATATGGGAAGTTGTGTGTGATAAACACACGTATGTACTCCCTCCGTTTCTTGTTTATTCCGCCAAGTGGGCCGGGCCGGGTCAATGACCCTTGGGCCGGTTGTTGTGTAAATGTTTTGGACTCCCATTTTGGGCCTCACATGTTTAAATTAGTTTGGTTAAAGCCCAAACGAAATTTGGTAAATTTAAGTTATAATGTGACCCGTAAAACCCGACCATTTAATAAACCGATTTTATTTATCGTACTTTTCCGTAAATCGTATTTTTCATAAACGTATGGTTTCGTCAAGCACAACTAGGGTGTCGAGTCATTTAATAATACAATTATTCGTATCGTAACTCGATTCTCATAATTAATTAGGTCGCGGCTAGCGTAACCGTACTCTCGAGCTATTTTATCTTCGTTCTCTTTGCTGAATTAACGAGGTGAGTTTATAGCCCCATACTTTACTATTTTCACTGCTTTTTGGGGTGAGACATTGCTTGATTTTAACGTTTGAACACAAGTGCATTTACTGATTTATATATTAGTCTAAGTCCCACTAAAAACCCAGTTGCTTTGGCCCGTGAATCGTGAACCGTTAATTACTTTGTGTAAGCGCGAATGTAATGGATAGATCTATCGGGATTGACGTCCCTGTCTGTCTTGTCCAACAAGGGGACAAGCGGGCACAGTTTCATTTGAATCTGATATAGGATGTCGTGGGTTTAGGCATCTAGTTTTGGCTACATTTATATGATTATACTGCCGGTGTTGTTAACGCTTCGGTGTCACGAGCTTAGACTGTAATAAATACTTTTGGGATGACTTTGTATCTGTTATATTGTCATCACATTTGGGAAAATCTTGTGGTTCATTAAACATTTCAAACTAACTAAACCTATGAACTCACCAACTTTATGTTGACACTTTAGCAATGTTTTTCTCAGGTATTAAGAAGGAAGATGCTAAATGAGGTCTCATGCATTGCCGTCATTTCTTTGAAACAACGATCATTTGTACCATT
The DNA here is from genome assembly GCA_025667525.1 of Glebionis coronaria. NCBI lineage: Eukaryota > Viridiplantae > Streptophyta > Magnoliopsida > Asterales > Asteraceae > Glebionis > Glebionis coronaria. The sequence continues at coordinate 584,443,301 of CM046879.1, forward strand.
TAAGAAAACTATGTTTTGTAACCGTATTCAGTTTATGCTTCCGCACTTTGTTAAAACAACTTATTTTATTAATTACAAGTGATCTATTTTCCGAACGTCTCATTTAGAGGTCGTTCTTTGTGACTATGTGTGTATGATAATCATGACGTCACCACTCCCTTGTCGCCATTATACTCTGATATTTTGGGAGTGTGACAGATTGGTATCAGAGCACTAGTTATAGAGAACTAGGTTGCATTTAGTAATTCTAGACTATAACTGCTCTATGTTTAATCGATTATCATACAGATTGTAAGTATTAAGTATATGTAGATACATAAGTAATAAATGGGATACATGTGAATTAACAATTACGAGGTATATTTACATGGGTTACATGTGCAACAACAAAATCTGAATTATGTTATATGGGATACATGTGGATTCAACAATGATTGCTATGTTATGTTAATGTCCTTTTTACGGACTAATTTTATAAGATATTTACACACATTTATTCTGTTTATGATTACAGCGATGTCTTCATCCGATGATTCCACGTCTACAGGAGCGTACTACAACCGTAGTTCGCAGTCGACCATCAGTTCGTCAGTAGGACTACCTAGAGGATCGCCGTCAGGATATCCGTGGTACCGGATGGTTTCAGATGATGATATAGAGAGAGAGGCTAAGGAGGTTCGTCATTCACCGATCCGTATTCCTGATGCATCAGCTGACGATGTGCTTAGCCTAGAAGGCGGGGGAGAGGATGACTTAGACACTGACGTGGTGCAGTCACCAGGTCAGACATCAGTGACTGGAGATGAGACGGTAGAGGAGACAGAGGATGATGGGATGGAGTTTACAGATGGGGAAGGAGAGCCTATGGAGGTCACAGACACTGAGAACCCTCCTACTGCATATGCCGCTACTCCTGAGGTTTCCCTAGCACACATCTCCTCATCTTCATCTGAAGACGAAGGAGAAAGGACTGCTATTCCTGCTCCAGCACCTGGTACTCTACCTTTCTACTATGTGAGACGACGTCTTCGGGGGAGAGCTGCTCGACCACCACTTTCACCTTACAGACCCCTCATACCTTTCACTGCCACTGACAGGCATGCAGCCCGCACACCTGCCAGTTCTGTCCCAGAGACACCATTACTGCTACCACCACCAGAGACTGTACCTGCAGTATACCAGGAGATGCTTACTGACGCTGGTATCTCTACAGGACCGAGAGCTACGACTCCTCTTCCTAGGAGAGCTACGTCGACGGTGGTGATGCTTGGGGCGGCAGATGGATGTGTGACGACACGGTTGAACAGGTTGGAGGATGCTGTAGAGGCTTTAGGTGAAGAGTATAATGAAGTGCAGGATAAGTTGGAGGCACTGGCGAAGAAGAGTCCAGTCAGGGATGAGACAGTGTTGACAGTATGTGTGACCCGTCTACGAGGACAGCTTCTTACTGTTCTTGATCAGATGGAATCCATGCCAAACACTCGTCTTGAGGAGATTGAGAGCCTGATGACCCGTTGGGGAGTAGAGCCATTGGTGAAGACAGGCGGACTAGAGGCACCAGTGGATGACCCTGTTGCAGACTTGGATAAGAGGTTTAGAGCCGCTTGTCATGACACCGATGTTAGATTGAGAGATTCCCAGGCTCGTGAGCTAGTGGTTGAGAGGAGATTAGCAGAGTTGGAGAAGGAGCTTCATCAGCGCCGTGAAGGCACTAGTTAGATTTATCTTGTACCATCGACCTATCCCTGTATGACCACTAAGCTTTGAAGTTTGTCTTAGCTAGTTGGTATTTTATTTTCTCTATTCATGTTAAAACAAACTATGATGTATTATCAAACGATTCCATGAATGATATTATGAGTTGCAAAAATTGTGAGATCATTATATATTGTGTATTATATCTTGGAGCATTTCATAATTGTGTTGTGTGTGCCATGCATGTTATGTCTGGCAAAAACTCATTATCCTATTACCTTGTTAGATTATGGCGCCAGTTAGAAGATCCGAAACGCAGAATCCGCCAGCCGCTACCGGTGGAATTGACACCGCCCTGTTAAGCCAAATGATAGCCGAACGAGTGGCCGAGGCACTCGCGACCGCAGAAGCAAACCGTACAGCTAGCACACAGGAGGAGACCAACCAAGGAGCTACTAATGCTATTGCACGTACTTGTACCTACAAGGAATTTCGTGCAGTTACGCAAGTAAGTTTCCGAGGTACTGAAGGAGCAGTAGGATTAACCAGATGGTTTGAGAAGCTAGAATCCCAATTTGGGATTAGCAATGTCGCTGAAGCCGACAAGGTGAAGTTTGCGTCAAGCACGTTAGTGGATGGTGCTTTGACTTGGTGGAATGTCTATGCTCGTGCAGTGACCATTGACGTTGCCCAAGCGACGCCCTGGAGTGAATTTAAAGCTATGTTTGTGAGGAAATACTGTCCCCGAAATGAAGTCAAGCAGATGGAAGTTGAGCTGTGGAACCTGAAGGTCAAGGGTACTGCTCTTACTGCTTACAATCAGCGCTTTCAAGAGCTGATCTTGTTATGTCCTGAAATGGTGCCCAACGACGACCGATTGTTGGAGCGATACATTGAAGGACTACCTTTGAGCATCAAAGGGAATGTGACTTCATCCAAGCCGACCGATTTGCACGAGGCAATCGACATGGCTCAGAGTCTGATGTACCAAGTGGTACAGGAGTTGGGAGAAAATGCTGGGGATAAAAGAAAGTGGTCTGGCAACCACTACAACAACAATACCAACAACAACAACAACCCAAGCAACTACAACCAGAACAAGCGACAAGAAGTAGCAAGAGTGTTCACTGCTGGACAAGGAAATACTGGGAACTACGCTGGAAGACTTCCTTTCTGCGGAAAATGTGGTCGACACCACGAAGGAGCATGTCCCCCTACGTGCTACAATTGTGGGAAGGCGGGACATAAGGCAAAGGAATGCCGAGCACCACCTCGTGCTACTAATCAAAGAGGACCTGGAACGCAAGGTGGCCAAGGAGCAAATGTCACTTGCTTTGGATGTGGAGAGAAAGGTCACTACAAGAACAAATGTCCGAGCGGTGGGAACCAAGGTCGTAGTAACCAGATTCGAGGGAATCAAAATCAGAACCAAGGGAACCAGAAGCTGAATCAAGGGAACCGAGGAGGGAATAACCGAGCCACAACTAGTACTCCTGGAGGATTCACGGCACCTAGCAAAGTGTATCATCTCTGTGCTGAAGCTGCTGTGCAAGACAACAATGTTGTGACTGGTACGTTTCTAGTCAATAACAACTATGCTTCAGTACTATTTGATTCTGGTGCGGATAGGAGTTTTGTGTCGTCTATATTTAGTGAACGCCTAAATGTTACCCCTACTGCGTTAGACGTTAAGTATAATGTAGAATTAGCCGATGGGAAGTCAGTAACCACCGACGTTATTCTGAAAGGATGTAGTGTAAGGCTACAAGGTCGTTCGTTTAGTATCGACCTACTCCCTATAGAATTGGGAAGTTTTGACGTCATCATTGGAATGGATTGGATGTCGAAGCATCACGCGGAGATTGTATGTCATGAGAAGTGTGTCTGTGTTCCTTATGGAAACGACGTACTCATCATACAAGGCGAAAGATGTGAAGAATGGATCAAGATTGGAAGTCATCTCATGTATCAGGACTCAAAGATACATTGAGAAGGGATGTCCGGTATTCTTGGTTCAAGTAACACAAAAGGAAGGAGAAGAAGAACGCGAGAAGAAGGTGGAAAATGTACCGATCGTTAGAGACTTTCCGGACGTATTCCCAGAGAATTTACCCGGACTACCACCAGCACGGCAAGTGGAGTTTCACATCGAGCTTACACCAGGAGCCGCGCCTGTTGCTAGAGCCCCATACCGGCTAGCACCGGCCGAGATGACAGAGTTAGCTGAACAGATAAAGGAACTTTCTGACAAAGGTTTCATTAGACCAAGTTCCTCACCCTGGGGAGCGCCGGTCTTATTTGTCAAAAAGAAAGATGGATCCTTTAGAATGTGTATCGATTACCGAGAATTGAATAAGCTGACGATAAAGAACCGCTACCCATTGCCGAGGATTGACGATCTTTTCGACCAATTGCAAGGATCTAGCATATACTCGAAGATCGATTTAAGGTCAGGATATCATCAACTAAGGGTTAGAGAGGAAGACGTTCATAAAACGGCTTTTAGAACCCGGTACGGACACTACGAGTTCCAAGTTATGCCTTTTGGTTTGACAAACGCACCTGCGGTATTCATGGATCTCATGAACCGAGTTTGCAAACCATACTTGGACAAGTTTGTGATTGTATTTATCGATGACATCCTTATCTATTCTCGTAATGAAGAAGAGCACAAGGAACATTTGAAGGCCATATTAGAGCTGCTAAGGAAGGAGAAGTTATATGCAAAGTTTTCCAAATGTGAGTTTTGGATAAACACAGTGCAATTCCTTGGGCATGTGATCGACAGCAGTGGTATTCACGTTGATCCTGCTAAGATCGAGGCCGTAAAGGATTGGGCGACTCCAACAACACCCACGGAGATCCGTCAATTTTTAGGTCTTGCTGGTTACTATAGGAGATTCATTGAAGGTTTCTCCAAGATAGCTAAACCAATGACGGAATTGACTCAAAAGGATAAGAAGTTTGAGTGGAAGGAGGAGCAAGATTTGGCATTCCAGACGTTGAAGCAGATGTTGTGTGAAGCACCGATACTAGCCCTACCCGAGGGTAATGAAGACTTTGTGGTGTATTGTGATGCATCCATAAAAGGATTAGGTGCAGTACTGATGCAAAGGACTAAGGTCATAGCTTACGCATCAAGACAACTAAAAGTGCACGAGAAGAACTACACAACTCATGACCTAGAGTTGGGAGCAGTGGTGTTTGCCTTGAAGATTTGGAGACACTACCTTTATGGTACTAAGTGTGTTGTATTCACTGATCATAAGAGTCTACAACATATTTTGAATCAAAAGGAACTCAACATGAGACAACGACGTTGGCTAGAGTTGCTCAGTGATTACGATTGCGAGATCCGTTATCACCCAAGCAAGGCAAATGTCGTGGCCGACGCTTTGAGTCGAAAGGAGAGAGTTCTTAGGGTGAAGGCGTTAATGATGACCATTGACTTAGACCTTCCATCCTTAATTCTCAAGGCTCAGAAAGAAGCAGTCGAGGAAGAAATTCTCAGGACTGAAGATGTTGGAGGAATGATAAAGAAGTTGGAAGCACGTTCGGATGGAACGTTATGCCTTGATAATAGGAGTTGGTTACCATGCCATGGTGACCTACGATCCTTGATTATGCATGAGTCGCATAAGTCAAAGTACTCCATACATCCGGGATCTGATAAAATGTATCATGATCTGAAGATGTTGTATTGGTGGCCAAACATGAAGGCGGACATTGCTACATACGTTAGCAAGTGTTTGACTTGTGCCAAAGTCAAAGCCGAACATATGAAACCATCAGGATTATTGGTCCAACCCGAACTGCCAGAATGGAAGTGGGAAAGGATCACTATGGATTTCATTACCAAGCTACCAAAGACAGCAGCCGGATTCGACACGATTTGGGTAATCGTCGACCGACTCACCAAATCGGCTCATTTCCTACCCATCAAGGAGACTGATGGAATGGATAAGTTAGCAAGGACATACTTGGAGGAAGTAGTCACGAAGCATGGTGTGCCTGTGTCTATAATCTCCGACCGAGACAGCCGATTTACTTCGCAGTTTTGGAAGTCACTGCAGAAGGCATTGGGAACGCAGTTGGATATGAGCACTGCGTATCATCCCCAGACTGACGGCCAAAGTGAACGGACCATTCAAACCTTAGAAGATATGCTGAGAGCCTGTGTGATTGACTTTGGAAATAGATGGGATAGACACCTACCTTTGGTGGAATTCTCATACAACAATAGTTATCACACTAGCATTAAGGCGGCGCCGTTCGAAGCACTGTATGGTAGGAAGTGTCGTTCACCCGTGTGTTGGGCAGAGGTCGGTGAAGCACAACTCACTGGACCTGAAATCATACACGAGACTACTGAGAAGATCTTCAAGATTAAGAGCCGTATGCAAGCCGCAAGAGATCGACAGAAGAGTTATGCTGATATGCGACGCAAACCCCTTGAGTTTGAAGTTGGTGACAAAGTCATGTTGAAGGTCTCACCTTGGAAAGGTGTGATTTGCTTTGGAAAGCGTGGAAAGTTAAACCCTCGTTACATTGGACCCTTCAAGATTATAGAGAGGATTGGTCCCGTAGCCTATCGTTTGGAATTACCCCAAGAACTTAGCCGAGTGCATAATGTGTTCCACATTTGCAATTTGAAGAAATGCTTAGCCGACGAAGCACTCGTTATTCCTTTGGAGGAGATTCAACTCGACAACAAACTCAATTTCGTAGAAGAACCGGTAGAAGTCATGGACCGTCAAGTTAAACAACTCAAGCAAAGCCGTATACCGATTGTGAAAATCCGATGGAACGCGCGTAGAGGTCCAGAATACACGTGGGAACGTGAAGATCAGTTCAAGAGCAAGTATCCTCATCTTTTCGTTAACCAACCTACTACAACAACGTCTTGATTTCGTGACGAAATCTCTAAAACATGGGAATACTGTGACATTCGTCAAATTTCCATCATTTAATTATTCATGTAGTACGAGTATTTTAACTGTTTACCGACTAGTTGTCGTCATGAACGTGTTAATTGTTTTGCTTTGCGGACAAAGCCCTTTTTAGGGAGAGCATATGTAACATCTCAATGTTTCGCGATTATTAAGTTGAATGCAATACACAAGTTGTGAGCGTCTTATGTTTTGCCGTACGTTTATTTGTTATGGTTATTAAGTTTTCGTGACGTCTCGCACAATTGTTTTGGTTTTGGGATCGTATACTAAACGGTTTTGGTGTCGGGAGTATCCAGTCGCGTCTAAACTTAACCATTGTGAACCGAGTCGAGTGTATAAGCTATCACAGCAGGTGTACATATACTGAATATAAAACCTCCATTTATATTACCAAGCTTGTCATACAAGGGTCTCAAAAATCAGTCACATGTCTAAACCTACATATAAACCTTATAGTTTATTTGCCCCACTAAAGGACAGCACACTTGCCTAGTTTACCCCTTTTGGGTATATCACAAGTTAACATTTCCAGATTTACACTAACCCTAGACTAACAATACAAGTTTATATACAAACCCAAAGTGTTATCCAATGTCCAAATACAAATTATCTCAGTCCAAAATACAAACATCAAAAATCTGCACAAGTCTTCACAATACAACTCCTGGATAGAAGATTTGGTCCAGCCAACCCACACGTCCCGTCCGAACCTGCACAACCAAGAGTCTTCATCCCGTCCGAACCTGCAAAACCGAACGTAGCATCCCCATTGTGAGTCTTTTGTCTTTTTCGTCTTTCGTTATGAAGTCTAGATGTGCTTGTTTTGTACGAACCTGCGAATAAACGAGAAAATGGTTAGTCATTGTAATGAACTTATACTTTTATACTAAAAACTGGAAAATTGTTAAACTTTCTAAATGCAAACATGTTTATGTTATTGCGTTTCTGTCAACCAAACCGAGACCCAATTTAGACCAAACCGAGACCCGATTGAGACCAAACCGAGACCCGACTTAGAACCAAACCGAGACCATGTCCAACCAAATCAAGACTTCAATCATGAACCAAACCGAGACCCATGTTCAACCAAACCGAGACCCAATCAAGGACCAAACCGAGAATCAAAGCAAACCAACCAAAGTTCTTACTGCCAAAATTATTAACCATTATTACCAACCAATCCAAATGTCTTAATCAAGTTTTAATTTACAGAAACCATTAATCATGCCGCGGGTATAGAAACCCCAATTCAAATCAAAACCCTAATTATTTTAAAACCTTTTAAACATCTAATTAACATTGCCACATTCCAGAAACATCATATAAACACGAGTAACATTCGAATATATAAAAACCCCCAATTTTTATAAAACCCTAGATTTACTTTTTATTAATTAAAATGCTAATTAAACCTAATCTAAACCCAAACCCCTTAATTAATTTAATTAAAAGTGAGTTATACAAAAACCCCCAAATGACCGAAACCCTAATTTTTATAAATCGACTTTATATTAAAATTGGTTTGATTTTATAAATGAAAACATCAATTAATCATGTTTAAACCCGATTTTGATGAAAACCCCCAAATATTTCAAAACCCTAATTTTGTTTACTTTCAATCCGAGAATCATATGATTTACAACAAGTATATACAAATAAATTAAACCCACTGATATTTATTAAATCAATTAAAGCTTTTAAAAGAACCAAGGAGAATGAACTTATCTTTGATTTTGGGTATTTGATTCACGAAACCGCAAGGGAGAACACCATCAGAAAAACCAAATCGGTTGATGTGGGGATTAAACCCCACATCTCACGCGATATAGAACCTCAGACCACCCATATTTGATTTTATAACTCAAACTGATTAGATGATAACCATAGTAGATGATTGAACCGATCTAGGTTAAGAGAGAGAGAGTTTTGGGACGGTGGAGGTAATATCGAGAGAGGAGAGAGAAATAAACTCTCAGATATGGGAAGTTGTGTGTGATAAACACACGTATGTACTCCCTCCGTTTCTTGTTTATTCCGCCAAGTGGGCCGGGCCGGGTCAATGACCCTTGGGCCGGTTGTTGTGTAAATGTTTTGGACTCCCATTTTGGGCCTTATGTGTTTAAATTAGTTTGGTTAAAGCCCAAACGAAATTTGGTAAATTTAAGTTATAATGTGACCCGTAAAACCCGACCATTTAATAAACCGATTTTATTTATCGTACTTTTCCGTAAATCGTATTTTTCATAAACGTATGGTTTCGTCAAGCACAACTAGGGTGTCGAGTCATTTAATAATACAATTATTCGTATCGTAACTCGATTCTCATAATTAATTAGGTCGCGGCTAGCGTAACCGTACTCTCGAGCTATTTTATCTTCGTTCTCTTTGCTGAATTAACGAGGTGAGTTTATAGCCCCATACTTTACTATTTTCACTGCTTTTTGGGGTGAGACATTGCTTGATTTTAACGTTTGAACACAAGTGTATTTACTGATTTATATATTAGTCTAAGTCCCACTAAAAACCCAGTTGCTTTGGCCCGTGAATCGTGAACCGTTAATTACTTTGTGTAAGCGCGAATGTAATGGATAGATCTATCGGGATTGACGTCCCTGTCTGTCTTGTCCAACAAGGGGACAAGCGGGCACAGTTTCATTTGAATCTGATATAGGATGTCGTGGGTTTAGGCATCTAGTTTGGGCTACATTTATATGATTATACTGCCGGTGTTGTTAACGCTTCGGTGTCACGAGCTTAGACTGTAATAAATACTTTTGGGATGACTTTGTATCTGTTATATTGTCATCACATTTGGGAAAATCTTGTGGTTCATTAAACATTTCAAACTAACTAAACCTATGAACTCACCAACTTTATGTTGACACTTTAGCAATGTTTTTCTCAGGTATTAAGAAGGAAGATGCTAAATGAGGTCTCATGCATTGCCGTCATTTCTTTGAAACAACGATCATTTGTACCATTTAAGAAAACTATGTTTTGTAACCGTATTCAGTTTATGCTTCCGCACTTTGTTAAAACAACTTATTTTATTAATTACAAGTGATCTATTTTCCGAACGTCTCATTTAGAGGTCGTTCTTTGTGACTATGTGTGTATGATAATCATGACGTCACCACTCCCTTGTCGCCATTATACTCTGATATTTTGGGAGTGTGACATAATATAATTCACGTGTCACGATATTTAATAACATGTATTTACGTAAATATTATAAATGTGTTAGGTACATGACGTATAAAAATCACGACATTAAAACATAAACGATCACGTAATTATTTGAACACGGAAAAGTTACGGGTTTCCCCGTGGACACCCTATAGGCCGCGGCTACATAAGAAGAAAAGGAGGAAATGGGCTTTGGCCCATGAAACAACTTAAATCCACAAATATCAAAACACATGGAAAATATAAACATGATTTTAGGTTTTCAGAAAAAGTCTCTCTTGCCTCCTTTTTGTTCCTTGCCGCCGGCCACCATAAACCACAAGAGCAAACCGGTCAATTTTCTTGGTTGATCATTCGTGTGTACGTGATCGTGTTCATAACCTTTTTCTTTCCACATGTTCGGTAAATCAATCACCCTTTTCTTTTATTTAATTCTTATGGAATTCATGTTTTATTAAATTAATATTAAAAACAAGTAATAAGAACAAATGGGGATTAATTAAATCTTGGATTAAGGGGTGTTTGGTTCGGCTTTGGGTTAGCCGAGACACAAACGAGACCCCCAAGGGGCTCAGCTTGTTTGATCCGACGCCACCGAGACCCACAAGGGGCTCGGTTTGGGCTGTTGTTCGGGCGCAACAAGGGAAAACCCCCCGACCGCATGTCGGGGGTGTGGTTTTGGTTTTTACCGAGAGCCAACCGAGACCATGGGGTCTCGGTGGGGTTCTTTTGGGCTGACAGTGGGGAACCGAACAAAGCAGGGGAACCGGTCCACCACCGGTGTGAACCGGCCGAACCACCGGTGTCAACCGGGGCACGGCAGTAGGAACCGCAAGCCATCAGTGGCAACCGGCTGGCCGGTCTAGACACTGGTAGGTCTGTATGTTTCGGCTTATATGTGGGACCGGGTTTCGGGCCCGGGTTAATTTTTAAAACACGGGTTCGGGTCTTGGGTTAAATATTAAAATCAGAAAAAACATGTTAATTAAATTAATTACTAGACTTTTAATTTAATTAATTTCATGACTTAGATTTAATATTAAATTAATATTACATGTATAACCTAAAGTATTAACTTAGCTTAATTTAATTAAAACATGTATTTTTAATTAAATTCCATAAAACGTATAGTTTAATTAATTAATCAGTTATTTAATTAATAAGCTATAACTATGACTTGTATTATACTATTTAAACTTTAATTATTATTTATAATCCAGCTTATTTCTAATTATGGAAACTTACTATTTTTGGAAACTTTCTATTTTTAGAAACTTACTATTTTTGGAAACCTTCTGTTTTTAGAAAGTTACTTAGTATTGCAATACAAGTATTATAATACACTAATACATGAATAATACACAGTGGAACATCAGAATAACTACAGTTAACACCTTAGACAGTAAAACATGACAGAATATGTATTACAAGCTAATAAACACGGAACCAGTAAAACACATGTAATTCAGACAACTCATACACGTCCATATTTCTTATGTAGTGTTATCCATCGAGGCGGATTAGTCTTCATCGTTTTCATTTCTACTAGACATAAGGTACGGATTTCATGTCCTTCAGTAAGGATAATCTCTTCCTTCATTAGGATTTCCCGTATGCAGCCAACTGTTTTCCCCAGTTGTTACAGATTAAATGCTTATGTTTATTAGTTACCTTAGCCATATACATGTGATTGTGGTAAAATTACACCTTTTAGGAAAAAGGCATAAAAGCGGTAAGTATTGAACAAATGACTTTAGGAAAAATCAAGTGTTAATGACCCGATTAAGTTTGTTTCCCAAGGAGGTATATGTGTGTGACTAAGATGTACAAGATTTGAGATTAATATTTAGTTTAGAAGGGGATTATAAGAGAAAATGACGAAGTCGTAAAAATAAAAATTAACTCAAAATCACTATTAGAAAGTTAAAACGTAGAACCTTAAAAACCAAAAAAATAAAAATAAATTCTAAAAATTACCAAAAATTCACCAAAAATCAAAAATAATAAACTAAGAGTTTACCAATTATCAAAACTTTTTCAAACCTTTTAAATAATTAAATATTAAATTTTTAAATGCTAATTAAAGCCCTAAAAATCAAATAAATTATCAAAAAGCCCAAATAAAGATTTGTCAATTGATAAACCTCTAAAATGACCTAAAATGATTAAAAACTATTTTTAGAAATTTTAAAACTAATAAAAACTATTTAAAATGATTTAAAAACTATTAAAACTTAAAATAATTATAAAAATTAATCTATAAGTGATAAAATTATTTCTAAAAGTTGCTAAATTCCTATTTTAATGTATTTAACCTAAGAAAAATGTAAAAAGTTGGAAAAAGTGAAATTTTAAAAATAATAATAAAATAATATTAAAAATCCAAAAATTATAAAAAATTCTAAAAACTTGCAAACTAGTTTATTTTAACCTAAATAATCAGAAAATCAAAGTGAAATTACCAAAATACCCCTAATGGGCCCTCAAATGGGCTAAATCCAAAAACAGTCAACACAAATGGGCTTTTGGGCCCAAAAAGTCAAACTTGGCCCAATTGACTTGGAAAAGCTCTATCTGACTTAAAATTTAATTCTAAGAACAAAACTCTAAAGGCCCAAAAGCTGAAAATGTGCTTATCACAGCTTATTGAACACAAAGCTTATTCTTATTGGGCTTTTCAGCCCATTAAGCCATAAGCTAATGCCATAAGCTCTAATTTGACACACAACCCTCTTTTTGGATGCTTAAGAGATCTGTCAAAAGAAATTTCTAATAAGCTCACTCAATAAGCCAGAAAATAGAAAAGTAAAAATTCACAAAACGACAAAATAGTCGTTTTTGAGAAATACTCAACCTCATGAGCTGATTTAACTTGCAAAAGCTTTCAAATGGACTCAATAAGCAATATCAATCAACAAAAATCCAATAAGCACAAGCAATAAGCCAGAATAAGCACAAAAGAGCTTATGTAAAAGTCAAAGGAGTTGGTTTTCTAGTCAAACCTAAAAGTCAACCACCCAAATGCTCCAGGATGAACAAATGGGTCAAAATATGAGCACCTATTACAAAAACAAAGTTGTTGCTGGTTAAAATAAGCTATTATAGCTTATTGATAAGCTGACACCAAAAATGCACTAGCAGTGGTAACCAGCAGGGGAAAGGAGTTCCCACTGCTTTGACTATTTGACCAAGCTTATTTGAGAGTTCTGGTTTGATTCAATTGGAAACAAAGGCACCCTTGTGATCAGTGAACCACAAGGAGTCATTAGCAACAATAAAATCACAAAATGATCCACACAATAAGCCAAACAGTCCACAGATATGCTCCAGATATGCAAATAAGCAGTTAAGCACTTAATAAGCAGATTTCAGCAAAATAAGCCAACCAAACTTAACCAGATGCACACACAAGCTATATAAACTAACAATAAACACAAAGCAACAAGAAACAAACACTGAATCAAAGTAAATAGCAAGATCAAAGCACAAAAAGTTACTGATGAACAAAGAACATATGCAGAAATAAGTTTGCTGATATACTTGACACTTGATCCAATTTCAAGCCTCAAATCCTTCTACCCTGGTGTGATTAGCTATGATTTAGCACTTGTTACCCTTAACCTAAGCTTAGATCTAGGTGTCCTTAAAATCCTAGCCGATTTTACCAAGTTATGAAGATTTTATAGCCAATCTATGAATCTATGTGTTCAAGACCTTAAAACCTGCAAACAGATGAACCTATGCACCCAAATATCAGATACCAAAACTTGCATACAACACACAAGCACTTAACAATCCTCAAATCCAACTTATGCAGTAATCCCAAACACCCTTTTAAAACTTATTTTCACAAATTTTCAAAGGATCATTAAGATTCAACCCACAAATCAGATCAATAACACCTCATTAACATCAAACCAAGCCAAATCAACAATAAACATATATTCTGGGTTTTTGGCGGGAGAAAATTTGTACCACGTGTTTAGCATTCTTATTATTGGCGTTTTTGTATAAACCAAACGAGTTGTTATTACCGTCATTTGACGAACAGAGTTGGGAATATTGGACTTTTTAGGACTGTCGTTCGTACTCAGTAAGTGAACAGTAACTAATGTTTCATTGATATCGTAATCTTTTGGCGGGAAGATAGCTTAGTGGTTCCTCCACCTTCTGTCTTCGTTGCGTATTGTTGCTGTGGTGTCTTCAATGCATGTTAACAGCAGTGAAAATGAAACTCTCTTTTTTGTTGTTGCCTCTGGAATGTGAACCACACGATCAATGTGTCTGTTTTGTGTGGATCTATTCTGGTGCCACTATGATAACATCAGCCTATGATCTTATAAATGAAATAGGTTGTTTATTGGTTGGTCGATTTTGTTTCAAGTTTCATGTTAACATAGTTTCCCAAAGGCAATAATGAATTACCATGGTAGGAAAAAATGGTATTGAAGCATTCTACACGTTGGCGCGGCAAGTTGCAAAAGTTGCAGCCACGGGCGATAAGCGCTGTTTCTCCGAATACCTACCATTCTGAGCCTCTTCTCTACGCTAAAAGCAACTCCATTTATTTCTGATCACTGTGACAGTTGAATTGATGACCGAAAACAGTTTGTCTTGAAAACGCAGGTACACAACTATTCTACTTCGCTATGTATATTGTACACACACTCAGTAAACTTACACACTTTGACAGTTTTGCAGATCTAACATTGAAAGGCATGAATTAGCCCACTAAGCAAACGAATCACAAAAGCAGCGGTTCACCATAAAAGATTCAGCATGTCTTACCATCTAATGGACAACGGCAGCAAGAAAGATTCAACATGTCTTAAGAAAGATAATAGACAATGGCAGCAAGAAGTGAAGAAACGGAAGACCCCGCAGCGAAGCGCGGGTTCCTCATACTTGTTTCATGCTAAAAGTAAAAGCATGTACTACGTAAGAACTAAGAAACATATATATTGGTTGCTATTTTTCTTTACCGGATACAATGAACCACGACTATCTTGTATACACTTTAGCTTATTGACGAGTACAAAGAGTCAAAGACAACATATATATCATATTATTTTATAAAGCAACGAACGGTTGAAATGTGATTTGGAATAAGCTTATCATATGATGCTGCCTAAGTGCTTGTTTAATTTGTTTTGTCCGATCATGTTGAATGGCGACAAGCTTGAAGCTAATATTTAACATATACTTTTTGTAATGAACACGTATTATTAGATTGCAAAGTTATGACCAATCCAAGAAAAAGTGCATATTAACGAGAATATCCTAACTTAGGTCTCGTTTAGCATCGGTCACTGTCGATCATACAAGAGATAACACTAACGAGTGACGACTCTCATAGCGAAACGAAGCACCAACTGAAGTGAACGTGAACAAATACTCGAACTCGTAACTTGTAATCACTAATAAACGTTATATGAAAACTAATTTTGTAGCTATATGTCAATGTCCAAAATACAAATCGAATTGAAGTAATCTCTTTACTTTTAAGTTAGACGAGACCAAATAATATTGAAGGCTGCATCCAGGCATTGATGAGCATTAGATGCTTGCACTTTTTTGCTACCATCTTTGTTGAGGGTAGAGTTATTTATAGGGCAAATAAATGCTTCTGAATGTGTAGGTTTTTCTTCGAATGTAGCTAACACTCTAACACTGTTCTTTGAGCATCGGATAGAAATGAATAAAACGCGTTAGCTTTGTTTTGGGTTTGATCTCAGTGTCAAAGTCTGACATGAGAGTAAGTATGACATTGCAGCCTCGGGTCCATTCGGTTTGGTCAACCGGTTGACCTTGTTTTGTCTAAAAAATGGGTTATATTAAGGGTATTCATTATCATGGTTTAAGAAAAGGTTTATAAAACAATGAATAGGTTTAAGAGTTTGTAAACCATAGTAGATATAGGTTTATAAATAAGGTTATGATGTATAATTTTAAGATATTAGACTTCTTCAAAATTTAATACATGTGTAAATATTTAAAATTTATAAACTTTAAGAGGTTTATACATAGTGTAAAAAGGTATATAAATCTAAAACATTTACAAATTAATGCTATTATTAAGTTTTAAACCTTTTAAAGGTTCATCCATTGTGGATAATCTAACTCGGGTTATATATTTTTGAAATCCGGCTAAACTCGTCGGTTTTAGGGTAATCTGGGTCAACTCGGTTCTCGAGACCCGGCCGGGTTTTATTTTTTTCGGGTTATTTTGAAAGAATATGTAATTTTATGTATTTGCGCCGGAATTTTATTTTTACTTATTACATTGATTGGTAAACAATGTATATCTTCAATATACGAAAGTTTTTATAGTTTTATATATATAATTTTTGTAATTATTAAAAATATGAAAAAAAAATATTTTTTTAGAAAACCGAATTGACCCAGGTTGACTCAGATATGATGAGTCGATCGGTTCGATTTAAAAATCGAGTTTCTTAAAGGAATATTTGTTTGTTTTTTCTTTTGAAAAATGATAAACGGACTTAATTCATATGTTTAAAAATAGGCCTAAACACATTATTAAGGCAAGTGTCGAAAAGAACGGCCGAGATGAGGAAAAAGAAAATATAAAATATCGGTCCCCTGCATTTCACCAATCACAAAACAACAAATAAGTTTAAGTTTATTTAGAGTCTTTTTAATAGGTCAATCTATCAACACTTTCTTCTTTTTTGTTAAGAGATAAAAGAAATCAAAATATCTTAATGGACCGGACATTGAAAATGTACATCTTAATGCGTTTAGTTTTTTTTTTAAAAAAAAAATAAAAAATTATCTATTCAGAAATTTTTGCTTTAAATTGAGATACAAATTTACGAATCGTCCATATTTTCTAGAATTGTCACTTCATCTTAAATATTCATATCTGTCGTTGTAATCAAAACCATTTTCGCTTATCAAAGTTATATATTAATAACCTGATTAGGACTTTAATCCCGAGATTTCCGTCTTCTCAATCGCTGATTGTGGAGTTCAGTAGTGACGTGCTTTTTCAACTTTTCTAATGCTGATTTACATGCAAAAATGACATTGTATTAAAAGTTTACTTTAAAATTTAGTGACATATACGTGTCATTTTGAAATTTTTGCATTTAGCTTTTATGCTGATTACGATTGCAATATTAAACTAGATATATGTACACTAGTTTTTGCGAGTGTTTGTCTCACTAGGCATCCTAAAGGACAAATTACAGGACGAGTAAAAAATACCAAACATGTATGACACTGAGGTTTTGGTTTTATTTGATTATGATTTGAAATAGAAATTATACGCAACTTAAATATCGTACGTAGTTATGAATTTACGTACCATGTAGATACATACACGTACGCGTATGCACATACACGTGTATACGCATGTACTTATGAGGATAGTGCGAGTATTTCGTATTGACGTACATGTGCAAGGTGGGCGGACACACAGCTCTGGCGTAGCCCTATGGAGGGTAAGGTGTCAACGGTCCACCCACAAAATTATAAATTTATGCGTATATAGTGTAGTTTAAAGTCTGGTTTATTATTATGAATTACTAACATTTAGTCAATTTATATGTTAAATGAATAATTTTGTTACAACAATTTTACATGATCATACGATATGATATTTTAAGGACTTGCTAACGATTTTTTAAATTTTTTTTTTTTTACTTTGTTTTTGACCCACCTTAAAACAAATTTCTGGCTACGCTCCGACTAAAAATGTTGGGTCCACTAATTGTCCCGTTAACATTTATTTGTTGCGCACACACATATGTCCCGTTAAAATTTGTCTTGAAAAATATTTAGACGATAATATTTTTTGAAAGGACAATACGATGAAGTTTAGACAACTAATTGCATTACAACTTATAAACGTGACAATTTATACTATATAATAGTCCTTCTCGAAATCCTTCGTATAATTTCATCCAAAACCCGAGAAAAAATTAAAATTTCAAAAACGGCCTTGGGATTTCCTATTCCCAAATTTGTCTAAATCGTCATTTGTAAGCATACAAAAAGATATGGAGTACTATTTAAGCTTTAATGAAGTCTTCAACAACAAAATCAGGCTTCTTAAAGAGTATAACCACTTTAAAGCCGACGTTAAATCCTATTCGAGATCTCTACAACGTAACAAGATTCAAAATGTTACTCGGTAGAGAATATAAGATTACTTGATCTGAATGGCGGGCGAAGAAAGTTGAAATGTGGGGAGCAAAAAAAATTCGCCAACAATAAGGCGAAGAAACTATAATCGGAATTAAAAAAATGAGTATTGTTACTTAAAAATTAAAACTTTTTAAATTTAAAATGATAAATGTTGGAATTCAATGTACGATTGAGAGGCAATTTAAGTTTTGAGTGGAGAATGTTTAAAAAAACATTATAATCTCGACCTTTTAATCGAGCCATGAAAGATGCTGCCCGTGGCGTAAACCTAACCCCCTGCTTGTTCTTATATCTTGCTCTATCAAATATATGTCGAAAGAGTTCGTTTGTCTAAAAGTTCTAGGTTGTTTTGTCGATTAAAAACTCATGGATCTTTGCTAAAAGAAATGTATAAGTATAAACATCATGTATGACAATAAACTGATAAAGTCTGAGGAAGAATTTGCAACATATTTTATAAACGTCAGAAAAGGGGCAGTTGCGGTAAATGGAAGAATGGTCGTTAAAAGTAGTTGGATTTGCATGTGTGTACAGTATTCGATTGGTCCCGCTATATATTTTCTCAAGATTTCCCGCTCACAACCTTCCAAAATACCTTCCGTTTTCAACTCCCCTATAAAATATTTAGGCTCAAATTTTATTCATCCAACATTTATCAGTTTTTAATTCACGATTAAATATTGTTTCAATTTTAATATGAGTAAAAGTTAATAATATCGTACTTATTAAAATGTGTGGGGACCTTAAAAATTTATTAATTAATCTCGAGACTTTAGTATTACACTTTTAAGTTTTTTCCGATTATATTAATATAAGCTTGAAATGATTATATTACCCTTAAAAATGACTAATATACCTTTTGAAGAATCGTATTTTTCAAAAGGTACATTAGTCATTTTTAAGGGTAATATAATTATTTCAGGCTTACATTGGTATAGTCGGAACAAATTTGAAAGTAAAATGGTAATGTCTCGAGATTAATTAGTAAGTGTTTAAAATCAACATATTTTAATAAGTACGATAATATTTTATAACTTTTACCCTTTTAATATCTGTGTAAGTTCATAGGTGCCTCGGATAGATGTGCAATAGATGCCAGATAGAACTTTCATTTAAAAGAGATCACGTTTTCTGTAATTTCGTATATAAACACATATAATATTAAATATTTACGAGACATATCATAGAGCCTCTTTGTTGTTTTTGCAGAAGGCCACTGAAAATCATGAACGACCCTGTGTAAGTTTATATGGGGTTCAATATCTCGAACTTTACAAGCATTTGCGTAACGTATTAGAATTTATAAATAATCTTAACGTATGAGTGAAAATATCTCGACTTTACATGCATTTTCTTTCCTTGTTAAAAGCATTCACTATGGTGGTTTATAAAATCTTAAAGAGGTCTAAAAACTTGTTTACCATAGTAAGCATTCATTTCAAACTTAGTTTTTATGAAAAGGTCTAAGATATTGAATCTCTTCATGATTTAATGCATGTGTTTATATGATAGATTTATAAAATATTAAAAGGTTTAACCATAGTGGGAAAGGTTTATAAAACCAAAAAGTTTAAAAATTAATGACAAAAATCAATTATAAACCTTTTTAAAAGTTTAACATATTTGATGCCCTATGTGTTGCAAAACCAAGTTTAAAAAGTTGAGTAATGGTCATTTAAATGTTACAAGGCTATCAACTTTGCCAACTTATATAACAAGGTTAAACAAATAAATCAATCGTAGTCAACGACGATCAACATGGTGTTCAAACTTGTCAGAAACTCACAAATTTTGCTGAAAGCACAAAATTTTTAATGTAAATTTGTTTTGATCATTTATAATAACTATTTAAATATATTACATGTCGTTTCCAAAAGAAATCTTGCTCAAAATACCTAAAGATAGCATAAGAGACTCAAAACTTATCGGAATTACCTATATTTTGTCGGAATTCTCAGTCCGATCAATTCCACCTATACCGATTACAAGATACTAGATAATCAAACGTCCGACTATCGATTCACGATTTTTGCAACCTTACATTCTTTTTTATTTGTTCTTTGTTCGTAAAACACTTTGAATCATACTGTAGTTTTTTTCTTCACTTCAAATTATTTTCTTGCTTTATAAGAATAATTCGAAAAACATGGTTTTTCCGACTATGTATAAAAAATCATATCAATGAAGTCAAACAAAATAAAATATGGTTCGTTATTATTATCGGTAATACATTATTGCCGCCATTGACAAAATGTATCCAATAATAATCTTAAATATATTTGATCAATAGATTATAAAAAGTAACACATTATACACCTGCTTCAAGTATCTTGACTTATTTTGAGGCCATAAAATGTCTTATAGTGTGAAATGAAACCATTTGACTATACATAGAACAACAAAAAGTCTCATTTTGTCAAGAAAAAGAAAAAGAGAAAAACCCATATAAACATTTTTAAAAAAAAGTGTTAGTATAATTGCACTTAGTTTTTGTGTTTTCTTGAAATAACCTGATCTGATTAAAAGTAACTTTTACCAGATTTTAACGAATATGATTTCATGTGACAGACAGTCGCCTAAGTTGGATTGACATGTGTCGAGTTTTGGTAGAAGTCGTCCTCTAATCATCTCATATTATTTTTAAAAAACACAACAAATAGATATATTCGTCACCAACACTATTTTTTTTAGATGCACAAATAAAGTTTTCCAAATGATATATTACTTTCATTGTGCTATTTTAGTAAGCTAAATAATTTATTATATGAAAAAGACTTGTTATCAAACTCACTTGTGTTTTCTTGTTACACTATCTTTTACATTAATTGATCCATTTTGCCTATTGGAAGTATAAGAAAATTCTAGAAATATGTAGATTTTTTTAAAATTGTTTTTAACTTTTTATTGTGTTAATTGTGACATTGTGTGTCTTTTGTAATGGCGCCATAAAGTAAGCCATGTGTTGTGTGGCCCAAATTGTTAAATATTCAAAGCAACCAACAACCCTTCAACTGTGTCAGTTACCTCATGACTCTCTCAATAAGCATTTTAGGGGTCCTTGGCAATTTTTTAAGTCAATTTTTAGTTTTGCATTTTAGATAAATTGTTATTAGTGTCAATTGCATCACATTTGATTATTTTCTCAAAATGTTTTAAAGCGATTGAGCTAACCGAGATAATTTACACCATAACTTGACATGTGTTTTGAAACGACTAAAGCAATCGAAGAAATCGAAGCAACCAAGGCAAAATGATCGAGACAATAAAAAAACGACTTATATTTATGTCGAACACATATTAAAATATGGTATAAAGTTATCTCGATCGCTTTAAAACATTTTGAAATTTTTCTTAAGTTAAGTACATTTAAGACCACCTACTTTTATTTAGAATGTACAAATAGAAATTGCTTATTCTTACTCATTGACTTAGGGAAAAAATATATAAAAAATTGGAGCATAATGATTCTAAAAATGCAATGACATCTAGGCCACTAAGTATATATACATCGGTTAACAAATTTTTATCACCGACCTAGCCGTTTTGTTCAATAATCTATCAAAATGAGCATGTAAACAATTTTTAATTTGGTATAAAAAAACTTGTGTTGGTTTTTGTAAGTGATGATTTCATTGTTTATGTGTTCGTGACTGAATACCTACTACCTTATATAAATAACTTCAAAGTCAAACAACTCCTTAATTTTTGCTATTGTAAATGAAATAGTATTATAAATTGTTTTTATTATATAAAGAGTGTAATTGTGGTGTAATATTATTAGTTAAAAATGTTGAATTTTTAATATTTTTTTTATAAAAACTCAATATTGTTTTTTACACAATATTATCAGATCACGAGTGCAACAATAAATCAATCAGGTTGAGTCATCAGGTCATGGAATCGACTATCGGATTAACCTGGTCGATTCACGAGTTAAGCCGGTCGAGTCATCGGTTATGGTTCATTCATCGGGTCAACCAGTCGAGTAAAATGTTCACTTATTCAACCATCAGTTCAACCGGGTCGAGTCACCGAGTCAGGGATCGATCAATTAGTTAACCCGATCGAGTCACCAGTTTACTGATTCGGCCACCAAGTGAACCCAATTGAATCATCAAGTTACTATTCGACCATCCAATCAATTAGCATTGTGAATTATCTGTAAAATGGCGGATTTTTTAAGAGACTAGGTCCTCTTAAAATTTATGACGAATAGTGTAAAAAATATACCTTTCATCTCTAAGTTATTTTCATTTTAAAATTTTGTATGTATAAATAACTCGGTTTTAAAAAAATAAATGTTTCAATCCATCATTATATTGGTAGCTAAATAATTTTCGTAAAAAATATACTACATAAATACACGTCTAGAAAACTACAAACAAGTTAGTTTTAAATAGCGTGAGGCGTGGTGTGGCGGCATGATCAAGCCTCAAACTTCAGCGGCTAAGGCGAAGCTTTTGCGTTTTTAAGACGTGAAGTAAGGCGGCACAAAATACGAAAATATTTATAAATTATTAGTATTTATATTATATTTCAAATGTATTAAGTTTAAAAAAGCGTCTGAAATACAAACTAAAGTAAAAAAACTATATTTTTACATGTAATCGTTTTCATTTCTACATAAAAGAGATCGATTTTATTGAAATCAAAATGAAGAAAGCCACGATCCATCGTGACTTATCACACCTTATGATAGATTTTGCTTCTCATTGCACGTCAAGCCTTAACCTCACGCCTTGGCCTATAGCGTGACGTGAAAGTGGAGCCTTATGCCTTTACGAGGCCATTTCGAAGCCTTTGTGAGCCTTTTAAAACTAGGGTCCGTGCTAATGAGTTTGATTTCTGTTGTAAAACGTAGCTATAAATAATGCTATAAACTCATAGATACGAGTAGGGGTGTTAAAAAAGTTGACCCGACCCGAACCCGACCCGAACCCGAACCCGAATAATCATATTCGGGTCGGGTCACTCGGGTCCAAAAGCGTATTCGGGTCAATTCGGGTTGACCCGAATTGACCCGAGTTTTAATTAGGCTCGGGTTCGGGTTATATATTTTTACCCTTGACCCGACTTGACCCGACCCGAGTTGACCCGAACCCGACCAACCCGACTTGACCCGACTAAAATTAGACTTTTTACATTGTTTTAGTACAAAATTAGGCCAATTTTTACACATTTTCTTCAAACTCGGGTTGACCCGAACCCGAGTTGACCCGACCCGAGTTGACCCGAACCCGAGTGACCCGAGTTCTAATTAGGCTCGGGTTCGGGTTATATATTTTTTACCCTTGACCCGACTTGACCTGACCCGAGTTGACCCGAACCCGACCGGGTCAACCCGAATCACACCCCTAGATACGAGTAACAAATTATCAAGACAACAACTTTTGAAAACTCCATTAAACAAGCATATTTCACAAAGACGGCCCGCGACAACATTTTGAATATTTTCCAAAGTTAGTGGGGTCATCATAGTCACACACTTTAACCCTAATTCTCCAAAATACTTTCTATTTATATCCTCCCTTCATTCACCATTTTCTTCACCCTTCACAAAACAAAACACACACTTATTTAACACTCACTCTCACACCACCCACATTCTCAAAATGAGTTCCTTAGCCATTTTAGGGTTTTTGTTCGTTGGTTTGTTGTTCTCATTTGCTCCATCAGTTAATGGTGATGGAGGTTGGGTTAATGCTCATGCCACCTTTTATGGTGGTGGTGATGCTTCTGGCACAATGGGTATGTACAATGTTACTCTACTCTTATTATTCCAAGTACAAATACTCTTATTATTCCAAGTACAAATGCCTAAGCAAATTTAGAGTGTCATTGTTATGACTATAAAACAGTAGACTTAATAATTGCAGTTTACTAGATTTTTTGGTCACTTTAGGTACTATTGAAACATATTTTGTTGGTTACTTTAGTAGTATTATTTGAACATATTTTGTTGGTCACTTTAATATTATTAACATATTTTGTTGGTTAGTAACATATTTTGTTGGTTACTTTTAAGGTTATTGTTGTAATTTTAGAACTTTAGACATAAAAAAAAAGCAACTTATAGTATGTTGAATATATATGAGTAAATTTAAGGGTACTTTTGTCACTAATACCTCAATTAGTACTATTTTCATCTCAAAATAAATGTGCAGTTTAACTTTTTAAAATTTGATTTTTTAGAGCGTTAAACTTTGATCTTAATTATTTTTGTGTATTTATTTCTATAAATTATATATAAATAGATTGAGTTTTAAGCATATTCTATTTGGTAACATTTTGTAAGTGTTATATGAAACTAAAGTATTTACTTAAAGTTTAAGTTGAACAAATTTAACTTTAAAAAATCAAACTTAATACTTACTTTGAGACGGAGGGAGTACTTATTTAAACCCTTAAACCCATTTATATGTATGTTCTATTTCTCTTTTTGCAAGTGGCAAATTTCATTTTGTTCTGTGTAGTACATCTTACATTTTACTTTTTACATAAGTTGACTTATTTTGTTGTTAAATATGAAAACAGGTGGTGCATGTGGGTATGGAAACTTATACAGTCAAGGATATGGAACAAACACTGCAGCACTAAGCACAGCTTTATTCAACAATGGATTAAGTTGTGGTTCATGTTATGAAATAAAGTGTGTGAATGACCATCAATGGTGTTTGCCTGGATCCATTAAGATCACAGCCACTAATTTCTGCCCACCAAATACTGCCTTACCTAATGACAATGGTGGTTGGTGTAACCCTCCTTTGCAACACTTTGATTTAGCTCAGCCTGTTTTCCAACACATTGCTCAATATAAGGCCGGTATCGTCCCGGTTGCGTACCGTAGGTAAAATGACTAAAATACCCTTATCTTGCACAAGTTCGGCGAAAAAAAGTTTAAACAAATTTATATAAGGGGTATTACTATTTTAGTAGGTTATAAATGTTTATACTTTTGTAGGGTACCTTGTGTGAGAAAAGGTGGAATTAGGTTCCAAATCAATGGTCATTCCTACTTCAACTTGGTGTTAATTTCGAACGTGGGTGGAGCAGGCGACGTGCATTCGGTCGCAATCAAGGGTTCCAAAACCGGATGGCAACAAATGTCGCGAAACTGGGGGCAAAATTGGCAATCCAACAATTACCTAAACGGACAATCTCTATCGTTTAAGGTCACAACTAGTGACGGCAAAACCGTGGTGTCTAACAATGTGGTTCCTGCTGGCTGGTCTTTCGGACAAACCTTCGCGGGAGCTCAGTTCCGCTAAAATGACATTTTTACCCTTGGTTATGGTCACCTAGTATTTACTACTTACCATTGTAACTTTTTTTAGCAACTACAATAGGTACTATCACAATGACTAGTAGTGGCTTATTTTAAAAAAGGGCCCTTTAGTCATTTTGGTTTTTTAGGGTAACTATTTATAGTAAGTTGCCCTAGTTTTTAAGGGTTTGTTTGGTTTTGGTTTTTAAGGGCCGTGGTGTTATTTTACACCCGCCATTAGTTATAAACTTATAACTAGTAAGTTTTTGCCTTATGTTGGGCGATTTGGAGTGGTTTTAAGGTGATGTTTGTTTGTTTGAAATCTTTTTAATTTTTGAAGATGTATATTTACTTTTTTATGAGTAATGAAAGGTGACTACTTATTTTGATAATTGTATGATATATACTGATTGTGGTACAACTATTGATGGCTGTTTTTTTTAGGTTTGTCATTATTTGGGATACTTTTTATTACTATTCCCTTAAGCTCAAAAGCATAGTTTTGAAATTTTCATTGGAATACTTCAAACTCACTAAAGTGTAAAGTCAAATGCAATGGTTTTTCTATGTGAAGCTTGGAATTACATAGATCAGTTTTTGATTTTCTACAAAAGCTAGCATTTGAATTTTCTTGTTTTGTGGTTCAAGATCTCGGAGTCACGTGCCAAAGGCCTTAAAACCAGATAACCATCTACTTTCGTCTTGTAACCAAAACAAACTCGTGATCAGTTATAATTGCTTAGAGGCGTTCCTTGCCATGAATGTCATGTCACTTCGAGGGCTGATATGGTGTCTCATGAAAGTTTATGGACTTAAGTTAATAGTCGTGACATAGGATCGAACCCGGGATCACGGGATTGCACAAATAACGTAAATAGTTAATTTATTTATTAAATATATTTTATATATATTTATTAAATCAAACCAAAGCTTAACTAACGATCGTTGATAAATAATAGTTAAGTTATAACGACCGTTATGGAATTTAAATAGAAGCTAAAAGAAAGAAGGAAAAATTACACAAACACCCCTTGGGGTTGGGGGGGGTGTTGTCCGTCGGCTACAAAGAGAGGGGGCAAAGGGAAACTTTTGTTTCCTAATCCTTATTTATTACTTGAAGCCCAAGTTTTGTCAAGGCTATATAAACAATTCACTAGCTCATAATTTATCATCCCTCTTTTTTTTCTTTCTCTTTGATCGCCGGCCACACCTAACCCATATTAGGGTTTCGTTTGTTTTTCGATCAAGTCTATTTTATCTAGTCCTAGTCCCTCTCTAGGGTTATTGGGTAGATACTCCATAAGCGTTGAAGCTCAGTTTGTTCGTGCTAGACTCACGGTTAACTCGTCGTATTACGTGTGTACAAGAGCGTAATATAATCTTCCTTTAGATTATATTCTTGGTGGTGTTCGTGATAAAACCTAGTTGTCGTTCGTTCCGTCGTCTTGTGGATCTTGCTAGGATAAAGGTATGTAACCCTAATCTTGATTAATATAATTGTGTTAAATTAATGATCTTGTTAATCGCTCTCGCTATGCGTTGTTTGATCCATATTAGGGTTTTAAATAATTGTTATGAACTATATAAACCTTCATCTCACGGCTCAAGCCATGTAAAAAACGCGAGACAAAAATGCCAAGCACCGTACCCACACGATGTGGCAACTTAATATTAGTGAAACTAGAGGGACGCGATTTTTTCACGAAATAATAAACTACGTGCTAGTACCACCCTTTAGTTTAAACTCAAAATCACATTTTTAGCCATTCAAATCATTTCTCATTGCTTAGAAACTAAAATACACTCAGTGATCACTTAAAAGTTACAAAAATCGTTAAATGCTAGCGATTAATTGGAGATGAATTTTTATATATGAAGTTATAAAATTATGATACTATAGGCCTAATTTGGCCGATTTAGTCTGATTTGACCGAATTATGCCTGAGTTGACCGAATTCTATCTGAACTGAGTTGGTCGATTTAGCCGATTTGACTAATTTATGTTCGATTTGACCGATTTTTATTCTATCGTAGTTTTAGTGATCATTTAGTCATTTTAATTGCTGAAAAAATTTCTTAGTTAATATGTTTAACTTTCTTTTTTATTCAAGTCTTTAAAATATACATACTGTATGACAATAGATTCGTATAGTATTACAAAAATAGTGCATAAATTTTTGTGGTCTTGTGGAGAATGGTCAACAAGGTCAGTTAGGCTCAAGTGAAATGCCTAAAGGGAAATTGGGAAGTGTGTGGAATGCTTCAATCCCAGAACTAAGAAGAATCTTTTGACCCAATATTACATTTTCCAACCACATAAATAGTTTAAAATATTACTTTTTTTTACAGTCGTGGCATGTATCATTTGTCCTTCTTGGTTTAGGACTTTTTAGAGTTTAATTTTGGTTGGTACATACATTAATTTCTGATATTTAATCTTGGTTTGATAATACAAATATACAATGCACTTTTACTTATATTTGGGTGGTTATTAAACCCTTTTACTATTGAGTTTTTTTTCACATCATCGTAGTTTTAGAAAATATATACACAAACATTGTATTTTAAAAGTTATTTACATCATAATATTAATTACCTTTTTTCTTTTCTTTTTCTTTGGTTAGCCATTATGTTGCATCATCTTTTAATGCTTTTCTAACCAAATTAACCATTTCCCTTCCTTCTAACTCAGTTTCGGCACTCGTTTAAAGATTGATCTGATAAATAATCGATACCACTATCATCCTTACCCCAAATCATAACACCTTAATAAATCAATTCAAGGATATAACACCTTAATAAATCATTTGCTTTGGTTTGAAAAATTCATAACAAATTACAACATCAAAATCACATATAGGATCAAAATTTATAATAACTTTGAATCAAAACAAAATGTGATTACACAGTTATCAATCCAACTATTATTACATGTCAAAAACTGAAAATCTAGAAATAAATCCATTACATAATCAAAACAAAAGGGTTCAGCTGCTATCTTAGTTCAGAAGCTTAATTGTTTGGATAATTTAATGACCAGCACATATACCTCCATGCGAGCCAAATCCTTGGATATAACCTGCATATATAACTAATAGATTTAAAAATCAAATGACAATAATAGCAAACATATCATAAAAACATTGAGTACCTTGATAACAATAAATTTTAGGGATCATGAGGCCTTTTTCGAGGCTTCGAAGGACATGTTTTCTGATTATGACCACCTGATTTGCAGAATCCACAATTGTTTGTCTTTTTTCCTTCTTTAATATCCATTCCATTCCGTAGCCTAGTTGATCGTGGACGACCTTTTTGGGTGCGTATTGAATCTGAGTTCGGAAGCAGTGGGGTAGAAGACGGCGGCCAATATGCTTCATGTGGAAGTGGGGAAAACTCAGATGCCCAGGTTAAGGAATACTCTACAACTGAATAATATCTATGAACAAACTGTGAGCTGTTCAAATGAAGATATGCACATGCACTCAATACATGAGAACATGGATACTTGTTTATTTCCCACTTACCACATGTGCAAGTTTCTCACGACTGAATGAAGTCTCGGTTTCTATTGTAATTGGTTCTTGAGTTCTGATCAAGTTAGTGGAACATAATAAAATTAGTAGTAAACACTTAAGTAGTAGCAATGCAACTTGACATGGAGTAAAAACTACATTAAGTTTAATAAGTGAATACCTGCATATTGCTCCAGTATGACGTTTTGGTTCATTGATTTCAACCTCTAAGTATAACTCAATGTTGCTTAGTTCTTGATGTAGACCAACCGCATCGAACATTATATCAATATCGCCATTGTCCGTAATAGGGAGATGAATATATTTCATCATCTTTCCAATGCCTGATGGATATCTACAAATTACTTTTATAGTATTGCATTCCTTATCAATGGATGTTGCTGAATGGATCTGTTCAATAAGCTCGGTGAATTTTATTCCATGTTGAACCTTGATAGCTTTACCTGGAGGTTTACTATAGCTTATACCTTGTGATCCATGACATATTTTGCCACCCCAGTAACACAATACTACAACAAACTTTGTTGCCATAGTAACCTACAAAACCACTATGTTGTTAAAAGCATTATATCAAAATGCAGTATATGCGTTAGCCATTATATCAAAACCTCACTATGAAGCCAATCAAAACATATGCAATGTACTATTAAAAAACATCATTAACCCTACGTAAACCAAGATTCATTACATCAAATTTAATTTATAAGGCTTCTGGGTGTATAACAAATAAATTGATAGATTAACAAAATTAAAGCGATAATTTAAACTAATGTTAACCTGGCAACAAGAAAAAGGTATGCGCAGTCAGGCTAGAGTTTGATTAGATGAGAGCCAACGTGATGAGGATTGCTCTCCGAAGTTTTAGTACGTGAAATAGGGTTTGCGGTTTTTCAATGTTAAAAAGCGTTGTGTTTAACTGTGTAACAAAAAACAAGCAAGAGTGAAAATAAATAAATATTTTGTTTTGTAATTTCTTTTTAAACTACAAGGGTTGCGTATTTTTGTTTTTAAACCACAAGCTTTTGAAAAAAAACTCTTTACTATTTCGTATTTTTTTTATAATTTTGTTTTCGTTTTAAAAACTATGAAACAGAAATTACAAAATCAAAATTATAAAATTTGACATGTCAAATTTACTTAACTGTTAAAAAAACAATGAATAGAAATGAAAAGAAAAACTGTGTTATACTGTAAATGAGGACAAAAAGAGGGTGAAATAAGTAATTTTTGGTACTTTATAGAGCTAGGAGGTCTTAATAACATGATCCTTTTGTATATTTGCTATACTATTTGATAAATTGTGAGGCTATTAAGTTTGAACTAAAGTTTGTCATACACGAATGAATGCGAGTTCAAGTAGAAGCATATATAGGTTTCTTCAAAGTTTCCATATACTGTAATTGTGTAATGTTTATTTGAAGTAATTAAAAGAGATTTTAGTAAGTAAAGCTGATATATTTGATAGGTTAAAAAGTGTAGTTGTCACGTTTTAGATTAAATTAAGCAATTTTATCAGTTGAATATAACTTTAAAACTGATGAAGAAAGTTTTAATAGGCACTTGAATGTGTCTAAAAGTGCAAATAATTATAAATAATATACATAGTGATAGACATACCATGCATAAAACACATTTTAGGAAATGCAAAACTTAATAGCTATATGTGTATGCATGGCTCATAGGACAACTTCTTTTCTGAGCTCATATAAAGGTATGTTTATCGATACTAATAGGAGAATTGTTGAAATTAGTTACTGGAGGATGTTTGTGAAGCGTGTTCCTTTAATAGAGGTTAGTATATTTTGTAAATACTAGTCCAAGAAATATTTCATTTATTAACTTATGTTTTACACATGCTACTGTAAATTATTTCAATCAAATGACACTTATTTATAAGTTTTAATTTCATTTGGATACCAAACTTATCTAAGATATGAGGGGACTCATCCACACCCTCCATCTCCCTCCCATCTAATGGTTGAGATTAAATCTCCATTTTACACTGGAAGGGTATTTTCGTCATTTCACCCGCTCACTATATAAGCATTTTTCTCACTTCTTTCTCATAAAACACACACACACATCGGCTTTCTGTTTCTCTCTCTACCCGATCTAGTTTCTCTCTCTACAATTGATAGATCGAAGCTTTTAATCACGAATCCCTCGCGAATATCATCAGGATTCCATCACGAATCAATTAATTAGATCAATTAATCAATACGAATTCATGATTAGGCACGAATTGAATCATCAGGTTTGTAAAAAATCTATTCTTATATTTAGCTTATTTGATTTTGAATAAGCTTATTAATTTACTATCATGTTAATTATAAGCTTTGAATTAGCTTATTTTGAACGAATTATTTTGATTGATTGTTCTTACTTATAAGTTAACTTCTTAGGTGATTTATGTGAATAAGCTTATTTGTTTGAATAAGCTTTTGAATTAGATGAAAGTTATGAATAAGCTTGCGAGTTAGATGATTTGGATATATTTTGTTGAAATATAAGCTAGCTTATTAGCTTATTTTAACGAATTATAAGGTTTTGTGAATAAGAGAGTTACGAATAAGCTTATTTTCGTTTGAATAAGTTGCATTATTAGGATTTTTTATGTAGTTGATATATGCTGAATTAAGCTTGTTGTATCATATATGATACATCATTTATCATATATGATACATGGGTATCATATATGATGTTTCTGAATAAGCTTAAGTTAGCGTGAATTAG
This sequence comes from Glebionis coronaria, assembly GCA_025667525.1. Taxonomy (NCBI): domain Eukaryota; kingdom Viridiplantae; phylum Streptophyta; class Magnoliopsida; order Asterales; family Asteraceae; genus Glebionis; species Glebionis coronaria. The sequence continues at coordinate 584,474,839 of CM046879.1, forward strand.
CTGTATTATTAGACATTTTTAACTATATTGCTGATGTAAGCTTATTATGTTGGATCTATCATATATGCTACCTCATTTATCATACATGATAGTTATATGATATGTGATATATGATAGATTTATCATATATGATATATGAGGTATCATATATGATATATCTAACAGGCCATATAAAAAACCAGACATTGATATTGTACATGATTTTTTTTACAGTTTTGACCTATTGCGCGTTTTGATATAGTCTGCTAGGTAATTCACTCGTTGATAAAATGGTGCCTAATATGTTCTTTCATCTTTTTTATTGATGCAGACTGTCTGAACACAACAACGAGCATATATAGATGTGACAATTACATGGTTGGAGCAAAGCATGATGACGTGCACGCATATATGTAATGATAAGATGAAGGTGTCGTCGAGGCCAAAGAAGATTTACAAGAGAAAAGTGATTTGGTCGAAAATGAAGAAGAACTGATTGAAAATGAAGAATAGTAGTTCCAATAATAAGAATGTTATGATTTAGTTATGAATTGATTAGACTCTTTTGTTCTTGTATCTTTTTTATTATGAATAAGTGTTTTAATCATGATTGGTTACATTCTATTTGAACAAGTGTTAAATCATCAATTGTATGCTCTTAAAAACTATTTTTTTTTATTTTATGAACAAATGTTTAATCATTGATTCAGTTGGCTCTTTGTTTTAGTCATGAAGTTAGCAAACATTTTGTTGAATTTGTCAAAAATATTTGAGTATCATATATGATAATGCATCATCATATATGATACTCATAAAAAAATATTCTTTTTTATTTTCTAGACAAATGAATCCACAACACTCCTTGTTTTAATCATGAATTTGACACTATACTTGATGTTTAAAAAATGATAACATGATTCATATTCTAATGACCATCACTAATTTATCAAAACAATCATCACGTAATACCAAAAAAGTTAAACCATATTAACAAGACGTTGTACTAGATATCAATGTATTACAAATCCTCTATATACGTCAAAACTCCATTAGGAGATTACAAGAAAAATACAAAGAATACATTTTAAACTTAAACTAAAATTTTATGAGCTTCTTCATTAACCTTCTTGGCCGTTTGGATGCTTGTAATGTTCAATATTCCTTGAAAACAACATTCTCTACACAAAAAAAGAAGATTTAATCCAATTTTCAAGCACATAATCATATATGATATATCTTATCATATATGATATTTTAGCTTATATCATATATTATATTGTATATCATATATGATATTTCACTAAGATGTCATACTAAATCTTCTCAACGAGATTAAGCCATAAAAAATAAGATTTAATTCAATTTTCAAGCACATAATCATATATGATATATTTTATCATATATATAATGTTTTAGCTTATATCATATATGATATCGTATATCATATATGATACTTCACTAACAGGTCATACTGAATATGTTCAACGGGATTAAGCCATAGAATCTTATAATTTATGAAAATAAGCTAATAAGTTAGTTTATCATTCATGATAATAAAGATGATGATAAGTTATAAGCTTATTCACATGAATCATCTAATAAGTTACATTATCATTCGTTAAATTTATGTAATTTCTCAAATAAGCTATAAAAGAATAAGATGAATAATAAGCTTATTCACATAGAATAAGCTAAAAAAAGATGAATCAAAACGAATGGAATGAATTTTACCTTTTTTATGAAGGTGATGATCGACTTACGAATGTGATTATCGATGAATTTGATGTATTTGATGATAGATTAAGATTTGAATATGTGTATGTGTGTGTGTTTTTGTGTGTGTTTTAGAGAGAAGAAAAAAAACATCGACTGTTAGATCTGGGAAGTGAGAGAGTGGTAGATGATGTTAGGTGGGAGGGGTAAAATGACGAAAATACCCCTCCACTTTTTTTAATTAAAAAATAAGAATTAATCTGGGCCTTTGATTAATATTAAATGAAAGGTGGGGATTGGTCCCCTTGTATCCTTTGGATACAAGGTATCCAAAATAACCGGACTCTATTTATAAACATATCTTATATTTTGTTTAAAAATAAACTCCGAAAAGATCTCATAAATTTATGCGTCAAACATACTTTAAATATAAATCCCACATTAGCTAATCTGGAATATAAATTTATGCGTGAAACATACTTTAAATATAAATCCCAAAAAAGCTGTCCTTGCCCAATGTCGGGAGGAGTTAGCTAATCTGGAATCGGTGATCGAGAATGGTAATGGAACGGACGATATTTTAGCACGTAGATTGGATATCCTTAATTCTATTGAACAATACAGGAAGTCTCAAAATAATGAGTTGCTGCAAAAGTCTAAGATTAAATGGGCGATCGATGGAGACGAAAACTCACGTTATTTCCACGGTATTATTAATAAGATACGTAAACTCATGAATATAAGAGGCGTTTTGAAAGACGGTTGCTGGGTGGAGGATCCTATTGGGGTCAAACACGAATTCCTTAAGCACTTCACGGATCGTTTCTCCCAACCTGTGGATCAATTATCCATTCACATGGACTTCCCAAACACTATCTCTCATGATCATCAGGTTCAGCTCGAAGTGGATGTTAACTTGGAGGAGATTAAGCAAGCTGTTTGGGATTGTGGCATCGATAAAGCTCCTGGTCCCGATGGCTTTACATTCGTTTTCTTTCGTCATTTTTTGCCACTGGTGGAAATATATGTGTGCGATGCGGTACAATTCTTCTTCACCAATAGTGATTTCACTCCAGGTTGTAATTCCTCCTTTATCACTCTTATTCCCAAAAATTTTAATGCTAAGATGGTAAGGGATTTTAGACCTATATGTTTGATAGGAAGCTTGTATAAGATTATCACCAAAATCTTGGCGAACCATCTTATTCCTGTTTTAGATAACATCGTTCATGAGATTCAATAAGCGTTTGTTCCGGGTAGACAAATTATGGACGACCCTTTCATTTTGAATGAAGTGATGCAATGGTGTAAGAACATAAATAAACAAGCTCTCATTTTTAAAGTGGATTTCGAAAAAACTTATGACTCGGTAAGGTGGGAGTTTTTGGATGAAGTTTTGTTTAAATTCGGTTTTGGGGTTAAATGGCGTAGATGGATTCAAAGTTGTCTTAAATCGTCTAAAGGGTCCATTCTCATAAATGGCAGTCCGACATCGGTGTTCAAATTTTACAAAGGCCTTAAACAAGGCGACTCCATTTCCCCATTTTTGTTTATTCTTTTAATGGAGTCTCTTCATGTTTCTTTTAGTCGGGTTATTAACAAGGTTTTATTCTCGGGGTTGAAGCTCAACAACTCGGTTACCATTTCCCATTTATTCTTTGCGGATGGCGCTATCTTTATTGGTCAATGGAATGATAGGAATATTGATACCCTCATTAGAGTTTTAGTTTGTTTTAAGCGTGCTTCGGGTCTTAACATTAACATGAGTAAAAGAAATTTTTTGGGAATTCACGTTGACTCAAACAGAATTAATCAAGCAGCCAATAAACTGGGGTGTATGGTCCTTCGAACCCCGTTTAAGTATCTAGGAACGATTGTTGGCGGGAATATGAATCGTATAGATGCTTGGTCGGAAGTTATCAATAAAGTGAAAGAAAGATTGTCGAAATGGAAGACGAAGGCTTTATCTATTGGTGGTCGATATACTCTTGTCAAATCTGTTTTAGGATCGATCCCCGTTTTCTACATGTCCATTTATAAAGCGCCCATACACGTTCTTAATCATTTAGAAGCCATGCGTCAGTGTTTCTTCACTGGGCACAGCTTGGATGTTGTCAAAGCTTCGTGGATCAGCTGAAATAAGATATCTATGAGTAAAGATGTAAGACCCGCATGCTTTTACTATGAATAGTACCCTTACGATCGTACGTACATGATTAGAACTTTCCTTTTATAGCATGTTTACGTTTCACGAACAAGAATTACAAGTATTACGTATGTGTTATAACACGATAAGTATTTATTACGTATTAAGACACGATAATTATTTCAATAGTAATTATAATCACGAACATACAAACATGAAATCATGAATGTAAATAATCACAAGCTTAGTATTACGTATGTATGTATATTTATTACGATCATGGATAAATATAATAAGACACGAACGATAACATATTTAAATCACGTAAAACACGAACACGAGAACACACTAAATATTAGACACGGAAAACTATGGGCTACCCTTGTGGGCCACATCCTACCCGCGGACAAGACAAGAAACAAGGGCCAAGCCCATGCAATTTTATTAAACAAGGAAAAAGGGAAAAACTATTTTCATAATTCAAGAATTAGAAAATAATCAAAAACCCTAAATCTCTTTTTCTTCTCCTCTCCTTTGGCCGCCGGGTATTACACACACCAAGGGTGTGTTTGGTTGATTTTTGGTGTTCGATTTATTGCAAGGTTGTGAGTGTGTTCATCCTCCTTTGATTCACGTAATTGGTAAACCCTAAACCTCTTTTCTTTTTATGATTTTGATTTATAAATCACATGAAATCATGAATGTTTATAAACAAATTAATTACATGTTAAAAAATCATGGGGGGGGGGGGTAAAATAAATCTTGTTTAAGGGGTGTTTGTTGTGGCCGACGTAAGAATCGAGCCCCAAGGGGGTCTCGGTTTGTTTTTGTTTTGCACCAACCGAGACCTCAAGGTCTCGGTGTGGTGGTCTTGTGTCTCGGTAGCAGGAGGAAAAGGGACCCCGACCTTGGTCGGGGTATGTTTTGGCTCGGGTGGGTCTCGGCTAGAACAAGAACCACCACCGGCCTAAGCCGGTGGCTAAATCAGGAAAGCAGGGGGAACATAGGCCGCGACAGTAGGGGGAACACCGGCTAGCCGGTGGGAACTTAGGCTAGCCGGCGGCTAGGTTTTGACCAAGGGTGCGTTTGGGTCCGGTTCACACATGTTTAGATTAAAACACGGTTCGGTTCATGAGTTATTTTTACAAGGTTAATTATTTTTTTTACAAGTTTATTTTTTTTTACATGAATTAAATTAAATTAATTAAAACATGTACATGATTAATTTAATTTATACATGACTTAGGTTATTAATATTATTAGTAATACATGAATTTTAACCTAAGTAATATTATTTTATTGAGACTATATAATTAATTAATTATTAAAATCATCACTTATAATTAATTAATTTACATGACTTAGGTTATATTATTAATCGATAATGGTATATGTTTTAACCTAAGTATTTTTATCTTTATTTAATTAAATCATGTTATGTTTAATTAAATACTTTAACCTATAGTTTACTTAATTCACATGAAATTATTAATAAACTATACTATTTAATTATATGACTTAGAATATTAATCAGTAAACACTTAAGCTTATATAATTAGTTTAATTATCCAGCTTATTTATAATTATGGAAACTTTTTATTTTTAGAAACTTATTTAATTAAGGCAGCTAATCTATTTATGAAAACTTTCTATTTTTAGAAACTTATCTATTTAAAGCAGTAAATCTATTTTTGGAAACTTTCTATTTTTGGAAACTTTCTATTTTTGGAAACTTTCTATTTTAGGAAACCTACTATTTTTAGAAAGTTAATTATTATTACACAACAAGTATAATAATACATGAAATACAAGAAATACTTAAACAGAATAGACAGAATACATGATAAACACAGTATAAACTTAAATCAGTAAAACATGACATGAACATATAAAACAAGCTAAGACATGATATAAAACCACTTACGTACTCAGTAATCAAATACTTATACACGTATGTAATTATGTAGCATTAGTGATTCCGAAGTAGGACTCTCTTCCGTTCGTCTTCTTCGTTCAATGGACACAAGGTACGGATTCTCCGTCCTTTCAGTATGGACATTCTTCCTTATTAGGATTTCCCGTATGCAGCCAACTATTTTCCCCAGTATATGTTTTATATGTTTTTTAATTGCTTATGTTTAATTAGAATACCTAAAGCCATATACATGCATGACCAGTTTCACCTAGTTATGGAGGTACCATAACCATAACACTAGAGGCACCAGTGTAATGACTTCACCACGGCGGAATGATAGCTCGTGGCGTCCCTTCAGCTTTTGGCCATATTATTATTATCAGGTGGGGCGTATGGGTGCATCTTAGTTTACATGTTTTCAACAGATTATTCAGTGTGAATGTGGTGTGTGCCTTGCATCCTTCACAAGGAGCTTATCCCTTCTACCCAAAACCAGTATATTAAATTAAAGGCAGCCCCTCTAATTTGCATGACGATGTCATCCCTCCAAGTATTCATGCACGTTGATATTTCATGACCTATATTGGCTAATGGTAAACATGTTAAACAGTTTTTACAAGATAAACATAAGGCTTTTCAAACTATAAAACCAGTTTTACTAAGATATAACCAGGTTATCCAGGACTTAGTCTTTTCCGCTGCTTCATGCTTATATGCTTATATTATTCATGCTTTACTTGTATATCCGTGCACTGAGCGTTATGCTCAGCCGTTTTTCTTTTCATGTTCCCAAAACGGCAGGTACTCAGGGACGCTCGTAGATTTTAAGCGTACGTGCATACGGATTGGAAGCTTCCTAGCCTCCTTTACTTTATGCATTTCTTTATACTTTGATACTCATTTCCATCGACATTGTTTAATCCTTTCATTTACAGTACTTATGTTTGTGTGTGATGAGTTCTACTTTTGGGGTACCGATGTTTGATTCCGATATTTTCTTTATGGTCATGTAATGTTTATACATTTATCCTTGTATGCTTTGATGACACGCCATAATCACGCGTGACATTCCATTTATCAAAATGGGGTGTTACAATTATGGTATCACAGCCCAAGGCTTCGACCTGTAGGCTCTCAAAACACGACCTGTGATTAGTGGGTAGTCACTATGGTCTTCCTAGAACTGACAGTCGGTTTTCATGCATTCATCATTTTCATGCATACATATATATGTCATTGTCGCAGGTTTATGACTTAGTAATGGTTGGTACAGGACTGGCCCTATTTAGTTACATGTGTTTTATCGAAACTTTTAAATTTAGGACCGACCCATTGGCGTCCCCTCGCCATGTCTTTTGTTTTGAGTGAACTGACCATAGGCGTTCACGCTCGCGCATACAAAAGTTTTCATAAAACTGCATCATGCATTCATGTACTAGTTTTTCCTGCATAAAATTTTTCTCATGATTTATTGGTACAATTTTTTTTCATGTATATAGTTTATGTTTTGATCAGTTTAATCATGTATTTTATGTTATACTGTCAGATGGCAAACACACACAATATCCGGGAGATGGTTGCAGCTACCAACGCAGACTTGCAAGACATCCTTCATCAGAACGACAACTATCCCCCCCACCTCACATCTTTCCCACGGAAGGAAGGAATAGGCTCATGAGAGAATACTACACTATTAGACAGCGACCTGAGGAAAACAGTAATGATTTCATGCAACGTTTCCTTCGGTTCGCTGGTGTCCTGAGAGCAGCCGCGGGCACCACTGAAGAGCAGGCACAACATTTTTGTTGGGCCCTTTCACCAATGATTGCCAATAACTTAGAAGGTGCTCCGTTAAACACGGTAGCACAAGTGGCCGATGCAGCACGTGAGCTGGAGATGCTGCAGGAAAGAGATGAGTTCGGGGAAGCAGAGAGACCCGATAAGAGGTAATCATTCATATTCAAATGGTGGCCAATCCGTATTCTTTCAGTATATGTGTAACACCCCATTTTGATAAATGGAATGTCACGCGTGATTATGGCGTGTCATCAAAGCATACAAGGATAAATGTCTAAACATTACATGACCATAAAGGAAATACCGGAATCAAACATCGGTATCCCAAAAATAGAACTCATCACACACAAACATAAGTACTGTAAAAGAAAGAACTAAACAATGTCCATGGAAATGAGTATCAAAGTATAAAGAAATGCATAAAGTAAAGAAGGTTAGAAAGCTTCCAGTCCATATGCACGTACGCTTAAAGTCTACGAGCGTCCCTGAGTACCTGCCATTTTGGGAACATGAAAAGGAAAAAGGCTGAGCAATACGCTCAGTGCACGGATATACAAGTATAGCATGAATAATATAAGCATATAAACATGAAGTAGCGGAAAAGGCTAAGTCATGGATAACCTTGTTATATCTTAGTAAAACTAGTTTTATAGTTTGAAAAGCCTTATGTTTATCTTGTAAAAACTGTTTTAACATATTTACCATTAGCCAATATAGGTCATGAAATATCAACGTGCATGAATACTTGGAGGGGTGACCTCGTCATGCAAATTAGAGGGGATGCCTCTAAATTAATATACTGGTTTTTGGTAGGAGGGATCAGCTCCTTGTGAAGGATGCAAGGCACACACCACATTCACACTGAATAATCTGCCGAAAACATGTAAACTAGGATGCACCCATACGCCCCACCTGATAATAATAATATGGCCAAAAGCTGAAAGGGACGCCACAAGCTATCACTCCGCCGTGGTGAAGTCATAACACTCGTGCCTCCAGTATTATGGTTATGGTACCTCCATAAATAGGTGAAATTGGTCATGCATGCATATGGCTTTAGGTATTCTAATTAAACATAAGCAATCAAAACATATAAAACATATATTGGGGAAAACAGTTGGCTACATACGGGAAATCCTAATAAGGAAAGAATGTCCATACTGAAAGGATGGAGAATCCGTACCTTGTGTCCAGTGAACGAAGAAGACGAATGGAAGAGAATCCTACCTCGGTATCACTAATGCTACATAAATACATACGTGTATGAGTATCTGATTACTGAGTACGTAACTGATTTTATATCATGTCTTATCTTGTTTTATATGTTCATGTCATGTTTTACTGATTTTAAGCTTTATACTGTGTTTATCATATATTCTGTCTATTCTGATTAAGTATTACTTGTATTCCATGTATTATTATACTTGTTGTGTAATAATAAGTAACTTTCTAAAAATAGAAGGTTTCCTAAAATAGAAAGTTTCCAAAATAGAAAGTTTCCAAAAATAGATTTACTATTTAAAATAGATAAGTTTCTAAAAATAGAAAGTTTCCATAAATAGATTAGTTGCCTTAATAAAATAAGTTTCTAAAAAAATAGAAAGTTTCCATAATTAGATATAAGCTGGATAATTAAGCTAATTATATAAGCTTAAGTGTTTACTGATTAATATTCTAAGTCATGTGATTATATAGTATAGTTTATTAATTATTTAATGTGAATTAATTAAACTATAGGTTAAAGTATTTAATTAAATATAACATGATTTAATTAAATAAAGGTAAAAATAAATACTTAGGTTAAAACATGTATTATTATCTATTAATAATATAACCTAAGTCATGTAAATTAATTAATTATAAGTCATGGTTTTAATAATTAATTAATTATATAATCTAAATAAAAGATAAATACTTAGGTTAAAATTCATGTATTAATAATAACATTAATAACCTAAGTCATGTAAATTAAATTAATCATGTTCATGTTTTGAATTAATTTAATTTAAGTCTTGTAAAAAAATATAACTTGTAAAAATACTAAACCTTGTAAAAATATCTCATGAACCGGACCGTGTTTTAAATCTAACATGTGTGAACCGAACCCGTGTTTTAACCCGTGAACCGGACCCAAAACATCACCATACCCCGACCTAAGTCGGGGTTTCCCTTCCTTGCTGTTGGCGTGACACCACCACCACCAAACCGAGACCTTAAGGTCTCGGTGGTGCGAGTAAACCCAAGCCGAGACCCCCTTGGGGCTCGGTTAGGCGTCGACCAAAAACAAACACCCCCTTAACACTTAATTGATTTAACCCCATGATTAAATAACATGTTTATAACTTGTTTTTATTTAGTTTATTAAAAACATTCATGATTTTATGTGATTATTAAATCAAAACATAAAAAGAAAAAGGTTAAAGGTTATACCGATCACGTGAATCAAATGAGGATGAACACACAATGATCCTTGCAATAAATCTAACACCAAAATCAAATCGAACACCCCTTTTGTGTTCTTATACCCGGCGGCCAAAGAAGGAGAAGAAAAGGGATTAGGGTTTTTAGTTATTTTCTAATTTCTTGAATTATGAAACATGTTTTCCCTTTTCTTGTTTAGTAAAAAAAACAATGGGCTTGGCCCTTTTTCTCTTGTGTGTTCGCGGGTATGGGGCTCACATGTGGTAACCCGTACATTTCTCGTGAGTAAAATATAAGTGTGTTCTCGTGTTCGTATTTTACGTGATTTAATTAGTTATCGTTCGTGACTTAATATATTTATTCGTGATCGTAATAAATATACGTACATACGTAATATTAGCTCGTGATTAATTTACGTTCATGATTTCATGTTCGTCCGTTCGTGATTATAATTATTATTGAAATAATTATTGTGTGTTAATACGTAATAAATACTTATCGTGTTATAACACGTACGTAATACTTGTAATTCTTGTTCGTGAAACGTAAACGTGCTATAAAAGGAAAGTTCTAATCATGTACGTACGATCATAAGGGTACTATTCATGGTAAAATCATACGGGTTTTACAACTCATCCCCCTAAAAAGAATAATTCGTCCCCGAATTATAGATAAAGTAAACTAGAAAAGAAGAACATACCCGAATTCAAAATATGAAATGAGGGTAAGAAGCCTGGATAGACTCCTCTGTTTCCCAATTGGCTTCCCGCTCGGTATGATCCCTCCAAAGGATTTTGACGAATGGAATCGTCTTCCTTCTCATAACTCGTTCTTGTCTGTCAAGAACTCGTACGGGTTCTTCTATGAAAGTGAGATCTTCACGAATCTGTTCCAGTGGATACCGAACCATGTGAAGGGGATGATACTAGTACCCTCTGAGTAAGGACACATGGAAAACATTGTATACATGAGAAAGCTGCAGAGGTAACGCTAAACGGTAAGATACTTCACCGACTCGTTCAACGATATCAAACGGTCCGATGAAACGAGGACTGAGCTTCCCATTTACTCCAAAACGTCTAACACCACGTGCCAGCGAAACCTTAAGGAAAATGTGATCTCCTACTTTAAAATGTATGTCCCTACGATGCTTATCTGCATAACTCTTCTGACGTGACCTTGCTTCTTGCAGTTTCTGCTTAGCTACTGCGACCTTCTCATTAGTCAACTCTATGATTTCTGGTCCTTCAAGTGTTCACTCACCAACCTGATCCCAGCAGATTGGGTTGTGACACTTCCTGCCATACAATATATCGAAAGGAGCACACTTGATACTTGCATGCCAACTGTTGTTGTATGCAAACTCCACCAAACAGATGTAATCATCCCAATCACCCGTCCATTCCAACGCACATGACCTCAACATGTCTTCCAATGTCTGAATCGTTCGCTCTGACTGCCCGTCTGTTTGAGGATGAAAAGCCGTGCTAAGCTTAAGTTGTGTACCCCAAGCTTTCTGCAGACTTCTCCGGAATCGTGAAGTGAATCGAGGATCTCTGTCTGAGACGATGCTGGATGGAGTACCGTGAAGTCTCATGATCTCCCTTCTATAGGTATCGGCGAGTTTACTGACCGAATCTTCCTTGCGGATCGGTAAGAAATGAGCTGATTTGGTAAGTCGATCAACGATCACCCAAATAGCATCGTGCTTCCTCTTGGTTGGCGAAAGACCAGTAACAAAATCCATGGTGATTTTGTCCCACTTCCACTCTAGAATATCTAACAGTTGAAGAAGACCGCCAGATCATTGATGCTCGATCTTAACCTGCTGGCAGGTAAGACATTTGGAGACGTAAGTAGTAACATCCTGTTTCATACCACTTCACCAAAAGTACTGCTTAATGTCAGGGTACATCTTGGTCGAACCAGGATGTATAGAGAATGGGGAGCTATGAGCCTCAGCTAACAAGGCTTCCCGGAGTTCTTGATCATCAAGAACACAAAGTCTCGTGCCCTGCCATAAAATACCATCAGCATCTACTCGAAATTCTATCTGCTTCTCCAAATTCTGAATTATCGCGCAGATTTCTCCATCATCGTTCCGAGCTTCCTTGATCTTAGAGAGTAACTCAGGTTCTACTCTAAGATTAGCCCAGTAACCGTGATGTACACGTACCATGATCTCTATGTCTAGTCGCTCCAAGTCTCTTATGATTTCCTCCTCAGTTTTAATGCCGTTTATCATTCCGGACTTTCTGCTAAGTGCATCTGCCACTACATTCGCCTTACCGGGATGATACTGCAGATTAATGTCATAATCCTTCAACAGCTCTAACCATCTCCTTTGTCCCATGTTCAATTCACGCTGAGTGAAGATATACTTCAAGCTCTTGTGGTCCGTGAAAATGTCACATGATTCTCCATACAAGTAGTGCCTCAATATCTTCAATGCAAATACGACTGCTGCAAGTTCCAAGTCATGCGTAGGGTAATTTTCCTCATAAGGCTTAAGCTGCCGTGAAGCGTACGCGATCACTTTCCCATGTTGCATGAGAACACAGCCAAGTCCCTTCCCCGATGCATCACTGTAGATCTGAAATCCCCCCATACCAGATGGGATAGTAAGAATAGGTGCAGATACTAACTTCTGCTTCAGGTATTCAAAGCTCTTCTCTCGTTCTTCAGTCTAGACGAATTTCTCCCCTTTCCGCATCAGTTTGGTCAATGGTAGTGCTAAACGGGAAAAGTTCTCCACAAACCTACGGTAATAACCAGCTAAGCCTAGGAAGCTGCGGGCTTCCGTCGCTGATGTCGGCCTTGGCCACTTGGTAATAGCCTAAACCTTCGCTGGATCCATCGTGATTCCTTCTGCTGATACAATGTGACCTAAGAATGCTACCTAGTCTAACCAGAACTCACACTTGGAGAATTTAGCATACAACTGCTTCTGGCGAAGAATCTGTAGTACTGTACGAAGATGGTCTTCGTGTTCCTCCTTGGACTTAGAGAAAATCAGGATGTCGTCAATAAAGACAATGATGAACTTGTCCAGAAATTTATGGAAGATTCTGTTCATCAAATCCATGAACACTGCTGGAGCATTGGTAAGGCCAAATGGCATGACTACAAATTCGTAGTGGCCATAGCGTGTACGGAAAGCAGTCTTGGCGATGTCCTGCTCCTTAACCCGTAGCTGATGATAGCCTGACCTTAGATCAATCTTGGAGAAATGTTTGGCCCCTTGGAGTTGGTCAAACAGATCATCTATACGTGGTAGTAGATACCTATTCCTGATGGTAATCTTGTTGAGCTCGCGATATTCTATGCAAAGACGCATACTGCCGTCCTTCTTCTTAAAAAATAAGACCGGTGCGCCCCATGGAGATGCGCTCAGTCGAATAAAACCTCGTTCCAGAAGTTCTTGCAGTTGATCCTTCAGCTCCTTCAACTCTATGGGAGCCATGCGATAAGGAGCCTTAGAAATCGGCTCAGATCCTGGGATGAGCTCGATATTAAATTTTACTTCACGTGCCGGTGGTATGCCCGGAAGTTGTTCTGGAAATACATCTGGAAATTCTGACACAATTGGCTGATTCTGAATTGATGGGGATTCAACATCCATGTCATGAACAGGAGCTAGATAACCCTCGCAACCATGTGAAAGTAGTGCACGTGCTTGCAGGGTTGATATGATTTGTACAGACCTGTCGGGTACGAGCCCGTTGTGAATTTACTCTGGCGCATTAACATCACCGAAAATGACTCGATATGAATGGCAGTCTATGGTAGCATGATGCTTGGATAGCCAATCCATGCCCAAAATCATGTCAAAATCATTCATGTCCAGCGGAAGTGCGTCAACAGGACGAACCTTGTCGTCAAACTCTAGGGGAAGGCTCTTGTACACATGGGTTATGCATACAGAGTCTCTCAAGGGCGTTGAAATAGTCAGTATATTCTCTAGTGACATGGGGAGTATCCTAACATTCTTGGCATAAGCAGTAGAAATGACCGAGTGAGTAGCACCCGTATCAAACAGAACATAAGCAGCCTTACATACATATACAAGATTCCAGTGATGGTACCTGTAGACTTGTTGGCCTAATCGCGAGATGTCGTGTAAACGCGCCCAGTAGTAGGAGGCGGATTGGTATCAGCATGTCCCGATGTACCCTCCATCTCGCCCTTGCGGCAATCCTTTATGCGATGGCCAGGAAGACTACACTTGAAGCACGCATCACTGTCGCGGTGACATGGCCCTGGGTGCCTACGGTGGCAAGTAGAGAAAAGAGGATGAGTATATCCTCCAGCAGGTGTCCTGACTGGCTGAGGGCCTGATAAAAACATCATACATGAGACATGATAATAGGTACAAAGGAAAATGCATATAATCGTAAGATTTAATACCAGTGATAGCTGGACGGTTAGGCTGTAAACCTCTCTGGTTCTGGTCCCTACCGTTACCATGATTCATGGTATAAGATTTGCTAATGTGTCATAATTAAGAATCATAACATGTAATCATAAGAAAACACGTAAGTATAAGGACCTGCTGTTGTTGGAGTGTCCAACGTTGTTACGGTAATTATCATTACCGCCACGCTTATCCGTAGCAGAACGGTCGTTAGTCTGACCGTTTCCCTTGGGTTGATTAGGCTGTTGCTGAGTAGCCGACTGAGACCGGTCCCCAGTCTTCTTCCTGGAAGATACAATTTAAATAGATGAAAAATTGACATATACTGAAAGAATACGGATTGGTCACCGCTTGAATACGAATGTTTACCTCTTATCGGGTCTCTCTGCTTCCCCGAACTCATCTCTCTCCTGCAGCATCTCCAGCTTACGTGCTGCATCGGTCACTTGTGCTACCGTGTTGAACGTAGCACACACCAAGTTGTTTACGACCGATGTACGAAGAGCCCACCTGAAGTGGTGTGCTTGCTCTTCAGGAGTACCTGCTGCTGCACCAAGGAAACCAGCCAAGCGAAGAAAGCGCTGCATGAACTCGTTGCTATTCTCCCCAGCTCTCTGTCGGATCCCATGGTACTCTCTCTTCAGCTTGTCTTGCTCAGCCTTGGGAAAGAACTGTTCCATTACCCTATCCCTGAACTGAACTCATGTTAACCCAGCCACCCAATTATCACCTCCCTCTGACTGCTTCAGTGCTATCCACCATACTAACGTATCACCTTCGAACCGGTAGCTTGCCAACCTCGACTTGAAGACGGGGTCACAGATCATAGCATCGAAGATCTTCTCGATGTGAGCCAACCAGCTTTCAGCTTCACTGGGGCTATCTGTTCTTTCGAAAGCTCAAGGACGGAGCTTGTTGAATCTCTCCAGCCATGTAGCCAATGTTGCTGGAGGAGGAGGAGGTACTGGGTGATGCTGCTGATTGTTGGAAGCCTGAACCTCAGCCCTGATTTCGTTCCTCAACTAAGGAAGCATAGCTTGCATTGCAACTTGAATTGCTGCATTGAGTTGTTCCTGCTCGCGTGTGAGAACCATCTGACAGTATAACATAGCATACATGAATAAACTGATCAAAACATAAACTATATACATGAAAAAAAAATTATACCAATAAATCATGAGAAAAATTTTATGCAAGAAAACTAATACATGAATGCATGATGCAGTTTTATGAAAAATTTTGTATGCTCGAGAGTAAACGCCTATGGTCAGTTCACTCAAAACAAAAGACATAGCGAGGGGACGCCTATGGGTCGGTCCCAAATTTAAAAGTTTCGATAAAACACATGCGACTAAATAGGGCCAGTCCTGTACCAACCATTACTTAGTCATAAACCTGCGACAATGACATATATATGTATGCATGAAAATGATGAATGCATGAAAACCGACTGTCAATTTTAGGAAGACCATCGCGACTACCCACTAATCACAGGTCGTGTTTTAAGAGCCTACATGTCGAAGCCTTGGCTCTAATACCATAAATGTAACACCCCATATTGATAAATGGAATGTCACGCGTGATTATGGCGTGTCATCAAAGCATAAAAGGATAAATGTCTAAACATTACATGACCATAAAGGAAATACCGGAATCAAACATCGGTATCCCAAAAGTAGAACTCATCACACAAAAACATAAGTATTGTAAAAGAAAGGACTAAATAATGTCCATGGAAATGAGGATCAAAGTATAAAGAAATGCATAAAGTAAAGAAGGCTAGAAAGCTTCTAGTCCATATGCACGTACGCTTAAAGTCTACGAGCGTCCCTGAGTACCTGCCGTTTTGGGAACATGAAAAGGAAAACGGCTGAGCAATACGCTCAGTGCACAGATATACAAGTATAGCATGAATAATATAAGCATATAAACATGAAGCAGCGGAAAAGACTAAGTCCTGGATAACGTTGTTATATCTTAGTAAAACTGGTTTTATAGTTTGAAAAGCCTTATGTTTATCTCGTAAAAACTGTTTTAACATATTTACCATTAGCCAATATAGGTCATGAAATATCAACGTGCATGAATACTTGGAGGGGTGACCTCGTCATGCAAATTAGTGGGGCTGCCTCTAACTTAATATACTGGTTTCGGTAGGAGGGATCAACTCCTTGTGAAGGATGCAAGACACACACCACATTCACACTGAATAATCTGCTAAAAACATGTAAACTAGGATGCACCCATACGCCACACCTGTTAATAATAATATGGCCAAAAGCTGAAAAGGACGTCACGAGCTATCACTCTGCCGTGGTGAAGTCATAACACTGGTGCCTCCAGTATTATGGTTATGGTACCTCCATAACTAGGTGAAACTGGTCATGCATGTATATGGCTTTAGGTATTCTAATTAAACATAAGCAATCAAAACATATAAAACATATACTGGGGAAAACAGTTGGCTGCATACGGGAAATCCGAATAAGGAAAGAATGTCCATACTGAAAGGACGGAGAATCCGTACCTTGTGTCCAGTGAACGAAGAAGACGAACGGAAGAGAGTCCTACTTCGGTATCACTAATGCTACATAAATACATACGTGTATAAGTATCTGATTATTGAGTACGTAACTGATTTTATATCATGTCTTAGCTTGTTTTATATGTTCATGTCATGTTTTACTGATTTTAAGCTTTATACTGTGTTTATCATATATTCTGTCTATTCTGATTAAGTATTACTTGTATTTCATGTATTATTATACTTGTTGTGTAATAATAAGTAACTTTCTAAAAATAGAAGGTTTCCTAAAATAGAAAGTTTCCAAAATAGAAAGTTTCCAAAAATAGATTTATTGTTTTAAATAGATAAGTTTCTAAAAATAGAAAGTTTCTATAAATAGATTAGTTGCCTTAATAAAATAAGTTTTTTAAAAAATAGAAAGTTTCCATAATTAGATATAAGCTGGATAATTAAGCTAATTATATAAGCTTAAGTGTTTACTGATTAATATTCTAAGTCATGTGATTATATAGTATAGTTTATTAATTATTTAATGTGAATTAATTAAACTATAGGTTAAAGTATTTAATTAAATATAACATGATTTAATTAAATAAAGGTAAAAATAAATACTTAGGTTAAAACATGTATTATTATCTATTAATAATATAACCTAAGTCATGTAAATTAATTAATTATAAGTCATGGTTTTAATAATTAATTAATTATATAATCTAAATAAAAGATAAATACTTAGGTTAAAATTCATGTATTAATAATAACATTAATAACCTAAGTCATGTAAATTAAATTAATCATGTTCATGTTTTGAATTAATTTAATTTAAGTCTTGTAAAAAAATATAACTTGTAAAAATACTAAACCTTGTAAAAATATCTCATGAACCGGACCGTGTTTTAAATCTAACATGTGTGAACCGGACCCGTGTTTTAACCCGTGAACCGGACCCAAAACATCACCATACCCCGACCTAGGTCGGGGTTTCCCTTCCTTGCTGTTGGCGTGACACCACCACCACCAAACCGAGACCTTAAGGTCTCGGTGGTGCGAGTAAACCCAAGCCGAGACTCCCTTGGGGCTCGGTTAGGCGTCAGCCACAAACAAACACCCCCTTAACACTTAATTGATTTAACCCCATGATTAAATAACATGTTTATAACTTGTTTTTAATTAGTTTATTAAAAACATTCATGATTTTATGTGATTATTAAATCAAAACATAAAAAGAAAAAGGTTAAAGGTTATACCGATCACGTGAATCAAATGAGGATGAACACACAACGATCCTTGCAATAAATCTAACACCAAAATCAAACCGAACACCCCTTTTATGTTCTTATACCCGGCGGCCAAAGAAGGAGAAGAAAAAGGGATTAGGGTTTTTAATTATTTTCTAATTTCTTGAATTATGAAACATGTTTTCCCTTTTCTTGTTTAGTAAAAAAACAATGGGCTTGGCCCTTTTTCTCTTGTGTGTCCGTGGGTATGGGGCCCACATGGGGTAACCCGTACATTTCTCGTGACTAAAATATAAGTGTGTTCTCGTGTTCGTATTATACGTGATTTAATTAGTTATTGTTCGTGACTTAATATATTTATTCGTGATCGTAATAAATATACGTACATACGTAATATTAGCTCGTGATTAATTTACGTTCATGATTTCATGTTCGTCCGTTCTTGATTATAATTATTATTGAAATAATTATTGTGTGTTAATACGTAATAAATACTTATCGTGTTATAACACGTACGTAATACCTGTAATTCTTGTTCGTGAAACGTAAACGTGCTATAAAAGGAAAGTTCTAATCATGTACGTACGATCGTAAGGGTACTATTCATGGTAAAAGCATGCGGGTTTTACAATATGTCAATTTTTCATCTCTTTAAAATGTATCTTCCAGACAGAAGACTGGGGACCGGTCTCAGCCGGCTACTCAGCAACAGCCTAATCAGCCCAAGGGAAACGGTCAGACTAACGACCGTTCTGCTACAGATAGGCGTGGCGGTAATGATAATTACCGTAGCAACGCTGGACACTCCAACAACAGCAGATCCTTATACTTACTCATTTTCTTATGATTACATGTCATAATTCTTAATTCTGACAGATTAGCAAATCTTCTACCAGGAATCATGGTAACGGGAGGGACCATAACCAGAGAGGTTCACGGCCTAACCGTCCAGCTATCACTGGTATTCAATCTTACGATTATCCGCATTGTCCTTGTACCTATTATCATGTCTCATGTATATTGTTTTATCAGGCTCTCAGCCAGTCAGGACACCTGCTGGAGGATATACTCATCCTCTTTGCTCTACTTGCCACCGTAGGCACCCAGGGCCATATCGACGCGACAGCGACGCATGCTACAAGTCTGGTCTTCTGGGCCATCGCATGAAGGATTGCTGCAAGGGCGAGATGGAGGGTACATCGGGACATGCTGATACCAAGCCGCCTCCTACTAATGGACGCGTTTACACGACATCTCGCGATCAGGCCAACAAGTCTACAGGTACCATCACTGGAATCTTGTATATGTATGGTTAAGCTAAATGTGTTCTGTTTGATACATGTGCTACTCACTCGATCATTTCTACTGCTTATGCCAAGAATGCTAGGATACTCCCCATGCCACTAGAGAATATACTGAGTATTTCCACGCCCTTGAGAGACTCTGTACGGATAACCCATGTGTACAAGAGCCTTCCCCTAGAGTTTGACGACAAGGTTCGTCCTGTTGACGCACTTCCGCTGGACATGAATGATTTTGACATGATTTTGGGCATGGATTGGCTATCCAAGCATCATGATACCATAGACTGCCATTCATATCGAGTCATCTTCGGTGATTTTAATGTGCCAGAGTACATTCACAATGGGTTCGTACCCGATAGGTCTGTACAAATCATATCAACCCTGCAAGCACGTGCACTTCTTTCACATGGTTGCGAGGGTTATCTAGCTACTGTTCACGACATGGATGGTGAATTTCCATCAATTCAGGATCAACCGATAGTGTCAGAATTTCCAGATGTATTTCCAGAAGAACTTCCGGGCATACCACCTGCACGTGAAGTAGAATTTAATATCGAACTCATCCCATGAGCTGAGCCGATTTCCAAGGCTCCTTATCACATGGCTCCCATAGAGTTGAACGAGCTGAAGGATCAATTGCAAGAACTTCTTGAACGAGGCTTTATTCGACCGAGCGCATCTCCATGGGGCGCACCGGTCTTTTCGTTAAGAAGAAGGACGGCAGTATGCGTCTTTGCATAGACTATCGCGAGCTCAACAAGACTACCATCAAAAATAGGTATCCACTACCGTGTATAGATGATCTGTTTGACCAACTCCAAGGGGCCAAACATTTCTCCAAGATTGATCTAAGGTCAGGCTATCATCAGCTACGGGTTAAGGAGCAGGACATCGCCAAGACTGCTTTCCGTACACTCTATGGCCACTACGAATTTGTAGTCGTGCCATTTGGCCTTACCAATGCTCCAGCAGTGTTCATGGATTTGATGAACAGAATCTTCCATGAATTTCTGTACAAGTTCGTCATTGTCTTCATCGATGACATCCTGATTTTCTCTAAGTCCAAGGAGGAACACGAAGACCATATTCGTACAGTATTACAGATTCTTCGCTAGAAGCAGTTGTATGCTAAATTCTCCAAGTGTGAGTTCTGGTTAGGCAAGGTGGCATTCTTAGGTCACATTGTATCAGCAGAAGGAATCACCATGGACCCAACATAGGTTGAGGCTATTACCAAGTGGCCAAGACCGACATCAGCGACTAAAGTCCACAGTTTCCTAGGCTTAGCTGGTTATTACCGTAGGTTCGTGGAGAACTTTTCCCGCTTAGCACTACCTTTGACCAAACTGATGCGAAAAGGGGAGAAATTCGTCTGGAATGAAGAACGAGAGAAGAGCTTTGAAGACCTAAAGCATAAGTTAGTATCTGCACCAATTCTCACTCTCCCATCTGGTACAGGTGGATTTCAAATCTACAGTGATGCATCGGGGAAGGGTCTTGGCTGTGTTCTCATGCAACATGGGAAAGTGATCGCGTACGCTTCACGGCAGCTTAAGCCTTATGAGGAAAATTACCCTACGCATGACTTGGAACTTGCAGCAGTCGTGTTTGTATTGAAGATATGGAGGCAATACTTGTATGGAGAATCATGTGACATTTTCACGGACCACATGAGCTTGAAGTATATCTTCACTCAGCGTGAATTGAACATGAGACAGAGGAGATGGTTAGAGTTGTTGAAGGATTATGACATTAATCTGCAGTATCATCTCGGCAAGGCGAATGTAGTGGCAGATGCGCTTACCAGAAAGTCCGGAATGATAAACGACATTAAAATTAAGGAGGAAATTATAAGAGACTTGGAGCGACTAGACATAGAGATCATGGTACGTGGACAACACGGTTACTGGGCTAATCTTAGAGTGGAACCCGAGTTACCCTCTAAGATCAAGGAAGCTCAGAGAGACGATGGAGAAATCTGGGCGATAATTCAGAAATGGGAGAAGCAGACAGAATTTCGAGTAGATGCAGATGGTATCCTATGGCAGGGCACGAGACTTTGTGTTCTTGATGATCAAGAACTCCGGGAAGCATTGTTAGTTGAGGCTCATAGCTCCTCATTCTCTATCCATCCTGGTTCGACCAAGATGTACCATGACATCAAGCAGTACTTTTGGTGGAGTGGTATGAAACAGGATGTTGCTACTTACGTCTCCAAATGTCTTACCTGCCAGCAGGTTAAGATCGAGCATCAGCGATCTGGCGGTCTTCTTCAACCGTTAGATATTCCAGAGTGGAAGTGGGACAAAATCACCATGGATTTTGTTACTGGTCTTCCACCGACAATGAAGCAGCACGATGCAATTTGGGTTATCATTGATCGACTTACCAAATCAACTCATTTCTTATCGATCCGCAAGGAAGATTCGGTCAGTAAACTTTATAGAAGGGAGATCATGAGACTTTACGGTGCTCCATCTAGCATCGTCTCAGACAGAGATCCTCGTTTCACTTCGTGATTCTGGAGAAGTCTGCAGAAAGCTTGGGGTACACAACTTAAGCTTAGCACGGCTTTTCATCCTCAAACAGACAGGCAGACGGAGCGAACAATTCAGACATTGGAAGACATGTTGAGGTCATGTGCGTTGGAATGGACGGGTGATTGGGACGATTATATCTGTTTGGTGGAGTTTGCATACAACAACAGTTAGCACGCAAGTATCAAGTGTGCTCCTTTCGAGATGTTGTATGGCAGAAAGTGTCGCGCCCCAATCTGCTGGGATCAGGTTGGTGAGCGAACACTTGAAGGACCAGAAATGATAGAACTGACTAATGAGAAGGTCGCAGTAGCTAAGCAGAAACTTCAAGAAGCACGGTAACGTCAGAAGAGTTATGCAGACAAGCATCATAGGGACTTATATTTTAACGTAGGAGATCACGTTTTCCTTAAGGTTTCGCAGACACGTGGTGTTAGACGTTTTGGAATAAAAGGGAAGGTCAGTCCTCGATTTATCGGACCGTTTGATGTCATTGAACGAGTCGATGAAGTATCTTATCGTTTAGCGTTACCTCCGCAGCTTTCTCATGTTCACGATGTTTTCCATGTGTCTTTACTCAGAGGGTACCAGTATCATCCCCTTCACATGGTTCAGTATCTACTGGAACAGATTCGTGAAGATCTCACTTTCATAGAAGAAACCGAACGAGTTCCTGACAGACAAGAATGAGTCATGAGAAGGAAGACGATTCCATTCGTCAAAATCCTTTGGAGGGATCATACCGAGCGGGAAGCCACTTGGGAAACAGAGGAGTCTACCTGGGCTTCTTACCCTCATTTCATATTTTGAATTCGGGTATGTTCTTCTTTTCCAGTTTACTTTATCTATAATTCGGGGACGAATTATTCTTTTTAGGGGGGAAGAGTTGTAAAACCCGCATGCTTTTACCATGAATAGTACCCTTACGATCGTACGTACATGATTAGAACTTTCCTTTTATAGCATGTTTACGTTTCACGAACAAGAATTACAAGTATTACGTACGTGTTATAACATGATAAGTATTTATTACGTATTAAGACACGATAATTATTTCAATAATAATTATAATCACGAACATACGAACATGAAATCATGAACATAAATAATCACGAGCTTAGTATTACGTATGTATGTATATTTATTACGATCATGAATTAATATAATAAGACACGAACGATAACTATTTAAATCACGTAAAACACGAACACGAGAACACACTAAATATTAGACGAGGAAAACTATGGGCTACCCTTGTGGGCCCCATCCTACCCGCGAACAAGACAAGAAACAAGGGCCAAGCCCATGCAATTTTACTAAACAAGGAAAAAGGGAAAAACTATTTTCATAATTCAAGTATTAGAAAATAAAAAAAAACCCTAAATCTCTTTTTCTTCTCCTCTCCTTTGGCCGTCGGGTATTACACACACACCAAGGGTGTGTTTGGTTGATTTTTGGTGTTCGATTTATTGCAAGGTTGTGAGTGTGTTCATCCTCCTTTGATTCACGTAATTGGTAAACCCTAAACCTCTTTTCTTTTTATGATTTTGATTTAGAAATCACATGAAATCATGAATGTTTTAATAACAAATTAATTACATGTTATAAAATCATAGGGGGTAAAATAAATCTTGTTTAAGGGGTGTTTGTTGTGGCCGACGCAAGAACCGAGCCCCAAGGGGGTCTTGGTTTGTTTTTGTTTTGCACCAACCGAGACCTCAAGGTCTCTGTGTGGTGGTCTTGTGTCTCGGCAGCAGGAGGAAAAGGGACCCCGACCTTGGTCGGGGTATGTTTTGGCTCGGGTGGGTCTCGGCTAGAACAAGAACCACCACCGGCCTAAGCCGGTGGCTAAATCAGGAAATCAGGAGGAACATAGGCCGCGGCAGCAAGAGGAACACCGGCTAGCCGGTGGGAACTCAGGCTAGCCGGCGGCTAGGTTTTGACCAAGGGTGCGTTTGGGTCCGGTTCACACATGTTTAGATTAAAACACGGTTTGGTTCGTGAGTTGTTTTTACAAGGTTAATTATTTTTTTACAAGTTTATTTATTTTTACAAGAATTAAATTAAATTAATTAAAACATGTACATGATTAAATTAATTTATACATGACTTAGGCTATTAATATTATTAGTAATACATGAATTTTAACCTAAGTAATATTTATCTTATTTAGACTATATAATTAATTAATTATTAAAATCATCACTTATAATTATATAATTTGCATGACTTAGGTTATATTATTAATAGATAATGATACATGTTTTAACCTAAGTATTTTTATCTTTATTTAATTAAATCGTGTTATGTTTAATTAAATACTTTAACCTATAATTTACTTAATTCACATGAAATAATTAATAAACTATACTATTAATTACGTGACTTAGAATATTAATCAGTAAATACTTAAGCTTATGTAATTAGCTTAATAATCTAGCTTATTTCTAATTATGGAAACTTTCTATTTTTAGAAACTTATTTAATTAAGGCAGCTAATCTATTTATGGAAACTTTCTATTTTTAGAAACTTATCTATTTTAAGCAGTAAATCAATTTTTGGAAACTTTCTATTTTTGGAAACTTTCTATTTTAGGAAACCTGCTATTTTTAGAAAGTTACTTATTATTACACAACAAGTAAAATAATACATGAAATACAAGAAATACATCTAGACATTGACTCTCGGATTGTTCCTTGAAGAAGCAGAGGAATCCCAGTTTTTGTGGTGAGTAGTCATGTTCTCAATAAGCTCTCTACACTCCTTGGGTCTCCTTTTCATAAATGTGCCACCGGCGGCTGCATTAATCGTATCACGATCTCGAAAAGTCAATCCGTTGTAGAAAGTATTAATTAAGGTCACAGGGAGCATGTTGTGGTTTGGACAACGATCAATCAAGACATTATATCTCTCCCAAGCATCAAATAGAGATTCATCGGGATCTTGCATGAAACCGCTGATTTGATTGCGAAGGCTCGTGACCATGGATGGTGGAAAGTAGCGCGACAAAAAGCGTTGAGTCATGTCATCCCAAGTGTGAATTGAATTCTTCGGGAGACGATCAAACCATTTCTCGGCATGATGTGATAAAGTATGTGGAAAGAGTTGTAGGCGAAGAACATCCATTGTGGCACCGGGCAACTTCATGCTTTGAGTGATTGTAATGAACTTGTCGAGGTGTTTGTTGGCATCATCATCAGGCAATCCACGGAATAGATTATTTTGTACTTGCTGAATCATGTGGTGCTTCAACGAAAACTCAGGAGCCGTGATTTGCATCGGCGCAATCGGTCCTCCTCGTCCAAACATGGTTGGTTGACAAAGTTCCTCCATGGTCCGAAGATCGGGCTGTGGAAGAACATTGTTGTTATTGTTGAGGTGCGGTGGATTATTGTTGTTGACACCTGACATACTTAAATCTTCTTGAGTCTCGGGCTCTTGATAATTAGAAGATCTAGTACGCATACACCTGAAAATACAAAAGAAAAAAAACCAAACACAAAGACAATATATATACACAATAAAGATAAAATCTTTTTGGATTTTTGAAAATTTTAATTTTTTATGGATTTTTATCAATTTTAATTTCTATGGGTTTTTTGAATTTTTTATGCAAGAAAATAACGCTCACAAGTGAACGGATTCCAAAAAGCAACGCGTCTTTCACAGAAAACCGTTAATCTTTACGAAAAGAGCCGGCAGCGGCGCCATTAGATACATAGGTTTTACCTAGTAAGAAAATTATCGTTCTAGTGTTGGTCTAATCGAATTGATTATTGGTTTTAAGTATGACTCAGTCGTTCTTTGGTGGAACAAATAGTTGTGTCGTTGTAGTATATTAAAATGTATAAAGCAATGTAAGTAAATCTAAAATCTAACTTAAAATAAATGACGGGAATTTAAAGCGAGACTAAAAGTAAATGGCACTTAATCAAATCTAAACTAATTAAATGTAAATGGCACAAAATTTTAAACTTTGAAAAGTAAATTAATTAAATGACTAAAAATAAAAGCGTGACGAAAATCAAATTAGACGAAGTAATAAAATTTGAAAACTTAAAAATAAATCAAGTAAAAAAAAGGGGCGGGAAATCAAAAATCAAAATAAAAACAAAAGAAGAAAATGAGTCCGATCGTACTACGATCGCAACCAACTAAGGTGGTTGGATCGCACCCGGATCGTAGCTTGATCGCAGTCTAGATCACACTTGGTGATCGTAGCCCCACGATCGCACTTCAATGCGATGGAAACCAAAAGGTGGATCGTACTCCCGATCGCAACCACGATCGTAGTGAATGGATCGCACTCCACCACGATCGCAACAAAGTGGATCGCAGTGGGTGATCTTGACCACGCGATCGCAACACGGATCGTACTCTATGATCTTACCCACGATCGCAGTGAGTGATCGTGGTGGGGATTATGGAGTATGATCGTATTGTGATCCTAGTCCTTGATCGCAACAATGGATCGCAAGTAGAAACCCTTAAGGTTTATGCGATCGCACTTGTTGGATCGTACTGGGGTTATAAGAAGTTACGATGGAAGGATTAAAAGCGGAATAAGCAAACTAAATCAGCAAAAAGAGAAATAAGCAAATGCCAAAGAAACACTTTTGATTATAAACTAATAACAAAACTTAATTTAGATCGAGATTAAGAAAAGCACAATAAGCTTAAATTTAAAAACTTTTCAAAACACAAAATCAGCAAACTAAATAAGCAAACTTTTGAAAAGACGAAACTTTTTAGAAAACTTAAGAAAAATCAAATAAGCTAAGTATGAAACAAGCCAATAAGATTGTCAAACTTATGGCTTATCTTATACAAAAACTTACACAAAGTAAAAACATAAACTTTTTAGTAAAATAAGCAAAGAGATTAAGCAAGAAACTTGCTTAATCCGAAATTTAGATCAACCAAAACAAGAGAAAGGTAGAAAGAGAATGATAAAAGAAACTTGATCAAATGTAAATAAAGATTAAAGCAACAAAATTAAAAACACTTACTTGAAATTAAATGGTAATTAAGGTGCAAGACATGTATTTAAATTTGACATGAAAAGTAAATGACAAATAATTAAAAGGTGCAAGACTAATTGTCACCTTAGCCAACAAAGAAAAATGATTAACAACTAATCTATATATAGGGGAGGATTAGGAAGCTTCCTCCCCTCCTTCATTTTCTCTAAATTGCATCATTAGGCCATTCCTTCTTAATCTCTTTGTTAATTGCACCATTAGTCCTTAAGCCTTTAAATCTTCTTTAATCTTGGACTTTAATGACTTTTGGCTTGGGATTTCTTTGAACTCGTCTTTTAATTCTTCCATAAATTAGACTTGAGTTTTTCGGGTTTTGATAAACTTCCGTCTTTTGACTTTTTCTTCGATAAATCT
Source organism: Glebionis coronaria (assembly GCA_025667525.1). NCBI lineage: Eukaryota > Viridiplantae > Streptophyta > Magnoliopsida > Asterales > Asteraceae > Glebionis > Glebionis coronaria. The sequence goes on from CM046879.1 coordinate 584,502,227, forward strand.
TCAGAATTGGTCTTGGACTTCCGTTCTTTTTGCACTCTTGACTTCTTGACTTCGTCTTTCATCTTTTTCTTCAATAAAAGCCCGTGTTTTCTCCACTTTTCACCTTTTCGTCCTAAATCACAACAAAAACACAAACCACGTATAATTCTGACATAAAATACACGTTTTGGCTCGGTTATTATTGTAATTAAGTGGTAAAAGGGATGGGTGTTTACACACCTATCAAATACTAAAATTATGAACATGCCGTCCACAAAAATTCAAAGGCCTTTAGAAAAAAGACAACGTAAGCTTTATGATTGCTGAAAACTCAATCGCCACATTCCCACTATCTGATACTCCATTTTATGATTTCGTCATTTACTCTCATTCTTTTCACTCGATTATTTGTATATATTTCTTTTTTATTTTGTAAAATAAACTATTATCAAAATTATTACACTAGAAAAACATTACAAATTTAAGAGATGTAATAGAAAAATGCAACTTTCACTATCTAGTTACATTTTCATAAGGTCGAGTATTGATAATTGAGGATATTTCATTAAAGAAATAACAAAGTTAACGTTTTTTACGTTGAAGGTTTAAAATTTTTATTTAGCGTTAATCTTTGGGGCCTTGCATTTATTTCGTCTGAGGCTTTCGAATTCTCGAAGAAGGGCCCTTGGTATTAGTTATATATACCCATGTCCGTGTACGGAATTTTAACATAGAACTTACTTGGTTAAACTGCAAATTTTGTTCCACGACTTGTTCAATTTTGCCCAAAAAAAACCTATGAGCAAAGGTAGTTGATATTTGCCACCATACTTATTAATTTCTTGTGAAAAACCCCTCAGGCGATAATTTATAACTTTCCTAGGTTAACACTCGTTAACTCCCTCACGTGCATGGCACATGAAGGTATTTTCATCATTTCCTATCACTCATCTCGCGTTAGCCCATCACCCGCCTTTCCCTTATGCGAATTTCGTCCCCGAAACCATTAACTAAATTCAAGGACTAGATTTGAAAAATCAACGTTGAAACTTTCACTAGTATCCGGACATTAAATACTTTACTGGTTCAATTAAAATCGTACTACCAACTAAAATTTCGATTAAATTTCTTATCAAGCAGCTCTAGTGGCGTATTGGAAAGAATTCGTTTTCAGAATGCACTATAATGGGTTTTTTGTACATGGTTCATTGAGGTATGTGAATGGCAATATTAGCCAAATTTGTGGTTTTACTTTTGAGAGAAAGATATTTAGTATGGCCTAAATCATATTTTTAGAAGGCTTGGTAATGTGGAAAAATGGGCTTTGTTCATTTGTTTGCCTAAGAAACCACTAGAAGAATATTTAAAGTTGATTCACACTAAAAATGATGTTCATACGATGTTGGAACTAGCTTGTAAGAATGGTTCAATTGATTTGTATGTTGCTCATAAGAAAAAGAGTCTAGCTTAGTATTATTTCAATAACTTTGATTTAGAGGATGCAGATAGGGATTTTTTAGGATGGGTAAAAGATGATGCTAGGTTGCGTTGCTATAGTTCAACTCCTTTTGAGACTAGAAATCATTTTCACTAAAGGAAGATGAACGATATCATCCAAACTCAATGTGGTATAAACAAAATATTCAAGAGAGCTGTTGTCATAACAAAAGAAAGAAATAGTAATGGAAAGGGAAAAGTGAAGAGAACATAGAAGGGAAACAAAGGAGTACTGGAAAAGAGAAATAAAATATGAATGAAGGTGATAGTGAGAGTGAGTCTGAGACTTTATTGTTTGAAGAAGAAGAGAATTATGGAAAAGGGTAAAAAGATAATGGTTGAAGATTATTTGGGTTTTAACCCGAAAAAGGAAGTTTTACAAAGGTCTAGTGGTATTGTCATTAGAGAGGGTGGATGTCTAAATGTTAGGACTGGGTCTAAAACCAGTTTGGATGTGGGGGAAAGTTCTGCTTGTGTTGATAATGTGGCCGGAATTAGGGGCCGTATAAAAAGGTTTGATGTGCTTGGTTTAAGATCCCATAACAAGTTATATGAGCATCAAGATTTTAAGATCACTAATTGCAAATTAGGTCTTAAAGCACCAACTTGTAGGAAACTAGTTATCAAAATATAACTGTTACAAGGAGTTTTTGGGATAATGTATATGATTATTCCTACTAATTTGTAACAAGACAATCCTAGCATAACCTAGGGAACTAATATTGTTAAGGAGTGTTTGAGATTTGTTTTTGTTAAAAAAACACAGCTTATTGCTTATTCTCTGCTTATTGTTGTCTTGTTAGTGCTTATAACTGTCATAAGAGTAATTAGTTACTCATATTGTTAAGGAATGTTTGGGATCTGATTTTGTTAAAAACATAACAAGTTATAGCTTATTCTCTGCTTATTGGTTATTCCCTCGAACTAGAAAAAGGAATGGTATCAACTAATGTAAGGTCGAGGACTCAAACCTTCACCCTCACCCTCACAACACACAACAATTATTGTTAACGCCCTTGGGTCTTTTTCATAAAGACTAACAGACCTATTCTACTTATAGTCTTACTTGTTAACACCTTATGTGCTTGTTGATTTATAACTGCTTATTAACAAAATATTTTTCCAATGTATTTTCTTCTTTACATCTACCATTGGTTAAGGTATTTTTGTTAGTTTTCTTAAAAGTTATACTTTAGTTTTAGTATTTTTAAATTAGTTTCTAAACCTCTTGGTTAGAGTCTACAGTAATACCCATTTGGTTCTCTACCAAACATAATAACTTGGTAAAATTTCGAACTTAAAACAACAACATAACAGCTTAATTCAAAGTAAAAAACAGCAAATAACACGCGATTAACAATTAACAACCCAAAAATAATATACATTCGCCCTAGCACATCTAGACGGATTGCCATTTTGGAGCTTACGAGACTCGTATGGGCTCTCATCGAGACTAAGTCACTTCCCTCTCGCTCCATTTTTAGTCAAATAGTTAAGGATATTCAATTAGTAATAAAAAGGGCAAACCCGCCTATTAAGCACACCTAAGCTAATATGCGCCGGAGAAAGCGTCTTTATGCAAGTCTCTCGCCTTTCGAGATCCGGTCCATCATCAACTCATATTTATACCTTTTCTTGTTGGAGTTGTTTGGATGGGTGTTTACCCCAAAGTGTTCCCAGACTGCGTGCATACATCCGTAAGTAACTTAGAGCAACATGGGCACCTTACACTTCTGTTGAGTCTAACGAGGCTCAGGTTCGGAGCCTTCCACTGTCACTGTGGACCGAGACTACACAAAGGTAGAACATCGTAGAAACTTCGCTGACTTTCTCCTTTGATTTACCCGCTCGGTCAGCCGTTCAGAGTTAGTCATCAATTTCCTCGCCTGCCACATGTCCGCATCAATCTCTATTTGGTATTGTGTTACCATCATTTCATAAAGTAGAAATGACCCAAAGGCACAAACAAGTTCAACACTTAGAGCCATGATATCACAAGTAAATGAAATGTATTACGTGTTCTTAAGTGTGTGTGTGTGTGTGTGCGCGCGCGCGCACTTAACATATGTAGAAATTGAAAGTTTACGTTCGTTGCGAATCTTGTCCTTGGAGAAAAATATGTTAGTGTAATAAATTGAGGAAGCTTCAGTCGTTAAAGGTGGCCAAATGGTTACGAGGGCGATGTTTGCACGAAAGGAAAGGTAGAAGAGGGCTAGCATGTCTGGGATGATTTTGGGGACGAATTCGCATACGGGAAAGGTGAAGGATGGGCTGACGCGAGACGGGTGATTGGAAATAACGAAAATACCCTCACGTGCATGACACGTGAGGGAGTTAACGGGTGTTAACGTGGGAAAGTTAGAAATTATCTTCTTAGTGGTTTTTCGTAAGAAATTAAGAATTATAGTGACAAATATCCACCACCTTTACTCTCGAGGTCTTTTTGACAAAAATAACAAGTGGAGGAACAGAATTTGCAGTTTACCCAACTTACTTAATGTGTTTTTACTATAAGTCACAATGCATCTAAATTATAATTATTTGTGTAGAAAATTGCATATTGTGTGATATTAGTAATACAGATGGTTTAAATGTAGATTTTTTTATCTCGTGAATGTCTATTTTGACATAGTAAAACCTTTCAGATTTATGTACATAGTTGTTAAAACAAGGTTTTTCTATAACATTTCGTAATTTTTTATACTTTTATAGTTATAGTAATATTAATGCACAAAGGTTTACATAAGCTTTTCATTATGTATTAATATTGACTAATATCTTGTATAAATTATTGTTTGAACGGAATTGAAGTTTATTAACTAGCATGTTGGTGAGGTTGATATGGTTTATACTTTAACTATTTATCTCATATTTAAGACATTATCTATGTTTAATAGTAGGTAATGTCTTTTAAAAATTTTCTTTTATGAATATTCTTATTCTTATAAAAAGTAAAGCGTAATTACATTATTCGTTAAGCATAATACCGTGTATACGTTTTCATCTCATAGTAATCCATGGGGTTGTCCTTTTATTTTGCTATTCTTATTCATGTTAATAAAAAATTTAATGGTATTTGATTTTTACATTCACGTACACGCAAAGTATACTTACAAAGAAAAATAACATTAGTCATATTGAATGCTAATAGTAAAAATGTACTTTCTTGGACATATTTACTTGATTTCATAAGGAGGAGTAACATGATTTGTTCACATATCTATACAATCTTGTGTATTTATTTACGTATCACAATAATCCGTGTTTTTATTTTGATATTTGTAATTACGACCAAATACATCAATTCAATATATAGTGATTTATTTATAAATAACGACATATGTTTTTTTAAAGTATATATAAATAATCAAGGAATATAAATTATCGGGGTATTTATTAAAATTAGAGTAAAATGCAAAATATTTAAAGTTTGCCAAAAGACGGTCTCACATCCGTGGTTTATATGTGCAAAATTCATTTATCCGATAACATATGTGAGTCAAATATATATCTAAAGATGAATGGTGCAAATATTTTAACAGTTAAAAAAAATTGGTGCAAACATAATCATGTTGATTTTTTTTTTCAACCCTTTGCCTACTTGGATAGTGGGCCGAGTGCATGATGTACTAAGCCTAAGCCCAATTTCTTTGTTGTCATTTGAGGAAGGCTTAAGTTGGGCTGCATGCACTATTTAGTCGTAAGAAAGAACCTCTTATTAAACTTGTGATGTTAAAATTTTTTATAGCGATAGCAACCAATTCTAGCATTAACATATCGTCCCTTAGAACTACATGTTTTCTAAAATGAAAATCATTGATAGAAAAGAAAAAAAAACCTCAATTGCTAAGAACTCGAGCGCACTAGTCGTCAAAAGTCCATATTGATTTAGGTTATCAATTTATATGATTTTCTTTGGTTCATGAATTTTAATGGGCAGTTTGGTTCATGGGAGTGGAATTAGTGAATCTTTTCATTCTTAAGTTTAAATGTTTAATACGTAAATATGGATTCAAGATATGCAATGATTGTAAAATATTGATACCGCACATATAATGTAGGTATCTAAACTCATTCCAATTGATATTAAACATAATTTTTATTTTTATATTCATATATAATGTTTTTCTTCACAAACAGGTAGGCTCATATTTAATTTATAACATTTTTTTAATTTATTTTTCTTACTATTTGACTTATAATATTATAAATATAATATTCAAAACCTAACATTATACAAATTTTATAAACAACTAATCTTTATAACCAATCAAACCATTTTCTCTCTTACTTTTCTTTCAAACCAATCCTAATCATTATTTTGAATTTAATCCTACTTACAAACCAAACGGACCCTAAAACTTAGTAAGGTGCTTAGTCTTATTCAATTACATGATTAAAAAACCCAGCTTAGCCTTCAAATTTGTCGATAAATTTTTAGTTTTAAAATTAATTATTTGGATAGCTGGTTTTTTAGAAATTAAGTGCTTAGTTTTGTTAAAATGATTTTTTTTAAATTTAATTTATTTTCAAAAGGTTTTATGTTAAATGTAACAGTAAAAAGTATTTCTATTACAATATATTTCAAATGAAATACAAAATATTAACAGCTTGTTATCTTTTTAAGGAAAAAACGTGTTTTACTTTAAAAGAAACGGATATGTAGAAAGTAATAAGATGAAATATCTCTTTAACATAACAAGTTATCCTAGATCAGTATTATAATAGCTTATCTGATTTTAGCAATGTTTTGATAACCGAGTCTTCATTCGATGAGCTAAGTTAACAGGTTATCGATTTGACCACGAGATCAATCCAATTTTCTACATACAAAAAAAAAACTTTTACTTCCAACCATACAAAAGAAAAGTATATATAAATCATGACTACTTTATATATTGAGCTATGAAAAACATTCACCAACAATGATAACATGTAAACCTCTCACTCAAACTAGATAAAACTCCCCTTCCCTTTGACCGGCTATTCACCGGCGATCCACGGCGGGTTCAAACGCCTCCCCTCCCTTTTAATCGCTAGATCCTTATCTGTTAGGCATCATTCATCTATTAACAACACATACCGAGATTCATTCATTGTGAGGTCTTGATCTTGCTGCTGATTAATTGTGAGGAGGTATAGGCTGTGATTTCAATCCCCCTATATTTTTTCTATGATCAGTTAGTATACCGGAGATTAAGATAGATCACTGATTCGAGTTTCGTATGTTTTATTAATCGATTCGACATGTCCTTTAGATTTGAGGTTTAGTCAATTCTGTTACAGGCCTTCAATCAATTAACATTCCTGTTTATGATCCTTTCAATGTTTTGATCTGACCTTGATGCTATTTTTTTGTGAGGGGCTTAGGCTTGTGATTCGTCACTCCCTACGTTTCCTATGATCAATTGATCTACCGGAGGTCGATCTGGATCTTGATTGTGATTTATATACTGTTTTTTAATTGTGTTGAATCGTTTCTTCAGTTTTGTTTTTGTCTTTGTTCTTTCTTGGATCTCCCTTCAATCCAAACCATTTGGCTTCAAGATACTATGTGTTCATTTAGATCCAAAGAAGACAATGTTTCTAGGATTTCTTTATCCATCTTCGTTACGAATTTCCTGGAGTCATATACTGCCAAGGAACTATTTCATTTGTGTAAGCAATACGGACATGTGGTGGACACATTTATTCCGATGAAAAGAACAAAGGGAGGTAAGAGATTCGGATTTGTTAGGTTCATTAACGTTTTTAGCACCGAGAGGCTGGTGAAAAATCTTTATACTATTTGGGTGAATCGACTTAAATTACATGCTAATGTGGCTAGATTTAATAGGGGGCCGGTTAATAAGATGCATTCTGATGACAAGATAGGGGGTAAGAATAGTTCAGGTTCGGATCCTTATCAGAAATTCACTGATATTCGAGGTAAGAAAGACTCATATGCTAATGTTGGGGCATCTAAACCTATTGGGGGTAGTATGGCGGATGATGTTACTCCAGCCATTGTACTAGATGAAAATTGTCTTTCTTCCAAGAACCTGGACAATTCCCTTATGGGACGTGTAAAAGACTTCACAGTTTTACCTAACCTCAAGACAACCCTCATCAATGGAGGATTTGACAGTATCGATATCTGTTACATGGGTGAACTTTGGGTGTTGCTAGAATTTCCTACTTCCATGGCCAAAGAAAATTTCGTATGATGTTGACGTGGGATCTTGGTTTTCAGTCGTTCAACCGGCTACACAGGATTTAAAGATTGAGAGTAGAATTGCTTAGATTGAAATTGAAGGGGTTCCTCTTAAATTATGGTCCGAGAATACGTTTAAACGTATAACACACAAATGGGTGGGGGGTTTCTGGATATTGACGACATAGAAGAATCTTGCTATCATTCGAGGAGATTATGCATACTTAATACTTCTAAATGTACGATCCATGATAATTTCAAAATATTGTACAAGGGTATGGTCTATTGGATACGTGCTAATGAAGTTCTAGGATGGGTCCCGGACTTTATAGATGATAATGAAGATGATGACAATTCTGTGGAGGAACCAAAAGACGACGAACTTAAGGGGGACGGTGACTCAGATTCTAAAGTCGAGGGTGTGCCAGAAACGGTGTTTCACAATAATAATGCACAGGATGATGTATCTTCGGAAGACCCTCTTGGTATTTATCCATTGCTAGAAAAACTTGATAAGGAGAAACATAATAAGAACACCACCAACGAAGACAGTATACCACATCCACCAGGTTATACACCTGCGGAGGATGCTGATGATCGTAACAAGGAGAATAACGCTGGCAACAACGATGGCAACAATGAAAGGGAAACAACAACAATGACAAGAAAGATTGTAACAGGTCTGTTGGAGAGGATAAGGGAAGTAATAATAGGGGGACGAATCTTGACGACATGGAATCAGATTGTTCGGGAAAATTCAAAAAATCATCGGCACCTAGAAGTGGAGGTTCTATTTTATGTCTTATGGATGAAGTGGTTAAAGTTGGACGAACGATGTGCTTTAATATGGAGGGTTGTGTAAATGACATTACTAAGATTATTGCATCACAAGGAGAGCAGAATGTTCTCCGATGAATTTTATGTCCTTAAACGTCCAAGGCCTAGCCCATAAGGCCAAAAAAGATTAGGTAAGGGGGTTATGTATTTCTAATAAGGTGAACTTCATCGCTATTCAGGAAACTAAAATGGAGAACGCTACTTTATCTAAAGTCAGATCTTGTTGGGGGAATCAGACTTTTGATTTTGTGCACAGCGACGCGGTTGGTAACTCGGGAGGAATCTTATGCATTTGGGACCTAAATGCTTTTACAAAGACTAGTCATACGATTTCCGATTCCTTTATTATTACAAGAGGGATTTGGGAGGCAAATAAGATGGAGTTGCTAGTTGTAGCTGTATATGCTCCTCAGGATTTAAGAGAAAAACGCGATCTATGGGAATATTTACTTTACACATGTAGTCTATGGAAGGGTGAAGTGTTGATTTTAGGGGATTTCAACGAGGTCCGTTTTGAATCGGATAGATTCAGAACTTCTATTAACGCGAGAGGAGCAAGATACTTCAATTCTTTCATTTGTAACGCTAACCTGGTGGACGTTCCTTTGACTGGTGCAAATTACACGTGGTGTCATAAATCGGCATCTAAGATGAGCAAGCTTGACAGGTTCTTAATCTCTGAAAACCTTTTTCGTTCTTGTCCATCGATCTCGGCGATTACTCTTGACAGATTTTTATCAGACCATCGTCACATTCTACTTTGTGAGAATTCATTCGATTACAGGCCGATTCCATTTAGATTTTTAATTATTGGATGGAATTAGACGGATTCACTAATTTCATAGAGGATACTTGGAAGGTTGTGCCTTGTGCGAATTCTAATGGTATGCGGAACTTTATGTTGAAACTGAAATTCCTTAAATCTAAAATAAAGGAATGGATTAATGCGTTCAATACCAAATCTAAAGGGGAGGTAAATCATCTTAAAGAGGAGCTACAGATTGTGGACAATATGATTGATAATGGAAACGGTTCCGATGATACTACATCTAAGAGGACGGATATTTTAAATTCTTTGCAGCATATTAACAGGATCAAAGCTTCCGAATCAGCTCAAAAAGCCAAGATTAAATGGTCCATAGAAGGTGATGAAAACTCTTAGTTGTTTCACAGTATGCTAAATAAGAAACGGGGCCACTCTAGTATTCGTGGGATCATGGTGGAGGGTATTTGGACTGATCAACCTAATTTGGTTAAAACTGAGTTTTTACAACATTTTGAGCGTAGATTTATCAAACCTACCAATTCACGTGCCACCATCGAGATGGCTTTCCCCAATACGCTTTCTGACGAGCAAAACGAAATGTTAGAAGGTATAGTTTCCAGGGATGAGTTAAAGCGGGCTGTTTGGGAATGCGGTACGGATAAATCTCCCGGTCCGGACGGTTTCACATTTGGGTTTATAAGAACTTATTGGTAGATTATTGAAAATGACATTTACGAGGCTGTTACTTATTTTTTCACAAAAGGGGAGATGGCGCATGGTTGTAGCTGCTCGTTCATTGCTTTAACTCCAAAGAAACAGGATGCTAATATGGTAAAAGATTTCAGACCAATTACTTTGATCGGATGTTTGTATAAGATTATTACAAAAATCTTGACTAAACGTCTAGAGCAGGTTATTGGCGACATTGTCACAGAAGTTCAATCAGCATTCATCAAAGGGAGGCAAATCATGGACGGTCCATTCATTTTAAATGAGATTATGCATTGGTGTAAGGTCAAACACAAACAAGCTTTTGTTTTCAAGGTTGATTTTGAAAAAGCATATGATTCTGTCAGATGGGATTACTTGTACGAGGTCCTTCTCAAATTTGGATTTGGTACTCGTAGGCGCACATGGATTCTAAGCTATCTTCGATCTGCTCGGGGGTCTATTCTTGTGAACGGAAGTCCTACAGAAGAATTCCAGTTCTATAGGTGTCTCAAGCAAGGCGATCCACTTTCAACTTTTTTGTTTATCTTGGTTATGGAAAGCTTACACTTGTCGTTTCAGAGGGTCGTCGAAGCCGATTTATTTACAGGTTTGAATCTTAACTCTTCGATTAATATTTCTCATTTGTTCTACGCGGATGATGCGGTCTTCATAGGGCAATGGAACGACACAAATATTAACACTCTTGTGCACGTTTTAGAATGTTTTTATAAAGCTTCGGGTCTCAAACTCAACCTTTGTAAAAGTAAGATCCTGGGCTTGAATATTGGTAATGACCAGGTCAAGCTCGCTGCCACCAAATTAGGGCGCTTAATTCTTAAAACCCCATTCGTCTATTTGGGAACCAAAGTTGGTGGTAACATGTCGCGTGTAAATGAATGGCTGGAGGTAATCCAAAAAGTTACTAATCGATTATCTAAATGGAAGATGAAACTTTTATCCATCGGTAGGAGACTTACATTGCTCAAATATGTTTTAGGATCTATTCCTATTTTTCACATGTCGATTTATAAGGTGCCTATGCAAGTTCTTAGAAGATTGGAAGCGATTCGTAACAGATTCTTTAATGGGAATGATTTAGGTAGTAATAAACCTACTTGGATTTGTTGGGAGAAAGTTTTAATGGATAAATCGAAAGGGGGTCTTGGCATCTCTAGTTTGTATTCCATCAATAGAGGTTTAATGTGTAAGTGGATATGGAGATTTTACTCACAAAAAAACACCTTATGGGCGCGAGTCATCAAAGCAGTTCATGGTATAGATGGGAAGGTGGGTACTACGGTTAAGAAGACCTCGAATTCGAGTTGGTTGAATATTATTAAAGAGATTAACACTCTTCAGGATAAAGGTATAAACATCTTTGATTACATCACTCACACGATTGGTAATGGGGAATCGATGGAATTTTGGGAAGATAAATGGTTTCAAGGCTCGATTTTGAAAGACGTATATCCTAGATTATATGCTCTTGAAACATGTTAAACAGTTTCGGTCAAAATCAAGCTTGAAGACTCAAGTTTGGTTTCTACTTTTCGTCGGCAGGTCAGAGGCGGAGCTGAAGAACATTAGTTGATCAAACTTACTGATGTTATGCGTGTGGTTAGTTTGAACCCAAGTGCAGATAGACTACGATGGACCCTTTCTGGAAATGGTGAATTCTCGGTTAGTTCTATTCGTAAGGCTATTGATAATATCTTCTTACCTCAAGGTACATCCAACACTAGATGGGTTAAGTATGTACCGAATAAGGTAAATATCTTTGCTTGAAATCTGAAAATGGACGCCCTCCCAGTCAGGTTTAACATATCCCTTCGTGGTATAGATATCGACACACTCAAGTGCCCGGTTTGTTATCTGGATGTGGAAACTGTGAGTCACCTGTTCTTCAAGTGTTCTTTATCTAAGCAGATTATGAATAACATCTCCTCCTGGTGGAACGTGGAGACATCGGAAGCTCAAGATTATGATCAATGGCTCACATGGCTAATCTCTATCAAATTTCCAAGTAATCTCAAGCTGCTATTCAAAGGAGTGTTTTTCGTGGCATGGTGGTACATTTGGACACACAGAAACAAGATTTTATTCGACACCAAGATTCCTGCAAAGTCGATAATTATGGATAACATTATGTCGAATTCTTTTTATTGGTGTAGATTTAGAAGCAAAAGTTCTTTCTCTTTAGAAGATTGGCTTAAAAATCCTTATCTCATTGTTTTGTAATCTAGCTCCTTATTAGTTTCTTGAAGTAAATTGCCGTTCAAAATAAAAAATAAAAGATGATAACATGTAAAAAGCATAATTACGCCGAATCTATATATAAAAAACTTGTTTTATTTGTCGAACAAGTGAGAAAATTAAACCCCGATTGAATCTCGAAAACAAGGTTGAATCAAGTCACTTCAGAATAAATGATTTAACTAGGGAGTTAATTATTTGATGTTTTACTATAATCCAAACTTCTTCTAGTAAAGTATACTACTATATCCGATACGATTTTATCCGATTCTTAAGATATAAAGCTAGACCATTAAAATACATATGCATAAATTCTTAGCCACGAAATAAAGGAAAAGTGCATATAAAAATACTCTTTTGGACCCACTTGAAACTCAGCCACAAATATTTGTGGCTCAAAATTGTCTTCCTATTTGTGCTATGACCAGTCACCACTTGTCAAACACCCACTCTCTTTGTTTTTATAACACAACGACAAACTGACCAAAAAATACATAGAAAAACCTAAATTCACAAATATGTCAGAAGCGAAAAACCATAGCATCAAGCTTTTGGGCAAGAAAATCCAGCAAGCTGATGAGCAACGAAAGTACTTCAGGAGCTCTGAGGTATTCTTCATCGACTAGTTTCATTTTTGTATTTATCTACTCGTCTCGAACTTATAAAAAGTTCGAGTTCGAGTTCTAGCTATAGAAATATAGAACACATGTTTGGAATTCATATTGTATCATGCTAAATCAAAGATCACAACTGGTTTTTGTGTTATTTTAGTCTAACAAATTTATAGGTTCAAACCTGGTTAAGTACAAATTTAGGTGTTGACTAGAGAAAGTTCGGAAACAGTCAGGGGCGGAGCTAACTAGTGGGTGCTTAGCCACCTTTAATCAACGTGTTTTCTTCATTATTTACTTATAGAATAAGCGTTTTACTAACTAGTTTTTACATTGAACTTCTTTGTCACAATGACTTTTTGCGTTAGCAGCCTCCCTTAACTAAAATTTCTGGCTCTGGAAAGACTCGCCCTCCCCAAGTAGCCCGTACTAGAAATTTTGATTTTATATAAATGACAACGTACACAATTTCTTTTTCTTGTTGTGTCTTTAATATAATGCATCGATTTGATATCTAGTAACTTTCCTTTAATAGGTCTTCCGATACGAAGGAGATGAAATTTCACTTGGTAAGAAAGCTATGGCGAATTTGAGAGCAAACCCTGCAGCCATGTCAAGATCAGCTAACTTCCATGAGACCTCGTAGCTAGAGACTGAAAACGAGCTCCGATTCTGACTTCTTTGGAGTTCTTTGCCATACTAAACATAAGAGTTTGATGATGGTTTTGTGATGACTTGGGGTTGTGAATTTGACAAGTTTTGACGCCGATAACATTGTAGAAATAAACTAGCTACTTAAACAAAGGGGGACGACGAAAGTGTTCATAATCAACTACTCCTTTGTAACTTGTATGAATATTTCTAAAATCAATTGCAATAACTCTTCTTTTATATGCGATTCAATCCATCGATTAGCGTTATACTATTTGTTCTTTTATACTACATCATCACAGAACCTTAAATTTGTGAAACAAATAGAATTGATCTGATAATCGATATATAGTAAGAGTCTAAGAGAAGACACATTATACGCGGTACGAATTTGCACAAATTAATTAACCCATAACACAGAACATACATCTCCCGCAAAGTAAAACTTGAATATGAATCTTACTTAGAACTTACTGTAACTGAGGACTCGTAAATTCAACGAAAAGAAACAAAAGAATCAAGACAGAAAACATTGGAAAGTTTTATTGAACCCACGATTTGAATGTATGTACTTTTGTTATCTTAAGAACAATAAATTTTCACATGTAGAATTTACTTTCAAAATCACAAGTCCTGCCACTTTTTACTGTATTTTTCTTTCTATAAATGTTCAATACCCATGGAACAGTCAACAATTGATATTCTCTGCAGATATGCTGGATGAAATATTGGTATGCAATAGTAAAGAAGAAAAAACAGTGATTTTAACACAAAAGGATCAAATAGTTAATCTCCAATATTAACGTAAAATCGTCCCAACACATAAATCAGACAAATCTCCCTCTAACTTTTATAAGGCCGACGTACATAACGCAAGCACAAGAATGTCTTGGATTTCTTCCATCTTAAGATTCTAAAATTATGATAAATTAAGTTTTCATATGGCTCCAACGCCAAGAAAGTCTATAAATTTCGGTGAAAGATTATTATTAGCCTTAGAATAATTCTGGTTTACCAAAAGATCTTCTTCAATCGGTGGTGGAGCGGATGAGTGGCTGTAGTAGTTTTGATTCATAGCCGGAGTTAGCAATGGATGAGTATGATGAAAACTGATTGGATTTGTAGTATGCATCATCCAACATTCATTCCGCGACGATGATGATGACAATAAATGGTTTTCGTAAGAGATGGTATTATTGTGGTTGTTGTTAAACATGTCCATCATCATCTCAATGTTGTTCTTGGGACCTGAATAAAGAATTTGTTAAATCACCAATAATATTTAGGAATTTTATACCAAATGCGGCTGATTATGGGTCTTAAATATCCTTAAGCTTACTCTAAGCTATTAGTTATGTATTCCGAAAATACTTTAGACTATAAGCTTACTCCCATTTTTCACTAGGCGACGCGTCTTGGAGGGGAGGTGTAATAGGGAGGACTGGACCTTCTTGCGGGTGACCGAGCACAACGACCATCCACTACGGATGGTCTAAGGTTCTGTGGTCCTCTTTCAGTACTCAAATCTAATAATAGGTTTGCAAACAAAGTACAATAGTCATAAACTTGCTACAATTATAGCCATTTTTTTTACTTTGTTCATCCACTAAAAAGTTCCAAATTTCCAACTTTATACCCATTTTGTTTTTTGGCTTGCTAGGATTAATAGTAAAGTTTAGATCTAATAGTGCAAGTGTATACACTGGAACTATTATTTTCACGCTACCTCCCTAACAGGACCGGTTATGTGACGTTGATGTGCCAACAGTATTCAGGCACCATTGCAGGTACTAGTATACAAGGTATAAATTAATGTACTAACGCGTTAATGCGACGAAGAAAAGAGCTAACCAGATGTGAAACCCCACGGTGGCGTAGCCGAGACCACCTGATCAAGAGGAGTGGCAGAAGTTTGACTCTGACTCTCACTAGACATCATCAGGTTTTTGGATCTTCGATAAGCAATTGATTGGTCTCTATATTTTCTAGCCATAATAACATGCCAATGGTTTTTAATAGCATTATCAGTTCTGCCTGGAAACAATCTAGCCATTAAAGACCATTTGTTTCCATACAATCTGTGTGCCATCATTAATCTTTCTTCTTCTTCTTCACTAAATGCTTTCTTGTTGATTCTTGGATCTAGTTGATTAAACCATCTCAATCTGCAACTTTTTCCTATTATTTTGTTTTTTTGGTACATACCCATATCAAAAAACATAAAAGTTAGCCCAAAGACCAAGTCTTCACATCAGGAAAACACATAAAGATCCATGTTTTATACTTAGCAACATATCAAAGAATATTACAATAACTAAGTAAAAACGAGTTCCGTTGAGCCGAGTAAAGAAAAACTTTTTTTTCCCAATTCTAGCATGAACATGCTAAAATAATTTTATTAGTTGTCGGTACATCTTGTATTATAGACGGACTCGTTTGCCGACAACAACAACAACGATACCCAATCCCGTTAAGCGTGGTACGAGTAACTTACTTTGGTTTTTGGAAATATTTAAGTAACTTCAAATATGAATGTTTTGATAGAAAAAATAATTTTACTAGGCTCCCATGCTCACTTTATAAGTTATAAGTTAAACTTGCTTGTTAAATTTTCTAACTTGATGACTTCATATGCTCCCATTATCACTTTTCTTTTGTCTTTCTTAATTAGGAAAAAAATTGAATTGAGGAATTCTATAACACCCACAAATATTTTACCTTAACTTTTGTGCAACAACCCACTTTCCTTACTTTTAGGACAATGAGTAAATCATTGTGCAAGTTTTTTTACTTTTAAACTTTAGTCATTAACTAAAAAAATTCAAAATTTAGTAAATATGAGGAGTATATATATATAACCTGATCTGCCTTCAAGTTTATCAGCAATGAGGTTCCAATTCTGAGGACCATAAATAGCAACAAGCTCCTTAAGCTTAGCATCTTCAACAGGCTTCCAATGGCCTCTTGTACTTGCTTTCATCTGTCTTATTCCACCATCATGATCATGACTACCAATGTGGTTATAGTAGCTTTTTAGGGTTAGGTTAATAAAACCTTCCTCATTATTATCATGTCCATGTCCATGATCTTGATCATCTTCATGATGAAAGTTTCTTAAAATAGAATGATCATTAGAAAGAGAGGATAATGAAGATGAACCAAAAGAATCTGAAAACATCAAAAAACAATATGATGAAAAATGTCTTAAGAAATGTTGAAAATGTGTGTGATTTTGAGTAGGGAAAAAAATAGGAAAAGGGTTCAAAAACACCACAAGT
This sequence comes from Glebionis coronaria, assembly GCA_025667525.1. Classification (NCBI taxonomy): domain Eukaryota; kingdom Viridiplantae; phylum Streptophyta; class Magnoliopsida; order Asterales; family Asteraceae; genus Glebionis; species Glebionis coronaria. The sequence goes on from CM046879.1 coordinate 584,519,003, forward strand.
AGTCATAAATTAGTAACAGTCACTGAGCACACTCGTGGGGGTGAGAAGTACTCGTGTAAGAGTATTTTTTTTTTCTTTTCAATAATTTGTTTTGGTAAGTTTGTGTTTTGACGTTTTTAGCTACTGTTACAAATAACTTACCTATATTGCCAAAAGATTCTGCCTAACATTTTATTTTTTTCTTTTAATCATTATGATATAGTAGCATATATAGACAACATTTAATACAGGTGTATCTAATATGTCATGAGTGTGAGTATGTGTGCACGTTTTGTGACCACTTTTTGGATTCGCCTAGTACTTCAGATACACCTGAGATATATAGGAATACTTGTATTCCACACGTCTCATCTTTTTAGGGCAAATGACTCAAAACCATTGTCAGTGATCTTCATCTAAACATTTGACTATAATATGTGTATTTACATTACGTGTTAGATGATAAGATTATTAGCATTTATCCTTTATTAATCATGAGTTGTCATGAATTGTAATATGATTTGATAATTATTTATTTATCATTATGTATCTATATATATCCCACATTTAGTGGAAGAATGAGAAGGACACAGAGTTTCAATGTAGCATTTATCATTATCAAATCATGACAAGTCATGATTGACAAAGAATAAGTGCTAACAATCTTATCATCTAACAGTTACTTCACTTTTGAATCCGGTTTTTGTAATAAACATCTTGTCACGGATACACTTAAAGTCTTAAACAACAAACAACTTAATTTATTATGAAATGCCATATTTTTTCTGTTAAAAGATTCATATCAGGTGAAAAATATAAAGAATGAATGGATAGGAAGTTAGGTACATGGAAGGACGGTAATGAGCCACCCCTTAAAACCAGTTGCGGAGCTAGACATGATTTTTTGTGAGGACCAACAGAATAATGTGTGTGTTGTTGGAGGGCCAAGGAATAAAATATAAATATTTATCATGTAAAAATGAATAAAACTACACTAAGTGACAAGTTTATAAGAGGGTCACACCTCTCTTTGTCTACACTTGACTCCGCTTATGCTCAAACCATAACAAGAATATAATATGTTTTGAACAAGCTCAAAACATAATAAACCACTATAAAACAATTTGTCGACAAGAGATAAAATAAAGCACTAGGACCTCTAGAAACAAAAACTCAACAAACATATGGAAGAATGCTCGAAATCTTCCAATTGCTATGCAATTGCTCAACTCACGACTTCTTTTTAAAACGAATGGCAACCAACTTAAGTCTCACAATATCAACCACAATCTACGATAACTGTTCAGGTCTTCTATCACCTTTTCGATGGACTCTATTGTTACATTCTTACCACACGAAATAAGATGAAACAACCACTACGGGACGACCAACAATGCTAGTAACATTATTCTTACTTGCAATAGGAATTAGCCAATTTACAATGTCGCTCCATTTCGAAGAAGCAAAACTAATATCAGCGATGTTTAACACTTGATTCCACACTTGTGAAGTATAGGGGCACTCGAAAAATAGATTATCGTGAAAATTAGGTTGCACATTGCAGAGTGAACATTGAAGCAGGTTTAAGTCATTATTACTATGGGCATCTCATTGCCTCCTTCGATCTTGTGTCAATAATCGTTTCCTCATAACAAGCCACATGTGTATAGCATGTCTAGGGATACTATACCATTCACCAAACTAACTTAAACCAGACACATCATTACCACGAGCACAGATAGTATGACATGCATTCCGAACAAAAAAAGACGATAAGGTGTCACCATGAAGCTTCCATTGTAGTCATCAATGTGATTATAATATAAAGGTGGAACACTTACTTGGATTAGAATGGGGAACGAATCACACCAAGGCTAGGGCCACTTCCATGAACCATCAGCTACCAAATTCACCACAGTTTCTTGACGATCAAACCATGTACTACTTAAAGCTCTATATGATACGTAGTTTATCAATGGGCATAGCTCATCCCATTCGTCATACCAAACAGAAAATTTTTCACCGTTTTCTATCTTGTACCAAAAGAAACGACGAACAATGTCAAGAATTTGTAATATTTTACGCCAACCCCAACTTACATGTGAAACAAGTTAAACATCCCAAAAGTGACGCTTCTTTAGTTTGTACGCATGGATCCATCGAACCCACATATACTCCTTTTCGTTATAAGCGTCCATATGTGCGATGTAATTAAGGTTATGTTAATCGTATCTAACTTTCTAACTTCAAGTCCACCTTGATTCGTGGGGAGACACGCGTCCTATCATGACACTTTCGCATTACCTCGCTTCATATTACCTACGCACATGATCACGTATAGTCTCTAGTCGGGCCATGAAGCCTAACCTACGGGTACTACCCGTATCCAATCCATCACGAATAGATTAAAGGCAACGGAATTGGCCTAATAGTCCCAATAGATTACTGTCGTATGCGGTCTTACGTGGGCCACGCCCTGGCCTTACGCGGTTAGAGTCAAACAGAATCATAGTCTAATTAGGACTATGAGTCACCTAAAATTATGAGAATATACGCGCTCTTTAATTAGAAGATAAGGATCTTATGTATATGGTAATTATCCTCTTCTTGGATCGCACGATTCGGGGAGCCCAACTAGGGTTCCATCGGGTATATAAGGAACCCCTGGGTTCCACCTAAAGGTAAGATTCACTTGCAATCATAATACCCTAAGTATCAACTAAAATTGATTACTTTACTTAAAATCACGCTGGAGTCTGATCGTGGGAGACAATCCTACGGTAAGCCTAACGGTGCTTTTCTTAGTGCGCAGGTGTAACACCTCATTTTGATAAATGGAATGTCACGCGTGATTATAGCGTGTCATCAAAGCATACAAGGATAAATGTCTAAACATTACATGACCATAAAGGAAATACCAGAATCAAACATCGATACCCCAAAAGTAGAACTCATCACACACAAACAAAAGTATTGTAAATGAAAGGACTAAACAATGTCCATAGAAATGAGTATCAAAGTATAAAGAAATGCATAAAGTAAAGAAGGCAAGGAAGCTTCCAATCCATATGCACGTACGTTTAAAGTCTACGAGCGTCCCTGAGTACCTGCCGTTTTGGGAACATGAAAAGGAAAACGGCTGAGCATAACGCTCAGTGCACGGATATACAAGTAAAGCATGAATAATATAAACATATAAGCATGAAGCAGAAAAAGACTAAGTCCTGAATAACCTGGTTATATCTTAGTAAAACTGGTTTTATAGTTTGAAAAGCCTTATGTTTGTTTAACATGTTTACCATTAGCCAATATAGGTCATGAAATATCAACGTGTATGAATACTTGGAGGGGTGACCTCGTCATGCAAATTAGAGGGGCTGCCTCTAATTTAATATACTGGTTGTGGGTAGGAGGGATCAGCTCCTTGTGAAGGATGCAAGGCACACACCACATTCACACTGAATAATATACTAATAACATGTATACTAGGATGCACCCATATGCCCCACCTGATAATAATAATATGGCCAAAAGCTGAAGGGACGCCACGAGCTACCACTCCGCCGTGGTGAAGTCATAACACTGGTGCCTCTAGTGTTATGGTTATGGTAGCTCCATAATTAGGTGAAACTGGTCATGCATGTATATGGCTTTAGGTATTCTAATTAAACATAAGCAATTCAAAAACATATAAAACATATACTTGGGAAAACAGTTGGCTGCATACGGGAAATCCTAACAAGGAAGAATGTCCATACTGAAAGGACGGAGAATCCGTACCTTGTGTCCAGTAAACGAAGAAGACGAACGGAAGATAGTCCTACTTCGGTATCACTAATGCTACATAAATACATACGTGTATAAGTATCTGATTACTGAGTACGTAACTGGTTTTATATCATGTCTTAGCTTGTTTTATATGTTCATGTCATGTTTTACTGATTTAAGCTTGATACTGTGTTTATCATGTATTCTGTCTATTCTTTTTAAGTATTTCTTGTATTTCATGTATTATTATACTTGTTGTGTAATAATAAGTAACTTTCTAAAAATAGCAGGTTTCCTAAAATAGAAAGTTTCCAAAAATAGAAAGTTTCCAAAAATAGAAAGTTTCCAAAAATAGAAAGTTTCCAAAAATAGATTTACTGCCTAAATTAGATAAGTTTCTAAAAATAGAAAGTTTCCTTAAAAAGACTAGTTGCCTTAATTAAATAAGTTTCTAAAAATAGAAAGTTTCCATAAATAGAAATAAGTTGGATTATTAAGCTAATTAAATAAGCTTAAATGTTTACTGATTAATATTCTAAGTCATGTAATTAAATAATATAGTTTATTAATTATTTCATGTACATTAAATAAACTATTGGTTAAAGTATTTAATTAAATATGACACGGTTTAATTAAATAAAGGTAAAAATACTTAGGTTAAAACATGTATTATTATCTATTAATAATATAACCTAAGTCATGTAAATTAATTAATTATAAGTCATGATTTTAATAATTAATTAATTATATAGTCTAATTAAATGGAACTTACTTATGTTAAAAATCATGTATTAATAATAAAATTAATAACCTAAGTCATGTAAATTAAATTAATCATGTTCATGTTTTTAATTAATTTAATTTAAGTCTTGTAAAAAAATAAACTTGTACATATAATTAATCTTGTAAAAAGTAACCCATGAACCGAACCGTGTTTTAATCTAAACATGTGTGAACCGGACCCGTTTTAACCCGTGAACCGGACCCAATTGCACCCTTGGTCTAACCTAGCCGCAGGCTAGCATGGGTTCCCACCGGCTAGCCGGTGTTCCCCCTGCTGTCGTGGCCTTCGGTTCCCCCTGCTTTCCTTAATTAGCCATCGACATAAGCCGGTGGTGGTTTTTGGTTCTAGCCGAGACCCACCCGACACAAACATACCCCGACCGAGGTTGGGGTCTCCTTTCTTGCTGCTGCCAAGACACAAGTCACCACACCGAGACCTTGAGGTCTCGGTGGTGCGAATCAAAACCAAGCCGAGACCCCCCCTTGGGGCTCGGTTCTTGCGTCGGCCACAAACAAATACCCCTTAACCATTAATTAATTTACCCCCATGTTTAATTACATGTTTTATAACTTGTTTTTATAACATTCATGATTCATGTGTTCTTGATTTAATTAAAAACATAAAAAGAAAAGGTTTTAGGGTTATACCGATCACGTGAATCAAGGAGGATGAACACACTAGCAATCCTTGCAATAAATCAACACCAAAAATCAACCAAACACACCTTGTGTGTGTGTTAAACCCGGCGGCCAATAACAAGGAGAAAGGAGAAACAGATTTTAGGGTTTCTTGTTTTTTTCTAAATTTTGTTATTATGAAAATAACTTTCTCATTTTTCTTGTTTAGTAAAAAAACAATGGGCTTGGCCCTTGGTCTTGATGTAGCCGCGGGTAAGGGGGCCCACAAGGGGTAACCCGAACATTTTCTGTGTCTAAATAATAAGTGTGTTCTCGTGTTCGTGTTTTACATGATATAATAGTTATCGTTCGTGACTTAATATATTTATTCGTGATCGTAATAAATATAGGTACATACGTAATACTAAGCTCGTGATTATTTACGTTCATGATTTCATGTCCGTATGTTCGTGATTATAATTATTATTGAAATAATTATCGTGTCTTAATACGTAATAAATACTTATCGTGTTATAACACGTACGTAATACTTGTAATTCTTGTTCGTGAAACGTAAACGTGCTATAAAAGGAAAGTTCTAATCATGTACGTACGATCGTAAGGGTACTATTCATGGTAAAAGCATGCGGGTTTTACAACTCTTCCCCCCTAAAAAGAATAATTCGTCCACGAATTATAGATAAAGTAAACTGGAAAAGAAGAACATACCCGAATTCAAAATATGAAATGAGGGTAAGAAGCCCGGATAGACTCCTCTGTTTCCCAAGTGGCTTCCCGCTCGGTATGATCCCCCCAAAGGATTTTGACGAATGGAATCGTCTTCCTTCTCATGACTCGTTCTTGTCTGTCAAGAACTCGTTCGGCTTCTTATATGAAAGTGAGATCTTCACGAATCTGTTCCAGTGGATACTGAACCATGTGAAGGGGATGATACTGGTACCCTCTGAGTAAGGACACATGGAAAACATTGTGAACATGAGAGAGCTGCGGAGGTAACGCTAAACGGTAAGATACTTCACCGACTCGTTCAATGACTTCAAACGGTCCGATAAATCGAGGACTGAGCTTCCCTTTGATTCCAAAACGTCTAACACCACGTGCCGGCGAAACCTTAAGGAAAACGTGATCTCCTACGTTAAAATGTAAGTCCCTACGATGCTTGTCTACATAACTCTTCTGACGTGACCGTGCTTCTTGCAGTTTCTGCTTAGCTACTGCGACCTTCTCATTAGTCAACTCTATGATTTCTGGTCCTTCAAGTGTTCGCTCACCAACCTGATCCCAACAGATTGGGGCGCGACACTTTCTGCCATACAACATCTCGAAAGGAGCACACTTGATACTTGTGTGCCAACTGTTGTTGTATGCAAACTCCACCAAACAAATATAATCGTCCTAATCACCCGTCCATTCCAACGCACATGACCTCAACATGTCTTCCAATGTCTGAATCGTTTGCTCTGACTGTCCGTCTGTTTGAGGATGAAAAGTCGTGCTAAGCTTAAGTTGTGTACCCCAAGCTTTCTACAGACTTCTCCAGAATCACGAAGTGAAACGAGGATCTCTGTCTGAGACGATGTTGGATGGAGCACCATGAAGTCTCATGATCTCCCTTTTATAAGTATCGGCGAGTTTACTGACCGAATCTTCCTTGCGGATCGGTAAGAAATGAGCTGATTTGGTAAGTCGATCAACGATAACCCAAATAGCATTGTGCTTCCTCTTTGTCGGCGGAAGACCAGTAACAAAATCCATGGTGATCTTGTCCCACTTCCACCCTGGAATATCTAACGGTTGAAGAAGACCACCAGATCGCTGATGCTCGATCTTGACCTGCTGGCAGGTAAGACATTTGGAGACGTAAGTAGCAACATCTTGTTTCATACCACTCCACCAAAAGTACTGCTTGATGTCATGGTACATCTTGGTCGAACCAGGATGGATAGAAAATAGGGAGCTATGAGCCTCAGCTAACAATTCTTCCCGGAGTTCTTGATCATCGAGAACACAAAGTCTCGTGCCCTGCCATAAGATACCATCTGCGTCTACTCGAAATTATGTCTGCTTCTCCAAATTCTGAATTATCGCCCAGATTTCTCCATCATCTTTCTGTGCTTCCTTGATCTTAGAGAGTAACTCGGGTTCTACTCTAAGATTAGCCCAGTAACCGTGTTGTCCACGTACCATGATCTCTATGTATAGTCGCTCCAATTCTCTTATGATTTCCTCCTCAATCTTTATGTCGTTTATCATTCCGGACTTTCTGGTAAGTGCATCTGCCACTACATTCGCCTTGTCGGGATGATACTGCAGATTAATGTCATAATCCTTCAACAGCTCCAACCATCTCCTCTGTCTCATGTTCAATTCACGCTGAGTGAAGATATACTTCAAGCTCTTGTGGTCCGTGAAAATGTCACATGATTCTCCATACAAGTAGTGCCTCCATATCTTCAATGCAAACACGACTGTTGCAAGTTCCAAGTCATGCGTAGGGTAATTTTCCTCATAAGGCTTAAGCTGCCGTGAAGCGTACGCGATCACTTTCCCATGTTTCATGAGAACACAGCCAAGTCCCTTCCCTGATGCATCACTGTAGATCTGAAATCCACATGTACCAGATGGGAGAGTAAGAATCGGTGCAGATACTAACTTCTGCTTTAGGTCTTCAAAGCTCTTCTCTCGTTCTTCAGTCCAGACGAATTTCTCCCCTTTCCGCATCAGTTTGGTCAATGCTAGTGCTAAACGGGAAAAGTTCTCCACGAACCTACGGTAGTAACCAGCTAAGCCTAGGAAACTGCGGACTTCAATCGCTGATGTCGGCCTTGGCCACTTAGTAATAGCCTCAACCTTCGCTGGATCCATCGTGATTCCTTCTGCTGATACAATGTGACCTAAGAATGCCACTTTGTCTAACCAGAACTCACACTTGGAGAATTTAGCATACAGTTGTTTCTGGCAAAGAATCTGTAGTACTGTACGAAGATGGTCTTCGTGTTCCTCCTTGGACTTAGAGAAAATCAGAATGTCATCGATGAAGACAATGACGAACTTGTCCAGAAATTCATGGAAGATTTTGTTCATCAAATCCATGAACACTGCTGGAGCATTGGTAAGGCCAAATGGCATGACTACAAATTCGTAGTGGCCATAGCGTGTATGGAAAGCAGTCTTGGCAATGTCCGACTCCTTAACCCGTAGCTGATGATAGCCCGACCTAAGATCAATCTTGGAGAAGTCTTTGGCCCCTTGGAGTTGTTCAAACAGATCATCTATACGTGGTAGTGGATACCTATTCCTAATGGTAATCTTGTTGAGCTCACGATAGTCTATGCAAAGACGCATACTGTCGTCCTTCTTCTTAACGAATAAGACCGGTGCACCCCATGGAGATTCGCTCGGTCGAATAAAGCCTCGTTCTAGAAGTTCTTGCAATTGATCCTTCAGCTCCTTCAACTCTATGGGATCCATGCGATTAGGAGCCTTGGAAATCGGCTCAGCTCCTAAGATGAGCTCGATATTAAATTCTACTTCACGTGCAGGTGGTATGCCCGAAAGTTCTTCTGGAAATACATTTGTAAATTCTGACACTATCGGCTGATCCTGAATTGATGGGGATTCAGCATCCATGTCATGAACAATAGCTAGATAACCCTCGCAACCATGTGAAAGTAGTGCACGTGCTTGCAGGGTTGATATGATTTGTACAGACCTGCCGGGTATGAACCCGTTGTGAATGTACTCTGGCGCATTAACATCACCGAAGATGACTCGATGTGAATGGCAGTCTATGGTAACATGATGCTTGGATAGCCAATCCATGCCCAAAATCATGTCAAAATCATTCATGTCCAGCGGAAGTGCGTCAACAGGACGAACCTTGTCCTCAAACTCTAGGGTAAGGCTCTTGTACACATGGGTTATACGTACAGAGTCTCTCAAAGGCGTGGAAATACTCAGTATATTCTCTAGTGGCATGGGGAGTATCCTAACATTCTTGGCATAAGTTGTAGAAATGACCGAGTGAGTAGCACCCGTATCAAACAGAAAACATGCAGCTTGACCATACATATACAAGATTCCAGTGATGGTACCTGTAGACTTGTTGGCCTGATCGCGAGATGTCGTGTAAACGCGTCCACTAGTAGGAGGCGGCTTGGTATCAGCATGTCCCGATGTACCCTCCATCTCGACCTTGCGGCAATCCTTCATGCGGTGGCCAGGAAGACCACACTTATAGAATGCGTCGCTATCGCGACGACATGGCCCTGGGTGCCTACGGTGGCAAGTAGAGCAAAGAGGATGAGTATATCCTCCAGTAGGTGTCCTAACTGGCTGAGAGCCTGATAAAACAATATACATGAGACATGATAATAGGTACAAGGACAATGCAGATAATCGTAAGATTGAATACCAGTGATAGCTGGACGGTTAGGCTGTGAACCTCTCTGGTTCTGGTCCCTACCGTTACAATGATTCCTGGTAGAAGATTTACTAATGTGTCAGAATTAAGAATCATAACATGTAATCATAAGAAAATGTGTAAGTATAAGGACCTGCTGCTGTTGGAGTGTCCAGCGTTGTTACGGTAATTATCATTACCGCCACGCTTATCCGTAGCAGAAGGTCGTTAGTCTGACCGTTTCCCTTGGGCTGATTAAGATGTTGCTGAGTAGCCGGCTGAGACCGGTCCCTAGTCTTCTGTCTGGAAGATACATTTTAAAGAGATGAAATATTGACATATACTGAAAGAATACAGACTGGTCACCGCTCGAATGTTTACCTCTTATCGGGTCTCTCTGCTTCCCCGAACTCATCTATTTCCTGCAACATCTCCAGCTTACGTGCTGCATCGGCCACTTGTGCTACCGTGTTGAACATAGCACACCAAGTTGTTTGCGACCGATGTACGAAGAGCTCACCTGAAGTGGTGTGCTTGCTCTTCAAGAGTACCTGCTGCTGCACCAAGGAAACCAGCCAAGCGAAGAAAGCGCTGCATGAACTCGTTGTTATTCTTCCCAGCTCTCTGTCGGATCCCGTGGTACTCCCTCTTCAGCTTGTCCTGCTCGGCCTTGGGAAAGAACTGTTCCATTACCCTATCCCTGAACTGAGCCCAAGTCAAACCAGCCACCCAATCATCACCTCCCTCAGACTGATTCAGTGCTATCCACTATGCTAACACATCACCTTCGAACCGGTAGCATGCCAACCTCGACTTGAAGACGGGGTCACAACCCATAGCATCGAAGATCTTCTTAATGTGAGCCAACCAAATTTCACCTTCACTGGGGCTATCTGTTCTCTCGAAAGCTAGAGGGCGGAGCTTATTGAATCTCTCCATCCATGTGGCCAATGTTGCTGGAGGAGAAGGAGGAGGTACTGGGTGATGCTGCTGATTGTTGGCAGCCTGAACCTCAGCCCTGATTTCGTTCCTCAGCTGAGGAAGCATAGCTTGCATTGCAGCTTGGATTGCTGCATTGAGTTGTTCCTGCTCGCGTGTGAGAACCATATGACAGTATAACATAAAATACATGACTAAACTGATTAAAACATAAACTATATACATGAAAAAAAATTATACCAATAAATCATGAGAAAAATTTTATGCCGGAAAACTAGTACATGAATGCATGATGCAGTTTTATAAAAACTTTTGTATGCGCGAGAGTGAACGCCTATGGTCAGTTCACTCAAAACAAAAGACATGGCGAGGGGACGCCTATGGGTCGGTCCCAAATTTAAAAGTTTCGATAAAACACATGCGACTAAATAGGGCCAGTCTTGTACCAACCATTACTTAGTCATAAACCTGTGACAATGACATATATATGTATACATGAAAATGATGAATGCATGAAAACTGACTGTCAGTTCTAGTAAGACCATAGTGACTACCCACTAATCACAGGTCATGTTTTGAGAGCCTACAGGTCGAAGCCTTGGCTCTGATACCATAAGTGTAACACCCCATTTTGATAAATGGAATGTCACGCGTGATTGTGGCGTGTCATCAAAGCATACAAGGATAAATGTCTAAACATTAAATGACCATAAAGGAGATACCGGAATCAAACATCGATACCCCAAAAGTAGAACTCATCACACACAAACATAAGTACTGTAAATGAAAGGACTAAACAATGTCCATGTAAATGAGTATCAAAGTATAAAGAAATGCATAAAGTAAAGAAGGCTAGGAAGCTTCCAATCCATATGCACGTAAGCTTAAAGTCTACGAGCGTCCCTGAGTACCTGCCGTTTTGGGAACATGAAAAGGAAAACGGTTGAGCATAACGCTCAGTGCACGGATATACAAGTAAAGCATGAATAATATAAGCATATAAGCATGAAGCAGCGGAAAAGACTAAGTCCTGAATAACCTGGTTATATCTTAGTAAAACTGGTTTTATAGTTTGAAAAGCCTTATGTTTATCTTGTAAAAATTGTTTAACATGTTTACCATTAGCCAATATAGGTCATGAAATATCAACGTGCATGAATACTTGGAGGGGTGACCTCGTCATGCAAATTAGAGGGGCCGCCTCTAATTTAATATACTGGTTTTGGGTAGGAGGGATCAGCTCCTTGTGAAGGATGCAAGGCACACACCACATTCACACTGAATAATCTGCTGAAAACATGTAAACTAGGATGCACGAATACGCCCCACCTGATAATAATAATATAGCCAAAAGCTGAAGGGACGCCACGAGCTATCACTCTGCCGTGGTGAAGTCATAACACTGGTGCCACCATTGTTATGGTTATGGTACCTCCATAACTAGGTTAAACTGGTCATGCATGTATATGGCTTTAGGTATTCTAATTAAACATAAGCAATTCAAAAACATATAAAACATATACTGGGGAAAACAGTTGGCTGCATACGGGAAATCCTAATAAGGAAGAATGTCCATACTGAAAGGACGGAGAATCCGTACCTTGTGTCCAGTGAACGAAGAAGACGAACGGAAGAGAATCCTACTTCGGTATCACTAATGCTGCACAAATACATACGTGTATAAGTATCTGATTACTGAGTACGTAACTGGTTTTATATCATGTCTTAGCTTGTTTTATATGTTCATGTCATGTTTTACTAATTTAAGCTTTATACTGTGTTTATCATGTATTCTGTCTATTATGTTTAAGTATTTCTTGTATTTCATGTATTATTATACTTGTTGTGTAATAATAAGTAACTTTCTAATAATAGCAGGTTTCCTAAAATAGAAAGTTTTCAAAAATAGAAAGTTTCTAAAAATAGAAAGTTTCCAAAAATAGATTTACTGCTTAAAATAGATAAGTTTCTAAAAATAGAAAGTTTCCATAAATAGATTAGCTGCCTTAATTAAATAAGTTTCTAAAAATAGAAAGTTTCCATAAATAGAAATAAGTTGGATTATTAAGCTAATTATATAAGCTTAAATGTTTACTGATTAATATTTTAAGTCATGTAATTAAATAATATAGTTTATTAATTATTTCATGTAAATTAAATAAACTATAGGTTAAAGTATTTAATTAAATATGACATGGTTTAGTTATATAAAGGTAAAAATACTTAGGTTAAAACATGTATTCTTATCTATTAATAATATAACCTAAGTCATGTAAATTAATTAATTATAAGTCATGATTTTAATAATTAATTAATTATATTGTCTAATTAAATGGAACTTACTTAGGTTAAAATTTATGTATTAATAATGAAATTACTAACCTAAGTCATGCAAATTAAAATAATCATGTTCATGTTTTTAATTAATTTAATTTAATTCTTGTAAAAAAATAAACTTGTACATATAATTAATCTTGTAAAAAGTAACCCATGAACCGAACCGTGTTTTAATCTAAACATGTGTGAACCGGACCCGTTTTAACCCGTGAACCGGACCCAATTGCACCCTTGGTCAAACCTAGCCGCCGGCTAGCATGGGTTCCCACCGGCTAGCTGGTGTTCCCCCTGCTGTCGTGGCCTTCGGTTCCCCCTGCTTTCCTTAATTAGCCACCGGCATAAGCCGGTGGTGGTTTTTGGTTCTAGCTGAGACCCACCCGACACAAACATACCCCGACTGAGGTCGGGGTCTTCTTTCTTGCTGCTGCCGAGACACAAGTCACCACACCGAGACCTTGAGGACCAACAGAATAATGTGTGTGTTGTTGGAGGGCCAAGGAATAAAATATAAATATTTATCATGTAAAAATGAATAAAACTACACTAAGTAACAAGTTTATAAGAGGGTCACACCTCTCTTTGTCTACACTTGACTCCGCTTATGCTCAAAACATAACAAGAATATAATATGTTTTGAACAAGCTCAAAACATAATAAACCACTATAAAACAATTTGTCGACAAGAGATAAAATAAAGCACTAGGACCTCTAGAAACAAAAACTCAACAAACATATGGAAGAATGCTCGAAATCTTCCAATTGCTATGCAATTGCTCAACTCACGACTTCTTTTTAAAACGAATGTCAACCAACTTAAGTCTCACAATATCAACCACAATCTACGATAACTGTTCAGGTCTTCTATCACCTTTTCGATGGACTCTATTGTTACATTCTTACCACACGAAATAAGATGAAACAACCACTACGGGACGACCAACAATGCTAGTAACATTATTCTTACTTGCAATAGGAATTAGCCAATTTACAATGTCGCTCCATTTCGAAGAAGCAAAACTAATATCAGCGATGTTTAACACTTGATTCCACACTTGTGAAGTATAAGGGCACTCGAAAAATAGATTATCGTGAAAATTAGGTTGCACCTTGCAGAGTGAACATTGAAGCAGGTTTAAGTCAATATTACTATGGGCATCTCATTGCCTCCTTCGATCTTGTGTCAATAATCGTTTCCTCATAACAAGCCACATGTGTATAGCATGTCTAGGGATACTATACCATTCACCAAACTAACTTAAACCAGACACATCATTACCACGAGCACAGATAGTATGACATGCATTCTGAACAAAAAAAGACGATAAGGTGTCACCATGAAGCTTCCATTGTAGTCATCAATGTGATTATAATATAAAGGTGGAACACTTACTTGGATTAGAATGGGGAACGAATCACACCAAGACTAGGGCCACTTCCATGAACCATCAGCTACCAAATTCACCACAGTTTCTTGACGATCAAACCATGTACTACTTAAAGCTCTATATGATACGTAGTTTATCAATGGGCATAGCTCATCCCATTCGTCATACCAAACAGAAACTTTTTCACCGTTTTCTATCTTGTACCAAAAGAAACGACGAACAATGTCAAGAATTTGTAATATTTTACGCCAACCCCAACTTACGTGTGAAACAAGTTAAACATCCCGAAAGTGACGCTTCTTTAGTTTGTACGCATGGATCCATCGAACCCACATATACTCCTTTTCGTTATAAGCGTCCATATGTGCGATGTAATTAAGGTTATGTTAATCGTATCTAACTTTCTAACTTCAAGTCCACCTTGATTCGTGGGGAGACACGCGTCCTATCATGACACTTTCGCATTACCTCGCTTCATATTACCTACGCACATGATCACGTATAGTCTCTAGTCGGGCCATGAAGCCTAACCTACGGGTACTACCCGTATCTAATCCATCACGAATAGATTAAAGGCAACGGAATTGGCCTAATAGTCCCAATAGATTACTGTCGTATGCGGTCTTACGTGGGCCACGCCCTGGCCTTACGCGGTTAGAGTCAAACAGAATCATAGTCTAATTAGGACTATGAGTCACCTAAAATTATGAGAATATACGCTCTCTTTAATTAGAAGATAAGGATCTTATGTATATGGTAATTATCCTCTTCTTGGATCGCACGATTCGAGGAGCCCAACTAGGGTTCCATCGGGTATATAAGGAACCCCTAGGTTCCACCTAAAGGTAAGATTCACTTGCAATCATAATACCCTAAGTATCAACTAAAATTGATTACTTTACTTAAAATCACGCTGGAGTCTGATCGTGGGAGACAATCCTACGGTAAGCCTAACGGTGCTTTTCTTAGTGCGCAGGTGTAACACCTCATTTTGATAAATGGAATGTCACGCGTGATTATAGCGTGTCATCAAAGCATACAAGGATAAATGTCTAAACATTACATGACCATAAAGGAAATACCGGAATCAAACATCGATACCCCAAAAGTAGAACTCATCACACACAAACAAAAGTATTGTAAATGAAAGGACTAAACAATGTCCATAGAAATGAGTATCAAAGTATAAAGAAATGCATAAAGTAAAGAAGGCTAGGAAGCTTCCAATCCATATGCACGTACGTTTAAAGTCTACGAGCGTCCCTGAGTACCTGCCGTTTTGGGAACATGAAAAGGAAAACGGCTGAGCATAACGCTCAGTGCACGGATATACAAGTAAAGCATGAATAATATAAGCATATAAGCATGAAGCAGAAAAAGACTAAGTCCTGAATAACCTGGTTATATCTTAGTAAAACTGGTTTTATAGTTTGAAAAGCCTTATGTTTGTTTAACATGTTTACCATTAGCCAATATAGGTCATGAAATATCAACGTGTATGAATACTTGGAGGGGTGACCTCGTCATGCAAATTAGAGGGGCTGCCTCTAATTTAATATACTGGTTTTGGGTAGGAGGGATCAGCTCCTTGTGAAGGATGCAAGGCACACACCACATTCACACTGAATAATATACTAATAACATGTATACTAGGATGCACCCA
This sequence comes from Glebionis coronaria, assembly GCA_025667525.1. NCBI lineage: Eukaryota > Viridiplantae > Streptophyta > Magnoliopsida > Asterales > Asteraceae > Glebionis > Glebionis coronaria. The sequence continues at coordinate 584,534,898 of CM046879.1, forward strand.
TACGCCCCACCTGATAATAATAATATGGCCAAAAGCTGAAGGGACGCCACAAGCTATCACTCCGCCGTGGTGAAGTCATAACACTGGTGCCTCCAGTGTTATGGTTATGGTAGCTCCATAATTAGGTGAAACTGGTCATGCATGTATATGGCTTTAGGTATTCTAATTAAACATAAGCAATTCAAAAACATATAAAACATATACTTGGGAAAACAGTTGGCTGCATACGGGAAATCCTAACAAGGAAGAATGTCCATACTGAAAGGACGGAGAATCCGTACCTTGTGTCCAGTGAACGGAGAAGACGAACGGAAGATAGTCCTACTTCGGTATCACTAATGCTACATAAATACATACGTGTATAAGTATCTGATTACTGAGTACGTAACTGGTTTTATATCATGTCTTAGCTTGTTTTATATGTTCATGTCATGTTTTACTGATTTAAGCTTTATACTGTGTTTATCATGTATTCTGTCTATTCTTTTTAAGTATTTCTTGTATTTCATGTATTATTATACTTGTTGTGTAATAATAAGTAACTTTCTAAAAATAGCAGGTTTCCTAAAATAGAAAGTTTCCAAAAATAGAAAGTTTCCAAAAATAGAAAGTTTCCAAAAATAGATTTACTGCTTAAATTAGATAAGTTTCTAAAAATAGAAAGTTTCCTTAAAAAGATTAGTTGCCTTAATTAAATAAGTTTCTAAAAATAGAAAGTTTCCATAAATAGAAATAAGTTGGATTATTAAGCTAATTAAATAAGCTTAAATGTTTACTGATTAATATTCTAAGTCATGTAATTAAATAATATAGTTTATTAATTATTTCATATACATTAAATAAACTATTGGTTAAAGTATTTAATTAAATATGACACGGTTTAATTAAATAAAGATAAAAATACTTAGGTTAAAACATGTATTATTATCTATTAATAATATAACCTAAGTCATGTAAATTAATTAATTATAAGTCATGATTTTAATAATTAATTAATTATATAGTCTAATTAAATGGAACTTACTTAGGTTAAAAATCATGTATTAATAATAAAATTAATAACCTAAGTCATGTAAATTAAATTAATCATGTTCATGTTTTTAATTAATTTAATTTAAGTCTTCTAAAAAATAAACTTGTACATATAATTAATCTTGTAAAAAGTAACCCATGAACCGAACCGTGTTTTAATCTAAACATGTGTGAACCGGACCCGTTTTAACCCGTGAACCGGACCCAATTGCACCCTTGGTCAAACCTAGCCGCAGGCTAGCATGGGTTCCCACCGGCTAGCCGGTGTTCCCCCTGTTGTCGTGGCCTTCGGTTCCCCCTGCTTTCCTTAATTAGCCATCAACATAAGCCGGTGGTGGTTTTTGGTTCTAGCCGAGACCCACCCGACACAAACATACCCCGACCGAGGTTGGGGTCTCCTTTCTTGCTGCTGCCAAGACACAAGTCACCACACCGAGACCTTGAGGTCTCGGTGGTGCGAATCAAAACCAAGCCGAGACCCCCCCTTGGGGCTCGGTTCTTGCGTCGGCCACAAACAAATACCCCTTAACCATTAATTAATTTACCCCCATGTTTAATTACATGTTTTATAACTTGTTTTTATAACATTCATGATTCATGTGTTCTTGATTTAATTAAAAACATAAAAAGAAAAGGTTTTAGGGTTATACCGATCACGTGAATCAAGGAGGATGAACACACTAGCAATCCTTGTAATAAATCAACACCAAAAATCAACCAAACACACCTTGTGTGTGTGTTAAACCCGGCGGCCAATAACAAGGAGAAAGGAGAAAAAGATTTTAGGGTTTCTTGTTTTTTTCTAAATTTTGTTATTATGAAAATAACTTTCTCATTTTTCTTGTTTAGTAAAAAAACAATGGGCTTGGCCCTTGGTCTTGATGTAGCCGCGGGTAAGGGGGCCCACAAGGGGTAACCCGAACATTTTCTGTGTCTAAATAATAAGTGTGTTCTCGTGTTCGTGTTTTACGTGATATAATAGTTATCGTTCGTGACTTAATATATTTATTCGTGATCGTAATAAATATAGGTACATACGTAATACTAAGCTCGTGATTATTTACGTTCATGATTTCATGTCCGTATGTTCGTGATTATAATTATTATTGAAATAATTATCGTGTCTTAATACGTAATAAATACTTATCGTGTTATAACACGTACGTAATACTTGTAATTCTTGTTCGTGAAACGTAAACGTGCTATAAAAGGAAAGTTCTAATCATGTACGTACGATCGTAAGGGTACTATTCATGGTAAAAGCATGCGGGTTTTACAACTCTTCCCCCCTAAAAAGAATAATTCGTCCACGAATTATAGATAAAGTAAACTGGAAAAGAAGAACATACCCGAATTCAAAATATGAAATGAGGGTAAGAAGCCCGGATAGACTCCTCTGTTTCCCAAGTGGCTTCCCGCTCGGTATGATCCCCCCAAAGGATTTTGACGAATGGAATCGTCTTCCTTCTCATGACTCGTTCTTGTCTGTCAAGAACTCGTTCGGCTTCTTATATGAAAGTGAGATCTTCACGAATCTGTTCCAGTGGATACTGAACCATGTGAAGGGGATGATACTGGTACCCTCTGAGTAAGGACACATGGAAAACATTGTGAACATGAGAGAGCTGCGGAGGTAACGCTAAACGGTAAGATACTTCACCGACTCGTTCAATGACTTCAAACGGTCCGATAAATCGAGGACTGAGCTTCCCTTTGATTCCAAAACGTCTAACACCACGTGCCGGCGAAACCTTAAGGAAAACGTGATCTCCTACGTTAAAATGTAAGTCCCTACGATGCTTGTCTACATAACTCTTCTGACGTGACCGTGCTTCTTGCAGTTTCTGCTTAGCTACTGCGACCTTCTCATTAGTCAACTCTATGAATTCTGGTCCTTCAAGTGTTCGCTCACCAACCTGATCCCAGCAGATTGGGGCGCGACACTTTCTGCCATACTACATCTCGAAAGGAGCACACTTGATACTTGTGTGCCAACTGTTGTTGTATGCAAACTCCACCAAACAAATATAATCGTCCTAATCACCCGTCCATTCCAACGCACATGACCTCAACATGTCTTCCAATGTCTGAATCGTTTGCTCTGACTGTCTGTCTGTTTGAGGATGAAAAGTCGTGCTAAGCTTAAGTTGTGTACCCCAAGCTTTCTACAGACTTCTCCAGAATCACGAAGTGAAACGAGGATCTCTGTCTGAGACGATGTTGGATGGAGCACCGTGAAGTCTCATGATCTCCCTTCTATAAGTATCGGCGAGTTTACTGACCGAATCTTCCTTGCAGATCGGTAAGAAATGAGCTGATTTGGTAAGTCGATCAACGATAACCCAAATAGCATCGTGCTTCCTCTTTGTCGGCGGAAGACCAGTAACAAAATCCATGGTGATCTTGTCCCACTTCCACCCTGGAATATCTAACGGTTGAAGAAGACCACCAGATCGCTGATGCTCGATCTTGACCTGCTGGCAGGTAAGACATTTGGAGACGTAAGTAGCAACATCTTGTTTCATACCACTCCACCAAAAGTACTGCTTGATGTCATGGTACATCTTGGTCGAACCAGGATGGATAGAAAATAGGGAGCTATGAGCCTCAGCTAACAATTCTTCCCGGAGTTCTTGATCATCGGGAACACAAAGTCTCGTGCCCTGCCATAAGATACCATCTGCGTCTACTCGAAATTGTTGGGAATAAATTAAGGCCAGATCACTTGAACGCTGACAAGAACAACTCAAGCGTTGACAAGAGTAAAGTGAGCGCTGACAGCCCAAGCGTTGACAAGTTAAAGTGAAGCGTTGATAGATTGAAGACAAGCACTGATGGAAGATGTGAGCTATACGTTTATTATGTTCTAGAATACTTCTAGTAAGGATAGAAACGACAATGTATTTTCTATGTTTATCTTTACCTAGAATAGTTGATACGTAGCTTATTGTACAAGGCTTCTTAGTCTATAAAAGAAGGCCTTTAGGTTAATGTTTTGTATCAAGTTTTCATTAAGTTTTCATTCGTAAACATCTTTCATTGTAAGCAAGTTCGACATTCATAATCAAAGTGAAAGTTTTGTTTACATCTTGTGTTCTTGTTTAAGTATTAAATTCCGCATAATACTTAGATTCACAAAGCATACAACAAAGGTTTCTCTACGTGTTATACTTGATCTAATCTCGTATACACAAAGCTAATCGATCTAAGTTTGGGATCAACAAGTGGTATCAGAGCTTGTTGAGGAACTTTTGATCTTTGAAGAACACCAGAACGATATACGAACACCAAAACCCTAATTTTTTCAAAACCCTAAAAACATCATGTCTGAAGCGATAAATTCCTCCTCCTCATCCTTACCAAACATCAAGATTCCCATGCTTGATGCAACCAACTTTGACTTATGGAGGTTCAACTTTGAACAATATCTGGGGATCTTTGACTACACACTCTGGGACATTATTGAATATGGAAACTCATTCAATAAGGCTTAAAAGATTCAGGATGCCATTACGGCAAGATCAGCTGTTGAAGGACGTCCTGATGAAGATAAGAAAGAAAAACCTGGAGATGGTAGAGCTGTAAGTGCTGAAGATATTGCAAAGAAAAGGGCTGACATGAAAGCCCTAAATATTCTGAAAGTCTCTTTGGGACAAGAAAATCAGCACAAATATAGAAGTTATGAATCTGCTAAGGATCTTTGGGAAGCAATTGAAGTTACATATGGTGGTAATCCAGAAACTAAGGAAGAAAAGAAAAAGCAACTTCTGCATGATTATGCTGTCTTCAAAGCTCAGCCCAATGAGAAACTGAGTAGTGTGAGAAGCAGATTGCTTGACATCACAAGCAAATTGTCCTTCATGGGGACACAAGTTGGTGATATTGACACCAATGCTACTTTTCTGAAAAGTCTTGGTGAGACATGGAAGATTGAGGCAAGATCTATTCTTGCCAATAATACTCACAAGAGCTCTTCGTTTGATGACATCTACAACAAACTGAGACTGTTGGAAGATGAAACTCTTTCAAGCAAAGCTAGCACCAGCAACATGGCCTTCTTCTCTCATAGTGAAGGTCAATTCAATCAGAAGGACTCTTTTATGCATCCAGTTACTGGATCATCATTTGTCAGCGCTGGAACAAGTCCTGTCAACGTCTCCTTTTCAGACGCTGACACATTCATGAATGACTCCCCAAGAGTTAAACCTGCTGGTTTGGATTTGGATACTGTTTGTGCTTACATTGCTTCTTTGCCCAATGGTTCAGTGATTACATATGAGGACCTTGAGCAGATAAGTGATGAACACTTGGAAGAGATGGACATCAAGTGGAACATGGCTCTTGCTAGTATAAGAGCAAATAGGTGGAATAGAAGGTTCAAGAAGAAGATGGCCTTCAATGCTAAAGACACTGCTGGATTTGATAAATCCAAAGTTGAGTGCTACAACTGTCATCGCATGGGGCACTTCATGAGGGAATGCAGATCTCCTAGAAGATCTGATGCTGGTAAACCCTCAAGTCAGGTTGTTAAAGCTCAAGACTCCAAAGCCATGGTTGCAGTTCAAGGAATTGATGGTACTGGATGGGATTGGAGCTATCTGGCTAAGGATGCTGAAGAGGACAAAGCTTTGATTGCTGATATTGAAGAAGAAGAGCATGTTGAATATGCTCTCATGGCTTTAGGCGAACGTTGACAGCATTATAGCCGTTGGGCGTTGATGGGTTATATTTGACCGTTGACACTCAATGGGACCTACCCAGTTGTTACTTTTTGACATATTTTCAAGCCGTAATTTTAGGAGTTGTTACTTTCATTAAATGCATGAGATAACTTATAACTTTTTCAATATTTTCATGATTATTTTTTGAAAATCTTTGCCTATTTTTGGGCCAATCACATGCATTGTTTATCTCCTATAAATTTGGCTCCTATTTTTTAAACAGGGTATCTAAAATTCTTGTCTAACACTTTTCTCTTATCAACCTTCATCTTCTACACTTCAAATTAACAGCTTTCATCAATGGCACCAAGATTTAACTCAGCAGAATTGGATTTGGGGTTCAAGTCTCAACACAACATGATTGCTTATCTTGTTGCTGATAATACTTTGTTCCCTCAATACACACAAATAGTAGCGTATTTGAACGCATCCCCATTAAGGTATGCTCTTTCTCATGCACCACTCATTCCAGTCACACACATTAAACAGTTTTGGAACACTGTTAGTTCCTCAACAGTTAATGGAGTGACCACATTAACTTCTATTGTTCATGGGAGATCTTGGGTGGTTACTGAGGCCTTGGTACGCCAGGCCTTGCATCTTGATGATGCTGATGGTATAACCATTCTTCCCATAACTGAAATAGAACAAGGGCTTAGGGCTTTGGGATACCCTATTCCTGATGAAGGTACTCTTAATAAGTACCATAAGCAGGAATTTCCCCCAGCCTGGAAGTACCTCATTCACATTCTCCTTCAATGTTTGAGTCCCAAATGTACTGCACACAATAAGATCAATAGATCCATTGCAACTGCTATTGTGTGTATTGCAACAGGGCAAAAATATAACTGGTCTAAAATGATTTTTGAAGGAATGTGTAAAAACAAGGGGACAAAAATGACTTTAGCTTATCCCCGTTTTCTGCAAATGATTTTTGATGATCAAAGATATTGTTCAAGGGATCACAATGATTTTTATAAAATCCCTGAACAAAAGAAAGCTATTTTTACCAAGATGAATTCACCACCTCATAGAGACCTACCTTTAACCCCAGCTATGCTTGCTGTTATTGCAGCAGCACAACCCTAACCAGACCCCCAACCTCATATTGACCCACAACCACAACTTGAACCTATTCCTGAACCTTTACCCTCAACTGAACAAATGCAAATTGACCAAGAACCCTTTGACGCTGACACATCTAATGTGGGCGTTGATGTGCCTATTTCCAACACTGACACCCAACCATCACAATCCCAAACACCCCTTAACCAACCTACATCTACCCATTCTTCCACACCATCTTCCACACCACCTGAATATAGGTTGATCAAACGCCAAAGGACTACTGGAGTGTTCTCCTCTGGTGGTCCTAGCCATGAAGCAGAGAGAACCACCACCACAAGTGTGGCTGGTGACCTGGATGAGGCTGGGACTATTGGTTCTGGCTTAGAAGCTGGCCAAGACAGTCCCACCATAATTAAGTCCTCATCCATGCCCAATGAACCTGACTTGGGAGGTCAAATCCCCATTTCAGAAGAGGGCAGACTGGAACCAATGACTCTTTTGGAATTGACGGCTGTCTGCATTAGCTTGCAAAAGCAGAATGCAGACTTAGTACAAATTGTCAGCAAACAAGGCCTTGAACTCAAGGAATTGAGGGAGAGGATTGCTGTTTTGGAGAGTGATCATGCAAGGAGAGGTATGGAGGAGTCTTCCAAAGGGGAGGAAGATCAAAGAAATCTGAGTGATAAGAGCAGTCAAGATGGTCGATCATTGGATGTTGCTGAAGCTCTTACTACTTTGAAGGAACAAACAGGTTTTGATACGTCCTTTGAAGGTCTACGTGATTAATGGCCTATTCTATATCATGGATTTGGTGGATTTAGATGGTTGATTGATTGATAATTAATAAGGAAATGAAGGAAAGAGATGAAGGATTAGAGAGAGAAAGGAGAGAAGGGAGAGAGTTAGAGAGAGAAAGTGAAAGTGGAAAATATGATTAATTGTAAAATGGAATCAACAACCCCCTCCTAACATGCTAGGAGGGGTTATATATAGCCCACCCTACATGTGGGCTATATGGACTATACAATAATTAAATAGATCACGAGCCCATTACATAATTATCGTTGGAGCGACCGATCCTTCATAAATACGTAAAAACGTATTTCTAACAATCTCCCCCTAAGGGAGGTCGCTCCAAGAAACAAAGTTCTAAATAGTCTATAACTCGTGATCTATGCTAACTAAGATGTGACCGAGACTTTATAGGGAAAACGTATTTCCAACAATCTCCCCCTAAGGGAGGTCACATCTTTTTACAAAATCTTAAACCTAGCATCTATGCTTGAGTCTTCGATCTTGTTCTTGTGAATATGCTTGATGTGATCTTTGTCTTTAGTCTTGAGCATGTTTCCTTGCCTTGACCTTTTGCATTCTTCACTTGTGATATTTGCCTCTTTGTGACTTCATGTTCCACATACTTATACTTTTAAATTCTTGAAAGCTTCAGAGTTTGATACAGCGGAAGACTTGACCTTCAGGCTTTCTTGAATTTGTTGAAGTACTATTTGTATGTAGTATAAGCATGTGGTGACGACTTCTTCTGGATTGTACACCGCAATGCCACCTTCTTGTTACGCTGCATAAGACAGTTAGCAACAAACAATATACACGGATGAAATGGCTTTGAACATTTCATTCTAATTCGGTAGCATTTTACCTCCGGTCGGTGAAGACCGTTGGACGATATTAAATATCTTACTTGTGGCAGGTAGTTTCAATAAAGAACCTCCTTGACAAGATTTCGCGGGTAAACCCGTTCTCTTTACTCGACCGTCCAAAGCAGACTGCGAACGTAAAGAGTGAATCATTTGGATAATATTATCCGCATGATTTGAAGCCGTCAATTCATGTTCCTGGAACAAGTGAAGTTCAATTAAGAACCGCACCATCGTTGCTTTCCAGTTGTCACTAGCTTGATTCATATAGAATCTTGCAAGTTACCTACCAAGTGCTGTTTGATGTTAACACTAGAAGGATTTCCACTCGTCACTGTGATCAATAAAGAGTCACTCTGAGTGTTCTGGCAAGATCATATGATAATGCGAAGAGGCCTGGAACGAGTTTAAGTTCAATTAAGAATTAAACCACTGTTGCTTTCCAGTTATCACAAGTTTGATTCATAAAGAATCGCACAAGTCACCTACCATGAGCTTTTTGATATTCGCTCAAGAAGGATTTCCATCTTCATTGTAAATACTTTCGTATTACTCGGATGTTCAGGCAAGATCATGAAGATTTTGCGTAGGACTCTTAAGATCGTTCTTACTTTTCACAGTGTGCTGAAGAAGCAAGGAATAATGAAAGTGTGTCCTAATGAGATATTTGATGATCTCAAATGGCTCTAGACTCGATCGTGCATTTTGGATTTTTAGTGATCGGAGGCTGGAGAGGAGTGCCACCTTTTCAATACCAATTTATTCGGAGTGAATAAATCAATAGATAACGTGTTGATCTCCGTGTGATTAAAACAAATACCTTTTGAGAGATATTTGAGTTAGCTGGGAAGGGTTGTGCATTGCATCACTGGGTCCATGACGTCTTTCTTCAATATCGAGAATCATTAGCAAAAATGACCTCAATAGCATATGTATTGACCCGGTTTCTGCCTAAAGTTGTAAGGAGGGCTTCTTTCTTTACACCCTTTATCTTTACATTTCTTTTTCATTCTTCAACCCCTTCAATGCTTACCAATACGTCATAACTAGCACCTTGTTGTGATTGTTCCAGTGCTAACTTAAGTACTTGGTCGGCATTCAGCTACGTTCACAATCTTTCTCCATCTTTCCTAAGGACTACTATTTCTAGCTATGGAATGTCCTTGGGAAGATTCCTCCGGTTCTAGAGAAATCATTGGACTTTAACCTATCCTACCATCCTTATGTCACCACAATCGTCACCGTCGTGAATAGAGATGTTTTTGGGTAAGTGTATGTCACCATGAAATCCACTTTGAAGTGCAAATCCATTTTGCTCCCCCTTAACATATGCTACGATATTCGAAAACATTTTGCACATGTCGGGATGAAGCTAGCACGTTAAGTCAAACCATTTATGATTGATCATATCCCATATTAAATCACATTTTCTCCCCCATATTAAAAATATTAACCCAATCGATATTTTTAATATCAATTGATTTAATAACATTTTAAGAAAATTTGGGAAGAAAAATGCAAGTCCAATTATCTTCATGAATTTAACAAGCTCCCCCTCAAATTAATGAGGGTGTACTTGAAACGTAAATTAAATACCTTTTAAACACAAGTGTAAGGTATTTATTACGTTCAAAGATCATATATAATAATGAATTCACAAGATTAGCAATGTACGAGGTTGGACCTGAATAATGGAGAACAACATATGAAAGAAGCACATGGTTCTTGTTCACGAATGTTGGTCTCCTCGTCACGTTCCCGAGAAAATTAATTCCCGTTGTTGAGTCAAAGCTTTCCGGTGAAATGCTTGACTTGATTATGAAAAACGGGTTGCTATCTGAAATAATAGCAAACCATTTTGAGCATGTTTTAAAAGTTTGAACTTCTGCTCGAACTTTATTTACAACCCCGTGTCATTATTGAATGACATTTCTAGGTTCGTAAATATTATCGATTCCAGAAGACATGCTCGTTTTATCAAAACATTTTTGAACACACAATTTTGAAAGATTTAGAAAAACCTTTTGAGAAATTCTTGAAAAAATTGTGTTCAAAGTTTTGAAAAACAATTACTTGAGCTTAAGATGTTGAATATCTTAAAAGCTCAAGTCCGAGAAGTTGTGAACTTCCCGTTGTTAAGGATAAGTTACCATCGGCGATAAACTTTCCTTTTATCTGAAGAACGAGTCCTAAGCTGACATTTACTTAGAAGTCGTGTTCATGAGCTTGAAAACTTTGACTGTTTTAACGGAAAGCTCATGACCGAGAAAGGTTAATTTCTCGTTATGAGGAAAAGTTCTCTTATTTAAAAGATACACTTTCCTTTCTGAGCTTAAAACTTCAAATGTTTTAATACAAGCTCATGACCGAGAAAGGTGAATTTCTCGTTAAGAGGATAAGTTATCATAAAAGATAAACTTTCCTTTATTTTAAGTTCGAGTTACAGTCTGACATTTAACTGTAAGTCATATACACGAGCTTAAAACCTTTGAATGGTTTTAATGTAAGCTCGTGTCCGAGAAAATTTAATTTCTCGTTGTAAGGATAAGTTTATCATCGGCGATAAACTTTCCTTTATTTGAAGAACGGGTTACCATCTGATATTTAATGATAAACCATAATGCATGAGCTTAAAAACTTGGAATGTTTTTGATATAAGCTCATGCCCGAGAAAAATTAATTTCTCGTTGTTAGGATAAGTTTACCATCGGCGATAAACTTTCCTTTCTTTGGAGATCGAGTTACAGTCTGTTATGTGACTGTAAGTCCTAGTGCAGCTTAACCATGAATCCCCTGAGACATTTGTTTCTCTGATATCTGCTTCTTCAGCAACCAAACTCTAAGAGTGTCCTTAGTTGAACGGTATACAACGATTGGACCGCTTCGTTCTTTTGGAACATCAACTTTGGTACCTGCATTCTCATTAGAAGTTTGTATACTTTTGCATGGGTTAGAGATATCTATTTTTGAAGCACGTGAGGGTTCACAGTTGGCTTTACTTGTGTCAGAGGTGGCCTGAGGAGATGATTCACTTGTCTTAGTTAGCAAACGTTTCCTTTTATAGAAAATCTTAAGTTCAGGCTTAAGTGATGTATCATCCTTTGCAAGTTCCTCCCTAGTAGACTTAGCAGAATCGGAGACTATCCTAGTTAAAGGGCACTCGTTTCCTACAAGAGTGAAATTTCTACCAGTGGGGCGCCAAACTTTACCAAAGGGTTTGATTTTAGCTATCCACTGGGACTTAATTCGAGCACGGGAGTTCACCTCATCAAACAATTTTTTGATACAAGCATCATGATTTGCCGTAAAGACACATTTTCTACATGTTTTACAAGTAGCATATTTAATGTCCGAGTAAGATCTAGAATCCCTAGATGATTGATTGATGCTCCTAGGATTAGACATGCTACGGTTAGCAGTGTTGGGTAAACTAGAAGGCATCTGACTAGGTTTGAAATTCCTATCTCTTACATGTGTCTTTTGCTTAGCTTCCCTAAGATCAGATTCATGGCAAACGTCATTTGAACTAGTTCTAGACGTGGTCTTGGTATTTTTAGGGAAACTAGAGGCAATCATATGATTTGGTCTTGCTAAAGCTGGAGTGATCACATTGGGCCTAGTTGCTGGAGTGACTGGTCTAATAAGATGAACCAAATCAACTTGGGAGGCAAACCGCGGTCTCGAGGATTGTGGTCGCTCGGATCTAAATGCAGTAGGTTGTCTGACAATCGGTTGTCTGACTAACTGATTTGTAGGCGGTTTCCCCAAGATTGATGGTTTTTCAAGCTTAGTGTCCACACTAGGTCCTCTAGTTTTCCTTAACTCGTTTTTCAACGCGGCTATAACAAAGACCTTTTCCTGTACTTGGGCCTTTAATGTTTCATTTTCTTTGAGCACGTTATCTTGGGATGCCAATTTAGATTCAAGCAGTTGAATTTGTTTCAAAAGATTATCTTTTTCAGCTTTAGAATCTAGAACAGTTTGATCCAATTTTCTTTCAAGAACAACGTTTGACTTTTCAAGTTTTTCAAAGTATGTTTCAAATTTGTCCGTTTTCTTAGAAAATTCAAGTTTGGCATCCTCAAGGTCTTTAGATTGCCGAGCTACGATCATTTCGAGCTCTTTAATCTTAGAATCAGAATCAGTTAACGAGGCAGTTATAAAGCATTTATCATGATGAACTATAGCATTTTGAACACTTTCTCCCCCATTATGACTCACATCGGATGAATCATAAGTGGTATTTCTATCACTCTTGTCCATCCCATGTTTGTCATAATTAGGTTCAGAATGCTCAATATGCGGCATGTCATCAGCATATACATCATAAACCACATTACATTGTACCATGTTTGCAGGCTCTGCGTCATAAATGGGTAAGGTGTCATCAAGAGAAATCTCGTGAACATTCCCTGACGTGCCACTGGCATCATGTTGTCCTCCTGATTCTGTGCTCGTGCCATCGTTAGGCTCCAAGTTGTCAACCGTATGACCATTATCCTCTTGCATCTGCGTCATTGATTCTTGCACTCCATTAACATACACTTGCTGAAGTTGTGATCTTTGATATATCGAAGACGAGACCGATGACATGAGTTTCAAAATCGTATCACGGAAAACTCGAAGCTCGGTATGTGTATCTCGAAGAAACGATTGGCAAATCATTGAACTTTCAGGCTTGATGATATTAAATTGGAGGAAAGGCGTGAGGTGTGTCACAAGAGCCTTATATGCAAGTACCGATGCAGAGTGATTAAAGTTTCCATGGTTGAGTTGCTCGGCGAGTTGGGTCAAAGCGGTAAAAATGGAGTCGATGAATATATGACGATCTTGTCCAAAGATTGTCACAAATTCGCTCCCTCCTTGAATCCCCGAAAGAGTGACAAGATGACACTGAAGCATTTGAAATGAATTTATACCACTTTCTCTAGCTTTGTCTTGCATTCGATGCAAGTCTCCCTCTTTAAGTATCGAATTGAATGAATCCATTGAAAATTCGATGACAGATTCTTGGATCTTTGACTGGAAAAATATCTTTCACCTGGCTTAATTATATTTATCGGCACAAATGTTGATAAGACAAACCGGAGATCAATACAAATAAAGGTCACTCTAAAAATAAAGTCCGTCAACTAATAACTCCAAGCTACGGTAAATTTAATGAACGGCCCGCTAAATATTTTCCACGTTAATATTTTCAAGATACCCGTCTCAACACGATTTGCCAAAAGAAAAACAAATGACAAAATACACAAAATTAATTTAACTAAAAAAATTTACTTTTCAATATAAAAATAGAAAAAGTTACCTTAAAAAATTACTTAACTAAAATTTGTAAATAAAATAAAAAAAAACGTATATTTTGAATGAAAAAGAAACGTTTGTTTTTATATAAAAACTGGATATGTGTTTTGTTTTCTTAAAAAAATCGGATATGGTCCACTCACCACAAAGATATAATAAACTTTCCCATCTTAGTCAAAACACCACCCACGTGTCTCTCTTGGTTTCTCCGTAAACCTAACAGCATAGAAACCTCCGCCCTTCTTTTTCTTGTTTAATCCGCCCCTTATAATCTTATCTCTCTTCTCTCCTAAAATCTATCACAAAACTCACAAAGAAACACACTTTTCTCTCTCTCGCCGTCTAAACCTAATCTCTCTCTCAAACTCAAACACAGAACCAAATCAGAGAAATCTTATCTCTCTCTCCTCACAATAACCACTTTGTAAATCACACTCACTCTTAAATATTATATCTTCAAGATAATCTCAATCCGAGCAGCTTCAAGATCTTTGAGAAGATCTCGGGTAGGTGTTTCTGTTTAATTATGTTCTAAGCTGTGTCTCTCTCATCTGTAGTGTCTTTCCGGTCTTGTGAGAGTTGAGTTGTAATTTGAAAAAATGAGTCGAGGGATCTTTGGTGAGGGTGAGGGTGTTATGTGGAGTCTTTGAGAGTCTAAGTTTTAAAGTCAGTGATTTTTAAAGAGATAGACGAGAGGGTTTGGGTCTGTTTTTAGACGAGAAGATTTTTGGTTGGGGTCAGTATCTGTGTCGAGTGTTGAACTAGGGTGTGGGTCGAGGGGTGTGGGTCGAGGTTTTGAACGAGTGTGGGTGTGGGACGAGGGTCTGATGGGGACGAGGGACTGATGGGGACGAGGGTGAGGTGGTGAGGGTGGGTAATACGAGAGACGAGAGGGTTTTTTTTTTTTTTTTTTGAACGAGGGTGTTGAGGGAGTAAGATGTTGAGGGAGTCAGGGTCGAAGGTAAAAGCGAGGGTGAGTGTGTTTGTTGTTGAGTGGGTTTCTAGGGTGGGTCTGATGAGGGTGGTTCGAGAGTGTTGGGGTGGTAGGGAGTCGAGGGTGTTCTGGTTGGTTTGTTGAGTCGAGTGTCTTTTCGTTTGAGTCGAGTCTTGTGTGTGGTCTGTTTTTGATTGTTGGTGAGTCGTTCAGAGTCGAGAGTGTTTTGAATGAGGGTGAAAGAGTCCTAGTCGCGAGGGTGTTAGGGGGTGTTGTTTTGTGTGAGTGATCGAGGGAATGAGTCTAAATAAAAGACGATGATTTGCCCAATTTGTCCGTTATGTTTGAAATGGTTTCATTCGGAAGATTTCGAATCGGAACTTTGTTCTTGATCCGGAAGTTCTTGGTTCGGAAGATCTTGATCCGGAACTCCTTGATCCGGAACTTCTGGCTTGATCCGGAAGTTCTTGGTTCGGAAGTTCTTGGTTCGGAACTTCTTGATCCGGAACTTCTTGGTCCGGAAGTTCTTTCACCCGGAACTTTTGGCTCACTCGGAAGTTTTGTTCACTCGGAACATTTTTTGTTCATCCGGAACTCTTGTATTTGATTCGGAACTTTTGGGTATGACAGATTTGATGGGACTGAGATGGACAGAAACAATGGACCAGAAACTTTGGACAGTTGACCAAATAGGTAGTTTGACCAAAAAATTAAGAAAAATCCAAAAGAAAAATGATAACTGATTAAAAAACAGAAACCAAAAAAGGAAAACGGATAACTGAAAACTTGACCAAAAAGGAAAACGGATAAACGAAAAAGCAATAATAAGACGCAACTGATTAAAAAAAATATTTAAATAAAAAAATAAAATTGATAAAACTAAAAAAAAAATTAGAAATTGATAAACTTGATAAAAATTTAGAGATTTATAAAATTGATATAAACTTTTTATAAAAAATACAAAATTAAAAAGAGAAAAACAAAAACTTTTATAAAAAACACTAACTTTTTTTTTTTTTTTTTTTATAAACACAAACTTTTTAAGGTTTTATATAAGAAAATTTTGATTTTTATATAAAAATTTGTGATTTTTTATCTAAAAAGTAAGTAGATTTGAAGATTTGATGTGATTTAATACAAAAAACATAAACTTTTTATAAAAAATACAAACTTTTTAAAATTTAAGCATGATTAAATCAAAACCCACCAAAATCAAAAAGAGAGAAAAGAAGAATAAACCAAACTAACCATGGCTCTGATACCAATTGAAGGTCTACGTGATTAATGGCCTATTCTATATCATGGATTTGGTGGATTTAGATGGTTGATTGATTGATAATTAATAAGGAAATGAAGGAAAGAGATGAAGGATTAGAGAGAGAAAGGAGAGAAGGGAGAGAGTTAGAGAGAGAAAGTGAAAGTGGAAAATATGATTAATTGTAAAATGGAATCAACAACCCCCTCCTAACATGCTAGGAGGGGTTATATATAGCCCACCCTACATGTGGGCTATATGGACTATACAATAATTAAATAGATCACGAGCCCATTACATAATTATCGTTGGAGCGACCGATCCTTCATAAATACGTAAAAACGTATTTCTAACATCCTTAATCTCTCCAACCAATCTAAATTTATCATTTACAGCAATGTTGAGAGAGGTTACACAAGGCGCTGAGGGACAATACTTGGGCGTTGACAAGACAAATTTGGACGCTGATAGAAGTATTTTGGGCGCTGATAGAGGAAATTTGGGCGTTGACAGATCTGCATATGGAGGTGATGTATTCCAGTCATCATCTATCATCAAGGATGTTCCTACTCAGGTATTACCATCTACCTTACCAACAATTGCACCATCAGATAAGGGTAAGGGTATATTGGTAGAAGAAATTGTTCCAAAGAATGCAGCCCAAGTTGAATTTGATAGAAGATTGGCTGAGCAAATGATGGAACAAGGTGAAAAAGAAAAGTCACCATTTGTTGTGACTTCTGAAGAAGAAAGTAATGGAGCTAGCTCAGACTCAAGTGTGATGATTGTTGAACCAGAAAGACTTGAGTATGGTGATGAGCTTGCTAGGGAAAAGTTGAGAGAGTTAAAGTTGCAGATTGATTTTGATATGCCAGAGGTGGTTCAGATGTACAATTCTTGGGAAGAAAGCTATATGGATAATCCAGACTTGACCATTTCAGATCAAATATGGGGTTTGGAGATTCTTCTTAGAGTTCAGAAGGATTGTAAGGTGATTTTGAAGCACAAGGCAAGCAACATTCTCTCTGAGTTGAAAAGGGATAGAAGGAAGCTCTACTTTATGTTGCTCAGATGTCATGGAGTTGGATGGACACATCAGAAGCTGAAGGCTTTGACATTTGATGAGTTGGAACATAGGGCTTATCATATTTGGGTGAAAGTGCAGGAAGAAAACACTTTCAGACTTCTTTCAGATGAAAGAAAGGAGCAACTTGCAGAAGAGATGGAAATCAAGAAAGCTATGATAGTTCCCAGACCAGTGAAGAAGGGATTTACGCTTGAGTTTCCAAAAGATATGAATCAACTATATCTAAGTGAAGCAGTTATTAGAAAGAGCCTCAAGCTCTCCCCATTGGAAGCTTCAGATATGGTGCATGTGTTACCATTAGATTCCAGGAATCCAATTGTGAGTTATGATGAGGATGAATGTGGATTCTGGAAGATTGGAAGATATGGCAAGGAGGTACACACTTTTACCACTCTCATATCTTTATTTGCAAGTTGTGATAGAGAAGACTTGGTGGACCTTTGGAGGTTGCTAGAGACCAAGTATGAGGCTGAAGCACCAACTTCAGCTAATGGAATAAAACTTTGGACCACATTCAAAAGAATGTGTGGGACAAATGAGGAAGATCCTGAAATATGGAAGGATCTTGAAGATGACCTCAGTGGTCTTCAATGGAGGTTATATTCAGCTGCTGGTGTATACCATTTAAGTTCTACAAAGTTTGCTGAGTATTTACTTGTAGATGCTCAGTATTTCATATCCAAGGCTGTTTTGGAAAAGATAAAAGACACCCAGTTGGAGATAGATTATACAAGTGACATGGCAAAGAATTTGATCAGATTTATTTATTACCAATATGATAAGGTTTGTCAGACTCCTCCAAGTTCTTAATGTTTATTCAGAAACTTGATCATAAGAGTGGATATCAAGTTTAGGGGAGGATTGTTGGGAATAAATTAAGGCCAGATCACTTGAACGCTGACAAGAACAACTCAAGCGTTGACAAGAGTAAAGTGAGCGCTGACAGCCCAAGCGTTGACAAGTTAAAGTCAAGCGTTGATAGATTTAAGACAAGCACTGATGGAAGATGTGAGCTACACGTTTATTATGTTCTAGAATACTTCTAGTAAGGATAGAAACGACAATGTATTTTCTATGTTTATCTTTACCTAGAATAGTTGATACGTAGCTTATTGTACAAGGCTTCTTAGTCTATAAAAGAAGGCCTTTAGGTTAATGTTTTGTATCAAGTTTTCATTAAGTTTTCATTCGTAAACATCTTTCATTGTAAGCAAGTTCGACATTCATAATCAAAGTGAAAGTTTTGTTTACATCTTGTGTTCTTGTTTAAGTATTAAATTCCGCATAATACTTAGATTCACAAAGCATACAACAAAGGTTTCTCTACGTGTTATACTTGATCTAATCTCGTATACACAAAGCTAATCGATCTAAGTTTGGGATCAACATAAATTATGTCTGCTTCTCCAAATTCTGAATTATCGCCCAGATTTCTCCATCATCTTTCTGTGCTTCCTTGATCTTAGAGAGTAACTCGGGTTCTACTCTAAGATTAGCCCAGTAACCGTGTTGTCCACGTACCATGATCTCTATGTATAGTCGCTCCAATTCTCTTATGATTTACTCCTCAATCTTTATGTCGTTTATCATTCCGGAGTTTCTGGTAAGTGCATCTGCCACTACATTCGCCTTGTCGGGATGATACTGCAGATTAATGTCATAATCCTTCAACAGCTCCAACCATCTCCTCTGTCTCATGTTCAATTCACGTTGAGTGAAGATATACTTCAAGCTCTTGTGGTCCGTGAAAATGTCACATGATTCTCCATACAAGTAGTGCCTCCATATCTTCAATGCAAACACGACTGTTGCAAGTTCCAAGTCATGCGTAGGGTAATTTTCCTCATAAGGCTTAAGCTGTCGTGAAGCGTACGCGATCACTTTCCCATGTTGCATGAGAACACAGCCAAGTCCCTTCCCTGATGCATCACTGTAGATCTGAAATCCACATGTACCAGATGGGAGAGTAAGAATCGGTGCAGATACTAACTTCTGCTTTAGGTATTCAAAGCTCTTCTCTCGTTCTTCAGTCCAGACGAATTTCTCCCCTTTCCGCATCAGTTTGGTCAATGCTAGTGCTAAACGGGAAAAGTTCTCCACGAACCTACGGTAGTAACCAGCTAAGCCTAGGAAACTGCGGACTTCAATCGCTGATGTCGGCCTTGGCCACTTAGTAATAGCCTCAACCTTCGCTGGATCCATCGTGATTCCTTCTGCTGATACAATGTGACCTAAGAATGCCACTTTGTCTAACCAGAACTCACACTTGGAGAATTTAGCATACAGTTGCTTCTGGCAAAGAATCTGTAGTACTGTACGAAGATGGTCTTCGTGTTCCTCCTTGGACTTAGAGAAAATCAGGATGTCATCGATGAAGACAATGACGAACTTGTCCAGAAATTCATGGAAGATTCTGTTCATCAAATCCATGAACATTGCTGGAGCATTGGTAAGGCCAAATGGCATGACTACAAATTCGTAGTGGCCATAGCGTGTATGGAAAGCAGTCTTGGCAATGTCCGACTCCTTAACCCGTAGCTGATGATAGCCCGACCTAAGATCAATCTTGGAGAAGTCTTTGGCCCCTTGGAGTTGGTCAAACAGATCATCTATACGTGGTAAGTGATACCTATTCCTAATGGTAATCTTGTTGAGCTCACGATAGTCTATGCAAAGACGCATACTGTAGTCCTTCTTCTTAACGAATAAGACCGGTGCGCCCCATGGAGATTCGCTCGGTCGAATAAAGCCTCGTTCTAGGAGTTCTTGCAATTGATCCTTCAGCTCCTTCAACTCTATGGGATCCATGCGATTAGGAGCCTTGGAAATCGGCTCAGCTCCTGAGATGAGCTCGATATTAAATTCTACTTCACGTGCAGGTGGTATGCCCGAAAGTTCTTCTGGAAATACATTTGTAAATTTTGACACTATCGGCTGATCCTGAATTGATGGGGATTCAGCATCCATGTCATGAACAGTTGCTAGATAACCCTCGCAACCATGTGAAAGTAGTGCACGTGCTTGCAGGGTTGATATGATTTGTACAGACCTGCCGGGTATGAACCCGTTGTGAATGTACTCTGGCGCATTAACATCACCGAAGATGACTCGATGTGAATGGCAATCTATGGTAACATGATGCTTGGATAGCCAATCCATGCCCAAAATCATGTCAAAATCATTCATGTCCAGCGGAAGTGCGTCAACAGGACGAACCTTGTCCTCAAACTCTAGGGTAAGGCTCTTGTACACATGGGTTATGCGTACAGAGTCTCTCAAAGGCGTGGAAATACTCAGTATATTCTCTAGTGGCATGGGGAGTATCCTAACATTCTTGGCATAAGTCGTAGAAATGACCGAGTGAGTAGCACCCGTATCAAACAAAACACATGCAGCTTGACCATACATATACAAGATTCCAGTGATGGTACCTGTAGACTTGTTGGCCTGATCGCGAGATGTCGTGTAAACGCGTCCACTAGTAGGAGGCGGCTTGGTATCAGCATGTCCCGATGTACCCTCCATCTCGACCTTGCGGCAATCCTTCATGCGGTGGCCAGGAAGACCACACTTGTAGAATGCGTCGCTGTCGCGACGACATGGCCCTGGGTGCCTACGGTGGTAAGTAGAGCAAAGAGGATGAGTATATCCTCCAGTAGGTGTCCTGACTGGCTGAGAGCCTGATAAAACAATATACATGAGACATGATAATAGGTACAAGGACAATGCAGATAATCGTAAGATTGAATACCAGTGATAGCTGGACGGTTAGGCTGTGAACCTCTCTAGTTCCGGTCCCTACCGTTACAATGATTCCTGGTAGAAGATTTGCTAATGTGTCAGAATTAAGAATCATAACATGTAATCATAAGAAAATGCGTAAGTATAAGGACCTGCTGCTGTTGGAGTGTCCAGCGTTGTTACAGTAATTATCATTACCGCCACGCTTATCCGTAGCAGAACGGTCGTTAGTCAGACCGTTTCCCTTGGGCTGATTAAGATGTTGCTGAGTAGCCGGCTGAGACCGGTCCCTGGTCTTCTGTCTGGAAGATACATTTTAAAGAGATGAAATATTAACATTTACTGAAAGAATACGGACTGGTCACCGCTCGAATGAATACCTCTTATCGGGTCTCTCTGCTTCCCCGAACTCATCTATTTCCTGCAACATCTCTAGCTTACGTGCTGCATCGGCCACTTGTGCTACCGTGTTGAACATAGCACACACTAAGTTGTTTGCGACCGATGTACGAAGAGCTCACCTGAAGTGGTGTGCTTGCTCTTCAGGAGTACCTGCTGCTGCACCAAGGAAACCAGCCAAGCGAAGAAAGCGCTGCATGAACTCGTTGTTATTCTTCCCAGCTCTCTGTCGGATCCTGTGGTACTCCCTCTTCAGCTTGTCCTGCTCGGCCTTGGGAAAGAACTGTTCCATTACCCTATCCCTGAACTGAGCCTAAGTCAAACCAGCCACCCAATCATCACCTCCCTCAGACTGATTCAGTGCTATCCACTATGCTAACACATCACCTTCGAACCGGTAGCATGCCAACCTCGACTTGAAGACGGGGTCACAACCCATAGCATCGAAGATCTTCTTAATGTGAGCCAACCAAATTTCACCTTCACTGGGGCTATCTGTTCTCTCGAAAGCTAGAGGGCAGAGCTTATTGAATCTCTCCATCCATGTGGCCAATGTTGCTGGAGGAGAAGGAGGAGGTACTGGGTGATGCTGCTGATTGTTGGCAGCCTGAACCTCAACCCTGATTTCGTTCCTCAGCTGAGGAAGCATATCTTGCATTGCAACTTGGATTGCTGCATTGAGTTGTTCCTGCTCGCGTGTGAGAACCATCTGACAGTATAACATAAAATACATGATTAAACTGATTAAAACATAAACTATATACATGAAAAAAATTATACCAATAAATCATGAGAAAAATTTTATGCCGGAAAACTAGTACATGAATGCATGATGCAGTTTTATGAAAACTTTTGTATGCGCGAGAGTGAACGCCTATGGTCAGTTCACTCAAAACAAAAGACATGGCGAGGGGACGCCTATGGGTTGGTCCCAAATTTAAAAGTTTCGATAAAACACATGCGACTAAATAGGGCCAGTCTTGTACCAACCATTACTTAGTCATAAACCTCTGACAATGACATATATATGTATGCATGAAAATGATGAATGCATGAAAACTGACTGTCAGTTCTAGTAAGACCATAGTGACTACCCACTAATCACAGGTCATGTTTTGAGAGCCTACAGGTCGAAGCCTTGGCTCTGATACCATAAGTGTAACACCCCATTTTGATAAATGGAATGTCACGCGTGATTGTGGCGTGTCATCAAAGCATACAAGGATAAATGTCTAAATATTAAATGACCATAAAGGAGATACTGGAATCAAACATCGATACCCCAAAAGTAGAACTCATCACACACAAACATAAGTACTGTAAATGAAAGGACTAAACAATGTCTATGTAAATGAGTATCAAAGTATAAAGAAATGCATAAAGTAAAGAAGGCTAGGAAGCTTCCAATCCATATGCACGTAAGCTTAAAGTCTACGAGCGTCCCTAAGTACCTGCCGTTTTGGGAACATGAAAAGGAAAACGGTTGAGCATAACGCTCAGTGCACGGATATACAAGTAAAGCATGAATAATATAAGCATATAAGCATGAAGCAGCGGAAAAGACTAAGTCCTGAATAACCTGGTTATATCTTAGTAAAACTGGTTTTATAGTTTGAAAAGCCTTATGTTTATCTTGTAAAAATTGTTTAACATGTTTACCATTAGCCAATATAGGTCATAAAATATCAACGTGCGTGAATACTTGGAGGGGTGACCTCGTCATGCAAATTAGAGGGGCTGCCTCTAATTTAATATACTGGTTTTGGGTAGGAGGGATCAGCTCCTTGTGAAGGATGCAAGGCACACACCACATTCACACTGAATAATATACTAATAACATGTATACTAGGATGCACCCATATGCCCCACCTGATAATAATAATATGGCCAAAAGCTGAAGGGACGCCACGAGCTATCACTCCGCCGTGGTGAAGTGATAACACTGGTGCCTCCACTGTTATGGTTATGGTACCTCCATAACTAGGTGAAACTGGTCATGCATGTATATGGCTTTAGGTATTCTAATTAAACATAAGCAATTCAAAAACATATAAAACATATACTGGGGAAAACAGTTGGCTGCATACGAGAAATCCTAATAAGGAAGAATGTCCATACTGAAAGGACGGAGAATCCGTACCTTGTGTCCAGTGAACGAAGAAGACGAACGGAAGAGAATCCTACTTCGGTATCACTAATGCTACATAAATACATACGTATATAAGTATCTGATTACTGAGTACGTAACTGGTTTTATATCATGTCTTAGCTTGTTTTATATGTTCATGTCATGTTTTACTGATTTAAGCTTTATACTGTGTTTATCATGTATTCTGTCTATTATGTTTAAGTATTTCTTGTATTTCATGTATTATTATACTTGTTGTGTAATAATAAGTAACTTTCTAATAATAGCAGGTTTCCTAAAATAGAAAGTTTTCAAAAATAGAAAGTTTCCAAAAATAGAAAGTTTCCAAAAATAGATTTACTGCTTAAAATAGATAAGTTTCTAAAAATAGAAAGTTTCCATAAAAGATTAGCTGCCTTAATTAAATAAGTTTCTAAAAATAGAAAGTTTCCATAAATAGAAATAAGCTGGATTATTAAGCTAATTATATAAGCTTAAATGTTTACTGATTAATATTTTAAGTCATGTAATTAAATAATATAGTTTATTAATTATTTCATGTAAATTAAATAAACTATAGGTTAAAGTATTTAATTAAATATGACATGGTTTAATTATATAAAGGTAAAAATACTTAAGTTAAAACATGTATTCTTATCTATTAATAATATAACCTAAGTCATGTAAATTAATTAATTATAAGTCATGATTTTAATAATTAATTAATTATATTGTCTAATTAAATAGAACTTACTTAGGTTAAAATTTATGTATTAATAATAAAATTAATAACCTAAGTCATGCAAATTAAAATAATCATGTTCATGTTTTTAATTAATTTAATTTAATTCTTGTAAAAAAATAAACTTGTACATATAATTAATCTTGTAAAAAGTAACCCATGAACCGAACCGTGTTTTAATCTAAACATGTTTGAACCGGACCCGTTTTAACCCGTGAACCGGACCCAATTGCACCCTTGGTCAAACCTAGCCGCCGGCTAGCATGGGTTCCCACCGGCTAGCCGGTGTTCCCCCTGCTGTCGTGGCCTTCGGTTCCCCCTGCTTTCCTTAATTAGCCACCGGCATAAGCCGGTGGTGGTTTTTAGTTCTAGCTGAGACCCACCCGACACAAACATACCCCGACCGAGGTCAGGGTCTTCTTTCTTGCTGCTGCCGAGACACAAGTCACCACACCGAGACCTTGAGGTCTCGGTGGTGCGAATCAAAACCAAGCCGAGACCCCCCTTGAGGCTCGGTTCTTGCGTCGGCGACAAACAAACACCCCTTAACCATTAATTAATTTACCCCTTGTTTAATTACATGTTTTATAACTTGTTTTAAAAACATTCATGATTCATGTGTTCTTGATTTAATTAAAAACATAAAAAGAAAAGGTTTTAGGGTTATACCGATCACGTGAATCAAGGAGGATGAATACACTAGCAATCCTTGCAATAAATCAACACCAAAAATCAACCAAACACACCTTGTGTGTGTGTTAAACTCGGCGGCCAAGAACAAGGAGAAAGGAGAAAAAGATTTTAGGGTTTCTTATTTTTTTCTAAATTTTGTTATTATGAAAATAACTTTCTCATTTTTCTTGTTTAGTAAAAAAACAATGGGCTTGGCCCTTGGTCTTGATGTAGCCGCGGGTAAGGGGGTCCACAAGGGGTAACCCGAACATTTTCCGTGTCTAAATAATAAGTGTGTTCTCGTGTTCGTGTTTTACGTGATATAATAGTTATCGTTCGTGACTTAATATATTTATTCGTGATCGTAATAAATATACGTACACACGTAATACTAAGCTCGTGATTATTTACGTTCATGATTTCATGTTCGTATGTTCGTGATTATAATTATTATTGAAATAATTATCGTGTCTTAATACGTAATAAATACTTATCGTGTTATAACACGTACGTAATACTTGTAATTCTTGTTCGTGAAACGTAAACGTGCTATAAAAGGAAAGTTATAATCATGTACGTACGATCGTAAGGGTACTATTCATGGTAAAAACATGCGGGTTTTACAGCAGGATCCCTAAATACAAGATTCACTTGGTGCATGATCCGACGCCCTACATACCCGAATTACCTCTAATTCGGGTCAACTAGGTCCAACCAACTTTTGTATCAACAAGTTAGAGCCATCCATGGGATCATACACTAAGCTATAAGATGACTAAGATGGGAGGCAGATCTTCCAACCAGCAAACTCTGTCTGGGAAGAAATCACAGCTAATTGAGACAATTATCCTTTCTACTCAATCGGCCTCTAGGACTCCCAGCGGACCGAACAATCGAAATGTGGGAGCCAGGCCACCACCTCATGTGGTCAACTCACCTTTTATGACTCCTGTGCCGACACCGGCCACGGGAACTTCAGGATCAGCGGCGGTACCACCTACGCCACAAAAATAAGCTCGGCGTCAGTCAGAAGCAAAGCTAGAGGATGATACAATTTTCCCACACTCTAGGAACCCTTTGAGGACTTCGTAACTTGAAACTATGAAGATCTCACCCCCTCATGACCGATAGAATAAGGAACAACCGTGCTGGAGATCTGTAGACTCGCCTCGATTTTGAAGTCGAACGCGATGTAGCAATTCCCCTAGGCGCATGAAGAGGCGCACCATGAAGGAACGTCTTAGGAGACCTCATCTCTCTGAATGAATCAGAAAAGGGGTCCCTAACGACTAAGCTGAGGAGCAACAAGCTTCTAAGTACTAGGAAGGGTCAAGGGGACGGGGCGCTCCGGAGATACCTGATGAAAACACCCATCGCACAAGTGTCCACGAGAGACTTGGAGGGCGCCAAAGAAAATGAAGTCCAACTCCGGAATCTCGAGGCTACAGAACTAGGAGAGGACGTCACGACCGATCTAGAAGGCGGGGCGTTCTCCCAGCGGAGACCCCTCTAGCTCTGATTCGGGATACTCCCGACGCAAGCGTCGAATGAGAGAAGGTACGTCCATGCTTGACTCTTTAGATTCTGAGGACATCAATACATGACACTTGAAGTCCAGACGCAGGCGCCACAGGAAAAGTGATGAAGATATATCGCTTCTATGGTGCCGCAAATCGGTGCATTCACGAATCGAATAAGAGAATTCTCATATAACAAAAAAGGAGGATGTCGTTTAATGTCAAAACCTATGACGGTACAAAGGACTCACATGATCATCTAACGGTCTTCAAGTCAGCCACCCACATTGAAAATTCGCCTAAGCCTATGTGGTGCCATATGTTCAATTCCACGTTGATAGGCGGCACACGAAACTGGTTTGACAAAATACCTAGTAGAAGCATCGACAGTTTCGAAGAATTGCGTAGGTATTTCAGAAGAAACTTTACGCAAAGAAAGAAGTATGCCAAGAGCCCGGTTGAGCTTGGCGGGGGCCAAACAAAGCCAGGGCGAATCTATGGACGCGTACAGGGAAGGCTTCAAAGACGAATGGATACATGTCAAGGCATTACCACAGATCTTATAGATATCTGGATTCATGAATGGGATAACCAATCAGGAGCTGATCAAGCGACTGAATGACAGGGTTCCCTGAATCTTTGACGGATGATGGAGCATACAAGAGCTTTCATCCGTAGAGAAACTACGGCCACAGATAACAAGAAATGTTATTCAAACTACAGGTCTCAATACCGCCCTAAGAAGGAGTCTAACGACCGAAATAACGATTATCATGGCCAGTAGGAGAGGAGGGCGTGGATCCAATAAGTACACCCCACTGACAATGACTCCAAGGGAGATACTAGCCGCCAAAAGGAAGAATTTCCCAAAACCACCACCTATGACTACTCTGGTAGAAAGACGTGTTGGTAACAAGTTTTTTTTTTAGAACGAAAAATGTTAGTGGTTAGTGGGTCGAGTCGTGCAATGACATCCAAGCGAAAGAATGTCTTCTTCGAACCTTCGCCTAGTTATGTTAGACTCCTTATCCGCTTCGCCTGAAAGGCCCTAAGCAGGTCTTGAACCCAAGACCTCCAGGAATCATTCCCCAAGGAAACCACTTAGTGGAACCTTGGTGGCCAACTGAGCTAAGCCAGTTGGTTACGTGTTGGTAACAAGTAATGTGAATACCATGGTGAAAATGACATGCAACGGACGAGTGTGTGCAGCTCAAGAAGCAGATTGATGAGATGGTGAAAGCAGGAAGACTCAAACATCTCATCAAGGAGTTGAAGGACGAGAAAGACAAGCAAAAAATGAGAACAAAAAAGACTAACCCAAGGACAAGCCTACGACCATCTACATGGTACAGTCGTGGCAACGTATAACTAAGTAAAGGGTTAGTCAAAAAAATTCTCGAGAAAATGAGATCTAATTCCATCCTTTAACCGTAAACAGGTGACTTTGTTTAATGTGCCAATGAGGCAAGACACGTGGAGGATATAAGCAAGCTCGGACCAAAGTGGGAAGGACCATATGAAGTCATAGAAACTTTGGGACAAGGTACGTACAAGTTAGGCATCATGGATGGGCACGATCTGCCCCGTACATGGAATATTTGCAACCTCAAGAGGTGTTATCTTTAAGGAAATAGCCTGATGCCATTATGCTGTAGTCAGCATAAAATAAATGTTCATGTATTCAATTTTTACTTTTCTTTTAAAATCTTGCAAGTATTAATAAAACGACGCGGTTCTTAGCTAGCTCCGCGTCCCTTTCTTTATTTGAATCATTGTTTCAAATCCTTAGTTAATTGTCAATATTCTTTGCCTATGGGCATACATGTACTTATGTTTTCCACGTGAAACAAAGGATTGAGTGACCCAAAAATTAGCTCGTTGCATAAGAGGGATTCAACCTCAGCGATCATGGATTATGTATCCTTGTTAAGCACCTTATTTTCGAGATGTTGAAATAAGTTATGAATACCCATGACATATAATGGGTATTCACTTACACACATTGTGCGTGTTTAACAGTACACATTTCAGATTATACTGTTCTTATGGTAGTTGTTATACGCCGCATGTAATTGCATGATCATTCCATAAAACAACATATAAGCAATACATCTTATATTTATACCTACGAACGTACGAAGGAATAATAAACAAGTATAACATTACATACGTTTGTAAAATCTAACTTGGTGATATATTATTCCATGCGCACACATCTATTACAAAACACCTAATGATAAACTATTACATGAAGCAACGGACATCCGCGCAAAAAAATACAATTGTTTCGACACACACCGTGTCACATAACAAGGTTACAAATCATCAAGAATTAATTGTTTATAACAAATTATTGAAAAACTTTGAACATTGCAAAGAGATTGTGAAATCTTGGTCAAAGACATGGGGTGCTTAACGATGGCCTTTTACATGGCTAGAAGGGCCTTCACGAGTCGGAGAGAAATCATGGCGACCCTCACTTAGGCGCCATCAAATCTGGGTTGGTGAGCTGCACCAACACCCCACACAGTGGCTTTCCCCTTGGAACCCTTCTTTTGTGCGACTCTGGTGTCATGCAGGTCCATCACTTCCTGTAGAGGCATTTCTTTCTCCAGTCTGAAGGGGTTAAGTGCACCACGATCGTGGGCAAAAACGGCAACCTGCAGCTGAGAAATATCGAGCATAAGGAATAATTCTGGTTGAGTTTCTAAACCTTCACCTGAGTGGTGAGCCAAGGTGAGCCCAACCATGATAACTCTGATTGGGCAATCTCGAACTTCTCTGGAGGTTGTGCATCATAACCAGGAATCTCAAAGAGTTTCCCCTTGAGTAGCTCACGATCTGATGCATCTTCTAAAGCCTCAGCCTTTCCATGAGCAATAGCCGTATTCACCACCTCGACGAAGGATGCGCACACACTAGCTGATTCCAGCGCACTCATAACAGCCAACCATAATCCATGACTGATTAGCCAGTGGCGCTTGGCTATAGTAGACATAATATTGGGGTATAACTCATCATCAAACTCGACATTCAGTCGCAGTAGCTTGTCTTCCTGAGCTTGAATCCATCCATCGAAATTTTCAGTCATGACATCCAGGTTATCAAACGACTCCTTCTTCGCAGTCTCAACATGCCCTATTGGCCACTTGTTAAGCGCTTCAAGATCGATGTACTTTCCGCGCTCTTGTGACAACTCGACGATAAGCCGGGTCTTTCCCTCACTTAGTACTTGAGAGGTGGAGGCTTCTAAGTTTGCTCTAGCCTTAGTTACAGCCAGTTGAATCTTCAAAACTGCGATTTCAACATTTTTATCATCAATCTCTTTGTCGCTCTCAGCCTGAGCACTGGTTTACTGTTGCACTTGGTCTATAAACCTTTTCTTCGAATGTGCTATCAAAGTGATATGGTGCGCAGCATCAATATTTATCTCATCTAGAAAACTAGCAACAGGTAGTTCCTGTAATCTCTGGGCACGACCTGGCTGTGTCACGTTTTCCACAAAACTCTAGCAGTCGAAGGCGATGGCCAAATCATAAGATTCTGGAACACTCCACCGTGACACAAATGTCTTGGGCTCTTCCCAGTGATGCTCCAACCTCAATAATGAAAGTTTATGGACTTATATATAATAATCGTGTGATAGGATCGAACTCGAGATTACGGGATTGCACACAATACGTAAAAAGTTAATGTATTTTATAAATATATTTATTAATTTATTTAATAAATATATTTATTATATTTATTAATTTATTTAATAAATATATTTGTTATATTTATTGAATTAAACCGAGCTATAACTTTAACAATCGTTAAATAACTAAGAGTTAAGTATTAACGAGCGTTATAGTATATATAGAAAGTGGAATAAATAGAAAGAAGAACGGAAGGTTCCGGAACACCCTAAAGGGGTGTTTGGGTCGTCGGTTATGAAGGGGTAAGAGGGAAGGGAAAAACTTTCCTTATATTTGTTTTGGGCTACAAGATTTAGGTCTATATAAACAAAACCACACCCTCATAATTCAACACACAATCTCTCCATCTTTCTTTCTCTAGTCGATCGCAAGGACAAACCCACAAAGGGGTTTGGTTGGTTTTCTTTTTCTATCGATTTTACTTATAATCTAGTCCTAGCCCTTCTCTAGGGTTTTTGGGTAGATTTTTATACTAGCGTAGAAGCTCGGTTTACACGTGCTAGAATCACGGTTAGCTCATTGTATTATGTGTGTACAAGAACGTAAAATAGTCTTACTTTAGACTATAACTTGGTGGTGTACGTTATAAACCCGAATTGGTAATTTGTTCTTTAAACTTGTGGATTTGCTTTAGCGTAAAGGTATGTAACCTTAATTCGATTAATTATAATTGTGTTAATTATGATATAATTAAATCGCTTCCGCTACGCGTACTTTGATCTCGATTAGGGTTTTGTGTAATTGTTATGAACTATATAAACCTTTAAATAAAGGGACTCTTTACCTCGGTTCCAGCACCCAGAGCGATCACAATCAACAAGGGAGATGTAGCCGCTACTTCTGCCTCCACTGTGGACTCTTGGGTCAAACTGTAAAATGCAAGATAATTCAACATTACTGTACACTCATTGTTTCTACATGACATATCACATAGGCGCGAATATTTACCTTTCAAATAAAGTCTCGGGAGGAGTTTGAGTAGCAGGATCAGAGGACAAGATTTCAATTTCAGGCTCGGACGTACCAGTCCTCATCATCTCTGTATATTTGCCTCTAGTAGTTGGATGAGACGAAGAGGCTTCCCCAACGTCTTGTCGCACATTTTTCTTAGGCGCGTTGGGGTCTAAGGATTATCTTATCCTCTTACTCAATAAGCGTTCTCCTTCCTCCTCTTCTTCAGTTTCTTATTCATCTCTCGACCAGTCAATATAACTAGACTTCTCACTTTATTCCTCGATTTGTGGCTAGGATTGCGCTTCTTTAGCTGCCACACTTCAGAGTGGTTGTTGACTTGGTATTTGTGGAGACTGGAAAGATTCAGACACTTGCATTTCTATCTCCAAGGTACGACCAACGGTTCACTCAAGAACGGGGTCTTCCCCGGCTTGTAGTGGGCGGGGTACCATGCGTACTCTCTTTGGGTTGCGAGCATGAACAAGGCCAAAAAGATCCATCTCTGCGATACACGGTAAACACTATTAGCAAAAGGTATTGGTATAATTACAAAGTATAGGGGACGGGAGAAGGACAATCACCCATCCTGGCTATTATCCTCATAGAATTGAGGAATTTGGTCACCACACATCGTGAAGTAAAGGCTTAGACCCGTCATATAAAGGACTGTGTCAGGGTACGACCTAAAGGTTATACGGTTACTATTCATGTCTCGACATCTCCTTCGTTGTATGTACCAGGGTCAGGGCGATCATCCTTCCCTAGCGACTTGTGTTTGCTAGTCAAAGTCGAAAGATAGCATCATCGATCCAGTATAATTTATTGTTCCAATTCTTCAATGAATCTAGCTTCTATGTGTAACACTAGAGTCGTCTGGGGCATTTCGAAAATAAAATCCACCCGTGGTTCTAGGCTGGATAGCAAAAAACACGAAAGAGGTTGACTAGGGGCTCAATGGCTAATAAACGATAGTTTATTTCAAAATTAGATATCTTAGTTGCACCTAGGGTTGTAAACGAACTGAATGTTCAACGAACCGTCCGTCGATCATTCGCCTAAAAACTCGTTTATGTTCATTTATTTAATAAATGATCGAAAACCAACAAGATTTTTCGTTTGTTTAGTTAAATGAACGAACATGAACAAATGCTCCATTCGTTCATTTGCGTTCTTGAACTGTTGATTACATTTGTTCGAGTATGTTCAATTAGTTCGTTCGTTATGCTCGATTACTTTCGTTCAATTAACATTCTAAATATTAAAAAAGATGTTAACAAATGATATATTAAGTATTTCAAAGATCTATACCAAGTATATAAGTTACCATATATTAAGTATTTCAAAGATAATATTGATCGTTTTAAAGTAACATCGTTAGTTCCGTGCTTGTTTATTTCTATTTACGTTTATATATGATCGTTTATGTTCGTTTACGCTCGTTTAACTGATAACTAAACGAACATAAATGAACATGAATAAGTTCAAAACTAAATAAACGAACATGAACCATAATTTTGGTCCAATGACAAGTTTGCGTTTATTTCTTTGTTCGACTAAATTAAATAAACGATCATGAACATACCTTCGTTCACATTCATTCGGTTCGTTTACAGCCTTAGCTGCACCTATGCAGTGCAGTTGTGATATATGGATTTGGTAATATCCAAGCACGTTCGCCAGAAAAGAAGATATCATAACGCGGTTCTTCGCAAACTCGAAAAAACTCGTTTATACCCCTACTTTCCCAACGGGGTAGTTTCCTATATGGTATTAATGTTTGTGTTTTTAGTTCGTTTTCTCTCGGTCTTATCGAATTGATATAAATTTTCAAGTTTGACTTTATTGTTTTTGGTTATAAAATCTTGTTTGGAATCTAAGATACTTTGGCACAAATCATGTAAAAAGGTAAAAATAGCTATTATACTATGTATACGTACTATCTAAAACACTTTAAACTTACCATAATTAAATGCACAAAATGAAAAATCATAAAATGCATGTTTAGACTACAAATGAAAATCACCAAATACAAATTAACAAACTAGCTAATTGTTCTAACATACTATTTAAATATCTATTTTTATGAATCTACAAATACAAAATTGATTAAAACTAATTTTATAGATCTATCACACTTTTATAATTCTGAAAACCAAATTTTAAGAAATCTAAACTTTTAAATTCGTTTAACTAAATCATTGGTCTACTAGGCCCAAAATTAATACTAAGCCCAATAGTTCAAGTGTATAAAGAAACAGTCAAGCAAGTAAAACATGCCCAATAATAGTCCAATTTGATCCCTACGCAATCCAATGGATTACACCATACATAATTTCAATATACACTTTCTAAAAAACGAAACATCCCTTATGCCTACACTGTCACGTGATATCTAAAAGTTAATATAAGAAAACTCCAACTGCCTAACTCTACATCTATCTAAAACAGTAGAATCAAAACACTCGATATCTGGTAGTACATAAAATCCTCTAGGCTCAATGTTTTGAATCGAGATGTAGAGCTATAGCAGATATCAAGTAGCATTTAACAACAAGTAATCTTGAAATTCAAAGAACAATCTATCAAATTACACTAAAATTTTGCAAAGACTTAACAAATGGTGACCTGCACATCCGACGTATAATCCTTTGATGTCGAAGTATGGCGCTAAGCCAACTTTTGCTATTACACCTCAAACTTCATCTATTCAAAGAGCTGATGAACTGTAAACACCTGCGTAAACTCTAAGTGCTCCTGCAAAATCAAACCAAAACAAGAAACCAAGCAAAACCTTCTAAACTGAAACCTGCTTAAACTTGAACAAATCTGTATCCTTTTGCAAAACTGACTAATGAAAGAAAACAATAGTCGAAATCACTGATTTTGTAAGTGACACTTATAACAAAATTTTACAATAAGAGAAACAGATTTAACAACATTTATAACTTCGAACTCAAAACATCTGATTAAACCTACACAATCGCCACATTAAAACTCATGACTGATTTAAGACAAGCAATCATTAGAAATCAGTTGAAATGTAAAATAAAGCTAGAATGAAATTAAAGTTTCAATAATGGAGTAACATGTCACAAGATTCAACAGATATGTAACTGAATTTGAAACAGATTAAAGAAAAATCTTATGAAATTAACCGACTAACAGTTTCATTCATCTGAATCACAAGAAAATCGAGAGTAACAACTTATTACTCTAATCTATCTAACACTGTAACAAAACAGAAACATAACAAGCTGAATAACTAGCTTATATCATACGAGCCAATGAGAAGCTTATATCATACGACTTATACAGGAACATAACAAGCTGCTAAAGATTAAAAGGTTCCAAAACAGAGAGTTGTAAAAGCTTGAGAAGAATTTTATTAATGGAAAAAAATCGGTTACAACAAGAAACTGAAATCCTTAACAAAATTAAAAGTGAAGAGGAAAGAGATCAACTAGCTACTTACTACTCCTAACTAGTTATACTATGTGTAACTACACCTAGCTAACCGCTTGAAATGAAGGTGTCTTCTTGTATTTATAGACGACTGGGAGGAGGAGTGATGACATGCAACCTCCAATTAGGTTGTGCCACGTGTAAAATACGATGATCTTTGTCAATTATGGTTCTTCACATCCCCAGATTTTGGGTTTTCCTCAACTCTTGATCCTGATCTAATTCACTTGTATCTTCTTATTATGAATAAAAAGAGGATCATTTTTGCTGTTTCAAGCTTCTCTTGAATCTTTGTAGATATTCCTTGAACTGAACTCACAGGTTATTGGTGAAGAAAACTATGAAACGACTGTTATCCCTTTCTCTCTCTTGTTGCATTTAAGAAGAAGATGAGACCGTGTGTTTATGACTTGGTCTTTGACCGAATAAAGATAAGACTAGTAAATAAACTTTCCCTATTTATTTGCTTTTTAGTCCTCTTATTTCATTTCTTTTATCAAATGTGATAAACACTTTTAAGTAAAATCTCCTTTTCATCCTTTGTTTTTGTAAAAATTGCAACTTAAGCCCTCGATCTTTGAATTTTGGCAAGCAAGGTCCTTGAAGCATCTTTCGTCTTTTTCTTCGTCTTTTGTCATATAAATCCCTTGAAAATGCGTATTTGCTCCAAAACGTATCTTGTTTACCTGAAAACACAAAAACACAAATACCCACGTGATTCTGATATTTTACAGTTAAATAGAATGTATTTGGCTATGTTTCATGTGGTTTTTGGGTCATAATTGATGAGTGTTTTCACACTTATCAGGTATTGTCTCCTCGATACTTCCGGATGGAGCGTTTCTGGAATATGAAGTTCCGACATGAACTCATGAGTTCATGGTCGGACAATACATAGGTGATCTTAGAGAGTTGATTCACCATCGTAGAAGAGATTTAAGTGAAAGTCGCGGTGTTTCTACCTTCTTTGGTTAACTGTCGCGCTTTGACTGTATAAGAAGATTCGTTAATAGCGGGTTTAAGCTTTTTCACTGTGTAAAACACAGTAAAAACGGCTCATCATTTATGTATCCTAGGGTTGCATCATTCACTCTCTCGGATCGTCGATACATGGCACCCACTTGCAGATCTAACGGTTGGAAGATGAAAGGGTCGATAAGGTGGCATGCACTTTTCACATTTACCGAATGAGTGGCCCACTTGGATAAAACATGGGTCCCGTGTTTTGGCGGTAAAATTCAAAACATCTGAGGAAACAATTGAGAGTGCGCCTAGGCTATTTTCAGTACGTTGACTTATTTTTTCTAGTCTAGTGGTCGCGATGCGAGTTGTGTCTACTAGGGTTGGGGACGTGATAACGTATAGTCCTTAGTCGGGCTATGTAGTGTGACCCATGGGTTACTACCCGTATCCAATCCTTCACGATTGGATTAGAGGAAATGACATTGACCCGATATGCCAATGGATGATTGTCGCACGTAGTCTTATGTAGGTTGCGCCCTGGTCGCACGATGTCAAGGTCAAACATAATCATAGTCTAATTAGAACTATGATTCGTCCAAAATTAAGAGGATATACGTTCTCCTTAATTATAATATAAGGATCTTGTGTATATGGTAATTATCCTCTTCTTGGTCCCACGATTCTGGGAGCCCAACTAGGGTTCCATCGAGTATATAAGGAACCCCTTAGTTCCACCCAAATGCACGATTCACTTGCAAACATAATACCCTAACTATCAACTAAAATCGATTACTTACTATTCGGAGTCTAATCGTGGGAAACAATCATACGGTAAGCCTAACGATGCTTTTATTAGTGCGCATGATCCCTAAATAAAATATTCACTTAGTCAGAAGACGGATCCCTACAAACCCGAATTACCTCTAATTCGGGTCAACTAGGTCCAACCAACTTTTGTATCAACACACCTTAAGAAACCACACATCAAATTGTTCAATATCATGTGTAATACCCGCTGGTAAGATGAACATGGATGCCCAATAAAGATGCATAGACGACAACACCAAAATAACTAGATAACATCTACATGCTAAAGATAACCATTTGTTCTTCCAATATGTAATCTTCTTCCTAATACACTCTTTGAGGAGTTCACAATCCTTGTAGAGGATCCTAGAAGATATGAACGGAACACCTAAGTATTTGACAGAAGGATTACATCGTCAAATCGAATGAGTTGGAGAATAACGATCTTGTCATGGCCGACCACATTACAAACGAAAATAGTACTTTTGGGTATACTTGGCACGAGACCTGACATCCCTTTAAATTCATCCAATGCCTCCATTAAAACCCTATCCTAGTACACCTCACTACGAGCAAACATTATTAAGTCGTCAGCAAAACAAATATTTATATTTTTTGTTTACCGCACTTATGATGGTACACGACATTTTAATCCCATCGAGCCTTTCGTTTCAGAATGCGCGTTGATATTTCCATTACCAACGTAAATAATGAAATACCATATAATTGTATAGTGTATATCACCTTCCTTAGGCTGGACGTAATGGTCTCACTCTCACGAGTGAGTTTGCCAACTCATAGGCGACTTCTGTCACCACTTTGCAAACACACGCACGAGTATACATGTGAGTGGTATGTTATTACGAAGTATTGTTTTTTATTGTGGTTGTGAGTGTGTTTAGGGTATAAATTGTATAAAGTGAATATTTTAATGAAAGTTTAGTACCTACCTTACCATTACGGTTTAACATTTAGTGTGAGTGAGTTGAAATAAGTGGAAAGAGAAAGTTGATTTGGTGATGGGGTGGAAGGTGAGTTGGGTTAACGACTCCCTCAAGCCTTATAGAATTAGCTTATCATCATGATCATCTTTCATAATTTATACATCATTTGTTATGGAGAATTGATTTGCACATATTAAAAATTATTTCGAAATTTATAAAGACACTCTATTGTTTGCATCAAGCAATTATACCTTAATTGTTCCACGCTTTAACAGTCTGTATAGTGAACTATATCAATGAAAACAAATGTGTGTCAATCAATTCTCTCTGTTATGACTTGTCAACCTTGACTCCTTTGAATCTTCCATATTTTACAACACGTAAGGTTGAATGTTAACAAACTAATGCATGGGTGAGGAGCAAAAGTGAGGCAACTCATCACAATGAATGCATTACTCCCTACCAACATCTCTTGTATGAGGGGTGATTACGTTAGTACATAGTTTGGTCATGGTAGTGGTTGGACCAAACGGGGTGTGTATATGTGTGCACATGCACGTCTTATATATCTAAATAAAATTTTGGTATAAATAGTGTTTTGAAACCCGGTTAGACCCGATCTGATTAACTATTTGAACCGGTGTCGATTAAAAAAGAGGATAAAATTGATGGGTCAAATTTAAACGGTTCGGATCAACTGGACAACTTGAACATACACTTATTAGCTTACTAAATTTGAACTTAAGGTATTTGAAGAAGAACAAAGATCTGAAGAACACTCTGATATATACTATACTCATCTGGTAATGGAATGAGTTGGAGAATAACATTCTTGACATGGCCGACCACATTACAAATGAAAAATAGTACTTTTGGGTATACTTGGCACGAGACCTGACACCCCCCATAAATTCATCCGATGCCTCCATTAAAACCCTATCATACTGCACCTCACTATGAGCAAACATCATTAAGTCGTCAGTAAAACAAATATTTATAAAAAAATTTACTACACTTATGATGGTACACGACATTTCCATCCTCTCGAGCCTTTCGTTTCAGAATGAGTGTTGATATTTCCATTACCAACGTAAACAATGAAATACCATATAATTGTATAGTGTATATCACCTTCCTTAGGCTGTACGTAATGGTCTCACTCTCACGAGTGAGTTTTCCAACTCATGGGTGACTTGTGTCACCACTTTGCAAACTCACGCACGAGTATACATGTGAGTGGTCTGTTATTAAAAAGTATTATTTTTTATTGTGGTTGTGAGTGTGTGTAGGGTATAAATTGTATAAAGTGAATATTTGAATGAAAGTTTAGTACCTACCTCACCATTACGGTTGAATATTTAGTGCGAGTGGGTTGAAATAAGTGGAAAGAGAAAGTTGATTTGGTGATGGGGTGGAAGGTGAGTTGGGTTAACGACTCCCTCAAGCCTTATAGAATTAGCCTATCATCTTGATCATCTTTCATGATTTCTACATCATCTTTTATGGGGAATTGATTTACACACTTTCAAAATTATTTAAAATTAATAAAGACACTCTATTGTTTGCATCAAGCAATTATACATTAATTGTAACGCGCTTTAACAGTCTGTATAGTGAACTATATCAATGAAAACCAAACGTATGTCAATCAATTCTCTTTGTTATGACTTGTCAACCTCGTCCTTTGAATCTTACATATTTTACAACACACAAGGTTGAATGTTAACAAACTAATGCATGGGTGAGGAGCAAAAGTGAGGCCACTCATCACAAGCGAATGCATTACTCCCTACCATCATCTCTTGTGTGAGGGGTGATTACGTTAGTACGTAGTTTGGTCATGGTAGTGGTTGGACCAAACGGGGTATGTGTATACGTGTGCACATGCACGTTTTATATATCTGAAGAAATTTTTTGTATAAATAGTGTTTTGAAACCCGGTTAGACCTGATCAGATTAACTATTTGAACCGGTGTCGATTGAAAAAGAGGATAAAATTGAACGGGTCAAATTTAAACGGTTCGGATCAACCAGACAACTTGAACATACACTTACTAGCTGACTAAATTTGAGCCTAAGGTATCTGAAGAAGAACAAAGATCTAAAGAACACTTTGATAAAGACTATACACATCTGGTAATGGAATGAGTTGAAGAATAACGTTCTTGACATGGCTGGCCACATTAAAAACGAAAATAGTACTTTTGGGTATACTTGGCACGAGACCTGACACCCCCTGAAATTCATCCAATGCCTCTATTAAAGCCCTATCATAGTGCAACTCACTATGATCAAACATTATTAAGTCGTCAGCATAACAAATATTTATAATTTTTTTACCGCACTTATGATGGTACACTTCATTTCCATCCTATCGAGCCTTTCGTTTCAGAATGAGCGTTGATATTTCCATTACCAACGTAAACAATGAAATACCATATAATTGTATAGTGTATATCACCTTCCTTAGGCTGGACGTAATGGTCTCACTCTCACGAGTGAGTTTTCCAACTCATGGGCGACTTGTGTCACCACTTTGCAAACTCACGCACGAGTATACATGTGAGTGGTATGTTATTACGAAGTATTATTTTTTATTGTGGTTGTGAGTGTGTGTAGGGTATAAATTGTATAAAGTGAATATTTTAATGAAAATTTAATACCTACCTTACCATTATGGTTGAATATTTAGTGTGAGTGAGTTGAAATAAGTGGAAAGAGAGAGTCGATTTGGTGATTGGGTGGTAGGTGAGTTGGGTTAACGACTCCCTCAAGCCTTATAGAATTAGCCTATCATCATGATCATCTTTCATAATTTCTATATCATTTGTTATGGGGAATTGATTTGCACAATTTCAAAATTATTTCAAACACTCTATTGTTTGCATCAAGCAATTATACATTAAACGCGATTTTACAGTCTGTATAGTGAACTATATCAATGAAAACCAAATGTGTGTCAATCAATTCTCTTTGTTATGACTTGTCAACCTCGACTCCTTTGAATCTTCCATATTTTACAACACACAAGGTTGAATGTTAACAAACTAATGCATGGGTGAGGAGCAAAAGTGAGGCCACTCATCACAAGCGAATGCATTACTCCCTACCATCATCTCTTGTGTGAGGGGTGATTACGTTAGTACGTAGTTTGTTCATGGTAGTGGTTGGACCAAACGGGGTCTGTGTATACATGTGCACATGCACGTTTTATATATCTGAAGAATTTTTTGGTATAAATAGTGTTTTGAAACCCGGTTAGACCCGGTCCGATTAACTATTTGAACCGGTGTCGATTGAAAAAGAGGATAAAATTGAACGGGTCAAATTTAATCGGTTCGGATCAACTAGACAACTTGAACATACACTTACTAGATGACTAAATTTGAGCTTAAGTTATCTGAAGAAGAACAAAGATCTGAAGAACTCTCTGATAAAGACTATACTCAACTGGTATCTTTACCAAACAACAAAGTTTAGTCTAATTATATTTCTCTTATCTCATTTTCCTCTACCAAACACACCATAAAATTCATGTAAAAACAACTTCAAGAAATCAAAGACAACTTAAAGATACTCTTACTAGCTTACTGAAGTTGAGCTTAAGATAACTCAAAAAGAATAAAGTTTTGGAGAAGACTCTAATAAAGACTATACTCATCTAGTATCTCTTGTTGAATCTTTAAATTTAATCATATGGAGAAACTAGCCTTTACGACTAAAAATAGATAAAAAGTTTCTTATTGTGTGTAAATACCTCAAAGATCACCAACTAGAACAAGAGAAATTGAAAGATGAAGTTATAAAAGCTGAAAAGTAAAAGTTGATCTTTTCGAAAGGCTTGATCACAGTCTCATCCTTTCCTATTAAAATAAGAAGGCAACGTAAAACAAGTATTTCCATATAACAAGTACTTCCATATGATGTTGAAGAGACGACACTAGAAAATATCACCGACATAGACATCATAACATCTTAAGGTCTAGTTAATGTAAGAATCTACATGGAGGAAGAAGATAATGAAACATCTCAGAATTCAACATATGAGATCTTCAGTTTAAATAATGTAAACATATTACTGACTATTGTGGACATAGAAAATGCCAACATCGAGCAATGATAGGTGATGCAATGAGAAAAATATTGGATGATGTTATGGCTCTATGGGACTCCTTAGACATTCAAAAAGGTGTTATATTGGAAGAATAAGATCCTATGATTGAATTGTATTAGACGAACAGAAAGAAAAAGAGAGGAGGTAAACAACTCCAAGAATTATTTAGGTATACCAAGCATACAAAGACAAGGGGTAGTGTATGAAAATCATCCATCTAGTACCAACAGATATTCCACATACACCACCAAGGACCAAGCACTACTATCTAGCTAGAACCTTTTGTTCACTCTTGGTTGGTTGAGTGGAGCAGATAAATTAGAACCTACTAAAAAAACCAGACGCATACCCTCATTGGAGTAATAAACAAAGTAGTCATTTGATGAATCTTTTGTATCTTGTAATGCAATAAATGAAATCAAATGAAAGTTTGTGTACCTTTTAATGTTGTAGTTTATTTCAGTATCACTACAAGAATTGCCTGGTTTAGGGTCGAAATTTTCGACCCTGCACCTCAAAGAATTTCGACCCTAAACTTTCGGGTTGAAATATTCGTTCCTAACCTGGTGACCCAAATCTTTCGACCTTAAAAATTCAGGGTCGAAATACCCTTTGTATTTTAGGGTCAAAAATGGGCCCCACAACTTTTTAGCCAAATTGTTGACCAAAACTTAGGGTC
The DNA here is from genome assembly GCA_025667525.1 of Glebionis coronaria. NCBI lineage: Eukaryota > Viridiplantae > Streptophyta > Magnoliopsida > Asterales > Asteraceae > Glebionis > Glebionis coronaria. The sequence goes on from CM046879.1 coordinate 584,576,774, forward strand.
CAAATACCTTTGTATTTTAGGGTCGAAAATTTTGACCCTAAATATTATCCATGTGTAAATAAAAACACATTGTGAAAATGATTTTATTAGTTTTAATGTATTAAATTAGGGTCGAAATTTTATTTGATGTTTAGGGTCGAAAATTTCGACCCTAAATATTTACTCATTTTATATTAATTTTGATACCAAAACAAGTTTTGCAGGACTTTAATTTGGGGTCGAAATTTCGACCCTAAATATTAGGGTCGAAATTTTCGACCCTAAAGCTATACTTAGGGTCGAAAATTCCGACCCTAAATGTTGCCTAGGCCAAAAGAAACTGCATTAAGCAGCTTGTTTCCAGATTTTTTTCCGGTATTTTTCCGGAAAAAAACTATATTTCAACAAATCCATAATATTGCAAATCACTAAACGGTACAATACTAATAATCTACAATACGATAAATAGCCAAAATGTTAGAATACATTTCACCAAATCCTTGTTTCACAAATGTAACAAGTCTAAAATTATTACACATCACAATAAATCCATGTTTCACAATTTAACAAATCTAAAGTTATTACACATAATAAAAAGTCTAAAACCAACAACAACTCCTAATCTGAATAGTCCCCCTCATCAGCATCCCCCTCATCAGCATCCGAGTTAATTAGCTCATTATCGGACACGTTGTTGGCATTCTCAAGATCTTGAGCCAACTCTTCGATGGTCTGAGTATCATTTTGATGATGATTTAGGCTGACGGTGTAGTTGGGACTTTCCCGAGAGTTAGAACTCGAGGGGCCAGTGGTGTTGACAACGGGTCGATGACAGTTGTTGAAACTGTTATTTTGGGTAAGTGGAACTTGCAACTGATTAGAGAATGGAGGTTGGAGTGGGTTGAGTGGAGCATTATATGGAAATCCAGGAAGGGCCTGAGGCATACCACGGAACTGGGGCATAACAGGGAACTGAGGCATACCAGGGAACTGAGACATGCCAGGCATAGATGAGAATTGGGGTGGCGGTACAAGGGTTATTAGGTCCGGTATACCCTCGACCCATGTCATGTGAAGTATAATGAGAAATTAAATGACTTAGGCGGGCGTTGTTTACCTCAACATTTTTTTGCGCCACACTAGCATACATATGGGCCAAATTAGCCCGTTGCTGCGCCTCCTCGGTTGCTTCCTCAACAGCTCTTTTTCTTGCTCATGAATCCTAAATAGCTCCGAGAGCTGTTCTTGAGTCACTCCCTCATTATAAGAACTACTCCCGCATCCATATGAGGTACCACCACCCGGCAACTTCCTGCCCCTGCCGACGATATTTTGAGTGTTACGGCTCGGATTTACTAGATCAATTATTTCTTGATCAGTTTTAAACTACTCAGCACCGCAAAGAATCGCATCTTTTATGGCCATCATTCTCGACTGTGAAAAAGAAAGAGAAAAAAAGAAGTTAAAAACAAATAAAAATATGTTATTAAAGCATGTATAAATTAAATTACTTACATATATGTCTTGATTTTCCTCGGACATAGTGCCATTCTTGTTTGTGCGTGCCCTCTTCCAAGTTTGTATAAAGACATATTCGTAGGAGTAAAGGAAAAACACTGTCGAAATCATCTCAAATAATAAACCAGTTATACGCATTCATATCCTAAATGAGACAAAACATTCAAAAAGCAGTCCCAAAACTGGGGACTTTCCGAAATTAATTTCTAATAAATTAATTTCGGACGGGTTTTCTAAGGTTGATTAATTTCGGACGGGGCTTTTTCAAAATTAATCGACTAGAATCCTAAAACAATCCTAAAGGGTGCAATTCAATATACATTTAAATCAAACTAATAACTAAAACATATAAAATATCATTAGAAAAGTTATAACACTTATCTTCGATGTTGTTGCTGCCTAATTGTCGTGTCGCCGCCTAGCTTTCTCGCTGCCGCCGACTGCCACCACCAGAAACCGTCACCGCTGCCATAAATAAAAAAAGTTAGTTAAAAATAACTAATTTATTATTATCATATCATTAACTTTAACAATTAAATCAAAAAAATCAAACCTTTATTAAACTATAAGAATCATCATATAGAGGGTTGAAAGAAAAAGAATTAAACTTTTAGAGAAGGGAGATGAAGATGACGGTGAACAGTAGTGGTGGTGGCTGTCGAAATTGGTGGTGGTGGTAGAATGTGGTGGTGGTTGAATTTGATGAATTTGATGAAAATGGGTGATGGGTAATGGAGATGGGTGATGAAAATGGTGGTGTGGGTGATTGGAATAGGGTGTAATGGCCAGAATAGGGTGGTAATGGACGAATTTGGTGATGGTTTTGGTAAAGATGATTTTGGTAAAGATGAATATAAGAGAAAGAGAGGTCGTCTGTTTTTTGTTTAGTTAAAATTTAGGGTCGTAATTTAGGGTCGAAAATTTCGACCCTAAATTACTTTAATATTTAGGGTCAAAATTTTCGACCCTAAATATTGACCGCGAATTTTATTTTTTTGGTATGAAATTTTAAATTTTCGTGAAAATTTTCGTGAAAAATGAAACTTTTGGTGGCAAATTTAGGGTCGAAATTTCGACCCTAAATTTCAAAACTAGAATAATTTTAATTTTAAAATGTTTTAAAAATTAATAAATAGAGTTTATAAATTACTAAATTATTTATATAAAATATTAACAACATATTTTTATTTATATAAAATATTAATAAGTATCACTAATATATTTTATTTATGTAAATTTATTTTCTAAATTACAATAATTACGTTTTAAAACAGTAAATTTTGAAACTAAAATAATTTTAATTTTAAAATGTTTTAAAAAATTAATAAATAGAGTTTATAAATTACTAAATTATTTATATAAAATATTAACAAATTATTTTATTTATATAAAATATTAATAAGTATCACTAATATATTTTATTTATGTAAATTTATTTTCTAAATTACAATAATTACGTTTTAAAATAGTAAATTTCGAAACTAGAATAATTTTAATTTTAAAATATTTTAAAAAAATTAATAAATAGAGTTTATAAATTACTAAATTATTTATATAAAGTATTAACAAATTATTTTATTTATATAAAATATTAAAATAAGTATCACTAATATATTTTATTTATGTAAATTTATTTTCTAAATTACAATAATTACGTTTTAAAATAGTAAATAGGGTATCGTATTACATGATATGAGTCAATAGGGCATAGTATTACATGATACGAGTCAATAAGGTATCGTATTACATGATACGAGTCAATAGGGTATCGTATTACATGATACGAGTCAATAGGGTATCGTATTACATGATAAGAGTCAATAGGGTATCGTATTACATGATATGAGTCAATAGGGTATCGTATTACATGATACGAGTCAATGTGATATCGTATTACATGATATGAGTCAATAGGGTATCGTATTACATGATACGAGTCAATAGGGTATCGTATTACATGATACGAGTCAATGTGGTATCGTATTACATGATATGAGTCAATGTGGTATCGTATTACATGATACGAGTCAATAGGGTATCGTATTACATGATACGAGTCAATAGGGTATCGTATTACATGATACGAGTCAATAGGGTATCGTATTACATGATATAAGTCAATAGGGTATCGTATTACATGATACGAGTCAATTGGGTATCGTATTACATGATATGAGTCAATAGGGTATCGTATTACGTGATACGAGTCAATGTGGTATCGTATTACATGATATGAGTCAATAGGGTATCGTATTACATGATAGGAGTCAATAGGTTATCGTATTACGTGATACGAGTCAATGTGGTATCGTATTACATGATATGAGTCAATAGGGTATCGTATTACATGATATGAGTCAATAGGGTATCGTATTACATGATACGAGTCAATAGGGTATCGTATTACATGATATGACTCAATAGGTTATCGTATTACGTGACGAGTCAATAGGGTATCGTATTACAGGATATGAGTCAATAGGGTATCGTATTACGTGATAGGAGTCAATGTGGTATCGTATTACATGATATGAGTCAATAGGGTATTGTATTACATGATAGGAGTCAATGTGGTGTCGTATTACATAATATGAGTCAATAGGGTATCGTATTACATGATATGAGTCAATAGGGTATCGTATTACATGATACGAGTCAATGTGGTATCGTATTACATGATATGAGTCAATAGGGTATCGTATTACATGATACGAGTCAATAGGGTATCGTATTACATGATACGAGTCAATGTGGTATCGTATTACATTATACGAGTCAACAGGGTATCATATTACATGATATGAGTCAATGTGGTATCGTATTACATGATACGAGTCAATAGGGTATCGTATTACATGATATGAGTCAATGTGGTATCGTATTACATGATATGAGTCAATGTGGTATCGCATTACATGATACGAGTCAATAGGGTATCGTATTACATAATACGAGTCAATAGGGTATCGTATTACATGATACGAGTCAATGTGGTATCGTATTACATGAAGGGAAAACATTGGCGGGAAAACATTGGAGGGAAAACCTTGGCGGGAAAACATTGTCGGGAAAATATTGGAGGGAATACATTAGAGGGAAAATGTTAACAATTTCCCTCATTTTTTTAGCATAAAAGGAGAACCACACGCACTCCTTATCATCACAACCACCAGCAGATTACACACACTTATCATCATAAACACATTGTTATTATGAAGATGTTGAAGCATGAAGCTTTTACGTGCAAGTGTGGACATGGAGATGTATTTCTTCGAGAATCGTGGCAAACTGAATCCTTTGGTAGACTGTACTATGCTTGTCCACGTTCACGGGTTCAACCTCCAGTTTCATATGGATGCAAATATTTTTTATGGAAAGATGAACGCGTCCAACTACTAATCAATTCTCTTGGAGGTTCAATGAGCTTTTCTCCTCCAAGCTCTTCTTCAAGACCTTCAACGAGCTTTTCTCCTCCAAGCTCTTCTCCCAGACCTTCAACGATTCCAATTTCTTCTCCAAGCTCTTCAACGTGTGCAAACTGTGTGCGCTTGAATGTAATGATAAAGGTACTTGAGAGTACAGTAGAGTTGTACCGCAACCCCGATAGGCACACAATGGATTCAGCTGCACTACTTCACGACCTTTACGATGACATGGGGAACCTTAGTTTGAACTAGTTTGTGATGTGTTTTTTCCGTGTTTACGAGTCTAATATCGTTGTAATATCCATGTTTAATTAAGCGCGTGTTTAAGTGTCCGTGACGAATAAAACTATGTTTAGGAGTGTTTGTTTGTAAGTCTCCCATGTGATATTACGGTTTTATGTAATCTTTGGAATAAATAAATATTTGTTTTATAAATTTCTCATTTTTATTATATAAACGTCGCAACTGTTCGTAAAGTCTAATCACTTTAAGTCCCCGTATCGAATAAAATGTATCGTTAGGCGTTTTGTGCGTATCTTCTAACATAAAAGTTACATAAGTTATATATAAGTATAATAATAATAATAATAATAATTCAAAATTTATTTTAATAATTACGAAAAAAAAAATTTGCAATTAAAACACATTGCCATTGAATAAAAACATATATTTAAAATTTAAATATATACATATATTAATATTTTAAAAGGATTCAGACTAAAAGAAAATATTTAAAATATAGTTAAAAATTTAGGGTCGAAATTTTCGACCCTAAAATATTAACATATAAAAATATAAACTTTTGGAATGATTTTTAATTATTAGAAATGTATTTTATATTACATAAATAAATTAAAATATAGTTAAAAATTTATGGTCAAAATTTTCGACCCTAAAATATTAACTTATAAAAATATAATGTTTTAAAACTATTTTTAATTATTAGAAATGTATTTTATATTACATAAATAAATTAAATTAACACTACGTTTTTAGGGTCGAAATTTTCGACCCTAAAATTGTGGACCCCACTACCTTTTTGACCAGCCATTTTGGGTTGAAAATTTGTGGCCCCCACCATGTATTTAGGGTCGAAATTTTTGACCCTAAATTTGCACCGACCCTAAATACCAATTTTGTTGTAGTGTATGTAACTAAGAATAAGTCGTTAGCTCACTTACATCTAATTAACTTAGGTTATTTGTACATCCAAATTATGGGAGATTGTTGGGTCATTTCAAGATTCTTCGTTCAGCTTGAATAGATTGAACACAAAATATCCTAAGTATAATCTAGTCGCCAAGAATAATTCGTCTTAACTCTCTATGAATTCTTAAAAACAAAAAGTATTCACTTCAATGAGTGATGTGGTTCAACCACTAAATCACAAGTCACAAAGAATGGGTTTAGTTTTTTTGGGTATAACTAAGTTTCTGACTCGACATTGCGAGCCGACTAATCCCAGGGCGTCTAATCACAAAGAAGGGGTTTAGTTCAGTGAGGGTATGATGACAATGTTTCACTAAACGATTTTTTTATCTCTTTATTCACAAAAATGATGAGCAAATAATCTCAAGTATCCAGAAAGCTAAATTCGATAAATATCTACTTATGCAAAAGGGATCAAGCATGTCTACTTAGGAAACGTCACCTTCCGGAGTCGGTAAGAAAGTACAAATAACGCCAATCGGTGTTCTTAGAAAAAGATTTTATCTCGTAGAAGATTTTATCGTGTTACCTAACAAAGGAGCATTTAATCTAAATTAACCCACTCATTATGTGCTCAACATGTGTAAAATATAAAGTCTTTGTAACCTAAATTTTCTACTTTACAAGAGAATCTAACTACTTTATGAAAAGTTTATGACTTATTCTAATTATAGAAGTCTTAAAATTTTTCAGCTTTAAACATTTCTTTATTAAGGAAGTACCATTAGTCAATGCACTAACACATAAAGTTTGACTAAAAATATGTAATAATACAAATTAATTCAGTAGTAACAACCTATTTACATGTAAAATTGTAACGGCCCACGAAAATTTCATTTGTAACAGCTTATTAAAATGTCATTTGTAACAGCCCATTAAAATATCATTTGTAACAGCCCATTCTATTACCGCAAATAAAACCCATGACCATTCCAACACACTCGTATACCATTTACTTCTCTTATTTCTCTTAGTCCAAAAAACGCATACGCTTCATCTACAAAACCTACACCACCAAAACTAACTGATCCAAGTTAGAATTTCTTATAGAGATCTGTCTAATTTAATTTTTTATTACAATGATCATACCTCCTCAAATAACTCAAGTCATCATGATCGCAATAACATACCGATCACTGTTACGGAATAGTCGTCAATACCTTTTTTGCTACAACTGCCTTGCTTTTGAGAATTAATGAGAAGGTTACTATGTGTAAAGTTTTGGTGCGTAGATAGGAATCAAGGAAGGAAGGTTGGTTATATTTTATTGGTTTAATTTGCTATCACATACCGCCGCCTGTCGCCGACGTGTTATAGCCGCGACCACCATATTGGGTAAGTGTTAAGGTTTTCATTTATTCATATTTAGATCTTATTTTTAAATCTAATTTTTATTCTATTTTTTGTTTTTTGTTAAAGCTGTCGTAGCTTACGCCGCCACCGCCGTAACTGAATGTCTCGCTAGAAGACGTTGATGTCGTCGCTGAACTGCTGGTGCTACCACCACATCTAAGGTTTCGATGTTGTATTGAGTTTTCTTTTATCAAATGATCTATAACATATTTTAGGTTTCGATGTTTTTGTTTTTTTACATTTGTTTTTGATATATACCATAATACCAACATGCTTATTGTTGCGGTGGTTATTACACTTCTATTGTATTGTTTTTAAGAGGAGATAAAAGGACACATGTATCTAATGGTTCGTATATGGAGACAATGGTGTTGCGTACATGAGTGTGTGGAGGCATGATTTCCCGGATAATGTATGTATTGGATTTTAATTTTATTAGTATTACAAGTTGTATTCCTTGTTGAGATTTATATTTGGATATATGCATTTATTTATTTATTCTCTTGTTTATATAGGTTTTTAAGTAATTGTTGATGTTACCGCTTAACGAGTGAGGCCAAACTTACACTAATATTTCACAATATCATGATATCAAGTCCAATGTATCATGGTTTAATTTAAATTCTCATTTATTCATATAGTGTTAAATAACATTTAATTTAATGTCATTGATCATTGCAAAAGATAATTATAAGATACCCGTCATCGTATTGCGCGGGTACCTGCTATTACTATATAAAACACTTAACCTTTTTTCCATAAGTAGAAGTCTTAAAAATAAAGTCTAGAAATAATTGTAACTGAATACAATTTTGTAACGGAAAATTTAAGTGTTATTAAGCATAATTAGAAGTTACAACAAAAAATTAACTGTTTTAAGTATAATTTTGTAACGGAAAATTTAAGTGTTTGTAATAATCCATAAAAACATTTTTAAACCCCATTGTCTAACAGCTTTATGGAAATAACTAAATTTCAATTATATAAAGGCTCAAAAAAAAGTTAAAACGCATATGTAAAATATGCAAAACAAAACCATCGCTCTTTCTCAATCACCACGCGTTGTCACCGACTTTGAGGTGCCGAAAAACTGTGGCCGTAATGTCCAGAAAAGAAGTTCGTTTTTGTAATAGTGGTTTCGTGGATGAACCAAATCCATGAAATTAGTCACCGGCTAACCGTCGCCGAATTGTGCGGGTAGCCGGCTAGTGTTTGTGAATAATGTATATGCATATTTTGCAATTAATGTGATACACATTATAAGCATTTGCTCCTAATAGATCTAAGACCATTGAACATTCAATGAGTAAGCATTAATTCTTACTTAAACCATAATCTAAGTTTGCGTTTAAATCATAGAGAATATTAGCAAATTGTCATTCCATTTTAAGTGTTATTCTACAAACATTATTTGTCTAAATTATTTGATCAACTTCCATAAAAGTCTATAATCATTGAAAAATTCTTGTGCTGTAAGTATTATTGCTCTAAGCAATTTAAACATCCATCGGTTATCATAGACAGTGATTTGACTTAGTAACAATAAGTTTCAATCATATTAAATGGAAAAATACTTATTCCGCAAAATATTTTGTAAATTTTTTATTTATTTTGAATAAAGGATTTTACATTGAAAGTTTATTTTGTGGTTATTGGTTAATCCTTTTTATTAGTATTTTCGAAAAACATGTCTTAAATTAGGGATCAACAACTTGCATAACAAATATCCGAAACAGAATCTTATCAAGTACTTTCGTATAAATTTTTTAAGGGAAAAACACAAAAATATCAAAATCTACCCTATTCATCCATCACATGATAATAGCATAAGACTTTAACAAATATGATCATACATAAATGTACAACTGCTTAATTTTTTAGTGATAAACTTTTTTTGCAAAAAAGCTAAACTGTCTTTCAAAAGTGACCAACTTTTTAACGTAAGTGAATAACTTTTGTACAAAAGTGCTAAACCGTTTTTCAAAGTTGAGCACCATTGGTTGATCAATTATTATTGGACAGGTATCACAATTTAAGGGTAATGACCATATTTGTCAAAAAATTTAAATATGGCCATATAATAGATTATAACTTATACTGTAATTTATAAGTGATTAATTTGATCATTTTGATCTTTTTCCTTTTCTTTAATTGCTTGTAGGATGATTGGACGAGTAAATGTGAATATGCGATTTAATTGCTTGTATATTTTTATTGTGCATAACGAAAATCTATATGTATTAGGCTAGGCACAACGCTAACTAGGTCGCGACCTAATTTTTTCAGTTTTTCTCTCCGGCGACCTAGTGCGACCAATTTGCCATAACTCAGCGACATAGTGCGACCTAGTTGAAAATTTTTTTTTGTCAAACACAATAAATTTCATAAAAAAACATTGCATTTATTTAAAAAAAACATTACACAGTTATACGAATTTAAAAAACATTACAATAAACGTAAAAATATTACAATAATCCTAATAATTTATATTATATCGTTCCTTGATTATGTCCCTCATTTCTTGTTGGGGTTGCTGTTTGGCTATTGGCAAGTTGGGGTTGATATCCGAGTTGTAGAACATCAAGTCTTTATCTCGCTTCTTTGATTCAGCAAGCTCGACTACCCGACGTTGTAACTTGAGCTTTTCTCTTTTTATTTGCGCGTTTTTCTCCTGCAAATTCAACTCCCGTTGCTTCAAGTCAAAGTATGAATCTTGTTGTTGCTTCTTCTTTCCCCATCCAATGTCTTTCATCTTCTCCCATTTGAAGCTTACAGCTTCAACAAATGAAGACTTCCCAGTTGACGAAGATGTTGATGACTTCTTTTTAGCACGGTCACGACCCATTGGTCGATACTCTTGAGTCTCTTCTTCCTCGTCTTCAGAATGAGCGTGCACATCCATGTAACTAGCGTGTCCAGAACCAGAAGTGTTTTCAGAAGTCTTGGATTTTTTGCTAGAAAGATTCTTTGCAAACTTTGGCATTTCAATCTGTATCCAACTCGGGTGATCTTTGAGCACTTTCCACGCCTCCTGGTATTGAAACTCTTTTATGTAAGTCACCTTGTACTCAGCACAACCTTTTTAGTAATCAGTGATATGATTGGCACCACTATCATGAGTACGCTCAATGTTATTCATAATACAACAAAATGCACCAACACTCGGACGTAACCTGTTTTTCCATTTACTCAAACCGTGTCGTACCCTCTAGTCGAACTCGTCTTTTTTCATAGTACTTCACAACTTGTTTCCAAAAGCCCTTTGATTTTTGACTGTTTCCAAGAACGCTATTCTCGGAAACTTGACACCAACCTCTGCACAACGCACACTCTTCCTCACTTGTCCATTCTTTTGGTGGCTCAGTTAAATCAACATGCTTGCCTTTCGTAGCACGTCTTGAGTGCTTCTTAGGTTTGATTGGTGACATCTCTTCCTCGTCGTCTTCAAGGTTGTATGCACAATGAAAAGACCCGTGTCCCGAACCTTGGCCCATAGATTGATCTTGGCTAGGCCTATCACCCACATAGTTGTCTTGGTTGTATATCATATCTTCAAATTGGGCATCAACCTCAAAACGATTAATCGGAGAATATTGTTGGTTTGGATAGGAAGTAGTGGAAGAATCCATAGTAGGACGATACACGCCCGTCGGCGATTCATAGTTAGGTTGTTGGTTATCACGTTGTGGGGGATAGAAAGGACGGTTTGAATAGTTTGGTGTGATTGATATTCGAAACCGGCGGGTCTAACCCGGAATTGAGGAGACACGCCGGATAATCGGAAAGCCGAATGCGGTGTCACATGTGGAATGGATTCTTGACGAGCTCAGGATTTTGGGGTTTTGGTTTTGGGAGTTCTCTTGCTAGAAATTTTAGAAGTGTTTGTGTAGAGATTTGTGTGTGAAATGTAAAAATTATGGAAGAGGGATATTGATTATATAGGTTTTAAATTAAATAAGAAATTTTATTTTAAACCCAACGGCTATAAACCAAACGGCTCTTTTTTCTCCCAATTTTCAAAACAGTTGTGCCTAAGACCGAATTGCCTTGGATCGATTTCGGCGACCGAATCGCCGCAACAGGCCGATTCGGTCGCGACCGAATCACAACCTAGTTTTTCCGAGAGCGTTGTGCCTAGCCTTAGTGACCGAGAGAACATAACCTCAAAATCATCTATTTCAGCACACATTAATAAGTGAATTGTAAGATTGTGGGGTTAATTGTACAACTTTTTAAGAATGCAAGACAGAAAAAGAAACGACTTTTTTTTAAAAGTTGTACGCTTTCCCTAGGACCCTCGACTCATGTAGTGCAAAATCTGAAATAACGAATGAGGTATATGTATATATGTGCACCAGGTTTCGCCTCGATGTATATCATCCTCTTTTCTCACAATTTACTCATCACATTTTTATTTTTATTTGAACGGAAAAGATATATTAAAAAACTAGCAAGGACGTAGAACAAACCTCATTTAACCCATAATGTGAGATTCCAACCGTGTTTTACCTATAGCCGACTTTAAAACGCGCAATTACACTCACATATACACACCACGCATGATGGGTGGTGCAAAGTAGGGCTCGCGTGTGGTGGTGGCAGTCTCATTACGCTTAGTCTTACAGTTAAATACTACTTCTTTAAAAATGTTTTAAATCGCCATATCGTGCATATTTTTTATTTGTCGACCGACTCTTCTCAAAGACCTACCATTAGATAATGAGCACATATTTCAGTGTATTTTAGCCCCGACATAGTACTAGTAAAGGATTACTTTGACATCGAGAAACATGAATGAATGATACTTTTAGGTGCCATGAATAGAAATAGTCCATCAAATACATTTTCTCATATAGTCGATCAATTATTGTTTTGTCTATAATAAATGCATAAAATAAAAATGGTAAAAAATTGAATAGTTGTTTGGAAGGAAAAATGGTAAATCACGGACCGAAAGTGAATGGATAGAATGCACGAACACAACATCAGGAATATGTACGATTTTCATTTTAATTTCAAACTGCAACTACAGTACTATTTGGTCAATAGCTTTGAATTTTGGCCATATCTATTTTAACCGTATCATATCTTTTCGTGTTATGTGACAAAATATTACCGTTCTTTTCATCTGCGACGACGGTCGAGTTTATTAATAGAATTCAACGGGTTATTATGACCTTTATATCGACACATGTGATTTTCATAAAATTAGCTTTACAATCTAAAATATGCTAACGGTACAGTTTGTTAACCGTTTATCATCCAACACAATGTAACATGTAAAAGATAATAATGTATATCAATTAGGCCACTAAAACCGAATCGACTAAAAAAACTTACTGCCGGTTTGTGATACAAGGTACGGTGGATCAAACTCCTGATACACACACAAAACCGTCTTGCGAGCATTTCCTGCAATTTTTAGACGATGAAAACCCTACATAATCGTCCTATATTCTTAAGGATATTAGGTTACATACAATCGTTTTTTACAAGATTTAGTTATGAAAATCGAGGTTCATAACAAAATCATCCTGAGAGACAAACCTATGTGGTTTACGGGTACTTTCGAGAACCCTATTACGTACATCTATTCATACGACACCGTATAAATTTGGTCGTAAGATCGAATACCGTTGGGCGTTAATTGAGAAAGAAACAAAGACGATGAATAGGAAATGGGCCATGTTTTTAGTTTGAAACACATGATATTTATTGTCTGTCTACAAGTTGAAATCAAATGGGCCAATCTTGTTTGTAGATCATCATGAAACCGAACCTCGTGTGTCTCATATTTAAAGCTTCTAGTACTTACTATTGCAATCAATTTTTTTGTAAGATTTAAGCAAAGATTATTGTTACTTAACTTTTGCGATCATGAGTAAAACCTTTCAGAGTTTAAATATTCGTTCATGTGGTTTAGGCCAAATCACTACCGCAGACTTCTCAGATTTTTTTTATTTACATATTCAATCGATATTTAATAATTATAATTTATCTGCGCCGCTTTTTTTTATAGCAAAATCTCTATTAAATATAATGTTTGTGAATTTTGGTTTCAAACATTATTTATAACACGTTGTATTCTGATAAGTAGCTCTACCATCTTATATACATAATCATAAAAACTTTTATATCAAATTACCCATGTTGACCACTAAATTGATTTGATGAATTATATACAATTTAGCTTTTCTTAGGAGTTTTTTCGAAAAAATTTATTACTCTAAAAAACATTTAAATACAAAGAATGTAGCTGCATCTTACATCTTTGTTCGTTACATAGGCAAGTAACTTCTAATGATAAAGAAACGCATAAAACCGACTACAAAGTCACATAGAAACATAATCGATACTCAAATTTATTGCGCCCACAAACTCTGATTCCAAAATTATGAATAATAAACTGGACAGTGTCCATAATATCTTGATCATCGTATAATTTAACTTTTCACAGTAGATGATCTTTGTAGCCACGTTATATATCGTGATAATACCAATAATAGTGTAAATGTAACCGTAACCAAATATGAACGAGTGGCTGGGGCAGAGCTAGGGGGTTCCCGGAATGCACGTGAACCTGATGGAATTTGATGGAATTTTATTGCGAATGTATGTATTTGCTAAAAGTCTTTTGTTTTTTAAAATGAACCTGGTTTCAAAATTATATACTATATAAATACTCGTATTATTGTGCAACGAATTACTTTATAATATGTCTTCACCCTTGGAGCGGCATGTAATAAAACAATCTATGAACATTTGGTTTGGAATGATATGAAAATAAAGGACAATCAACATGGACAATACAAAATCCAAGGTGCTATATTAATGGCGTAGCTTATCGATGGATCTATTAATGTAGTATATCTTCTTTGGATTTCTATGTTTCATGAAATCTGACAACTTTCACTACGGTACAACAATAAATAACAAGTCAAAAAACTTTGTTCGTTCTCCCAAAAGGAATGTGCTCATTTGTATGATTCATAAGTTTTAATTTTGAACATGGTAGCGCCCACTTAGTTCAATAATTCATTCTATTAACTGTTCATCTTAACAACGTTGGCCATGTATCGTTTCGATCTGTCTGTTTTTTCGGACTTTGTATCTTCTGTTATAGCAAGGGGCGGAGCTACATAGATCAGCCGAGGGGCTCGATCAACCACCCGAGGGGCACGTACTCGACAAAGTATATGATGATTTAGTTCCGGCTGCGCTCTTGATATTGTTAGACCATAGCTCCTGAGCGAACACTAAGCAACTCTAATCCTAATGGACCCAAGCCCATAATCGGGTTAAAACTTGATGTGGAAAAAACCAACTTGAAATATAGATGATGATAATGCGTAGTGATTGTGGCCTTGTGGGGTGTTAGTGTTCCTCGAATGGCCAAGAACATAGCGACCATTTGACCTACAAATCTGGCATCAAATATATGACATAAATACAAAATCCATTCTTGTTTTTGATCCATCATTGTCTCAAAATTGTTATATACTACACTTACTACAAAAATTGACATGTTGAGCACTTGAGCGATATTTAAGTATTTAACACGAAGTTTAGGTTAAATAAGATGACTTTATGAGACTAGAGTAGTGGGTCCATGATACGTTCGTCTCCATATTATCGAGTAAGAGTTCATGCACACGCGAAGACATACATGAGATGAAGACGTGTTAATGTTTGCACGCATGTAGAAGTAGTTAACGTATGCTTTTTTATTATTGCATCGGTATTCGTCATGCGTAAGTTTTTTTTTTTTTTTTTTTAACATTGCGCAAGTTATTTTAGGATGGTAACAATCACGTTTCCTCCTTATAGGTTAGTGGTTAAGCATTTATGAGTTTTTCCTTGATTATAAATTGTACTTGTTGGATTGTGAAATATAAAAAGAAAATTAATCAAAGTCAAGTTTCTCTCTTCTTGTCTTGGAGTTTTGCCCGCTCTAAAAGCTTTATCATCTCTTCTCGCATCTATTTCTTAGTAGGCCAAACTCTTACGAAATTTTTAAAAGAATTTGTGAAATTTTTTAGGAACTTAGCCTACTAAAAAAGGCCGCATCACTCCATCTCTATTCTCTTTGAATTTTTATAGTTTTTATATGATCTCATAAATTTCTACAATATTTTCTTGAAGTTTTAATTTACGTATGTACGTGTAAAAGATCAAGCGTTGGAATTTAACAACTTCATTTGGTATATCCTAGATTAACACGAAAACATGCTTCTCTACAAAATATCTGGATGAAGTTTTTTTAGTCATCTATCATCTATCAGTAGACGAATATGTCTGGATCATTTTAACAACATGCGTATTTTAGAAAAGGTTGTAAAAATGATGAATTGTTAGTCGGTCGGTCAATCACTTTGTAACTTGTAATCGTTTTAGACGGAATTAATTGGTGATTAATCGGATTGTCATTTTTAACCAGTTTTTGGTATATTCATCATGTTTTGGATATTTATACCGAGTTTTATTTATCTTCGGCAATATTAAAAGTCAACTTATCATACATATAAATAGTTATCATAAGTGATAAACACAATTATATAGTGAGTTTTTCGTATTTTTGACAAAATTTGAAGGTTTTTGGCAAGCTTGACGGTCGTTGACCACATTTGACCGCCATTAATCTTCTTTTCATTCATCGGAAAGATTAAGTGCCTTGTAGTGATTAATCGGCCTTGTAAACTTTTTTTGCTACACTGATTTTAGATAAACTTAGAAAATAGTTATCGGATACGCGTTGCCGCATTACATAAATATCGTGTTAGTATTATATTAAGCATGTTTGTATTGTTTAAGTAAGATTAGCACTATTCTTATGCAATCGATGAATTCGGTTCATAATTAGAGAGTATCATTTTATGTAATAGCAATGCATGGATACCAACATTAACCAAAGTTTCAATTACAATATTATAGCTATACTACATGGGCTGACAAATAGGATCCATGGATTTAAATTTGAACAAAAACACATGCACATATAGCCCATTAAAAAAAAACCTAAAACTCGTGTGTGGTAAATCGTAAAGTATAAGCATGCGCCGATTCAACTAGAATATAATAAATGGTCAATGGGAACATTACAAAGCTACGTGGCCCGACATGTTTGTCTCTATTAACGTGAGATAAAATTCTATCTTTAAGTTAATTGTAATCTATGAAATGTTAAGGTTGAGTTTGCTTTCCAAGATTATACCGAGTTTTTCTATACACATAAAGAATACACTATATGAGCTTCCTCCAAAATGTTAAATTAGCGGGAAAAACATACTCAGTGGTGGTATATCTTGAGCATTTATTTTGAAAGGTCAGATTATTTTATCCATACCAAAATAAAAAAAATACTAAACATTAACTTTGAAATGAAATTTATACCAAAATGGAAGCCCTCCCCAGTCCTATTAAGATCTTTCATTGATCTGGCTCTTACCTAAAGGTTTAATCTGAAATAATGAGCATATGTATGTTTCGATGATGTTTTAGCCAATATTTGAGTACTTGAGATTTAATGTGGGATTTATATTTTTTGGAACGGCGGAGATATTATTAAAAAACTAGCAAAATGCTAGAAATCAAAAAGACATAAGATAAGGATTCTTAAGCCAATCGTTCTTAATGAACGACACTATACTCCTAGCATCACCAAAGAAAAGAACAAGAAACAGTACTATCAAACAATAACATCTTCGATGGGCGAGATGTATCAAAAAGAACTTTATTTCGATAGTCCCACATTATCCACCAAGCCGTGTACCACACTCCTTCCAACACAACATTTAACTTAGCAGGGAGACGAATTGCCGAAAACCAAGAGAACCAATCATCGTAGGAGGTGAAATTTTGAATTGGTAAATTCCACCACTGCATCACCTTGTGAGATATCTCCAAAGCTAACTGGCAAGCAAAGAACAAGTGCGAGGCGGATTCCACACCAGTACCGCATGTAGGGCAACAAATAGCATCAATATCCAAGCCTCTTTGTGAAAGTTTCAATCGAGTCGGGAGAGCATTATTCTTCACCTTCCAAGCCAATATATTCACCTTAATAGGGATAATTTTGACCCATCTAGTAGTAGAGGGTTCATGGCTGAAAATCTAACATCATCAATAAGCTTACGAAATGAGGCAACTCAATACATACCATCGTTACAAAGCGACCAAATAAATCTATCGGCCTGAGGGACTATAATCACGTTTTCTAAAACAGAAACGATTTCATTTAACTGTTCTTGCTCCACACCACCTCTTGCATTACGACGAAATGTGATCTCTAGATCGGGACAATCCAATTTTGCTCTAATAGTTGCATCTTTATCAATATCCAGATTGTAAACCCTCGAATAAATGTCTTTCAAAATACCCTTATCGCACCATCTATCCTTCCAAAATCGAGTAGAGCAACTGTCTCCGATTTTAAGTTTCAAAAACTCGAAAAAATCAACACCATGACTTTTAAGAGTAGTAACTTCCTTAATAATATTGATCCAAGTCGAACTGCCCTTGTAACTATGGTCATAAATATGTCCGTCTTCTCCATGAATGGCAAGAATAACATTAGACCAAAGAGAATGTCTATCATAAAAGAACTTCCAAACCCACTTACACATAAGCACTCTATTAAGAGCGTACATACTTGCAATGCCTAAACCTCCAAGATCTTTTGTAACACCCCATTTTGATAAATGGAATGTCACGCATGATTATGGCGTGTCATCAAAGCATACAAGGATAAATGTATAAACATTACATGACCATAAAGGAAATACCAGAATCAAACATCGGTACCCCAAAAGTAGAACTCATCACACACAAACATAAGTACTGTAAATGAAAGGACTAAACAATGTCCATGAAAATGAGTATCAAAGTATAAAGAAATGCATAAAGTAAAGGAGGCTAGGAAGCTTCCAATCCGTATGCACGTACGCTTAAAATCTATGAGTGTCCCTGAGTACCTGCCGTTTAGGGAACATGAAAAGGAAAACGGCTGAGCATAACACTCAGTGCACGGATATACAAGTAAAGCATGAATAATATAAGCATATAAGCATGAAGCAGCGGAAAAGACTAAGTCCTGGATAACCTGGTTATATCTTAGTAAAACTGGTTTTATAGTTTGAAAAGCCTTATGTTTATCTTGTAAAAACTGTTTAACATGTTTACCATTAGCCAATATAGGTCATGAAATATCAACGTGCATGAATACTTGGAGGGGTGACCTCGTCATTCAAATTAGAGGGGCTGCCTCTAATTTAATATACTGGTTTTGGGTAGGAGGGATCAACTCCTTGTGAAGGATGCAAGGCACACACCACATTCACACTGAATAATATGTTGAAAACATGTAAACTAGGATGCACCCATACGACCTGTAAAACCCGCATGATCTTACCATGAATAGTACCCATAAGATCGTACGTACTAGATTAAAACTTTCCTAATATAGCATGATTACGATTACGTGTTAGGATTTTACGTATTACGTACGTGTTAGAACACGATAAGTATTTACTACGCACGATCACGTAATAATTATTTGACGATAATTAATCACGAACATGCGATCATGAAATCATGAACGTAATTAAAACACGAACTATTATTAATTATGTAAATATATTTATTACGAGCGTAATTAAATATATTAGATCACGATAGTTACGTAACGAGAACACTTAAAACGCGAACACAAATAATCACAAACGTATAACTTAACATCGAGACACGGAAAAAGGTACGGGTACCCCAAGTGGGGCCCCCTACCCGCGGCTACAAGGACAAATGGGCCAAGCCCATTTGTCAAACTTTACTAAAAGGGAAAAATGGATTTTTCACTACTCATTTACAATTACAGAAGATTTTTAGCAAAAACCTAAAAACCCTCATTCCTTGTTCTTTTTATGCCGCCACCCTACAAACACCACAAGGAGGTGGTTTGTGATCTTGGATCTTGGATTATTAGTTGGTGATCGTGTTTGTTCTTCGTCCTTTTGATCCACGAATTCGGTAAATCCTTTTTAAACTTTTTCTTTTGATTTGATCTTTTAATAAATCAAGAACATGTTATGTTTTTTTACAAAAACCTAATAAATAAACATGGATCTAACATAAATTGAGTTTTAATAAAATCAAAAGTATGGTTTAAGGGGTGTTTGTTTTTGGCCGCAGGCTGCACCGAACCCGAAGGGGGTTTCGGTTTGGCCAACCGACCACAACCAAGACCATATGGTCTCGGTTGGTGGGTGTGGGTCCCACGGCAGCATCAAGACACGGGGTACCCTGATTTGGTTCGGGGTACGGTGTCGATTTCATGTCCGGTTCATGCTTTTTAGTCTAGATCCGGTTCATGGTGTATGTTTAGTTTTTATGTTTTATGATCTTATGTTAAAAATTAAATTAATAAAATGACATGATTAATTTAATAACATGACTTAGGTTATTTTAATTATTAATAATCATGAAATAATTAACCTAAGTATTTTTATATTTTAGACTTATAATTAATTAATTATTTAAAACCATGATTATAATTAATTAATTAACTTGACTTAGGTTATATTATTAATATATAATAATACATGTTTTAACCTAAGTATTTAACTTTATTTATTTAAAAACATGTTATACTTTAATTAAATATTTTAACCTATAGTTTAATTTAATTACATGAAATAATTATTAAACTATACATTATATCATATGACTTAGGAAATAATCATGAAAACACTTAGACTTATATACTTAGCTTATTTAACCAGCTTATTTCTAATTATGGAAACTTTCTATTTAGAAACTTATTAATTAAGGCAGCTGATCTATTTATGAAAACTTTCTATTTTTAGAAACTTATCTATTTTAAGCAGTAATTCTAT
Source organism: Glebionis coronaria (assembly GCA_025667525.1). Classification (NCBI taxonomy): domain Eukaryota; kingdom Viridiplantae; phylum Streptophyta; class Magnoliopsida; order Asterales; family Asteraceae; genus Glebionis; species Glebionis coronaria. The sequence continues at coordinate 584,597,145 of CM046879.1, forward strand.
TTTTGGAAACTTTCTTTTTTTGGAAACTTTCTATTTTTGGAAACTTTCTATTTTTGGTAACTTTCTATTTTAGGAAACCTGCTATTTTTGGAAAGTTACTTATTGTTACATAGTAAGTATAATAACACATGAAATACCAGAAATACTTAATCAGATTAAACAGAATATAAGATAAACACGGTTTAAGACTTAAAAACAGTAAAACATGGTAAGAACACATAAAATAAGCTAAGACGTGACATAAAACCAGTTACGTAGTTAGTAAGTGGATACTTATTCATGTATGTATTTATGTAGCACTAGTGATTCGGAAGTAGGATTCCTCTAAGTTCATCTTCTTCGTTCACTGGGCATAAGGTACGGATTCCCGTCCTTTCAGTATGGACATTCTTTCCTTATTAGGATTTCTCCGTATGCAGCCAACTGTTTTCCCGTAGTATAAGTTACGTGTTTGATTGCTTATGTTTAATTAAGATTACCTATAGCCATATACATGCATGACCAGTTCACCTAGTTATGGAGGTACCATAACCATAACATTAGAGGCACTGATGTTATGACTTCACCACGGCGGAGTGATTGCTCGTGGCGTCCCTTCAGATTTTGGCCATTTATATTATATTTATCATGTGGGGCGTATGGGTGCATCCTAGTTACATGTTTTTAGTCAGGATTTCATGGTGAATATGGTGTGTGCCTTGCATCCTTCACAAGGAGCTGATCCCTCCTACCCAAAAACCAGTATATTAAATTAGAGGCAACCCCTCTAATTTGCATGATGAGGTCACCCCTCCAAGTATTCATGCACGGTGGATTTTCATGACCTATATTGGCTAATGGTAAAATATGATAAACAGTTTTTATAAGATAAACATAAGACTTTCAAACTATTAAACCAGTTTTATCAAGACTTAACGAGGTTACTCGGGACTTAGTTTTCTTCCGCTGTTATATGTTATATGCTTATCCTATTCATGCTTTATTGTACATCCGTGCACTGAGCGTATTTGCTCAGCCGTTTTCCTTTTCTATGTTCCCAAAACGGCAGGTACTCAGGGACGCTCGTAGACACTAAGAGTACGTGCATATGGACTGGAAGCTTTCTAGCCTTCTTTACTTTATGCATTTCCTTTCTTACGATACATTTGCTTTGGACATTGTTTAGTCCTTTACTTACTATACTATGTTTGTGTGTGATGAGCTTTACTTTTGGACTACCGATGTTTGTTTCCGGTATTTTCCTTTTATGGTCAAGTAATGTTTAGACATTTTTCCTTGTATGCTTTGATGACACGCCATAATTGCATGTGACATTTCCATTATCAAAATGGGGTGTTACACGACCCACCTGATAATAATAATATGGCCAAAAGCTGAAGGGACGCCACGAGCTATCACTCCACCGTGGTGAAGTCATAACACTGGTGCCTCTAGTGTTATGGTTATGGTACCTCCATAACTAGCTGAAACTGGTCATGCATGTATATGGCTTTAGGTATTCTAATTAAACATAAGGAATTCAAAAACATATAAAATATATACTGAGGAAAACAGTTGGCTGCATACGAGAAATCCTAATAAGGAAGAATGTCCATACTGAAAGGACGGAGAATCCGTACCTTGTGTCCAGTGAACGAAGAAGACGAACGGAAGAGAGTCCTACTTCAGTATCACTAATGCTACATAATTACATACGTGTATAAGTATCTGATTACTGAGTACGTAACTGGTTTTATATCATGTCTTAGCTTGTTTTATATGTTCATGTCATGTTTTACTGATTTAATCTTTATATTGTGTTTATCATGTATTTTGTCTATTCTGTTTATCACTACTAGAATATTGAACAACAGCGACGAAATTTTGCGACCGAATTGGCTTGTCACAAAATAGTGGTTAACAATGACGGACTAGCGATAGATTAGCTACACAGTTATCTTTGATAAAAAAGCGACAAAGTAGTGACAAATTAGTAACAAATTTAGAGACTAGTTACGCATCTATCACAATTTTATCGCTAATTGTGATCATACAGAGACAGATTTAGTGACGAACTTAGGTTGCAACTATTAGCGACAGAATTGTGACGACATATTGATGGATTTTTTAGTTGTCTCAAACACATCACTGATGAGTTTTACTCTTAGTCCCCGGTTTGGTTAGCCGTAATCCAACGTATTTTGATGTAATTTTAATTCGATTATATTACATAGGCTATTTGGTCGCATAATAAAGGGAATTGTAATCCACTTTACATTACACATTTGTTTAGCTTGCGTTGTAATTTTAATTAAGTCTTACAATTACATTCATAGAGGGAATTCAGATTACATAGGAAGCTGGATGAAATTTTTTGAATTACATTGTAATTTAGTATTTTTATACTTTAAAACATCTATAAATGTTTGATATATGTTATCGATCAAGAATTTCCGCTGGTAAGGAAATTGATATCGGGTTGGATGGGGTGGGGCGGGGGGGGGGGGGGGGGGGGGGTGCCAAACCCTTACGTCTGGCAGACATGTTGCTTTATTATTGGGATGGAGGGCTTCTTGTTTGTGTGGATCTTACTCGGTCTTCTCATTTGACACAAACTGGGATGACATATTTTGTGCCCGGATGCGTGGTGATTGATGCGGCAAAACGTAAACGTGTCAAAAAGTTATTATTAATAATATTATTAAATGTTATAATAATTTATGATTATTATGTATTAGTATTATTTAAGTTTTTAATTATTTATTATTATTATATTATTATTGTTAATATTATTTATTATTATTATATTATTATTGTTAATATTATTATTATTATAATAGTGAAAGGTTATTCTTTCAGGTTTTTCTTACTTTTTAAATAATGACAATTATACCTTTAATTAAATAATTTATAATTTTTTTTATTTGTAATATTTCTTAGTTTATATTTCTTATCATATTTTAACATACATATATATCTGCTCCTCCTAGAACGGTTATTGACGAAGGTGAATAAATGGCGCCATTCTGTGAAAATATTTGGCGCCCCTAGATATGTGGGGATCGTGGAGCAGGAGTGACTCCTTCCATAAAAGGTTTATACGATTCAACATACTTTCAAGAAGCAATAGAATAAGGTATGTTCATACACCCTTGACTACTTTAGATCATAATATTTGGTAACTAGTTTAATTTAATGTTAGGATGTTTGATATTATTAAGTTTGATTGCGTGATTTTTTTTAATTAGCTAATCTTTTATGTTTCAATTTTATGTTACTAATCTAGGGTTCTTTCAATTAAATATAATTCATATACTTAATTAAATACTAAGATTTGCTTTGTTTATAATAATTAAACATAACAAGATACTAGAAAATATTCCTTTGTAACTTAGCACTATGTATATGAGTAGTTGTGTTGATTGAATTGAATAAGATGTATATCAGTAGTTACTGATTTGTACACGATTTATACTAATAGATATGTGTAAGCTGATTTGAATATGATGTATATGAGTTGTGTGAGAAATGCTCTGAATATGATGTAATTGAGTAGTTTTCTGAAATATTTTAATACATAGTAGTTGTGTGGAATTATATGAGTTAAATGTACCAGTAGTTACATTATGTGGGGCCTCAAAATATACTATAATGTTTCAAGCATCTAAAGGAAACTATAAGAATAAGGCCTTTCGATATGGACTTTCTACTGTTAGTCTTTCAGGTTCACTGTCTTGCTTTTGAAAGTTTTAATATCCAAGTGAAATTATGTGTACCTATGTCTTTAGCAATTAATGGTACTCCCAAGAACTAGAAAACAATGGGAAAAAACGCAATATGTTTTGATGGAATGAAAAGTAAAATGCATATAGTAGCTAAAACTTAATAACATATTGTCAATGAGATGAACTTATCATTTCAATTTATGTTAATAATTTTAGATATTGTAAACATATGTGTTAAGCGTAGGATAGTTGAAGATATTACCTAATAAAATTGAACCAGCAAGAAAAAAGATTTGTAAAACTTCATGTACAAAAAGCACCTACTACTGCAACTTAAGCTAATTGAAGAAAACCAAAAAAATGAGATTCAGGAGCCCAATATACAAATCCAACAACAGGACCTCCGTTAACGTACTGCAAAGAACACAAAAAGTCAGATTATGGAATCAGTAATCATTTATGAAAAAGAACCCAACCCAAATTTAATTCAAGTTTCCAAAATTATAAACACGGTCAATAAACAAAAGTGTAAACCTTTCCATCATAACAAGTTCACCATCCACTCATCGAGGAACTTTAAATCCTACGTTTGCAAGCCTGCCTTGTCCTCTATGTCGAGCACGCTGAATTTACAAAAAGATCAGAAAGCATAAGCTCATAAGAAAATAGAAAGGAAATAAAATAACAGTTGATGACTTGCCACTCCAAATTCTTCTTGGATGATGCCTCTATGAGGAAGTTGATACTTGGTTCCAAATTCTGCATAAAATGCAACCTGTAAAAAGAAACATAGAGCAAAGTATAGTCCCGAAATTTTCAAAAACAAGTTGCAAAGAGTGATATAATTATAAATGATTCTTAAAAAGGAAAAAGTATATAATGTGCAGCATTTACCTGACGAGCTAGAGCATAAGGATCCCCTGTAACTTTACTACTTCTACATACTCATAAGGCTTATTTGGGAACCTGTTCAAGGCAACATAATTTGTCCATTGGCTAAATTTACATTTTAATTGTATAACCTCAGAAGTGTATATCCCGTGTGCACCAACATATAATCCTGTAACAGTGCACTGGGTATGTTTGTGCCTCATTTAGAGAGAGTTTGGTTCGCAAAAATATTTTTAAACGGATGGAATATGTGTGGAATTAGAATCATCATGCATTTTCCTGGTAAGGAAGATAATGAAAAAACATAAGACATAATGATAAATAACATAATCGAAACATTTGAGAATGCTATACCGATTTTGCAAACAAACAACGAATAGGAAACTTGAATTCCAACTCAATAGGATTGGAGCTGGTTACTGTGTGAGGCAGGGTTATATAAAGTTCAGGGTTATATAGGAGTTTCGTACTCCACTAATTCCGGAGACAAGATGGTGTAGTGATCGAGGGAAACAGGGGTCTTGTCTCATTAACTTTTATAAACCAGATGAGTAATTGTTTTTGCCAAGCTTGCATTCAAATAGGAAAACATTATAATGTTACTAGGAGAAAGATAAGGTGTGACAAGCTAGTCAATTCCACAGGCACGGGTCAAAACACACACAACCTCCATAACCATCTTCTTCATCACGCAATCTTTATTCAATCCAATCATGAATCGACTTATTCATCCGTATTTAAAACACGAATCATAGAAAACATGAATCATTCAGTATTGAACCCTAACAACACACACAGATCCACTAAAAATCCATAATCAACCTTGCTAATAAATGGCGACTAGGAGTAATAAAAAACCTCTACATAATCTTTGATGGATTATAGGTAACCAATTTGGGTTCTTTGGATCTAGGTCTCTCATGATTGAGTTAAGTCAATCATAAAACACAAGATTAAAGAGTGAAATCACATGGTATAACAAAACCTCTACAACTAAAAATACCCTAAGATATACACTTCGTAATTAACAGTCTGATTTTTTAACAATCACAGTTATTGTGAATGATCGATTATTGACTAGGGACGAGAGTCTTACTATATCGCTTAATTTTTCTTACTGTTCAACGATGTCATTGACAATTGTGTTTTTGCTGAACAAGAGGTGGATCAAGAACACATAGAGAGTGAGGGTGAGAGAGATCAAAGCTCTCAAGAAGTAATTTTGGGAGATCAGGGAGATGAACGAGATGAAAGTGAAGGAAAAAGATTCACGAAGTGACCAAATTGGTCAAAGAGTTGTTACCAGTAGGAGGCGAGAAGCGGTGGAGAGTGACTCAGAAAGATCAGAGTAGAACCAGTATATGGATAATGCAGATGAAGAAGTCGATCAGGCTAGAAGTCAAAGGTATCATTCTTATCTGTAAATATAGCAATTTCAGTTAAATTGTGGTAGTGTAACATCCTTGCGAAAGAGGAACCTGGTGTGGCTGATTAGAATATATTCTAGAGTTCTTCGAGTTCAATTCTATTTGGACCTGTTTATGAGCTTATTTGATTTCGCCTCAAGCCCATTCCTCAACAACTCATCCTCAAACTCACCATAAACAACATTACCATTCCATATCTCACCCGCCACAATCCCAATCTTCACCTGGCACTCACCCTCACTCCCACTCTCCACAGCAGAAACCAAATATGTATTACACCCCCACACCCATACTTCTCGCCACCCACATCCGCACACGCATCTAAAGTCACTTTTCTATATAGTGCATAAGACGTCACTTTTGTATACTTCTCTTTCACTTGGAGTTTACAGTTTTACAGATTTTGTGTACCCAGTTGTTTTTTTCCTCGCGTAACCATGGTTTTCAACTGTTTGGCCTACTAATCATTTGAACCAACCGCCAAACAGGTTGAAGTCCGCAATACCAATATATAAAAAACCCCATCAAAAAGCTCACTGTATAAAAAACCAATATATAAAAAACCTCATCAAATACTTTTTTCCCCTCCTGAAAAGGGAGGATGGCGTATCCACTTAGGTTGTTTGCATCAGTAAACAATAGCACCTGACTAAAAATAGAAATGGGTCAGACGAGTCAAAAGTTGCCCAAGGTTTATTCAAGTTAGCTTTTACACCAGCTTCTTGTAAATAAGCAATATATGCAGAGGAGTAAACAGCCCAGACTCCCACACCACCTAAAAATTTAAAACTATGATTTCTCTATCCTTTTTATATAACTTTTGTGGTATTTGCTTATATTCATTATTATTCTGGGGGTGCAGGTAAAGATTTTTATGAGTTAAGTTCATCACGAATAAAAACAAGAAATACTCATGGAACTAGTTGCACAATGGCATCGTGTATAGCAACCGAGTTGGCAAAGGGTTCTTCAATGTTATCAGTTGTTAAGGTATGTTTACTATCTGAATTACCATTGGGATCGTAGCTTCTCATATGCAATTGGTCTGTTGTGGTAATTTTGTCAATAACTATTATAAAATAAACAATTTTTATAAGCAAATAAGTTTGTGCAATCTTTACACAAATTATGAAGGTGGCAAAACAATATGTTGAGACACCATTTCTAAAAGAATGATTTTCATAAGTAACTTACAACTTGTGTTATGTACACACCTTTAGACGTCATTATCTAGTTTCTATTTCCACTTCCATTATCATACCAGCTTTTCATCTTGAAACAATCTTTTTAGAAAAATAACCATTTTGTACGTGTCGAAACAAGTTAGTTGGCTTCACCTAGAAACACCTTATGTTGTTTTTTAATTTATTAATAAATACTTGTTGCATTACAATTATCAACTTTGAACTCGATAACGAGATTCGTATTTTTTCATAAAATTTTTACAATGGGTTTTTTAATGAATGTGAATTTGAGTTTTATAGGAGTTGCAAAGAACGAATTTGGAATCGGATTTGTTTAAGGAGAAGATTAAAGAGAATCAGGAGAATATTAAATTGAATAAGCAGTTTCCTTATTTGGTTGGCAATATTGTTGAGGTACTATTGCTTTTTTATATATCTTTCTTAGTTTCTGATGATGTTATTTCGTTGAGTATGAAATTAAAGTGAACGTAGTTTTTTTTATATGATTGTTGTTTAAGAATAGCTTCATGGAGTTTGCTGGTCTAGTGGTATATGAGTTGCCCGTCGAACTTGAAGTTGTAGATTCAAGCTGGGCATTCGTGAGATAGGTGGTTTAAAGTGTGAAACAAATTCCCGTTTAACAAAAAATAAAAAATAAGGATCGTGCGGCATAGAGCTGTGTTTATGAGATTTAGATTTGTATAAGTTTTTGTACCAATCAACAATATGACCTTTTATGTTTTGCAAGACTTCCGTAATAGAAAAATTCATTGTATTGTTTTCCTAATGACCATAGTAATGAATAAAGTAAAGTAGGAACAATGAGTTCCATGTTTCAGGCAAGATCACCTACCTTCAACAATCATATCTGTAACCTTACTACATATTTTGCTTTGGAACGGTGTTTGTTACTTTTTATTTATGTTATTAAAAACCGAGGAAGAATCCTTTTGTCTGGAATTTGATTGGGTTAGACTATATGGAATTTGCGGAAAATTAACAAGTACGATAAGAACCATTCTTTTCCACACCTAGTAGGATATATGTGTGAAAATCTAGTTCTTTAACTTGATAATAGATTAAACTGTAAAATAATGCAACAGGGACATACATATAATAAAATTAACATGTATTAGCTTACAAAATTATACATGTAATTATAAATATGATGTATTTTTCGATAAGTCAACTTTCTTACCAGAAATCTATATTTCAAAAAACTAATATTTGAATTTGGTATGTTCTATCTTAATAGCATTCGGGGAGAGCTAAAGGAAGAATTCAAGGAAGAAATGAAAGTCGGGCTTAAGGAAGAAATAAAGAATGAGCTCAAGGAAGAAATGAAGAATGAGCTTAAGGAAGAAATGTGCGAAGAGCTAAAATAAGAAATGCATGAACAGCTCAAGGATGAAATGCGTGCAGAAATTCAAGATATGTTTGTCGATCATGATATCACGAGTCATGGTAACTGCCAAACAAAAACAAAGCAAGGTAACACAAGTGACGGTACATCTTGAACATCATTACACTTTATGAAGAGGTTTAAATCTACTTAGGTCCTCTTAACTTTTATGTAAGGGAGATTCTTTGGTTTACATTGCCTTTTATGTTGTCAAGATCGATGTTGGTTTTCTTTCGAATATGCTTGTTAATTTATTTTTTATATTTTTGAATATCCTTGTTATTTAATTAGGATATGTTTGTTACTTTATTTGTATATGGATTTCGTGACTATTATAAGTGACAGATTGGTAACATATTTTGTCCTCAAGATTTTTAAATAGCGATAAATTAGAGACGTATGAAGTCGTGCTGATTTAAGCAATAGATAGTTATTGATGATTTTGAGTCAAAACGTTTACCGGTGGATTAACGATCAATATATGTGTCTCTAGTAGCGATGTGATAACAACAAAATGGTTGGCCGATTATTAGAGACGGATTAGAAATTGCTTTGTCATTACTCTTAGTGACAGAAAGTTTGTCGCCAAGCCGTCACTTTATGGTCGAATTAAATTTCAGTCGAGTAACTTTACAAAAGCTCTAGTGAGGGGTTGGAGACCGACAGTCCGTCGCTGAAACTCAAAAGATTTTGTCGCTAAACTTGTCACAAATTTTTTGCGAGGCCCTTTTTTGCGACGGAACTTATTCGTCGGTATTCCGTCGTTGTAGGGCTTTAGAGACGACATAGCGATGAAAACGTTCGTTGCTGATGCCAGATTTTCTAGTAGTGCAAGAAACATAGGGGATGATGTTGCTCATACTAGGTATGAGAGCTCATCTAAACAGTCCTATGATTTAGTGTTTGCATGAGATAACATACCTCGAACTTATGAGGACAACATGAAACTTTTAGAATTGACGAATCTTTGTACCCAACTACAAAAACAGGGTTTTGACCTACAAGAGGATTAGAATTAGCAAAAGTTTAACAGATTAAATATGTTGCCAACTTACATGCTAGAATAAATAAGTTAGAACAACTGAGAGGTCAAGGGATACTATGATTAAGTCCATAGAGAGTGAAGAGAGTTTGGATGTGGAGGATGCATCCAAACATGGGAGGAATAGTGTGGATTTTGATGAATAAGTCAAGAAGAAGTTGATGCAGAAACAAGGGTGGAAGAAGCTTAGAATGAGGGAACAATGATTGAAGAGGATGAAGAAATTAGATGCACCCAAGGTAATTTTAGCAGTTAGTGTTGTTGGTCCTATGGTTAGTACTACTAATGAAGAAGTTAGTGATGCTACACAAAAAATAATTGCTACTTCAACACCACATCTGGTAAGTCTCTTCTTTTGAAAGGATTATCTATTCAAGAGCCCGTGAATCTGCATTAACAAAAACTCGGCATTCATACATAGGAAAAGGCAAGGCTATTATGGAAGAGCCTGGAAATTCTTTGAAGAAGAAAGCTCAAATAACACATGATGAACAAATTGCTAGAGAGCTTGCAACAGAGCTTGACAAAAGTGAGGAAAGAGTAGCATGGCAGAGAGCGTAGAAAGAAGAACAAAATTTTGCCTTAGTTGAACAATGGGATGATGCTCAAGCACTGATGGATGCTGATTGGCACTAGCTTAGACAATACACGAAGAAGAAAAAAAGAACTTACGTATAAAGAAAAGGCAAAAGCATTAAAGGAGTTATTGAAAGATAGAAATAAGTACTTTGTAACTTTAGCAAAAAGAAATAGACCACCAACTAGAGCTCAACCAAAGAAATCTTGGATAAAATATTTAAAAAACATGGAGGGATGGAGAATGAAGGACTTCAAAGGAAAATCTAGCGAATAAATTCAAATTCTATTTGAACAAGCTTTTCAAAGGGTAAATACTTTTGTTGATTATAAAGCAGAAGATGCGGCTAAAGGCATAAAAGAGCATGAGAGGAGTTAACTTAAAAAGAGTTAAAGAAACTAAAGTTAGATGAAGAAAATGAGTCAGTTGAATTGAAGGAAATGATAGAGATGGTAGATAATGAAGATTATATTTCTATAGATGCTACTCCTTTGTCTAAACAAATACAAAATATTGTGGATTGGGAGATTCATACAGAAGGGGATAGATTTATTATCAAATCTTTAGGACAGACGGTGAGTCATACAAATATTTATTTATGGGAAAAAGGCTTAAAGTTTTCAGCAGGAAATACCTAGAAGATTTAGGGGGTGTTTGATAGCAGCTTAATTGAATCACTCAGTGCTTAAATCCTAATCGGACAGAGACAACATTGTTTGGCAAGGAAAAAAATGACGCTGGACCAATCAATTCATTACTGAGCGAATAATGATAGGATAGGTAGGTCTGCTATTCAGTGGCATTTGTGTTCTTTATAAATTCACGTGACACGACATAGCTTTCTTTTTTCCTTTATTTTATATCTATTTTTTTTTATTTTGATAGTACACAGAAAGTACCATCTTCGACTTATAAAAATATTTTATTGCCATATTTTTTTCTCAAACTAAATTTATGTAGCTTACATTTGTTTGTTGCGATTAGAGTATAATTCTTTTCATTGTTTCGGTAAGTTTTTCTTGCTATTTATAACTAGTTATAAGTTTCGTTTATGCACGGGTTACAAATAAATTTAATTTAACTTAATATATATTTCAAAGATTTCGTGTTTAATATTTTGTAATTGTGAGATTATTCGGTTATAAAATGTAAGAGGTATTTGTTACTGCATCTAATTTTCACTTAACAACATTTAATTTATGTAAAATTTAACCAAATAAATTTTTTATTTATATCCTCTTCTTCTTAATTTTTTTCACAAATTTAACACTTATAATTTTATATCTTTTTTTCTCCATCAAATTTCTCTATCAGTTTTTTAAAAGATTTACCAAATAAGAAATTTATTATATTTTTTTAAAAACATAAAAAACAAAAAGAATAAATCAAGAAAATGTTTCCCATTAAAAAAACATTCTTTTGAAAAAGTTACATTATAGTAGGATCTTACGATCCCGATCCTATTTTACGATCTCGATCTTACAAAGACTAAAACGATCTTAGGTAAAATCCCGATCTTGAAAACCTTGCTATGAATATCAACATGCTAGTTCTTTTTCCCAAATTTATAATCCTTTTTTTAGATGTTCTAAAATTATTGTCCTTTATTTAAAATTGATAACAAAATTTGATCATGTTTATTTTATTACCTTTTTTTAAACAAAGTTTTAATTAATTTGCTAAAAATAAAATTGTCATTCTGCAAAAAAGTAAAAGAAAGAAAACTGTAATATACTACCTCCGTCCCAATATTATTGTCCATTATTCCATTTTGGGTTGTTCTAAAATTATTGTCCACTTCTAGAACTTCCAAAATTAGATAGAGAATTTTGTTTGAGTTTATTATTTTACCCTCACTTGAGGTTATTATTACAGACAATAAAGAAGTATAAAATTAATTGGTTAAGGGTAAAACTGTCATTCTGAAAAAAGTAAGAGAGAGAAAACTGAAAAAGTGATGTTTTTCTAAAACTGTATGTTTTTTGTCCGTGGACAATAATTTTGGTACGGAGGTAGTATATATATATTTTTTTAAATTGTATGTTTTTTGTCGGAAAATAATAATTTTGAGAAAAAAAAAATAGTATGATTCTCCTAAAACAGAATACAATCTTTTTCTATCCGTATTTAAAACGAATGATTTACATATCTAAAACTGAATAATTAACAAAGAGCATTTCATTAAGAACGAAAAGCCAATACTATTGCATTTTCTTATAATTTTTTTTCTTACAATATTGTCATGATTAGTTTCACCTTTTTTCATATTTGGCCGACCAACCAAACTAAAACAAAGAACAAAGTTATTACTAATACAAAAAGAGTCAAAGTACCTGAATCTTTCATTTTTATTGTTGTTTAATTTGCCATTATCTCAAAGCTTATCCTCCATAAACATTTCATAACGTGTCAACCTACTACTAGTTTTGTTGTGTCTAATAAAAATACTAATCAACAAACTGTTGCTAAGTCATCCAACTTTTGTTTATGAGCATAGGTCTAGACTTCCCACTAGAATGCTGCTATATTTGACTTATTAATTTCGTGTTCTCATACTTAAAAAAAAAAAAGAAAATTCGTGTTCTCAATCATGTGAGCAAGATTCTAGAATGCGCGCTTTTGCGCCGTTAAAGCGTCGTCTAAGCGTGAGGCGTGGTCTCGTCGTTACGATATCATTGCGTGGGTTTTGGGCGTGACGCGAATAAAGGAGCTAAATGGCGGGCAAAAGCACGCAAAATGGCAAGGTGCGGGGCTTTTTGTTGCTTTTGGAGAATTTTTAGGTTATTTTGTATTTTGATTATTTTGTATTTGAGTTTTTAAACCTAACTGAATTTTGAGTACAAAGTTGACAAGTAATTAAGAGATATATGATTTTAACTTTTAAGTCTAACCATATTTACGAACATGATTTAATTAAGATATAAAGTTTTTAGTTCCAGGTGTATATGAAATATGATATTATTAGTGTATTACAAAAATTTATAAAAAAAAATTGCCGCTTTTGTTACGCTTTGAAAAACGGCAAGCTTCGCAATGACTTTTAAAGCTTGAGGCTTGGACGTGCCGTTACGCCACGCTTCACGCTATCTAAAACTTTGTATGTAATACATGTTTAATATTTAAAAAATGCACTCAGCTTCTATGAATTTTTCTTGATCCTTTTTCATGTAGCGATCTATTGTGCTAGTATGTAGCTTAATTTCATGTGTCTTGAATCGATTAATTGTTAATGGAAACTGAATTTAATTTCTGAACTAATGACTTTAGAAATACAGTAACTAATTAATGTTCTAATATAGACAGGAATAACTATTCTATTTATATTGGAAGTCATTATAGTGGAAGAAAAATTATCATGACTTTGAATTATTGAGGAAAAATAATGTCAACTCACGTAACAAATTTGGGCCACAAATTACCACGTTATATTGGTGTTGGCTCAAACTTTTCTTCAAATGCATCATATATACATCAACCCTTTTGACTTGAGAAAAGTTCCATTTCATCACACTTCATATAAACACGAACATATACACCAAGCAAGCTCTGATATATGATGTAACAAAAAAACGAGATAATTAATTGAATCTCTTGATTTTATAATTACTAAAAATAATTTTTTCAATAATCGTTCATTTCAAATGAATTCTGATTATTAGGTTAAAGAACGGTAAAAACTGCCAGCACTTGGTTTTATTATAAAAACTAAAAAGTGCCCTGTTAGGGTTATAACATTTCATTTAGGTAAGCTCACAAACTGAAACGGGCATAAAAAGACAAACAGACCGTGAGCTAGACTATAAACAAGTCTAACAAAAAAATCTTAAAAACATAAAAATGTAAATAACTCCCAAAATATATTTTCTCATGCCTCGAAAATTCTGTAACCAGACAAAATATGGTTACAAGTGCGTCCACCTCATTTATGCATTCGATTTGACTGATTATGGGCCTTACAAATTTCTCCCGAGGCCCAACTTATGCCCATTTTAGTAAACCTTTTTATTACATGATCATTAACCTCTAAAAACAAATTTGCCCGTTTCTTAATACTTGACCTTACATCGATCACTCGATACAAGAGAGAATCCAACTAAAAAGTATTTTTATCTTCCATTTATCAAGTGATCGAGACTGGTGCTCATAATCACCGTGTAAAACCCGCATGCTTTTACCATGAATAGTACCCTTAAGATCGTACGTACTAGATTAAAACTTTCTTAATATAGCATGATTACGATTATGTGTTAGGATTTTACGTATTACGTACATGTTAGAACACGATAAGTATTTACTACGCACGAGCACGTAATAACTATTTGACGATAATTAATCACGAGCATGCGATCATGAAATCATGAACGTAATTAAAACACGAACTATTATTAATTACGTACATATATTTATTACGAGCGTAATTAAATATATTAGATCACGGTATTTACGTAGCGAGAACATTTAAAACACGAACATAAATAAACACAAACGAGTAACTAAATAACGAGACACGGAACAAGGTACGGGAACCCCATGTGGGGTCCCTACCCGCAGCCAAACAAGGACAATGGGCCAAGCCCATTGTCAATTTTTACTAAAGAGGGGTTAATTAATTTTTACTACTCAAAAACACTTTACAGAAGATTTCAAGAAAAACCTAAAACCCTCTCTTCCTCCTCTCTTTGTGTCGCCACCCTTAAATCACCATACAAGGTGATTCTTTGATCTTTGATCTTGAAGATTTGTTGATTGTTCGTGTTTGTTCTTCATTCTCTTGATCCACGAATTCGGTAAAAACCTTTTAAACCTTTTCTTTTTAATTTAATCTTTTTATTAATTATGAACATGTGATGTTTTTATAAAAACATATTAATTAATCATAGATCTAACATGTTTTGGTGATTAACTAAATCAAAGGGTCGTTTTAAGGGGTGTTTTGTTTTGGCCGCAGGCTGCAACCGACCCCAAGGGGGTTTTGGTTTGCTTAGCCGACCACCACCAAGACCATATGGTCTTGGTTGGTGCGTGTGGGTCCCACGGCAGCAAGGGGTACCCCGAGTTGGTTTGGGGTACGGTGTCGATTCATGTCCGGTTCATGTTTTTAAGCTTAGATCCGGTTCATGGTTTATGTTAGTTTTTTTATGTTATGAACTTATGTTAAAATTAAATTAATAAAGATGTGATTAATTTAATAACATGACTTAGGTTATTTAATTATTAATAATCATGAAATTATTTTAACCTAAGTATTTATATTATTAAGACTTATAATTAATTAATTATTTTAAAAACCATGGATATAATTAATTAATTAAACATGACTTAGGTTATATTATTAATATTTAATAATACATATTTTAACCTAAGTATTTAATTTATTTAATTAAAAACATGTTATACTTTAATTAAATATTATAACCTATAGTTTAATTAAATTACATGAAATAATTATTAAACTATACAATATATCATATGACTTAGAAAATAATCATGAAAAACACTTAGGCTTATATACTTAGCTTATTTAACCAGCTTATTTCTAATTATGGAAACTTTCTATTTTTAGAAACTTAATTAAATAAGGCAGCTAATTTATTTATGGAAACCAGCTATTTTTAGAAACTTATTTATTTAAGGCAGCTAATCTATTTATGGAAATTTATTTAATTAAGGCAGCTAATCTATTTATGGAAACTTTCTATTTTTAGAAACTTATCTATTTTAAGCAGTAAATCTATTTTTAGAAACTTTCTATTTTTTGAAACTTTCTATTTTTGGAAACTTTCTAAATTTGAAAACTTTCTATTTTTGGAAACTTTCTATTTTTGTAAACTTTCTATTTTTAGTAACTTTCTATTTTTGGAAACTTTCTATATTTGGAAACTTTCTATTTTAGGAAACCTTCTATTTTTGGAAAGTTACTTATTATTACACAGTAAGTATAATAACACATGAAATATCAGAAATACTTAATCAGAATGAACATAATATAAGATTTAACACAGTTTAAGGCTTTAAACAGTAAAACATAGTAAGAACATATAAAATAAGCTAAGACATGACATAAAACCAGCTATGTATTTAGTAAGCAGATACTTATTCATGTGCGTATTTATGTAGCACTAGTGATTCGGAAGTAGGTTTCTCGCAGTTCGTCTTTCTCGTTCACTGGACATAAGGTACGGATTCCCGTCCTTTCAGTATGAACATTCTTTCCTTATTAGGATTTCCCCGTATGCAGCCAACTGTTTCCCCATAGTATAAGTATGAGTTTGATTGCTTATGTTTAAATATGATTACCTATAGCCATATACATGCATGACCAGTTTCACCTAGTTATGGAGGTACCATAACCATAATATTAGAGGCACTGATGTTATGACTTCACCACGGCGGAGTGATTGCTCGTGGCGTCCCTTCAGCTTTTGGCCATTTATTTATATTTATCATGTGGGGCGTATGGGTGCATCCTAGTTACATGTTTTATTCAGGATTACATGGTGAATGTGGTGTGTGCCTTGCATCCTTCACAAGGAGCTGATCCCTCCTACCCAAAAAAACCAGTATATTAAATTAGAGGCAGCCCCTCTAAGTTGCATGATGAGGTCACCCCTCCAAGTATTCATGCACTGTGGATTTTCATGACCTATATTGGCTAATGGTAAAATACGTTAAACAGTTTTCATAAGATAAACATAAGGCTTTTCAAACTATAAAACCAGTTTTTTGAACATGTTCCAGGTTTTCCAGGACTTATAAAATTCCGTTGCTATTAAGTCTCTATTATGTTTTAGTCACTTATACTATGTCTATATCCGTGCACTGAGCGTTTTGCTCAGCCGTTACTTTCCTTTCCATGTCCCAAAACGGAAGGTACCCTAGGAAAGACTCGAGCATTTGGAGGACGTGCATAGGATGGAAGCTGCTAGAGACTTCTTCTCCTTTTTGCCTTCATATACTTATGCTTGTTTAGTATTTCATTCATTTCTTTTGCTTTATTATGTTTTGGGCTTATGTTTAGGAACCGATGTTTGATTCCGGTTATCCCTATGGTCATGTAATGTTTTATACATTTATCCTTGTATGCTTTGATGACACGCCATAATTACGCGTGACATTCCATTATCAAAATAGGGTGTTACAATTATTGTATCAGAGCCAAGGCTTCGACCTGTAGGCTCTAAAATTCGACCTGTGACTAGTGGGTAGTCACCAGGAGCTTCCTAAGCCAACGTCTGTTATTCTACGTATTGATGTTTTCAGCGCATTGTTGTTTTAACCATGATGTTTTCAGCACCTTGAGGTTTGAACCTTGATGTTTTCATCGATATTGTTTTGCTAATATGGATGGACAATCGTCATTCATATTTAGTTATATGTCATTGTTTCATGCATAATGTTCCCCGTGAACAGTGGCTATGTGGACTGAACCCCAATAGTTCATAATTAGTCACATAAATTTTTTTTCTGATAAGTTTTGACATATGAGTTTCATTTATTTATGTTTCATGTATCATTGTTGCAGGGATTATGACTAAGTAATGGTTGGTACAGGACTGACCCTATTTAGTCGCATGTGCTTTTATCAAAACTTTTAACTTTGGGACCGACCCATAGGCGTCCCCTCGCCATGTCTTTTGTTTTGGAACCGACGCATAGGCGTTCCCTCGCACATATAAAGGTTTTATAAACTACATTACGCATTCATGCACTGTTTTTCATGCATAAAATTTTTCTCATGATTTAAATTGGCATAAAAATTTTTTCATGTCCCCTTATAAGTTGTTATGTTTTTATGTCAAGTATGTTTTCATATTGTCATGGTTAACTTCAGTTTCATGCTGATTATGTTATACACTTCTTCGTGATAGATGGTTTCATGTTTCTTCATGATAATTCCGTCTTCATGTTGATTATGTTTTACGCCTCTTTTGTTATTTATGCTTTCACGTAAGACATTGTTGGACTTCATTGAATTCTGCTTTCATGATAGTCATGGTTGGTTTTCATTGATCATGTTGTCAGGCAAATCATCTTTGAATTTTGTGTAACCACACTTCAGCGTTTCTCTATGCAACCAGAATGAGGTATATACTGGCATTGCCAGGTTATCATGATGGTTTTCCTAACCGTTTAACCGGTATACTTTCCTTAAATCATGATAAATGATCGACCCCATACCGATCATTTCATGTACATTCCATGTGTACTCTATGTACCTTATCCCATGTGCACACCTCCACTTGCTGATACTTTTCAAATTGCTGATGTCGCTCATAACTTGGAGATGTTACTAAAGGTTTATGCTGCTGACGTTCGAAGACGCTACGAGATGCGGATGCTGTTCACAACCTGGAGATCCTACAAGACGAAGACAAAGGCGTCGGAGCAAAGCAATTGGACGAGAAGATGCTTCACCATCAGACGATTCCCATCAATCATTATCCCTAATTCTTAGTTACATGTCACACGTCATTTGGCTGTCATTTCAGCCATATGAGTGCAAACCGGTACCAGCCGGCCACTCAGCTGACTAGTTACATGAATCACGGTCATGAGAATGACCGTCATGGAACTGACAGACAAGACGATAGTAACCACTACTATGACAGATTGATCCTAGAAATCGCAACCGAGGCTCCGGCCGCGGACGTGATCAGACATACAAATGATCAGTAGTCCAACAGATCCGCCAATCCTGGTATAATAACCTAATATTGGTAGTTCTATTCGTTTTACGTCTCGAGACACATGTCAAGACATCAGTCAAGACATATGTCTCACGTATACTTTCTAAAGACACATGTCAAGACATCAGTCAAGACACATGTCTCACGTATACTTTCTAAAGACACATGTCAAGACACCAGTCAAGACATATGTCATGCTTATAATTCCAAGACACGAGTCAAGACACATGACTCACGTCCAACTATGGAACATTTCTAAGAAATTCAGGGTACCCTCCAAGGGTATATCCATTTTGTTGTGCCATGTATTAATCAGGCCACAAGAATTTCAGTACAATTATCGGCGCATCAGTGAGAACTGTCGCGTTGCTGATGTTACTTTCATTTCTTTCACCATGGTTCATATATTCATGACCATGAAGGACGCCTTTCGTATTCACACGTATACGAAGGTTTTCCTTCAGCTTAATGATGAGATCCAAGCTGCTAACGCATTTCCTCGGATAGACACGAGATGAATTTTATCCTAATTATGTACTATGAACAGCACACCATGCTACGATTCATAATTATGTACAGTAATGTTCAGGCTCCTGAATACATTCAGCTTGATTTTCCCTCGAGAAAATCTGTACAAATTATCTATGGTTACAAGCATGTGTGTTGTTAGCCATGGTCGCTAAAATTTTCTAGCTGTCAGTAAGACACGACCACTTAATTCTTTTACGCATAGCCAGTTGATTATTCCAAAGTCTTCCTACACATTCCAGAAGAATCTACAAGGAGAAGGATGGTACCATGAGATTATGTGTCGACTACCGTTGACTTAAACAAATCACCATTCATGACCGTTATTCTCCTCCACGTATTGACGACATGTCCAATGAACCGTATAGTGTTAATCACTTTCCCAAGATCGAACTCATGATCATGCTGCCAACAGTGACGAGTGAAAAAGCAGGACATGTTCGTGACTGCTATTCGTGCACGACTTGGTCATGCTAGATTTATGATGTTGGAATTAGTCTCATCTATGCTCCAACGGCATTATAAAAATGAGTTTCCATGAACTCATAGCAAATTCATCAGTGTTTTCATTGAGGATAACCTGATTTCCTCTAAGCCTAGAGAAGAACAGGAAGACCCTATCTGCACTATGTTGCAAATTCTATGACAAGAGAAATTCTACCCTGGAAATTTTCTTTCCAATATCAATTCTGTTTGATTACAGTAACACACTGAATCACATGGGTTCTATGGTTAATCTTACCATGACTCAGCTCATGCGTAAAGGAGAGAACCCTACACTACATTAGGTGTTCTAGACATTCCTACGCTAGGAGAAGTCTAAATTCAGAGACTCAGAATTTCACAAACTCCTATGTATCAAGTTCTACGAAACAAGATACAGTTATGTTCATATCTAGGTACCTGACATACCAACAGGTTAAAGATAGGACACCAACAAACTGGGATGTTTTCATCATCTAAAATTATGAATTGAAATGTGACAAGATCTCCACGGATTTTGGTTACCAGATTAACGCAAACTTAGAAGAAGCATGATGCTATATGGGTTATTGTCAACAGTTTGATCAAGTCTGCAGAATCCTTACATCCGTACGGATTTCAGAACCAATAGATTGATCGGACATGTTCCAGCCAAGGCTCATCCGATCACTTGGCAATCCCTCAGTTATCGGGTCAGACAAATATTCTTAATTATGCTCCTAATTTACTTCACGTCCTTGTTCTAATTCCACGCCTTGCTTTCGCGCTCGCGTTCATGACACTATTCACGTTCATGATCGTATTTTGGCTTACGATCTTACGTTCATTTCTTTTCTCATTCTGGGTAGTTTGCAAGAACTTGAGAGATCAGACCCAAGTTTAGTATAACTCTCCATCATCAGATAGACGTTTCACGTCATATTCCACGTCTCACCTTGTAGCGTTGGACGTTACCGCAATTATATTCTATGACCACGATATGTTTCACCTGTCATGTTCATTCCACGATCCTCATATCATGATCAAGATATGTTACACATATCATGGATCACAATATGTTTACTCATACTACACTCGCCTTATCTCCACGTAGCACGTTCAAAATTTTTCACGTATCACGTTCAAAAATTTTCACGTACTACGTTTCTTTATGTCTCGCGCATCGTTTCTGGTTAATAGTTAAGTCAAATCGTCTTTCATCGTAACGTTTCAGTTACCCTTGCACGTTAACTCTTATTTTCCTCGATCGAATTTAGGGGTTCTACCTTCCGTAGATAACCAATAATTTCTTCGGATTCCAAGTCAAGGTCAGGAGGACCAAGATTTATCTCTAGTGTTAAGATCTTCTGAAGGAACCGTTCCAAGAGGGAGGCCACTTGGAAACGGACAAGTTCATCCGGACTTTTATCCGTTTTTCTCTTATCAATTAGATATGTTCTTTCAGTCACGTCACGTTCCATGTCCTTTCAAGACATGTCACGTTCCGCGTTCCTTCTGCCAGCTCACCTGCACGTTCATTTATCTTACATACCCTCTTAGTTTGATTCGGGTATGTTCCTTTTTCAATTATGTTATCTATAATTCGGGGACGAATTATTCTTTTTAGGGGGGAAGAGTTGTAAAACCCGCATGCTTTTACCATGAATAGTACCCTTAAGATCGTACGTACTAGATTAAAACTTTCTTAATATAGCATGATTACGATTACGTGTTAGGATTTTACGTATTACGTACGTGTTAGAACACGATAAGTATTTACTACGCACGAGCACGTAATAATTATTTGACGATAATTAATCACGAGCATGCGATCATGAAATCATGAACGTAATTAAAACACGAACTATTATTAATTACGTATATATATTTATTACGAGCGTAATTAAATATATTAGATCACGGTATTTACGTAGCGAGAACATTTAAAACACGAACATAAATAAACACAAACGAGTAACTAAATAACGAGACACGGAACAAGGTACGGGAACCCCATGTGGGGTCCCTACCCGCGGCCAAATAAGGACAATGGGCCAA
Source organism: Glebionis coronaria (assembly GCA_025667525.1). Taxonomy (NCBI): domain Eukaryota; kingdom Viridiplantae; phylum Streptophyta; class Magnoliopsida; order Asterales; family Asteraceae; genus Glebionis; species Glebionis coronaria. The sequence goes on from CM046879.1 coordinate 584,619,107, forward strand.
ATCCATTGTCAATTTTTACTAAAGGGGGGTTAATTAATTTTTACTACTCAAAAACACTTTACAGAAGATTTCAAGAAAAACCTAAAACCCTCTCTTCCTCCTCTCTTTGTGTCGCCACCCTTAAATCACCATACAAGGTGATTCTTTGATCTTTGATCTTGAAGATTTGTTGATTGTTCGTGTTTGTTCTTCATTCTCTTGATCCACGAATTCGGTAAAAACCTTTTAAACCTTTTCTTTTAATTTAATCTTTTTATTAATTATGAACATGTGATGTTTTTATAAAAACATATTAATTAATCATAGATCTAACATGTTTTGGTGATTAATTAAATCAAAGGGTCGTTTTAAGGGGTGTTTTGTTTTGGCCGCAGGCTGCAACCGACCCCAAGGGGGTTTCAGTTTGCTTAGCCGACCACCACCAAGACCATATGGTCTTGGTTGGTGCGTGTGGGTCCCACGGCAAATAGGGGTACCCCGAGTTGGTTCGGGGTACGGTGTCGATTCATGTTTTTAAGCTTAGATCCGGTTCATGGTTTATGTTAGTTTTTTTTATGTTATGAACTTATGTTAAAATTAAATTAATAAAGATGTGATTAATTTAATAACATGACTTAGGTTATTTAATTATTAATAATCATGAAATTATTTTAACCTAAGTATTTATATTATTAAGACTTATAATTAATTAATTATTTTAAAAACCATGGATATAATTAATTAATTAAACATGACTTAGGTTATATTATTAATATTTAATAATACATATTTTAACCTAAGTATTTAATTTATTTAATTAAAAACATGTTATACTTTAATTAAATATTATAACCTATAGTTTAATTAAATTACATGAAATAATTATTAAACTATACAATATATCATATGACTTAGAAAATAATCATGAAAAACACTTAGGCTTATATACTTAGCTTATTTAACCAGCTTATTTCTAATTATGGAAACTTTCTATTTTTAGAAACTTAATTAAATAAGGCAGCTAATTTATTTATGGAAACCAGCTATTTTTAGAAACTTATTTATTTAAGACAGCTAATCTATTTATGGAAACTTATTTAATTAAGGCAGCTAATCTATTTATGGAAACTTTCTATTTTTAGAAACTTATCTATTTTAAGCAGTAAATCTATTTTTAAAAACTTTCTATTTTTGGAAACTTTCTATTTATGGAAACTTTCTATTTTTGGAAACTTTCTATTATTGGAAACTTTCTATTTTTGGAAACTTTCTATTTTTGGAAACTTTCTATTTTTGGAAACTTTCTATTTTAGGAAACTTGCTATTTTTGGAAAGTTACTTATTATTACACAGTAAGTATAATAACACATGAAATATCAGAAATACTTAATCAGAATGAACATAATATAAGATTTAACACAGTTTAAGGCTTTAAACAGTAAAACATAGTAAGAACATATAAAATAAGCTAAGACATGACATAAAACCAGCTATGTATTTAGTAAGCAGATACTTATTCATGTGCGTATTTATGTAGCACTAGTGATTCGAAAGTAGGGTTCTCGCAGTTCGTCTTTCTCGTTCACTGGACATAAGGTACGGATTCCCGTCCTTTCAGTATGAACATTCTTTCCATATTAGGATTTCCCCGTATGCAGCCAACTGTTTCCCCGTAGTATAAGTATGAGTTTGATTGCTTATGTTTAAATATGATTACCTATAGCCATATACATGCATGACCAATTTCACCTAGTTATGGAGGTACCATAACCATAACATTAGAGGCACTAATGTTATGACTTCACCACGGCGGAGTGATTGCTCGTGGCGTCCCTTCAGCTTTTGGCCATTTATTTATATTTATCATGTGGGGCGTATGGGTGCATCCTAGTTACATGTTTTATTCAGGATTACATGGTGAATGTGGTGTGTGCCTTGCATCCTTCACAAGGAGCTGATCTCTCCTACCCAAAAAAACCAGTATATTAAATTAGAGGCAGCCCCTCTAATTTGCATGATGAGGTCACCCCTCCAAGTATTCATGCATGGTGGATTTTCATGACCTATATTGGCTAATGGTAAAATACGTTAAACAGTTTTCATAAGATAAACATAAGGCTTTTCAAACTATAAAACCAGTTTTATGAACATGTTCCAGGTTTTCCAGGACTTATACAATTCCGCTGCTATTAAGTCTCTATTATGTTTTAGTCACTTATACTATGTCTATATCCGTGCACTGAGCGTTTTGCTCAGCCGTTACTTTCCTTTCCATGTCCCAAAACGGCAGGTACCCTAGGAAAGACTCGAGCATTTGGAGGACGTGCATAGGATGGAAGCTGCTAGAGACTTCTTCTCCTTTTTGCCTTCATATACTTATGCTTGTTTAGTATTTCATTCATTTCTTTTGCTTTATTATGTTTTGGGCTTATGTTTGGGAACCGATGTTTGATTCCGGTTATCCCTATGGTCATGTAATGTTTTATACATTTATCCTTGTATGCTTTGATGACACACCATAATTACGCGTGACATTCCATTATCATTATCAAAATGGGGTGTTACACACCGACATCAAATAAGTAGCACATGCCGTAAGCATGTTTTAAATCCGTTATATTCCATCATGTTAGTTGATTTGGAATGCAAGAAACGAGAAAATCTTTGCAGCTCGTGTTTGATAGATGATATATTCATGGAAATACAACATATCAGTTTTTGTTGGTTGAACAATAAGTGTAAAAATAACTCTTTGATTAGGCTTTATGGCTTTCTCGTCATATGAACGCATGTTATGTTACTAATACTTAAACTAGATTTTTTTCAATTCCTTTCCCTTTCTACACCTTGTTTTTGTTAGGTAGTAGCATTTTTTCAATATAAATAGCCGTTTAAAAAAACACATGCAGTACGCAGTGTTATAAACATAAACTACGAAAAAGAGTGAAACAAATAAATGTTAAGAGCATCTCTAATGCTTCAAATGGAGAATGACCTTTTGTAATTTTAAAAAGTCTTTTGAGTGGTTTTCTCCCATTGTAAGCAAAGCTTTTGTAAAAGCTTTTCCAAATGACTTAACAATCTCCAAGTCTTTTATCAAAACTATTAACCATTTATATAATTTATATTAAAGGGATTTAATGCATCAAGTCTCATGCTCTTATATTGTTAAAGGCATACCTGGAACTTTTTAAAAATGCTAAAAAAACTAAGGCCAAAAAGAGTGAAAGTGGAATCTTGCTTCTTACACTACCTTGTCATCTTTTAGGGAATGGAGATTAGAGAGGCTTAATTAAAGTATGCTTGCTAAAGTGTGCACATAACATATGATTTAACCCACACAAAAGATACCATATGTTAATATATGTGCTATTTCTGACTTTTAGAGATATTATTATAACATTACTTGGATCAATGATCGTACATTTGGTAAAAGTTTATAATGCTCAAAAGAATACCAAAAAGAGGAGACAATGTCCATTTTAAGAGGAATGTTAGGTAATCCTCCACCTTCTTTTCAACCTTATTGAGTATGTCCAATTGGCATCATCAGTAAGATAGTAATATAATGTCATGTTAGTTAGTTACATCTTGATAACTCTTTGGGCTATTTGGCGGTTCCGGAATAAGATGTGTTTTTTTTCTAAAACGACCCGCTAAGGATTTAATACTTAACGAAACTAAGCTTTCGTCGTTTAATTGAATCTCATGTAGGTCTAGGAAGGCTCGTTTAAATTGGATAAGTTGGTTCGATAATCCATGCCGCAATGCTCTTTGTAATTAAATGTTGTACTTTCGGCTCCTAGTGTCTTATACTAGATAGCCTATATTCATACTTTAGAAATTTACATTTTGATAACTAATCTTTTAACTTACTGTATCCTTTAAATGAAGACTTGTTGGTTCAAGACCTACTAAAACAGTTTTTGTGTATATTCGGCTGTCTGAACTCGGAAACATATCATGTGAATATGATTACATTATATTAATTTAGTAGTTTTCATTGTAAATCTTATAAAATCATGTTGTCGGGTAAATATTTGAAATGCTTTCTAAGATAAAGGATAAGTTCAGATAATTGAGAAGTAACATTGTGGGTCAATGGGTAAAAGTTGGTTTCTCATGAGTTTGACAATGAGCTTATGATTTCTAATCACAGTGTGGTATGTATATATGTTGAAAATTGTCAGTTTTTGTTTTTTTTAACAAGGTTTAACTATCTGTTTTTCTTTGTATCAATCTGAATGATCTTTGTTTTTTTAGAAACGCTAACAACAGCCCTTAGAGTTGTCGATGACAATAACTTTTCCGCAAAATATGTTATATTTAAGATATGTTCTGAAACATGCTCCGCATTTTTCGCTAATATAATCAATTAGAAATGTGAATTGAATTTGTGTGTGCAAAATTATAGAAAGTTGTTAGTGATTTTGAATGACTTTATTTGGACATTTTCAATTATCTTAACATAAAGTTTTGAAAATGAGTTGTTAACAACAACCCTAAGAGTTACCGTTAGCAAAACCCTTGTTTTTTTGTTTGAATGTTAAAATAGTATAAATCTAACTGAGACTCATTTAGAGTTCTCTTGTGACAATACACTAATCTTCATTTTATGATGGGGGATTAATTAGAATTGATGACATATTTTTCACACATCAATAACAAATGAAAATATACACCAATAATTGTCCTTCATAAGCTAAAAAATGTACACCCAATATTTTATTTTTCAGGGGGAACTTAAATTAAGTTTGTGTATTTTATTAAGACAATCAGAATCAAATCTACATGCACTTATAGATATCATTTTGCAAACATAATCCCAAAAACGCCCTAAATTTTTTTATATACAACAATTGGTGCAGGGTTATGTAGATAATACTTGTTTATCATTTAAAAAAACTAATATATACACAAGTCTTCCTAAAAGCCTAAGATTAAAAAACTAGCTAGCCTCTCAATACTCTAAAACAATCTTGTGTGAGTGTGTCCACCACTATATTCCAAATGATTTCTCCCTCACTTGGTGTGTGTTTGTGTCTCCACCCACAAATCAAAAAGGTGTCATGAGCATTGATCTATAAATAGGGTAAGAAACTAAGAAGATAGCATATTATAACCCTAAGTGAAGTGCAAAAATGGCAGCTACTGGTTTTCATCTCATTGTCACTCTTCTTGCTTTTTCTCACCTTGTGTTCATGGCTAGTGCTATCTCAACATCAGGTAAGTCTCCTATAATCACTGTCTAGCGCTATACGGAGTACTACCTTTTAGTGGTATGCATCTTAAGTTTACTCATGGAAAGCATTGATCTAAATTTTGTTAAATTTTTAATTAACAGGGAATATTCATAGACATATGTTGCATGAGAAAGTAGAAATCAAGAACCAGGTACAATCTATATCATGTGTAAATCTGTGCATGTAAACATATGTGTTACCAAATAAAGATAGAATCCTAAGAACAATTTATTATGGTTGATTTGAAATGGATTATACAGATGGTGAATATCGAAGAAACTGCATTTTTGGATGATGAATTCATGAGTGAGAGGATGGATTTGGAGAAAACAGACTATCCAGGACCAGGAGCAAACAAAAACCACACTCCAAAACCGCCCCAGCGCGACTGAAAATGATCTAATTAAGGTTTTAAATATTTAAATATGGGTGCTTTTTCATAGCCTAATTAGGGTTCGAACTACAAAGTTTGCTTCCAAGAATTAGGGTTTGAAGTAAAAAGGCTTTTATGTTGACATCTTGTATGCATGTGTGTGTAAATTCCGGTACTCAATCTAGTAAGAAGCAGAAGTTATCGTTTTAAGAATAAATTATGTATTTTGTTGTAAAAGGATGCATCATAGTATAGTTTGAATTGCAACTTTGTTTCAAGTAATCTGTTAAGAAAATATTTTGTAAATAGTTACGGATGTGTCATATATTTGGTATTCCGGTTCACAATTCTTGTCACCTTTGAAGAACTTAAGGTAGACAATCAATACTGAGCTTGGATGTGCCATATATTTAGTATTTCGGCTCGAATAGAGAGGGACGTTTAATTATTGGATTGGTGTTGGCGTCTCTATGTTAGTTTCCCGGTCGGTGTCTTTGTTGTATTGTTTCATAGTTTGGCATGCCGTTTTCTTGGGAGTTCTAATGAAACTTGTTTGCCCTTAAAAAAGAAAAGAGATTGTGTTTAGATCAATATGGTACATCTATAGACAATTTATCAATTTACTAATGAATCAAATCATATTATTAGAGCATGTAAAGATCTTTTTAGGTTTGAACGAAATTCAGATCGACTTACTTTTGTGTTACTTATCGACAGTTCTAAATCTTGAAACGTATTTACTATTCGATTGATTTAATACTAAGACATGAATTAACACTGACCTGGGGCATGCTACTACAATTTCTTCACCTCTTCATATGATGGTGTACATGCTTGCATTTCTACATCTCATATATGATCAAGAAGAGTAACCTTTTGACGACTTTCACAGAGGATTAAGATTAAAGTGAGTTCATGAGGGTATGAAATCATCAAACGAAAGATTGAACTCAGTGTAAATTATGGAGCCCTACACTTCACAATTTTGTCCTAAAAGAACATCTACCGTTCCAATAAAACGCCTTACTTTTATTGAGTAACTAATACATCTTTCATAGCTTGGAGGGTGTAAAATTTACGATAATCAATATACAAAACGCGCTATATAATGATAATTAAACAAAGCACCGGTCGTCCAGATACTTAAGGAACATCTAATACTTAACAAGATAATAATCTATCTCAATGTGGCACGGATTCAATTTAGGCCTCAGCTCCTCAAGGTATCTAGCGTAAGCCGTATATAACTTCATCACGTAAAAGGCCAATCTAAACCAGAACAAATCATGCAAAATCTAGCCTGCTTAAGAAACTAGTACAAGTTTACTTCTGATTGCCCTGATTTGTTCACATGTATCATCAGCAGGCCCGTCTCATTAATTTCGGTGGCCCTGTGCCACAACAATTATAGAGAGGCCCCGATGAAAGACAAAAGACCTTATTGTAGTAAGTAATTCATTAGTAAAACGTGAAAAAAAATACAAATATAGAACACTCTCTGTTTAATAATAGTTTAACATATGTTTATTCATAGGATGTAAAAAACGCTCTTAGACTGATTCATGGCTAACAAAAAAAACTAAAATCATAAAATGCACGTTACGGATATTTTAGTTAGTTTGAAATTATAATTTGTACCTAAAATTATACTTGTATGTCCTATATACTATTAGCATATTATAAACAACTAAATTTATATTAAAAAATATACAGTATCACTTATGAAAGAGGACAAAATAACACTTGGACCATAGAGTATTAGTCGATTGGCATTTTTTATTAGTGTAGTTGTCTTCCTCCTTTCTTCTTTCTGCAACAAGTTTCTTTTCCTAAAAACATGGTTTTCAAATTCAAACAAAGATCGATCCTTTAGAAAGTAACCAAATCAACTGTGAGGCCCCTCTAAAAGTGTGGCCCTGTGCCACCGCACCCGTTGCACACCCTTATCACCGGCCCTGACATTCGTCAGCAATGTAACGATAACAGTTTATTCTTTTGATTCAATGAATCTAGCTTTCGCCAATGATACAGAACTTGTTTCCTAAGAGATCATTTAGTGAACATTTAGGTTCTCGGGCATTCGGTTTACTGAAGTTAATAGAAAAGTTGTCTTTATATCCTTTGCATAAAAAAGCAGAACCATGCAAAAAGAAATGTAACCACAACAAGGATAGCTTTTGCTTACATGATATCAAATGCAAAGATGAATGATTGTAACACAATAAAAGGTCAACTCTATCTTTCTTATCGTCTTATGTAGCCGTACAAAATGTCAAAGTAGGGCAATAAAGAACTGTCTAATAAGCTTAAGTGGGTGAGGTGTGTCTGATGTGTTAGTCACTCACTCATTGGAATGAAGTTTATAATGCTATATCGGGTTACAATCATGTTCCCTGCATTTTCCATTGCACACAACATTATAAAACCCCATACTGATATGCTTTTACATACAAGTTCCTCGTTTCGACCTATCATTGTTTTCTAACAGGAATTTTATTAAGACGCGCTCTAGTAAGACTTGATCTAGGGAGAGAAAGGATACAAAAACTAGATTATACAAGTACTTTGCAAGAGAAAGATGATCAAGTATCATCCAATTTAACCATCTGGTAACCATTTTTTCAGGTAAAGAGGATTACCCTGGTAAAATATGGTAACCAGTTTTTTAGCCGATGAATAATCCACGAGTGATCGATATTGTATTTTGATTTCTTTAACTTTTCCCGGGGGTTTCAAAAAGTCAGATTTATATCTTTGCCATCCGGTTATAAACGTATGGACGGAATTAAGAAACAAAACAACCAGGTACATTTACAATACTGCTTAGAAACCTGGTGTATTTAACACAAATCTAACAAAAATTGAACTTCTTTTTAACTAATTTAACGCTACACAACAAAAATTAATGAATGTCCGGGACGCCCGGATCCACCCTGGTTTGGTCCTGTATAAACCTTCCATGTGTATGCTAAGATGAACATCCATTAATTCTATGGAAACTTATTCTTTCTTGTCCTATCCTTAATAGCGATTACACAGCGAAACTTTATCATACTATTGTATTAACATAAATCTGCATGACAGTCATAAAGTTGAACACCATTCATATATTTTCGCTAAAAAGTTGTAAAATGATGACTTGCCATCTTCTTAGACAAATATTAACAGAAAAAGCAGAACAATATAATGAGACATAATAAAAAGGCATACTTATTTTAATCACAAGTTATGATCTGGATTTGTTTATGATGAAATCATAGACCTACTGTAGATATCAAAATAATTAAATAAACTCTAGCATTTTGACTTCTAACAATTTTATAAGTCTTAATCCTTCTAAAGCAACACTAAATTGCACTTATCCACTAATTGCTCAACTTTCTTATTGTTTAACTATGTGCAACTTGCCATGTGTAAACTTTTACTTACTTCTCAAGTTCTCATTACTCTTTGGAAACTTTCATCATTATCTATACTACTTATAATAGCGATAAGCATATATAGGCGTTAAATGTTACAAACATAAAATTTATACATAGTGTACGACTTTTAATACACTTACACATACAAACTTAAAAACTAAAACATATAAACAAGAAAACATAATTTACGACTTTTTAATACACAATTAATACTTTTATTAAAACACATTCATTGCATAAATATAAATGAAATATGCACACTATACAATCATATGAAAGCATATATACAATTCTACCATTAAAAGTTTCAATTTCAAAATACAAAATTAAAATCACATGATACAATCCAATTAAACATATGCAACTAAATAAACATAACTTACAACAAATTAAGAAACATCTTACTCAAAAGTACAATAATATTTTCGCATTGTACAATTTAAACAAGTTACAACATAATACAAAGTATAAACTAAGTAAACACAATAATTAATGCTACTTTTAAAATACCTTTAAAATAAACCATACATCTTATTATACAAATTGTACAAACAAAAATGAAGGTGCATATAATTTGAAACCGGATCGGAGCAATGGTTTTAGTCGGGAGTTGAAGTCATCATCGATTCGCCTAGCTAATAAAAGTCGTCCTAAGACGAATTGGAGAGGACCCGTCTGAACTGATAAACATGAAACAATCGAGCTTCACCAAGATCAAATTCTTGTTATTTATCCGGTTAATCATCACAGGGTACCCGCCACTACAATAGCGGAAACCCTGCTAGTACCACATAACTTATCAATATTTACGTTTAAGTAAATTTTAGCTTTTTTATGCCACTATCATACACGAGGGCTCGATGTCGACGGCCAGAAAGCCTCACTCCATCCTATAACATGAGAGCCACATCGAAAATGGTTTCAGAAGGGTCAACATTATCTTAACCAACCCAAGCCATCAATGTTTTCCTATTTTTTTTTATTCTTTTTATCTTTTGTAATGTATTTATGTTTTACTATATTATGTGGGGTAACCTAAAACTTGAGTGATGAAGAGAGGTGGAAGTTTTAGTTTTATGAGTGTCTTACTCCCTAGCAATGGCGCCAAAGCTTGATCACACAAAGGTCTAGAGGTTAAAATAATACTCATGGTTGTTATCGTTCTCTAGGGGAATACATAGTATAGTCAAGATTCAAGGTTGTTATAGTTATTTAGAGGAATAGTGTGGGAGGTTCGTATCAAATGCCACAAAGGTCTAGAGATTCAATTAATATTATTCTGTTTTTATATTTTTTTATGAAAGCAAGTGAAATTCGGATTTTAGAGTTTGGTTTAACTAATTGACGTCTAAGGCACTAATAATATTTATCTAAACTACTTATGTGGAAACTCGTATGGTTAAACAAACGTATTCACTTAACCATGCACTATTCTCTAGTGTGCTCCCTCAAACCTCATTGACTGTCCCACGTTGTAGTGAAATATGTAACTAGTTCCTAATTCAACAATGGATTTGCATGTCCTCTATCTATTTGATAACCAATTCGGGCAACACATAAGTAAGCTAGTATGAAGACTTCCACAAGATTTCTAATGATAAATCAAACGCAATAAAACACTTAAATGAAGATCGATCCCACGAGAGCTAGGTAGTATGAAGACTATAAAAAAGGTATCCTATCAACATGATCATGTTTCATTGGACGACGTAGCTAACATATGAAGACCAAATCTAATTTTGTAAACCCTCACGTGCACGCCACTTTTTAAGAAACAACAAAATAATATATCACACATAGGGTTTCATGCAATCTTAAGTAAACACAATAAGATCTAGCTAAGCATGTTAATTGAAAGCAAAGAACGTATAATCAAACAACACATATATATATATTAAAATACTGAATAGATTAGAATCTCACTTCAATTAAACATGAAGACCAATCATGTTTCCTTGGACATCTTGACGTCTTCGCTAAGATATGAAGACCAAAGCTAATTTTCTAAAGCCTAACGTGCACACCACTTTTTCAAGAAGCACCAAAATAAGAAATCACACATAGGGTTTCATGCAATCTTAAGTAAACACAATAAGATCTAGCCAAGCATGTTAATTGAAAGCAAATAACGTATAATCAAACAACACATATATATATATTAAAATACTGAATAGACTAGAATATCCACATAAATTAAACATGAAATTACAATGTAGAAACAAGGGTTGGAAAGCCCTAAAGTTCGTCTATAATAGTTACTCCAAAAGATCCTTAAAGTTTGACACGAATTATGAAGCTTTAGGCTTTATTCGCGACGCCTTTTGACCTACTATTAAAATTAGGGTTTCTTCCACCGCTATAGTTCAGACGGTGTCATGATTTCTTTAGACAACATTGTCTGGGGCTTTAGATAGCATTAAGGAATCCATATGTTGTCTCTAGAGCCTGTTAACAATGGCCTTATGCTCGATCATGTAGTTTCATATACTTGCTCTGTTTCTTTTCGAACTTAATCTGAATCACCATAATAAATTTAAGTGCTTCTAAAATGATAAAATAAAAAAAGAAAAGATTTTGGGTGTGTCAAGGCACATTTGTACAAATATGAGGGTTAAATAATCCGAAAAATCGTATAAAATGACACGTCATCATTTGGACATCTCGTTAGGTAATTTGAAAGTTCCGATTATCATCTATAAAGTGGAATAAATGGTTTGGACATTTATGAGGTGAAGAGGCACATCATGAGTTAAGAATGACTCTTGCTTTGCAATTGTTTTTTTCTTTTCATTAATTACAACTAATTTCGTCATAAATAAGTGTTTATTTTGACTTTTTAGAGTCAAACTGTTTTAACTTTGATCTTAGATATATTTTCTTGTATTATATAATACATAAATAAAATTATACCAATTAAAAACACACTTAAAACTCAATACATGCATATATTTTTCATAAAGTGTTGTATAACTAAAAAGTACTTAAGTTCAAAGTTGAACATGTTTAACTCTAAAAAATTAAACAAAACACTTATTTTGGGACATATATAGGTAGAATCATTAATCTTAATAGAAGTGTTTAGGCACTATTCCTTTTGTGTGGTAGTTTCATATGGGATTTCTAAGCAATTTAATTACGTTCATTATACATATTTTCGTCACTTTAAACTGAACATTTATTTTGAGACGTAAGTAGAATCATTAATCTTAATAGAAGTGTTTAGGCACTATTCCTTTTGTGACGTAGTTTTCTATGAGCTTTCTAAGCAATTTAACTATCTTTATTGTACATATTTTCCACTACTTTTATATTAGAGATTCATTATATGTAACTACAAATTTTGCATTCTTGTATTACATGGACTTAGGGCCTATTTGTTTATATTTTTATTAAGGCTTGTAAAATTAAAATGAAAAGATATACGTTGGTTGTTTGTAAATAAAAAAAATCAGTTCTTTGTTTTGTGTCATGAATAAAGTGTCTGAATTAAAATAAGATAGTATAGCTTTATATATAAATAAGTGTTGAATAAATAATAAGTTGGATATAAGTAGTAGGAGTGTAAATATGTAAAGTAAAATCAAAGTGATAACGTAGCAGGGGACCTCCCCCACCCCCAAATGATTGTTTATTTGAGGTTCATTTTAGCCATCAAACAAACACTTTATTAATGACTTAATAAACTTACCTATTTATGAATTAAAGTATCTTTAAGTTATTATTAGACACTACGCTACTAGTTTTGAACTCGTGCACACATATGGTTTAGGTAGATAATGTAACATATAACAATACTTCAACAAATTTGTTTCAAAATTAAAAATTTTGTGGCATTTCATAAATTCATAATTTTGTAAGGTTTAATATTTTTTTTGTAAAATAATATTTATCTTTCCGATTATATAGGTATATAGAAAAGAATAGTTGGTTGGATACATGTTTATATAGGAATTAACCAACCTTCATTCTTATCTATTTTTTTAAGAAAGTTTTATGATCGACGTGACCTAGATGTTTTGCTACTCATCTCCTTGTTGCACCCTTGCACCAAATCGATTATTTGAGACTAAGGTTGTGAAGTCATTCATTTGAGACTGAGGTTGTGAAGTCATCCATTTGAGACTGTACCCTGGAACTTTCTGAGCTACCTTGTTCTCAATTGTCTCTTGAGATGGTTTACTTGAAGGTTGCCCGAGAACTTGTTATTATCCGTGACCATACAAGACCCTATTGGAAGAGCGTTGTATGCAAGTTGACGCAAACGTTCATTGCATGCACCTCCTCTGATGATCTTCTTATGAGGTTTCTTCTGATTGATGACCCTTGTCTTTTTGAATTTATTGTTTTTCCTCAAGGCGAGTGAGGTCTTACACTTGGATAAGTCCATATTGGTTGTTGGTAATTTTTGAAATTTAATATAGTGCTTTTTCTCATTGGCTCTTACAGGATCACGCTGGATGTGTGCCCTGTTGTGAGGTGTCATATGACACATCTTAACCGTTAGTGTCAGTCATGGAATAATGGTCCCTTATACGAGTACTCATGCGTAGAGGCAAAACTACGAAGTCAAATGTAGTATATGGTCAGGCTTCCATCATGGAAGTAGTGACGAGATTTGTTTATAGCTTAACAGGAGCGTGTAATTAGTAGACTTGTGCCACAAATATTGATGCCCTATCAAAAAGCAATGTTATCAAATCTTTCATTTTTATATTTTAGATATTAAACTAAAGATAATTCAAAAATAAAAGCAATATTAATTTAATCATTTTATATATATACTAAGTATTAATAGCTCTACTAAAAAACTATAAGAAAATCAACTTACACATGTTAATGCATGATGTACAACCTAGCGAAGCCTAAAATATAAAATAGAAATGTTACATTTACGAGTAAGGCCATCCATAGCGCATACAATTGGCATACACATAATAGAAAAATAAGTTGACTTGTCGTACACACACGCATAATAACTTGATGATGTGGGTCCAAGTTTATAAATCAATAAATTTAATAAAGATTGCATATCCATTCATTGTCATTTCACTTACATGCTTGTCCTTTTTTATTTAATATATATAAATAATTTAAGATAGTACAACTAGTGTGTTTACACAATGAACTTCATCTAGTTTATGGACTGTGGGAGTTTTGAACATGGAAGTACAATGCATATGTGTCACTCTAATAAACTCCACGCATTGGAGATGCCTCAATGTAGACATATCAATACACAATGTATAAACATAATTAATAATATAATAAATACATCCATTCACTTCCTTTTACAACAAAAACAATAAAATATTATACAACCTATGTACCTTTTTACAACAAAAACAATACACAAGCATACTTAAAGTTAAAACATAATTAATACATGTTATGTTTAAAATACCCTATCACTATAATTTACAAACAAAAGAGTACATTATACAAGCGTATTTTAGCCATGCATTCTGTACAACGCCAACAAACATAATTAAAACACCCCATCACCATAAGTAATAATATCACTCGATCAAAATTACGTATTTGAGACATGTTTTTAGATGAAAAGTATCGTCATTCAGAAATTATTGTTAAGAAAAAAGAATAATTGAGAAAAAATTTCTCGCCAAAAACTTATTCATAGGGTACCCGATATCGCATCGCGCGGGTACCCTAACAGTATTAACTAAACAAATAGCTTGGTTGCTAACCACAAACAAAACTGGCAAAACTAATAAACTAAAAATTCAACTATTATGATCTTAAACAATATAAGCAAATCAAACACACCATTAATTATGTAATTATTCATTTATAAAAGGTATTTAAGGCATGTTTAGTTGCCTACTTTAGGCTGGGTTTTAACTTGTTGTGACACTTAAATGTGTTTGCTTTTATCCAAAACTAAAGGTTTAGGTCTTATGCCGGAAAATATTGTGTCAAAAGCTAAACACGGGTAGTTTTTTTGTTATTGTGGGTCATAGTCCTTTTTTACTTTTGTCTTTTATTCTTTGTATAGTTTAAAAATGTTTTAAATTCTGTTTTGATATAAGGAAATATGTTATATCTAAAGATTTAGTCCTCATATTGAATGATGAGTAATTAAGTCTTCCTGATTTGAATAACTCATTCTTCATCACAAAGTTATTCAATGTCACAACACATCAAAGGGGTTAATTAGTTTCATATCATTAACATAACATTAAAATCCATGACACATCAAGGTGCTGGAGTTACATCAATCATCTATGCATGTTAAGGGGTTCTCTAGTTATCTTTCAATTAATTCACATTCAAATGTTATGAAGATGAAACAAATTAATTCGTATACAACCAAATAAAATACAAAAGAATTAGTCTTTTTATATTCCGAAAATTACTACCCAAAACATCCCGAGAAGTATAAATATATGCAAATCATACATCCCACTCAAATCTTTACATACCACCAAATCTTCATTGCAATCAAACAAGAGTTTATCTCAGATTAGTCCTAAAACCACCCAACAAGACTCGAACACATGAATACAATAGATCTCAGTTTCTTCCAATACAATAGATGATAAATAAAGGTTTGTCCTTTGAAGATCTGTATAGATTTTGAACATATATCATCATAGATCTTTATGAAATGCAACTTCGTTTTAAATTTAGAAAACAATAATGAAAGAACAATAACAAGATTGTTTCACTCATCCTTTGGTTCGATTTGGGAAGTATCATACACAAAAACAAGAACCTACCTGAGATATTTATTATAAAAGATCTTGAAGAATTAACAACTTCATCATGCTTTCATGAGACTTTATGCTTTCATGAAACCTGGTATCAAGAAACTACTAGTGGTTTAGAGATAAACCTTTTGAGTAGTGATCAACGGCTGTGGGGAGGCCACACGTTGATCATCCCATGAGCATACAAGAAGATTAGATGGAGTTCATCTCATTGCCTCGTACAGGATTACGCTCGCTGTGTGCCCCGTTGTGAGGTTTCCTATGACACATCTTAACCTTTAGTGTCAATCATGGAATAACGGTCCCTTATTCGAGTACTCATGTGTAGAGGCAAAATTACCAATTCAAGTGTTGTTTATGGTCAGACTTCCATCATGAAAGCAGTGACGGGCTTTGTTTATAGCTTAACTGAAGCGTGTATTTAGTAGGCTTGTGCCACAAATATTGATGCCCTATCAAAAAGTAATGTTATCAAATCTTTTATTTTTAAATATTAAATATTAAATTAAAGATAATTCAAAAATAAAACAATATTACTTTAATCATTTTATATATATACTACATATTAACACTAAAAGAATATTAAAAATCAACTTACACATATTAATGCATGATGTACAACCTAAAGAAGCCTAAAATATAAATATAAATGTTACATTTACGAGTAATGTATACATATCAATACACAATGTATATACATATTCAATAATATAATAAATAGATCCATTCACCCCCTTTTACAACAAACAACAACACATTGTATAATTTATGTACCTTTTTACAACAAAAACAATACATAAGCATAATTAAAATTAAAACATAATTAATATGTATTATATTTAAAACACCCATCACTATAATTTACAAACAAAAGAACACATTGCACAAGCGCACTCCAGCCATGCATTCTGTACAACGCCAACAAACATAACTAAAACACTCCATCACCATAAGTAATAATATTACTCGATAAAAATTACGTATTTGAGCCATGTTTTTAGATGAAAATTATCGTCATTCAGAAGTTATTGTTAAGAAAAAAGAATAACTAAATAAAATTTGCTCGCCGAGAACTTATTCATAAGGTACCCGCTACATCGCGCAGGTATCCTAACAATATTAACTAAGTAAATATCTTGGTTTGCTAGCCACTAGCAAAACTAAAAAACTAAAAAAAATAAAAATTCGATTATTATGATCTCAAACAATATAAGCAAATCGAACACATCATTAATTATGTAATTATTCATTTTAAAAGGAATTTAGGGCATGTTTTGTTGCTTACTTTAGGCTGAGTTTTAACTTGATGTGACACTTACATGTGTTTGGTTTTATCTAAAACAAAAGGTTTAGGTCTTATGCTCGAAAATAAGTATTATGTCAAAAGCTAAGGTGGGTAGGTTTTTTTTGTTATTGTGGGTCATAGTCCTTTTTTACTTTTGTTTTTTATTCTCTCTATAGTTTAAGAATTGTTTTAAATTCTGTTTTGATATAAGAAAATATATTATATTTAAAGATTTAGTTCTCATATTGAATAAGGAGTAATTAAGTCTTCCTGATTTGAATAACTCATCTTCATCACAAAGTTATTAAATGTCACGACACATCAAAGGGTTTAATCAGTTACATATCATTAACATAACATTAAAATCCATGACTCATCAAGGTGCTGAAGTTATATCAATCATCCATGCATGTTTAGGCTTTCTCTAGTTATCTTGCAATTAATTCACATTCAAATGTTATGAAGATGAAACAAATGAATTCGTATACAACCAAAAGAAATACAAAACAATTAGTCTTTTCATATTCCAAAAATTACTACCCAAAACATCCCAAGAAGTATAAATATATATGCGAATCATACATCCCACTCAAATCTTTGCATACCGCCAAATCTTCGTCGCAATCCAACAAGATTTTTCCTTAGATTAGTCCCAACACCACCCAACAAGACTCGAACACATGAATAAAATGGATCTTTGATGAGACTGCTTTTATACATAGTCTCATCGTCTAAAATAGGCTTAAAATGCATTAAATATCATGAAATATGCCAAATATATGCTTGTATTTGTTACATGTGTATTTTAGGTATGGATATTGAGAAAATCACAAAAGATCACAAGAATCAAAGAAAAACGAATACGGGAAAAGAAGCCGCACAATGAACCGGACCCAAGTGTTGATTTTCCAAGAAAAACCTTGAAGAATTGAAGATTGTACAAGAAGGGTCCTCCAATATTGAAGAATTGACACTTTAAACCCTTGTTTATTC
The DNA here is from genome assembly GCA_025667525.1 of Glebionis coronaria. Classification (NCBI taxonomy): domain Eukaryota; kingdom Viridiplantae; phylum Streptophyta; class Magnoliopsida; order Asterales; family Asteraceae; genus Glebionis; species Glebionis coronaria. The sequence goes on from CM046879.1 coordinate 584,637,130, forward strand.
ATAATTACAAGTTTGGTCCTTAAAGTTTGGCAAAATTACAAGAAGGGCCATCTTCTTTGAAGAATTGGCAAGTTTAGTCCCTCAACAAAACTAAATTATCGATTTTAGTCCTCCTCAAAGTCAAACATACCCTGAAGACCTTCAAGATACAAGAAAGAACAAGTTTGGTCCTTCAAATATCAAGAAATGACAAAACAAGTCCTTTAAATATCTTTTGGAAAGTTTTTGGGGCAAAAGTGTGAAGAATGAAACTTGGATAACAAAGGGACTTAACTTTCGGGCTGAAAAGTTACAAATGAAAGTAAGAAAGAAGATTGAGGGTATTAGTTGCCAAGACAACCTAAGATACCTTAACCACTCACACAATGCCACCTCACCCACTATCTCCCTTCAACCAATCAAAACACACCCTTCCTCCACATCACCATCCACTAACTGATTAATATTTATTAATCACGTATAAACCAAAATTGGCGCCTAACACATTTTATTAACCCAAAACAGATCAAAATCTTGTTCTTTAGCCAAGAACACAAATTGGGTATTTGTGATTAACCAAAAATTAGACCTTAAGACTATCCAGATTATTGATTAAGAGTCTAATGATTATAACCCCACTCATAAACCCCTTGCCACATCACCACAAGGCTCACATGAAACCTCCCATGCACACATTTTTGGGAAACTGACAAAGTGATGCAGAGAATCAACCACCTACAATCAAGCTTCAATCCTAAGCACATTTTTGACCCTTTGATCATTCTTTCACCACTGGCACCTCTACAAGAGTCCAAGAATACTTCACATGTTGGCAAAAGTTCAAAATCACCAAGGGCATACTTGGAACTTCAGTATCTAGGGTTTTATTGTTTCCTTAGCATTCTAGAACTAATGTAAGGTCTATATAAAGCCATTAGATGAGTAGCTTAGTTCTTGTTCTCAGTTTTTCATTTGTCAAACCTTGTAAAGCCCTTTTCCGAGTTTATGAAATTGTGGTATTGTGTTATGATTTAAAACTGAGTTCCATTGTCTTGTTATTGTGTTGAGTAGTTGTTTGTCATGTTTTGTACTTAATCAAAACCTTGAACAAGTCCAAAAGTTCCTATAAGCCTGTGAGTCCTTTTGTTCTTGCTGAGGTCAAGAATTTGGCTTGTGCTTAGTGAGGATTGTTTATTGAGGTGTTTCTTTAAGAGACATAAGTCACAACTCAACTACCTTAAGCAATATTAGAAGTTGGTTATACGTTTTTTATAACAAAATATGTCTAAGTTGTTTGCTAAGGACTTTTGGTTCAACAGCCTATAGTTTGAACTTAAGGGTGATCATAGCCTCCTAATCTTGGTTGATTAAGTGGTAGTGAGGCCTTAAGGAAAGATACAAGGCTTGTGAGAGCCTAAGTGTTGCAAAGTCTTAGCCTTTGGCTGAGCTTTTTTCTTATTCTTAGCAGTGGAAAGCTGGTGCATGTTAAGCTAGCACCTCAGCTCATTGATTCCAAAGTGTGGATGTACATTTTGGAGGTTTGAATTCTCAATTTTCATTTTTCTATTTAAGAATTTGGTTCTAAGTGATTTTGTGATTCTGCTATTGTATATGTTGTTTTTATGCCTGAATCTTGTTGATTATGCTTCATGTTGTTGGTATGATGCTTGATTCGGCCTGGATTAACTTGTTATACACTTTTGCTTTGATAAATCTTTGATTAAAAAGTGAAAAGGGTGTTTGGGATTGTCTGCTTTGTGGTTTGTATGCATGTGTGAGTAGTTTTTTAGGGGTGCTTATTGTTGATATCTGTTATTGAGGTGTTTGTTGTCTGATATTTGTAAAATTTGAGCTTTGTAACATCAAAACTAAGATCTTTGCATAACTAGTTTGTTTTAGGTCTTTGTTGACTGAAACTTGGTGAACACCTAGATTATATGCATGTCTAGGGTTAACAAGTGATAAAACGTAGTTTGTGTAATCTGATTGGTAGATTTGAGGGTTTAAAATTCAAGATTTGGTCAATTAGTTCAGCAAACATTGTTCTTGTCTGTTTATTGTTCATCAGTGACCTGTTTATGCTTGAATCTTATTCTAATCTGGGTTATTTTTCATGAAACAAGTTTCTTTGTGTGTCACTAAGTCTGATATTGCTGTTTTTTGCTTTTGGTTAAGTTTGGTGGGCTTATACTAGCTTAAAAGTAGCTTATAACCACCAGATGTGCTTGTTACTTTTCTGGACCATATCTTTGGACTAATTGAATTAACTGTATCATTTGGCTGAGTGTACTTGTGTTTTATTGCTTGATTGTGACTCCTTACAACTCACTGGTTGTAAGGGTGCCTTGATTGTCCAACAAAACCAAGTGAAACTCTCTAAAAAGCTAAGTCAAAAAGTCAAAGCAGTAGGAACTCCTTTCCCCTGCTGCTAGCCATTGCTAGTTATAATTGGTCAACAGCTTATTTCTTGTTCATTCTAGCTTATTCCAATGTGAAACAACTTATTTTTTGTAATAGGTCTTATTATTTTGAGCTTATAAGTCAGTCTGGAAGTTTACAGCTTTTGGTTTAGCTTTTGACTAGAAAACGACTATTTTGTCTTTTTCAAAATCAGCTTTTTGCTTATTTCATCTTATTGAGTGAGCTTATTGGAAAACTTTTTGTTGATTAATCTTATTTAAGTGATTTAAAACCTTTTGCAAGTTGAATCGGCTTTTGAAGTGGCCTAGAACTCGAAAACGACTATTTTGTCGTTTTGTGTAGAGAGCTTTTGCTTATTTCAGGCTTATTTCTTGGGCTTATTCAAAAATTCTTTTTACAAACAGCTTAATTAGGTCAAGAGAAGGTTGTGTGTCAAATTTCGGTTTATGGCATCAGCTTATAGCTTAATGGGCCAAAAAGCCCATTAAGAATTAGCTGTATTGAAATAAGCTATGATAAGCTCACATTCAGCTTTTGGGTCTTTAAAATTTTGTGTTTAAAATTAAATTTTAAGCTTAATTGGAAGTTTTGGTCCATTTTTGTGAACTTTTTCTTATTGGGCCTTAAAAAAGCCCATTAAGGGACTGTTTGGGTATTTGGTCCATTTGAAGGCCCAATAGGGGTATTTTTGTAATTTCAAGTTCATTTTCTGTTTAATTAGGTTAAAATAAACTAGTTTGCAAATTTTTAGAATTTTTTATATATTTTGGATTTTTAATATTATTTTATTATTAAAAATTAAAATTAAGATTTTTGCAAGTTTTTCATTTTTCATATTTCAAATACATTAAGTTAGGAATTTTAAAATTTTTAGATTAATTTTAGTGTCATTAGATTAATTTTTAGAATTATTTTAAGTTTTTAGAGTTTTTAATCATTTTTAAATAGTTTTAATTAATTTTAAAATTTTCAAAAATAGTTTTTAATCTAGCTAAGTCATTTTAGAGCTTTACAAGTTAAAAAATCTCATTTTAGGCTTTTTGTTAATTAAATTGATTTTTTTAGGCTTTAATTAGCACTAAAAAAATTAATATTTAATTAAATAAAAGGTTTGAGTGATTTTTGATTTTTTATAAACTCTATTACATTTTTTAGGATTTATTGCAATTTCCTAAGAATTTTTAGTTTAATTTTTAAATTTTGTCATATTCTAGGGTTTTACGTGCACGACTTTTCGTCTTAGTTTAATTCATAATCGTAACCGTCATCCTTTCTCTTTTTCTTTCTTGATAATTATAATCACAAAGTTAATAATTTCTTACAACACACTTGCCTCCTTGGGAAACGAACTTTGAACTTAACTTGGTCGTTAGTGCTTGGTTTTCCTAAACCGACACTTAATACTTGCCACTTTTACCTTGTTTTCCTAAACAAGTGTAAATTTACTACAATCATTTTGGCGCCGCTGCCGGGGAGGCGTGTTGTGTTTTGATTTGAACAATTGTTGTTTTTATACTATCCCTTGTATTAGTAGCACTCTACTAATACGTATTATTGGTTTTCGTTTTTTTTGTATGAATATTATTGTATTGTATACGTAGAACAATAAATTCACAAGTACTCCAAAAGTGTGAAAACACAACCCTGATTCGGGATTTCATCACTCGATCATTGTATTAGAATCTCAAACAAAGAAAAAAGGCAAAATAGATAATTACTTTCGTGAAGCTTGATTTTGACAAACACAAACTATAAGGTGGGTGTTATAAAATATACCCTCAGGAAAAAGACTCTTAAGTGCTTCGCGCCGCCTCGTTTCCCCGCTTGCTTGTGCGTGTTTAGATAAAAAAAGGGCTAATCGAGGGTTTGCCAACCAAAGTATTATCTAAGTATCATATATATTTTCTTGGTTTCGTTTGATTAAACCCTCTTGAACGTTTTGGTGTTCCACCAACGTTCTAAAGTCATCGAAGGCGTTCACTTCACGTGATTGTTTTCATTCATTGAGGCTCCTTTAATCAAGAGATTTGATTTGAGGATAGATTTGTAGATTTTTTTCTACTTAATACATTCACAAAATCCAAAAAAAAGTAAAAACAATCAAAAACCACAAAAAAATTGGAAAAATTAAAAACACTAAAAAGAATCTTCTTTGCTCATCCCCACGTTGTACGTGACGTTTATGCAAACTCGAAATCAAGCAAGACGTGCACGTAAACGTCGTAATCGAAAGGAAAACACACCAACACCTTCTAGTGAATAGAATCCAAGTGAGGAACCCCTTGTAGAACAAGAAGCTATCATGGCTAATCGTACTATGATGGAGTTGCTTCAAGCACCCACCGAGGGTTTTGGAGAGGCCATTGTGATTCCCTCCATCCTTGCAGAGAATTTCGAGATCAAGACGGGTTTAATGTCTATGCTTCAAGCCAACAAGTTTCGCGGACACGAAAAAGACAACCCACATTATCACATTAGGCAATTCAATCGTCTCACCGCGACTACCAAGTTTAAGGATGTACCCCACGATGCCATTAAGATGATGTTGTTTCCATACTCGTTAGATGGACCCGCCAAGATATGGCTCGAGAAAGAACCCCCAAATTCGATTTTGACATGGGGTGATCTCGTTTCTAAGTTTGTGAACCAATTTTTTCCACCATCTAAAACAACACATTTGAAAAACGAGATTTCACGATTTACTCAAAGGTCTAATGAGAGTTTTTCTATGGCTTGGGAAAGATTTAAAGAAATGTTACATGAGTCCACACCATGATTTTTCCGAATTGCATCAAATTGACACTTTTTATAATGGGTTTAATGATCATGAACGAGATTACTTAAATGCCGCCGCGGGTTGTAATTTTTTGTGCAAAACGACTGATGAGGCTTTGAAAAAAATTGAGAATAGTTATAAGGTTTACAACCCTCGCAACACACCGAGTGTTGCCACTATGGGTTCGTCATCATCGTCTCGTAACATGAGTGCCTTGCAAGATGAAGCAAATGAGGAGAATCGGTTTTTCGATAGGTTTTCTACTCTTATGACTCATTGGAAAGCACAAGATGCTTTGAATTCCGCATCGGTTAAAGCGGTTGGAAAGAGTTGTATTTCTTGTGGTGGAGCTCATGATTTTTCCGAGTGCATTACCGCGGATGGTAACACTTCAAATGCTTATGTGGCCACGGGAACTTATAACCAAAACGGTCAAGGTTCCCGCCCAAATCAAGATCCATAAAATCAAAATGCTAACAACTATCGAAACAATCAAAATGGTGCTTACCAAGGAAATCAACGTAACTACAACAATGGTAATTACCAAAGTGGAAATGGGCAAATTTCAAACCAAAACCTAAACCGTAATTTTCAAAACACTACACAAGGTTTTCAAAATGCTCACACTAAAAATCTTAATGGAGAATTTTTGGATTATGCAAAGGCAAACGATGCTAAGTTTGATAACATGCAACGTGAGATGATTAGCTTAAGATCCGAGTTGAAAAACGAGCTTAAAAACAAACTTGCTAATGAATTGAAAAATCATGCTAATAAAATGGAAGGAAATGTTAAACTCCTCCAACAAAATCAACAAAAAATGGAGCAAGGTCAACATGAAATTAAGCAAGAATTGTTAAAAGCGGATACTAGGCAATCTAAGTTTAAAGATCGAATGGGAAAAATGGTTGAAGCTATCATGTGTAAACCGTCTTCTTCGGGTGGTCTTCCTAGTGATACCATCGTAAACCCGAAAGGAGAATTGAAGGTTATTACTACTCGTAGTGGTAAAACTTTCAAAGAACCCATTTCTCGTCCAAGTACTTCTACGGAGAAGGAAATAGAGAAAGAACCCGAGGTGGTGGTCGAAGATGAGCATATCCCAATCCCACAAAGTACCGCTCAAACCACACCTACGGTTGAACCAATACCAATAGTGGAACCCGAGATTCCAAGGCCGTTGCCTATGCCCCAACCTACACCACCCTTACCTTACCCATCAAGACGAAACAAGGAAAAGGCACAAGAATGTAACAATTATCAATTTGAACTTTTTATGAAAATGTTTCGTGACTTGCACTTAAATATAAGTTTTGCCGACGCTTTGGTCATGATGCCTCGATTTGCCGCAAACTTCAAAAGTATGTTGAATAACAAAGAGAAATTGCAAAAGTCGTCTAGTTGTTCTTCGGTTTTTCTTAGCCGCATACCTCAAAAAGTCGGTGATCTCGGTAAATTTTTATAATCCCATGTGCAAACCAAGAAATGGAAGAATGCTACGCCTTGGCCGACCTTGGTGCTAGTATAAATTTGATGCCTCTCGAGATTTTTAAGTCGCTCAATCTTCCTAATCTCACTCCTTTAAGAATGTCAATCGAGATGGCCGATCATTCTATGATTCTAGCTTGTGGAGTAGCCGAAGACGTCTTCGTGAAAGTTGGAAAGGTTTACTATCCCGTGGACTTTATCGTTGTAGACATTCCCATCGATCCTAAAGTTCCTCTAATTTTAAGTCTATCATTTTTGGATACCTCGAGAGCACTTATTGACGCTCATGCTAGGAAAATCACTCTACGTTTCAACGAGGAGGAACTCGTCATAAATGCAATTCAAAACTCTACGCTTTCTCATGTGTATTCTATTACGTCTTTGAACAATGTTGATTCAATTAAAAACATTTGCAAAGGATTTTCACAAAGAGTTTTAGGAGTTGTTGATAAAAACGATTTTCCATCCCCTCCGCCGGTGGAGGTTAAGAGTGTTAAACCTACGTCTCCAATCACGGAAGATTCTACGGATGATGAATATGTTGACCCCGATGGAGCGGTGTTCTTTGTTGATAAACGTTTTGAGAACTTACCACCACCAAAACGATTTTTAAATGTGAGAATTTTTAGTGTGCCTAACATCGTTTTAGAAACACCAAATATTTTTGATATAATCAAATCGGGTTTTCATAAGGAGTTTTCAAAAGATGAAAAAGGAAAAAAATTTGAATTAGATTTAAAAGATTTTTCTTCAATTCTAACTCCGTCATCACCTCGTGTTTTGAGTGCTACAAGCTCGTCTTCTCCTTTTGACGATGCTTTGTGTGGGTTAAGTGTGGGGGAAGCCCCTAATGTTCCCTTCCTTTTCTCCACCGAGAACGAACTCGATTATTTGTCTTTACGATTTTCCTAAATCGTATCGATTAATACTTACCACGACGTTTGTGTTGCTTTTTTTCCTAAAATAAAGTGTACAAAAATACAACATCAAAAATGGCGCCGCTGCCGGGGAGGTGTGTTTAGACATATTTATTTATCGTGTTTATTTGAGTGTTTACGTTTTTATCGTAAATACTTCTTTTTATTTTTCTATACTATTAGCCATACAATTAAATAGTGTTAAATTGAACTCAATTAACACAAAATTGTTTTCTCGTTATTATTGTGCATAATATATTGTATTTATGTAGAACAATTAACACACAATAATTATCCAAATACGTGAGAAATCGCACCTCGATAGTTGAGCGTTCCGGTCACTATTGTTGTATCCAATTCAAACAAAAATCAAAGGGCAAAATAGATAAATACTCTTAAAAGATTTTATCTCAATTGATACAAACTATAAGGTGGGTATAAGGCGGGTGTTATAAAATACACCCTAAAGAAAAAGGCTCTTAAGTGCTTCGCGCCGCCTCGTTTCTCCGCTTGCTTGTGCGTATCGGTTTAGTGACGATTGATTAAGGGTTTGCCACATCAAGTATTATTAATCTATTTTTGTGAGTTTTAATTATTGAACCTCGAAACGTTTTGGCGTTCCGCCAACGTTTCAAAGTCGAACGAAGGTTTTTACTTCACGTAATTACATTCACTCCTCTTGGATTCATTAATCGAGACCTTTGATTAGTGGATAATTTTTGTAGATTAATTTCTACGTAATACACCAAAATTACAAAAAAATTAAAAAACCAAAAACACAAAAAGATTCTTCGATTTTTCCTCTATTTTCATAATTATGTTTCTCAACCCCTCTAAATTTTAATTCTTCATGGATTTTCATTGCATAGGTTGTGGGAGACGAAAGTTTGGTTCCGTGACTTGTCCATGGTGTGTATGCGAAAGGTGCGAAGATTATGTCAACTATGCAATATTTAGGGCATGTCCACCGTGTAATCCGAACAAATGTTTGTACTCTAACGAAGAACGTCTTATCCATTGCCGATATTGTGGAAGCCCTTCCCATTGGCACGATGAGTGTCAAATTCAATGCCCAAATGGTCACAATCACGAGCCAAATCCAAATTTCGTTGACCAATCTTCACAATACTCACCATCATGTGAGTATTGCGGAGACAAACCTCACTATGGGTACGATTGTCAACCGATGAACCAAAATACGTATTTCGACAATCAATTTTCCGGTTTTGACGAATCACACGACATGGATTACAATTACGAGAATGGGGGTGGTAATCCATACGACGAACTGGATTTTTCTCAAAGTCCGTGTTGTGACAAGTGTGGGGGAAGCCCCTTATGTTCCCTTCCCTTTCTCCATCGAGGACGAGATATTTGATCCCGAAATTGCTTATAAAGGGAAATCTCGGTCTTCCACCGATGCAATAAATGGAAAATACTTTCATTTGATTGGTGCGAGTCTACCTCGAGTAGCTCATGGTTTTTGTGACTTACCCATTGTCCCACCCTTCTATTTCTTCTCATCTATTTTCTTGTACCCTTTTGGGGTTTTTTTGGCACGTGTTGAAGTGGCGTTGGTTTGTTTATTCAATGAAAACGAGGACGCCATCTTCGATCCGGGTATTTTGCATCATCTAAGGACTTAGTCCTTAATACCGGTTGCTTTTGGGCCTTGTTTATCATGTAAGCCCCACCAAAAATTTGACCATACCGTGATTATCCCTAAATGATCACATTTATGGGGATTCGAGTCGAACTTTTGACTCGGTTATCAAAAACAAGGTGCCTCGTGGGGGAGTCTCATGCTTATCCATGTACATATTATCGCTTTCTAATTAGTTTAATGTGGGGGGATTTGTGCCCTTCCAACCTTTGTTCCGTGGTTGTTTGTGCATTGTGGTTTTTAGATGATCATGATCTTCACGATTGGAGCCTCTCGTGTTCGTTTTATGGGAGCACTCGATCGTTTGCTTTCAAGAATTTCTCAATATCCATGGTATATCCTTATATGTTCTAACCTTAGGTTTATAGCACACTTTATAAACGGCTTTAAATTTAACGGTTACACCCTTTCCATGCTAGATTATGCATTCGACTACGTCTCCAGTATGGGGGTATCCTACCCTTAGACTCGAAACATTCAGGACAATGTTTAACTTTATTATGGGGGGGTGAATAGATACTTGCCTTGCTAAACCTTCACGCTTTCCAAAGTTTATCTTTTTGTTTATCATTTTGTTGCTAACTAAGGCTAAAATGGCCAAATTTTAAAAATTTTCTCATGTTTTGTAAGTGTTTGAAGACACGAATGTAGATTTTCGGATGGCGAGAATAAGAGTAATTTTTTACTCGACCGTGCGTGTTGAGCACTTAGCTTCGATTCCTTAACTTTATATTAGGCTAAGTCTCTTAAATGAGGACGAGAAATGATAGAGTTAATTATAAGTTACTATGCTAAACGTAGAGTATTCGTATTCTTTCAAAAAATCATGTGTTCTCGTTGTTTGCTTATTCTCCTTTCGCTTGTAAATATATTTTGCTTAATAAGTATTGACTTAGCGGTTTAGTCTTGATTGTTGGTTTCTAGTCTTTTCTAGTAGCTTCCATGTAATTAAATTGGGAAAACATTAAGGTATCGCCAGCGTCACGGTTTTGAAGTATTGGCAACCCGAATAATCGAAAGCTTCACCTAATAATAAGATTTCAAGTGCTCACCTAAATCAAGCAAACAATTTGAAGCTCACAAGGCCGAAAAATCTATGCGAAATTGGAAGTGAATTATGCCTTAATCTTTGAAGCTTTAAAGATCCAAAATTTGCTTTTAGCGTGAGGATATACGACTTTGGCCATAATAAACACCTCATGGCGAGGTTCAATAAAAGGCAAGGCAAGACCGAAGTCCTAATAAAAGCTTCATGGCGAAGTTGAATAAAAGATGGAGGTAAACCTATGATAACAAGTCCCATCCGTTAGCGGGCGTATAAAAGTCTTGGTAATAAGTCTCATGTTCAAAACCGTTATAAAACCATGTTTATCGATCCTTCTTGTTGACTTAATTTTTTGACATCGTTGTATATTAGGGGGGCTATTAATTTGATGGTCTTGGTTACATCGTTATGACTCTATTTTTAGACCTAAACCTCTATCATCGCATAAGTCAAAAATGTATCCTCGTGAAACATTCAAGACACAAATAAAATATAAGAGATACAACTTAGGAAAATGGGAGGATAAGTACGTGATTAGGGCATATGAGTAGTGTTAGCATTACTAACTTATAATGACAATGATCACGTTGCACGCTTGGCATGGATTTGGGGTGAAATCGAGGACGACGAAATTATTTCTAACGAAGCATTCACGTGTTCTTGTTCTATGAACCTAAACGTCCCATTTTGTGATGAAAATCATACATTATGCCTAGAACGCAAGTAGTAGCAATAGTAGTAGTGTAGCAAAGTTTATCATTCAATAAAGTTGCATAAAAATGAATTTTGGAGGTGCTACGATACTTTAATCTAGCATTACGTGAGGGCACGGCAATGGTTTAGTGTGGGGGAGTGATGAGACTGCTTTTATACATTGTCTCATCATCCAAAATGGGCTTAAAATGCATTAAATATCATGAAATATGCCAAATATATGCTTGTGTTTGTTACATGTATATTTTAGGTACGGGTATTGAGAAAATCACAAAAGATCACAAGAATCAAAGGAAAACGAACACGGGAAAAGAAGCCGCACAATGAACCGGACCCAAGTGTTGATTTTCCAAGAAAAACCCTTGAAGAATTGAAGATGATACAAGAAGGGTCCTCCAATATTGAAGAATTGACACTTTAAACCCTTGTTTATTCATAATTATAAGTTTGGTCCTTAAAGTTTGTCAAATTTACAAGAAGGGCCCTCCACTTTCAAGAATTGGCAAGTTTAGTCCCTCAACAAAACTAAATTGTCAATTTTAGTCCTCCTTAAAATCAAACATACCATGAAGACCTTCAAGATACAAGAAAAAACAAGTTTGGTCCTTCAAATATCAAGAAATTACAAAACTAGTCCTTTAAATATCTTTTGGAAAGTTTTTGGGGCAAAAGTGTAAAGAATGAAACTTGGATAACAAAGGGACTTAACTTTCGGACTGAAAATTTACAAATGAAAGGAAGAAAGAAGATTGAGGGTATTAGTTGCCAAGGCAACCTAAGATACCTTAACCACTCACACACTGCCACCTCACCCACTATCTCCCTTCAACCAATCAAAACACACCCTTCCTCCACATCACTATCCACTAACTGATTAATATTTATTAATCACGTTAAAACCAAAATTGGCGCCTAACACATTTTATTAACCCAAAACAGATCAAAACCTTGTTCTTGAGCCAAGAACACAAATTAGGTATTTGTGATTAACCAAAAATTAGACCTTAAGACTATCCAGATTATTGATTAAGAGTCTAATGATTATAACCCCACTCATAAACGCCTTGCCACATCACCACAAGGATCACATGAAACCTCCCATGCACACGTTTTTGGGAAAATGACAAAGTGATGCAGAGAATCAACCACCCACAATCAAGCTTCAATCCTAAGCACATTTTTTACCCTTTGATCATTCTTTCACCACTGGCACCTCTACAAGAGTCCAAGAATTCTTCACATGTTGGCAAAAGTTCAAAATCACCAAGGGCATACTTAGAACTTCAGTAGCTAGGGTTTTATTGTTTCCTTTGCATTCTAGAACTAATGTATGGTCTATATAAGGCCATTAGATGAGTAGCTTAGTTCTTGTTCTCAGTTTTTCATTTGTCAAACCTTGTAAAGCCCTTTTCTGAGTTTATGAAATTGTGGTATTGTGTTATGATTTAAAACTGAGTTCCATTGTCTTGTTATTGTGTTGAGTAGTTGTTTGTCACGTTTTGTACTTAATCAAAACCTTGAACAAGTACAAGAGTTCCTATAAGCCTGTGAGTCCATTTGTTCTTGCTGAGGTCAAGTATTTGGCTTGTGCTTGGTGAGGATTGTTCATTGAGGTGTTTCTTTAAGAGACATAAGTCACAACTCAACTAGCTTAAGCAATATTGGAAGTTGGTTATACGTTTTTTATAACAAAATATGTCTAAGTTTTTTGCTAAGGACTTTTGGTTCAACAGCTTGTAGTTTGAACTTAAGGGTGATCATAGCCTCCTAATCTTGGTTGATTAAGTGGTAGTGAGGCCTTAAGGAAAGATACAAGGCTTGTGAGAGCCTAAGTGTTGCAAAGGCTAAGTCTTTTGTCACCTTGAATCCTGTTAATTGTGCTAACCTAGGCTCAAGCCTTTGGCTGAGCTTGTTTCTTATTCTTAGCAGTGGAAAGCTGGTTCTTGTTAAGCTAGCACCTTAGCTCATTGGTTCCAAAGTGTGGATGTACATTCTAGAGGTTTGAATTCTCAAGTTTCATTTTTCTGTTTAAGAATGGGTTCTAAGTGATTTTGTGATTATGCTATTGTATGTGTTGTTTTTATGCCTGAATCTTGCTGATTATGCTTCATGTTGTTGGTATGATGCTTGATTAGGCATGGATTAACCTGTTATACACTTTTGCTTTGATAAATCTTTGATTAAAAAGTGAAAAGGGTGTTTGGGGTTGTCTGCTTTGTGGTTTTTATGCATGTGTGAGTATTTTTTTAGGGCTGCTTATTGTTGATATATGTTATGGAGGTGTTTGTGGTCTGATATTTGCAAAATTTGAGCTTTGTAACATCAAAACTAAGATCTTTGCATAACTAGTTTGTTTTAGGTCTTTGTTGACTGAAACTTGGAGAACACCTAGATTATATGCATGTCTAGGGTTAACAAGTGATAAAATATAGTTTGTGTAATCTGATTGGTAGATTTGAGGGCTTAAAATTCAAGATTTGGTCAATTAGTTCAGCAAACATTGTTCTTGTCTGTTTATTATTCATCAGTGACCTGTTTATGCTTAAATCTTATTCTAATCTTGGTTATTTTGCATGAAACAAGTTTCTTTGTGTGTCACTAAGTCTGACATTGCTGTTTTTTGCTTTTGGTTAAGTTTGGTGGGCTTATACTAGCTTAAAAGTAGCTTATAACCACCAGATGTGCTTGTTACTTGTCTAGACCATATCCGTGGACTAATTGAATTAACTGTATCATTTGGCTGAGTGTAATTGTGTTTTATTTCTTGATTGTGACTCCTTACAACTCACTTGTTGTAAGGGTGCCTTGATTGTCCAACAAAACCAAGTGAAACTCTCTAAAAAGCTAAGTCAAAAAGTCAAAGTAGTGGGAACTCCTTTCCCCTGATGCTAGCTACTGCTAGTTATAATTGGTCAACAGCTTATTTCTTGTTCATTCTAGCTTATTCCAGTGTGAAGCAACTTATTTTTTGTAATAGGTCTTATTATTTTGAGCTTATAAGTCAGTCTGGAAGTTTACAGCTTTTGGTTTTAGCTTTTGACTAGAAAACGACTATTTTGACTTTTTCAAAATCAACTTTTTGCTTATTTCAGCTTATTGAGTGTGCTTATTGGAAAACTTTTTGTTGATTAAGCTTATTTAAGTGATTTAAAACCTTTTGCAAGTTGAATCAGCTTTTGAAGTGGCCTAGAACTCGAAAATGACTATTTTGTCGTTTTGTGTAGAGAGCTTTTGCTTATTTCAGGCTTATTTCTTGGGCTTATTCAAAAATTATTCTTACAAATAGCTTAATTAGGTCAAGAGAAGGTTGTGTGTCAAATTTTGGCTTATGGCATCAGCTTATAGCTTAATGGGCCAAAAAGCCCATTAAGAATAAGCTGTTTTGAAATAAGCTGTGATAAGCTCACATTCAGCTTTTGGGCCTTTGAAATTTTGTGTTTAAAATTGAATTTTAAGCTAAACTGGAAGTTTTGGGCCATTTTTGTGAACTTTTTCTTATTGGGCCTTAAAAAAGCCCATTGAGGGACTGTTTGGGTATTTGGCCCATTTGAAGGCCCAATAGGGGTATTTTGGTAATTTCAAGTTTATTTTCTGTTTAATTAGGTTAAAATAAACTAGTTTGCAAGTTTTTAGAATTTTTTATAAATTTTGGATTTTTAATATTATTTTATTATTATTTTATTATTAAAAAATAAAATTTAGATTTTTGCAAGTTTTTTATTTTTCATAGTTCAAATACATTAAGTTAGGAATTTTAAAATTTTAGAATAATTTTAGTGTCATTAGATTAATTTTTAGAATTATTTTAATTTTTAGAGTTTTTAATAATTTTTAAATAGTTTTAATTAATTTTAAAATTTTCAAAAATAGTTTTTAATTAAGTTAAGTCATTTTAGAGGTTTAAAAGTTAAAAAATCTCATTTAGGGATTTTTGTTAATTAAATTGATTTTTTGGGCTTTAATTAGCATTAAAAAATTAATATTTAATTAAATAAAAGGTTTGAGTGATTTTTGATTTTTTTGTATACTCTAACTACATTTTTAGGATTTATTGCAATTTTTTTAGGAATTTTTACCTTAATTTTTAAATTTTGTCATATTCTACGGGTTTACGTGCACGACTTTTCGTCTTAGTTTAATTCATAATCGTAACCGTCATCTTTTCTCTTTTTCTTTCTTGATAATTATAATCACAAAGTTAATCATTTCTTACACAACATATTTGCCTCCTTGAGAAATGAACTTTGAACTTAACTTGGTCATTAGTGCTTGGTTTTCCTAAACCGACACTTAATACTTGCCACTTTTATCTTGTTTTCCTAAACAAGTGTTAATTTACTACAATCAATCTCAGTTTCTTCCAAAGATGATAAATAATGATTTGACCTTTAAAGATCTGTATAGATTTTGAACACATATCATCATAGATCTACATGAAGCACAATTTCTTTCTAAATTTTCGAAAACAATAAAGAAAGAAAAATAACAAGATTGTTTCACTCATTCTTTGGTTCGATTTGGGAACAAACTAACACAAAAACAAGAACCTACCCGAGACTTTTATTATAAGAGATATTAAAGAATTAACAACTTCTTCATGCTTTCACGAGACTTTATGGTTTGTTTTCTTACAAACTCCATTTGACTTTATAAAGACACACTACAACAAAATCAGTCTTATAGAGTTAATGTCCTATTAAATTAGTTTATAGGACCTTTTGCTTTTTAGAACCAAAATAAAAGTGTCCTATAGATAGGGATTGTAATAGATATTTAAGACACTTATTGGTGTCCTTACAAAAATAAATATAATGAAACTAATTATTAGGTCCTATAAGATTGTTTTACACAACTGAAACGATATTCTGATAGACCATATAATAGGACGCTTTACGGTGTTCTAATATATTCTTACCTTTCTATCATGTTTTGGGACATATTGAAGCGTCCCAAAAATTACTTTCATAGGACTAAATCCTACTATATAAACTCTCATTTTAATACTAAGAAAATTTTAATACTAAGAAAAGGGTCATAAAGACAAGAGTTAATTGTTACGACCATATTGATAACAAGATAGGACACTTTCTTTGGTTGGAATATCATATTACACTGCATTTATTGAACATCAATAAACGTCCTAAGAAATCTATGACTACAACAGAAGACTCTTTTCTTTGAACAAAGAAAACTAAATTATAAAAATCTAACACATGAAATACTTTTTATTGATTATCAAACAAGAGTATAATTTACATATACATATATAGTATCGTTTGATCCAAATCAAATTAAACTAAAGAGAATCAATCTGTCTGCTCTTCAATCCATTAAGGTCTAGTCTATCTTGCTCTTCGACCTAAAAGTATCTCTCCCAGCCACTACATGTAAGGTAAAAATCACATAAATCATATTGTCAAGACTCAAGAATAAAACTACAAGTAAGCGTACTCAGTTGTTAGTTAAATACAAAAATCAAATTGATAAGGTATAGTATCATATAGAGAGAACTACTATATGTGGTGTACTATATGAAGTCACATTTACTTGTAACACTTAGCATGATAACCCATAATGAAGCTCCAGTATATAGGAATCCTTCACAACCTTCTACTTTTGTTCCTGTCAATGTAAATATTGTTGGTATTTAGAACTAGTTAAACCATTAACTACGAGTGCGCAGCAGAATGGATCTAGTATAATATTCATGATTAACACATAATAAAAACAATAATAAAACCAACCTTTAATTAATTGAATAAATCAATTAATGATCTTGATCTTGAAGCTATAACGGTAAAGTAACCGTCCTCTAACGATTGCTCACACGACACGTCAAACGAACACACCACGATGCTAGTGGTAACTTCACTTCGATAATCTTGCAACTAGAAACCCTAATATCCAAAACCCTAATTTGGATTACGTAAGGATACGGTTTATAGATAGCAACAAGATTCTTGGAAAATCACCAATAAACCCTAATTAGGGTTTATATAAATCGGACCACAAGGGAATACTAAAACCTAGATTATGAGATCTAGGGTTTAGTTATAAAGCTTAAATCTTTATAAGAAAACCACCAAGAAGGATTGATCTTATAAAGGTTAAACCTTTAGGTGTGATTTTAGGTTAAGGAAAAAGTTTGTTCGGTTTGGGTGTTGGGGGTGTTGCGATCGCACGAAACAAAGAGAGGGGGAGAGACAAGAATTTGTGAAGGGTATGGGATTGTATTTATACACATCCTTGAACCTCCTCAAAATTACTTAGGCCCAACCCAACACCTAAATTAAGTAACTAATTACTTGGTTAACAAACAAAAGATCCTTCTAGACCCCTTAGGGTATTCGGCCGCCTATAGGGCACCGGATGTTTCTAGAAGTCGATTTCCTTCCTTAAATTTAAATAACGCACTCGCCTTTAATTAATTAAATCTCGTAATTAATTAAACCACCATTAATTAAATAAAAAGTGAAGTTTTTATTATAAGTTTAATTATAAGTAATAAAACGTAAATAAACGTGTGTTCTCCGTATTGAGTGTGTGCCCCCGATAGGCTCACGCATTTACCGATGGCTAAACGATCGCATATCTCAACAGCTCCCACTTGTGAGAGTTTAGACATACAACGTCCATAATGAAGCATCTAGCAACACTTCATTATAACCGGAAAATGTTGAGTTAGATAGTTTCAAGAATAAGATCTTAAATACTAGTAATGGTGTATGATTATTTGAGCTTGCTGATAATCATCCCTTCGTTACAATGTACCGGTTAAACCATGGATATGGATCCTAACTCATTCCATATAGTTTAACTTTAATTCCTCGTTTACAAATTAATTTAGATAGTCCAAATTGTAACAAGCATCATCTTGATTACATTTTGGGTACGGCCATACAATTACCTAATTAATTCTGGAGGGGATCCAGGGTACTTCACTGCACTATATCAGAGTGGAGGAACGGATTCTATATTGACTGCAAGTGTCTGTGGATGCTGCTTCACAACACTTCCAATTAGAGTCGTTATAGCTAGATCTTCCGAACTAGCGTTGGACATAAAATCAAGAAGCGATATCCACACATGCACAACTTGTTTGCATCTCAAGTCTAAGGATGACCTAATCCTCACCATTTATGTATTCGAATTTACTCATGACAACGGATCCAAAAGTAATCATTCGAAAGTTCGGGGTGTCCAATATTCATATCAATGAATAACATATGAGTTTGGTTGGAAACCGTCCACCATATATACCAGTATATTACAAACACTCATATTTGTCTTAATGTATACAATATTCCCATATTGTTTAACCGACAATGGACATGTTTAGAATAATTAAATATTCAAGGATTTAAACATACAAACATAGGGCAACAACAATTATATGAAGATAACAAACATCAAATATCTTTATTCATCAGAAAATAATTAAATTGTCTTACAATCCCAAATTATCCAAATACTTCGATTAACACATATTACATGAGACTATTAGCTGGAAGCAAACCAATTCCATGAGTCAACATGGAATGCTTCTTAAGGTCTAACGCCTTTGTGAAGGGGTCAGCAAAATTGTCGTCTGTGTGAACTTTCTTCAGACTAACATCACCCAGTTCAATCACTTCTCTGAGGTAGTGAACTTTGGAACGATAATGTTTCGCACCTTTAGTGATTCCTGGTTCATTAGCTATAGTAATGGCTCCGGTATTGTCACAATACATCGTCATAGGTTCATTATTTGTGGGAACAACACCAAGCCCAGAAATAAACTTCCTAATCCAAACTGCCTCTTTAGCAGCCTCCGAAGCGGCTATATACTCAGCCTCTATAGATGAGTTTGCATGGATGGTCTGCTTTGCGCTTTTCCAGCTTACAGCACCTCCATTCAGCATGAAAACATATCCCGTCTGAGACTTTGTGTCATCAGCATCCGTAAGATATCCAGCATCAGTGTAGCAAGCAACCCTGAGCTCTCTTTTCATACCTCCTCCATAAACAAGAAACATGTCTTTGGTATGCCTAAGATACCTCAGAATGTTCTTAACAGCAGTCCAGTGAGAATCACCAGGATTTTGCTGAAATCGGCTAGTCATGTTCTGAGAGAACGCAACATCAGGTCTCATACATCTAACAACATACATGATTGATCCTATTGCCGAAGCATAAGGAACTCTCTGCATGCGTCTCACCTCATCAGGTGTTGATGCTCCTTGAGTCTTAGATAATTTTGATTTAGTTTGCATGGGAACAAGGCCACGTTTGGAATTGTCCATGTTATACTTCTTCAAAATCTTATCTATGTAAGCACTTTGACATAAACCAATTAACCGTCTAGGTCTATCACGTATGATCTTGATTCCAAGAATATACGCAGCATCTCCCAAATCCTTCATGGAAAAACACCTTCCAAGGTAAGCTTTTACACTTTGCAACACTGGAATGTCTTTTTCCATCAACAATATGTCATCAACATACAGGACAAGAAACACTATGCTACTCCCACTAGCTTTGATATATACACATGGCTCATCAGGATTTTGATTGAAACCAAATTTCTTGATTTCATCATCAAACCTCTTGTTCCATTGCCTTGATGCTTGCTTAAGTCTATAAATGGATCTTTGAAGCTTGCATACACGGTTTGGATATTTTAGATCAACAAAACCCTCCGGTTGCTTCATATAGACTTCTTCGTAAAGCAGTCCATTGAGGAAGGCGGTTTTAACATCCATTTGCCAAATCTCATAGTCATAGAACGCGGCTATGGCTAAAAGAATCCTTATAGCTTTGATATCCGCAACAGGAGAGAAGGTCTTTTCATAATCAACCCTGAAGGTTTGAGTGAAGCCCCTCGCTACATATCGAGCTTTAAAGGTGTGTACATTGCCATCCATGTCGGTCTTCTTCTTATACAACCACTTGCCACTAACAGTTCTAGCGTTAGGGGGAAGGTCTACTAAGATCCAGACATCATTGTCTTTCATGGATTGCATCTACACATTCATAGCATCCAGCCATTTGTCAGATTCAGGATCTGCCAATGCAGCTTTGTAGTTAGTGAGTTCATTATGATCCCCTAACTCATGTTCCTCAGCGTCAATGTATAAACACATACGGTCAGGAGCACGCCTAGTCCATGTAGACTTTCGAATGGGAGCTATATCACTTACAGGTTCATCAATTTCTTGATCATCCTCTTCATGATTGCTAGTGTTTTCAGAAGGATGTATATCTTCATCTTGAATTACTTCAAGATCCTCTATACTCCCACTTGCTTCTTGATTCATAAGATTGCTCTCTAGGAATTCAGCATTACCAGCAACAAATACTTTGTTCTCGGGTGGGTAGTAGAAGGAGTAACCCATCGTTTCCTTTGGGTAACCTACAAATATACACTTAACAGATCGGGGCTCTAGTTTGTCAGGTTTGATAAGCGTGTCACGCTTAACAAGAGCCTCACATCCCCAGACCTTTAAGTAAGACAACTTAGGGGCTTGCCCATACCATACTTCGTATGGAGTCTTTTCAACCTTCTTAGTTAGAACCATATTGAGTATGCGAGCAGCAGACTCAAGAGCATAATCCCAAAAGGATTTTGGAAGAGTTGTTTGGGCCATCATGGAACAAACCATATCAAGTAGGGTTCTATTTCTCCTCTCAGACACACCATTGTGTTGTGGTGTATATGGAGTTCTTTGGGAAACTATCCCATGTTCCTTAAGATGCTCCAGAAATTCATAATTCATAAATTCACCTCCATGATCTGAACGTAGTGCCTTTATGGTTTTACCGAGTTGATTTTCTACTTCCTTTTGAAACACCTTAAATGTTTCAAACACTTCATGTTTATGATTTAGCAAGTAAACATAACCATAACGACTAAAGTCGTCAGTGAAAGTGACGAAGTAACTTGCACCTTGTCTTGACACGGTTCTAAATGGACCACATACATCGGTGTGGATTAGTCCAAGTAGATCTTTAGCCCTCTCCACTTGATGTGAATAAGGTTTACGTGCCATCTTTCCAGATAAACATGAAACACACTTGTCAAAGGAGTCATCATCGTTTGACTTAAGAAATCCATCAGATTGTAATTGCTTAATGCGCTTTTTGCTTATGTGGCCAAGGCGACAATGCAATGTAGAGTCCAAATTAGATTTGGCCCTTTTGTTGCTTATAGCATACATAGAACTATTGTTTGCATTAGAATCACACATATCAATTTCATAAATACCATTACTAGGAATAGCATTAAAATAAAACATATTATTTTTCGAAACCGAAATACTTGCATTATTCTCAAAACGATTAACAAATCCATCGTCATACAAACATGAAACTGAAACAATCCCTCTAGAAATAGAAGGTGCGTAATGACAATTATTCAAAATAACAACTAGTCCACTAGGGAGAAATAATTGAAAAACACCAATGGCTTCAACAGCTACACGATGACCATTGCCCACGTACAGATTCAAAGCTCCTGGCTTCAGCTTCTTACTTATCCTTAGACCCTGAGTAGTATTACAGATGTGAGTACCACAACCAGTGTCATAAACCCAAGATTTATAAGGAAAAGTAAAGAGTTCTATCGTGAAGATACCTGAAGTGCTAGCTCCTTGAGAGGACTTCTTTCTCTTCCACAACTCAGCGAGATACTCAGGACAGTTACTCTTCCGATGACCAATGTCACCACATTGGTGACAAATGGCATCCTTAGCAGGATTCTCTCTTCTTGGTGGAGGGGGAATCTTGGCTCTAGGAGTAAAGTTTGCTACTTTCTTCCCTTTACCACGATTCTTCCCCTTCGCAGCATTAGACGGTTTAGCCTTGTTAGGCTTCTGAACCCTTCCTGCCCTAGTAGCATTAATGGTATTAGGAGTAGCAGGTGCAACCTTCTTTGGCAACGTTTTCTCATGTAGCTTAAGCATGGCATGCAATTCAGGTATTGTCTTCCCCAGGCCATGCATGTTATAGTCTTGCACGAACCTATCATAGTCCTTATTTAGTGAGGCTAAAATTAGGCTAACCGAAAGTTTCAAGGACATGGGGTGACCCAAACGTTCCAAATTCTCTATGAACCCCTTCATCTTCAAGACATAGGAGCTCACAGATTGTCCATCCTCATGTTTACATGCGTGAAAGGCACGTGCAACATCAAGGAGTTCTTGATCAGCTTGTTCAGTGAACATGGTCTTCAGTTCTTCCATCATTGACCATGCGCCGTGACCCTCCAAAAGTTTCTGGAGTTCAGGGGACATAGTCATGAGCATAAGGCCAGCGATTTCTCTTGACCTTTTGACCCATGTTGGATGTAAATCCGGGTCTTGCTCTGGTCCTTCATGACCATGAGGCAGAATTGCTGGTTGATCAGGAATTGGTTGCTCAAGGTATTTAACCAAGTCATCAGTTTCGAGCGCTATCCGAAGAGCACGATACCAATCAACAAAGTTATTCTCAGTCAATTTCATCTTTTCAAGGAATGACTTAACAACCGTGTTGTTTAAGCAAGAGTTTTGATTATTCATCTACAAAATAAAAGTTCAACGATTAGTATTTTCGATAATTACATTCTCAAAGAATTAACTACCCAATTAATCATGTTGAGACTAAGATCCTTGCTTGCACTCCCACTTAATATTAGAGGTCCGACCGTCTAGTATTCAAGTGGGGCAAGAGGTAAGCGACGGGCGTTAATTGCATTACAAGTGCAACTCTTAGATTGTATGAGACGATTCATGAAGTTTATTTGTCGTAGAGTGTTTGGATAGGATGTTTTCTCATCTCTTTCGAGCACCTTTAAACATCTCAAACAAACTTGTTCTACACATAATAAAGTCATGAGTATGTTTCATCTCATCTTTATGCCTCGGGTTCCGAATCTGACCGGGAACTCGACTTTAAGTCGTACCAATTTGAAGCATGCAATTATTGGCAAAGGTCTGACCAGTGACATAGATCGCCTCGGGTATGTAATTCGCCCTAGGTCTGACCAGATGACGAAAAACAACTACAAGCGCTTCTAAATTGGATGGCATAGACTTAAAAATTTCAAATAGGTATCACATAAGTTTTAGAAAAACAAATGTCAAAGTGTGTAAAAGAATGCATGCAGTTCATTCGATTAGCACAAGTTAAGAAAACAATTTATTAACTTTTTGGTTTAGGCGTGTTTTACCGCGGGAGAAGATTAAAGAGAGATCAAACCCTATATCCTACTCTTCATGCACCCGAAGGTGCAAGTGCTTGGGATAATTATTCCATAAGTGTCGAAACACCTATGGAACACGGGAGAAGATTAAAGATTTCTCAAACCCTAGATAGCTCGACTAGAGCACAAAGTGCAATAGCAAGTCCATCATTAGTAAAACACAAAACGGTGTTGTAATTTTAAGTATTGTAAAACTAATTGATTTTGCAAATCACGTCGTTGAGAAGATAGTTTATAAGCCATCATTACGGTATGTAAGCCCAACTCGAGTGACAATATGAATTCGCAAAACAATTAGAATACAATAAAACCAAGTTTCATAGTTCTTATGTCAATATTAATATTTGTTCAAAAAATCAAGATTTTAACAAATAACACATAGCCGATTCGCAAGGAAAATATGGTGTATTAATATGACATAGTTTTAAAGCTAGTTTCGATATAAGTACCATCCGTTTTTATGATTCCTAGAATCTTGAATTATTACGTTTTGCAATTCATAATGGAAAACAAATAAGCACGTAAAAACAGACAGAAGGGGGTAGAAGCAGAAGACAGACTCTATATGAAAGCGGTAAATCATATAAGATCCAAGTCTCGAATGAGTCTTCCCCAAATTGAGGACCAAAGACCCTCATCAAGTTTTCGAGCAAGGTACTTGATAACGTGCAAAGTATCACAAAAGTAAGATGCAAAGGTCTTTGACGGATAATAAAAAAACAAAAGTAATTATTAACCGGTTCAATTTTAACCTACCCAATTTTAATAGATCTAGATCAAGATTAAAACTTTATGACAAGTATGCATATAATTGTCATAAAACATAAAAAAAGAGATTTTAAAGCGAAGCAAGCGTGTTTTATTCTATGTGTAACCCATGAATGCCATACGATTTGACTCGTGATGCCACTGTTGGGATTTAGAACTAGTTAAACCATTAACTACGAGTGCACAGCGGAATGGATCTAATATAATATTCATGATTAACACATAATAAAAACAATAATAAAACCAACCTTTAATTAATTGAATAAATCAATTAATGATCTTGATCTTGAAGCTATAACGGTAAAGTAACCGTCCTCTAACGATTGCTCACACGACACGTCAAACGAACACACCACGATGCTAGTGGTAACTTCACTTCGATAATCTTGCAACTAGAAACCCTAATATCCAAAACCCTAATTGGGATTACGCAAGGATACGGTTTATAGATAGCAACAAGATTCTTGGAAAATCACCAATAAACCCTAATTAGGGTTTATATAAATCGGACCACAAGGGAATACTAAAACCTAGATTATGAGATCTAGGGTTTAGTTATAAAGCTTAAATCTTTATAAGAAAACCACCAAGAAGGATTGATCTTATAAAGGTTAAACCTTTAGGTGTGATTTTAGGTTAAGGAAAAAGTTTGTTCGGTTTGGGTGTTGGGGGTGTTGCGATCGCACGAAACAAAGAGAGTGGGAGAGACAAGAATTTGTGAAGGGTATGGGATTGTATTTATACACATCCTTGAACCTCCTCAAAATTACTTAGGCTCAACCCAACACCTAAATTAAGTAACTAATTACTTGGTTAACAAACAAAAGATCCTTCTAGACCCCTTAGGGTATTCGGCCGCCTATAGGGCACCGGATGTTTCTAAAAGTCGATTTCCTTCCTTAAATTTAAATAACGCACTCGCCTTTAATTAATTAAATCCCGTAATTAATTAAACCACCGTTAATTAAATAAAACGTGAAGTTTTTATTATACGTTTAATTATAAATAATAAAACGTAAATAAACGTGTGTTCTCCGTATTGAGTGTGTGCCCCCGATAGGCTCACGCATTTACCGATGGTTAAACGATCGCATATCTCAACAAATATTTCATCAAGTATTCTATTATATGACATTTTACATACTATAGAGTAATTAGATAAAAATATACCAGGAGTTTACAACAAGAATATTAAGAGTGTGAAGCTTCTCCTTTGGTTTATTTTTTATAGTCTTTAATGTTGAAAGTAGATTATTACTTCTTAGGAAATGCACAAGAGAAAACATAAACAAATATTGGTTATAATCATGCGTAGCCTAAAGATAACAACTGTATATAAGGAACTGAAGGAAGTATCGAGATTAGACATTTAGTTCTATTATTTAAGTCAGATAAGGCAATAAAAATAATATGGTTAAATACAAATAACTATAAACTTCTTCAACCGTGAGGAAATAGACTCATATACGTTGAATATTAACTCAACATCAGGTTTGTCGAAAGCCCTTTTGGTCATTTGAGGGGCTATGAATATACCAACAGGATCTGCAAAGTGTGCAATCTTAAGTTTCCATTATTCTAATTCATCTAGCTTTTTATTAATACACGAGTAAAGATACAATAGGAAGATAGAATAAACCGAGTACGTATAAAGTAAGTGGGGAGTCCTTAAAGCAATATATATCAAATGTGTTGATTCTAGTTTCACAAGTGTTATACTTTCTTTGTAGAATACCTATGTTAGTAACTTAGAATCATGGTCATGCCAAATTAAACAATTGCGGAGGCCCTCTATGCATCATAAGGAAGTCTTGCTAAAAAAATACAGTAACAATTAAAATAGATACGTTATATGTGTGCCCACAATGCTCCTCCCACTAACTCCAATATGATGACAAAGGGACTTAGTATTTCTCCCAAGTGTTCCCCTAAATAAGAAGCTATGAAAATGCAACATCACATTCTTTCTATTGATTCAGGAAAAAATAATTAAAAGTAAAATTTGATCCTCACAAGTTTATTAAATAAACTGAAATTGGAAAACAACAGACAAAGATGTACCTCTTATTTGTCGAACACTCAAACATATTAGCGACTATGTTTTTTAACAATCATCTAAACCCATTTGCTAATAACTTTGAATGAATCAACATACTATGTGGGTAGATAGGATACATTACTGGCTTAATAGCAATGATATTAAAAAATCACCCATTATAGCCGATCAATAAGCATGTTTGTAAAAGAAAACTTAAATGGATAATAAGTCATTCAAAGTATTTGATTTTACCTTTAAAGGATGAAATGGCCAGTTTAACCAGTGGACATACTTTCTTTGCAACAATTCGAATCTGGTAAAATAAAAAAATTGAAGATTTAATAAATAAAGCTAACCAAGAAATAAACACATATACACATATTAACATATAAAAAAGATGTAATTTCACCAAAATCGAGCAATAATTTCAGCCCGAGCTTTTGGAGATAAATTCCTTCTTGAATCGAATATATTGTTGTAATTATTAGTAAAATACATCATAGCACAAGAATCACATAAATAATAATTGAACAAAACATCTTACAATGGCCTTTAATGGTGTGCCAGAGCTAAAATATGATATCCCTAACCCTTATATAGCAAGGATATCTAACCAATACCATTCCCCCAAAATGCCACGTCAAACCAATTTACTGGATTTCCTTTTTTGCCAATTATCCCGCCCATTTTTTAACAACTAATTTTTAATGCCATTTAATAAAAACAATAAACCGCAACATTGACTTTATTGGAGCAAAACAAATCAGATAAAAAAAAAACAAGATCCCTAAATTCATTTCAGATCCATAACCAAAAAATTAAACCTCAAGATTTTTTGTAATGGATCTTCACTTATACAAAATCAAAACCGCATGTACTAAAATCGTTTCCAGATACAATAAACATATTTTTTTCATTTAATTGAATTTTTATTCATGAATTAATACGCCGTTCTATTTAATTCGGTAAGTTTTTTAATTATTGTATGTTTATTTTTTTATTTTCGATGATTACTATGAACTATTTCGATGATTAATAAAAAACTTTTTTCGATGATTACTATGAACAATGACAACCACAATTTATTTACAGTTTTTGTGATTTTAGATGGTATTTATGATTTATTATGCACATGTATTTTGATTTTCGAATATTAACAGTGTTCTATGATTTTATTGTTAACAGGTACTTTTTGATAGCAAAATAGGTTACATGTATTTGGGAATGGAGTTACGGTTTATCAAAAAAAGTGACAGGTATTGTTAATGATTCAACATTTTTTTAAATAATTTTAATTTATGCATTTTAGTTTAGGTTTTTTATTTATAGTATATATATAATACACTTTAATGTTAATAACAAAATCCCATGATTGTATATTATTTAAAAAGTTATAATCTGATCATTTCCTATTTTTTTAACTAATTTTTAGGGATTTTGAATTTTGAAATACAGCTAAACCCTAATTTGACCACTATAAATTAGGCCTTAACCACACAACTTTCGTATAACAATTTCATCTATCACACATAGCAGCAAAATAGGTATTCATTTCATGTTTTCATAATACAATCTGTTATTAAGTTTGTATATTCAATTGTTATGATATGGCTAAGGAACATTTTCCCCATTTTTTGATGTAGACAAAATGAGCCAAACAGATGGGAGCATATACAAGGACACCCGTATGAAAGGTATTAACAATTTTGAATCAAATAAGTAATGTTATTTTTTTCAATACCATTATGTTGTGTTCCTGATGATAGTTTAATTTTTTTTATAGGAAAAATGGATCAACAGGACACTAATGTGTCTAATAACGAATATGGAAAAGGTATTATTCATGTTATTGAAAATAATTTATGAGAATTTTTATTATGGTTTATATCATTCTAACTGATTATATTTGATGCTAGGAAAAAATGTTTCAGAAATCACCATGCTGTCCAAAATTGATCCCGACATGGATGACGTAAAAATAATTGTAAGGTGTATTAATACATGGAAATTATTTCCTGCTGGACAGCCTTCAAAAGCATGGGCATTCGAAATGATATTCCAAGATCAAGAGGTATTTTTATATATAAATCTATTTTTTCCATTTACATTATTATGAATTATCATTTATTATGAATTATCATCATTTTAGATCATTAATAAAATGTATTTGCATTTTGTAGGGTAAGCGTATCCAGGGTTCAGCTAAGTCAAAAGATGTTATTGCTAAGTTTGAACCGTTGGTTACTGTTGGTACTTGCTACAAGATCAGCAATATGGGTGTTGGTGAGAATGATGGAAAATTTCCCCTGATGACAAATGATTATCGAATTCACTTTTATAGGAATACCACGGTCACTAGGGTAAAAAGCTTTGATAATAATGATAATGGTTTCATGTTTGAACCATTTGAGAATTTTGGAACAAAGCAATTCAAAACAACCGACTTTGTAGGTTAGTATATTCAGCCTTTGAATTAGGAGCCTATTCTATGAATACACCTCTGTATGAAGTTATTTTAATCATTTTTTGAAATATGTACACAGATGTCATTGGAAATGTTGTTTCCATTTCTGATCTTATACCGTTCAGTGGTGGTTTTGGAGAAAACAAACGGCGAAGGACTATTGTTCTGGAAGATGTTGGGTATGTTTTTAATTATTTATGTTATTAATGATTATATTTTACCTATGTTATAATACTGGCCTTCATAAACAGAGGTTTGAGGACTGAATGTTGTTTCTTCGACAAGTGGGCTGATCGGTTTAACAAGCTATATGAGAAGAAGGACCAAGTGGGTCATGTTGTATTGATCCTGCAACTTGCCAGAGTTACCTACTTTAACAGTAAGTTCACATTAAATTTACATTAAATTCCTAATACACATGATAATAAAAAAAATTCTTAACTACATCGATCTTAAATTTGCAGACAAACCTTCGATTATGCCGTCAACATTTTCTACCAAGGTCTTTATTAACTCTGATCTTCCAGAGATTAAGGCTTTTAGGGAAAGGTATGTGTACACATTTATATTATCAAATTCATTATTCATATTTTTAGTTATGTTCAATACATATTTTTAAGCTGTTACAATATTATTATAGCTATCAAGATGTGGATGGATATGATGAGAAGAAACATGCAATAACTCTATATTCACCTACAAAGAAAGAAATTACCCCTGAAATGTTTTTCAATGGAGCTGACAAGATGTTTGTTATTGGGCTTCGTGACATTAATCAGGTGAATATATGTTCTATATATAAAAACAAATATTTATTGTTTTTCTTACATAATAGTCATTAACAAAGTATTTTTATGTCATATATGTAACAGAAACAAGAAGGGGTCGTGTATGCAAAAATTCTCAAGATTAATCGAGAATTTGGATGGTCATTCAATGCATGTAGAAAGTGTGGAAAGGCTGTTCATGAAGTGGAAGCTTGGGCTTCCACAAGCAAGTTTAAGGATGCTAAAACTAAAGTGATTAGATGGGATTGCAAGGATGAAGATCATAAGGGCATGCCTTCTGCTTTACCAAAGTATGTATTTTCTGGATATCTTAACCATTATAATATATATATACAACTACAAGTTTATATATTTAATCAAATTACTCAAATTAGGTATAAAGTGATTGTACGTGTCATTGACGATACTGGATCTGGTTCTTTATTGCTATATGAAGACATTGTTATGAAGTTCATTGACATCCCATGTTACAAGCTTATTGAGAAGTATTCTGGCGATAAGCAGTATGAATTTCCTTCTGAGCTTTTAACTATTGTTCGTAAGCAGTTGCTGTTCAGGTTTAGTGTTTCAGAATGGAACGTGAACAACAACAATCATGCGTACCAGATAAAATATGTTTCTGATGATGAGGCAATGATTGATATATTCAAAAAGAGTATAAGCTTAACTAATGAGGTACAACTTATATATACTTTTAATAGCTAATAGTTTGTTTAAAATGATAAACATTTAATTTATTTTTGTAAAATATTAATCTTCAGGATTCTTATGATGCTGATTTTGATACCCCCGTTACTGCTGTGAACAAAATGAGTTCTGTCAAGTTGATTGATCATGTCCCTTTTGATTTGGAAGTTACTCCAGAATCTGTCAAAAATGTGAGTGTAGCCAATAGTGACTCCATCCATTTAGATGATATTGGTTCTAGCTCAGGTAGCAGTGGTGGGAAGAAACGCATATTCATAGACCTGGATGAATATGACTCTGATGAAACAGCCAACAAGAAAGGAACTCCAGTTTTGGTTACTGTCAAGCAAGAGAAGGAAGACTGAAGAAGTTCTTTCCTACAACAATCATCTTCTAATTATAAAAGTGTTTTTAAGTTTTCCGCATTTTAATTATGTTTGAGACATTTTGTTTCCCGGTTGCTATCTTTTTATGGGTGGTTCCCAAAACACACCATGGTGTAATTTCACAATTATGTGTTGAATAAATATTGAAGATGATTCTTAATTTATAAATTGTCTTTATTATCATTTTTACCTTATAACCTTCTGATATATTATCACATTTTAAAAAGTTTTAAGAATGTTGTCCATTTTTTTGTACCTCATTCTTTTGAACTCAATTTTACAAGTTTATTTCAAGCAGTTGATACATAGATTGGACTTTGTTCCTTTATTTTTATTTTGCTAAGTTTACATGTTAATTTTACATTATTATAAAGAATGAACCAATTAAACATCCCATATAAGAAAGTTAAGTCAGAAACATATATAAATTAATATAGTTTTTTCATCTAAATTTAAAAATAGTTTTCTCCAAATATGTGATTTAATAATTCATATGTAATTTTTAATGATCTTAAATTTGCATTGGATCCATTTAAGCATAATTAATCTAACATATAAAACATAAGAAACAAATCAAAATTCAAATAGTATAGTAAAGCATAATTCATACAAACTTAAATGAAAAAATATATTTAAGAGATATCTGGGAAATCCGAAAAAAACAAAACGTTAATTTAACACATAATTATTAGTACACACAAACATTCATAACATAGATATTAGATTCTTGAAAATTAGGGTATAAATAACAACCCTTATCTGACATTACATAAAACAGGTCATAGTAAATTAAAAGCCGAATACTACCAAAACACAAAAGCAGCAGTTCCAAAGTACTTGAGATAACAGAAATGCTTAATCGAAATCAAAAGAGTTAACACATTTGAAATTCCGGCATCATCACTGGCCATGAGTCATCGATAGTATGGGATTCATCTTTAACTATATCAAGCAGCTTGAATCTTATCGTTACGTTGTTTTCAAACTCACATGTATGAACTATTTTTTTCCAGTTTGCCTTCATGTTCATGTGATTTTTCCTCCAAGGGTTATCTGCATGGAATTCTAGATCAAGCTCCACATAGAAATCGTGTTCCTTATAACGCAGTAGTGCATTATGGAACTTCTGCAATTTTTTGATCTTTACATATCCATGAGGAATTGTCTTGCAAAACAATTAATAAAACCAATATAAATATGTGATTAACTAATTCATTAACATTTTTTCAAACAATAAAAAATTTTAAATTAAAAAACTTACCAAACGACCTTGGTCAGTTACATATGCCAAAATAGGAGCATAAAAATAGTTTTCTTCGCTTTCATGTTCAAGGTGATGTTTGTCCCATTTGCAGTAGTGTGCCATTCGTAAATCTACATAATATGTTACTATTACAAGCTAACTATATTTAAATTATAAGCTGCTAATTTTAAAAAAATATAAATTCCATTACCTTTGTCATCTTCACGGTTGATGAATGGTACACTTTCATTTAGCATAATATGTGGTACCAACTCAATATGTTTCCCCATTCCATTTTCATAAAATACCACAACAGATATTCTTTCGTCTCCTGAAGTTGTGAAAACAAGCCTATCCCCAATTTTTAAATACTCTCTATTACAGAGTTTTTTCCATCCATTTTCATTCAACACGTATCCAACCACATCCTCACCAATTACGTATTCACCCAATGCCACTTTTGCCACATTTTCGTCAGCAACCATCAGGTTTCTTTTATTTGTCTCAGATACTTTAACAAATCCCACAGGTAGCACCTAATACGTAATATTCAGCATATAAATATCAAGTTACTAAACTAATTTATGTATACAATAAAAAATTAATTAACTTACAGGACAATCATCAAGAGTTCTCAATGATGTTAAGAATCTCCTTTGCCTAAATTCTGTTAACGTGTGGTCATATCCGTTACACTCAGTTCCATCATTATGGTGAGCTGTAACATAGAATTCGTTTTCCGCCTGTCTGATAAACAGAAAATACAACACATTCCTATATCCACTGTCACTTATAAAGTTGCTCCATTCATGTGAGTATATTTCATAGCAGTTAGTCCCCCTAGCCTTCCTTATGTAAACTTTGTGTTTAGTTCGTTTGTTATGGATCAAATATAGGACATTGCTACATGTGTAAAACACTTCAGTATATACCATTGGTAGAAGCTGAAATCCATATAAAAAAATATTTAGACCACAATTTATATATGTGCTAAATAAACAATTTATTAACATGAACCTAAAAATGTGTTATAAATGAAACCATATTTTTACCTGTTTTTTAGAAACATTCTTTTTGTTTGCTTCCACTAACATTTGGATACTCATCCTAACAACAAACAAAAATTATAAATTAGCTTAACTTCTAAATAAATTTATACTTTACACTTATTTTAAACATTAATAATCTTGGAATGTAATCTCACTTAAATCAAACAACAAATGATCTTCAATTCGTATACAAAATTTAAGGATATGCATGTCACTTTTTACAGGCAAGATTATCCATTACCAAAATCTTAGTAGTTTGTTAAGAAGAGTTTTGATAATGAAAGCTTAATCTTTTTAAAAAAGATAAAACCTATGCTTTATGCTTTAAGATTAAATCAAGCAGTTAACGTATGTGAATATGTAATATATGATCATTCATATCTATTTTTCTAATGATTATAAGGATCTACATAAGAACATATTCAACAAGGAAGAACACATACCTTAGTTGAGAGGATTTGATCTTCAAAAGTTTTGTTTCTATGTTTTAATGATATGCCAACCAACCGTGTCTTGACTATTCCCACTTGATGAAGCAAAAAACGGTTTTCAAAGCATGCATATAATTAGGTCTAGGGTAGTAGGTCTTTTTTATGAATTAGTTTTAATATTTGAAAAATCAATAGTTTTAAAAATTGTCACCAAGTTTAAAGATATTTATCTTTTAAGATTTTCTCTATGGAAATATCAATATGACAAATTGGTTAACTTAACTTTTTATTGGATTTTGTTATGCTTTTGTTTTTATTTTTCCTTTATATGTAAAACTTTTTTTAAATAATTTTATCATTTTATGTATACATATCAAAACGTTTTAAATATAGTGAAAAGTTTATCAGATAAGTTTTGTTTTTATTAATTAAATGTAAATAATATATCAAATCAAAAGTGAATCATAACAAACTTTTAAATAAACGTTTTGTTTTAAAGATTTTTGAAAATATTTTATCAAGGCATATCGTTTCCTTTTTTATCTACATTGTTACATGTATATAACAAATTGCCTCAGAATTATAATTTGTATCACAAAAATAAAAACACAATGACAATCACAGATTCAACAAAGGTATTTGATGTTATTTTTTTTCACATTACAATCAAATCTTATATGATTAAACTAACATATATGCTTAAGGTTTTTTGTTTTGAAACAATTACAGATTTTTTTGGACTCCAAAATAACAAGGCCAAATGAAAAAAATGATGATTCAAAGGTGTTACCATGGCATGATAAGTTACAAAATGGAATCAATAGTATCACGAATGAAGATATTGTATGAATATTATTTTATAAGTTTTATATATTACATAATGTTTTTACAACTCTAATATATTTAATTGTTATAATTTATTTAGTAACATTTTTTTTCATTTTTTTTAGGATTCTGAGGATGAAACTCCTTTAAGGTTTAAACGTGCTAAAAAACCTTCAAATAATTACAAATGTGTTATGGTTGATAATCTTGACAAAGATGTTGAAAAGATTCAAAACATCACACAAGAAGATGATGATGCGTATAATTTTATTGAGGAATTATGTGAAGTGAAAACTGAATCCGAAAATGAAGGTTTTTATGTTGAAGGATCTCAAGATGTTTACGAATTTGCTGACTTTATCGACGATGAACCTATTGTGGAAGTCACAACAGATGATTCTTCTGAAGACAATAGTTAATTTACTATGTTCAATATTTTTAATTTTATGTTTTGAAATGTTTGTTTTTAATTTTTTTTTCACGACATTATGTGTTACATTTAAAATATTTATGATATTTCATAATATTATTTCACTTTTGTTAATTAGTTTGATATTGACAGATTTTACAACTTATTTAATTTATTAGAGTTAAATGTTATTATATTAATATGTAATTAAACGTACTTAATAAATTTATTTACTTACAAAGTGATATAAATATTATCATTTAAATACAAAATATGATAAATATCAATTATTTAAATTATATTTTATCTATATTAATTGAATTTTCCAAGATATTTAGTGTTAATAAAAATTTAAAATGCTAACAAATTTATTTAAAATTATAAAATATACTTTAAAATAAAAGATATACAATGTTAATAAAAACTAACTTGCTTAATATTAGGTAAAGATTTTTTTTAATAAAGATCATTATAATTATAACTCTGTATATAAGGAAAGTTGTTTACTACTAATTATCTTTTATGCGTTTTTTAGAATCTCCATTTTTATAATCAATAGTTAAAACTTAAACATAATCGTCAAATTTCAGATCATATATTCGCAAAAAAACAAGAAAAAATATTTTAACTTTTATGTTCAGTAAATGAGTAATAAGAGAAAGAAAGATGATAGTGTTTTTCCAAAACAAGATCATAACGCACCATTATATTTGAATGAATCAAATGTTGATAATCATTCAATTATATATGGCACTGTTGGTGATGATCATGGGCAAGGTAAAATTACAGGTTATTTAAATTTTGTTTTCCAGATATGCATGATTTTATTTGTTTTTCCATCTAATACAGCTTTTGATTTTTTATGTGTACAATGTTCATGATTTTATAGGTGGGAAAAAGAAGACATCTGACTCAGGACAATTACTAAACGAAAATGTTTTTTCTTTCAATGATAAGATGTTCAACAATATACTTCATTATCAACCTATATACGTTCCTAATAATCGTCTGATGATTGGTAATATGTTCATTTTTTTAAAATTAACAATTTAGGATTATGGAAGCATTATAATTT
This sequence comes from Glebionis coronaria, assembly GCA_025667525.1. Classification (NCBI taxonomy): domain Eukaryota; kingdom Viridiplantae; phylum Streptophyta; class Magnoliopsida; order Asterales; family Asteraceae; genus Glebionis; species Glebionis coronaria. The sequence goes on from CM046879.1 coordinate 584,672,516, forward strand.
GTTCTCCTGTTTTTTTAACAATATTTTTTTATTGTACAGGTAATCAAAAGATTGAATTTTGTTCTAATTCTAAAAAATTCATTGAAAAGCGAAAAGCAATGTGCAACCAAGCAGATAATCCTTTAAAACGGACTGTTATTGTACAAAACAAAGAAAATGCATATCCTGGAATGATGAATGTTGAGTTGTCAACTGCATCAAGAAGCCACTTGCAAGGTGCTACTGTTGGTGGTGGTCGTTCTGCATTACAAGACATCACAATAAGTAAGCGATGTTTACGAACATATTAATGGGGAAAACATTATTTGTCTAACTTTGAACAAATATTTTGTATCTACAGACAATAATAACCATTTTGTTATACCTCCAATAGTAGAGAATGTTGCACCAGCATACAAACAAGATATACCTCCTAAAAAATGTCCTGGTCGTCCGCGTAAGACTAACTATTCGACAGTAACACCTGAGCCGATTAGACGATCTGGACGTCCACGAAAGAATGTTGATTATAACGAGACTTCTCCTATTGGTCATGATGATGTTCAAAGTAAAACAGTTGGTATATCATCTCCAATCATGCTAACACCTATTATAGAACATCCAATACCTGGTGTTCAACCTTTTTCTACAGGTAAAGTATAACTTATAAACATTTTTTTAGATTCATTTCATGTTTATAACGTACTAATATTTGTTATAATTTTTAGGAACTTCAAGTAACATAAACATGAGATTACGTTCCAAGAATATTAGTCTTGTGCAATTCGATATTGGTTAGTTTTAAAATTCATTCTACACATATTTTGTTTGTTTTAAATTAAAATGAAAATGATGTTATAATATAATATGAAGGTTCTCCAAGGGATGTTACACAAAAAGAAAATGACTTACATCATACGCCTAATATGGATGGAATTGCAGAAGAAGAAGACGAACATGGGTATATTGATCGTACACAAGGCATTTCTAAAGGTATTTAGGCGTTATTTATTTATATATATTGTAACTATTATAAGTAATTTTTTAAATATATACACATGTATGCTTTTATTTATTTTTTATTGTTTGATACTTTTTATTTAAGTGTCCTTTTATGCATTTTCAACAGAATACTTTGATCATGGAGATCAGATTTATCCATGTAAAAAATGTGGTGCAATGATGTGGCACGTAGAAAGTCTACGTGGTTCAAATGTCGCTGGCAGCAATGATTCATTCTCTCTTTGTTGTGGTAAAGGCAAAGTAAAATTACCCGTTTCTTTGAAGGAACCTCCTTCTATGTTAAAGAAACTACTTAATGGAGAAGATCAAAGAAGCACTTCATTTCTTGCCAACATTAGACGTTATAATTCGATGTTCGCTTTTACATCAATGGGTGGAAATGTTGATGATTCGGTTAATAAGGGTCGTGGCCCTTATTGTTTTAGAATTCAAGGTCAAAACTATCATAGGATGGGAAATCTGCTCCCTGATCCCGGAATGAAGCCTGCTTTCTCTCAGCTATACATTTATGATCCAGTAAATGAAATTGATAACCGCATCCAAGCACTCAGGTAATTTTATATAAAATAATATATAAATACATATTTGTAGGTTGTATATTTATTAATTTAATTTTATTTTCTTATAGTTCTAAGGAGAATGGGTCATCATCTTCATCTAATATCCTGGATCATAATCTAACAAAACAAATAAAAACAATGCTTGATCGCCAGAATCCTTTGGTCAAACAATTTCGAAAGGCTGGAAAAGCGATTTCTCAAGGTGTTGAAGACGTTAGGATTAGATTGTTAGGAAAACGGCCAAAAGATGGTAGGACATATAATCTTCCTACTACAAATGAGGTTGCTGCACTGATTGTTGGTGATTTTGATTCAACTTCTGAGCCAAGAGATATAGTTGTACAAGAAAAGAATGGTAAGGTTAGAAAGATCAGTGAGTTACATGTTGAATACCTCCCATTGCAATACCCGTTATTATTTCCTTACGCAGAAGATGGATACAGAACTGACATTTATCATTCACATGTTACAAAAGACACACCCGAAGACAAAAAAACACGTGTAACAATGCGTGAATGGTTTGCATTTCGTATACAAGATAGGCCTAATGTCTTTTCAACACTTTTAAATAGTAGAAGATTGTTTCAACAGTTTTTGGTTGATGGTTATACAATGGTAGAAGCTGAAAGAATGTTGTATGTAAAGAACAAAAATAAAGAATTAAGGTGTGAAACGTACAATAGATTATCTGAAGCGGCTGAATCTTCTTCTGGACGAAAGAAGAAACGTGGAAAAAAGTATATAGTTCCTTCAAGTTTCACAGGTAGCCCTAGATACATGTTACAAAACTATTTGGATGCAATGGCCATGGTAAAAAATTATGGATACCCTGATTTGTTAATTACCTTTACGTGTAATCCAAAATGGCCTGAGATTACAAGGTTTCTACGTAAAAAAGTAGTTAAATCAGAAGATCGTCCGGATATTACTACAAGAGTATTTAAAATGAAGCTCGATCAGTTGATCAAGGACATCAAGGATAAGAAAATTTTTCGTCGTGTGAAAGCAGGTACTTTTAATTTTTACGCATACAAATTTTAATACATATTTTGTAAAAGACTCAAAATTTTGAACAACTTAAAATATTCAGATGAAAACTAACTATTTAAATCACATTGTATTTTGCAGAAGTATATACGATTGAGTTTCAGAAACGTGGTTTACCTCATTGTCATTTATGTGTTTGGTTGGAAAATGCTGATAAGTTGAGATTCCCAGCAGATATAGACAGGTGTATATCAGCTGAGATTCCTGATAAAGATACTGATCCCGAACTATACCAATTGGTTAAAGAGTTTATGATGCATGGTCCATGTGGTCCTGAACACAGGAGTTGTCCTTGCATGGTTGAAAACAAGTGTTCTAAGCATTTTCCAAAGAAGTTTAATGAATCTACATTCATTGATGAAAGTGGATATGCCGTATACCAAAGGACTGATAATGGAAGAACTGTAAAAAAGCAAGGTACGGATTTGGATGGTACTTTTGTTGTGCCGTACAACCCTACTTTGTTGAAAAGGTACCAAGCGCATATCAACGTTGAATGGTGCAATCAGTTTAAATCGATAAAATACCTATTTAAGTATATTAACAAAGGACCCGATAGGGTAACTGCGGCTGTAGAAGACGAAGAGAAGAATGAGATTAGGGATTATTATGACTGCCGTTATTTGTCAGCATGCGAGGCTGCATGGAGAATATTTAAGTTTGATATACATCATAGGTATCCTGCGGTTGAACGTTTACCATTTCATCTCCCAGATGAACAATCAGTAGTATTTGATCCATCCGAAAGTATTGATTTCCAATTAGAAAAGAGTTCTGTAAATGTAACAAAATTTTTGGCATGGATGGAATGCAATGAAACTGATGAATCTGCGCGCGAGTTATTGTACGTTGAGTTTCCTAAACATTATGTTTGGAACCAAACAGATAAGAAGTGGACACCACGAAAACAAGGAAGATCAATAGGACGAATTCATCATGTTCCTCCTTCTTGGGGTGAACTTTTCTATTTACGTATGCTTCTAAATCACGTAAAAGGTGCTACTGAATGGAAGGATTTCAGAGAGTATGAGAACGTGGTTTATCCTACATATAAAGAAGCGTGTGACGCACGTGGCTTATTGTATGAAGATAAAGAGTATGTAGATGGATTAGTTGAAGTAAGCGAGTGGGGATCAGGTGACTATCTCAGGAACTATTTTGTTATGTTGATTTTATCAGATAGTATGTCAAGACCAGAACGTGTTTGGGAGAAAACATGGCGTTTGTTAGCAGAGGATGTTCAGGACATTGAAAGGATAAAACGCAATCATCCAGGTCAGTATATATTATTTACATTATTTTTATCAACTTATAAATGACAAACATGCAATATTTGTGTAATAAATTATTAATTCAGTATCATAAATATTATTATTTTTAATTTTATAACAGATCTGGAATTAAACGATACTCAAAAATACAATATATGTTTGTCATATATTGAGGATAAGTTACTTAGCAGCTCAAGAAGTCTTCGTTCAATTGTCAATATGCCATATCCAGATGCAGAGTTCACATTGGAAGGATACAACAGGTTGATTTATGATGAGTTAGATTACGATATACCTGAATTGATAAATCAACATGAAGCACTATATGGAAGTTTGACGAATGAGCAGAGAGGCGTATACGGTACTATTATGGATGCTTGTGAAAATAATCGTGGTGGAATGTTTTTTGTTTATGGTTATGGTGGTACCGGAAAGACATTTCTCTACAAGACTTTGACATCTAAATTAAGGTCACAAGGTGAGATTGTTCTAAATGTTGCATCAAGTGGTATAGCTGCTCTTTTGCTAGATGGTGGGAGGACAACACATTCACGGTTTGCAATTCCAATAAATGTCACCGAAGATTCTGTGTGTAACATACCTGCAGATCAAGACCTTGCAGAATTGATTCGAGAGACTAAATTAATAATATGGGATGAAGCACCTATGATAAATAGGCTATGTTTTGAGGCTTTTGAAAGAACTGTTAAGGACGTAGTTGAGGAAGATAGTACAAGTAATAATGACGCTGTATTTGGAGGAAAGGTCGTTGTTTTCGGTGGTGATTTTAGACAAATTCTACCGGTTATTCCAAATGGATCAAGACAAGACGTAGTTCATGCTTCTTTAAACATGTCTGATTTATGGAAATATTGTACCGTTTTGAAGTTAACGGAAAATATGCGACTTCGTATTGGTTGTGCACCAGGGGATGCAGAAGACATAAAAGACTTTGCTGATTGGATTTTGAAAATAGGTGAGGGTAAAATCGGAGGAAAGAATGATGGTCATGCTATTATTCATTTTCCGGATGAAATGCTCATACCGGATTCAGATGATCATATCGAAAGTATTATTCAGTCAACTTACGAGAATTGGCAGGATAGTTTGTGGGATGAACGTTATTTCCAGGACAGAGCAATTCTTGCTCCAACTCATGAACAGGTTAGTTTCTTAGTTTAATTCATTATTAATTTCGATTTTTATAATATTATGAAATATCGTAAAAAAAACATATATTGTTAAAACAACTGTATCAGGATTTGGGGGTAAACATCAATTAACAATTTCATATAAACTCCTATTGGTATTTAACATATTTCAGGAATCATTACTTAATAATCAATAGAAACAATTTAGATTGTAACATCTAATTACAATCTTATCTAATTACAGAAGCAGAATATAATTAATTTTATTTTAGGGATATTCTAGTAACAATATACAATTATACATAATAGATCAAAACTAAGAAACTAACAGATTTTGATTTACGGATGTGTACCTTTTATATTTGGTGATATCCAAATTCATGATTTTCCTGGTATACAAGGTAATGATTCAGCAAGTATTCATTACACGTTTTGATCCACCTGTTTATAAAAGTATTTCGGATGTAAAATGAATTTTCTCAAGTGTGTGCACTTTTTACTTTTGTTATTTTTATTTGGGTGTTTATACCAAATAATTAACTAACATATAGTAGGACCTTTTGATATAGAATAAATAATTAATTTTATAGTGTTTTTAATTTGTTATAACCTAATTAAATTCATTTACATATTAATAATAATGAAATTACAAATTATTATATTAATTTATGAGCAGGTTGATAAAGTGAACGATCGAATGATGTCAAAGCTTATGGGTCGTGAGAAAGTTTATTATAGCTCTGACACAGTATCTGATATAGATATTGATTTCAATCACAATGAGTCTCTATATTCGACGAGTTTCTTAATTCAATAAGAATGTCTGGTATTCCACATCATAAGTTAGCTTTGAAAGTTGGGGCTATAGTGATGTGTTTGCGGAACATTGATCAAAGAGGAGGTTTATGTAATGGTACGAGGTTACAAATTTTAAGGATGGGAACACTTAGCATCGAGGCAAAAATCATATCAGGTGGTAAAGTTGGTGAGGTTGTAGCTGTTCCTAGAATGAATATACAACCATCTGATAAAAAAAATGCCTTTCCAGTTAAATAGAAGACAATTTCCCGTATCGGTATGTTTTGCAATGACTATAAACAAGAGCCAAGGACAGACTTTATCAAAAGTCGGATTATATTTAGAACGGCCGGTTTTTTCGCATGGTCAATTGTATGTCGCTGTTTCAAGGGTCAAAAGCAAAAAGGGACTTAAAGTACTGTGTTGTGACGAAGAAGGGAATTATTGCAATTACACAACTAATGTTGTGTATAAAGAAGTTTTACACCGTCTTTAACATAGATTTTAATCATCTTTTTTTTCCATTTTATATGTTTTAGACTTTATTTTTTTATATATATGATTTTCTAATAAAGGAATACCATTATTGTTAGTATATTTTACGATTTTGTTCATATATTTTTTGTTTTGCAATTTAATATTATCATTTTTACATTAATATTAATATGTAATTTGATATATAAAAACATTTATTGTGAAATGTTATTATAAACAAATTATTAAGGCCACCCGTCCAACGGACGGGCCTTGAGGCTAGTTCCTTATATGCAATCAGTCCTTTTTATTGCAATCTCATGACAAAATGAATTCGGTGATATTTTTTGAGGTGAATTTTGAAGGAAACCGTATATAAGAAGCAATGATAAATTGGTGGATTTTTTATTTCACAAACTGCAAATGAAAGAAAGAAAAGTGGGCGGCAGTTAGAGATAAGTGTAAATGGTTTTTGATATTTTTGGGAAAGAGTGGCGGGAAACTATAGCGGGAGACAACATTTTATTAAAAAAAATTGGAGCGGTAGCACTCAAAAAGTAGTGTTATAGTAAAAAAATTGTTATCATGTATATATGTCATCATAATTGCTGTAGCATTACATTTGAGGCGTTTTTATGGGAGCGGTAAATTATAAAAAATGATGTCATAAACTTTTTTATAATTAAAGAACTTAAATAAATTATAATAATAATTAAAAAAAATATGTTAAAAAAACATTACATAAAAAATATGAAATAAGAAAACACATAAAAAACAATAATAAAACTTTTTTTTGCATAAAGAGCTTTGATCATATTTTTCTTGGCATCGATAATAATCGTGTCATTTGATGACATTTTGCTCGTGTCGATTTGTAACACCATCATATCCGACTCAAATTGTTGAGAATTCGTAAGTTCGGTTCTCGTCTTTGTCATGGCTTCTATGACATCTATCTTCGCCTTGCGATCCAACTCGTATTATTCTTCTAGCATCACTTTATATATTTTCGGGTTTCAACTGAAACTAGCTGTGGAGTTGGTTGAACAGTGACTCTTTGAAAGCCAATGTAACTCATCCGGACGAGGCACTGTGTCCGGTCCGAAAAGCCCGGATTCCTCTTTGGTAGCTTGTAGGCGAGTTCGTGTTGCGAGGCTCGATTTGGGATTTTTCCACTTGTATTTTTCTCGCAAAAGAGTCCAAGCACTCTTTGCCTAAAATCCGTACTCGGATGTTGTTTAAACACGTCTTCGACCCTCGTCATAAACCCCTCATTTTCCTCCCCACTTTTCATAGGCAATTCATCATAAATCGTATTAAACTTATGTGTAAGCCGGTTCACCAGAGTCTATTTTCCTTCAAGATGTTATTGTTTCGTTTCTTGTACTTCAACTTCACGGCTTCGGTATTGTACACGGCTAGAAATTTTTACCGAAAAGTATCCATTTTTTACCTGCACCGTATTTTGGATCATCGAATACTTTGATGTAACATTTTGCCAAAAGCAACTCTTCGGCTTGGGTCCAAAAATTCCGAATACATGCACCTTCGGGTTCCGGTTCAATAGATATCTTGGCCTTTTCTTTCTTTCCTTGTTTTCCATTTTGGATGTTAGTGTAGGTTGTGGCTCGTCATCTTCTTCGTCTTCTTCTTGAAGATTGTAGGATTGTTGGTCGTATTGTGGTTGTGGATTGTCGAGTTGTGGTTGTGATTGTGGAGACAATTGTGTGAATTGTTTTTTTTGTTTTTGGTAACCGTGATTTCTGACTCATTGGCCGACTAATCCACGGGGTTCGAGTCCACCGCCACACAGACTCAAACCAGGTAAAGCCCTCCCTTTTCAGGAGGTTGGCATGACCACTTCAAGGTTGTTTGCACCTAGTGGGAATTGAACTTGAGACCTCACACACTTTGGAGTGATAGCCACAAATCTTTTTACAATTGCGTGAATTGTTGTTGGAGGTAATATTAATTAAACATTATTTGGTGGTCGGAGTTAGCATATGATTGACGTTTAGATAGTATGACATTTGATTGAACGAAGGTTAAACCAGATTCGAAGAAGAGCCCGAATTGTTGTTCAAATTCGAAGACGATCACGGGATTTGGTTGAAATGGTCGTTAAGCATGTTACCAACCCATTGATTTAAGAAAGCGCGAAGATTTGTGGGTCGGTGATAATATATTTTATACCTGTCAAGACAAAGTTACGTTATGTAATATATTTGTTTTAATAAAATGGGTATATGTGGACTCATGACACTACTTTTTAGTCTTTTAGCACAACTTTTCATTTGGCTTACAAAATGTGATGCCATAGTATTTCTTGTATCATCGCCTAAGCGGCGCATATTTTCACACGACACCAAGTTCTATGACCCACTCCTAGTGCTCTAAAGAGTGTTGGGAGAGTGGAGTCACGAGAGGTGACGTGATCGATAAAAAGTGTATCACTTCATCACTTTTTATCATGACACTAGTTTATCACATGCAATCGAAACACTTACTTTTTTTGGTCTAAAAAATGTGTATCTCCTTGCTTGTTCATTGTATTGGAACTTTATGCCAAAACGTTGCATTTTTTTGTTTTGAACCGATGATAGGATCATCAAATATTTGTATGTAATATTCCACCAAAAGTAACTTCTCGTCCTGTAATATTCCACCAAAAGTAACTCCTCGTCCTGGTTCCAATAGTACTGTGTACCAACTTTGTTGAATTTCGTTTCGCGGGGTTCCTTTGACATTTTCTTAACCCGTTATGGGTGTATTTTGTCGAGGGTCCTTGTCGTTGGCTTGTTCTTTCTCAAGTGGTTGATGGGTTGTTATTGTTGGGAATAAGCGGGTTAGTTTAGATTATGTTGATGATTTTAATAGATATGATCTTGAATTATGAAGATCCGGTACATTCTTTTTATTGATCTCTACTTCAAGATCATAAAAAGAACTTTCAAAAACAAAAAAGTAAGTTGATAAAACCATCTAATTTTGTTTCTTAGGTTTTGGGTCACTGTTGTCGAGATATAAAGCAATCTGATCAAACTTTTCCGTCTCTTAAACACTCACATAATACAATTAGATTTGATAGGACTCATAATTTACAAGTGTCCTATAAAATTAGATCTGAAGGGACACATATACTAAGTGTCGTATAAAATTAACTCTAATAAGACCAACCGAACTAAGCGTCCTATAAAATGTAATATAATATGACCTTTATATCAAATGTCCTATTATCTTTACCATAATGAGACCACACTAAAAAAAGTGTCACCTAAGTTAGCTTAATAAGATCAAGGTATGATGTGTCCTATTAAAAGGCACTCTAATATGACTAAAAAATAGAGTGGTCCTATAAAACATTTTTTAGGACTTCATTTAAAAAAATTTCCTACACAAAGGTCCTAAAAGCCCTTTTTTCTTGTAGTGACAAAAGAATATTTGTGTTTGTTTTTTGATTACAATTATATATGTGTCATGTTGGATTATCATATGCTGATGAATGAAAGAGGCGTGGGAATTATTGTGTAAGGAGAGACAAGGGAGGCGTTTTTCTTTGAGAGAAATATTTTAGATGGGGGTAGTTGTTTGTGATAAGAGTTGTTAGGATTGAAAAATTATGAGAAAAATTAGGGATTTAGTAATAAATATCCCACATGTCTGTAATTGGACTGGTTTGTAAATTTCTCAAATCATTTTGGGCCGGTGATGACACTGTTGTAATGCGGTGCTAAAGTTTTAAAAAATATAAGAGCGATTCATGGGTTAGACTATGGGCTTATCCGATTCATTTGTAATCAGGATGAACTTTCGCTTAATAGATCGGGCATATATTATCGGTACATTCGAAAATTTGTCCAATGTCTGTATGTTGTCTCAAATTTGACGAAGATCGTTAATCGTTAATTGGTTATATTTGAACACAAACATTATTTTGAGTTTTTTGTGGTACTCCAAAGAAAACAAGTATCCACCAAGAGGGTCATTAGCATGTACACCCACACACTAAACACATTACGTGCATTATAAACATGGAGTTTGTTGTACACTAAAGATGATCACGGGCTTGCATCATTTTTTTTGGTCTTGATCAGTTATACGGTGCAACACAATAATTGTTTGGTTGGGCTTAAATATTACAAAAGTTGAATGTCAGAGCCCTTGAAATGGTCACGCCATAACAAGATTTTCTAGAAAACAAGACCGGTGCAACGCACATATATATTCAATCCTCGTATATTTTATTTTACATCATATCCTTAATATATGAGACAACCGGAACTCGTCCGATGCACTAAGATCACAGGGTATTGTGTATCTTGTGTTTATTTTATAGAGTATTTTTTTGTTGTTGGATGTACTTGATTATATATGTTTATTGCGTAATGTTTATGTTAATGGTTTGTTAGATGTTATTATTCTATTGAGTTTGTAGGTGATTTCTTCTAGGTATAAATTAGTGAGCTATAGTCGACGCTTAAGAAATCGTTACATGTAACGCAAACTTGTCTTATATTGTTTAGTTTTTGAAAATAATTTTTATAAAAAAATGGCACTCTGCGACGATGGGCCTGGTTAAGGTCATGGCATGTGCGAATGTGCGATGCATAGGGGCTGGATGTATTTGTTGGGTACGTTAGGTTTTGTCAATCTGATAGAAAACAGGTTAGTTAAAACATAACCCGTGCGACGCACACGGTTTGTATAAAAAATTGTTCATTACGTAATGTTCAACTTGAATGGTTAAAGTATAACAATGATTGTGCATCCAAAATTGTTTTCTCTTATTGTGCATCCAAAATTGTTTAAACCTATATAAGTTTAGCCGAATTTTTAATAGTTCAAATTGAATGATTCACACTGAATCTTTATATTAATTTACAATTCATTGTGGGATAGGTATACTTGTAAAATTTTAGACTTGGTATTTTTATTTGGTTTTAGTTTCTCTTTCATTTTTTGAGATTCGGTGTTTTACAAAGCTAAGCCTCAAATAGATCAATGACGATGTTTAACATGGAAATCTAATCACGTCCTGCTCGGTCTTTGAGCCAGTTCATGAATCAACCGGGATTTAAAATATTGCTTAAGATAGTGAAAATCGTTAGTAAAAATGTATATTACTTGACAAAAAAGAGTTAACCTATTTTGTGACAACCAAAAAGAATACTTTTCAATAATAAGCCTTTTATGCAAGATACTAATATGCAACAAAAAAAGAATAAGCGTACACGTTATATATATGTTATCTAGAAAGATAACTATTGTACTTTACTTGAAAAACTATCAGTTTTAACTTTTAAGAAGAAGCAAACAACATCTTCAGTATTCATACTATTTGTATTTTTCTTCCATGTTTAATACCCACCGCACAATGACACTTATATCAATCTTTGGACCATTTTTTTGGTGATATATCCGATCCAAGAGTGTCTATTAAGGAGAAAACAGTTCATAAACTTATAACCTTCTAGTTGCATAACCCTAAGACCACACGGTAAAAGCTATGGCGCAGCACACCAACTTTGGCGCAATAGGGTCTCGCGCCGTAGTTCCTAGCCCACAAAAAATCGCGTTTTGGAGTTTTTTATATTATAAAGTGGGGTATATGTGGACTCATCACGCCACCTTTTAGTCTTATGGCACTACTTTTCTTACAGCTTACCACACCCCATAAAATATGGTGCCATAACCATTCTCGTGTCATAGTCCACGTGACAAAACTTTTTAACTATGACACCACACCACCGTACCATGTGCTCTAACATCTCATCTTATAAAACACACGCCACTCTCATGCCTCACCCATCTTCTTGTATCTTTATATGTTACAACCAAATCATCGCTTTCAATATTTGAACCACACTACTATTTTGAGTCTTAACCACATGAAGTGTTGAATGAAGAAAAGTTAGTTTTGGCTTCAAGATCATTAAAGGTGGTTGGGTAGGTGTTTCTTGCTTTCTTCCTTTCTTTTTGTCCGTTTCTCTGTGCCTTTCGAAAGAAAGGAAGACAACAAACATTATGTTGTATGTCTTTCTTTGAGATCTTCTTACATGCAAAAGGAAACGTACTTTCTGAAGATCTTTGATGGTTCTTCTTTTTATATGTTTTCCGTTTTGCTTTTCATTCAACGAAACAAAGAGAGAAAATAACAGATTTGTTATGTTTCTTCTTTATTTTCGCATATCAAAGAGAAATTTATATTTACATAGATCCATTATGTGTTTTTTTGCATAGATCTTAAAGATCTTGTTCACAGAAAAATGAATCGAGATCTATTATGTTTTCCATTGAATGTGTTTAAAGTGCTTTATAGATCTTTAAATCTCAAAAGAGATACAAAGAAAAACACTAACTGAAATTTTTTTGATTTTTTTTTAAGTTATGATCTTTTAAGGTCTTTGCGATAGATGAACTTATATGAGATATTTTTTCCTTCTTTTCGCTTGCTATGGCTTGCGAGTTGGATTTGATGTTGGTAATTCTTGTTTATCGGGGTTTAACCGACAACAAAACGACCCAAGCTTGAAACACTATCTATTAGTAAGATTTAATGGTATCGCCGGCGAAAACAATTGTTAGTAGTAGTTCATGTAGCAGTGACGATGGAAGAATGTGTTATGAGCCTGCGATGTTGTGTTATTTATTCAGGCTTTTAACAATTGTGAACCTAAATTGAGCCAAAGTTGTTTTGGCTTCCATATCATTCTGTTTGTTTTACATATAAATCAGTGAGACGCTTTGCGCATATTTGGATCATGTTCACATAAATTATTGTAGTAATTAGCTTAAAAGCGGATTAGTACAACAAGGAGGTGTGTTGTAAGATCAGCCTTCTCGGTTAGAATTGTAGTGCAGAGTTTTAGGCTTGTTTACATATTGCGGAATGAGGGATATATAAAGCATTTAAGTTTGATTGTTAGTAAGTCCCTACTATCAGGCAATCTGGTTGTCCCGTCACAAATTGATAAGTTGACGCGTATTTAATCAGTAAGATATCAGGCAACAGGTTAAAAGAAACATGAAAATGTTATGACTTTACACTGCAACAGGTGTTAATTTTGCAGGTTCCCTATATAACAATATGGCTATTCAAAGGCCTGCTGAGGTTCTTGATATCCTGTTCCTGGGCATACCAGGTGGGTATAATTTTCGTCAAATGAGGATACAAATCCTTGTATGAGTTTCTGACCGTCCCTTGTGCAACTCCAGTCGCAAGTGCCACATCTTTGAGGGGCTTCTTCTCATCAGAAAGTTGAGTTAGTATGTAAATAATACCTGCAGCAATAGAAACCGCGCTTCTCCGTATATCAAACTCTTGTAACTTCTGCACGGATTCTTGGGCAGCTTTAACAGTTTGATTAGCCAAACAAAGATTGGAGCAAAAACGTCTCATGAAATCCCCAGCATGAAGTTTCCTCATTGCAACCGATTGACCCATCTGAAGCTCAAGTTGTTTGATAACTCGACGAATATCTGTCTTTGTAGCTCCATTAGCAGCAGAGAAGATTTCCTTTACAGTTCGTGGTTTGTTCTCTTGACGACAAGCAATGTAAAGACAAGCAGCCAATGTAGCATCCTGGTTTCTCCCTGATCTAATCGACTTCTTCTGGTGGTCTTCTACCTTCTTGAATATCTCGAAAGCACGGTCCTTTATCGTTGGAACTAGCCCCAACCGATCACACATAGTAGCAATAGTTTTAAACGCCAAAATCAAACTCCGATCCAGATTGGTCGTCCCACGGTTGTGCAACCGAGCCAAAGAACTCCACGACAAACCACGGACAGGATGAATATCTGCAGATTCATTAGTGAATTCAAGAACAAGAACAAGACCGCATTCGGAGCAAATTGCATGTCCTGATGAGCGGTCGAAAACTAGCTCTGTGTTGCGTTTGCAGTTTGGGCAAATTGCGTCGTCTGACATGTTTGTATGTGTTTTTTTAATCGTAAACCTAATGGACCGTAATCTCCACACCTCCTCGTTTATAGCAGATACAAACCGACCTTAATTAATTTACTTGGAATGCAAGTAAATTAATATACTGCGTACAAATAAGGAAACCGACCTTTTAGATACAAACCGACCTCTACTTGCCTATTATTGGTACTTTTATAAAACACACTATCCTAACACAATGAACATGCATGAGCCACGTGCCACACATTTTCTGTAAGTATTTTTCGAACTTTCGGAAGTGCTACACCTATTCTAGAAAGAAAAGATCGATCAACAGTATTTGATTTTCTTTTATACTATTGATTTTCCACTATATATTTAAATATGATTCATTGTTTACTTTGCTGTCATTTTTTAATGTAATATAGATTGTATGTTTTTAGTTTATCTACTATGTCATTCAATAGATTTATATGTATTTTAACTAATATCTAAAAAAAAATCACATGTCTTTAATCTTTTAGAGTAGAAGGTGTAGGACAATATTGATTCTCTGTCTATTACATAACAACCGATTACAATATATATATATCACAGAAGGTTCTAGAGTCGGGCTAAGGCCCAATACATAATAACACGGGCTAACACTCCCCCGCAGTTGGAGCGGGAGAAGAACGAACACTCAAACTGGATCGAAATTCGTCAAACAATGTAGATGGCAAGCCTTTGGTGAATATATCCGCATACTGATAGCGAGAAGGAACGTGGAGAACACGAATCTGACCAGCAGTAACCAAGTCTCTAACAAAGTGAATGTCAATTTCAATATGCTTCGTACGCTGATGTCGAACGGGATTACTTGATAAATAAACCGCACTCACATTATCACAATAGACAAGGGTAGCAGAAGACAAAGGTGTATGTAACTCACGTAACAAATTGCGCAACCAACAAGTCTCAGCAACAGCATTAGCAACACCTCGATACTCCGCTTCTGCACTCGAGCGAGAAAGCGTCGCTTGACGTTTAGAAGACCAAGATAGTAAGTTGTTTCCAAGAAACACACAGTAACCGGAAGTGGATCGCCTAGTCGTAGGACAACCAGCCCAATCAGCATCCGAATAAGCAACCAAAGAGAGAGTTGATGAGGCAAATAACTGTAAACCATACTCTAAGGTCCCCTGGACATACCGTAAGATTCGCTTAAGAGCCGATAAATGAGGCTCTCGAGGATCATGCATATATAAACAAACCTGTTGTACCGCATAGGAGATGTCAGGCCTAGTAAATGTAAGATACTGAAGAGAACCAGCAAGACTCCGATATAAAGTCGGATTAGAGACACGATCACCATCACCACCCAGCTTAGACTCGGTATCAACAGGAGTCTTAGAAGGGTTACAATCACTCATATGTGCTCGTGCAAGAATCTCAGTCGCATATTTCCGTTGAGATAAAAATAACCCATCAGAATCGCGTGTCACAGAAATGCCCAAAAAGTAACTTAGAGAACCCAAATCCGTCATAGAGAACTCTTGATGTAAAGAAGCAATGATCTGTTGTAAGAAAGTCTCAGAGGATGCCGTAAGTACAATATCATCAACATATAACAATAAGTAAGCAGTATTGATCCCCTCTCGATAAATAAATAAAGAAGTATCACAGAGACTATGATGAAACCCAACACGAGTGATATAAGATGCAAAACGCTGAAACCAAGCGCGAGGAGCCTGCTTAAGACCATAAAGTGAGCGCTGTAATAAACACACAAAATCAGGATGATCGGAATCACGAAATCCAGGTGGCTGATGCATATAAACAGTCTCAGACAAATCTCCATGTAAAAATGCATTCTTAACATCGAGTTGATGAATCGGCCAATGTCTAGAAACTGCAAGACTAAGAACAGTCCGTATTGTACCTGGTTTAACAACCGGACTAAAAGTCTCATCAACATCAATCCCCTCAACCTGTGTGCTACCATTTGCTACAAGACGAGCTTTGTAACGACTAAGCGTACCATCGGCTAAAAACTTGTGACGAAAAAGCCACATGCAACGAACAATGTTGGTATCTGCTGGGCGTGGTACTAAAATCCACGTACGATTTTTAATAAGCGCATTATATTCATCACACATAGCATTTTGCCAATTTGGATCCCTAAACGCAACAGTATATGACTTAGGTAATGGTGAGATAGTGGACACATAAAAATTATATTTAGGATTAGGACGATTAGTCCCGAGTTGAAAACGTGTGATCATGGGATGAACTGAGGCGGGGTTCGGGTTTTGAGGTGGTACAAAATTATGGAGTGGAGAATTTTCAATAGGGGTCTGTGGTACGGGAGTGGGAGGTGCCGAGGCTGGTTGAGGGACCAAGGGTGATTGTGGAGGCGTAGGAGAGTGTTGGGCGGAAGGTGGTTGTTGGGGCGTAGGTGAAGGCGGGGGTGTAAGATCCATATTTGGAGGAGTGGATTGAGTGGCAACAGGAGGGTGCATATGATGGATTGGTATATCGGGCAAATCGTCAAGAAAAGAATAGGTAGGTGCAGTAGGCGTGGAGGTAGAGCCATATGGAAAAACGGTTTCGTCAAAGGTAACATGACGGGATATGATGATTTGGTTTGTATGTAGGTCAAGACAACGGTATCCACGATGATTAGATGCATGACCCAAAAATATAGATGGAGTGGCACGGGGTTCAAGTTTTTGAGAGGGATATAAGTGAGGGTAACATAAACAACCAAATCTGCGTAAAAGGCTATAGTTAGGGTTGGTACCAAACACACGACTGTAAGGTATGTCATTGGAAATAGCAGTGGATGGCAAAATATTGAGCAAGTGAACCGCCATATTAAGGGCTTCAACCCAAAATGTGGGAGGAAGATTTGCTTGAAAAAGTAATGTGCGAATGAGGTTGTTAATGGTTCGAATCATGCGTTCGGACTTGCCATTTTGTTGAGAAGTTTTGACACATGAAAATCGAAACTGAATGCCATTGTCAGCAAAAAGTTTATGTAAGACACGGTTATCAAATTCACCACCACGATCACACTGGAATGACCGAATTTCACACTTAAACTGAGTATGCACATATTTACGAAACAAGAGAAATTTTGATAACACATCAGATTTATGAAGTAACGGATATACCCAAACAAATTGAGAAAAATGATCCAGAAACAATACATAATATTTGAAACCAGAAAAACTCGGAATGGGTGAGGTCCACACATCCGAGTGAATAATATCAAAACAAGAAGTAACGATAGTATCGGAACTAGAAAATGGAAGCCTCACGTGTTTGCCAAGCTGACAAGCATGACAAAGCACAGGAGGTTTCTCTTTATTACATGAAATGAAACTACGAGAAGCAAGACGACGAAGCACGTCACTTCCTGGATGTCCAAGACGTTGGTGCCACGTATGTTGACTGACAAGAAAAGCTTGAGGAATTTGAGAAGAAGCCGTGACCGGGTAAAGATCCCCCGTGCTATCACATCGGAGCAGTACCCGTCGAGTCATGAAATCCTTAACAGAAAAACCAAACGCGTCAAATTCAACAGTACAATTATTATCACGAACAAATTGACGAACGGAAATTAAGTTTTTGACAATAGAGGGAGTGATAAGGACATTATTAAGGTGAAGTGACCGAAAAGGAGTTGGCAAAATGCTATGACCCGAGTTGGTGACGGGTATAGAGTGGCCATCACCAACCGAGACAGACGAATAAATACAAGTATTAAAAACATCACGAAGATTAGTAATTGAATTATTAAGGTGAGAACTCGCACCTGTATCCATGTTACAAGCACCGGTAGTAGGATCTTGAAGCGTCCCGACACTAAAGGCATGAGGCAATGTAGTAGCCTGTCCCGATGAAGAAGCCTCCTGTGGAGCAGCGGGCTGAGAAACCGGGCCGGCTAACGGCGCTGATGCTTGAGCCATAGAATAAGGCTGAACTGGGCTAAACCCCAGTGGTGTCCCAATAGGGTGAGAATGATGGACCGGAGATGGACCTGCCCCACCATGAGAATAATACGCCTGAGGAGCATGCTGATTAACACTAGCAGATGTTAAAGACAACTTGTCCAAAATATTTAGCAATAAAGCATCAGTAGAAGTTGTTTTCATCCCACCCCCATTATTAGATCTAGGTTTTGCATGTGGATCATGCACAAACCGACAAGACTCACCCCAATGACAAGCGCCTTTAGCAAAGTTCCAACAAGGGCTCCGTGATTTATTGGGAGGGGTAGAAGTACGACGGGAAGTACCCGAGTCAGCCATAAGTACCATAGGGGAAGCTGAACTAGAATCCATAGGTAACGCAAGCTCCTTTGACTTCAACCTCATCTCTTCGGTGATTAACAACGAACGGGCTGTTTTAAGATCAGGAAAGATCTCTTGATAATGCATATAGCCCGCAACTTGATTATACTTCTCTGGTAGACCCTCAAGGGCATAGTGAACAACATCCTCTTCATTAACATGATAATCAAGGCTTTTGAGGATGGTGACGAGGGACTCGATGTGTTGAAAATAGGCCTCCATGCTTTGTGTTGCAAGTTTGACGGATCGTAATTCAGCCTTCAAAGCGGAAGTACGAGACCGTTTGTTATCCTTTACAATCGTACTAATAAGACTCCAAGCCTCCTTAGCTGATTTTGGTCGTGCAACAACCAACCTCTTTTGTAGTGCGTCCGAGAGAGTCGTAAAGATCCAAGATAGGATGATTTTGTCGACCTTAAGCTCATCCGGCGTCAGGGAAGGGGGTGTGCTTGTAGTGGGTGTGCTTGTATCGGTGTCTACTTGAATGAACTTAGTAACATCATAACTGGAACAAAGTTGTTCAAAAAAGAATGTCCAAGAGCCATAGTTCCAGTCAGCGAGATCAAGTTTGACGGGAACACGAGTGAGGAGGTGATGATGAGTGACCAAGGAGAGCTTATCCGAGAGAGAGATCGATTGTTCGGTGACAGTCATGGTGGTAGTAAAGGGTTTTGGAATAGCAGATGTATGGACTGTAGGTAGGTTTGAATTAATGAAAAGAAAACAAATCTTGATACCTGAGATCAAGAAACAAATAATATAGACTTGATACCTTTGATCAAGAAACAATATACCAACCTTGTTACCGTGAACAAGGGACTATGGTTTGTTACCTTTGAACAAACACCAATTACCAGAGAAGAGAAGAACAGATCGCTATTTTTTTTTTTTTTTTTTTAGGGTTTGGAGTTTTGTGGATCGTTAGGGTTGGCTCGATACCATGTAGGACAATATTGATTCTCTGTCTATTACATAACAACCGATTACAATATATAGATATCACAGAAGGTTCTAGAGTCGGGCTAAGGCCCAAGGTTCTAGAGTCGGGCTAAGGCCTAATACATAATAACACGGGCTAACAGAAGGAGTGGTCACACTAACACACCAAACCGACCTTAATTAATTGACTTGGAATGCAAGTACGTACAAAAATGGAAACTATCCTAATATTTATATCTTTCCTAAGAGAGCTAGGAGTCATCACTTGGAGTGACTCTCATTTTCGCCGGCCATTTTTTTGTATGTGATTGAATTAGAGAATGATTTGAATGTATAGAATTGGAGAGTGTAAAAAATGATATAGGAAATGGAGTATATATAGAGTTTAAAATTGAATTTTTCTTTTATATAACAAAACTAGCCGTTGACAATTAAAACCAAAAAAAAGTTTTTTTTATTCAAAAAAAAAACGGCTAGTTGCCGATACTCTTTTTAAAAAAATTCGATTTTTTTTATAAAATGGGACTCACGCAACGTGGGTTTACCCGCGCACCACCCCCATGCCGCTGTTTTTGTCTTTCTCCGGAGTGATCACGCCATCCGCGCCATGGGAATGAGCCACCGCGGCGCGATGGCTCCGAGGCCTCTAAACGATCAAACACATGCAAACATAAAAATACTTATTACACCCCTCCAAATACCTATTATTGATACTTTTATATAACAACAAAAACTCCAACACATAGTGCAATACTAGGTTCAATACATTTTCACGTCATCGTCACATAAACACATCAACTTTCATTAAAATTCGAAAAACTGTCTGATCATCATTCCTTACAAGGTTAGAGGTACTTTTCTACTTTCGTAGAACCGGAACCAACCTCTCTACCTTAGGTAGGAGTATGACTGTTTACGTCTCAACCTCTCCATACATCGTCCTAGACGATATTGAGACTCATAACCCGTGGAAGGCCGCTTTAAGTGTTACCTTTTATATATTGTATCTAATATTAGTTTACACAAAAACATACAAAAGCCTAAAATGTGTTTGTAAAATGTTAAAGAAAAAATTATTTTTAATAAAACTATTGCCAAATTGATGTTTAAGTATTGAAATCAATGAGAACAATTGTGTTTCAATAAAGACAAAGTATCTTTGGCCCACTTATTAGTTTAAAGGCCGTATGTTCATATACACACCCTCATTGTATCCACCGTGAGGTGGCAACGTCCACAATGCATTGCACAATACAATACATCTATTATCCGTTTGCCACTTTGATCCACTGTGAATGCTCTAAGAGCATCTTTGATATATAGTATAAGTTCAATACATCCCTACATTATCGTCACATTAACATATAAACTATCATATAAAACCCTCACAATACATTAAACTCAACATAGTTTAATAAAATACCATACGATTTATAACATTTTATTAAAATTTTGATCTCATTATAACAAAACTCCAAACATATTATAACTTATATAAAAGATGAGAACACTGTTTACAAGAACGGTGACATTTGCCTCTCTTAACTCACTGTTGCAAGCTAGAGTGGTTTTAGAACACAGCTTTTGCAATCTACCGTGCTTCAACACAAATAAATTATTTCCTCACTAGCCCACTTTTCACCCACCATTTTCTCTATTTCTCTCCCTCTCCCCTTTTCTAGATGTTTCTTGATCTCTAGATCATCTGCTCTTTTTGGGACGATCCTTGGGATGATCTTTGGATCATCTGGATGCTTTCTTTGTGACCGATTGTTGGGAATTATATGTAATAGTACCAAGTACCAAATACCGTTAGTGTTAGCAAGTACTGTTAGTGTATGCGCGATACATGTCAAGTACTGTTAGGTTTAATGTAAATACTGCTAGTAAGATAAGGACTGATATATCTTTAGTAAAGATATGTTTTCAAAATAACTTTTTCCCTTTACAAATGTACTCATGGGTTGAAAAGAAATTACCAGGTCAAGTGTGACATGGGTTTATGACCAGGCTTCCATGATGTAAGTAATTATGGGCCTTTGCGTTAAGTTTGATCCATTCAAACATGTAACTAATGGGCTTGAACCATTAGTAAGATCAACAACAATGAAGTGTCAAACATACATGTAAAAACCAACAACAAGAACTTGATCATCAAAAGTCAAAACCCTAGAAACCAAAATCCCAAAATTCATATTTCTTTGATTTCCAACATCGAAACATGTCTGACAACATTCCATTTGAAATCCAAACAGAAATCATCAAAAGAGTTTCTGATGTGAAGTCCTTGATTCAGTTCAAGTCCGTTTCTAAACCCTGGAAGTCCGTAATCGACACGCTTGAGTTTATCACGGGTTATCGCGCCCAGCACACTCAGCCGCCTCGTTTACTTTTAGTTTCCGAAAATGTTCAGAATTACAAGGAGGTAAAATATATATCTGTTGATAATGACACTTTGACACAGCAACAAGAAGTTGATCCAAATATTTCTGCCTTCATTAATCAATTGAATTTTGTATTTCTAATTGGTTTCTGTGGAACCCTTCTATCACAAGGTCTGTTGGCATTGTTATGTCAGGTGACTATCATACTTTTGGTTTCGCAGTTTGTCCAGTCACTAACGAACCTACCATTGTCCAATTTTCATATCATTGGATAGTTTTTTTTACTTTGAGCTCTAAGAAATAGACTGAGATTCACTGCTGATAAAATAATTTTATCACTGGTGATATTTCAGTGGTGATATTTCAGCTAATATTTCATTATTTTTTCACCAAGTACCGAGTAAATGTAATAATTAAATTTACAAAAATAAAGAATCATATAAAATACAAAGAAATAAAATATAAATGTAATCAGAGTTAAAAGTCCTTGACAAAATTACATGGATGGTCCATGTGGTTTACCCAAAATTGCAACTTTTGTCCCTCGAGTTTCAATGTTTCATGGGTCGTCCCTAACTCTGAAACTAGTAACACCATTGGTCCCTCCACTAACGAGACTTTAGTTTTGTTAAAAAAACAAGGTCACGTGAGTAAAACGTGATGGACTTTTTTGTCTTTTAGCTTTGTATCTGTATCATTTAATGCATGTGTCTACTCGTTATCATTGCTAGAAAAATAAAGGGTTAAGTCCATATATTACCAACGTACTTTGCAGTCTTTACACATATAGGTAACTAAATCAATATATTACTAATATAATCATTGAAACCGGACAACTTTTTTAAATATAGGTATTATGACCTGTTGATTTTCCACCTAAATAAATATTTATTTGTACATTCCACCCAAACTTTTTATTTCTTAATAACATTCCACCTAGACACTCTTGTAGATACTTTTTAGAGCTGGGGGAATCCAGGCTGATGGCTAGGCGCCATGGCCATAACGCAGCAAAAACCCACGGCGCAGGGCTCCGTGGTGCTGCGCCATGGCTCCTGCGCCATGCCCTCCAGCCCTCGCCATGGGGGTTTTCTGATTTTTTTATTTATTTTTTTAATTTAATTATTAAAGTGGGTATATGTGGGCCCCTTATACCACTTTTTACTCCCATGGCACCAGTTCTCCCTCGGCTCAGGGTTGCCAGTAAAAACTGGTGTCGTGGGAAAAACTGGTGCCGTGGGAAAAAAACTGACGTGGCAGCACTTTTTGAGCCATGGCACCAAGCAATGGCTCACGGATTCCCCCTACTCTTAGTAAAAATTAAGAAATGACTTACATATCTTTGTCTTCAACCTCTTTATTTCCACTTTACACTCTTATCTCTTATTTTTATTAAATTCATTTTCTTATTGTTACTAGTATGAATATGTAGGGAAACTATAACACTTTTATTTATAAATCAAATAAATTAAATTAATTAAATTAACATAAAACAAATAACAAAATATAAATAACAGAAAAATAAATACAGACATAACTATAAACGATAATTAAATAAAACACTAAAATAATAAAAAGACTTACTAAATCACCAGCAAGTCGAGGCACGCGTAAGACATGCTTAGAACTAAAGAGCTAAGGCACGTGTTTGACACGCTTCCCTTAAAACAGATTTGTCGTCTGTTTCCCAGGGTACAACAGCCGAAACAGTAAGTTGTACTGTCGGACTTAACCAAACTGCCTGGAATTTCATCTTTACAGATGCGTACTCCATATGTTGGAAATCAATAATAATACTTATTGATTTGATGTGTGAAAAAAGCTATAGAATTAGGCCTCTATTTATAGACAATAGACTCCCTTCCAGTTTACTCATCCCACCGATATGGGATAAAAAATAAACTATTTTTCCTCATTAAGCATGGTACCAAATGCCTAACTTTGAGACACGATATCTCATTCACATCACCTTCATTTTGGACACATAAAGGCTCATTACGAAGCTCTCTTCAAGGAGAACGCGAACCTATAAAGTATCACTAATATATATGATACATACATATACATAATTGTGTCCAAAGTTGGTTAAAAGTTATTTTGCTAACAATATTTTCCAACAATCCCTCACATGAATAGAGATCGGTTGTAATACACAAAAGTTTCAATAAAATTCCAACAGTTGAATCTTGCATAGGATAGGTAGGTGTGACCCTTTGAACCTTCTCTTGTGAGATGCACTTAGTCTCCTAGATCTAAGTAGACGCGATGTCTTTGAACATAGCCTCTGTTTACGTAGACGACAATACACGCTCACACAAGACTCTCCCTGACATTGTCAAGTCCTTATAGTCGTGTTCGTTATGGTCATGAACACTAGCCTGGTTCTGCAAGAGCTCTATAGTATATTCGGTTTCGCGGTTTGTCCCCATACTAACGAACCTACCAATGTCCAGTTTTCATTTCCTTGGAAAGTTCAAATTTTTACTTTGAGCTCTAAGAAATGGACTAAGATTCAGTGCCACAATCCTCGTGGATTTTTTAAAACTCGCTTCTCTCAGGTTGTTATTGGTAGCTGTATTTATTGTGTTGCTGTTGAGAGTATTCGTCTTCAAGATGGTTCTTTTACTGATCAATATATTATTGTGTCGTTTGATTTGATTGCTAAAGAATTCAGAGCCGTAGACTTACCAGATACGATAGCAAAACCGTTTACCCCAAATGAACATTTCACAATCTCAAAGCTAAAGGGGTCTCTTGTTGTGATTGTACCTCATACAGGGGTCATACTGATGGAGCCTAATTGTTCTTTTACGCACCTATTCACTATTAACACATCGTGTATAACTAATATAGTTGGATTTAGGAAAAATGGTGAACTTGTAGTTGAAACTCAAGATGAGCGTACACGGGGGATTTTTTCTGATGAAAAGGAATCTGTACTTGAAGTTTATGATCCGTGCTCACATCACATAAATAATCTTGGGTTTTCTGGACTAGCTGGTGAGTTCTTCCTTAGCTCTTACAAGGAAACGCTCCTTCTTCTTGATCACTCGGATTCTTGCATATATCCTGATGGTGCTGCATCAGCGAGGGAAATCTCGTCATGGTATCTTTAGTATGCCCTAAAATAATCCTTTGGTTATGATTACATGTCTTTCTTTCTATTATTTAATAATTCGGAATTGTTGATGATGATAGTTGGTGTTGCTTTCGATCAATATATATGATGAATATTTCTAGAACGGAGGATGCCTTGTTAGTTTAAAATATCAACAATGACATGCTTTTTTTAAATGTCCATCACATGTAGAAATCTTTATACCATTTTTGGCTTAGTTACAATCTGGTTATAGCACCATTCAGACCCGTTCACATTACCCTTACAGACATGGACAATCTGATACCGAAAGAAAATTAGTCAAAGTTTCCTACTTGAACCCTGTAGACCAGCTTTCAACTATTATTGTGGGTATCAACTGTCATGTGAATTACTGGGTATTTGATGGAGTTTGGTTTATGTGGTGAATTTTTCCAGGTTTATAGTATGTATGGCTAAGCATGCCTGAATGAGAAAGTGATTTATGTGATATGGTATACAGGCATAGTGGGTGATTTGTGTAATGGGCTAAAACGGCTACTTTGATACACATTAAAGAAACACGTTGGGTTGGGTCAAGTAGACCTGCAGTATTATTATCAAAAACTAATATTCCACTTCTGTCTTGGCTAAACCTATGATCGTGAAGGTTTACCGTGGTCTTCCCGTCTAGCTTGTAAGCTCCGTTTGGTTGAATCTATATTTAAATTGCGGTTTGGTTGGCTCGCAAAAAATATGTTTAAGATTGATGACCTGATGCCGCATCACTTGCTCCAGTGGCTCATCTAGTTTAATTTGTTCAACTAGAATATTAGAGTTAACCTAACATAAGTTTCAAAGAGTTTAATGGTCCCATCATTTATTGGGTTGGAAAGATGTAAGTATTTCAATATACTTTGAACATGCGTCTTTTTATTGCTAAACCAAACTACAGTCATAGTTTTTGCCAAAACTTTCAGAATTTTTAACCCCGAAACAACTCAATTGAAGTTGAAATGGAATATAAAACCTACTGGGCTTTCAATGCCTATAATTTCTGTTGATTTAAGCGATGCCTACCTATTCACTAGTAAATTACCGATATGACCCACATCTATTTTGCCACATATAGCTGACTACTTTGTAGGTCTGGAACAGCTTTGCCTTAGTCAAGGTAGAGTGCAACGTTGACGAAATGTTGATGCGTATTCATAAATACAATTAGTTAGGCATTTTTTTTTTCATCATCTGTGGTTGGTCATCTTGCTGAGTTTTCTTGATGTTGCATTTGCCTTTGCTCATATGACGACGGAACCAAACTTTGTGAGCTCTCCTGCCGTTATCATTTTCACGCCACCTGCATCCATAAATGGTGTACATAAATGCCACTTGCCTTCTCTGCAAGTTCAACTTACTAAAGAATGGACCTATCTTGATCCAGACCCATGGCAGGGTACTATTCTACCACTAGACTACTGGTGGCTTCTTGTAATACTTTCGAGTAAAAGATAACTTAATAATAACTTTGATTGGAAGCTATCATATTGATCGATAAGACATGCATTCTTCAACAAGAACTCGATCACCAAAGTCCTTTACTGATTAGACTTACTTTCCCGATTTTCTGTCGTATTGGCAAAATTTATTACTCAAACTCTCAGTCTCAAACCACGATTTAATCTGCATTAAGCCATTAAACCAACATTTACACCAGTTGTCTTGAAACCGTATTATATTGGCAAAACACATGGAGAATGGCTTAACATTCTAATCATGTTTCCAAGTTTACATCGAAAAAGTTCCATGTTAGTTAAGAAACTCCGATGAACCTTGCAAGTTTCCTCATCACTAGCTAGCTAACATGCGTGCTATTAGATGTAACACGACAACGGTATGCTAATCGTTCTGAATTCTTTAGCTTGAACTTGAAGTCTATGGCGAGGACTACTAATTAAGTTTCTTCCACTAGCTCCTTACCACATATTGACATATACAATGACACTGGCTTCTGCATGGTCATATAGGAATAAGTTGCAGATTAAACTAACCTTTGGAAACAACAATCTTTTACATGTCATGTGGTATAATTTGCGTGTGTAAAATCGAGACGGCTGGTGGTCACCTAGGCCGCTCTTTTACAATACTGATAACAATTGTGAACCTAAATTGAGCCAAAGTTGTTTTGGCCTTCCATATCACTCTATTTGTTTTACATATAAATCGTATACTAGTATGGTACCCACGCAATGCAGCCGCGGGTACCTGATAACGAGTTTTGAGACGGACAAATATTACATTCTTAATATCAAATTTACATTCAAATTAATATTAAAATTATAAAATATAAGAATCAAAATAAACAAAAAAATACATTAAATAAATGTTGAATTGAAAAACACAAAATTTTACAAGATTTAATAAAATTAAATTATAAAAAAATACATTGATAAAAGAATATTTGAGTTTGAAATAAAAAATAAATTTATAATAATTTGTTAGAAAAATTTGTTAAAAAATATTATTCTAAAAACATAATGTAAGAGTTATCAACAATTTATATTATTTATTTATTAAATAAAAATATTTGAAATTTTAACAATTAATACATTTGATAGTTGTAAACAAAATAATAAAATTCCTGATTTTGGCCTCTACAACGGTACCAGTCGAGGTATGTACGTCCGATTTCAAAATCGGTCGATCTTGTTGCAGTGATCGAGTTGAGTCGGTCGTGTACTCGAAGTCGTCCGCACCCCTGACTTATATGGGCAACTGGTCGTCTCTTTCTTTTTTATTTTTTGGATTACATTAGGTTAGTTTTAATTATGTTTTAATTTGATAAATTTTGTAATAAATTTCTACCTTTTAATATATTGAGCTTTGTTTAATTATTTACAACATATAATAATTTGATCATTTTTAGAGTTAGTTTGAGTTAATATATTTTTTTTCTCTAATTAAGCTTTTTTAATATATTTTTAAACAATATTTTACTAATAATAATATTACTGTAATGTAATGTTTTTATTTATTAAATAAAAAGAATTAAACCTAGTCGCCTTTTGTGGAAAACAGTAAAAATATAAGTCACTGGTGATGGCTGTTGTGGGTGACTTTTTTTTTTTGCCTTGTTTGAGATCAGTTAACATATTACAATGTAACGACACTTTTAGAAAATCAGTCATTATAAAAAAAGTGATAATTGCTAAAAGAAAAACTATACTAAAATTTTGAAAAAATTAAAATATAACGATGCGTAATACTACTACACGACAATATAATTGTTACGGAGTACTAATATTTAAAATTTAATTAAGAAAAATGCTAAATAAATATTTTTTGTTCAACTTTAAGTAAATATTTTTTGTTCAAATGGTACACAACAACATACTTAACTTACTCTCTTAGTCTCTCTCTCTCTCTCTAAAGTCTAAAAGTCATCATCTTCTCCTCTACAAAATGACATCAGTTGTAGGAGGAAAATGAAGACAAACACGATGTTGGTTAGGACGGGGGTGGTGAAGACGGCGGTAGTAAGGCCGACGATGGTTAAACGGCACCAACACCAATCTTTCTATAACAGGTAGGCGGAAATGTCTAAAAATTCAGACTTTCTAATTAAAGAAAAGTCCCAAATGCTTTATAATATAGTATGATTTGGATCATGTTCTAAGAGAACTATTAATCAGCTTAAAAGCGGATTAGTAAAAGAATGAGGTTTGTTCTAAGATCAGTGTTCTTGGTTAGAAATGTAGTGCAGAGTTTTAGGCATGTTTACATATTGCGGAATAAGGGATATATAAAACATTTAAGTTTGATTGTTAGTAAGTCCCTACTATCAGGCAATCTGGTTGTCCCGTCACAAATTGATAAGTTGACGTGTATTTAATCAGCAAGAATGAAAATGTTATGACTTTACACTGCAACAGGTGTTAATTTTGCAGGTTCGCTATATCTGAGGTTCTTAATATCCTGTTCCTGGGCATACCACGTGGGTATTATTATCATCAAATGAGGATACAAATCCTTGTATGAGTTTCTGACCGTCCCTTGTGCAACTCCAGTCGCAAGTGCCACATCTTTGAGGGGCTTCTTATCATCAGAAAGTTGTGTTATGTAAATAATACTTGCAGCAATAGAAACTGCGCTTCTCCGTATATCAAACTCTTGTAACTTCTGCACGGATTCTTGGGCGGCTTTAACAGTTTGATTAACGATACCAAGATTGGAGCAAAAACGTCTCATGAAATCTCGGATACATAGTATAAGTTCAATACATCTCTACATTATCGTCACATTAACATATCAAGTTATCAACTATCATATAAAACCCTTATAATGCATTAAACTCAACATAGTTTAACAAAATACCATACGATTTATAACATTTTATTAAAATTTTGACCTCATTATAACAAAACTCCAAGCATATTATAACTTATATAAAAGATGAGAACACTGATTACAAGAACGGTGACATTTGCCTCTCTTAACTCATTGTTGCAAGCTAGAGTGGTTTTTTCACACAGCTGCAATCTACCGTGCTTCAACACAAATAAATTATTTCCCCTCCAACACAAATACACCTCACTCTCTCATATAATTTTCACCCACCATTTTCTCTATTTCTCTCTCCCTTTCTGGATGTTTCTTGATCTCTGGATCATCTGCTCTTTTTAGGACGATCTTTCAGATGATCTCTGGATCATCTGGATGCTTTCTTTGGGGCCGATTGTTTGGAATTATATGTAATAGTACCAAGTAACTAAGTACCGTTAGTGTTAGCAAGTACTGTTAGTATATGCGCGATACATGTCAAGTACCGTTAGGTTTAATGTAAGTAGTGCTAGTAAGATAAGGACTGATATATCTATATGTTTTCAAAATAAATTTTTCTCTTTACAAATGTACTCATGGGTTGAAAAGAAATTACCAGGTCAAGTGTGACATGGGTTTATGACCAGGATTCCATGATGTAAGTAATTATGGGCCTTTGCGTTAAGTTTGATCCATTCAAACATGTAACAAAGGAATTAATAATAAATATAGTAATAATAATAAAAAATAAAATAAATTATTAATAATTAATAATAATAAAAAAAAATTAATAATAATTAATAATAATAATAAAACAAAAAATATAATAAATAATAATAATAATAATCATAATAATAATAATAATGATAATAATAAGTATTAATATATACTACTAGGAAATAGTTTCAACACCAAAGATAGTGGAAATGATTTCCATATAAATTAAAAAAGATCAAATTTTTTAAGAATTCAACTTTTTATCCTTTTTATTTCTCTACCAAGCAAACAAAGGAATTGTCTCTTCCTCGAATTCCGTGGGTAAAATTACAAGTTTGATCCGAGTTTTGAAAATGTAAAAATTGTTTGAGTGGTTTAGCCAAATTGCGCGTTTGATATTTTACAACATGAAATGATCAAAATACTATCGTCTTATTTCTTTCTTTGGTTTTTTGAGTTAACTAAATTTATGGTCCTTTTGGTTTGTCGGATATAATGGTTTTAGTCCTAGAATTTAAATATTAACGGATGTAGTCGTATTTCAGTCACCGTAACACTTTTGGTCTAATTTCTCGTTGATCATAAGCTTGACCAGTTATCTAGAATGAAATAACTAACATACCCTCATCTTAATCTATTAAATAACTAAAATACCATCTATTATTTAGTTTAATAGTATTATAAATATTAGAGTAAATTACACTGTTTGTCCCTGTAGTTTGAGCCAAATCCCTAATTGAGTCCTTATCTTATTTTTTCTTAATTGATCCCTATCTTCAAACTATTACACACCGTTCATCCTTATCACCAAATCGAGTTAAGTCAGCCAGTTATCTGAACCTGCTACAAAGATATTTTCGTCCTTTTATGTTTCACAATAAAAAAATTATTTAATACTCGCTTTAAAAATATATTACAAATAACTTTGTTATAGAAAAGTATATAAAACTAAATTACAAATATACTATATTTTTAAATATACAAATAGAAAAAGAAACAATCTCATTTCATTTTTCATTTCATCAAACGAATCATTTACACCATCATCATTAACAAAAAAAAAAGGAATTTCTAACATGTGCCCCGAGTATACATGTTTGAGTTTGTATAAAAGTAAAGTTTGAGATTATTAAAATCAAATATTTTATTTATTTAAAGTAAATTTTAAGTATATTTAATGTGAATTAAATGTATATAAAAGGAAAGTTTGTACTTGATAAACATGGTTTAACATGTACATGAGGGCACATATTAGAAAAACTAAAAGAAAATACATCTAAACATCAAAAGTTCAAGATTACACGTAAAATTATAAATTCAAATGCCATAGTTAACCATAGATCTCTCAAGATCTATAATAAACTTTAAAATTATGAGATCTAATGAACAATAAGCTGCTTGATATAAGATGTTTCAGCCGCTACTGTTAATACCGTCGTCACCACTGCCTTCTGACAACCTTTGTCGTGCCGTCGCTGCCATTACCCCTTAGCTTTCCGATCAACACCAACGGTATACACAATAATACTATCATCATATTATAAAAATACAGAAGAAGATAAAAGAAGATATAAGTGATAGTTAAAAGAGAAATTGGTTTTTGTGTGGTGGGTTATTATAATAATTGGAATGAGTTATTATAGATATTATCGATCTGGCAGTGTGTAATAATAGTTGGTTGTGGTGGTGGTGCTGGGTTATGGTTGTGATGGGTGGATTATCATAGATATGATGGTAGTTATAGAGGTTGGTGTTGTTGGGTTATGGTGGTGAACTGGTGATACAGGTGGTGGGTTATTATAGATCTAGTGGTGATAAGGGTGGTTGGTTGTTGAAATGTGAAGGCAAGGAGATACATGGTGGTTATAAAGACGAAGAGAAAGAAATTTTAGGGTGCATGTTTTATTGATTTTGAAGATGATACGAACAAACACAAACAATATACAATACTAAATATGATATGGTGCAAAATGACTAAAAGGCCCATCACATGCAAAGCATGTGGGGGAACTTAACAGAAAAGATAACTGAATTGAGCAATATGGACGAACGGTGTGCAATCATTTGAAGATAAGGATCAATTAAGCAAGAAAAAAAAAGATAAAAACTCAATTAGGGATTTGGCCCAAGCCACAGGGACGAACAGTGTAATTTACTCTAAATATTATTACAATAAAAATCCATCATATCAAACCCATTCTTGTAGCAGTTATTTATTATCACCCAAAATGATCAAAAATCCACTTTTCATCTTCTATAAACATACCGTTGTAACTAATCTAAAAACCAATCATCTTTTCCCTAAATAAAATCAACAAACAGTAGTGATTTTTTTATTGTTGTATCGAAGTAATGTTGAGATGATTCTTGTTTAGATCTCGAATATGAATAGTATTTGTTAAAATAAGTCGAGAAGATAAAGGTTGATGGTGGTTACCATTTATTTTGTTAACCGGTGAGAAGAAGTATTTATCTTAATAATTAGTTTAAAAAAAAGTCGTGGAATCAAATATTTAAAAAAATCAAAAGACATTAATGCCCGCACAGCTAGTAGTCAAAGTTGGTCAAACTACCGCGTTTTGAACCAAAGTGTTACGGGTCGACTAAGATAGGACTAGATCCGTCACATTTCAAATTATAGTACCAAAACTGTTACACCCGACAAACTACAAGGACCAAAAATATAGTAAACTAAAGTTTTTTTATGGGCAAAGGTATTTTAGTAGTTTTATGTCGTAAAAGCACCAAACGTACAACCTAAGGTTTGCTACACGGACAAGTTTTGCAATATCGAAACTTGATGGACAAAACGTGTAATTTGACCAAATCACAAGGACGATTCTTGCAATTTGCTCTTAGGAATATGATTAGATTTAGGTTTCGATTTGCGTTTATGGCCCGTCTGATTTTTAAATGGGTTTAAGATTATGATTAGGGTGGGGTTAAGAATAAGACTTTAGTTCTTGAATTTGATTAAAATGTAGTAATTTATTATAAAAATATATTTAATGTATATGAATTTATTTGCACACTCAATTTATGTGAGTCTTGACATTTATACCCTCACATCATTTAGTAGCGTGTGCATATAATAAAGGTATATAGTCACGACACATATTTTTTAAAGTGTGCCAATAAATTTTTGGAGTTTACAAATCATCACCCATAAAAGAAAATTTCACTAAAAACATTAAAAAAGGAATTAAATATAAATGAGGGGTAGAGGTAAAAATAGGACCCACTCGTTTTGTACAAGGACATTATGTTAGTAAAGTTTCTGTAAACATGGACGCATGGGTTGGATTTAGAAATAGAAAATATACAACTTTCAAGGAAAATTAAAGGGTTACATTAACTTACCAAACAATAAAATTTAACTTTCAGTCACGACCAACAGTGCAAAACCCATTAACGAAACTGCCACTTATACTTGAATTTGAATTTAAAGTAGGAAAAAGAGCATAACAAGGTTGGATCAGTTGTTTAACACCCTTGCCTCTTGAGAGAGTGGTCAGAGGTTCGATCCTCACTTCTTGCAAGGCCGGATGTCCTTTAGCTTAGAAAAAGAGAAAAGCAAGGTTGGATCAGTTTTTAAAAACCCTTGCTCCTGTATGAGGTACAATCACGACAAGTGACCCCTTTAGCTTAGATATGGTGAAAGGTTCATTTGAGGTAATCGGATGTGCTATTGTATCTGGTAAGTCTACGGCTCTGAGTTCTTTAGCAATTAAATCAAACGACACAATAACATATTGAGCAGTAAAAGAACCATCTTAAAGACGACTGCTCGCACAAGCAACACAATAAATACATCTACCAATAACAACGTGAGAGAAACCAATTTGAAAAAATTTACTATGTTTATGGCACTGAATGTCAGTCAATTTCTTAGAGCTCAAAGTTGAAAAAATTTACTACGTTTATAGCACCCAATTCAAAATTAAACCCGACTAACCCGACCCGAATATACTCGGGTCGGATTTATTGACACCCCTATTTACACCATCATCATTAAAAAAAAATACATCTAAACATCAAAAGTTCAAGATTACACGTGAAATTATAAATTCAAATGCCATAATTAACCATAGATCTCTCAAGATCTATAATGAACTTTAAAATTATGAGATCTAATGAACAATAAGCTGCTTTGTATAAGATATTTCAGCCACTACTGTTAATACCGTCGTCACCAATGCCTTCCGACAACCTTTGTCGTGGCGTCGCTGCCATTACCCCTTAGCTTTCCGATCAACACCAACGGTATACACAATATTACCATCATCATATTATAAAAATACAGAAGAAGCTAAAAGAAGCTATAAGTGATAGTTAAAAGAGAAATTGATTTTTGTGTAGTGGGTTATTATAATAATTGGAATGGGTTATTATAGATATTATCGAACTAGCGGTGTGCAATAGTAGTTGCTTGTGGTGGTGGTGGTGGGTTATTATAGATCTAGTGGTGATAAGTGTTGGGGTTTACTTCGTTCCAACAGGGTGAAGATAATCAATAGCCTAACTACGTACCAAAGAATGGTTACCGGATATCTCTTGAAGTCGTGTAATCACTTTCTAAAGAAGATTATTCGACCCTATGCCTGGGTTAACATGAATACCTCCTTGGGATAAAACCAAGAGTTAGTTCTTGTTTTAGGCACAAATCAAGAACTCTGTGCGTGTATGTGTTTCTTGTTTCTGTATCTTTCATCATGCAAATATGATCACTATTTATAGTGATCCTAGTCCTAGAAAGATGTAACTCATAGTCAATGGTAATTAAGAGCATTAATCGGCCAATTAAGCTCATAATTACCTACATGAAACCATAGTGGTTACATGACCATAAACCTGGTCATCAAGTCAATATTCAACCCTCATTGATTAGTCAAAGAGGTTACAAAGACTTTGTGCATCACTAGGAGCAGCGTCCTAACCAGGAGCAACTTCCTCACCAGGAGCAACTTCCTAACCAGGAGCAGCTTCCTACTGATGAACTTTCAACCACTATATTGAGTCCAGGGAAGTCAGGGACTTAATGGGTGTACACTCCGTACCTCCAAACTCATTTACAAGTATGACTCGATCCCACAATTGCACTAAATTTCCAACAATCCTCCCCAATTTAGTACAATTCCTTTTGCATGAAAATCAACTTTAACAAAACCAGTGCATAAATGAAAATGTCCTGAGGATTGAATTTCCATATTAGTACATCACTTCAAATATTCGAGAATTAGGGTGTTCTAAGAATTGAACCCTTCAACTACTTTGAATACCTGAAGATAAAACACACACAAGTTTTCAAACACTTAAAACGCTCCTGACACCATACAAGCCATGTGTCCATATCCAATTCATAAATGTTGTAAGAGCCAAAGTCCATGCTCCTTGAGGCGGCGAAACCTAAACATTTACATAGGTGGTTCCTCTTTAGTTCATGCTCCCGCTTAAGCACTTTTTCAAAGAAATTAACCATTAAGAAGTTTATAACTTCATCCTCCTTTCAGCAGGTACAAGCACATCCTTGGGATGATATACATGTGCTTCAGTCCCCTGAATGTTCAGCTTTCCACATTGAACTCAGCTCCCAAGTTTCCTCAGGAGGGAGTTGGGTGTCCTAGCATTCAGTGACTAGTTTGGACTTTAAACCGATCCCTTTAGCAGACTTTATAACCAAGTCTCTAGCCAATCCCTTCGTCAAGTGATCAGCTAAGTTTTGTTGAGACCTCACAAACTCTATTGATATCACCCCATTCATGATTAGCTCACGAATCATGCTATGTCTAAAACCTAAGTGTCTAGACTTACGATTGTACATTTGGCTATAAGCCTTAGCCAATGTAGTTGCACTATCACAAAGGATAGATATGGGTACCATAGGTTTGACCCACAATGGAATCTCAAGAAGCAAGTTTCTCAACCATTCAGCCTCTTTACCAGCAGCTGCTAGAGCCACAAATTCAGATTCCATTGTTGAACCAGTAATGCAAGTTTGCTTCTTGGATGCCCAAGAAATTGCACCACCACCAAGAAGGAATACCCAGCCACTTGTGGATGTATTATCCTCAGTATTGCTGATCCAACTTGCATCAGTGTAACCTTCCAACACTGAAGGATATCCAGTATATGACAAACAATAATCCATTGTTCCTTTCAAATACTTTAGTACCCTCTGAATTGCTTGCCAATGCTGAGTACTAGGATTACTAGTGTACCTACTCAGTTTACCCACTGCAAAAGCAATATCAGGCCTAGTACTAGTCATGGCATACATCAAGCAACCAATCACCCTAGAATACTCAAGCTGGGAGACAGCCTGACCATTGTTAGGCATTAGTTTCTCACTTGTATCCATAGGTGTACTCACTGGAGTACAATCAAAGTGATTTAATTTCTTCAGGACCTTCTCAATATAATGAGACTGAGAAATTACAATACCATCACTTTCATGTTTAATCCTTATGCCAAGGATAACATCAGCCTTCCCTATGTCTTTCATAGAGAACCTTGATGACAAAAACTCTTTGTTTGAATCAACCTGAACTTGGTCAGTACCAAAGATTAACATGTCATCAACATATAGGAAAATGATGACTCCTTTACCAGATTCATCAAATTTGCTATATACACATTTGTCAGCTTGGTTAAGTAAATAACCATTAGACAAAACCACTTCATCAAACTTTTGATGCCATTGCTTAGGTGCCTGTTTGAGTCCATATAAGGACTTAATCAGTTTACACACCTTACCTTCAGGCATGATGAAACCTTGAGGTTGGTTCATATAAACCTCCTCATCTAAATCACCATTCAAGAATGCTGTCTTCACATCCATCTGATGAATAATCAGATTGTGAATGCTTGCCAAGGCAATCAACATTCTTATGGTACTTATGCGTGCTACAGGAGCATAAGTATCAAAGTAGTCTATCCCTGACATTTGTCTAAAGCCTTGAATGACTAACCTTGCCTTGAACTTTTCAATAGTTCCATCTACTTTCATCTTTCTTTTGAAGATCCATTTGCATCCAAGTGGATTGCAACCTGGAGGTAGATCAACCAACACCCAAGTGTTGTTGCCCATGATGGAATCCATCTCATCATTGATTGCTTCTTTTCAGAAAGCAACATCCTGGGCTTCATTGCTTCATCAAATGTTTTGGGATCATCCTCAACATTAAAGCAATAGTAGTACTGGTCAGAGACCTCATTCCTTGTTCCTTAAACCAAGTATAGTTGAAACTCAGGCCCAAAATTCCTTGGAGTCCTATGCCTTGTGCTTCTTCTAAGCTTAGGCTCAGGTTGCTGAACCACAACCTCATCAGTGACCCTTTAAGGTTCTACTGAAACACCAATGTCCTCAACTCTAGTAGGAGTCCTAAGGCTTGGTCTAGGGACTGATGAGAACCTAGTCTCATCAAAGTTAGCATCCCTTGATTCAATGATTGAGTTTATTGAAACTGAATCATTAGGTTTAATAACATAGAACCTATAAGCCTTGGAATGCTCAGCATATCCAACAAAGATGCATTTAATGCCTCTTTCACCCAAGGTTTTCACATTCGGATCAGGGAGTCTTACAACAGCCCTACAACCCTAAACTTTGAGGTAGTTCAAGTTTGGTTTCCTTTTAGTCCAGAGTTCATAAGGGGTAATCCTTAACATAGCTTCTCCCCAAAACCCTTGACTCAGTCCTGAGTAGGACAACATGGAGTTAACCATCTCTTTTAGTACTCTATTTTTTCTTTCAGATATACCATTTTGTTGTGGAGTATAGGGAGCAGTTGTCTCATGGATGATTCCAACAGACTCAAAGTACAAAGTATCCATGTACTCACCTCCCCTATCAGTCCTAAATCTTTGGATTTGGACTCCTTGTTGTAATTCAACTTCAGTTTTAAATACTTTAAATTTATCTAATGCTTCATCCTTAGTATGTAACAAATAAACATAGCAAAGCCTAGAAGCATCATCAATAAATGTTACCAAGTATTTCTTATTCCCTAATGAGGGAGTAGCATGCAAATCACATAGGTCACTATGGATTAGCTCCAAAACTGTAGTTTCACGTTTTACATCCTGAAATGGTTTCTTAGTAATTTTGTTCAGCATACAAGTCTGACACTTATCAGTGTCCATGTCAAAAGCTGGAATTAACCCATCCTTAGACATATCTTGCATCCTCTTATAGTGGACATGGCCTAGTCTAGCATGCCATAGTGATGAATCATTCAGTTTAGTGGTAGTCATCAGGACAGAATCAACATTTATACTAGAATCAATATTAAGCCTGAACATTTGATTACTCAAATAGCCAAAACCAATAAACACACCATGTTTAGATAAAACAAATTTATTAGATTCAATCACTTGTTTATAACCACAATTATTCAAAACACTACTAGAAACCAAGTTCTTCCTAATATTAGGAACATGTAAAACATTAAACAAAGAAACAATCTTTCCAGAACTAAATTTAAGATCTACACAACCACGTCCATGCACTAGGGCTGTTGACTCATTTCCCATGTGAAGAATAGATCCATCATTCATTGACTCATAAGTCTTGAACCAGCATCTATCTTTACACACATGTATTGTTGCTCCAGAGTAAACCCACCACGCAACATCATCATCCTGCACAAAATAAGCTTCAGATACATATGTAACATAATAAATCTGGAGAGATTCATTAAACATATTCTGACCTTTTGTGACTGATCCATTAGCTTGGTTGCCAATGCTAACACCTTTGCAATCCCTTTTGAAGTGTCCAGGTTTCCCACACTTCCAACAAGCCACTGATGACTTCTTGTTAGGATTAGCTTTGGTGTTATCCTGATGCTTACGTTTGCCCTTGTTGTATTTGTACGTGGTGGAGTTGTTATGCTCCACCATATTGACAACAGATGAACCAGCAACATTGTTGCTCTTTGGCTTATCACTTTCATGCACCCTGAGGGA
This sequence comes from Glebionis coronaria, assembly GCA_025667525.1. Taxonomy (NCBI): domain Eukaryota; kingdom Viridiplantae; phylum Streptophyta; class Magnoliopsida; order Asterales; family Asteraceae; genus Glebionis; species Glebionis coronaria. The sequence goes on from CM046879.1 coordinate 584,711,459, forward strand.
TTCCTTAATGCGCAAATGACTTCCCAACTCAACAAGAGTTAACTCCTCCTTTTTATGTTTCAAGGTGTGCTTGAAATCTTTCCAAGAAGGAGGTAGTTTGTCAATGACACATGAGACCTGAATGGTCTCATCCATGTTCATTTTATTTTGTGTAAATCTGCTAAGTATTCCAAGAAGTTCATTGTATTGTTCCATGACTGGTCTTGAATCAGTCATTTTGTAATTTGTGAAATCACTCACAAGGAACTTCTTACTTGATGCATCCTCAGCCATATATTTGGCTTCCAAGGAATCCCATAGTTCTTTAGCAGATTCAACATTTTGGTAAATATCAAATAAAGAATCAGACATACCATTGAGAATTATGCCGCGACATACATAATCATCATTCTCCCATTTGCTCCTTTTCCTCAGTTCCTCTAAAGTAGCATCATCACCACCATCAGGAATGGGAGTGGTCAGCACGTACACCACGTTCATGGTAGAAAGAAGAAAGTGCATCTTCTTCTGCCATCTCCTAAAATCAACCCCTTCAAACTTGTCCAGTTTGGAGAAGTTAGCCACCATATGCTTCATTGCCGCCGCCATTGATTATCATAGAATAATCTTCTTTGATTGTTGGGGTTTACTTCGTTCTAACAGGGTGAAGATAATCAATAGCCTAACTACGTACCAAAGAATGGTTACCGGATATCTCTTGAAGTCGTGTAATCACTTTCCAAAGAAGATTATTCGACCCTATGCCTGGGTTAACACGAATACCTCCTTGGGATAAAACCAAGAGTTAGTTCTTGTTTTAGGCACAAATCAAGAACTCTGTGCGTGTAAGTGTTTCTTGTTTCTGTATCTTTCATCATGCAAATATGATCACTATTTATAGTGATCCTAGTCCTAGAAGGATGTAACT